>CM060418.1:193641940-196041940 GCA_030545235.1 Helianthus tuberosus
GGGCGCACGGACGACCAGTAAAATAAACAATAGAGATAGAAAAGATCGGCCTTCGTTACGTGCTCGCAACTCTTGCCACGGGCCGCGATGCCCGTGCTAAAGCAACGATGCAAGTAACGAACTAACGGGTTCGCGAATCTCCGAGGATCGGACCTCCTCCGCCTTGGTGTATGGACTTTCACCGATGGTGGGGCCACCAGGCAATCAACTCATCCTCGGGCATCACGATCGATAGTCGTGGTATACACGTCCTGAACCAACTCCTCGTCTGTGTAAAAAACAGGTGGCTACGGCAAATTAACGAAGCGACATCTCAAATACTTCGCCGAACAGACCGGAATGTGATCTCGGGTGATGGGACCGGCAAGTTCGGATCATCAAAATCCGAGTTCGGCCGGTCATCCGGTCGAGGTCTATAGTGGAATGTGGAGAGAAACTCCACCATCAACGGCCGATAAGATGGTGCGACTCCTATTCGAAATAAACGATCCCACAGGCTATCCTGCCCGATAACCTGTCGAACAGTGTCCGCCAACCCACATGTCTCTAACGAATCCCAATGTATCCCTCTCATGCACCCCACCTTCATCTCCCTAAGTTTATTGAACCGTTTCGCTTCATATCGTGAACATTCGTCACCGGCCCATGGATCGAAATCTCTCGCGCCATCCATCTCATCATCTGACGCCATATCTGCAAATTTAAAATGAAAAGAATTTAAGTTATACAAATAATGTATAAACGTTTTTTGACACATTTTTATAAAAAGGATTTAGATTAGGGGACCAGGGGAACCATATTTCCCCATACGCTTCCTATACATTGGCTCTAGGGGAACCATATTGCCCCATACGCTTCCTATACTTTGGGTCTAGGGGAACCATATTACCCCATACGCTTCCTATTATACCAATAGGAATCGTATTGCCCAATACGCTTCCTATTGATTTAATGCGTTCACCAACCCAAGCCCTATGGGAAGTGTATTGCCCTATACGCTTCCTATTAAACTTA
Source organism: Helianthus tuberosus (assembly GCA_030545235.1). Taxonomy (NCBI): domain Eukaryota; kingdom Viridiplantae; phylum Streptophyta; class Magnoliopsida; order Asterales; family Asteraceae; genus Helianthus; species Helianthus tuberosus. Next base: position 193,642,955 of record CM060418.1, read on the forward strand.
TGGGAATCGTATTGGGCAATACGCTTCCTATTGGGTCACTTTTCAGACCTGTATAGTTTTGAACTGCGTGCGCGTCAGAGAATATTGTACCAATAGGAACCGTATTGCCCAATACACTTCATATTGGTGTCGCATTTAATGATTCAAACCCTATGGGAAGCGTATTGGCCTATATGGTTTCTATTGAGGGATGTACAAAATTTTTTAGGGGATGTGTAGATACCATCACCCTTTTTTAATTGGGTGTGATCACTACAAGAAAACGGGGTAATAGCGGGGACAAAGATAAGGAATGAGTAGCTGGGGTTTATTGTTAAACACCGGGTTCTGGATCGACCAATAGCGGCGACATATGGCCTGTCGCCGCTATTGATCAATATTCTTGTAGTGTGAAACACATTTCAACGCTACCTGACCCATTAGCTTGAAAGGACGAAGATATAAAAAAGTTTATTAAAAACCAATTATTCTAGTCCGATATCTGAAGTAAGTTTAGACAAAGTTATTTATACTTTAAAAACTATTTTGTTGGATTAATTTGAGATAAAAAGCGAATATTAAAGTACAAGATTAAAATCAAACTATAAATACCAAGTTTTTAAGGTTTACTACATTTGATAGTACTTCTAAGCAATGCATCGTTGTTCATCAACTTCCTTGTCCATAACTTTTACAGACATAAGTTAAAGTTTTATTTTATTTTTCATTTTTTCTTTGTGCACATGTAAGATGTGAAATATAATGTAGCTTATTTTTAGTATGTGAAAGGGTAATGTTGTTTATTTGTAAGTAGTAAACTGCCCCGCGCGCGCGTTGCCGCGGCGTTTCGTAAAAATTTTATGTTAAAACATGGGCCAACCGAAAACGTACATAAAGATAAACATGAAAATGTATTATATTTGACCCGACTCATTTTCAGAAAAATTTACGTCGAAACGTAAATCAACTTGAATTTTTATACCCACACATACATAAAAATAAACACGTAAAACTCGACTACAACGTCTTTAAGAAATTAAGGGGTTGTACGTGTCAATGCTAAAATTTAAAAGGTAAAAATATACAAACACACAAAAGGAAAAATAAGACAAAAAAAAAAAAAAAAAAGTCAAAACAACCACCTTTAACACAGTCATTGATAATTTTAACACAGTCAAAATTTATCTCTCATAAAAACGCTTTTAAATACAGAAACCACTTTTTTAAACCAGCCACTGTAAAAGAAGGATTTTCATTTTTCAAAAGCAATGAAATAGCCGGACAACATTCTATCAAATCAAAGATAAAGAGAAAAAAAATCACCACCGTCTCCCCACCGTGAGATCACCATCACTGCCGGCGAATACCATGTCATCTCCACCACAACCAGAGCTTCATATTGATCTTGATCTTAATGCTTTTATCTCAACTTCATCTAATTCCTGCAACCACCTCCTTTTATCCTACTTGTCACCACACACCGCTTGATCCAGCATCAGATCTGTTACGTATTTGTAAGAAATTTGTAGGTGCGTGGTTTAACGTTGTCACATATACATAAAATCAGATCTCTTTGGTTTACCTAGTACGTTTAAGTATCCAACTGCATTTGTTTTAACTCTTCAGTGTTGAATTTGTTAATTGATTTTCATCTCCGGCGGCCTTAGTCGGTTGGCGGTCTCCAGTGACGAAAAGCGGCGAACACCGCATCTCCACCATAGCCACCGCATCTGAGCCGACCACATCTATGCCATCACCGCCACGGCCACTACTTCCGTTACCGCTACAACCACCTCCTCCACCAAAGCACACGGAAGTTAAGCTAGGGTTCTACTTCTAGTATCACCGCCACACCACACCGCTGTTAAAGAACCACCGTTTCTTCCCTCTCTACTCTCTCCTCCCCACCCTTATTTTAGTCACAAAGTGGAAGTTTGCTCCGGCAGTGATAAACGGTGATTGTGTAGATGCCCAAAAGAAAACTTAGAGCTTGTGTCCCAATTGTGTATAACCAATCAAAACAGTGGTATCTGCAGATAGAAAGAGGGGTTGGTGAACTGGTATGGTCCCAATTGATAACCAATCAACACAACCAAAATTGAACAGTAATTTACTGAGGAGGAGTAATTTTGTGAATTAATATAGGGATAAATAGAATATCATGAAATGTAATGTAATGTCATGTAAATGTTATGACTCACTATGGGTTTATGCATTTACGATAACAGATGACAAGGCTTATCAAGGCCCAATAGTGTAAATTAATCATACAGATAGATCATGAGGCCCGTTATGACTTGTTACATGACTAAAGAAACTAACCCTATATGACTAAAGAAACTAACCCTATAGGGACGATATATTTTAAGCCTATAGGTACGACATGTCATCTCTGTTGATTTTGGCCTCCATAGCCCCGTCTTTATAGACCACAAAAGTCGTCTCTATGGGGCTTAAAGACTTTTTAATAAATGTTGTTTAGTTGTAACTAGTGGATTCGAACCATAGATAGAAAAGCAAACGCGTGAGACATTTTACGAAACGGTAAAAAAACACGTCATGATGGTATATATTCGAAAGTCACAAAAAAAAAAATATCGATTCAGTTCGTGATGGTAGCGACACTCATTATAATCATAAAAACGAATACCAGCCGCGGGTTCAGAACGTGAATAAAATAACCTACTTACGATGGTACATACGAAAGTTAGAAAAAATTACCTTGAGAAAAAAATATATAAAGAAAGAACAATAAATAAGTAAACGAAAAAAGCTAAAAGTTTAGGGTCTAAATAGTAATTACAATAGAGTGTAAAGGTAAAAACTATAGTTGAGGGCCAAATAGTAATTATAATTAAGGGGCTAAACATGTTGTTACTAAAGTTGAGGATCCATATGATAAACTTATTAAATAATAGAAGGTGTAAATGAAAATTATATTAAATGACAAAAAAAAAAAAAAAAACATTGTAGCTAACAACTTATGTTTATGTAAAATGACTTGTTATAACTTATTGTGGGTTTATGCATCTGTGACAACCCACCAACACATGACAAAGACCATCAAGGCCCAATAGTGTAGATGTGTCACACACATGGATCATACGGCCCAATATGAGATTTTATAAATTATGACCCAATGTCTATTTGCGTATTCAAAACAATCCACCAATACATGGTAATCAAAACCCAGTAGTGTAAAGGTATCACATACATGTATCATGAGACCCAATTTCCCTATGTAATGGCCCATTATGGGTTTATATAGCCAAGACAACCCACCAAAACATGACATGGCTCATCAAGACCTAATAGTAAAATTAAAACACACATATGGATCCCAAAATGACTTGTCATGAGCCATGATGTAATAGATACACACATATAAGGTCATCGAGTGAAAAAACCGCCATCACTTAGTGATTGCTTGAGCTCTTTATTTTTCATGTGCACCTACCATAAAAATTTCGACATGATGCACATGCCACAATTGCTTTTTTGATAAACTGCTTGCCATTCCACTCTTGCTCATTCTTCTCCTTACATGCTTCCTTTTCAGTTTGGACCATTTTTTAGTCTAAACCTTAAACATCACCAAAGCGTTTTGTGCGCAATAACTATGGATAAGATGAAAATTCCACTAGTTAAGTGTGATCAGATGGACATAGTTCCATCATGGGTGACTGACTGGAAGTCTCCACCTAGGCAATTAACAAACAAATCATTGAGATCCTTGTGGGTAAACCAAACAAAATTGGTGGTACGAGACGCGAAATGCTAGATATGCGCCTTTGGATACCTTAATTATCCATTCCTTTAGGATATCCAACCTAATAAACTCTCACCTAAATTTTTCCCATGTATATTCCTCTAATATGCCCTTAGTCATCATGGCTATATATGTAATAATCCTCATAGATAACCGAAACCTACAAAGGTACCATGTCTTGACAAGATATACTTGTCACTTTGCAATACTTGTTTGTACCCACAATTATTGAACACAATGCCACTTATAAGATTCTTTCGAATTCCGGGCGCATACAAAACATTGTTCAAAAGTAAAGATTTTCCAGAAGTAAAAACAAGATTAACGGTTTCTATTCCTTTGATTGGTTTAGTTGTAACATTTCCCATCTTAATAATAGATCCGTCTTCAATTGGTTGAAAGTCTTTGAACCAACGAAGATCCTTGCATATATGGCTTGTTGTACCCGAATCAACCCACCAAGCAATATCATCATCCTGCACATAAAATGCCTCAGAAATTAGTGATACATAATTCTGAACCGAATTATTAAATTGTACTAAATTCCGACCTTGCTTGCCTGGGTCCTTGGACCCGCTAAAACCAGCCTCATTCTTGTTCTTTGAACCAAACTTTTTGGCATTCTTCATCAATTTACAGTCCATCTTAAAGTGACTAACCTTACCACACTTCCAGCAAGGGTAATTCGGCTTTTTGTTTTGACCCGAATTGTTGTTCCCTTGAACTTTCATTTCCCTTTGAATTTACTGTTTCCTTTGGATGATTCACCCGTCTCAACCATGTTCACAGAAGACGTTCCGGGCTGTTTCTTTTCATCATTGAGCAACAATTTTTCTTGTGCTCTCAAGACTTCTTCAATTCTGAAGTGGCTTCCAAGTTCAACCAAAGTTAACTCTCCTTTCTGATGTTTCAGATTATGTTTAAAATCTTTCTAGGAAGGAGGTAACTTGTCAATGATACTTGAAACCAAGATGGATTCATCCATCTTCATGTCATGTTGGGCATACTGCCCCATAATTCGTAACAATTCATTGTATTGTTCCATGACAGGCCTTGAATCAACCATTTTGTAATTGTTAAAATTACTGACAAGAAACTTCTTACCAGAAGAATCATCTGCCATGTATTTGGCTTCCAAAGTGTCCCGCAGTAACTTTGCAGTTTCAACATTTTGATAAACATCAAATAAGGGATCAGACATACCATTCAGAATGTGGCCAAGACATATGTAATTATCGTTCTCCCACTTTGACCTATTCTGTTGCTCCAGTTTGCCCTCCTCCAGTATCTCCGGGATTGGAATAGTCAACACGTACACCACCTTCAACATTGTGAGAAGAAAGTGCATATTCTTCTTCCATCTTCGGAAGTCCTACCCTTCGAACTTCTCCAGTTTGTCAAACTTGCTTGTCATATCCTTCATCGATCCGCTTGTCATTTTCACAGAAAATAATTTGATCTTTGTTGGGGAAATTTCAGAAAACCAGATGATCAGAGAGGCGTGTAATCACTCTCATATCAAATTATTTCGGTGGTTCACCCGAATAATTCAATCAGATACAACTCTGATTTTCGAGAAATTGAACCAGGGTATGCGTGTATGCGAAAATTGTCTGAACCAGAAAAATTGCAATCAAACTGTCTACGAATTTGGGTTTTTTTTTGGGATCGTTAACTGCCTAATGGCAGTTATCTTAATTTTAAGACAAAACTGTCAATAAAACTACCAGCTCGACCCCAGCCAGGGGCTGCCGCCCCTTGGACCCTGCTTCCAGGGGCGCTGCCCCGGACCCCCGCCAAGGGGCGTTGCCCCCTTGAAACCCCCGTAGAGTACGGGCTCCGCATGTGCACTTCGAATTATAATAACTCAAACAAGCGTGCACTCCCGCACCTCTTAACTTGTTTGATGTGTATTATTATTCGCTTTGATTACCAAGTCAATACCGATTACACTAAAATATCTAACATGTTGTATGACAAAAAGAAAGAGAATGAAAGACTAAACTCAGAGGCAAAGAAGTTGAGGTTGGAGGCAGAGAAGATGGAGTTTGCAAAGAAAGAATTGGATCAACGTATTATGATGATGGATTCAAGTGTCATGCCAGAAATGCAGCGCTTATATATCCAGGATCTCCAGAGAGAAATCATAATGAGACATGGTCATGACCGAGAAGCTCAACTTTGAAAACCGAAGACCATAACTCATGTTTTTGAATGCGGTAGATGGCAATGAAACAACATGATTTGCTTTTGATGTGTTTGGCTTCTTTTGGTAAATGTTTTTGTTATGTTCTTGTTGCCAAATATCGCAGTAAGTTAGCTACAAAAGACTTAATACTCCATGGTTTTGGATTTGCAGGTGTGTGTATATTGTATATGTTGCTTTGTCTGTGAAATGCACATGATTCCCAGTTGAATGCAACTTCATTCGGTTGGTTTGAACCAAATTTAAAAGAATATATAATATAATAAGTCAAAACAGATATTAGTTAAGATTGTAATTTGTAAATGAAAGAAATTGGAAAAAAGAATATGAGGATGGATATAAGGAAATGGATGTAAATGGTTTTCATAAAAGAACAAATAAATTTAAAGATTGCTGAGTTTTAGGTAACTTATATGAATGAATATAAAGATTTCAATGTGAATGCTATAAATTTTTTAACATTCTTCTGTTTCCTTAATTATTTAATAGAAAATAAAGTGAACAAGAAAACTACTGTATAAGTCAATAACTTGACAGTAAAATTAGTGTTAGCAAAAATTTATCAAACTGCAATGAGACAGATGTGAGAAAGGTCACAATCTTTTCGGTTTTATATATTTTTTAATCATAATGCTCAATCCCCGCTATCCTTTTAGAAACACATATCAATTGCAGGAAAAAATGTATTTTAATGTTTAAAACATCTATCTTCTAATTACCATATTATAAATTAGAAAAATGTTTGTGTATTATGGTTTTTACTTTAAGTATGGGGAGTCTTTCAAAAAAAAAAAAATTGATTTTTCACTTCTAACTCAAAGGTTTTATTTTTTGCATTTTAACCTTTTTTTTTTTTTTTTTTTTACTTTTAACACAAAAGTTTTCATCTTTTGCAATTTAATCCCAACACATTTTTATTTTCAACTTTGATCCACGTATTTTTCATCTTTTTCAAATTTTTCGTTTTACGATTTGTTCTACTTTTGCGAGTAAACACGCCGTAACGTACGTGTGAGTTTCAAAGTTTTTTCGACTATTTTTTCCTGTTTGACAGGACCGTCACAACGCGTCTATTTTTCCCTGTTTGACAGGTTCGTCGCAACGCGCGTGGTATTAGATCGACTTAGTATTCTTTTCTATTTTTACATTTCAGACTTATTTCTTCGCATTAACATGTCGCAACTAGCATACGTGGTTCAATGATTTTACGTATGCTTTTCATTTGGTGTTATTTTTCCTTTTTATTTATTTTATTTTAACGAGCTTTTCCGGTGTTGTTGGTCGCTGGTAGTTGTGTAGCATTAGTGCTATTTGGCACGGTGTATGCCCCCTCCCCCGCAACGCGGAGACCCTTAATACTAGTTTTATATATAACAAGTACAAAAACTCATGAATTCATGATGTCAATTTCAACTCATATTTAATAGAGCACCAATTTATCTTAGTTTTAATTTTTCTATTATGAACGATAAATTTCTTTTAATTTTTATCGTCTGTGAGACTTAAACCCAAAACATTTTCTTTCTAAACCTCGACCCATTGATATCTTAATTTTAATTGATAGCCTAAGGTCCTGTTTGTTTACCGCTTAATGAGAACCATTCAGAGGTCCACATCTGATTCGGTCAGATTGAGTGCATTCAGAGCGTTTAGTTCCAAAAAGAATGATGTCTGAATGAGTGAAATAAAGTCTGAATGGTTCAGATTGTGAATGAAGCTGAATGGTTCAGACATGGATGTCTGATTCGGTCACATCTTAACCATTCAGATTTGAATAAACCAAACATGCCCTAAGTTTTTATTACCAAAATTTTATAGTATTATATATCATCATACTCAGTAAATCCAAACAATAGCAAAAGTAAGGTAGGGTCTGAGGAGGATAAGATGTAGACAGCCTTACCTCTACCTTATAGGAATAGAGAGGCTGCTTCCAATGAGACCCCCGACTCGATCGTAGTTTTGCATCAAGTCTTGGACATAAGGCACATAACACTCAACAATCGAGACTAAGACCGATTAGTGCATGTACCCTTTTGTATTTCAGCTATCAACGCCACCACATGATGCATGATTAACCTTTAACCGCCCCCACTTTTAACGTTATTTTCACGAAATTAGTAAAATAACGTTAAAATTAGTGCAGTTTCACTCCCCCCAATGGCCCACACATATATATATATACACATTATATATGACCCACACTTAGTATTATATTATACTATTATTCAATTCTACTTAATCGGGTATTAATTGATGGCATAAAATTTTATTACTAAAATTTTATAGTATTATATTATACTATTATTCAATTCTACTTAACCGGGTAAAAATAGCTATATTGTAAAATACTATATTTGAAACCGTATGAAGCGATAAAGTAATATATAGAATTAATTACCGTAGTGTTGTACATGATCCTGATGGTAAGGGTTAAGCAATGTTGTTGCTCAAGGATTCGTCATATATACATATGGCTAGATGAACCTTCATCCGTCTGTTATGCAAGGGTGGACCCACCCTTTGGTCAAGGTGGGCGGCCGCACCCTTTGAAAAAAAAAATTTAGTGTATATTTTAGGCAAAAATCCCGACTGCACTCCTTTAAAATATGGTTAAACACCTCATCCGTACACCCAGCAGGTAATTCCTGAATCCGCCACTGCTGTTATCTCTTCTGATATTTTGTTATAGTGGTTATGAAAGAGAGAGGACCAGCATATGTATGTGGAGGAGGAGAGGTGGTCGGACATTAGGGAAAGAAAAGGTATTGTGAGTATTTGAGAACACCAAGGTGTGTGTATATATAATAGACATAATATACACGTTTCTCGTAATTTCATATAAATGTCGTGAAAATTTCATGCTGGTCTTATACTATGTTTTGAATTCTTGTGAATGTAAACATAAAACAATTCATGAAATTTGAACACAAAGGACTATTGAGAGAATTTTTATGCCCGGAGAATCTCAGGCAATCAATTTTCCACCAATTAAATTGTTATATACTAGTAAATTTCCCGCGCTTCGCAGCAGGTTTCGATGGGTATCGGGTCAGTTCAATATGGTATCGGCACTCAAATAGCAAACGGGATTGATAAACAAAAAAATGAATATCGGTACCGATATCGATGTTGTTCGGTCGGTATCAGTTCGGTTCATCATTGTAAAGTTAGTATACAAGGCTCGCTATAGCTTACGGTACCAAAAAGTTCTCTATTGTAAATACAACTCCATCTTCAACAAACTTTATACCGCTACTTCAAGAAAATCATAAAAATGAATACGCTACCGATATAGTGTTGTTCAAACGATATCAATCAAATTCCTTAAGGTAAATTTAAGTATATTTGACTAGTTCGAAAAAAGTTATAAATGAAAAACAAAATATACTTAGAGGTATTATAATTATATTAATAAAAAAGAAACGAAACCAATTGTAATAATAATATAATTAAAAAAACTAATAGTTAAAAAAGTAATAAGAAAATATTTATAAAAGTAAAATAACATTTAAATAATAATCTATTGTTCAAGTACTTCAAAAATGTTAGATATAGTAACTAGTTTTTGCCTCGTCCGTGTTTGCGGGGCACTAAGCCGTATATTTCTCTCATAACATGTATATTTGTGTTTCATTTACTTGTACATACTACTTATAAAACGATCTAAAAAAAAATTACATCGAGTCAACAAATTAACACAAAACATTACCATACTTTTGCTAAAAAAAAAAACTAAAACGAAAGAATACTATAATTTTAAACTGGGAGCAAAATTGTAATTTTTCATGACAAATGAGCGTGTGGCAGGCCGTCGCCTCGCATGTAGTTACACCGAGTCAACCAATTAAAACAAAACACTACCATAATTTTGTGAAAAAAAATTAAAATGATGGCATGACTATAAATTTACACTGGGGCAAAATCGTAATTTGACACGGAAAAAGAAAACAAAAACGATGACAAAACTGTAAATTTGAACCGAATGAAAATCGTAATTTGGCTGGGAAGGAAAAAAACAAAACCAATTGGAAAACTGTAAATTGAAACAAATCAAAATTGTAATTTGGCTGGACCAATAGAGAAGTGCCAGCCAGCTGCATAGCCAGCTGCATGACACTATTTCCCTCCATAGTATTTATAATATATATGTACATATTTGTACGACATGATTCTATAATTATAGAAAGGATTAGCATATACGGAAAAAAAACCCAACAAAAAACCATAATTGAAAATAAATTACTGAGTACATTAATTTAACTAACTACGTCTCTTAAATTGAGAATTCTATGTGTGTTTTTTTCATGTTAAGAATTCTAATAGCCACGTAATTCAATGTATCTTTTAAGAAGGTCTTATGGCAATTGCCTCAATTTTAGATCCACGTTTTAAGGTCTCAATTTCGTGGACTTTTGGAAAGTTATATCCTTCCAATGAAGTTGATGGTCGGGTTGAAGATGTGATAATTAGGTTACACATGGCTAGGGCTTCTAAGAACAACATGACGAGCACATCATCCGGGGTCCCAGACGTTCGTGATAGACTTGAAGATGATTTTTATGCTTTTCTTAAGTCTAGACTAGTTGAAAATACACAAAAAAAGTGAAGCTGAGGTGTACTTAGAGGAGCCTAATTATATAGTTTTAGAAAACAAAGAATTTGATGTGTTAAGCTGGTGGAGTCAAAATTCCAGCAAGTTTCCAGTTTTAAGCAAAATGGCTCGTAACATTTTTAGCATTCCAATTACAACAGTTGCCTCGGAATCGGCATTTAGTGCCGGAGGACGTATACTAGATGACTACCGAAGCTCTCTCACAAAAGATATGGTCGAGCTTCTAGTTTGTGGAGGCGATTGGATAAAGTCCACATCAAAAACAACTATTCAAAAATTACAAGTAAGTTTGTATTCATATTTATTGTTCATCTTTAATTTTATAATTTTATTACTAACATTTTTATTTTATTTATGCGTAGCAATTGACAATGGAAGAAGAAAATTTAGAAGTTCCAATCCCGACGAGCGACGATGCATTTAATTGAAATGAAAGGTAATTAAAAATTTAGCATAGATTACTTGCAAAATATAAATGGTTGTTGTATTGTATTCATGTGCTTATAATGTTTTATTCTTTGTTGTTTTAGTGACTGGGAATGACTGAAGTTGGAATTTAACTTAGGAGGATGTTGAAAAAGTGGAAAGAACTTCAAGATGACACCTTAATGTTTTGTTTTTGTTTTGTTTAAGTTTTAAAGAAATTAGAAGTTTTGAACTTGGTTGTTTATTGTATTTTTTTGCTGATAACATTAAATTACTATTGTTGAAATCTCAGCAACAAGTAATGCCTGAATGAAAGGGTACTTTGGTATTACTTTCCTGCATTTCAATACAATCTTGGTTTGTTTAGAATGAAGGTACTTTGATAGTAGACTAAATTGCAGAAAACAACCTTTATGTTTGCCTCAAACTGCACTTTATACCTTTCACTATGAAATCGACAAAAATCAACCTTTATATTCATGTTTTATTACACCCTATAACCTTTTGCACTGACCACGTCAAAAAGTTCACTTAAATGGACTCACATGCCTTGCATGTGAGGGCATTTAAGTCTTTTACTAAAATTCATTTAAAACATTGTGGTATTAATTTAAAAAAAATCAGTTAAGAGGTATTTTGGTAATTTAACTATACTAAAATTAAAAAAAAAAAAAAAACTAAATCAATATTCACCATTTAATCGACACAGTCAAAAACAAAATTATTGTTGATAATAAACAAAATCAATTACAAGTGGCGTTAAAAAAAAGTGATGTTATGTGAATTATTTCTGGTAGATGTATGTTGTTTGAGTAATTGTAGTGAAATTTTTGCAACTTCTTCATCCACTGGCATCTAGGAGAGCCAGAGTGGTTGCAGGTTTAGAGAGAGAGAGCTAGAGAGAGCGGTGAAGGAAAATAGTTTTTTTTATATATAATAAATGTGATGTAATTTAACCAAGAAATCTAACGGTGTTAATGTTAAAGGTTGACCCCTGTATCAAAACATGAACATAAAGGTTGGTTTTTGCCGATTTCATAGTGAAAGGTACGAAATGCAGTTTGGGTATAACATAAAGGTTTATTTCTGCAATTTTGTCTTGATAGTATGTAATTTGATTTTTTTTTTCATGTTTATAAAAGGTACTGTGTAAAGAAATCACATATATGAGCCCAAATTTATAAGCCCAGATACAAAAGTTAATTTTTTTCAATAATTTATTTAAAAAACGAGTTGCCTCGTCGAGCCGCGAGCTAGTTTCTTCGAGCCGAACTCGAGCCTTGGTTTTTAGCTCGCTAAAATCATCGAACCGAGCCCGAGCCAGCTCGTTTAACTTCGAGCCCGAGCCCGAGCCCATACTGGCTCGGCTCAGCTCGACTTGTTTACACCACTAATCATATCCTTTTCCATTAAATTATCAATACTTTATGTATAACTAATTTTTTCAATTCTTACAGTTATGGATAATATTGATTTTTTAAAAAGAAATAACTTTAGCCAAGTAAAATATGGTCAAACAGGGAAAAAATCTGTGGCTATTGCTGTCCCGAAGAAATAAACAACAAATGCTGACAATGATATGTTGCTGACCCTGAATTAAGAAAAAACAGAAAAGAATATAAGTTGATCAAACTCAGAAAGCTAGGCCAATTGAATCCATCCAAGTTTGTATCTACAATGTACAGTCCGATTAACATGAGCTTATATTATTTTTATAGAGAAATGTTACTGAACCGATCCAACTCTATATCTACAAGTTACAACTTACACCCACTTTCTTTACCCACTTTTTTATTTGTAAATTAAAATATGGACTGTTATCTCACCAAGTGAACCCAATAGCTGCTCAAATCGAACCCATAAGCCTACATGAGCTTTCATTTCGAAACAAAGTACTTGATCATATTTTTATAGGAGCACCATTCATAAATTAATATAAAAAAACACTTTAAATTAAAATATGATATTTGATTCTCCATCTCCTACTTAAAAGGTTCAAAGATATTGTTTGCTTCTACAGGGAGCAGGGGAAAAGATTGGGCTATTTTTTTTTTAATTTTTTAAAACGAGTTAAATGGTTATTTTTTATAAAACTAACCGAAACTTTTAACATCAGTTAGTAACAAAAAGAAGAAACATTTGACAAACACGGATATTTTTATAAAACTAACTGAAACTTTTCACATCAGTTAGTAACAAAAAGAAGAAACACTTGACAAACAATAAAGGTAATGGATTATTCGAGTAATTAATGAAAATTAAAGACAAAAAATGTAATTACTATATACTAAAGGGAGAAAAGTGTAATTTTGCCAATATTATATTGTCACGATTTAATTATTATGAACGTTTTTACCCCAATACTCTTGGAAAATAGTCACCTTTGTCACGACTTAATTATTATGAACGTTTTTACCCCAATACTCTTGGAAAATAGTCACCTATAAGTTCTCCTTAGTCCTTTCTTCTTCATGCGTATGTTTTCAAAATCTCTTTCTAACCCTTGCAGTGCGACGGTTTTTACTTAAGATTAATACACCTCCAAAAGAACCGGCATGTCATGACTCTCATGAGGTTTGAGTCATGAACCATTTAAAGTAAAAGATTAATATATCAAATGTACTTAAGTGGCCGGGTATGGGTTATTTGAGCCATTCATATGACCTGAACTCATTGATAGATTAAAAATATTCAACTTTTAGTTTAAATGGGTCGAAACAACCCGAACCCACTTTAAACGACTTATAGTATGAAACTTTTGGTTTAAATGGTTTAAAATGATCTGAACTCGCTTCAGGACTAAAAGTTAGTAATTTTGCTATTAGGGCTGATTTGTTGAAATTTGGGGATTATGATTGTTTTATTTATACTTCAACCAGTTGGATAAAAGATTTACAACACTTATGCTGCCGAAATTTAGTAAAAGATTTAACATATGTTTTTGTATTGTTTAAGGTAGAAAAGAATTCAACAAATGGCTCGGAGGATGGAAAGCGTGTCTAGCGACTAATCATTACTTAATGACATTTGTTGAAATTAGGGGGGACGGGGGCGCCCCGTGATAGCCCCTCCACCACGTGTGGAACCCAAAATAACACCGCCGCCACCCTCTTTTGAAAACGCGTGGAACCCAAAACACGTGAAGTTTTTAACGCGTTAATATTATGAAAAAATCGAACGTTGTGGTGTTTTGACCGTTTGAATTGGACCATTTGTAATAAAAAAACTTAAACAATCTATATATATTTCACACTTTCTTGATAACTGTATACCAATTCACCCACACCAAAACATGAATATATATCACACATTCTACATATTTCACAAATATGGATTCGTTTCCGATGGACAGTGATAACGATAGGCAAACGTCTTCCGACAATGAGACGCTTGAATTTTTTGAGAAGGTGTATAACGCACTTGTAGCAAGTTCGAGCCGCCCAAAGAAGAAAATGGTGGATCGTGATCGTATACATGCCAACGAAGTGTTAATGAACGATTATTTTGTGGAGAATCCGGTTTACAATGCCGAAACATTTAGAGATCGGTTTCGTTTATCAAAAGATTTATTTTTAAAAATTGTTGGAGACATCGAAGCAACTGAAGAATGGTTTCAAGAACGTTACGACGGGAGGGGCAAACGAAGTTTCACGCCGATACAAAAATGCACATCCGTCATTCGCCAACTAGCGACAGGTAACCCTCCCGAAGAATTTGATGAATACTTAGCTATGTCGGACAGAACTTCACGTGAATGTTTGCAATTTTTTTGTAACGTGATCATTAAATTGTATGGTAAAGAGTTTTTACGTAAACCGACGAGACACGACATCTCACTGCCGCGCATGAGGCTAGATGGCATTTTCCAGGGATGCTCGGTAGCATCGATTGTACACATATCGAATGGAGAAATTGTCCAAGAGAGTTGCGAGGGGCGTATGTTAGGGGTGACATCAAAAGACCAACCATCATACTTGAAGCGGTGACGTCGAATGATTTATGGTTTTGGCATTCATATTTTGGTGTTCCAGGTTCAAACAACAACATCAATGTTTTGCACATGTTGCCATTGTTTCAAACCGTAACAGATGGTACCGCACCCTTCTGTCCATTCTATGTTAACGGATGATACAGACGAGGCTTTCTTCTTGTGGATGGTATCTACATAAAATGGTCTGTTTTTGTGAAAGCTCCTTCATTTCTTGTCGAGGTTAAAGAAAAGGCGTTCAAAAGGTTGCAAGAATCGGTAAGAAAAGATGTTGAGAGGGTTTTTGGTGTTTTAAAGGGTAGATGGGGCATACTAAACCGACTGGTTCGTGCGATGAATAAGAAAACAATGCAAAACATAGTATATACATGTATCATATTGCACAATATGCTAATCAAAGAAGACGGACGTGCAATATCTCTAGATTGAGTGCCGGATCCTCCTACATAAGTTCCCGTTCCCGAAAATGTCCAACAAGACTTGTGTAATGAAGAAATTCAGTTTCGGTTGAGATACGATTTAATTGAACTTGTAGGTTCTTTAGGTTTAGAATTTCTTGATTCGGACGAGGAGTAGGTTTTCTTTATGTATGTTTTATTTTTATATGTTTATTTTTAAGTTGTAGTCTAAAATATCTCTAGAAATATTGTTTTTAATTTAAATGACATTTATAATTTATAATTTTATTGTTAATTTATAATTTAAAAAAAAGAATTTGTGAGTGATGGAATTCCATCACAAGTGATGGACATTTCCACTAAAATTCATCACTAGTGATGAAATAATGCTTGATGACATGACGGAACCTGATTGGAAGTTGTGACTGATGAGTGATGGGCGCTCCTACCCCTCTTAGGATAATGCCGTAAGCCTATACGGGGCCCTGGCTGTTTTGTGAGAAAGGCAACCCCGAATATATTCTCGAGTATATATGCCACCCCATAATAAAATTGGCAAGAACATTACGAGAATTGCAAGAATATCTTGCAAAACAGCTTGAAGAACAAGTCCAAAAACAATTCATTGAATAATGGATATAAAAAACCAAGATATGCAGCAAGAGTATGACTGACGAGGGGAACAAATGCAAAAAGACTTTGAAAGAAAAAGTTGAGGTAGTGGGGCCGGCCCGTTGGGCTTTCCATCCTAGGCACAGCCTAGGGCCTCCAATCTTTAGCAAGTGTTATATATTGTATATGTATTAAAAAATAAAGCAAAGCTAAACCAGTTATTTTATAAAAAGAGCCTAGATAAAAATAGTTTAGGACAAAAGTCCGACATTCAAGGCCAATTTTCGAGTTAAACTAAAGACATAACTGCAGGCCTGCAGCAACCATAGACCATTCACTATTCGACCCCATCCCAATTCAGCAAATCACTTAGTTAGAAGTGCCTAATATCTTTAAAATACAGTCGCAAATTTGGTGTGTTGTGAAACAAATGTATTTATCCTATGTATATTGTATATTTTTCGATAGTTTTAGAGTCATTTTATTAGATTTTAGCTTCTATATGACTAGTTTATGTATTTGTTGGTCCCGATGCGATAAACGATCAAAAACAAACTTAAATAGACAAGAAACGAGCAATCGGGAGCGAGGAGAGAAGTCTAAGGTGTGTTGCTGACATTGTTATTCATAGAAAACATGAAACTGGGGGAAAACATTCTCTCTCATTTCTGAATACAAAATTGTTAAGTGATAATTAGTTAATCTAAAGTTTTTAAACCAAACAAACCAAACTTCGAGATTTCTTTCTGGCATTTTAGTAATTTGCAAACTACTTAGTAAACGTATTTTCCACAAACTCCTTGTGTTCGATACCCATTACCACTATCTATTTAGTGTAATTGGTTAATTTTTTAGTAGGACTACGACCTCACGTCAGTCGCGAGAGGGAGGCTTCTATGCCTCGTGACATGCCAGACATGGTTTAGTTTGACCAGAACAAAGAAAACATTCACTAACTATTTTGGATATATTCGACTGCGTCGCTTGTCGTGAGAGTGAGAAAGAACTCCTTTGCGACAAGCATGTGGAGTGTTCGAAAACTTTTGTGATTTTTTTCTATTTAAACATGATTCTAGCGCTTAGGTCGTATTCCTTCACTTAATTACGAACCTTAGACAAATTTGGGAGCATTTTGTTGGAGGTTCTAGTATTGGAGATTGAAGATAAAGCTTAAACCTTTGAAGATTTGCAACCCGTAGGTCCTCTTTCGGTTTTCTTTAGATTCAAACTTGTTAAGAACAGAAGGTTTTGCACTTTTAAACTTTTTTTTGCTACTGGAATCATGTTTAGAGGCTAAGCTTTCATAGCCGCCTAGGTTTTGATGAACTAATTCACGTGTTTGACTTTTTCGGTTGACTTTTACTATAGTTTTGTGTTTGAAGTAAAGTAGTTTTGATTTGTTACTAAATTTGATCATGTATGCTTCTGTTTGCTGAGTTTAACTAATTAGTTTTCATTATTGATGTGTTTGTAAAGAATAAATTCATCATAATCACAATAAAATCACTTGTTAATTCGTTAATCCGGCCAATCTACGTCTTAACCCTAATATTAGGAATAATATAGGTACTTAGTCAATTGAAATTACTAGACTTAAGTGTGCATCTAATCCTACTGAATCAAGATATGATTTGGGATTGCTAGGGTTTGTCTAGTCATTATTTGGTAGTTTTAGACACTCGATAGCTCGGGGTCTTTCTTTATTCGCGTCTAGAGAGTTCTAGGTTTTCGGATTTTTGGTTTATCAATTTAAAACTAGGGTCACATCTAAAAGTTTGTCAAGGTGTTTCTTTTTCAAGTCTTTAGTTGTGTGATTTGTTGATTTTCTTTATAGAAATTCAATAAGGCCCTGACTTTGTAGTTCGCTTAGAGGGGTCAGGGCACCTGGAAAAGCAACAGACCAACAACGGGTAACCCCTACCCGCTACCACACACCGCCATCGGTGGTGAGGGTAGGGACGGGCATGTAAGTTTTAGGGTTA
Source organism: Helianthus tuberosus (assembly GCA_030545235.1). Classification (NCBI taxonomy): domain Eukaryota; kingdom Viridiplantae; phylum Streptophyta; class Magnoliopsida; order Asterales; family Asteraceae; genus Helianthus; species Helianthus tuberosus. The sequence continues at coordinate 193,660,930 of CM060418.1, forward strand.
GGTTGTTGCCGCTGGGTTGAGAAGCAAGAGTGACATAATTTTTTTTTCATCTTAGATTGCAGGTTTATTTATTATGGAGAAGAAAAGTTTATTAGGGTTGTATTTTGGTGAAGAAAGGTTTTTTTATTGGTTTGTATTTTTTTGTTTCTATTTTTATTTTAATGATGTTAGTTTGTTTTAGTGATTATAATTTAGTTTGTTTTAGTGATTATAATTAATTTATGTTTTTTTATTTTTTAAATACTCTTTATATATTTATATATTTATATATGTATTCTATTTTTATAAAATAAAAACTTCATTTTTATGTTTTCGTAATTTTTATATACCCTTTATATATTGTGATTAAGGAGTGTATTTGTTTATTTCTAGGAAAAATTCTTTATGTGTTTAATTATTTATATTTGTAAAAGAAAAAAAAGAAAGAGAGTAATCCAGGCTAAGGGGCTGTTTGGTAGCCTCTTAATGACCATTCAGATGCTACCTCTTAATGGTTTAAAACCTCTGAATGAATAAGAGGTAACCTCAAGTCTGAATGGTTAAGAGGTAACCTGTGAATGGTAAATCATCACATGTCATATTCTTCTACATTTTCATTGGTAAAATTCTTAATGGTTCCATTAAGAGGTAGTCTCTTAATGACCATTCAGAGGCTACCAAACAGCCCCTAAGTGACATCATTGAAATAGGGTAGGATGGTTTAAGTGAGATGATGCAAGGAGATTGGTGGAAGGTAGGGTAAAATGGTTAGGGTCTCCAAACACGTTGGACCGGCGCCCCTGGTAGACAATAAGGATTAATTTAATTGCTATGTTTTGTTACAAAAGCTTAAATACATAAGAGTGCTTACCTAGGGTGTATGCGACAGGATTGGGCGAGTTACTAAGCATAGGTCAAATCAATGCAAAAACAATCACAACAAAACAAATAAAAATCGCATACATATGATTAACATCCGTTTAAATGTCAAGACATAATTATCAATCAACTAAAGTGGGATTTGCTGCGAAATAAAATGTTGTAACTAAAATGAGATTGCCATATATGTTTTGCCAAATACAATGTTGTAACTAAAATGAGATTGCCTTGTTTTGAGTCAACGACAGATGTTTGAATTGTGAAAACTTTATTTCCTCACAATTCAGGTGATAGCATGTGTTAGCCGTTGTCATGGGTTCTAAGTACCTTGTCATCTGCAACATCCCCATCAATCCGATAACTTCCTTTTATCAATTCCGTCAACATAAGCATTATATGTATATATCAAGACCAAGACCTTTTCAAATGACTAGATAATAATTAGAGTAAAATACACGGATAGTCCCTGTGTTTTGGTGAAATTTCACATTTAGTCCTTAACTTTTCAAAATTACACTCTTAGTCCCTGTGGTTTGACAAGTTGTTACTCGGATAGTCCCTAAAACAGATGAAGGTTAGTTTTTCTGGTTAAGTGGGTGTGAAATGACAAGGACTATCCGAGTAACAACTTGTCAAACCACAGGGACTATCCGAGTAACAACTTGTCAAACCACATGGACTATCTGAGTAACCTTCATCCACTTTGGGGACTATCCGAGTAACAACTTGTCAAACCACAGGGACTAAGAGTGTAATTTTGAAAAGCTGGGGACTAAAGGTGAAATTTCACCAAACCACAGGGACTATCCGTGCATTTTACTCTAATAATTAATAAACCCTTAATTATGCTTGAAGAAGCTCAAAATTTAACTATACTATCTGACTTCAACTACATGAAAGTGTTAAAGGGTTAGTTTGGTTGAACCTAGAAAGTAAAGGGGCTAATGGGTCGAACCAAGAGAAAAGAAAAAGAATAAAGATAATGGTTGGAGATGACAAAAAGGATGAGATCGACATGTTTGAAAGTATGGTCAACATAATTATTAGTTTATTATATGTTTATTTGGAATGTATAAGTCGAATCTTTATAAGAAGCTTTGTTTGCAAGTTATTGTTAGTATAAATAGGGGTTAGGATCATTGTATCAAAGTGTGGTCTTCGATCAATATATCATATAAAAAAAGAGTGGTGTCCCGGAATTGGGTCACAAACTCGGTTGTGGTTTGTGTTTTTGAGAGTTGCTCGATCCAACTACAACACTATACAAACGCGTATTACCAACAAATACTTATCGGTCAAACTGATTACCGAGGAGAATTCGTCGATAATATGAGTGCGGGTAATTTGGTTTCTAACGGATTACCTAGAGAATGTACCGAGGGATTACCGACAACTAATTTACTAATGAATTACCAATGAGCCACTGCGGTGGTTGACAAGTCTTCTAGGTGGCCGGTAAGTCCACTGACGGATTTACTGACTGTAATGTAATTTCAAAAAAATCTATCTATATCTATTTCCTGACTGCGGTGGTTGACAAGTCTTCTAGGTGGCCGGTAAGTCCACTGACGGATTTACCGATTGTAATGTAATTTCAAAAAAATCTATCTATATCTATTTCCTGAAGAATGAAAACATAATATAAGTTGTAGGCATTCCGGAAAATAAAAACATAATTTATAAAATTAAAATATTCTAGAAAATAAAAACATAATATAAATTCTGGAAAGCAAAAGAAGAAAAGAAGTGTGTGATACATATCAACTTCAAAATATCAAAAGAAGAAAAAAAAGATGTTATCACTCTATGTGTTCAAAAGAACATACATTTTGATGAACTTGGCCCCCTTTGAACTTGACTCAGCCATGCAAACCCGGAGGTCTTCATCACTTGAGATTGGAAGACGGTTACCTTGGGTGTCATTATACTCGACACGAAACTCTTGATGTTCTAAATCCGTGAATCTCTCTGTCACTTTGCTGTGCAGGTCTGTGAATTTAGCTGAAAGGGGCAGTGTAAACTTGATCATATCATTGTACTCAACTTTTATTGTCTTCCCCAAAGATTCAGACTTTAACCCCTCATCCTGCAAAGGATTTAAGAACACAAAAGATAAGTTCATGCCTGTAGTTGTTTTATAAATAGTACCTGATCCAAACATGGGTTATCTTGATTAACTTACCATCCAAAGTTTCACTTTAGTGTTTATTGAACTTTAAGATACATCATGGGCCATGGGAGAGTATTAAATAACATATTCACAAATTTTAAAAATGGTAAGTGATTTGTGTATATTTTCACAAAAAATGACAACCGCAGTTTCGGCAGAGTGATTTGTAGTTTTCACACAATAAAAAGCTATAAAGATTCAAAAGAAATATTAACATAATGGATCGAACTTTTGGTCATGCTACTGATTACCTAGAAGAAATTATCGAATAAACTGCATAAATGTGTAAACATTTGCATGAGAATAACAAATGCATAGAAAGAGTCTTGAGAACTCTTATTCTCTTTGGGCTTGGGTACATGCAGGTGGGTGAACTTTCTTCTGTTTCAAGCACTAAAATCAAATATTTTGATTCAAAGGCTAAACCAACAAAATATATGTTGGGACTCATCCATCAACATGATTATATTGCAACTTGCAAGTTAAGAGTAAAGAAATAAACTAACCTTCAGTAAATCATGAATCTGCTCAAAATCTTCAACATAACTTTCTTTTGGTACAGGCGTGACAAATTCGATGATTCCAGCTAGTTTATTCCCAGCATCCTGTCCAAAAAACACAGGCAAAACCAACTGACCCTTGCCTCCTATATCTATAGAATGTTGATCTTCTTGATTAAGAACATGATGTATTGTCCATTGGTCTGCAATCCTTATTTGAGCTGCTCGGCCAGCTAACCAGTTGCCTACACTTGTTTCTAATCCAACAAAACGATAACGATTTTCAAGACATCTCCTCCTGTAATCCTCAAGTCCTTCATCCGGAGTTGACATAAAGGTTTGGTCTGTCAACATAAGATTGCATCCGATGTCCTCTAATTCAGAAGGTGTGCATGCCCAAAATTGAAGCAACCCTGATCCATTGCCGAAATTAAAATTCCTAAAAATTCTGTCGATGGACTCCACAATGGGAGCTCGTCGGATAAATATGATTATTCTGGTTCCCCGGATATTTACTATTCTGATTCCCCATAAATTGACCTGGTTCCGGGAATTTATAGCTTCCATGGTACTGTATTGGCAAAACAATAGTACTGTCTTGATCACGTCAGAACCAAAAAGAAAAAAATAAAAATCAGCGTGTTCAAAATAAATAAAAAAAACAACTTTTTTTTTCACACACCGTTTAAACCACTACACGACTAGAACCCTCAACTTAACGGGGAGTAACACACCCTTCTTTTACACCTTGATACCACTAACGAACACAAACTCAACGCCGATTCAAAAGAGGGTCGCATTGCGGCTTTTTTCCCATTTACCTACTGTTTGTTTGTAATTTGTTGTTTTAGCTTTTTAATGAAAATATGCATTGAGTCAAATTTTTTTTTTTTTTTAAATATTCTTAGCACCTCACCATGGCTCAGCCCCATGGGTTATCAACAATAGTTCTCAGTGGTTCAGCAAACACATAAACTACATCAATCTTAACCAACAACAACAACCATCGAACAAACATATAACCCTAAGTTGCTGTCTGGTTTTATCTTTCATACTTTTTAATAATATTTCTTTACGTTCAGTTTTCGATCCACTCAAACCCATGTTTTTCTGACTTGATAGAAAAAACCCTAGATTAACAAATAGTTCTTCTACAAGAATCCTTAACCTAATAACGAAATAGTAGTGAATCATGATCGCAATACTATATATTTACACTTTTCTTACAGCTTGTAGTAATAAAAATAAACAAAACTCATTAGACTTACTTGGAGCTTGTTGAGTTAGTTGCATATAGATCCGGCCGGCGAGATTAATGATGTCGGAGCAGCATATGGATGCATCGGATCAGATGCTGAACGATAAGAAGCAAACCGGAAGTGAGTACGGTTAGGGCTTGGTGATGCATCTTTATGAATATTTTGGATGTTTTGAAACGGTGGTTGGTCGCCTTCAAGTCTGATAGCGCATGTATCACCACCGATCTTGTTAGTTACCTTGTATGCGACAACTTCGCCGCCGATCGTCTCCGTCACCTTGTATGCGACAACTTGAGGTCGAAGAAGACGGCGTTTGTTCTTTTTTTTTCTTTTTTTTCTTTTTCTAAAGGAGTATAAGTAGTCAAGTACAAATGTGCAACTAACCTTTTCAAGTGTTTTGTTCCCAGACGTTTTGTTTAGCCCTTTTTATTTTCTGTGAAACAATTTCAACCCTTTCTTTTTCATACTTTTATTTTACTTTCATGTATTAGTTTTATACAAAATAGATATATAAAAATTTAAAACTATCATACATAAAAGTTAAGTGTGTGTATATGTATTACTTCATTAAATATATGTTAAACTAGTTCTTTTACCCGTCGCGCGTTGCGGCGGCGCCATACGCGAAATGTTAACATACATACTACAATCAATCAGACTCGTTTCCCAAGTAAATTTACGTCAAATCGTATGATAACTCAGATTTATACCTTCGAATCAAAACGTATTACATTTGACCCGATTTTTTTCCAAATAGAATTTACGTCAAATCTTAGTCCAACTCAAAACATACATAAAAAAACATTTTATAATTGACTCGGCTCATTTTCAGACAAAAATTACGCTAATGCGTAGACGAACTCAAATTTTATACCGACATGTCCATAAAAATAAAAACTTAAGAAATTAGTTTTAGGGTAAGCTTGAAACTTTAGAAATTTGAGGGGGGTCAAAATGACATTTTCAAAGTTTAAAGGGTTACCTCTAACATTATAGCAACGTTTGGGGGTAGAATGGGTTACATGTGAAAAATTTGAGGGTTAAAGAGAAGTTAGAGCATTCACATTCAATCCATCAAATTATACATACATTCCACTAAAAAACAACTCCTATATCAATATATTTCCACTAAAAACAAATACTTTTTCTCTCTCCTTTCAATTAAATAATATTATCATTACATTTTTCTCTCTCCTTCACTCACAACCACTTTCAATATATATTAAAAAAATTATACTGGATGAACAGTGTCCCCCCAAATATACAGATGAACAGTAACATTTTCTCTCTCCTCCACTCACAACCACTTTTTATACCCTTTATAATATAAAAACCTCTCCTCTCATTATTTGATGGATTGAATGTGAGTGCTCTTAGAATGTATGGAGGTTTTTTTGTCAAGTTGGAAAGTAGGAGGGTCATTTTTTGTCAAGTTAGAAATTCTTTGAACAGTGAATTTTGTATATTTGGAAAAGTTAATGGGTGATTTTGTCAAACTTGAAGCCATGAAGGTTTCTTGGAAGATCAGGAAAATGAGAATAGTGGCAGTTAATAAAATGGATAATAAATTAAATAAATAATAATAATAATAATATTTGAATGTGGATGGTGTAGGTTGTGGACCCGTATGAAATACACTTGCATGTGTGAAAGTGTTTGAAGTTAGGTTGGTGGCACCGACCTTTCAATTTAATGTTATATATAAATGTTGCGAATGATAAAAAAACTCTTTTTATAAAAAATAAATTATAGTCCTCGCTTGTGGTCCGTCCCCAGTTCATGTGCCCCCTTTCTACAATGGTTGTGACTATTACAACCATTTTTCGGCTTGTTTTCCCGGCAACCCATTTGGAGTGGTTTGGACATTAGCAACAAGAAACGTAACATTTGTGTGCTGTACATCAGGTGATAATTCATCAACATCACCCATTATTATGTACACTCAGGGGCGGACCCACATAAAGTGGGTCGGGGTCACCGGACCCCAATATTTTTAAAAAAGTTGGTAGATTCGATATATTAAATTGTATAAGGACCTCATAAATACAATTAGGTGGACACCAGAGAATGAAAAGGAAACCTGGTGTAGTGGTAAATCTCTCTCTTTACCAACAAGAGGTCATGGGTTCAATCCTTGTATAGCTTGTTTTTTTTTTAAATCTAGTTCAAACCTCGCTATGATCCGACCCGAATGAGGACCGATCCGAAAATTTTAACATTTTGTTATGAAAATTTTGAACGACGAAAAAAATGGACCCCACTGAAAAAAAATCCTGGGTCCGCCACTGTGTACACTCCTTGTAATTCTTTGGTTTAAAAATTATGAGGATATACCAACCGATCATACTAGTTGGATATTTGAATTTTCTTTATGCAAATTTATTTAGAACTTGAAACAAAACTATCATGTTGGATTAATTAATAAAAATAAAAAAAAAACGAATATAAAATTGCAAGATTTAAAACAAACTACAATTCCAAGTTTCTAAGTTTTATTACGTTTTATACTTCCAAGAAATGCATCCTCGTTAAATGTTCATCAGCTTTGTCAAGTTGTCGGGGTCCATAACTTTTACACAAATAAAATATTTTTTTCGTGTGTGGACATGTAAGATGTAGAATGTAATGTTGCACAGTTTTATTTTTAAGATATGGAAAAGCAAAGATGTTTATTGTAAAGTGACTTGTTATAACATACGTGAATAGTGTAAATGAATCACACACATGAGTCAAGAGGCATAACATGACTTGTTATGACCAAACGTGAATTTGTGTGTCACAAACAACTCACCTAACACATGGTAAAGCCCATTACCAGTGGCGGATCTAGAAAATCCGTCAAGCCGTAATGTTTTATAAAAAAGCCGTAACGAAATCGTAAAAACGTCAAATTTTTCCAAAATTTATACTAATTTTACACTACCGCCGAAACGCCAAGCCGTAGCGGAGGTTGCCCCTTCTTATATGCTAGGTCCGCCCCTACCCATTACCTATATATTAAAATTACCTATATATTAAAATTTGAAGACAATGAACAGTAACATCATTAAGGGGATTAATAAATGGTATCGGTTATTGGTACCAGTACCAAATTTACCAAACCGTGTATATTTTCGGTACCGACTTTTGACATTTTTGGTATCGGTTTGGCACCGGTATTCCCCAGTTTTTACCCTCAAATACCGGTACCGAACCAGTACCGACCAGTACCGAACCGTACCGTGCTAGGTATATTCGGTACCGGTACCCACTTTTAGGGATTTTTGGTAACGGTATTTTCTGTACCGGTGGGTACCGAGCTCATCAAATCCTGTAATAACGTAGCAACACAAGTAATTGCACCGTTTAGATTACTTTTCATACACAACCCAATGAATAGTAACATCATCAAGGGAATGAGCAAATGGTATCGGGTACCGGTACTAGTATCAAATTTACCAAACCGGGTATATTTTCAGTACCGAATGTTACCGACTTTTGACATTTTCGGAATCGGTTCAGCACCGGTATTCACCGGTTTTTACCCTCAAATACCATACCGTATGGTACCGAGCATTTTCGATGCCGGTACCTAATTTTGATGATTTTCCAAATTGGTACTTTTGGTGCCGTTACCTGTACCGAGCTCATCCATATTTTAACGTGTTAGTACCGTAATAACTAAACTGAAAACAACCGAATTTTCAACGTGTAGGACGTGTGGGTCCTATTATTATATATTAGATTATTTAAAATCGTTTTTTTAGAAGGAAGTGACTATCGTTACCACGTCATTTTTATTTGTGTTTTGATATTCGGTATCTGCTTGCCGTTACCGACACGCGTTTCGCAGACATTAGGTCCCCGCCGCAATGCGCGGGCGAAAAATCAACTAGTTAAATTTAAAACCCAAAAGTATAAAGGAATAACACCATGGAACATAAGGCCCAAAAGGACATATTATGACCCATTTGTGGATTTATGTAGCCATGATGACCCCCAACACATGTCATGTAACGAAATCAAACCAATGGATCCTTAACCTAATAACGAAATAGTTATTAACAAAATACTCTTAGCACCTCGCCATCGCTCAGCCCCATGGGTTATTAACAATAATTCTCAGTGCCACTAATAAAGATGTTGGTGTCAGGTTTTAATAATATTTATTAATTACGTTCAGTTCTCGATCCACTCAAATCCTTGTTTTTCTGACTTGATAGAAAAAAACCCTAGATTAACAAATAGTTCTTCTACAAGAATCCTTAACCTAATAACGAGATAGTAGTGAATCATGATCGCAATACTATTTACACTTTTCTTGCAGCTTGTAATAAAAATAAACAAAACTAAACTGTAAATTAGACTTACTTGGAGCTTGTTGAGTTAGTTGTATATAGATCCGGCCGGCGAGATTAATGATGTCGGAGCAGCATATGGATGCAGCGGATCAGATGCTGAACGATAAGAAGCAAACCGGAAGTGAGTACGGTTAGGGCTTGGTGATGCATCTTTGTGAATATTTTGGTTGTGTTGAAACGGTGGTTATTTGCCTTGAAGTCTGATAGCGCATGCATCTTTATGATATATATTACTTTTAACTAGTTTATTAAATATCTAGTAAATGATAAGATGTTATTTAATGGTCAAATCATCCTTATTATAAAAATAAGTAAATTCTTTTCAAGGTCCTTGTGTTTTTATATGATTTCAATTACCTATTCAAAAATTAAAATTTTTAACTTTCTGAGTAGCTAGTTGGTAAACTTGTAAACATTTGAGTCCAATTTTATAACTCCATTAACCAAGTAAGTTATATGTAGGAGTATTTCACTCATTTTAAATTTAGGTACAACCCTTTTGTTTTTAAAACTTTTGTTTTCCTTTCGTCAGAGACTATGGACCTACTTACTCGAGTTCAAAGCGTCATGCATCGTAATATTATGACTCCGAGATCTACATATTTAGATTTTAAAAAGACTTACTTTTGTTATTCAAAAAGTGGTAGCGACGCAGTTTATTTTATTGCCTGTTTCCCTTCTATTTTCTATCCTTTTTATGTTTGAATGGGTTTTTTACACACACACATATATATATATATATATATATAATGTAAGTATCTATAGAAAACCCACTTTAATTTAGAAAACCCGGGAAACTCTAACCTCCCGAATTTAAAAAAAAAAATATACACATGTTTTAAGGTATTTGGGCAAAAAAAATCAAAAAAGCGCTGAGTATATATTTAAAAAAAAAATAAACAAGTTTTGGTGTAACACGTGTTACAAATATGTCAGATGAATGTAACACGTGTTACACCAAAACTTGTTTATTTTTTTTAAAAATATCTACTCGGCGCTTTTTTGATTTTTTTTGCCCAAATACCTTAAAAACATGTATATAACATGTGTATATTTAAAAAAAAAAAAAAAACATCGGGAGGTTAGAGTTTCCCGGGTTTTCTAAATTAAAGTGGGTTTTCTATACATCCTTGCCATATATATATATATATATATATATATATATATATAATAATAAATAAAAAAATACACATACGGTAGCTAAAATAATTTACCCATTTTATTTAGAGTAAATTACACTTTGTGTGCTTTAATTATTACACAACTAGGTTATAACCCCGTGTATTACACGGGGTTGAATAAATAAATTTTATATATTTTATATACTAAATAATAAAACAATATATCTTTAAAAACTTTATTTATTGTACGGGTTGAATAAATATAATTTTATATATTAAATAATAAAAAGTTATATCTATAAGAACCATATTGTACGGGTTGAATAAATGTAATTTTATATACCAAATAAAAAAGTTATATCTTTAAAACCACGTATATTACACGAGTTGAATAAATGTAATATTGTTTACCAAATAATAAAATAATACATCTTTAAAAAACCTCATTTATTACACGGGTTGAATAAATGTAATTTTATATACCAAATAATAAAAAAATACATTTTTAAAAATATGTGCATTACACGGTTTGAATAAATGTAATTTTCTGTACTAAATAATAAAAAAATATATATCCTTAAAAAAACCCCGTGTATTGTACGAATTTAATAAATCTAATTTTATATATCAAATAATAAAAAGTTATATTTTAAAAAACCTCATGTATTACATGGGCCGAGTAAATGTAATTTTGTATAGTAAAAATAAAAATATTTAATATATTAATACAAAGTTTGGGGTTCGTGATAAAAATAGATTATTCTGTTGTTGCAAAATTTGTTAACGAAGTCTCAATAAATTTAACCCTTTATTTAAAACTCCGTAAATGTATAAATGATAAATAATATTATTTAAATTTATTTTAAGTTTCGTAAAATCTATTTGATACCAAACTTAAAAAAAACGTTCAAATATAATTAATTCAAATAAATAATATTATAAATGAGATGGAGATTAAAATAAATAATAATTATCCATATGATATTAAACTAATAATATTTAGTAGGAGAGTTATCTATAATATAAAATATTAAATTAAATAATATTTAGTAGAAGAGTTATCTATAATTAATTAGATAATATTTAACTAAAATAATAATTATCTATAAGAGATGGCCTAATATGATGACAAGTGTCCCAAAATGGTTTCTTTTATTATATAGTATAGATTATAAAACGTCACTTTAAAAAAAAATAGTTACACAATATGTCTATAAACACCATGTTTTGTAACATTTTATGTCCTTTAATCTAACTAAGTTAATTATATTAGTTAGGTTAAATCAAGTTAAGCACAACAATATTGCCCTTTCACAAACCATAAAAAGACAAAGTATAGTTACTTATGTTCAAACAACCCACCTTGACCTAATACATTGTAAGGCCCATTAAAAGTTAAAAATAAAGGAATAACACCATGGACCATAAGGCCCAAAAGGACATGTTATCACCCATTTGTGGATTTATGTAGCCATGCTGACCCAACATATGACATGGTCTATCAAGGCGTAATAGTATAACAAAATTAAACAAATGGACCCCATAAGAGGCACGGGAGTGAGAATGGCTGGCATCGCACGCATGAGGGGTGATGGTTGTTTTGTTTGTTTATTTATTTATTAATATAATATATAAACCAATCATTTAGAACCCCTTAATCAACCATCATATTTCACCTTTCCACAACATATGTTCAAAGGTGACCATGGATCGTGATTGGAATACGATTTACTATCTTCTTACAACTTGTAATAAACAAATTTCAACCGTATAAGTTCAGCATTTGATTATTTATTAAGTAAAATTAGAATGACTTACTTGGAAAATCTTGCTATTAATGATGCAGTTGTTTAGCTTGCAAGTGGGACATTCATAATTCATGTAACCTTTGGTTTTTATATTCCATACTATTGTAACCTTTAAAGAAAATTTTCACATTATTGTAACCTTTAAAGAAAAGTTCACGTCCGTCAGGGCCCGTTCCAACGTTTCTGGAGGCCCTAAACAAACTACAAAGGCGAGACCTCTTCGAATTGGTATAAAAAAAAATCGAAAGTCTCAATCGCAAACAAAATATTAAAATTCAAAGATTCAAGGTATCATTTAGGGTTTTAGGGCAAATATTGATTTCTCCCCAATAATTTCTCCTATGTTCACCTCTAATTTTATATAGATATTATTATTAAAAAAAATAGCCGTTAACCATTGCGACACCAAATTTCACCTCAAATTTCTCCCCAATCAGCGACATCATTCAGCGGAATTAGCATATACGACGTTACAGTAAGCTAAAATGACGATGTCGGCCTAAATTAATAACGAATTACATATTGCTTGGAGTTGGAATTCTGTCTCTTGTATTTGAAATTCAGTTTTTCAATTGAGCATCACAACAAATATAGTTTTTGTTTTGTTCATTTGGGCCTAATAAGGTAATACATATATACTATATAAAGATTTCTAAAAAAAATGAGGCCTTATTTTTTAGAGGCCCTAGGCCGTTGCCTAGATTTGAAAGCCTCTAGGCCGGTCCTGCACCGTGGCATTAAAATGTGTGTATATCTTTTAAAACAACTAATGCATTATAATTGAATGTGAGAATATAAAACTTACTTGAAGCATAAGCGATCGTGAAGTAGAAGAAGCATCCATTTTGACGATATTGAGAAGATCTTAACGGTGTTTCATCAAGATTTATCCTGTGTTGTTGAGAGAGGATTTCCGATGGTTCTTCTCTGATTTTTCTAGACATCTAATGGTTACTTCTATCAAGTAACCCTTAATAAAGAGAGTACCGTTTATGTCATATTGGCATAATTACAATCACAATACAACTTACAGGATTTGAATCTTCCCTTAGGCACAACAACAATTAAATTATTATAATAGAATGGTCCTAAGACCACGTTTAACCACAAATGCCTGTACGTAGCTTCTTTATATAATAGTTCTCAATTAGCACGTTTAATAACAAATGCATGTAGCTTCTTCTTTATATTAGTTTCCTTTTTATACCTTTTTTTCAATATCAAAACTCCATTATCCTAATTAGTACTCACAACTGATTTATGTAGACGATGATTCACTTACCTATGGAGTCGTCTGATTCTTTTAATGGTTGTGAGAAATAAAGCAGCTCTCATTTTCTTCAGTTCTGGTGGAATAACCGATCCAAGAAGACCCCTATGCTTCTCACAAATTCTAGCTTATTTAACTGAGCAACTCCCCCACTTAACCCTTCTCAGCAAGATCACGACTTCTTTAATTTTTTCCAGACAAAATTAAAAATTTCCTGGATAATTTTTTGTTTATATATATATATATATATATATATTTTTGTAGTTTTTCAGTATCTTTCTTTATTGACAAGTAATTGACTTTTCGTATATATTCTTTGGATTTTAAACAAGTAACTAATTTTAAACACCCATCTAGAACATGATGAAAACTAATTTTTTTAATATTCTTCTGCATCCTTAATCATTTAAAACAAAATAATAAAGTGAACAAGAAAACTACTGTATTTGTCACAAGTTGACAGTAAAATTGGTGTTAGCGAAGATTTATTAAACTACAAAGAGACATGTGTGAGAAAGGTGACATCTTTTCAGCTTTATTTTTTTTAATCACAGTATTCATTCCCCATTACCCATTTAAAAACACATACCAATTGTTGGAAAACATGTATTTTAATTTTATAAAACATCTATCTTTTTTTTTAATATATAATAAACGGAAATAATCATGATGTCAATCCCTAAATTCAATTATATAATGCAATCTGTTTAACTGATATTTAACAGAACTCCAATTTATCTTAGTTTTAACTGATGGCCTAAAATTTTCTTACTCTAATTTTATAGTATTCTACTATTATATATTCAATTTTACTTGTTGCCCGTTTACTTTCTATTTTGATGTAATTTCTAATCAAGTTATATTTGGAAAAATTCTACTTAACCAGGTAAAATAGCTATATTGTAAAATACTATATTTGAAACCATATAAATGGATCAAGTAATATATAGAATTAATTACCGCAGTGTTGTACATGATCCTGATGGTAAGGGTTAAGTGGTGTTGTTGCTCAAGAATCCACCGTAGTCATCTAGATGAAGCTTTGTCCGTCTGTTAGCTTTCCATAATATTATTCCATGGCCTCCAAAATAACAAACACTCGCTCTTTATGCTTTCTGATCTTTTGTTATAGTGGTTATGAAAGAAAGAGGACCGGCATATGTACGTGGAGGAGGAGAGGCGAATACGATAGAGTACCGGAGGAGGAGAAAGCAAACGCCGGCCGGACACTAGGGAGAGAAGGGATTGTGAGTATATAAGAAGACCAAGAGGTGTGTATTTATAATAGAGAGAACTATAGAATACACGCTTCTTGTAATTTCATTTAAGTGTCGTGGAAATTTCATGGTGGTCTTACTTCTTGAGTTCTTGTGATCAATGTAAACACAGAACAGTTCATAAATTTTGAACGCGTAAAGGACTCCCAGAATTGAGAGAAAATTTTTGTGCCCGGAGAATCTCAGGGAGTCACCAATTAAATATATTGTTAGGGGACCCGGGCGCCCCGTGGTGGTGCTTTCTTCACGCGTGGAACAAAAGGAAAGACCGCCGCCACCATTAATCATCACGCTTGGTGATGATAACGCGTCGTCATCATCATGCGTTTTATTTTCAAAATTGGAACGTTATATGACCGGTTGTGGTGAAAAAATTTGACCGTTTATTATTTTTTTTGCTATATATATGCACACACAGAGTTAGGATCCTGTAAAAAAGGCCCAAAGTGTGAGAAAGGTAAGAAAGAATCTCAGCCATTAGATCTTTTGATCTAATGGTTGAGATCAAAAGGGACCAAAATGTATAATATTTTTATTAATTTGGATTGAATTGAAATATCTAGGGGCAATTGTGTCTTTTTATCTTCATTTTGTAAATCAAAATCCCTGCAATTTCGTTCTCTCTCTATCACACGTTCCTAATTTCTCTATTTCTCTCTCTTTCTTCTTCCATATTCAGAACAGAATCCCTGCAAACAATATGTAATCGGAAACGTAAAAAAAACATGGCGTCGGTGAAGTCTAGGTCAGATCGCCACTGCCGGAAGTGGACACGTGAATGACTAATCGTCGACTAGTTCTGTTGTCTCCAACAGGAAACGGAAAGGTGCAATTGACAACCACGTCGGTGTAGATAAGTTCGTACCGTCACTGATGGAGGTTTTTCTAACCGGCGACAATAATATGGTCATGATTCGCTGTCGCGTTTGTGGAGTCCGTTGACATCGGTAACTAGGTTTCGAGAACAGGTGTAGAGGTTTTGAAAATAATCCGATGACGGTGGCCCATTACGACGACGGCAGTGGCGGACCGGCAGTGGTGGTGCCGGCAGCGGAGAAGAAGATGATACAGAGATGTAAGGATTATTGAATGGTGTTATTTTTCTTTTCATTAATGGTGTTATTTTCCTTTGTTAATGGTGTTTTTTTTTTTTTTTTTTCTGAATGGTGTTATTTTTCTTTTCTAAATGGTGTTTTTTTCTTTTCTGAATGGTGTTTTTTTCTTTTTCTGAATGGTGTTATATTTCTTTTACTGAATGGTGTTATATTCTTGTACTGAATGGTGTTATATTCTTGTACTGAATGGTGTTTATTTTATTTACTGCTGAATGGTGTTTTTTTTTTGTGCTGAATAGTGTTATTTTTGTGCTGAATGATGTTATTTTTTGTGTGAATGGTGTTTTTTTTTTGTGCTGAATGGTGTTATATTTTGTGCTGAATGATGTTATTTTTGTGTTAATGGTGTTTTTTTTTTGTGCTGAATGGTGTTATGTTTGTGCTGAATGATGTTATTTTTGTGTGAATGGTGTTTTTTTTGTGCTGAATGGTGTTATATTTGTGCTGAATGGTGTTATATTTTCTGAATGGTGTTATATTTAAAACACCATGTATGAACATGCTCTGAATGGTGTTATATTTATGGACGGTTGTAAGTCCTTAAATCAAGGATTTTCCCTCTCCAAATCCTTAAATCAAGGATTAACATATTTGAATTTGTTATTGCATTTACAATTATACCCTTTTCAATTAATTTAGATCTAATGGTTGAGATTCTTTCTTACCTTTCTCACACTTTTGGTCTTTTTTACAATAACTCCACCCTGCACACACAATACAATATTTAAAACACCAAACAATACACACACAATACTTCCAACACAAAAAAAAATACAATCTTTCAAACTTCAAAAAAAAATGAATTCAACCCAACATGGAAGGTTCAAGTAAACGAGGTTCGGGATCGAAGAAAAAACTCGTACGACCGAAGGTTCGAGCTAAGTCGATCGTACTTCAACGCAAACGCGAGATATGTGAAAAGTGAGGTTGGGAGATGCCGTAAATTTTTTAGATTTTTTTAATTTGCAATGTTTAGTATTTTTTTTAGTTTGTAATTTAGGATTTATTTAAATGAAATTTATAATTTTATTGGTTTATTGTTAATTTATAATTTAAAAAAAAACTCATCACTAGTGATGGACATTACCACTAAAAACCATCACTAGTGATGGAATAATTCTCGATGACATGATGGAACTTGATTGAATGTTGTGAGTAATGAAATTACGTCAGTAATGGAGCACCCCTACCCTCTTATAAGGTAAGGTTAGTGTAAAAATAACACTATATATTATGTTAAGAATTCTGTAGCTAGCTGCATAATTCACTTGTATATTTTGATTTGTGGTTTATATTTCTCTTTTTCATTAAATTATCTATACACTTGGTGCAAGTATTTTATTCAATTCTGTTTAATGTTTAATGTATCTACAACAGTTATATTAAATAGATTAAAAAGTGAAAAAAAAATCACTTCTTTAACGGGAAGAAAAATCACATGGCTATCGCTGTCCCAAACATATACACAATAAACGCTGACAATGATATGTTCGCTGACCATTAATTAAGAAAATGCAGAAAAGAATAAAAAGTTGACTAAAATATGGACAAAGTCTATCTCATGATGAAAGCAATCATTGATCAAACTCAGAAAGCTAGGCAAATTGAAGGCCCCATACAAGTTTGTATCTACAAGTTACAGTCCGATTTATATATTAGTTTCTTAAGAAATGGAACTGAACCGATCTAACTCTATACCTACAATACAACCACTTTCTTTGCCCACTTTTTTATTAGTAAATTACAAAATGGACTGTTATCTCACCAAGAGAACCCAATTAGCTTAATCCAAAGCGTGTTTCCCACATCAACACATTGTAGAACTATTAGCAGCTAGCTCAAATCGAACCCATAAGCCTACATGAGCTTTCATTTCGAAACCAAGTACTTGATAGTTCCATATAATGTTTGTAGTGATGTTTAGGCTGACCTTTTTATACCAACAAAACAATCAGAATGAAACCAAATAGTTGCAAAGAACAGGAACAGAAATGAATAGAATCACAAACACTCCCGCATCAGATCATATTGTAGTACCTATGACTCATTGTCAACAATCCAACAGTCTCTCGCCAAAATCTGCGAATTCTTCAACCCGAATTATAACACCCCAACCTGAACAGGCTGACGTGTCACTCATACAGATATCAAAACTAAAACCAATCCATAACGTTGAAACAAAAAGATCCTAATTACATTTTCATTACATTACCGAAATGAAAATAAATCTTTATCTTCACGACACTCTTCACTTATTCCACACGTTTCCCAAATTACCTGTCAAACAAATAAGACAAACACAAGAAAGAAACTACGGCTGAGCCAAAAAAGTTGCTCAGTAACGGAGAAATCAACAGTACATGTAAAGACGAACAAATGGGAACGAAACACCACATAACGGAAGCTGAACTGAGACTGACATTAAACCACATTTGAAACTAAAACAATTTTCCTTCTCTCAAATAGTTTTACTTATAATATAATATTGTAAAAAAAATCCCAATTCCTTTAAAACAAGAAAATTATCGAAATTACTATATTATGAATAAACATTTAGGTTTAGATCAAAATCTAATGATAACTCGAATTCTTAGCAAAACATTTTCTAACCAAAACAACTATACTTCTAATTTGAAAATATATATATTTAATCAACAAAATAGTTTAGATAACCTGAGTTTTGAAAACATAGTAATCTAATACTTGTAAAGATTATGCAAACCGATACCGGAAACAAAACAGTTCTAAAACAAATACTGAGGCGGACACGGGATAAATGCTGAAAACAGAGATTGAAATTCTGGCACTGAAACAAATACTTTTATAACTTGAATCCCAAAACTTATACTGAACAGATAATAGATACTGAACATAATCAGATGCATATAAACATATCAACATATCATAACAGAGACAAGACATACATGACAACATATAACAGTAAAACAAGTCACGTAATATAGAAGCACCCACGAGCCTAAACAGAGGCAAACATGGCTATAGTCCATGCGCCGAGATGGTGCGTGTAGGCGTACACGCATTATTCCATCTCAACAGGAGTCAGGAGTCAGAGCTAAGATCGATCTATTCGCCTCTAGGGGTCAGGTGCTACACAAGCACAAACTAAAGACGCCGTGAACTTTAGTTACGCACCGTCACGATGAGTGTCATGTCGTTGACGCCCCAACGACAAGTCTAAACATATAATTGCTCGGGTGACAGAGTAAAAAGCGTATCAGAAATAAAAGTATCTTGCCATAAGTCTAAAGGGAACATGCAATAATGAGCACAAGGTCTAAGGTCTATTGCATGCTACAATATATACTAGTCTTATAACAATACGAAACAGAGACAAGTAGCGAAAACATCCGTACTACAAAGTAACGGACTTGAATAAAATACTATAATGAAAAGATAACAAAATCCGTACCTTATTAGCAAGCAAAGCAAAACCAAATAAGCAAGTCGACACCGAAAATCAAGAACCTATAATCCCGTTACAGCCCGAATTAGTTTTATAATAAATTAATCCCGTTAATAGACCCGTTCCTTTAAATTTTCTCCCGGCGACTAGGAATTTCGTTCTTAAACCTTTATCAAAATATACTTAACCAAAAACGAGTGTTTATTTTATACTTAATACTCTCCAATTATGGACTATCTTTGCTGAATAAAATATGTCATCATCATAAGGAAATGTATATGTATATATAATTAAAAGTGTAACTTTTAGATTGTAGAATTCTAATTTCCAAACTAAATAGCAATAATAATAACAAAGAAAACAAGTCATATATATATATATATATAAGTATCCGCTAAAATGAGAACCACCTCGATTTGTAAGAACCGTGAAAACTTTTTGATCCGGGGCAAGGTGGACCAAATTTTTTTTTTCAGAAACGTAGATGCATGTATAAAAACAACATTTGTAAAAAAAATTCAAAAAAAAAATGTCGTGTGTGTAGTTTTGAGCAACACAAGTTTGTGTTTACGGGACCCGTAAATTTTCCGGCCAGATTTACGGTAGCCGTAAACACAAACTTGTGGCGCTCAAAACTACACACACGACATTTTTTTTTGAATTTTTTTTTACAAATGTTGTTTTATACATGCATCTACGTTTATGAAAAAAATTGGTCCACCGCACCCCCTATGGTGTAGTTCTCACGGTTCTTACAACTCGAGGTAGTTCTCATTTTAGCATTCCCCTTTATATATATATATATATATATATATATATATATATATATATATATAGGGTAAGGATATATAGAAAACCACTTTTATTGAGAAAACCCGGGAAACTCAAAGCTCCCGACTTTTTTTTTGAAACAAATAACACATGTAATATAGATGTTTTTAAGAGTTTTGGGCCAAAAAAAAAACAAAAAAGCGCCGAAGGGATATTTTTAAAAAAAATAAACAAGTTTCAGCATTTTTTGTCTAACACGTGTTAGTCACGAAAGTTGCTGAAATTTGTTTATTTAAAAAAAAAAAAAAAATCCTTCGGCGCTTTTTTTTTTTTTTTGCCCAAAACTCTTAAAAACATGTACATTACATGTGGTAATTTTTTCAAAAAAAAAATCGGGAGGTTAGAGTTTCCCGGGTTTTCTCAATAAAAGTGGTTTTCTCCATATACTTACACTATATATATATAGGATTAGGTTCAAACGTGAACAAAATCCCAAGAGTGAACTGCGTGAACTGATCTGGGCCCTTGATTTCTATGATCTTGAGATTAAAGTGAGTGGCATGATGGTAATTATTTGGTTAATTTTTTCCATTTAATTAAATACAAAAAGGGTATATGTGTAATTTCAATCTTAAATTGATTGCATAAATCTCTCACAAATCAAGTAATCAATTATCCTCTTAAATTGATTGCATATCAAATCAAGTATTAGGAAAGATGTAACTTAATTCAATTATTAAAATATTTATTTGTTTAAATGCGATGTACACATGTGTATATCGTCTGTTTTTGTGATATCTAAGAATTTTTTTTTGTATTGAATATTGATGTACACATGTGAATTACTGTACACATATGTACGATGCTGAGTACACATGTGTACTGTTCTATTTATATCGAAGTACACATGTGTATACCGTTGAAATATGAAGGTTACGTGGATCTTAAAAATCAAAATTTGAATTCTAGTGATGAAATCTGAAATAAAAATAAAAATTAAAATTGAAATATGATGATTTGTTGTTTGTTTTGATAATTATCTTATTAATAAATAAACATAATGTGGATAATGAATTTAAATTAGGAAAGATGTAACTTAATTCAATTATTAAAATAATGATTTAAATCTAATTTTTTAAATAATTACAATCCTACCCTTAACAACTAAAAAGAAAATCAAGGGTCCATATTTGTTCACGCAGTTCACTCTTGGGAGGTTGTTCACGCTGGAACCCTACCCTATATATATATATATATATATAGGATTGAGTTAAAATGAGAACCACCTCGAGTTGTAAGAACCGCGAGAACCGCGACCCGCCACGGGGCGTCGGCGACCATTTTTTTTTACAACTAGATGTGTATATTTTAACAACGTACGTAAAGTTTGGGTTCAAACGGCGCACCCAAGGGGGTAGTTTTTTACACCCAAAGTTTGGTTAAAAAAAAAAAGAAAAATTAAATAAATTAAAAAAACCCAAACTTTGGGCGTAAAAAACTACCCCCTCGGGCGCGCCGTTTGAACCCAAACTTTACGTACGTTGTTAAAATATACACATCTAGTTGTAAAAAAAAAATGGTCGCCGACGCCCCATGGCGGGTCGCGGTTCTCGCGGTTCTTACAACTCGAGGTGGTTCTCATTTTAGCCATCCCCTATATAGGATGCGCGCCGTTTGAACCCAAACTTTACGTACGTTGTTAAAATATACACATCTAGTTGTAAAAAAAAAATGGTCGCCGACGCCCCATGGCGGGTCGCGGTTCTTACAACTCGAGGTGGTTCTCATTTTAGCCATCCCCTATATATATATATATATATATATATAACCCTGACAGACATTCTTACATGCATGATATCCATGCATACTACATACATATAGATTAATAATATATAATGTATACTGTGCACACCATAGGCACACATCAAAACACATGCACACCACAACATATTATATACACATGCACTACTACACATATTCATTTTTTTCTTTGTTTGTTGACATATGCAGTTTAGATAAGACAGAAGTGTCTCAAAACAGTTTTCATAATGCAATAACCAGACAAAACCATTTTCATCGCCTATGCACACCTAAAAAATTAACAGTTTTCATAATCAATACACCACGAAAACAAGAACCATATACAGACTAGACCCATGAACAGTGTAGGTCCACCCAGAGGATCGAGTTAAACCTATTCCCTGTTTTCCCACAAACACGAGAGTGCGGAATCCAAACGGGTAAGTTAAACCAAGTTAGAACACGAAAACGACAAACACGGTTCAACGATTAACACTCAAATGTATTAATACGTATGACGGTTACAAAGCAATGTTTACAAGAACTCCTCATAAACTCTCAGTGTGTGTGTGTGTGTGTGTGTTTTCAAAGTGTGCTCTCTCTGTAGTCTCACAAGAGTTTCTTTTTATATAGCAAAACTGAAACAGCAACCTACGAACAATTGATTTGGGCCGACGAACCCTTCTCAGTCCGACGAAGAGTGAGTCTTTGTCGCATAATGAGTCTTTGCCAACATCATCCTTCGTCAATGAGACATAACTGACGAACCTTGAGGCTTCGTCGCGGTGAACAAGAGTCTTCGTTGGATTGAATGCATGGAACATTTAGACATTATAAACCATATTAATTCATCACATGACATCATCATGATGTCATGGTGATGTGGCGGCGAACAATGGTTCGCGGCTCTTCGTGCTTCGCGTGTCGATCTCTGGGGCGCACGACGGAGGAATGTCGCGACGTCGGGCTCGAACCGAACCGAGTTGAACCGAACCGAGCCGCATCCACAAAATGTATCAACAAACTCCCCCTTGGATGCTTCTCGTGAGGGTTCGTTCTTCACATAGTTGTCGAATCATTAAAGTCTTCACATATCACAAACAGGGAGTGTATGTCACAACCCCCGATCCCTTATCTGTCCCGGGAACGGGCGGCCGTGAACTCAGTGGCGGTGGTATCATTATTTATTAATTTGGCAGCGGAAATTTCATCAGGACCATAGTTAGGAAATGTTTATCAGAGTAAAACCACCATATTTTATTTTAATAATCATATGGGTAAAACCCAAGTTTCTTATTACAACATACTTATAGGGATAAACCCTACTTTATTGAATTTAAACCATCGTATTTTAGATAACTTTTATAGCCACAGTTTAACAAGCCGTCCGTGATTTCGAGCTGGCTTTTTACTACTTGGCTTTCACATTTTGTTACCTGAAACACGTGTTTAAAAACATTTGTCAGTGGGAAATACTGGTGAGTGAATCCCAGTTTAATCAAGAAACATTTTATCAATTAAAACAGTATTGAGAGCGATCACATTGTTTATTTCTACACAATTACTCATTCAGTATTTGCCACTCGACCGGATCTATGGCTAAGGTCAAATTACCCATTGGCTAACTCGTTGTCCAATGGTAATGTACTGTCATTCCGACTTACTACTACTCGTAGTAATAAATTTTGTATACAAAACCCCATAATACCAGCAGTAATTGAAGAACTACAAAGACTCAATCACCGCTTAATCACATTGTAAACAATTAAGGTTTTGTAAAATATTCCAAAAAGGTTAACAAAAAGAGGATAAACTCACATTGCTATCTTAGACTTCGCGTGAGTGTTTCCTGGGAATAATCTATAATTTATACAAATGTACATAGGTTAGTATTATAACCCTTTGAAAATATTAATGATACCCTCCCCGAGAAGGTATTCCAATAACTACGTCGGGCAGAACCACGACAGTTATTACGGAACCCTAAATCAATCGGGCAGCGTATCTATTACGAAACTGGGGTTATAATACTTACAACGGAGCAGAACCTTGCTAATTAGGGGGAATGATACCCGAGTATTATGCCTTCTATTCATAAATTATGATTGAGAAACGAATTGTGAGCGAATTCTAGTTGAACCCGATGGCTCCTTTATATAGTGCTGATACTGGACTCTCTCGCGGCCCGCGTAACATGAGAGCAGGGCTTACGCGCCCCGCGTTGACTCCAGGTCAACGTATAGCTTATCCTGGTCACTGTGTAGCCCTGCCACGATGACGACACGTGTCATCACCGGGCTGCACCACCATTTGGGACACTCGCGGCCCGCGTAAGTGTTAAGGGTAGCTTACGCGGCCCGCCTTAACTTAAGGAATCAAACGAAATCAGATCTACACCTTCATACCGCCCGCGTAAGGTTAGGGTGGGGTCCTACGCGGCCCGCCTCAACTTAATATTTCTTGTTTTTAATTATTTTTAATACTATATGGTATTTCGGACTCGACTTTCACGTACGGGGTGTATTTAAAAACATATAGGGGTATTCTAAATATATTAGGGGTGTCAAAAATATTTTGGGAGTGTTGGCAATATTTTGGGTATAGCTCCTGGGCTATTTAATAAAATATATAGTGCACTTATATTAAGTATAGTAGCTCAATTCCACTTTATCCCTACGTCACGAGACAGAACCCCAACGAATTTAGGCAGAGCCTTGACATACGTTACGGGGCCCTACGTCATTTGGACAGGGTATCAGTGATCAGGGGCTACAATACTTAAAACGGGGTAGGGTTTTGTAGTGAATTACTGAAGAAAATAGAGGTATACGTTCGAGAGAAAGAAAAGGGATAAGCAAAATGGAATGTGAATGACTGCTATCCTTTTATAGTTGAACTAGGTGTAGGACCTGTGTAACCACACAGGTAGGTTTAGTAATGATCGAAATCAAATACTAAAAAACAGATTATAACATTTAAATTTTGGTCTTTAGTTCTATATGTTTATAAAATAATGTTAAAGACAGTATGTGTGACCACACGGGTAGCTTTAATAACCATCGAAATAAATAAATGACAAAGTGCATATCTAGTTTTAGAGCATTCTATAACCATATTTTTATTTCCCTGTCAAAGACTCAAATAAAAATAAACTTAATAAACATTTAAAATAAAAAATAAAAAATATGACAACACTAATGCAAGAAATACATTATATTATACATAATTATAAAAGGTAATCAATTTGCTGCCAAAGGGTCGTTAGGATTTACTTAGTAAATACATTCAGTTGATAGCCATCAAATTAAAAAATAATCAGTTCACTCCTAACGGGTCATTTGGATTTGCTTAGTAAAAATATTCAGATGATAGCTAGAAAATGTTGACAGAATACATACATAGTTTTATTACAGCTTTGCTAGAAATAAAATAATACAAATCACAATTCACACACAAATTAAGATCACTTCTTGATCAATGAAATTCACTTCACATAAAACAGAACAATAATGAAGATACATATATATAATCAACAATAACTTTCAATTCATTAAAATGAACAACTGTAAGTATATACTTACAGGTATAAAAAGATTCCACAGGCCTTCTTTCTTTGCAATCTCTTTCAATTTTTCCTCTTGTGGATGAACCGTCCAACGCACGGACGATTGAGCGAGCTTACTGAACTCTTGCTCCATTGGATAAACATGTTCCTCGATAAACTTAATCAATTTGTCTCTTAAATCCTTACTGTGGAATCGGTGCTAATGACACACCTCTATAACGGACACCATTTTAGAAACCCATGAATCCATAGTCTCTTTCCATTCGGGAAAACCCTCGGGTATAACCGGCTCAGAGTTCAGCTCCTAAACAAACCAAAAAAAATGCAAATTCACATTTCTAATTAAAAAAACCAATAATTAGGTTAATTAAAGTGATCAAAAAACTATGCTGAACCTGAAACTTGGTTGTTGATGGTCGAGAACCGATTCTTCACAATCATGAAAATCACTTATAAAATGAAAAGGTTAGGACTTATATCGTAATGATTCAAGATACCTGAAAACCAATTTACTCAGTAATCAGTATGCCACTTTTTTTTTAACCTAAACTATAATATAATTCATTTCAAATTAATATATAACACAAAGCTTTTTACCATGTTTTATTGATATAAAGCACATACGAATCATTTCAATAAAAAGGAGGATTTTCAAAGTTGTGAACAAAAGCTAAATAAATAAATAAAACCATAATTGTTGCTGGGATCAGAATGAAAAGCAATAGAATAATAATGATTATTGAATATATACATAAATTAAGATCCGATGTTAAGGAATTGAAGGTTGACAATTATGAGCAACAGTAACAATTTGATCAAGACAAAGTTCTAATGAGATCATTTTATAGTCATCTAAAGTGTTTTCTTAATGCACATCATTTTATATAAATAATTAAGATTGTTATTGAAATAATATTGATAAGGAAATGCCCAAATAAATTAAAACCATAAACTTCAAAAAGATATACATGCTTATAAGACTTTGGGTCACAAAAATCAGGTCTGTTTTACCAAACCTATATATACATGTTTAGATCGATTAAGTAGATACCTGTTTAGATCGAAGAACACACCAGATTTTAGGCAAGATTGATGGAATCAGAATCGCTTTTTGATAGTTAGGGTTTCAATTACAAATAGCGATTGACCTGCTCATCAATTCTGTAACATAGCAAGCAACATTCAAAACAATGGACCATAAATTTCTTGATGAAGAAGGTGAAATTAGGGTTTGAATACATCATGTACCAAAACTGGATATAAGTAGATTGTACTGCATTAAAATATTGGATTCGAAACCAACAGTGGTTTCAACCACTGTTTTAACCCAACAGTGGTTTAACTCACTGTTTTAACCCAACAGCGGTTTCAAGCACTGTTTTTACCCAACAGCGGTTTCAAGCACTGTTTTTACCCAACAGCGGTTTCAAGCACTGTTTTTACCTAACAGTGGGTTAAAGCACTGTTTTTACCCAACAGTGGTTTCAACCACTGTTTTAACCCAACAGTGGTTTAACTCACTGTTTTAACCCAACAGCGGTTTCAAGCACTGTTTTTACCCGACAGCGGTTTCAAGCACTGTTTTTACCCGACAGTGGTTTAAAGCACTGTTTTTACCCAACAGTGGTTTAACTCACTGTTTTAACCCAACAGTGATTTAACTCGCTGTTTTTAACCCAACAGTGGTTTCAACAATTGAAGGCCAGTAGATAACATCGAGCATCCTGTTAAGACCCAACAGTGGTTTCAACAATTGAAGGCAAGTAGATAAGATCAAGCATCCTGTTAAGACCCAACAGTGGTTTAACTCACTGTTTTAACCCACAGTGGTTTAACTCACTGTTTGACCCACGTACATAAAAATAAGCATTCAAATTTCCTAATTTTTGCATTAAACCACTGGAATAAGAAATATGAATGTTTAGTATATCTTTACAATATAATCATACTTGTAATACCTTTGAATGCATTATCCTCAGAAATTTACTCAGACAACTTCATTAATTCATTGACTGAAGCTGCTTGGTGGTTACTATTAACAGACTGTCTTTACAATGCCTGTATCTCTCTCTTCAATTTAGCAGACTCCTGTTCAGCCTGTGAAAAAGACGAAGGATTTTGTTCATCAACCATAAAAGAACACATATATCAAACAATAACCAAGATTTATATTACCAAGATAAGTTTTGTTCTCAAGGAATCCAACTGTGCATCAAGATCAGAGTTACCAACAGCTTCAATATCCATTGCATCACCATCAGATGCTTCATCCTGCAGACATATAAGATATTGAATTTAGTACAAAGATATATGTATGATGATTAAGATATTCAAGTTTTTAACTTCTGGAGACTTTTATATCTCAACTCATGTTATCAAAATATAAATATATATAGCCTTTCTCAAAGTAACTCTTTAGATCGAAATTTATATATATATATATATATATATATCACTGCTTTTCTTATGTCACTGCATCTTCTTCTTGTCAAGCGAGTCGTCGGTTTTCTCATCTGGTACATTCGATGAATTCGTAGACTCAATCGTCGTGTTTGAAGTTTTTTTTGCCACACATCTTCTTATTCTGTAGCATTCAATATAATAAAACATAAATTCAGAATACAATGTGAATACAAATCAAAGAATTCAAATAGACTACAAAAATTGTTTTGGCGGATACTAATTTTGCTCAAAACTTAAAGGACATAAAATGCATTTTACCCATTTTTTTTAACGTGAAACTTACCTTCTTTAACTCTGGTTTAGGAGGAGTTTCATGGTAAAAACTCGGAATCGGTGTTGCTTTGAATATAAGACTCTTTCTTAACATCTTAATCTCGGCTTCTTGCTGTTCCTGGTACAAAAAATGAAAAATAAAATACAATTTCTTGTTATAATCTACCACAAAGGGGTCCACGGCCTTTAACCTTTAAACATGTAGCAAAACTTAAATTTGAATTAGATAATAATGTGAAATACAAATTTTAAATCAACATCATCGTCTCCTAAGTAAATGCTTAATTTGAATTAGATAATAATGTGAAATACAAATTTTTATTATCAAAAACATATTTTAAATCAACATCATCGTCTCCTAAATAAATGCTTAATTTGAATTAGATAATAATGTGAAATACAATTTTTTATTATCAAAAACATATTTTAAATCAACACTCATCGTTCCTAAGTAAATGCTTTATTGTTATATTATTTAAGTTAAATAATAATTATCTACTATTAAGGATGACCTAGAATAATGATAAGTGTCCCTTCATTGATTTCTTTTATTATATGTATAGATAGATTTTAACTTGAAGTCTACGCGAATAATGGCCACGTACATTTTACTCATTAAATGTTAGTTTGTAGATAGGATGTACACGTATACACACATTAAATTTTCAATATACTTAATCATGATTTGTTGAAATCTTATACTTACATGTTATGCATTTACATTCACAATTCTTATAGTTTGATTATTTTATTTTATTTTATTTAATATATATAATATAATTAATTTAACGGTTTCACTCACTTGACACTTATAACTTCTAAAATATGACGTTTTATAAAATAATGAATATGCCATTAGAATGAGAATATTTTTGTCTACATTTGGGTCTAAGTTTTATTAAAAACGGAGTAGGTTCAAATATAAAGTATTTTTATAATTTAATTATTAAACGGTTCCTACGTTTGTCAAAACACCTTATATTTTTATTGGTCAACTTACCCATGATGCATCCTTTTAATAACATAAGTTTTTATATATATAAATAAAAATTTTGAGAATGTTACATCCTCCCCACCTTGTTTTAAATCTCGTCCTCGAGATTCCTTGAAATATGGATGAATATTTAGTTAGTTTAGTTTCTAGGTATATTCTGGTCTTTATTTTGAATTTCACTTTACTTTGACCATAACTATTATCTATGAGATTCTTATTCTTGACTAAAATATGTTTTGTATTTTAACACAACTTTATAGGTTTCCTAATATGTTAATAATTGCAAAGGAAATTCTTATACTTTTGAGGGCATCCCAACTTAAAGAGTTCCTGTCGTTTATCTTATCGTACGAATTTCGAGACGGATGATCAAACGAAATAATGTTTGATATCGGAATTATAGACGTATACAAGAGATTCCTAATAAATAAGTCTAAAATTATCATTGACATACTTGTTCGTGATTTATTCCTAATTTTCAATCAATATGATCTTTGGATTTCCTTATAGATATACATATCTATATAATATTTCATATACTGTAGTATGCACATTATCCATAATGTAAACAGATTCACCAGTCAGACATCAGGTCATGGTACTATTTAGGGAATTCCATTATCATAACATATACTCCATCTTACCCGGTCTTGCCGGAGAGGTAATCCCCATCTCACCCGGACAATCTGGAGAGTCTACCGCACCATACCCAGTTTTGCCGGAGAGGTAATTATCATGGTATTTCCCATAAATAGACTTCTCTCAAATTAGGATTTTGAAAGTACATCGTTTATTATAGTTTGCATCAAGAAACAAGGAAATCGGTATTCTCATGATGGATCATATTCTAGAACCGAGTAGTATCAATAAACAAGAAATAACAGTGGCCAGTTGTTATCGCTTATTTATCATACATGCACTGTTCTAGTCATCATCCTCACAGGATACCAATAACCATCACACTTTATCTATGCAAGTAATTGGCTTATCTCAAAGCTTTATACTAAGGCATTCTTCTTAGGTTCAAGTCTAAATACTATACTGGTTGTTACCAGTGAATATCAATATCCCAACTCTTTCATTTAAGCATAGATATTATTATGGTTATGGTTTTCTTTTGGTTGGAGAATGGAGTTTCAAATATATCATTGTCTCCATTGATACTATAGCTAGGTTCAACGTAATAAGTATGCTTACAGCTAACTTTATTTATGCATATATAATCTTAGATTTCGTTACAAGGAATATTTCATTGAGACAGATGGTATTTTAAAACATAGTAGGTTTCATGGTTTATTCTTACAATAACTTCATGTTTTCATATGAATTACCTATGATATTTTCTCTTATGTTTATCTTATAGAAGATATTATATTGGGTATACCATCAAGAAATTTTATTGGGTATATGCATATATATATGTAGAAAATTTCAAATTTCTAGTTAATATTAAACTTACGAAGTATATATACACATATATAAAATAATAACTATACATTTGATGGTACCAATCATCAAGCTTATTTTCATAACTTTATTTTATAAAGGTAGTATATTGAAATAAATTTCAGTCAAATATAATATTTTGGAATTAAAAGTTTAGGGAAATAAATTACTCAAAATATAAATTTTCTGGACTCATAAGAACAGTTTCATTTTTAACTAATGAGTTAAACGATACCAGACTCACTATTTATGTTACCTTAATAATTTCTCCTCAAGTAACCATCTATATATCTATTCCAATTATCAGATTCCTACCTTTTCCTTTATAAGAATCAATTATAATATACATTTAAAATTGAGAGGCATTATTTAGAAGAATATGTGCATATGTGACCCATGACATTGTATTTATGGGTTACCAAGAGATATATATACTATACATAAATTACTTTCTGTAATTCATAATAGGGATGAGCATATCGGTATCCGATACCGAACCGATACCGATACCGCCTAATACCGATCCCGAATTTCACCCAAACTAGGTACCGATACCGATACCGAAACATGTCGGTTAGGTATCGGTACGGTACGGTACGGTATCGGTATTAAACCGTATTTTGAGGGTCGGTATCGGTATAATACCGATACCGTACCGATACCGAGAACGCCAAAAAGTGGATACCGATCGGGATCGGGATCGGTACGGGATCGGTATGGGATCGGTATTCGGTGGCATATGCTCATCCCTAATTCATAACAAGATAGCGGATAAGATTAAATATTAATATATAGTATAAACTCAAAACACAGTAAGTAATACAAAGTTTGACGTTTCAAAAAAAATTGATTCTAAATATATTTGAGTAATATACATGTATTGAAATATGTATGTATATCCCATACAATATTAATAGTAATTTATTTAAAGATATTACAATATTAAGATTGTAATCTGATTTTTAAATAAAGTTTTATAAAGGAGAAACGTATTAAAACACACATTTGATTCAAATATTTTTATGTGGGGCATTCATTTTAAATTATAGTAGGAACATTTTAACGTGCAAGGATAAAAAATATACAGTATATTATTTTCGTATAGTATAATATACTTATACTTATGAGAAGATAGGATTTGTATACATATTCTAGTAAAAAGATCTAATAGCCTTGTTACATTTTAATAAACCCGCGACGGACTTATAACATAAGTGCATATACTATTCTATATACTATTTGACACTTATTAAAATTTATTACACCATGATATTTTATTAAAATTTTAGATATAAAATATATCTTTTACTTACTGTACTAGTCGAATATTAGATTTTTTAGATATCAATTTATTTTCCACCCGAAAACCGTGTAGGATAGATACCCATATGTACTAGTGGATTTTTTTTTTTTTTGGTCAAACTTTAACACCTGTTTGAAAAATGAATATCTCCCTCAAGTATTTCGTTAAAGATACTCCAAAGATGTACTATAAAATTAATTTAAGTTTAAACTAATAAATTATTTTGAGAAAGAACATCTTAATAAAATAATTAATTTATAGTTTTAGGCAAACCAACAAACCATGTGCTAACATACAAATTTTTTTTTAAAGCTACTATTACAACAAAACCATTTATTCGTTGTATGTGAAGGAATATATCATGTAAGATATATATAGTATGTATTAATATATAATAAAAAAATTTCAATCATATTTAGGTGAATGAATGCCAGCTGACTTGAATACTTTTCTTTATAATTTAGGATACACCATCCTATAACTAATATGACTGGTTAATCTAATTATTAATTATTTCCAGGCATAAGACCTATTCTGGACTTATCTTAATATTAAAGATTTGTAGAAATGCTTTCAACGTTTAGTTAGGCCTTTTTACATAGTCCAACCAACCCAAATCTCTTAAAAACTTTAAATGATTTTATTAAATTATGAATACCCATCATATTCATTTAACCCTCTATTTTATTACTAAGTATTTCAATATAAACTTTTACAAGTAATCCCAACATCAATTATTTCATAAAACTATGAAAGTATGAAGTCTTATGGTCAACTAGTTATAACCAGAAATGATAAAATAGAGTGAGAAATTGGTACACCTGGGTTTCAAAACTTACTTTGGCTCTATCCACTAAAGCTATCTTTTAAATTTTTACTATTTTTTAAAATCCTTTTGGTTAATTTAATAGCTTCGGTTTTATATATTTAAATATAAATTATCTTGAAACAATATTATTAAAACCACAAAGTTTTAAAGCTTTATACCATATATTTCAATATGTATTTCAAACCAAAGTAACTGATTGGTTTCAAAAGAGAATCATAAACATGACTGCTTTGTTAACAACTAACTTAGTTTGATATATATTATAATATTATTTGAGTAGGTGGTATTAATTATCACAGACAAATTTCTAGTATAAACATTTGGGTATAATCATAAAATAGATTGATTAAAAACGGCGAGCATTGCAACTTATATATATATATGTATTTATTACAAACTACAACTGGAATTCAAAATATACTAGTGATTATGCATCCATAACTTATTTTAGTCTATCTAAGTTATAGGAGTATTATGCTCAACATGCTTTTATGTAAGGTTTATTCCATCTCCTGTCTCTACTAAGTTGTTATCTAATAGGCAAAGTTTCTTTTAAAGTTTCTAACTCATAGGCGGCATGGGTACTGGTACTGGTTTGGCCGTTCAACTATTTAATATAAGTTAGCATTTACTGCTGTAGTGGCTAACATATGGAGATTTACCCATTGTTCATCTAATTCATCTTTCCGTAGTAGGTTATTGCCTATTTCCTGAGTTTGTGCATTTATTTCCTGATTGATTATCGCCCCCTTCGGTTGTGACTTCTTTATTTTCTCTCGACTTTTGCTAATAATCCAATTTCTTTCATAGTGGTAAATGGTTTCTTAGACTGTGCCTTACGAATAAATATTCCTTCCTCAATATCTGCTGAGTATCCTGAGGGATTTGGTTGAAATGAGGTTCCCTTATCTTTTGGTGAACTATCTAGTTGACGATAGATGTCTGAAATTCTTTGCTTACCCATACTGTAGACTAACAAATAGTCAAATAATATAAAACACATAATCACATAAGTTATTTCCTAACACAGAATTAAAATTTAAGTGTCAGCAGAACACTTCTTTGGCTTGAACCAGTGGCTAGGCTCTGATACCACCTTCTGTCACAACCCCCGATCCTTTATCTGTCCCGGGAACGGGCGGCCGCGAACTCAGTGGCAGTGGTATCATTATTTTTTAATTTGGCAGCGGAAATTTCATCAGGACCGTAGTTAGGAAATGTTTATCAGAGTAAAACCACCATATTTTATTTTAATAATCATAAGGGTAAAACCCAAGTTTCTTATTACAACATACTTATAGGGATAAACCCTACTTTATTGAATTTAAACCATCGTATTTTAGATAACTTTTATAGCCACAGTTTAACAAGCCGTCCGTGCTCTCGAGCTGGCTTTTTACTACTTGGCTTTCACATTTTGTTACCTGAAACACGTGTTTAAAAACATTTGTCAGTGGGAAATACTGGTGAGTGAATCCCAGTTTAATCAAGAAACATTTTATCAATTAAAACAGTATTGAGAGCGATCACATTGTTTATTTCTACACAATTACTCATTCAGTATTTGCTACTCAACCGGATCTGTGGCTATGGTCAAATTACCCATTGGCTAACTCGTCGTCCAATGGTAATGTACTGTCATTCCGACTTACTACTACTCGTAGTAATAAATTTTGTATACAAAACCCCATAATACCGGCAGTAATTGAAGAACTACAAAGACTCAATCACCGCTTAATCACATTGTAAACAATTAAGGTTTTGTAAAATATTCCAAAAAGGTTAACAAAAAGAGCATAAACTCACATTGCTATCTTAGACTTCGCGTGAGGGTTTCCTGGGAATAATCTATAATTTATACAAATGTACATAGGTTAGTATTATAACCCTTTGAAAATATTAATGATACCCTCCCCGAGACGGTATTCCAATAACTACGTCGGGCAGAACCACGACAGTTATTACGGAACCCTAAATCAATCGGGCAGCGTATCTATTACGAAACTGGGGTTATAATACTTACAACAGAGCAGAACCTCGCTAATTAGGGGGAATAATACCCGAGTATTATACCTTCTATTCATAAATTATGATTGAGAAATGAATTGTGAGCGAATTCTAGTTGAACCCGATGGCTCCTTTATATAGTGCTGATACTGGACTCTCTCGCGGCCCGCGTAACATGAGAGCCGGGCTTACGCGCCCCGCGTTGACTCCAGGTCAACGTATAGCTTATCCTGGTCACTGTGTAGCCCTGCCACGATGACGACACGTGTCATCACCGGGCTACGCCACCATTTGGAACACTCGCGGCCCGCGTAAGTGTTAAGGGTAGCTTACGCGGCCCGCCTTAACTTAAGGAATCAAACGAAATCAGATCTACACCTTCATACCGCCCGCGTAAGGTTGGGGTGGGGTCCTACGCGGCCCGCCTCAACTTAGTATTTCTTGTTTTTAATTATTTTTAATACTATATGGTATTTCGGGCTTGGCTTTCACGTACGGGGTGTATTTAAAAACATATAGGGGTATTCTAAATATATTAGGGGTGTCAAAAATATTTTGGGAGTGTTGGCAATATTTTGGGTATAGCTCCTGGGCTATTTAATAAAATATATAGTGCACTTATATTAAGTATAGTAGCCCAATTCCATTTTATCCCTACGTCACGAGACAGAACCCCAACGAATTTAGGCAGAGCCTTGACATACGTTACGGGGCCCTACGTCATTTGGACAGGGTATCAGTGATCAGGGGCTACAATACTTAAAACGGGGTAGGGTTTTGTAGTGAATTAATAAAGAAAATAGAGGTATACGTTCGAGAGAAAGAAAACGGATAAGCAAAATGGAATGTGAATGACTGCTATCCTTTTATAGTTGAATTTTAACTTGAAGTCTACGCGAATAATGGCCACGTACATTTTACTCATTAAATGTTAGTTTGTAGATAGGATGTACACGTATACACACATTAAATTTTCAATATACTGAATCATGATTTGTTGAAATCTTATACTTACATGTTATGCATTTACATTCACAATTCTTATAGTTTGATTATTTTATTTTATTTTATTTTATATATATAATATAATTAATTTAACGGCTTCACTCATTTGACACTTATAACTTCTAAAATATGACGTTTTATAAAATAATGAATATGCCATTAGAATGAGAATATTTTTGTCTACATTTGGGTCTAAGTTTTATTAAAAACGGAGTAGGTTCAAATATAAAGTATTTTTATAATTTAATTATTAAACGGTTCCTACGTTTGTCAAAACACTTTATATTTTTATTGGTCAGCTTACCCATGATGCATCCTTTTAATAACATAAGTTTTTATATATATAAATAAAAATTTTGAGAATGTTACAGTGTATCAACAAACTCCCCCTTGAATGTTGCTCGTGAGACGTTGATCTTCGATACTTTAGATCCTTGTGGCATTGATGAGTGGTCAACGGCAACTCGATCATCTTGATCATTTGAGTGCATCCATGTCGTGTCTTCATTCCGAAGCTTGTCATCTAATACGTTGTCTTTGCCTTTAGCTGGTTTGAATGTCGCATCTGCACATACAAGAAAGCTAAACACGTAATGAAAACAACCGTTTGGAATATAGTTAACATAAACAAACGACACACGTGTGACCAGTTTTCAATCAACTATCGTCCGACAGTTTGTTTGAAAGTTTAACACATTTATCAACTTTAGTTTTTAACTTTCAAGACTTACAAATTTTGGTTGTTTATGAAGATTCAGTTGTTTTGGTTTTCGATCAGATTTCAGGTAACGAAGACTCGAGTTCCAACATCGGGTAATCAAAAGAAATTAGAAATAAAATCTTTTTGGCTTTTATAAAGTTTATATTAAAACACACTTAAACTCTTTTTGGAATTTTTGAATATTTCAAATGTAAAGACTGAAAGCAGTAAATAAATATATACAGAGATGCAGAAACTGAAAGCATTAAACAAATATTTACAGACATTCTTTTTGCGAGTTTCGAGGGTAAGAGAATCATATCAGTGTACAGTCACGCCAAAACGCTCTTGTTGTTCAATTAGTTAACATTTAGATAAGCATCCTATAACGATTATCGGTATTGTTGTCCACTTAAGCTCAACTTATCAGATGTAATCGCGGTGAGGGAATACTATTAGTGTATGATTTATACTTACCGACCGGTGTTCATCCACACACGACACACTCCCGTATCAAGGTATACACGAGAGTTCATCTTACTGGTGAGTATACCATTTATCATCTGTTTTGGCGTATATGAAAATGTGAGATACTCACTTATTTTGGTTGAAAACAAGCCCTATATGATAGAATCACTTATTGATGAGGAACTTGATTTTCAGATGCATGAGGGCACAGGAGCAAGTCCGTGAACAGGTTAGTACCATCGTACAGACAAAGAGACGAACTTGACTCCCGCATGAAAGCTGTGATATATTATCACTTATTTTTGTGGACATGTGATTGTTGATCACTTATTGAGGTCGTATGCAATATGTACACGTATGTATGGTATCATGGAAGATCTAGACTTCGTCTCCGTTATATTTCGATAAAAGAAACAACCATGATACCCAGATGATAAACAACATAAATACCACATATCTCAGAACCTCGGCAATCTCTCAAACGAAATTTCGGTACTAAGACCATATGCCAATGAGCGGTTCCCGCCTGGTCTTCAGTCGATTTAAGTTTATATCACCCTGCACACTTTAAGGTGATTGTGAGCCTATCGATACATCTTATATAGAGCTGCTTATCGTTTTTCATTTTAAGTTTAAAGAGGTTTTGACAGACCACTGATGTACTATCATTTTATATTTTTCTCGTCAGGAAACTCATTTTTGTTTTTCTATTGTTTTTGTGTTTTTGAAATTTTTCAATGTTTTTGAAATTTTCAAATTTGGATTTACTCCCCCTAAAATGTAAAAACTATGATAAATTAAAAACCCAAAGATATTTACAAAAACGAGTTTTCTATGTCGGTTTTACTCTTGCTTTACCTTAATGCTGTTTACCATTAGTAAATAGTCAAATCGTGATTTGTCAAAAGCTTTTGTAAAAAGGTCGGCACGTTGATCATCGGTGTGGACCTTAACAACATCGATAAGCCTTTTATCAAAGCAATCACGTATGAAGTGATACTTAATTTTGATGTGTTTGGTCTTTGAATGCTGCACAGGATTTCTAGTGATCTGTAAGGCAGCAGAATTATCAACGAAAATAGGAGTAGTTAGGAATTCAAAACCGTAGTCGCGCATTTGTTGTTGGATCCGCAGGACTTGGGAGCAACAACTTGAGGCAGCAATGTATTCAGCTTCGCATGTTGATGTAGCGACACGAGTCTGCTTCTTGCACTGCCATGTGACTAGGCGATTTCCTAAAAACTGACATCCAACCGTTGTGGATTTGCCGTCGATTTTGCATCCGCCAAAATCAGAATCACTGAAAGCGATCAAGTCAAAGCTATCATCCCTAGGGTACCATAGACCGGTGTCCGGGCATCCCTTCAAATAGCGAAAAATCCTTTTCACAGCTGCAAGATGTGAGGCCTTCGGGTTGACTTGATATCGGGCAAGCAGGCACGTAGGATACATTATACCTGGTCTTGATGCTGTGAGGTACATAAGAGATCTGATCATTGCGCGGTAATATGAAGAGTTAACAGTTTCACCCTTCAAGCCGGGATTAATTCCGTGATTTTGCTGAAGTGTGGTACCAATGGGCGACGCTTTGGACATCTGGAATCGGTTCAAGATGTCACTAACATACTTAGTCTAATGGATGAATATCCCAGACTCCGTTTGTTGCACTTGTAGGCCCAAAAAACCAATTGTAGGTCCAAAAAGAAATTCATTTCCCCCATTGCCCTCATCTCGAATTTCTCCTGCATAACACGCTCGAAGTCCCTACACAAAACATCGTTAGTAGAACCAAATATAATATCATCTACGTATACCTGTACCAATAGAAGATCTCCATCCTATTCTTTGATGAAATAAGTGCAATCGATAAGACCTCGTCGAAATCCATTCTCAAGCAGATAATTAGATAAGGTTGCATACCAATCTCGTGGTGCTTGATGTAGACCATAGAGAGCTTTGTTGAGCAACCAAACCCGATCAGGGTGAATAGGATCTTCAAAACCTGGAGGCTGTTCGACGTACACCTCTTCTTCAACCACACCATGTAAGAATGCACTTTTCACGTCCATCTGGTAGACCTCGAATCCTTTGAAGGACGCATAGGCTAGAAAGATACGAATAGCTTCCAGACGTGCAACCGGTGCATAAACTTCGTTGTAGTCAATCCCTTCAATCTGACGAAAACCTTGAACGACTAATCTTGCTTTGTTTCGAATGACAATTCCACGGTGTAGTCAATCCCTTCAATCTGACGAAAACCTTGAACGACTAATCTTGCTTTGTTTCGAATGACAATTCCCCGGTCATCCTTTTTGCACTTATAAACCCAACGGGTACCAATCTTCTTGTAATCATCAGGTTTATCAACAAGTTTCCAGACACCTAGTTTCTGGAATTGTTAGCTTCCACCCAAGAATTATCTTTCAAAGCTTCTTTCCAAGATTTTGGTTCTTCTTGTGAAACATAACACGCGAAGGACCAATCATTCTGCAAACCCGATTCTCGAATAGCTGCATATAAGCCCGCATTGTTGTTGTTTCGCAACTGGTTTCTTGTTTGAACGCCACTTTGTACATTGCCAATGATGTTTTGTTGAGGATGGGTATTATGAATTCTTGTTTCTGGATTATCTGGAACTTGAATATTTGTACCCAGATTGTTGAAATTATAATCAACAAACAAGTCAATACCCTGAACTAGCGAAGAGGATGATGCAGTAGCTTCAGCTGTTTTGGGGGCGTCCACTGGAGGTGTAGCCTCTGAAGTACCATGAACAGCTTCTTGGTCTGCATCGAGAAATTCATCATCCTCTGAAGATTCGTTCAGTTCAGTAGCATCATGAAAATCCTCATTGTCGAGAGCATTATTGTTAACTTAAGATGGTTCTTGATTGTTGACAATAATTGGACGAACCAACGGTGAATCTGTTACGTTGTCACTCTTGAAAAACATCTGCGCCGCAGCATCTACTGCAACTTCTTCAATATTGATCGAATTGAAAAAGTCATCGTACTCAAACATCCAAGGTTAACCATGACATTTGACTGGCAATGTGTGCCTTTGTACTCTGACTTCAGACCATTCCTCGACCCTTTTTGTCTCTAGATTCCAGACTCTTAAGTTTGCGGTGGCATACCAAATAAAGTATCCTTCAATTGCTTTTGCCCCAAACTTTCCATTCGGATCGATCATTGTACAAGGAGCTCCAAACGGTTCAAGATATTGTAAATCTGGTTTCCGTTTGTGAAGAAGCTCAAAGCAGGTCTTGTTGTGTCTTTTTACTGTAAGGACTCGGTTCATTGTGTAACAGGCAGAGGCCACAGCTTCACTCCAGAATGGAATGGGCAACTGGGACTCTACCAACATAGTCCTAGCAGTTTCGATCAAAGTACGGTTTTTACGCTCAGCGACGCCATTCTGTTGAGGAGTGTAACTTGCACTGAATTCGTGAAGAATACCTTTAGATGTGCAGAACTCCGCCATTGCATGATTTTTAAATTCAGTTCCATTGTCGCTGCGTATCCGTCTAACTTTCAAAGTATACAAATTCTTAATCGTTGTGATCAAGTTTTTGATAATACCAAAAGTGTCACTCTTGTGTGCCATAAACGCCACCCAAGAAAATCTTGAATAATCATCAGTCACCACGAGGCAGTACTGATCATTCCTGATGCTTTTATGCTTGGCAGGACCGAACAAATCCATGTGCAAAGGTTCAAGCGGAACTGCCACGGTGTTGATCTTCTTTGTAGGGTGTGACTTCTTTCTTTGCTTTCCTTTCAGGCATGAAACACGGACGTCTTGAAGATGGAAATTTTTAAGAGGAACACCATGCACTAATTCATTCGACACCAAATGATTCATTTTTCTTAAATGAATGTGTCCCATCCGTCTGTGCCAAGAGATTGAATCCTTTTCTGTGGCTTTGGAAACGAAACAGGTTGCTTGTGCAGGCGTTGTAATTGCTTGGCTCATATCAAGGACATACAAATCATTAATCCTAGGAGCAGATAAAAGAATCCAGTCTTTTGGAATCTTGTAACCAGGTTTCCGCACATAACATCCATTTGCATCAAAGTGTACTGAAAACTTCTTATCACAAATTTGTGAAACGCTGAGAAGATTGTGATCAAGTTGTTGCACAAAGTTGATCTTATCAAAGCTTACAACCCCGTTGGATACCACTCCTTCACCAGTAATATATCCACCTTTATCTCCAGCAAAAGCAACATAACCTCCTCTAATAGATTTAACGTTGTAGAGATGCTTCATGTCGCATATCATGTGCCTGGATGCCCCACTATCAACAATCCAAAGACTACTGATATTTCCTCCTGGAACACCCTGCACATGAACTCACATGATTAGTTGGAGATGGGGACCCAAGCCTTTGTGGTCTTGGGTCTTCCATTTTCATCGACAAAGGTTATTTCAACTTCTCGATGGTTAGGAAATTGTGATGCTCCCCCTGAATTAGTAACCGTTTTTGGTTTCCAAGTCTGTTGTGTTTTACCAATTTGAATTTTTGAAATATTAACTTCGTGATTATTAGAAGTTTTAGAAATTTCTGGTTTAACTGAAACAGGTTGTTTGTGAACCACGTCGATTTTAATTTCCTTCTCAATTATCTTGACTTGTTGGTGTTTCTGTTTCTGTTTCTTTTCCCTTTCTTTTACAAGATGGGGATCTTTTTTTGAAGAAACGGATCGCTTTCGGTAATGTTGTTCACGGGGATCATCAACTTTGGCTTTTAGTTTATGAAGATAAGGACAATTTCGAATAATATGTCCAACTTTATCACACTTGAAACATGATCTTCATTCTACAAACCCCGAAGTATCATGTTGATGTCTTGTTGATGAACTTTGTGATCCCGAGGTACTTGGTTTTGAACTGTTTTGTTCATTTCTTTTCAAAAATTTAACTTGATTGACATGATCTAAGTTAGATTTATTTGCAAAAGTTTCCAACTTATCCGTTCCCTTTGATTTTACAAAGTTCACCTTTTTGTTCTTCCTCTGGTTTTGTTCCTTTCGACCTTGAGTTGTGGATATTTCTTTAGGTTTGGTATGATTTTGCTGCTTTTTCACCATTGGCAATCTTTGATTTCCATGTTGTTTTCGAACTTCAGCTTTTAGAATAGAAGGGCACTGTGTTACCACAACATGTGAACCCGACTTTCCCAAAAACCTACTTGTCGAATCTTCAAAAACTTTACTGATTAAAGATTGATTTACATTTTTAATCGGAAAATCTTTGTCTGAATAGATTTTATCATCACCAACAAGAGTGTACAGCAAATTCACACTCTCAGACTGTTGTGAGGAAGTGGACTCGACCAGAACAGTCTTAGCAGGTTTTGCGGGAGGATCACATTAAATATGATTCTCGAGAGGTATGTCCTCTTATTTGATTACCGCATCAGACTGTGTTGAGTCAGTATCATCGGATTCATCATCTGAAGAATCAGCATCCTCAACAATGACTGGAGGATCCTGATTTTGTTCAGCAGTTGATACATCTGTATCTGCTGATACATCCGAATCTGATGATACTTCCGTTTTGTATTCAAGTCCGGTTACAAATTCCTCAATGTCTAAAGGAACAGATTGCTCAAAATAAGTTCTATTTTCCTCATCAGGCATTGCATCATAATTGTGTCTATTAGGTGGTGGACATTTCTTATATCCAATGCACGTGACATCCTTTTTCTCTTTCTGTATGTCAATGATGTGATCCAACACATACCTAGAGTTTGAATAACTATCTAACTTAAGCTGGATCGCCTCACTTCACACTTAACACAGGCTAACTCTTTTTGCATGTTCTCGAGACGATTGATATAACAGTTTATGTCAGTTTGTTTTCTTGAAACCATTTTTGTTAGCTCGGTTTTATCTTCTCTTAAATTGTCAATCACCGTTTTAAACTCTTTTTCATGGTTTTCATTAAACATGTTGGCCTCTTTGCATTTCGAAAGATCCACTATCAACTTTTGATTGTGGATATATGTCACATCATACTTGCTTTGCAAATCATCATATTTGCTTTGTAAGTCCGACAATTTATCACCCAACTTCACACATTTATCACATTTATTAGAAGTTGGATCATCGACACATACCTGGTTTGATGAACTGCCAACATTAGCCATAAAGGCTGAATGAAGAGATGAAGAAGAATAAGCAGCTTTATCCACCAGAATTGATCTTCTGTCATTCCCTGCTGTAGCTTCTCCCAACAATTCATCAACATCTGCATCGACTGTCACACTTGACGTTTCATCCAAATGATCATCGACTGAAGTTGAGGATTCTTCATCTGAGCTTCTACTATAGCCAGAACTGTTTTCACCTTCAGATGATTCTCCACCACTGGCGGAAGATTCTACACCACTGGCGTGTTTCAAATCCTTGACAACCTTAGCAAAACAAGCTGTTCCATCCTGAACATCACTCCCCAACTGAATCGACCAGTCACAACCTTCATCGACTTGTACCACAAGAGCCTGGTTGGCATTTGATGCTCCTCCTTGATTTGGATTGTTCACAGGCATCAACGTACGCTCGTTATTCCTGTTTTGATTCTGATTCTGCTGGTTGCCTTGATTCCTGAATGGATTCTGGTTCCCATGCTGAGCTGGCTTTGTACATTCTCTCTTGAAGTGACCTCTTCCACCACAATTAAAGCACTTGACTGATTGTTTATCGAACCCATACTTAGTATCTTTCTTGCTTTCCAAGCTGGTTCTACCAGTCCTTTCCATGAAGTCTTTAGCTCGCCTAACCCCGCTAGCAAAAGCCCATTTGATATCCATCATATCCATTTCCTCCTTATCAATCTGCTGATAATCTTCCTGCGTCAGATTGATGTTCCCAATCTGCCCTGCTACCAACCCACAGTATGCGCTCACCAAAATGTTCAGCAGCTCCATATGTTCTTTAGCTACTTCAACACTTATTTCGAGAAATTTGAAGTGTCGAGCCAAACTGTATTTAGATTAGATGACTGACCAGCAGATTAAGTGCTTCCATAACAAGCTTGTTGTGGAACTGGTAGTGGATTTCCGTACATATCTCTTGCTCCGGTATATTGATAGCTTTGCTTTGAAACTTCTGGTTGTGGATTTCCATACATGTCAGTACTTAAGACAAAAGCCGTTTGTAGCGGAGCATGTGTAGCAGGTCTTGCAACAGTGCTAGAACCTCCACAGTTACCATAATACATATCAAGATTTTGTTGCACTGGAATCCGTTTCGCCTTCCTGATTTCTTCTTGATCTTTGTTCTCCAGAAGCTGAACGAAATCATTGATGTTGGTCGTAGCCAAGGTGCCGTTATACTTTAGAATTTCCAAGAAACCATTCCACTGAGCTGGCAATGAGTCGGCAAACTTGATGACAACCTCTTCTGGAGTTGCCACTACCCCATAATTATTCAATTCAGTCAACAAGTGATAAAATCGACTTGTCAAGTGTCCCAAAGATTATCTTTCCATACATATGAAGCCATCAAACTCCTTCTTGAGTAGATCATGTCGCAATTTGCGTGACGCTTCATTTCCTTGACCTCTCGTCTTTAATGCATCCCATAACTGCTTAGTCGTCTTGAAGCTGACAAACTGATGATATATATCCTTGCTCAACGCTTGAGTTAGAATAGAAAAAACTTTCTTTTCCAAATCATATTTCTTCTTCTCGTCTGCCGTAAGATCTGCAAATGTCGCAGCAGTTGAAGCGGCAACACCAA
This sequence comes from Helianthus tuberosus, assembly GCA_030545235.1. Lineage (NCBI taxonomy): Eukaryota > Viridiplantae > Streptophyta > Magnoliopsida > Asterales > Asteraceae > Helianthus > Helianthus tuberosus. The sequence continues at coordinate 193,705,444 of CM060418.1, forward strand.
GTGCTTGATCGAAATCTGTAGTAAAACATAACCATAATTCTGGGTTTTGCCCAAGAATATACGTATGGAATCTGTCTTCCCATCCAGGATATTCATTCATGTGCGTTAGCTTCGGTGGACGATTAATGCTTCCGGTTTCACTTTCGCTTAAAAGTATTTTTGAATACTTTGATTTTGATTTGAAACGAATGCCCATTGACTTGTCGAAACAAGACTCGCTTGAGATGGAACTGACGAAGATGAGGGTGTGGGAGATTCGGCCCATGATGGCGATAAACCCTTGCTCGTATACTTACTCTCCGTATTAGATGGAATACCCTACCAGTCTGAACTCATTTTGGATGTATGATAATGAATACCTGCTCACAAATCTCAGAACAAACTGTTAAGACTGATTTAAAATGCTTCAGTTAAAAAATGACAAGTATTGTCGATGAAGAATTGCGCGACGAAGTCTTGATTCTTCGTCAAAAGACAACGCGATGAAGAGTGTGATTCTTCGTTAAAGACCAAACGACGAAGATTGAATGTTCGTCTAACACAACTTGACGTAGAATGGTGATTCTTCGTCTAAAACAATTTGACGAACACTAGGAACTTCGTCGAAGGAAAACTTCGTTGACAAAAAGGTACAGTCAGCTAAGATATTTTCAAAATCAAATCTTCTGACACAGAATCTTCAAAGGTCACCTTTGTCAAACTCACCTTACCTTTAGACTCAATATTCAACAAACATGATCATTTTAATGGACAAGAAATTCAAACAACTAATATAATAAACAATCAACAATAATGCAGACAAACTCAAATCTTCAAATAAGAAACCCATAATAATGAAGAACAATAAGAACTGAGATGAACTCCGGCGAAATATTTGAGTTTACCGGCCACAGGAAAAATTTCCGAACAACAATTTTGCAAGAAAGTTTAGTAAAAACCAAATTTCAACATGTATACATGTATTTTAAAAATGGTTTTATAAAAACTAATAGCAAAACACCAAGATTTTCAACGATTTTAAACAGTTTTTCCAGAAATATATGATCCTTAAACTCAAAACTCAAGAAAAAACTCCTAAAAATCTTTGAAAACACAAGATAAACAACTTGGTTTTAAGAAGGAATCGAGCCAATGCTCTGATACCAATTGTAGGTCCACCCGGAGGGTCGAGTTAAACCTATTCCCTGTTTTCCCATAAACCCGAGAGTGCGGAATCCAAACGGGTAAGTTAAACCAAGTGAGAACACGAAAACGACAAACACGGTTCAACGATTAACACTCAAATGTATTAATACGTATGACGGTTGCAAAGCAGTGTTTACAAGAACTCCTCAAAAACTCTCAATGTGTGTGTGTTTTCACGGTGTGCTCTCTCTGTAGTCTCACTTGAGTTTCTTTTTATATAGCCAAACTGAAACAGCAACCCACGAACAATTGATTTAGGCCGACGAACCCTTCTCAGTCTGACGAAGAGTGAGTCTTCGTCACATAATGAGTCTTTGCCAACATCATCCTTCGTCGATGAAACATAACTGACGAACCTTGAGGCTTCGTCGCGGTGAACAAGAGTCTTCGTTGGATTAAATGCATGGAACATTTAGACATTATAAACCATATTAATTCATCACATGACATCATCATGATGTCATGGTGATGTGGCGGGGAACAATGGTTCGCGGCTCTTCGTGTTTCGCGTGTCGATCTCTAGGGCGCACGACAGAGGAATGTCGCGACGTCGGGCTCGAACCGAACCGAACCGAGCTGCATCCACAAAGTGTATCAACAAACAGCGTATATAATCTTAGGGTTATTTCATCGACCACATTTTCCGTTTTAAAAAATTCTAAACTTTAGTCGCCGGTACGGGTTCAAACCAGAATTTAAGCATATAAATTCGAATTGGACGAGGGATCGTTTGGGTACCTTAATCGCCAAACGGATTTGAATGGAGACTAACGAGAAGCCGTAGCGGGTAGTCAAACGGAACTGGACTGAGGTGAGCAGCAACGGTGATTCACGGTTTACTCACGGCTGATCTTGAATCAAACCGACTTGAACGAAATGCGAGTGGGATCCGTGGTGGCAACTCTGGTTCGTGGTGGTAGACGGTGGCACTGGGGCGGTGCGTCGACGACCACTGTCAAACACTATTAGAGAACAAGAATACAACAGAGACGAAACTCATATATGAAACTTGGCTCTTACCTGATTCGCGACGCCGATGGTGGTGCTACGGTCACAACAGAATGCGAAGAATGGTGTGGTGTTGGTCACGGTGGCAAACGGCTCTTGGCGGCAACGTTGTGCGGCGATGCGGTCACGGCGGAGTGTTACGGTGGTGTCGCGGCACTAATAAATGTTAGTTCGTGGCTGGACACGGAGCGTTGCGGCGATCACGAAGTAGCACTATGGAACGGAGGGATTATGAGGTGATTAAGGAACGAGATCGCAAAGGTTTATTGGCGAAGTCGGTTTTCTAATACGAGAGAATAGGATTTCATCGTATTATAATATCATTCCTGATGTCACGGAATTTTGTTATAGTTGTGGCGGAAAGATCTCACTTTTGAGTTTACAAGTTCAACTTTTCACAGATGGATTTTATTATTTTGAAACCAAGATTCACATCTACATTTAAAACAATTTGAAATATAATCCAAAGCAAATAATCATGGAAGGATTAATACATTTGAATAATAATGTCCTAAAATATATAACAATACACAAAATCCTTTACATATTACGTATACTCATTTAGTTCATCACAAAATTTACATCTAACTATTTATTAATTTACCAAATTAAAATATGCCAAACTTTTATGGATTATTATTATTAAAAAAAATTTGAATATTACAATTCTTCCTCTCTAAAAAAAAATTTCGTCCTCGAAATTGCACTGTGCAGATTAATGAGAAGGTTCATACAATAACGGGTGGCAAGGAAGCTAAACCCTCATGTACGAAACGTACAAAAAAATGGATACCAAAACCAATCAAAGTTCATACAAAATAATAGACATATAAACTGAAATACCATGTGCTAAGAGGTAAACAGATTCAGATACAGTAAACCGATGGTGCTTTCTTAATACTGAACTTTTAAGGTGACAGGTAAACGAGGACTAAATTGGATCGAAATTCATGAGATCCGACAAAGACATCAAACATATGAAAAATATGAGTACTAAGACTTAAGTAGATTCGGATAGACATCAATCTACATAAAAGGAATCTAAAAGCGCACATCTGTACCTATAATTCAGGATTACGTTCATGACCGTAATTGTCAATTATCTTACAAATGTGCCCTAATTGTCCTCCCGCCATGCATCTCAATGACCTATTCAAATTGTAAGGAAAGGAATACTAACGATAAAGGAAGCATGGTCAATTGTTATAATTTTAAGTCATAACGAAAAGATAACAAACGTAGAAGTGTTTATCTTGATAAAACATAAAACTGGTGTGGAACGGGAGACAAAACCAAAGCAAAAAAAATACTGATACAGACGCTTAAAACATGTGACGATAGATATAAACCAAACACAACATCTAAATCTACATCGAAAACGAAAACTGACACTGAGACAAATTTCGATACAAAACCGATGTGGATACTACATCAAAGAGATACGACTGATTCTAAAACAGATTCTGATACTGAACATGATCATAAGCAGATTTAGTAGCGATTGTAAGGTTCTGTACAACTTACGCCTCAAGCAGATAGACCCAAAGACGACAAACTGACGAGTATGAAAGTTGATCAGAAGTTGAAATCCTAACCCAACGTTTACCCATAACCTCACAGGGTTTTTTTTTTAAGGTTTAAGTTTTCTAAAGAAAAGAGCCTTGGCTCTGATACCATAATTGTAACACCCCAACCTGAACAGGCTAACGTGTCACTCATACAGATATCAAAACTAAAACAAATCCATAACGTTGAAACAAAAACATCCTAGATTTATTTTCATTTCGGTAATGTAATGAAAATGTAATTAGGATCTTTTTGTTTCAACGTTATGGATTGGTTTTAGTTTTGGTATCTGTATGAGTGATACGTCAGCCTGTTCAGGTTGGGGTGTTACACGAATTTTCTCTCCAGAAACGACGTGGATAAAGTAGTCAAGCAAAACTAAATATAAAGATTCATAGTATTTGAGTAAGTGATTGTTAATTGTTGTCTTCGTGGGTGGTTGTAAGGTTTATTCTTGATAGCCAATGGGGGGATTTTAGCCAGGGAAAAAGATTGGGTAATTAATTTATTTTTTAAACAAGTTGAATGATTATTATCATAAAACTAACTGAAACTTTTAACATCGGTTAGTAAAAAAAGAAGAAATGTTTGACCAACATTAAACATAATGAATGATTCGTGCAATTAATAAAGATTAAAGACGAAATATATAACATCTATACTACTAGTATGCTCGTGCGTTGTGACGGGAACGCAACAATTAGGCAATGTTTTCGTAACCTACGAAGAGATCTAACAGGATGACTTCAATTAAGGTTCACTTTGTAGCGTTGCCATTAGCCTTACACATGTAAATTAAATAATAATTTGACATATAGCAAATACGTATTAAAACCATTGTTGTATCTCAATAAACGTATACACACATACGACAATAGCTAGAGTCATCTAACTCAGTATTTTTATAAGTTATCTATGTAACAATATGTACTCAGGTACCCGAAATTCCTTTAGGCAGTCATCTTCAGAATCACAAGGACGTCTTTTTACTACAAGAATAAATTGGTAATGTAAGGTTCTGTACAACTTACGTCGACACATTAACAAAAACAAGCATGTTTAGAATTAAAAAAAAAACATAATATATTGATAGATATAAGAGAAAAACAAAAATAAAATAAAATTAAGGAATGCATGGATAAAGATATGGAGGGAACTTGAAGTTTTAAACTAACAACAAAAAGTTGAAGCGAACCATTTCAATTATACCACATGTTTTAAAGTTTTGAGTTTATAAGCGCTTAAAGAAGTTGTACATTAATGCATTATTAACTTGTATATTATAACCGTCTAGTTGACTTGTACAATATAATGCATCAAAAGAATTACACATAAATGCAATAATATTTTATACATTATAATTCACATCTCGATGTTGAATAAATTTACATCGACACTTCAATAAAATAAGCACATTTTAATGATATATATTCATAAATTTTGAAATCATAATACCTTGAAAGACATAAGAGAAAAACAAAGAAAATAAAGATTTAAGAATACATGAGTAAAGAGGGAAAAAACCGTAAGTTTTAAAAAATTGTAAAGTTGGAGAGAACGCTTATGATTATACATGTTTAAAATTTTTTAGTTAATTTAGATTAAATCCTAAAAGTGCTTAAATGACTTGTACATGAATGCATGAGTAACTTGTACATTAAAATCGTCTAATTGATTTATACATTAAATGTATCAAAATACTTGTACATGAATGCATGAATGACTTGTACATTATAATTCAAATGCCTATATTAAATAAAATTTACATCGACATGTCGGCAAAAACAAGCACGTTTTAACTGTATTTCCAAAAGTTTTTAAAACATTATATATTGGAAGTGATAAGAAAAGAAAACAAAGTATAAAAAAATTGAGGAATTAATAGCTAAAGATAAAGGAATAAAACTGTAAGTTTTAAACAAACTGCAAAGTTGGAGGGAACATTTACGATTATACATGTTTTAGAATTTTAGTTAATTTGAATAAAATCATAAAAGTGCTTAAAGGACTTTTACATTAATGCATTAATAACTTGTACATTCTAACCGTCTAATCGACTTGTACATTAAAATGCATCAAAACATATAAATGAATGCATGAATGACTTGTACATCATCATTCACATCTCAATATTATATAAAATTTACATTGACAAGTAGAAAAAATAAGCACATTTTAATGGCATGTTTAGAATTTAAAAACATAATAGATCAAAAGAATTGCGAGAAAAACAAAGAAAAATTACATGAGTAAAGATAAGGGGAAACTGGAAGTTTTATACTATTGCAAAGTTGAAAGGAACAGTTTCGATTATACCACATGTTTTAAAGTTTTTAGTTAATTTGAATTAAGTCATAAAAGTGCTCAAAGGACTTCTACATTAATGCATTAATAATTTGTACATTATAACTGTTTAATTAACTTGTACATTATAATGCTCCAAAAGACTTGTATATAACTTATACATTATAATTCACATCTCGATATGGAATAAAATTTACAGCGACATATCCATAAAAGTAAGTACGCTTTAATATTATGTTCATAATTTTTGAAAACATAATATATTGAAAGATATAATAGAAAAACAAAGAAAAATAAAATTGAGTAATACATGGGTAAAGATAAGAGGAGAACACTATAAGTTTTAAACTAACTGCAAAGTTTGAGGAAATGGTTATGATTATACATGTTTTAAATTTTTTAGTTAATTCAATTAAATCATAAAAGTGCTTAAGGAACTTGTACATTGATGCATTAGTAACATGTACATTGTAACCGTCTAATTGACATGTAGATTATAATGTATCCAAAGACTTGTACATGAATGCATGAATCACTTGTACGTTATAACTCACATCTTAGTATTGAATAAAATTTTCATCGACACGTCGACAAAAATAAGGACGTTTTAACGATATGTCCAAAAGTTTTTAAATCATAATATATTGAAATATGTAAGAGAAAATGTAACACCTCGAAAATATACGTCCAATAATGTATTGACACGTGTCATAGGCTTTGAATATGTGAAAAAGTACTTTAGAGGGACTAAAATGGACAAACAGTGAAACTATGTGAATATAAGGGTCCAAAGTGTCAACAATGGATAAATAGGCCCTACCATAACCCTACATGGTGTTTATAATCTTAAACGAATAAATCATGGATCATACGAAGCGGAAAATGAAAGAAATTGAGGAATTACAAACTACAGGGACTAAATGTGTCAACATGTTGAAAGTATACCTCTGAGTGACCTTTTGGCAAACCCGAAGCTTTGTAATGATAAAATATACTCACTAGAATATGTGATAAAAATTTCATAAAGTTTCGTTATCGTATGAGAAAGTTGTGATCAAAACCGTGCACGAAGGGTTAAATGCGTTAACGTTGAAATTCGTGACTTTTCGGGTAAGCACAAAGTTAACCAAGGACCTACCCAAGTTTGTAGATGTCCTAAGGCCGGCCCTTAAAAATCAAGTTTGAGGGTCAAGAGTACAAGATAAATAGCCAAAACCACGTATCAAAGGACCAAGGACTGAATTGCAAAACTTTGAAACTTGGCTACCTGGTCGCGTACTTGTACGCGCCCCGCGAGGGGGTTCTCGCGCCCCGCGTACAAGTCACCAGCGAACAAAAGTGTGCAGCTGCCAGTTGCAGGTCTGATCTCGATTGTTAACAGCTGTTGCATGATACCAGGGACTCACCAATGGTTTTACATGCATAGGGGGGCACTTGGACACATCTTACAACATCCCTAGACTCTTGTGGCATCATCTAATGAGATCAAAGATGTTATAAAAGGGACTTGAAGTTGCAACATTGATCACTTGCATGTTCAAAAATTCACAAGACCACTTCTGGAGCTTCTCTGATCAACCTCAGGCTTTCTAGTGCTCTCTAATCTTAATTAGGACTCTTGTAAGTATTCCTAACCCCTTCTAATTCGTTCTAGCTTAGTTAATTAACCAAAAGTCAAACCGTCGTAAATTAAGTTTGACTTCGAGATTAAATGAAATTTGTTCAGTCATTTCTCGAATTGAAAGTACCTACAAGTTGGTATTTATGTGGGTAACAAACCCTTAAAAGGGTATTTTCAGATTCCCACTCTAACTATGTTAATTGTCGAGTCAAAGCTTGTTTTAAAAAGTCAACAGAATGATTATTTGCAAATTTAAGCATGATTAGCAATGTAGGGTACATGCAACATGTTTGATCATTAAAATAACATGGTAACTAATGTAAGAACATGCCCCAACATGTTCAACTCGACAATTTTCAGTTTAAACCCGGATCGGAACCGAAAGTCGCATAAATTGACTTTTGCTTTGACTTTCAGTTCTGACCCGTTTGTGCATGTTTAAGATCTGCCTTAGAGCTTATTTTGGACCAGGTTTCATATAAGTATAACTCTCTGAGATTGTGCAACTTGGTTCAATGCTTATCCGATTCATATGCATGTTTCCGATTAATGCTTAAATGTTGACTATTATGCCCTTTTGACTATAAAACGTGATTTTTGAAAAAGTGAAAGAGTAGAAACCTTAGTTACTGATTTATGTACTTGCACCTAAAATTTGACATCAGTTTGAGGTCTAGATTAAGAGTTATGCTCATTAGCGTAATTTGAAAGCTTTATGTTAATTAAATGGCGTAATTAACGTATAACCTATTTAAACCCATTTTTGATATCAAACTTTTTACCCACTGATGTAATATAATATTTTGGGATTTTTGGAGATTTTTATTTAATTTTTGGCTGAGCATAACATAGGTCTCTAAGTTAATTCGGTTAATGCCGGTTTTGCCCTTTTAGGCCATAAAATGAGTTCTATAAATTCTTTTGACCCCAAACCTTTTTCTACTGATTTCATTTGTTAAATAAAGTATTTTGAACCTTCTGGAATTATAAAAATATCAGCCTTCTTTTAAAAACCCGGAAATGACTCCAAATCGCCTTTTAAAGCATTTTTAACGTAGAGTATATGCTAGAACCATATTAAACATATAGGATTGATACCTACTGATATTTTTAGCATATTTTGATATAATAACAGTAAGTAAAAGTTTTTGAACTCAGATTTTCAGTTTTGACCTTTTAAGCCTAAGTGAAATTACCAAAATACCCCTAATGTGCATAGTTTGGTTTTAGATGATAAGTTTCACATATAGGTCATACCCTACTGTTATAACATGTTAAATTAAGTATATTTACTGTATAAATCAGACCTGTAACTCAGATTTCAAATTAAACTCTTTTATAATCTTTTAAATGACCAAAATGCCCTTATGAGGCATAAGTTGAGTTTAAATTCATTTGGGGCATAATAAAAAATATCTTACTGATATTATAATATATTTAAGTTATATTATCTCAGGGAACTTGCATATGACTCTTACGATTACCCGTAACGCTCTTATCGCGTTCGGTTCGGTTTATGTAACTAGTTTGCATAAATTGACCAAAACGGGTCAAACATTATCATTTTTGTCTCAAAATCCAGAATGTGTTTAGTATACCCATATTATACAAGTCTTCAAACTTGTCGGGTCTAAATCACATTCTATCCGGTCTTCGCTTAATCGTGCGTTTGAACCGTATCTTCCTTTAAAACTAACCGGTCTAGGCTTAGGCTTAAATAAAGACCCGTTAGAAATCTAATAGGTTATTATAAACCTTTGTTCAAGAATAGAAGGACCAGTAAAAGCTACCCGCACTCGCTAGTTGTGATTTATACGTGCAAAGGTAAATACTTTTAACTTATTTTCCCTATACGGGCTTGGGGTACGGTATATAAAATACCGCTTGGTCCGGCATTGAATTCTTTAATCAAATAGAGGTTAAATTTATTGAGATGCTATGTTTTGAATATGTTTTGTTTGCTTAAAGCCTTTGGGGGGTTAATGACCATGTCCCGGATATCCTTGGCATCATCTTTCGAGATGGCCACGACCTGAGCACGGGGTGTAGGCGTACACCTTTCAGTGCATAACTCAATAATGTGGTGTGTCTATTAATCTTTAACCCGGTCTACGGATCGGGCTACTGAACGCATAAGTAACATGTAATTCCCTTACAAGATTATATTACATAATTATCCCAAGTTATAAAATGTTTTGTGCTACGTGCATTCAAATCAATTTTCAACCTTTTTAAAATGAGTCAGTTAAATTGTATTTACCAGTGTAAACTGACATATTTTCCAAAAGGTTAAGTGCAGGTACTATTCGTACTAGGCTGGCTGTCTTCTAAACGTCCGCAATAAGTCACGCAAGCTTGGATGTCAATAAAACTGTTGAACAAATATATTCTTTTATTTTGATCCGCCTGTGGATCCGTTTCAACTATTCGTGATATTTAATATTACACTTTATTAAAGTTGAAATGAATCTATATTTGCTTCCGCTGTGCATTTATATATTGTGTTGTTTGTCTATGATGATACCAACTACATCACGATACTCCCCACCGGGCCCACCGGTGACACATGGAAAATAGGGGTGTGACAGGTTGGTATCAGAGCCAACTCTAAGTGAATTAAACACTAGCCTTTTGTGTTTAATCTCAGTTACACAATTGCACATTCCTCGATTCTCGAGTCTAGACAAAGAACTTTGGAATTTTCCACATTTTTGTTTTATTTCTAACTTTGTCTTATATATATTTTTGTTGTATCACTTGTTTGTTTTTGACAGGTTGACAAAATGCCGCCACGAATGAGGGGAAGAGGTAGAGGAAAAGGAGCACTTGTAGCCCCGAACGACCATGAAGCCGGACCTTCGCACCGGCGAACACCTTCAGATCCCCATAACACAGATGCTCAAGATCTTTGGAGGTCTTTTACTGAACCAGCTAGGCGCTCAGTTTCACTGAGTACCTCTCCTTCCATCCCACACTCTTTCGGGCCTCATTCTGAAAATGAGCCCCACAACTCTCACCAGTCCTACATTCCCCTACAAAGACATGACTCACCCTTTGATCACCTGTCGCCAGTCTTCCAAGGCCAATTTAACCCTGCTGACTACTTGGGAGCACCAGTGAGTTTCAACCCACTTGGACCTGAAGACCATTTCCCCGGTGGCAACGCAATGGATATCGACGAGGACACCGATCCTGCAATGCCACCATCCGGGACTCCTAACCATCCCATTGAGATTTCAGATGAGTCACCGTTTGTGGGATCACCGTACAATGGTCCCGACAGCTTTGAGGAGAAATTCAGGCAGTATGACTGGGTGTTTACTCCCAGTTATCACAACTCTCCCCTGCACCAGTTTCAGCACAACTCTCCCCTGCACCAGCCGCAGTAGCCACAGCAGCAGAATCCTTCTGAGGATTCTCGACTTGTCGCGATCACTCCGCCGCCACCACCGCCTCAGCTTCAGCCGCCCTCGCCTCCGAGGCGGAGGAGAACGACCGTGCGAATATCCGCACGAGGGGGAGTGCGTATCAGCACCCCTCCACTTTCAAGTGGTAGCCGTTACTCGTCGGTCCACGAAGAACCAGAGATGGGAGAATCATCACACCCCGTCTCAGAAGTGAACTCTGCGCCAGTTGCGCCACCACCACCACCATTGGGTTTTGGAGACCCAATACCTGCTTACACTGGGGCGGCAGCATACAATCCCTTCGAGCAGCCGATGCACACGAACTACAACTTTACAGAGGATCCCTACTGGATAGCAGCAAACTCCAACACTCTCCATCAGGAAGGTCCCTACGGAGGTCCCTGGGCTACGGGACACTCGACCTATGGATACCCACCATATGGGTATCAACAACCGCCTCCTCAACCTCCGCAATTTCAGCAACCTCCACAGGCGCCGGGGATGTCACCGCCACAATTTCAAGAAATACTTCAAGGGATTAATGAGGTGCGACGGGAGGTGCGACATGAATTGCGGGAAGAACGTAGGCACAACCGGGGGATGTTCAAGAAGATGGTGGATTTAATCAAGGGAAAAAGCAAGAAGGATCACTAAGTCCTTTGTTTGTTTGGTTATTTTAGTGTGGTACTCATGTCCCTGCGTGGACATTAATTATGTACTCTACCCCTGCGTGGGTATTTTCTTTCTGTTCTGCCCCTGCGTGGGCATATCTTTTTATTTGACCCCTGCGTGGGTTTGTTTGTTTGTTTGGCCCCTGCGTGGGCATGTTATTTATGTAAAAGTCCCGTTTAGGGCAAACTCGTACTGGTTTAATTTTTAATTGAAATGGTTATTTTAAGTTTTTCATTTTTAAATATTGTGCATGAACATAGTATATGAATAAATGAAAAATAACACTTATTATTTTGACTTACCATTTTAATAAAATAATAAGGATCTTAAAAGGTAAAACCTATTATGTTATCATAAATTTAGCCATTATGGTAAAACCTGTTTTAAAAAAAATTCAAATCTCTGTTAACATCTGCCAACATGTTAACATTCTCGACTAATGTGATCTACAAAATCACACATGTCACCCTTGTGTTAAATTATTCAATTCCTTATTAATATCTAAACATCTGTTTGTGATGTAATGCCTCCGGGCTATAACTAATGTCATATAAGACAAAAGACAGTCGTAGATTATAAAACTCCCTGTCTAGAAAGGTAATGAACCTTTTATTTAAACCATAATAACTAGATCTTATAAGATCTAATTCTATAATTTAGAATTGTCTACGTGACTAGGCCTATTATGCCAATATTTTTATTTCATTCTGGATAGGGTTACTAATAAAAAGTCCTAAATGAAATTATTTAACAAATTAACTAGTATGGCTATTAAAACCATGGTTAATAAATCGTCGAGAACGATGATACTGTTTAGGCTTCTAAATAAACCTTGTCCTTATTTCCTTTATGTAGCAAATAAAACTACATGGCCAAGTCAGAAGAAATAAACAGTCATCCAGTGGAAAACCCTGATAACACTAAAATATTGGTAACTGGTGCGGAGCTACAAGCATTAGTGGAAAATGCTGTTACCAGAGCCATTGAAAGGCAATATAGTGAATCGAATGGTACTCGAAGCAGGACCCGATCAGCTCCTCACTCTAAGCCAAAAACACATTCTGAAGCTCATGATAAGCCACCCTCTAAGATAGAGAAGCCAAAGAAGGATGATGAGGATCATCACTCCTCGAACCAAAACAGTGTCCAGTTAAAGAAGGTCGAGCAGAAACAGGAACCGCGTAGTAAGTCCTGTACGTATAAATACTTCGTCTCATGTAAACCCAGAGACTTTACTGGGGAGAAAGGAGCGGTCGACTGCGTGACCTGGTTGGACGAAATGGACACGGTAGTAGACATCAGCGGGTGTGCTGAAAGGGATGTAGTGAAATATGTATCCCAATCGTTCAAGGGAGAAGCACTGGCATGGTGGAAGTCTCTCATACAAGCTGCCGGAAAGATCCCACTCTACAACTTGTCATGGGATCAGTTTGTTGCTCTTATTAAAGAGAATTATTGCCCGCAGCACGAAGTTGAAATAATCGAATCAGATTTCTTATCTTTGGTGATGAAGAATCTAGATTGTCAGGCTTACCTCACCACTTTCAATACTCTATCTCGGTTGGTTCCGTACTTGGTAACCCCAGAACCTAAAAGGGTTGCTCGTTTCATCGGGGGTTTAGCCCCTGAAATTAAAGCAAGTGTTAAGGCATCAAGGCCTGCAACCTTCAGATCAGCAGCTGATCTATCTCTATCTCTTACCTTGGACGTAGTCAGGTTGAGAGCGCTCAGGAACTCAGAAGAAGGTAAGAGGAAGCGTGAGGACGATACCTCACGAAGATCAGATAAGAGACACCGAGGAAATAACGACCACAAGAAAGGGTCGGGAGCTAAGAAGGATGGGCAACAATCGGGGGATAAGCCCAAATGTAAAACCTGTAAAAAGAACCATTTTGGGAGGTGTCGACTTGAGTCGAAATCCCAGTCTCACACGAGACCCTGTGGGATTTGCAAATCTACGGATCATAAGACTTTGGAGTGTAAGAAGCTGAAAGATGCAACATGTTACGGTTGCAATGAGAAAGGGCACATTAAGTCCAATTGCCCAAAGAACACCAAGAAAGCCGAGGATGGGAAGAAGACCAATGCGAGGGTCTTCAAGATGGACGCTAAGGAAGCGGTTCAAGATGACAACATGATTACAGGTACTTTTCTCGTAAATGATGTCTATGCTAGAGTATTGTTTGATTCTGGAGCAGATAAGTCTTTTGTTGATGATAAGTTCTGTAAGTTATTAAACCTACCTGTTAGAACCTTAAGTGTGAAATACGAGGTGGAATTAGCTGATGGAACCATAGAAACAGCCTCAACCGTTTTAGATGGATGTGTTATATCCATTAGGAATCACTCTTTTCCTTTGTCCTTACTTCCCTTTAAGCTAGCCGGTTTTGATATAGTGATAGGCATGGATTGGTTATCTCATAACCAAGCCCAGATTGTGTGCAACAGAAAACAAGTGGTAGTCAAAACTCCGTCTGGTGAGTCACTTATCATTCAGGGGGATACCCAGCATGGATTGCCTGAGCAAGTGTCCATGCTCAAGGCATCTAGATGCTTGAGGAAGGGTTGTGTCATTTATATGGCACAGGTTACTATTGATGAGCCTAAGCCTAGAATTGAAGACATCCCCGTCATTTCAGAATATCCCGAAGTTTTTCCCAAAGAATTACCTGGTTTGCCACCAGATAGGCAAGTGGAATTCCGAATTGACATCATCCCGGGTGCAGCACCAGTAGCAAGAGCGCCTTATAGGTTAGCACCAACGGAGATGAAGGAGTTAAGGACACAGTTAGATGATCTGCTAGCCAAAGGTTTTATTAGACCTAGTTTGTCTCCTTGGGGAGCGCCAATCTTGTTCATCAAGAAGAAGGATGGATCGATGCGTCTGTGCATCGATTACCGTGAGCTTAATAAGGTCACTATCAAGAATAGGTATCCTTTGCCCAGGATCGACGATCTGTTCGACCAATTACAAGGGGCAAGCTACTTCTCTAAGATCGATTTGAGATCAGGCTATCATCAGTTGAAGGTCAAAGATGAAGATGTGCACAAGACTGCATTTAGGACTCGTTATGGTCATTACGAGTTCCTAGTGATGCCTTTTGGGCTCACTAATGCACCGGTTGCATTCATGGATCTCATGAATCGCGTCTGCAAGCCTTATCTGGGTAAATTTGTCATCGTCTTCATTGACGACATCCTCATCTATTCGAAGAGCCAAGCTAACCACGAGAAACACCTTCGCTGTATTCTCAAACTTCTACATCATGAGAAACTCTACGCCAAATTTTCGAAGTGCGAATTTTGGCTTCGAGAAGTCCAATTCCTTGGACATGTGGTAAGTGAGCGTGGTATCCAAGTGGATCCCGCTAAGGTAGAAGCAGTTATGAATTGGCAAGAACCAAAGACGCCTACTGAGATTCGTAGCTTTCTGGGTTTTGCAGGATACTATAGGCGATTTATCGAAAACTTCTCAAGAATTGCTGCGCCCCTAACCTCGTTGACACGCAAGAAGGTTAAGTTTGATTGGGGCCCTAAGCAGCAGGAATCCTTTGACATTCTTAAGAAAAAGTTAAGCAATGCACCAGTGTTAACATTGCCCGATGGTATAGAAGAATTTGTGGAGTATTGTGATGCATCACACACTGGTATGGGCTGTGTACTCATGCAGAAAGGCAAGGTTATTGCCTACGCTTCACGACAGCTAAAGGTGCACGAGAAGAATTACACTACCCATGATTTGGAATTGGGTGCCGTTGTCTTTGCATTAAAACTATGGAGGCACTACTTGTGTGGAACCAAGTGTGTGATCTATTCAGATCACAAGAGCCTTCAACATTTGTTCAATCAGAAGGACTTGAACATGAGGCAGCAACGCTGGATGGAAACTCTTAATGATTATGACTGTGAGATAAGATACCATCCAGGCAAGGCAAATGTAGTTGCTGACGCCTTAAGCAGAAAAGAAAGAGTGAAGCCGATAAGAATCAATGCCAAGCGCATTGAAATAAGGAATAGTTTGAATGAAAGGGTGTTAGCTGCACAGAAGGAAGCTGTGTTGGAAGCTAACTATCCTGAAGAAAAGCTAGGAGTAAATGAGGAGCAGTTATCCTATGACAAAGACGGAATGCTAAGATTGAATGGACGAATATGGGTTCCAGTTTATGGAGGACTTCGAGATGTTATCCTCCAGGAAGCCCACAGTTCCAAATATTCCGTTCATCCTGGAGCTGATAAGATGTACCAGGATCTAAAGGCCAACTACTGGTGGATTGGTTTGAAAAAGTCTGTAGCTGCCTATGTAGCTAAATGTTTGACTTGTGCGCAAGTCAAAGCTGAGCATCAGAAGCCGTCAGGTTTACTACAACAACCTGAAATTCCCACATGGAAGTGGGAGATGGTGATGATGGATTTCATCACCAAGTTGCCAAGGACGAGAAAGGGAAATGATACTATATGGGTCATAGTGGATAGACTGACAAAGTCAGCACATTTCCTACCCATTAAGGAAACTTACAGCTCAGATATGTTAGCCCAATTGTACGTAGATAAGATTGTAGCTCTGCATGGCGTACCTGTGTCGATTATCACTGATAGAGATACGAGATACACCTCTCATTTTTGGAAAAGTTTCCAACAGTCTTTGGGCACGCGCTTAAATTTTAGTACGGCTTACCATCCACAGACGGACGGACAAAGTGAGTGTACCATCCAAACATTGGAAGACATGCTTCGTGCATGTGTGATTGATTTAGGTGGCAGTTGGGATAAGCATCTGCCATTGGTCGAGTTCTCCTATAACAATAGCAATCACACCAGCATAAAGGCTGCGCCTTTTGAGGCATTATATGGTAGAAAATGCAGAACACCTATTTGCTGGGCGGAAGTAGGAGAAGTTCAATTATCAGGACCAGATTTGGTCTTTGAGACGACGGACAAGATTGTCCAGATTCGCGATCGTTTGAAAGCTGCCAGGGATAGGCAGAAAAGTTATGCGGATCCAAAGCGTAAGTCTTTTCACTTCGAAGTAGGTGACAAGGTATTGCTTAAAGTATCACCCTGGAAGGGGGTGATGCGTTTTGGTAAGAAAGGCAAGCTAAGCCCGAGATACATAGGACCTTTCGAGGTTATCGAACGTGTCGGGTCAGTTGCTTATAAGTTAAACTTGCCTGAAGAGCTTAGTGCTATCCATAATGTGTTCCACATCTGTAATTTGAAGAAGTGTTTCGCTGATGAATCACTGGTTATACCACATACGGATGTACATATAGATGAAAGCTTGAAATTTGTGGAAAAGCCATTGTCGATTGAAGATCGACAGGTAAAGAAGCTTCGAAGGAAGCATGTACCTATTGTTAAGGTCAAATGGGATGCCCGTAGAGGTCCCGAATACACATGGGAGGTAGAATCCACGATGAAAGAAAAGTACCCTCATTTGTTTCAGTAAATCTCGAGGTCGAGATTTCTTTTAAGGGGGTGAGGATGTAACACCTCGAAAATTTACGTCCAATAATGTATTGATACGTGTCATAGGCTTTGAATATGTGAAAAGGTACTTTAGAGGGACTAAAATGGACAAACAGTGAAACTATGTGAATATAAGGGTCCAAAGTGTCAACAATGGATAAATAGGCCCTACCATAACCCTACATGGTGTTTATAATCTTAAACGAATAAATCATGGATCATACGAAGCGGAAAATGAAAGAAATTGAGGAATTACAAACTACAGGGACTAAATGTGTCAACATGTTGAAAGTATACCTCTGAGTGACATTTTGGCAAACCCGAAGCTTTGTAATGATAAAATATACTCACTAGAATATGTGATAAAAATTTCATAAAGTTTCGTTATCGTATGAGAAAGTTGTGATCAAAACCGTGCACGAAGGGTTAAATGCGTTAACGTTGAAATTCGTGACTTTTTGGGTAAGCACAAAGTTAACCAAGGACCTACCCAAGTTTGTAGATGTCCTAAGGCCGGCCCTTAAAAATCAAGTTTGAGGGTCAAGAGTGCAAGATAAATAGCCAAAACCACGTATCAAAGGACCAAGGACTGAATTGCAAAACTTTGAAACTTGGCTACCTGGTCGCGCACTTGTACGCGCCCCGCGAGGGGGTTCTCGCGCCCCGCGTACAAGTCACCAGCGAACAAAAGTGCGCAGCTGGGCAGTTGCAAGTCTGATCTCGATTGTTAACAGCTGTTGCATGATACCAGGGACTCACCAATGGTTTTACATGCATAGGGGGGCACTTGGACACATCTTACAACATCCCTAGACTCTTGTGGCATCATCTAATGAGATCAAAGATGTTATAAAAGGGACTTGAAGTTGCAACATTGATCACTTGCATGTTCAAAAATTCACAAGACCACTTCTGGAGCTTCTCTGATCAACCTCAGGCTTTCTAGTGCTCTCTAATCTTAATTAGGACTCTTGTAAGTATTCCTAACCCCTTCTAATTCGTTCTAGCTTAGTTAATTAACCAAAAGTCAAACCGTCGTAAATTAAGTTTGACTTCGAGATTAAATGAAATTTGTTCAGTCATTTCTCGAATTGAAAGTACCTACAAGTTGGTATTTATGTGGGTAACAAACCCTTAAAAGGGTATTTTCAGATTCCCACTCTAACTATGTTAATTGTCGAGTCAAAGCTTGTTTTAAAAAGTCAACAGAATGATTATTTGCAAATTTAAGCATGATTAGCAATGTAGGGTACATGCAACATGTTTGATCATTAAAATAACATGGTAACTAATGTAAGAACATGCCCCAACATGTTCAACTCGACAATTTTCAGTTTAAACCCGGATTGGAACCGAAAGTCGCATAAATTGACTTTTGCTTTGACTTTCAGTTCTGACCCGTTTGTGCATGTTTAAGATCTGCCTTAGAGCTTATTTTGGACCAGGTTTCATATAAGTATAACTCTCTGAGATTGTGCAACTTGGTTCAATGCTTATCCGATTCATATGCATGTTTCCGATTAATGCTTAATTGTTGACTATTATGCCCTTTTGACTATAAAACGTGATTTTTGAAAAAGTGAAAGAGTAGAAACCTTAGTTACTGATTTATATACTTGCACCTAAAATTTGACATCAGTTTGAGGTCTAGATTAAGAGTTATGCTCATTAGCGTAATTTGAAAGCTTTATGTTAATTAAATGGCGTAATTAGCGTATAACCTATTTAAACCCACTTTTTGATATCAAACTTTTTACCCACTGATGTAATATAATATTTTGGGATTTTTGGAGATTTTTATTTAATTTTTGGCTGAGCATAACATAGGTCTCTAAGTTAATTCGGTTAATGCCGGTTTTGCCCTTTTAGGCCATAAAATGAGTTCTATAAATCCTTTTGACCCCAAACCTTTTTCTACTGATTTAATTTGTTAAATAAAATATTTTGAACCTTCTGGAATTATAAAATATCAGCTTTCTTTTAAAAACCCAGAAATGGCTCCAAATCGTCTTTTAAAGCATTTTTAACGCATAGTATATGCTAGAACCATATTAAACATATAGGATTGATACCTACTGATATTTTTAGCATATTTTGATATAATAACAGTAAGTAAAAGTTTTTGAACTCAGATTTCCAGTTTTGACCTTTTAAGCCTAAGTGAAATTACCAAAATACCCCTAATGTGCATAGTTTGGTTTTAGATGATAAGTTTCACATATAGGTCATACCCTACTGTTATAACATGTTAAATTAAGTATATTTACTGTATAAATCAGACCTGTAACTCAGATTTTAAATTAAACTCTTTTATAATCTTTTAAATGACCAAAATGCCCTTATGAGGCATAAGTTGAGTTTAAATTCATTTGGGGCATAATAAAAAATATCTTACTGATATTATAATATATTTAAGTTATATTATCTCAGGGAACTTGCATATGACTCTTACGATTACCCGTAACGCTCTTATCACGTTCGGTTCGGTTTATGTAACTAGTTTGCATAAATTGACCAAAACGGGTCAAACATTATCATTTTTGTCTCAAAATCCAGAATGTGTTTAGTATACCCATATTATACAAGTCTTCAAACTTGTCGGGTCTAAATCACATTCTATCCGGTCTTCGCTTAATCGTGCGTTTGAACCGTATCTTCCTTTAAAACTAACCGGTCTAGGCTTAGGCTTAAATAAAGACCCGTTAGAAATCTAATAGGTTATTATAAACCTTTGTTCCAGAATAGAAGGACCAGTAAAAGCTACCCGCACTCGCTAGTTGTGATTTATACGTGCAAAGGTAAATACTTTTAACTTATTTTCCCTATACGGGCTTGGGGTACGGTATATAAAATACCGCTTGGTCCGGCATTGAATTCTTTAATCGAATAGAGGTTAAATTTATTGAGATGCTATGTTTTGAATGTGTTTTGTTTGCTTAAAGCCTTTGGGGGGTTAATGACCATGTCCCGGATATCCTTGGCATCATCTTACGAGATGGCCACGACCTGAGCACGGGGTGTAGGCGTACACCTTTCAGTGCATAACTCAATAATGTGGTGTGTCTATTAATCTTTAACCCGGTCTACGGATCGGGCTACTGAATGCATAAGTAACATGTAATTCACTTACAAGATTATATTACATAATTATCCCAAGTTATAAAATGTTTTGTGCTACGTGCATTCAAATCAATTTTCAACCTTTTTAAAATGAGTCAGTTAAATTGTATTTACCAGTGTAAACTGACGTATTTTCCAAAAGGTTAAGTGCAGCTACTATTCGTACTAGGCTGGCTGTCTTCTAAACGTCCGCAATAAGTCACGCAAGCTTGGATGTCAATAAAACTGTTGAACAAATATCTTCTTTTATTTTGATCCGCCTGTGGATCCGTTTCAACTATTCGTGATATTTAATGTTACACTTTATTAAAATTGAAATGAATCTATCTTTGCTTCCGCTGTGCATTTATATATTGTGTTGTTTGTCTATGATGATACCAACTACGTCACGATACTCCCCACCGGGCCCACCGGTGACACGTGGAAAATAGGGGTGTGACAGAAAAACAAAGAAAAATAAAATTGAGGAATACATAGGTAAAGATAAGTGGAGAAAATTGTATGGTTTAAACTAACTCCAAAGTTGGAGGGAACTATTACGGTTATACATATTTTAAAATTTTTAGTTGATTTAAATTAAATAATAAAAGTACTTAAAGGACTTGTACATTAATTAATTTCTAACTTTTAAATTATAGCCGTCTAATTAACTTATACATTATATTGAATCAAAAGACCTCTAAATGAATGCATGAATAACTTGTACATTATAATTCACATTTTGATATTGATTAAAATTTATATCAACACGTCGACAAAACAAGCAGGTTTTAACGATATGCTCATAATTTTTTTAAACATTATATATCGTAAGATGTAAGAGAAAAACAAAGAATAATAAAGTTGAGTAATACGTGGATAAAGATAAGGGAGGAAATTGTATGTTTTGAGGGACAATGGTGTAAGTATTGTTAAAAAAGACAAATTTACCCTTAAAAGTTGTTAAATGTGCATTAGGTATTGTACTTTATGCAATTTTATGTGTACTATTTAAATTTTAAGAGCTCATTAGGATATCTATTATAATATAGTATAGATACAAAAGGGTGAAAAGTTTGATTTTTCCAGTATTACATTAATAGGACTTGATTATTTTGAGATGTCATGACTCTCTCATGATGTTCTTCTATAACTTTTTTTTATCATCTATAATATCTAACAGAAACGAATTCCAAGTTAGATGGTACACATACCCTAATTAGGCCAAAAACATCACAATATATAAAAATGTAACGTTCTTGAGTGATTTACCCGTGGAGATCAAATAATTCATGTACTTGTTGAAGAAATTATCCTCACAATTTCTGCCATAATTATATTGAATGAGCCAAGATTTTATATGTTTGATCGGCCAAGTATAGTCGTATGTAGTCTTAGATGTCCACTTGATAATAGAATGGTGGGCAAATTATTTGACTACTTGATGTGTTGTAAAACACACCTATTTTCCTATGTATTTTGTATCATTCTTGTATAATTTAGTAGTTGTTTAAAGTGGTTTTTAGCTTGTATTTAGTGTTTTTATGTTTTGTAGGTGTTCGTGTGAAAATGGAGCTAAAACGAGTAAAATGGAGAAGAAACGAGCACTTAGTAGAATCCGAAAGAAAAAGACAAAATTCAAGAATAGCAGCTTGTCACACCCCCAACTTATTACCTGCGGAATTCACCCCGAGACGTGTGACGTACCATGATATAACCACTAATCACGTTGAACTAGTAGTAAAGTATTACTAAACACAATTATCTTGTCCAACATGAATAGTGTAATTCCAAATAACATTTCAACATAACATTAGTTCAGCGGAAGCAATTGTAACTGTTTCAACATAATCAAAACCAAATAATTTTAAATTGCATAATGTTAATCATTTGCATCAAGTAACACGCCCCATGACACTCCTCGCTCCTTGGACTGCTGTAAGACCCGGCTTAATATAGCTGGTTTAAAGATATCCAACTTGCATTCAATACAACAATTTAGAGTTTACAAAAATTTTTGCATCAAGTAACACGCCCCATGACACTCCTCGCTCCTCGGACTGCTGTAAGACCCGGCTTAATATAACTGGTTTAAAGATATCCAACTTGCATTTAATACAACAATTTATAGTTTACAAAAATTTTCGATATTTTAAGACCATACCAAAACATATTATTCACGTTATAACCCTACTAATCGAATATTCAAGACAGAACTACTAGTGTTTACATATTTCTAAAACAAAATAGATCAAGTGCGGAAGCGTTGATTTGAGTGTTCGGTTCGGTTGCATTTGCTTGATCATCATCCACTTACTTGTATTACCTAGAAACTGAAAATTTGAATAAACATTAGTATTAAAGTCCTTGGAAATTAATATAATCGAAATTGTGTTAAAAAAACAAATTCGAATAACCAATAACATAAAAACTCAGCATTTATGACTGGGTGCTACCGTAACTTACGGTAGCCACCGTAAGTTACGGTGGCCCCTGTGTGACAGTAGTCTGCCGTAAGGCAGGAAGATCCCACCGTACCATTTTGTTTGCTACCGTAAGTTACCTGCTGTACATGCTTTCTTGTTTTGCTGTTTTTGCCCATTCAATTCCTTTGTCGCCGTAATTTAATTTCGAACACGTTTATCACATGACTAAGGCTATTCACTCATGTCTAGATTTTATCAACTATGGCGTTTCGCTTCCCTTTCGAGGGATTGCTTACGCAATAATCTACATGCTTGTTTCCAAGGTTTCAACTTGGCTTTTTATACTACTTGACATGCTTAAGTTTCCGAACTTTAACTCCCTTATTAGGGGTTAAATTTCTCAATTAATTTAGCGTGTCCGCTACACGGCTTACGCTTTGTTTATAACCATTTATCAAGTGATGGTAACGAACTTCAAAGTTCACTACTCAATTTGTTTTGACCCGTTTGGATGCCGAAATTAAGGCATCATTCCAGATATTTCAAAAAATCCGTTTCTATCACTTGTTTTGACCAATTTTACTTGTTTAAGACACATAGTCACTTCCGTGACATGTTGGTTTATCTTGTTTACCATGTTCCAATATGACAACATAAGACTAACAAATAAATGTAATGTAACGAAACGGTAAATTTCGTACCTTTAGGGCACACCTTTCCCACGCGTATTCCCTCCGGCTTGTCCGCTTGACGATCCGGACTCTTTGCCTAGAGAGTTCAATTTACAATTGGTTTAGAACTCTTTTCATGTTTATTAACACATCATTATAAACAATAATCAAATCTGCGTTTTTCATTCTATTTTTAACATTTAAATCCCCACTTAGGCATTTCAATAAACACCTAGCGGGTCAGATTTTCACATAATCATTAAAAAGTTCATGACTGGTATTTATCATCAAATTTTACTTCATTTAATCAATTCTACTCATGTCTTAACACCATATTTTCTGAAATTACTTCTTAAATTCAAATGGTGCTAGAACAAGAGCTATAATTCTAGTATTTATCAAGTTTCTTCAAGTTCCTCAATCACCTACAATGGTGATTACAAAACCCTACAAGTATCATGAAAGATTTGTCAAGAAATCATCTAGGGTTTGTTCCAAAACCTCATATCACTTCTAATTTCATCCATGCATCAAGTAATCAAGCTAAATTTTCGTTTTTCACATTTAACCTAGAATTCAAGATGGAACAAAATACCATAATTTTACATACCTTTTGATCCCTACAGTGAGCTGATCGCTAATTTATGTTCGAGACTTGATTTAAAGCAGATTAGGGGCTTCAATTTGTGAATTTTTGTGTGAAACTAGGGTTTGGAGAAAGCTCCTGGTCGCCCCTCCTTCTGTTCGATCGATACCCACCCACAAGTGTGTGGTGTGTTTTGTTTACTATTTCAGCATTTAACTTTCAGTTTTTAACTAGTTTGGTCCCTCACTTATCATTTAACTATAAATTTTAAGTGTTTAACCTTATTATAAGTTACTTCTAGACTTTAGCTAACTAGGTTATGAGCTCCTAGTTAGTCGGTTCTTGTTTGATTAATACTTTATAATGAAATATAAAGTTTTATATTTTTTGGGTGTTACAAGTCCACCCCCCTTAAAAAGGTTTAGTCCTCGAAACCCATTAACGTACCAAATAATGTAGGGTAGAGCCGTTGCATTTCCTCTTCAGATTCCCATGTAGTATCCGATCCCCTCTTGTGTTCCCATTTAACCTTTACTTGATTTATCTCTTTGTTCCTTAAGGTTTTCACCGTACGATCCAAAATTGCAATGGGCTTCACCACATAGTTTAGTCTATCATCCACCTCGATGTCATCGTAGTGGATATAGGTTGTTTCGTCTGCTAAACATTTCCGAAGATGAGACACATGGAATGTGTTATGAATTTTGCTTAATTCTTCTGGTAGTTCAAGACGGTATGCTACCTTCCCAACTCGTTCAACAATTGTAAATGGCCTAATAAATCTCGGGCTTAATTTTCCTCTCTTTCTAAACCAGATAACCCCCTTCCATGGGGACACTTTGAGCATGACTTTGTCGCCAACCTAAAACTCGGTCGGTCTCCTTCTTTTGTCCGCATACGACTTTTGTCTATCTTGAGCCGCTTTCAAATGTGCCCGAACCACATCAATCTTTTCATTAGTGGCTCGAACTATATCTTGGTGGGCGAGTTCACGTGGACCCACTTCACCCCAACATACCGGGGTTCGACATTTCCTACCATAGAGCATTTCGTACGGTGCCATCCTAATGCTAGCATGGTAGCTGTTATTGTACGAAAACTCGACCAATGGTAAATAGACATCCCAACTGCCTCCAAAGTCGATTATATATGCCCGTAGCATGTCCTCCAACGTTTGTATTGTTCTTTCACTCTGTCCATCCGTCTGAGGATGGTACGCAGTACTGATGAACAATTTGGTTCCCATTTGCTCTTGAAACTCTCGCCAGAAATTTGAAGTGAACCGGGTATCCCTATCGGACACTATGGATACCGGTACACCGTGGCGTGCCACTATCTCATTAGTGTAAACCTCCGACATCTTTTCTGACGTGTAAGTCTCACGTATTGGAATAAAGTGAGCACTCTTTGTCAATCTATTAACCACCACCCATATTGCATCAAATCCACGGTTCGTCCTCGGTAGTTTGGTTAACAGGTCCATTGTAATATGTTCCCATTTCCAAACCGGAATTTCCAACGGTTGAAGCTTACCGTATGGTTTTTGGTGTTCTGCCTTGACTTGTAAACATGTCAGGCATTTCTCCACGTATTTCACTACATCTCTTTTCATTCCGGGCCACCAATAGTTTTGTTTTAAGTCGTTATACATCTTGGTGGCCCCCAGATGGATGGAATAATGGGATTTGTGAGCCTCATCCAGTAGAAGCTTTTTAACTCCACATGTGTTAGGAACCCAAATTCTATTGAAACGTGTTTTCAAACCGTGATTGCCTTCTTCGAGATCTTTAACTTGACCAACGATTCTTTCCTTTCTCCAATTTTCCGCCTTTACTGCTTCATCTTGTGCTCCTCGGATTCGTTCAAGTAAGCCTGAGGTCACAACAAGCTGCATTGATTGTACTCGTATCGGAGCGTAATCTGCCTTTCGGCTTAACGCATCGGCCACCACATTGGCTTTCCTGGGGTGATAGTGTATTTCACAATCATAATCCTTGACTGTTTCCAACCACCGCCTTTGCCTCATGTTTAATTCCTTCTGATCGAAGAAATATTTTAAACTTTTATGGTCAGTAAAGATTGTACATTTTACCCCATATAAGTAAGGTCTCCATATTTTTAAGGCAAACACTACTACTGCCAGCTCCAAGTCGTGAGTCAGGTATTTCTTTTCATGGATCTTCAATTGCCTCGAGGCATAGGCGATGACCTTGCCTCGTTGCATTAAAACACATCCGAGCCCCGAATGCGACGCATCCGAGTAAACCACCATGTCGTCGACTCCTTTCGGTAATGTTAGCACCGGAGCATGAGTTAACTTTTCTTTGAGCATTTGGAAAGCTTCCTCCTGCTCAATGCCCCATACAAACTTTTCCTCCTTGCGAGTTAATTTGGTCAATGGTAAAGCAATTTTGGAGAAATCTTGTATGAATCTCCTATAGTATCCCGCGAGCCCTAAAGAGCTTCGAATTTCCTAGGGATTTCTCGGAGTGTTCCATTTTGACACGACCTCTACTTTTGACGGATCCACTAGTACCCCGTCAGCACTAATGATATGCCCGAGAAACTGCACCTCTCGTAGCCAGAAAGCACACTTTGAGAATTTCGCATACAACTTCTCTCGTCTGAGTGTCTCTAACACTTCTTGAAAATGATACACGTACTCAGCTTCATTCTTCGAATATACTAAAATGTCATCGATAAATACAATTATCGACTTATCCAGCATAGGTTTGCAAACCCGGTTCATGTGGTCCATGAAAGCCGCGGGTGCATTAGTCAACCCAAAGGACATTACAAGGAACTCATAATGCCCGTACCGTGTACGAAAAGCTGTCTTCGGTACATCCTCCTTCTTGACTTTCAGTTGGTGATAACCCGATCTAAGATCAATCTTTGAGAAACAACTTGCTCCTTGCAGCTGGTCGAACAAGTCATCAATTCTTGGAAGTGGGTATCGATTCTTTACCGTGAGTTTGTTTAACTCTCGGTAATCAATACACATGTGCATACTGCAGTCTTTCTTTTTCACGAATAGAACTGGTGCGCCCCACGGGGATACACTTGGTCGAATAAACCCTTTGTCGAGCAATTCTTGGATTTGAGACATCAATTCTTGTAGCTCTAATGGCGCTAGCCGATACGGCGCCTTGGCCACAGGTTTTGCGTCCGGAATCAATTCGATTCCGAACTCTACCTCCCGTTCTGGTGGTATTCCTGGTAGTTCTTCCGGAAACACATCTTCATAATCACGTACTACCGGCACGTCTCCAATTTTGAAGGATTCATTTTCCGACCAGCTTGCGTATACCATGTAGGCCTTGCATCCATGTTTCATAAGTTTGTGGGCTTCTAACATTGAGCATACCACCGGGTTACCCCCTTTTTCACCATATATCGTAACGTGCTTTCCGCTAGGAGACGTCAGTTTTATCTCCTTCTGGAAACAAATCACCTTCGCGTGAAATTGGGACAACCAATCCATCCCTACAATCACTTGGAATTCTCCCATCGACATCGGGATCAAATCTATTGTGTATTCTTCGTCATCAATGCTCAATTTACAGTTTTCACATACGTCGCAAACAATAAAACTCTTGTTATTACCTATCTCTACTTCTAAGGGCATAGGTAATTTTGTTAGTACAAATGAAGGATGTCGAATAAATCCATATGAAATAAAGGATTTATTCGCAACCGTATCAAATAATACACGTGCAGGAATCGAATTTACAGCAAATATACCTGAGACCACTTCAGGTTCAACTTTTGCTTCAGCGACAGTCAATTGGAAGGATCTTGCCTTTGCTTTTGGGGCTTCACCTTTCGTGTCTTGCCCATCTTTCCTTCCAATCAGCTCTGGGCATTCCGACTTCTTGTGACCCGGTCGATAACAATTGTAGCAAACCGTCACTTTCTCCGGGCATGATGTAGCCATGTGTCCCGTCTTCCGACATATGGGACAAGGTTTATCCTTGAAGCGGCATTCGCCCTTATGGCCCTTTCCACAGATTTTGCAACTTGGCGACCCGCCTTTTGCATCCGATTTCTTCCCTGTTTCATTTGTCCGCGCTTTCTTGTTAGGGCTTGGATTAACATTATGTGCCCTTCGTTCACCCCGTTCAACTTGCTTTTTCAGTTCAATCTCCCGTTCCCGAGCAACATTTATGATCTCGGTAAGGGTCTCGTATTTTGAAGGAGTCATAAACTCCCTATATTCGGCGCTCAACATGTTATAGTAGTAGTATATCTTCTGTTCTTCATTCGTCACCAATTCATCGCAAAACTTCATCTTATCCATAAACATTACCGTGATCTTGTCTATGGACTCGCCCTTATGCCTAAGTTGCATGAACTCTTCCTTGATTCTATTAATGACCGCCTTGGGACTATGATGTTTAAGAAACGGTGTCTTAAACTCCTCCCATGTCATAGCCTTAGCTGCTTCGCTTCCAATTTCTTTCTTTTTGTTATCCCACCAGTCTTTCGCTTGACCCCTTAATTGACCCGTACCATAAGCTACGTAATCATCTTCATCACAATGGGTCCTCTCGAATACCCCTTCAATATCGCTTAGCCACCGCTGGCATACGATAGGGTCAACCTCCCCATTATAGACTGGCGGTTTGCACACCATGAACTCCTTGTAGGTACAAGGCTTTCGTCCTCCGGACTTTTCCTTTGCTAGATTGGCATTATCTTCCAATTTCTTGATTCTTTCCTCAACCACTGATAGTACCGTGTTCTGGATCTTATCGATGAAACCAGACAAACTATTTTCGATTGCCTTTCCAACCTCCTCGGCAATCACTTCTCTTGTTTGCTCGGTGACTCTCGGCACCGCATCATTGTTACTTGCATCCGCCATCTTTAATACTGAAATGTTTACATTGATCGTTAAACATTTCATTTATAACATATGATTTACTTGTTTTGGTTTAATCAAGTTAATAACTTGATTCGACCATTCTTGTTTCATGCATTTCTTGTGTTTGAGTGAACTTACACACTCTTTTCATGCATATTTGTTCATGTTTCATTTCTATATTCTCTAAATCTACTTAAACAATTAACTCTTACCGGATGCTTGAACCGAACACACTTTATTGACAACCTTTAGCTCTGAATACCAACTTGTAAGACCCGGCTTAATATAACAGGTTTAAAGATATCCAACTTGCATTTAATACAACAATTTAGAGTTTACAAAAATTTTCGATATTTTAAGACCATACCAAATATAATATTCACGTTATAACCCTACTAATCGAATATTCAAGACAGAACTACTGGTGTTTACATATTTCTAAAACAAAACAGATCAAGTGCGGAAGCGTTGATTTGAGTGTTCGGTTCGGTTGCATTTGCTTGATCATCATCCAATTACTTGTATTACCTAGAACTTGAAAATTTGAATAAACATTAGTATTAAAGTCCTTGGAAATTAATATAATCGAAATTGTGTTCAAAAACAAATTCGAATAACCAATAACATAAAAACTCAGCATTTATGGTTGGGTGCTACCGTAACTTACGGTAGCCACCGTAAGTTACGGTGGCCCCAGTGTGACAGTAGTCTGCCGTAAGGCAGGAAGATCCCACCGTAGCATTTTGTTTGCTACCGTAAGTTACGGTAGCCACCGTAACTTACGGTAGCTGTTGTACATGCTTTCTTGTTTTGCTGTTTTTGCCCATTCAATTCCTTTGTCGCCGTAATTTAATTTCGAACACGTTTATCACATGACTAAGGCTATTCACTCATGTCTAGATTTTACCAACTTTTGCGTTTCGCTTCCCTTTCGAGGGATTGCTTACGCAATAATCTACATGCTTGTTTCCAAGGTTTCAACTTGGCTTTTTATACTACTTGACATGCTTAAGTTTCCGAACTTTAACTCCCTTATTAGGGGTTAAATTTCTCAATTAATTTAGCGTGTCCGCTACACGGCTTACGCTTTGTTTATAACCATTTATCAAGTGATGGTTACGAACTTCAAAGTTCACTACTCAATTTGTTTTGACCCGTTTGGATGCCGAAATTAAGGCATCATTCGAGATATTTCAAAAAATCCGTTTCTATCACTTGTTTTGACCAATTTTACTTGTTTAAGACACATAGTCACTTCCGTGACATGTTGGTTTATCTTGTTTACCATGTTCCAATATGACAACATAAGACTAACAAATAAATGTAATGTAATGAAACGGTAAATTTCGTACCTTTAGGGCACACCTTTCCCACGCGTATTCCCTCCGGCTTGTCCGCTTGACGATCCGCACTCTTTGCCTAGAGAGTTCAATTTACAATTGATTTAGAACTCTTTTCATGTTTGTTAACACATCATTATAAACAATAATCAAATCTGTGTTTTTCATTCTATTTTTAACATTTAAATCCCCACTTAGGCATTTCAACAAACACCTAGCGGGTCAGATTTTCACATAATCATTACCAAGTTCATGACTTGTATTTATCATCAAATTTTACTTCCTTTAATCAATTCTACTCATGTCTTAACACCATATTTTCTGAAATTACTTCTTAAATTCAAATGGTGCTAGAACAAGAGCTATAATTCTAGTATTTATCAAGTTTCTTCAAGTTCCTCAATCACCTCCAATGGTACCCTACAAGTATCATGAAAGATTTGTCAAGAAATCATCTAGGGTTTGTTCCTAAACCTCATATCACTTCTAATTTCATCCATGCATCAAGTAATCAAGCTAAATTTTCGTTTTTCACATTTAACCTAGAATTCAAGATGGAACAAAATACCATAATTTTACATACCTTTTGATCCCTATAGTGAGGTGATCACTAATTTATGTTCGAGACTTGATTTAAAGCAGATTAGGGGCTTTAATTTGTGAATTTTTGTGTGAAACTAGGGTTTGGAGAAAGCTCCTGGTCGCCCCTCCTTCTGTTCGATCGATACCCACCCACAAGTGTGTGGTTGGTGTGTTTTGTTTACTATTTCAGCATTTAACTTTAACTAGTTTGGTCCCTCACTTATCATTTAACTATAAATTTAAGTGTTTAACCTTATTATAAGTTACTTCTAGACTTGTAGCTAACTAGGTTATGAGCTCCTAGTTAGTCGGTTCTTGTTTGATTAATACTTTATAATGAAATATAAAGTTTTATATTTTTGGGGTGTTACAACTGCAAGTTTCAATGCATGATGTATCTAACAACCTGCAAGTATGCAGAAAAATTGGGTCAACATAAAGTTGGCGAGTTCATAGTTTTGTTAACGTACATCGTGTAAGAGTTTAGTTTAAAGACATGTTACGAATAATAAACTCGGTACCAATTGACTCTTCAGTTTTTGGTGCCCTCATCAATGTCTATAATCATTGATCAAAGTGTTTAAGGTCATTACTTCACGCCCGGCTCCCAGCACAGTGTGAGGTTTGTCAGGCCTAATAGCGCTATCAAGTAATACCCCATTGCCTCCCAAGCAACTACCTCGGTATGTAAGTAGGGACTTTTGTGATAGAGGTTGAGTTTATTAACCAACATCGAATATAAACTACAACATATAGAAAAAGTATTCCCCCCAAGAATAATAGTTTAAAAAGTATTCCTCCCAGGAATAGTAGTTTGTTTATTCCCCCGGGACGCATGCTTGTGAAAGAGTAGTGAACTCACCTTGGTTTCCTCGGTATGTATTAACGTGCTTTTAGCGGTAATAAGGTGTTAGGTCCATTATACACGACCTAATGCACAATATCGTGTGAGTATGAGTATGCAAGTAGGGTTTGCAATTCTCTAAGTGTCCAAACAATCAAGTGTTTAGCGTAATCAAGTTAACAAGTAACACACAGTTACAAACAATAGGTTTCTCTAGTTGGTGACATTAGTTTGCGACAAGTGGTGTGATTAAGTTTCTTCGTAACTCTGATAGCTATAATTCAAAAGCACACATGTATTACATATAAGCTCAAAAGCATGTATTAAACTCGGTACATATATATTATACATACATAAACTCACTTGATTAATGGTAACAGACTTTTAAAATTAACAACGAATAAATCTACATCTCCAAAATAATAGTATAAATAGTTACTGGTATTAATAGTTATTGCACGTGAAATCCAACATTTGATAATTAAATAACCTGGCACACATAGCATCACATACATATAAATCCATTTATTCATTGAAACTAAGACATTGTTATATGCAAACCATATCAATTTGAACACTTTATCTTGATGAATCCATATATCAGTAGATTGACTTGGAACAACATATAATAAACAGGATTCCTCTGAGTTATTAAGCACAAGTTTGGAACTTATCATAGCTCCCACACAAACTCAGAAAGTGTGGATAATAAATCTTGATCCATTACCAACTCGGACAGTTAACAAGTGCCAACTTAAACTCAGAACTTATGCTTCCTTGTGAAACTCCGAACCTTACTTACACTTATATCCGAAGATATTAAAAGGAACTTGGAATATTATACAAATTCAAAACATCATACACGTATGCTAGGACCATGTACATTTGGAACAGGTATACATAATAACTCGGATCATCTAGAGAAACTCGGATTTATTATCAATAAACTCGGATCCAATCCTCTATCCTAAATGTGGACCCCCTTCAAGATATATATGCAAAACTCGGACAAAAAAGCTAAGTCCTGACAGCTCACATTATCAAGTACTAAACTCGGACAGCCTACATGCATTACATTCGGATTAAATATACAATTGTAAATCCTGAGTCCCTTTTACTGCCTAAATTCTGACCATATACCCCAGACATACATACGGACAATATGTTTATTTTAAAAGAAAACTGAATACATGAACATAACATATGCAATCTGCTTAACCACTTACATGCCCACAAGTTATTTGCTTATGAAATCCCTAAACTCTTACAGGCCCAAGGAATTCAAACCAAGCCCAACACCGAAAACCCTGACTCGAAGAGGGAAACCAGACCCAAAGAAGGAAACTCGGACCCCCTATGTGTGAACATGTGTTTATATACGATTAAGCATAAATTCGGACGTCTAGACATCAAAAAACTCAGACCATCATGAATATCATTCAAGTTCGGACCACTTTATTTATATATACTTAAATTTGGATATCTTATAGGCCAAATGTAAACCCCGATTATTTAAAACATTAAACTCGGATCACTTGCGGGACTTATATAAACCCGGACACTTCTATTAACAAATTCGGATCAATTGCAAATACAGAAATACAAAACAATCAACCACTTCAATTTCTTCCTACGATCAAAACCCTAATCTAGAATACCACAAATTAACACAACTTTTTTGTAGTTCAAGCTAATCAATAGCAGCAACTATATCTGATAACAGTTTACACATTCACATACAAACATTCACACATTCATCAGGAAATATCAACTAACCGTGATTGTTTTGATGTCTAGGGTTTGCAAGAAATCAAAAGGACAGAAATAACACCGTACAACAAAAAGAATTACCTTAGATCGATAGGGTTTGTTCTTGAAAGATTGATGGATAGAAAGATCAGAGACGCCAATGATTGTGTGAGATTTGTGTGTCGCCCAAAATGATTAGAGAGAATTCCACTGTCGTACAGTGAAATGATGGGGAGTGTTTAGGTTTTTGTGTCTTATTTATAACTTCCCTAATAATCATAATACACCCTTAAATATTAATTTTCACATAAAAGCACATAACCTCTTGCAGATTGCGGTTTCTGTCACACCCCCAAAATCCACAAGTGGAGTATCACCGCAGGGAGCGTGACTGACCTGGATCCAGCCACCAATCATATTGAACAATATAAATAAATAAATAAATAAAATCCAAACCAAACCAAACAATATAATTGGTGTCAAAACAATTTAACAAACTCTAAGTTATCAGCGGAAGCAATAAGTTCAAAACCAAAGTATAAGTTTAAAAGTTCATAAGTTTATCATGAACACACAACGGTCCATGTTCCACAACGACTCCTCCCATGCAAGCTCATGCTAAGTACCTAACGACCTGCAAGGCATGCTACAACGAATCAACAACAATGTTGGGCGAGTTCACAATTGGTTGTCCATTTTAATGTTGTTCCAAAAACCATAAGTTATTCGAAAACCATGAGTTAACCAGTTCCTTGTTTCCCAACCCATAAACCGTGGGGGCTACCCCATGTTTTAAACCACTAGACCCGTTACCATATCGACTACTGACTATAGTCATGTTTATGTGGCCTGCGTCAATGTCTATCATCATTGACTAAGTGCCCAAGTACATTAGTCCACTCCCGTCCTCTGCGGCACGGTATGAGGCTTGTCAGACCTAATAGCGCTATTTAACTAATGACCCGTTCGCCAATGGCCCCACGATTAAGTCGATATAAAAATGAGGGACTTCATGATAGAGTTTTGTCTAGTAAGTTATATGTTGTCATCTTTCCCAAGGAGGATGGAGGTACGTATTCTATCCAAGGAGAACACGCAGGTTTCAATGTTGTCATCCTTCCCAAGGAGGATGGAGGTACGTATCCTACCCAAGGAGGATACGCAGGTTTCACTATAGTTCCTTAACCCATTCCCAAACCACCGGGAATCCCATGCCTTGTAGAAAGTGTGAACTCACCTTAGATTAGCTCGCCAGATTAGGTTAAGTGTATGAAATCTAGAGCTACCAACCACGCCCTATAATAGTCACTATGGTATATTAGACTTCGTTTAGACATTGCACGAAAGTCCTACACATGTCTAGTAACTAGCACACAAACAAGCAATCACATAGCACGTCTATCATATGATTCCATAACCATGTTCACAACCTTTCAACTATATTATATACGCTATTTATATAACTATCAAACAAGCATGGATACTAAAAGTAGCAAGTTGGTTCTTATCCCTTCATGCTTTACTATATAGAAAAATCACTGAAAACAGGCTGTTTTGGGTGACCCATTTAACCTGTTTACAAGTCTTCAAAAATTATAATTTTTTTATGTGACGCAGATCTCGGAGGGATAGGACTTTTGTTAAAATTTCAATGTCTAACTCTTCACCAATAATTCACAAAAATTCATTTACTAAGCTGCAATCAGATTCGTCACTTCTGACTACAGCTTACGGAAAAATTCATTTAAAATTTCTCGTTTATCCGATTAACAAAATTCCAGTTGGAGATTTTTGGAATCACCTGGAAGTACTTACAGTAAAAATTTCAGATCATAAATCAATTCCTATATTGAGTTATGACATTCGTAATGGGCTGCAAATTCTGACAGAAAACGCAGACTGAACCTTCAATACGGAAAAATTCATAAAACATTCAATTTTCGTAAAAAAAAATGCAATTCCAGTGGGGTTTGAAAGAGATTTCCTGGAAGCACATCATAGGTTCAGAAATTGCACATTTTTGTTATGTTTGGACCCTGTTACAGCCGATACAAGTTGGCTGTAAATTCTGATCAGATTCTGTTTGAATTCAGCTTTCAATTAAAACATGTTTATGACACTATAAACCCTATTTTCAGCAATCAAAACCCCAACAACACCACATACATGAATTTAGCATCAAGTTTCATCATCAACATCAAACATAATCAAAACCCTAGCATCCATGCATGATCATCAAGTTACTATACTATAAAGAATCATTACATAAACATCAAAATACATGTTTTTTAGCAAACCCTAACACATATAAGATCATGTTTTCATGCATCAAGAATCAAAGCAAGATCAAGATTTCAAATCACACACATGTAAATGCATTATAATAACCAACATGTGATTACCGAAAGCAAGCAAAGATCAAACAAGCAAGATTAGGGTTCTTGGTTTTCTTGAAGTCGCCTAGAGTGAGAGAGAGGGAGAATACGTACGTGAGTGGGAGGGGCGGCCTAGGGTTGGGTTGGGTTGGGTTTGATTTTATTATTATTATTTTTAAAACAACTTACAATAAATGCATAATTGGTCCCTCAAGTTTCTCAATTCAAAGCTTGGGCAGAAAGTTATCACAATAACTTTGTAGAATGACATTCAGGTCCTTCGTTTTAGAAAGTTAACCAAATTAACTCCGTATTTTTGTTTGTGTGCTACTAACTTGTGTGTTTAGAAATTGTAATTAACAGAAAAAGGGTTAACGGCGTTAACCTGAAAGTACGGGATGTCACATTATCTCCATGTTGAAATAATTTTCATCCCGAAAATTGAGTATGCAGTCACTGAAGTAGTTAGTGCGCTTGAGCGTTTTCGTGGGGTGCCACATCATCCCCCTGTTGAAAGAAATTTTGTCCCGAAATTTAGCACATCGTTGCCGGAGAAGCTAGTTGTTTTGTGCGTTTTTCCTGGGCCGCCCCTCCCACTCACGTACGTATTCTCCCTCTCTCTCTCACTCTAGGCGACTTCAAGAAAACCAAGAACCCTAATCTTGCTCGTTTGATCTTCTTCTCCGTCTCTTGGCTCTTTGCTTGCTTCCGGTAATCACATCTTGGTTATTATATTGCATTTACATGTGTGTGATTTGAAATCTTGATCTTGCTTTGATTCTTGATGCATGAAAACATGATCTTATACGTGTTAGGGTTCGCTAAAAAAACATGCATTTTGATGTTTATGTAATGATTCTTGATGGTATAGTAACTTGATGATCATGTATGCATGCTAGGGTTTTGATTATGTTTGATGTTGATGATGAAACTTATGCTAAATTCGTATATGTGGTGTTGTTGGGGTTTTGATTGCTGAAAAGAGGGTTTATTGTCACACCCCAACCGATGGCAGAAACATCGGGATGAGACGAACAAATCGCTCAAAAGCATCCTAACACTAATTATGACAATGTAGATTAAATCAAATTTCATAAATGCTAAAATGTCATACATTGTTCAAACATGATCAAAACATAATTCAAATTTCCAACATAGTTTATTTTCTAGGTGAATTTCTAGTCCACCCTAATCTTGTTTCTTCAATATCTTGTCTATCAACATACAACATGTATTAAAATAACATCAACAAAAAGTTGGCGAGTATACAAGTTTGATACATAGCATAAAGTATAATAAAATGTTTAAATGTGCTCATATCCAACATGAATAAAATGATACAAGTTATTGCTTTGCCCTTCCCAATAGACTAGCGGGAGGTTAACTCGTTCAACATCGTTTAATATCGTTCAACATCGTTCAATATCGTTCAACATCGTTCAATATCGTTCAATATCGTTCAACTTAACTGCCCCAAGACTCAAGGGCATTGAGATTAACACGTTCAACTTGCATAGCATATGAGATTAACAAGCATCAAATTGTTTCATGTTTAAATGTGGATAGAGTGTGATAAAAACAAGATTCATGCGTTGCGTGTTTTTGTATAGAATACATGTTGCACCCAAAAGTGTTAAAAGTAAAAATGGGATCGAGTATACTCACAGTGGTTACGTATAGGAATCCTCGAAATAACGCATGAGTAGAGATTTGGAAAAGGATTCCAAATGGATGAAATGGTTAACCTAGAAGTTTAAAATAACACGTAATGGTCTAGTTAATAACTATAGGTTAAATAAAGTGTATAAGTTAAGTAATTTTCTCTATTATTTATCGTTTGCAAATTAATTATTTAGATACAATAATATAATTATTTATTTATGTTAAAATTAATGAATTATTAATTAAAAGAAATTATAATGAGTTGATAATTTAAATGGTTAAAATGAAATAATAAGAAAGAACTGTAAAAAAATGAAAAATAAAACTGTATATTATGTGACTTTAAAGTTCCTTTTTTTCTATTTAAGGATTTGAGTGTATTTATATATAAAATACTGGACGAGTTACATCAATATCGCAGCTAAGCGAGCAACAAGCTGCGCCGCTACCCCTTTAAAAGAAAAATGAATTTAGAAAAAGAATTTAAGCCAAAAAATAATGGTTTTAAACAAAAAAAAAAAAAAGAATAACTAAACTTATTTTATTTTGCCTAGAATTGCTTTGTTTGACATTCTTCACAGTTAATTTTCTTTACATACAAAAACTAATTACGTAAACCGAAACGATAGTTCATGTTTACGAATCTCATGTTGTGTATTTCTTGGGTATAAGGGCATGTTTGGGTAAGCTTTTAGTAACAACTTATTGACTTATTGGCTTCTTGGAAAAGTCAGGATTTTGTGACTTATTGACTTATTGGCTTTTTCCCCTCACATACACCCTCTTTGCCAAACATCATTTTAGAGCTTATGACTTTTCAAAAAGCCAATAAGTCAATAAGTTGTTTCAAAAAGCTTACCCAAACATGCCCTAAGTAACAGATTATCAAACGAGTTAAATGGAAATAAGTAGTATACCGATCGTAAAGTACGTGGATCCCGACGTATCTCCGACTCTGGCATCGATGCGAGCTCCGGCCACGTCCAGATCTCCGGCAAAACGGTTTACTACGAGGACTTCAAAACAAAAGGGTCGCGACGTAAAACTTTGGCCTGCTCCGTGAGTTCCTCCGATGGTCTCCGGCAAAGCTCCGGTGATTCGCGGGTTTCTCCGATAAGTGTGCAAAGCTATACGAGGAGTGTTATGGTATGGTGTCGAGATGGGGAAACCTTGCGATGGTTTATATAGATGGTTAAGTGAAGTCATGATCTTTGGTTGGTTCTTGATTGAGTCTAAAAAGGAAACGCGGAAACGTTATCAAATTCCGAAAATCAGCGAAAGCACAAAAGGAAACATGGTTGACTGGTTGTCAACTTTCTGTTTTGGCGGCAACTTGCTTTGAAAGGTGGTGTCTAAATGAGTCTAGGTTCATAGCTCAATTACGACAATTCAGGAATGTATGAGAAGAAGGAAATGTAACCAAGATGTGGCTGTCAACAGTTGGCGGCAAAGTGTATTTCAAATGAAGGAAATGTGCTTCGAAAGTTCAATTTATATACAAACTGATTCTGCTAAATGACAAATAAAGAGGCTTAGTGGAGTGGTTAGTGTGTTGGTTTGTTATTTGTGAGTTATCACTTTAATTAACTAAAACCCATTCTAAAACAAACTAACTTAAATTTAAAAGTTAATTTCAAATTTGCTAATGATTATTTAATTAACTAAATAATTGAATAAAATAAGAAAATCTTTCATTGGTTATTTGATTCGCGAAAAATTTCCGTGGTTTCAAAGTTTAGGATTCGGGTCTTTCAAAACGAGTCGGATTTTGGGAACCCATTTTGACGGATGTTACATTTATATGTCATAAACATGTTTTAATTGAAAGCTGAATTCAAACAGAATCTGATCAGAATTTACAGCCGACTTGTATCGGCTGTAACAGGGTCCAAACTTAACAAAAACGTGCAATTTTTGAACCTATGATGTGCTTCCAGGAAATATCTTTCAAACCCCACTGCAATTGCATTTTTTTTGACGAAAATTGAATGTTTTATGAATTTTTCCGTATTGAAGGTTCAGGCTGCGTTTTCTGTCAGAATTTGCAGCCCATTACGAATGTCATAACTCAATATAGGAATTGATTTATGATCTAAAATTTTTACTCTAAGTACTTCCAGGTGATTCCAAAAATCTCCAACTGTAATTTCGTCAATCGGATAAACGAGGAATTTTAAATGAATTTTTCCGTAAGCTGCAGTCAGAAGTGACGAATCTGATTGAGGCTAAGTAATGAATTTTTATGAATTATTGGTGAAGAGTTAGACATTGAAATTTTAACACAAGGCCTACCCCTCCGAGATGTACGTCACATAAAAAATCATAATTTTTGAAGACTTGTAAAAAGGTTTAACGGGTCACCCAAAACAACCTATTTTCAGTTATTTTTCTATACAGTAAAGCATGAACGGATAAGTACCAACTTGCTACTTTTAGTATCCATGCGCGTTTGATAGTTGTATAAATAGCGTATATAATATAGTAGAAAGGTTGTGAACATGGTTATGGAATCATATGATAGACGTGCTATGTGATTGCTTGTTTGTGTGCTAGTTGCTAGACATGTGTAGGACTTTCGTGCAATGTCTAAACAAAGTCTAATATACCATAGTGACTATTATAGGGCGTGGTCGGTAGCTCTAGATTTCATACACTTAACCTAATATGCCGAGCTAATCTAAGGTGAGTTCACACTTTCTACAAGGCATGGGATTCCCGGTGGTTTGGGAATGGGTTAAGGAACTATAGTGAAACCTGCGTATCCTCCTTGGGTAGAATACGTACATCCATCCTCCTTGGGAAGGATGACAACATTGAAACCTGCGTGTTCTCCTTGGGTAGAATACGTACCTCCATCCTTCTTGGTAAAGATGACAAAATAGAACTTACTAGACAAAACTCTATCATGAAGTCCCTCATTTTTATATCGACTTAATCGCCAGGCCATTGGCGAACGGGTCATTAGTTAAATAGCGCTATTAGGTCTGACAAGCCTCGCACCATGCCGCAGAGGACGGGAGTGGACTAATGTACTTGGGCACTTAGTCAATGATGATAGACATTGAAGCAGGGCACATAAACATGACTAAAGTCAGTAGTCGATATGGTAACGGGTCTAGTGGTTTAAAACATGGGGTAGCCCCCACGGTTTATGGTTTGGGAAACAAGGAACTGGTTAACTCATGGTTTTCAAATTAACTTATGGTTTTTGGAACAGCATTAAAATGGACAACCAACTGTGAACTCTCCCAACATTGTTGTTGATTCGTTGTAACATGCCTTGCAGGTCGTTAGGTACTTAGCAGGAGCTTGCATGGGAGGAGTAGTTGTGGAACATGGACCGTTGTGTGTTCATGATAAACTTATGAACATTTAAACTTATACTTTGGTTTTGAACCTATTGCTTCCGCTGATAACTTAGACTTTGTTAAATTGTTTTGACACTAATTATATTGTTTGGTTTGGATTTTATTTATTTATTTATATTGTTCAATTTGATTGGTGGCTGGATCCTGGTCAGTCACGCTCCCTGCGGTGATACTCCGCTTCTGGATTTTGGGGGTGTGACAGTTTCAGCATAGAATTCACGTATTTGTCATGCAACGTCTTAATTCCATATAAACCGTCCGTTTATACTTATTATTCGAGTTAGTCATAATGTTTAGGAATTAACTTGTGTGTGATCCGGTTTTCCCCGAATTACCAATGTAGTGTGTTCTGGTAATTCCCTGAATTACCAACGTAGACTCATTTAACTAACCCTAGTTAAATGTAGTGCTATGAATGTATGGCTAAGTTAACTATGGCTAGGTTAAAGTAGTAACCTGAAGTTGCGGATTGTCACACAGCATATTGGCGCGTCGCTAACTATTAAAGGGAATATCTGGCGATGGGCGAAGAATGAGAAAATCAGGAAAAAGACCAAAATGCCCTGAAGTTCAGTGTCGCAACCCCCGATCCCTTATATGTCCCGGTAACGGGCGGACGCAAACTCAGTATTGTGGTGGTATCAGTTTATTAATTTGGCAGCGGAAATTACATCAGGACCGTAGTTAGGAAATGTTTATCAGAGTAAAACCACCATATTTTATATTAATAATCACATGGGTAAAACCCAAGTTTCTTATTACAACATGTTTATAGGGATAAACACTATTTTATTGAATTTAAAACATCGTCTTTTTAGGTAACTTTTATAGCCACATTTTTCCAAGTCGTCCGTGCTCTCCAGCTGGCTTTTTTACTAATTGGCTGTCACATTGTGTTACCTGAAACGCGTTTTAAAAACATTTGTCAGTGGGAAATACTGGTGAGTGAATCCAAGTTTAATCAAGAAAAGTTTCACCAATTAACACAGTATTGAGAGCGATCACAATGTTTATTTCTACACAATTACTCATTCAGTACTGTCAATCCTGACTGGTGGGTCATATTACACATTGGCTAACTCGTCATCCAGTGGTAACGTGTTCCACATTTTGTATACAAAACCCCAACATACCGGCAGTAATTGAAGAACTACAAAGACTCAATCACCGCTTAATCTCAATGTAAAACATTTAAGGTTTTATAAAATATTACAAAAAGGTTAACAAAAAGAGGATAAACTCACATTGCTATATTAGACTTCGTTTAAGGGTTTCCTGGGATTAAGCTATAATTTACACAAATGTACATATGTTAGTATAATAACCCTTTAATTATATTAACGATACCCTCCCCGAGACGGTATTCCAACAACTACGTCGGGCAGAACCACGACAGTTGTTACGGAACCCTAAATCAATCGGACAGCGTATCTAATACGAAACTGGGGTTATAATACTTACAACGGAGCAGAACCTCGCTAATTAGGGGGTATTATACTTGAAAATTATGCCTATAACTTCAGATCATCTATTCTTGGTAATGGATACCGATTCTTAATCGTGACTTTGTTCAATTCACGGTAGTCAATGCACATACGCATTGATCCGTCCTTTTTAACGAATAAGATTGGCGCTCCCCAGGGTGATGAACTTCGATGTATGAATCCTTTCTCTAACAATTCGTCTAACTGTTTCTTCAATTCTTGCATTTCTGCAGGTGCCAATCGATAGGGTGTTTTGGCAATGGGTGCTGTCCCTGGTATCAGGTGAATTCTGAATTCAACTTCCCTGTCTGGAGGTTGCCCTGGTAATTCTTTAGGAAATACATCTGAAAACTGAGATACTACTAGAATATCTTTTAAGTATTTTCCTTTAGTGTTAGTGATTATAGAAATCAAATACACTAATGATCCTTTTCTTTTGTAACTTGCTGTTTTCATCACAGAGATGAATTTTGTGGATCTAGTAGTTTTATATCCTTTAATTGTGATCTTTTCACCCCTTGGTGAATTTACTTGAATTAACTTTTGATCACATAAAATACTGGCTTTATTGGCTATTAACCAATCCATTCCTAATACTATATCAAATCCTGCCAGATTCATGGGATAAAGGTTTGCAATAAATTACTGATTTAGAATTTATATTCTTGCTTCCTGCAAGATTTCAGAAATTTTAATGGTTTCTCCATTGGCTGTCTCTACTAGACATTCTTGTGGAAGTTTAGTTAATGATTTTGGTTCGCACCAGAGTCAAATAATACTTTAGCAAAAACATCATTAACTAAAAACGTACCAGTGATCACATCCGGGATCATCTTTGCTTCTTCTGCAATCAGAACGAATGCTCTAGCATTTTTAGTATTCTTGTTATTTGTGGCTGGAGCTAGTTTCGGACAGTTTGACTTGATGTGGCCTTGTTCTCCGCAGTTGTAACATTTCCTGTTGTTAGCTTTCTTCCTGCAGTCTTCTTCCTTGTGTCCCGATATTTTGCAAAAGTTACAGTATAAGGAGCATCTTCCTGAATGCTTCATTTTGCAATTCTTACAGTAGGATATAGAAGTAGAGCCTACATTTTTCCCACGGTTAGAATTTCCAGAACAAAATTCTTGTGTAAGCTTCTGGGTTAGGTTTCTCCTTTGGTCCTCTTCTCGGGTACAGACTAACTCATCAGTCAAGGTATTTGCTAGTTCTACAGATTCTTCTATGGTTTGAGGTCTAGCTGCCTTGACTACGTGTCTGATCTCTCCAATTAGTCCCCAGATATAACGGGAGATTAATACTGGTTCAGGAGAAGCAAGGGTTGGCACTATTCGGGCATATTCAAAGAATAACTTAGTGTACCCCTTACTATCTACACCAGTCATTCTAAGATTTAG
This sequence comes from Helianthus tuberosus, assembly GCA_030545235.1. Lineage (NCBI taxonomy): Eukaryota > Viridiplantae > Streptophyta > Magnoliopsida > Asterales > Asteraceae > Helianthus > Helianthus tuberosus. The sequence continues at coordinate 193,749,120 of CM060418.1, forward strand.
GAATTTGTTTGCTATCTGTTCCTTCTCATTGGGTGGGCAAAATTTCCTTTCCACCTTATCCTTAAATTCCTCCAATTCCATATTGTAAGTTCTATCACTTCCTTTTGACTGGAGGATAGTGTTCCACCATTCTAATGATGAATTCTTAAACAAATTAGAAGCAAACAGTATCTTATCTTCTTCTGCACACTTACTTATTCTTAAAACTGCTTCAGTCTTCTCTATCCAGCGTAAAGCTGCAATGCCCGAGAATTCCATTGGTTTACAAGACCAGAATTCTTTATAAGAACAACCATAAGGCATGGTTCTTCTTCTTTTGGGAATGGGCACTTGAAGTATAGGTCCATTGTTCACGTTGTTTTCAGGTTCAGTTGGTCGCTTACTACTATGTTTACTCTTGTTATCGGCTTCCCTAACATTTTGGATAATGAATGGCATTGCATCTATTATTCCTTGTGCTACTATGTGTTGGATAGCACTATTGTCCACTTGATTTCCATTGTTATCACGATTCAGATTGTCATTATTCAGATTATCGTCATTCTGATTTTTTGGGTTATTATCCAGATTCACTTGATTCACTGGATCGGCCATCTGAATTTTAAACAATTGCCAATTATTATCACTGAATAAATAATAGTTTAGGCAATAACCATACAATACACATATTGGTCAAAAGCGTCGAGCATTGCGACTTTACTCTTTTCTATATAGTATGCGTCAAATACATACTAAAACAGGAATTAAAATTACAATACTACTATGCCTCGTTAACCACAAAGTGGTATATACTACGATAGATTTATTATTATTACACATATATTTTATTTATTTTATTATTATTACCAACTTCACCATCATTTTCACGGATATGGATTCCTCCCGAAATCCATATGACGCTCGTCGTATTTCCATACGAGTTGCTCTCCTACATACCTCATTCTCTCACTACTTTCTAAGATTTCTTCTTCGAAAGTTCGGAGTTCTTGTAAATTTTCTGCACTCATTGGGGGTGCAGGTGCGGGTACTGGATCTGGGTACAATGGCACGGGATTCTCCTGAGGGTACGGATTCTCTAAGATTTCCCTAATGTATCCATCGTTGTCATAATAGGGATCTAGAGGGTCCAGACCTGGATACGCTGCTAAGTTCGGTAAGGTTTCTTCGTTCAGATGGTAGCGTGGCACATAATCCCTATGATCATCCAACCATGGATCATAATTTGGGTCTAAGGGATTAGGGACTGGTATCTTAGGTATTTCCTCAGGGTTAAAATCATGCATTTCTACCTCCATCGGCTGAGTGGGAATTAAAGGTAAGGGTTGTGGGGCTACTAGTTGTTCCAGACTTGGGTCGGCAGTAGTTGTTGCTAGGATATGGAATTGGCTAAGCTCCTATTAAGCATATCCTGTGTATGGGCATCTGACTCTCGCTTAGCAGCTGCTAGAACTCTTTGCTGTTGCAACTTTCGCATTCTTTTCCTACGCGCAAACGCTTCCTTACTAAACCATCCTCTCTTTTTCTGAGGGAATGGCTCTTCAGACTGAGCTTTAAAGGTAAACATCCCTTCTTCCTGATCAGCTGAATACCCAGAGAGAGCAGGCTGGGAAGAAGTACCTTCATTCCTAGGTGAATCGGACAATTGACGATATGCGTCTGAGGGTCCTTGATCACTCATACTGTAAACTAACAAATAGTTAAATAACACAAAACACATAATCACATAGATTATTTCCTAACACAAAATTTAAAATTTAAGTGTCAGCAAAACACTTCTTTGGCTTAGACCAGTGGCTAGGCTCTAATACCACCTTCTGTCGCAACCCCCGACCCCTTATCTGTCCCGGGAACGGGCGGACGCGAACTCAGTATTGTGGTGGTATCAGTTTATTAATTTGGCAGCGGAAATTACATCAGGACCGTAGTTAGGAAATGTTTATCAGAGTAAAACCACCATATTTTATATTAATAATCACATGGGTAAAACCCAAGTTTCTTATTACAACATGTTTATAGGGATAAACACTATTTTATTGAATTTAAAACATCATCTTTTTAGGTAACTTTTATAGCCACATTTTTCCAAGCCGTCCATGCTCTCCAGCTCGCTTTTCACTAATTGGCTGTCACATTGTGTTACCTGAAAGGCGTTTTAAAAATATTTGTCAGTGGGAAATACTGGTGAGTGAATCCCAGTTTAATCAAGAAAAGTTTCACCAATTAACACAGTATTGAGAGCGATCACAATGTTTATTTCTACACAATTACTCATTCAGTACTGTCAATCCTGACTGGTGGGTCATATTACACATTGGCTAACTCGTCGTCCAATGGTAACGTGTTCCACATTTTGTATACAAAACCCAAACATACCGGCAGTAATTGAAGAAATACAAAGACTCAATCACCGCTTAATCGCAATGTAAAACGTTTAAGTTTTGTAAAATATTACAAAAAGGTTAACAAAAAGAGGATAAACTCACATTGCTATATTAGACTTCGTTTAAGGGTTTCCTGGGATTAAGCTATAATTTACACAAATGTACATATGTTAGTATAATAACCCTTTAATTATATTAACGATACCCTCCCCGAGACAGTATTCCAACAACTACGTCGGGCAGAACCACGACAGTTGTTACGTAACCCTAAATCAATCGGGCAGCGTATCTAAAACGAAACTGGGGTTATAATACTTACAACGGAGCAGAACCTCGCTAATTAGGGGATATTATACTAGAAAATTATGCCTATAACTTCAGAAACTCGATTAGAAAGAAAAGAATTGAACGAACAGACTGAAGGCCCGATGCCTGCTACTTATAGGGCCTAATTTGGCCTTTCTCGCGGCCCGCGTAGTAGCCCGGGTAGGGTTTAGGTGATCCGGGTCATCGTCTAGGGTCGACGGGTGTTGGGCCACGTGGCAGCCTGGGGTCGTGCCAGCCATCACCTTCTCGCGGCCCGCGTAAGCTTAAGGGGTGGCTTACGCGACCCGCCTAAACCCCATTTTTCTTGTTTTTTATTTATTTTTAATGGCATAACGTATTTTGGGCTCGGTTTTCACATACGGTGTGTATTTTTAGACATATAGGGGTATTTAAAATATATTAGGGTGTCGGAAAAATATTCGGGAGGGTTGTTATTGACGTGTGCGCGACTACACATATTTTTACAATGAAATTACACACGATTTGGTTTTAAATTTATAAAAGTGATTATTACTTTTACATCAAAACACATACGAAAGAGGCAAGTGTACCCCGTCATATATGTAGTAAAGTATCGGTAAGAACCAAGTATCGATCCAAGGAAATGGGCGGAGGAATAATACTAGACCTTTGTCACTAAACTACCGGTAAAAACATAAGTTGTTTGATTTTAATTAAACTAAAGTAAACGTAAACAAATACATACAAAACACAATAGATAATAGATAAATAGCCTTGCTTAATACACAACCAAAGCATGTCAACTACGTCGGTATTGGCACTAGAAGCATTCGATCAATTCTCCAATTTAAGACAATTAGTATCCCTTTCGGGAATCCTAACATGACAATCATTCGGAAAGCTAAAACGATAAACACACTTTAACCACCTAAAAATGTTCTTTAACGTGCAATTGATAAATGCCTATGAAAATCTCTTAAAAATAAGTTAGTCATCCGTTAGGAGTTTTCTAACCGCACTTAATAAAGGAAAGCGACACCGATAAACACAATGCAACCACCGAGACAAGCATAAACTAGATAAAATCACAACCGAGTTCATTTTACAAATCTTACACATAAATTCACCAAGATAGCAATTTTGGCCTAAACTACTAACTAAGTTAACAAATCATGGCAAGAATTCATAACGACACCATTTAACCCGTTTAGGTCCTTACGTGACGGCAAGCTTTCTTGATTATCAATAATTACATTTTATTAAATCACTAACCATTTCTAGTATCATGATGCACACATTTAAACCAAGCTAAACTAGTTAACCAAGTTCAAAGTTTACTAATACAAGATTAATTAAGCTTCATTTTTCAACTATCTTAACTAACCAAATACCAATCATCCAACACAATTACTTATAATCAAGAAATCAATATCAATAACAAGGTTGCAAACTAATCATCAAAGATTAACATAGAAAATACTTCCAAATGTCATTACAAACAAAGATTAACACACTAATGGTTATAATCAAGCAAGGGATTGTTGTGTTTTTGCCCAAAGGCTACAAAAATACATAAACATTAATCTAAATGCTTGAAACATTAACAAAATCATGGAAAGATTAGAAAACCAAACCATAAACAAGCAAAAGATTAAGAATCCGGATAGTAATCGAGCTAAACGGGACAATGTGGCTTGAATCAGGGTGAAAGCTAACGCCTCCGGAGCCTGAAAATCGCCTGAATTGCTCTCCAAAATTCCAGAGTTATGAGCAAAATATTTCTGCAAGTTTTTTTATAATTTTCGGTCTCGCACGGTCGTGCGTCCTGTCGCACGACCGTTCACTTTTTGAATTATTGGAGGGATGGTGCACCATACTGCATAACGTCACAGATCTTGACCGGTCTTCGGTCTCGCATGGTCGTTCTTCAGTTCGCACGACCGTTCGTCACCGGCATTGCCTTGCACGGACAACTGCACTGGTCGTTCAGTTCCGGGGTTTGGCTGGTTATCGGATCCGCACGGTCGTTCCATAAGTGGCACGATCGTTCCACACTGAGAATGCTTGCACGCTGAGTCGCACCCTCGTTCATTGCCGGACTGGCTTTCATTTGTCGGAGATGCACGGTCGTGCATTAGGTCGCACGACCGTTCCACACGCCCAGGTCAGTTTTCTAACAGAATGTTCGCAGCTTCTTCGTTTTGTCCTGAAAGTCCTCGTTTTCGCTATCATCTTGTCTGGTATGCTGTTTTAGGCCTGTAAACAAAAGTGTAGATGATTAAGCATCCGAATGACGGTTTTACGGCCGAAAACGCATAAAATAGGGGTAAAACGGGGGACTAAAATATGTGTAAATTAGAGAACATCAAATCTCCCCACACTTGAACCTTGCTTGTCCTCAAGCAAGCTAAACTAAAATGCAATAAAAGATAGAATCAAACAAGAACGATAATTTACACACTATTTTATTGAAAATAACTATAAAAGGTTAGCCGGTTTTTCGAAAGACAACATCAAAAGACTCAAACCCAACAAGCATATGCAAATATATAGCGACAACCAAAAAGCCATGACTTCACATTTAATTGACTCAACATGTTAATCTTCACACAACTCACAATGTTCACACACACTCGGTTTTATTTATGAAACATACATAAAATGTGTACGTGCAAACACTCTATGCCTCGTCAATGAAATGTGTAATATCATAAGCTTGTCATAAGATCTCGTCTCCACCAACAAACATGCGAAAAAGTGTAAATCAAGAGGTCTTTACGGGTTGTAACGTTAGGCTTGGGCGAAGGGTATGGAAATGGATATTTAAAGTGGCGAAAACGGTTAAAACTCGGTAGTAGCGTTTAACTAGCAACAAACAATACAACTATACAAACAAATGCCTTAAAAAGGCGACTATTGCGCAATCGAGCTCATCAACGAAATTTTAACATTTAAGCATTCAAAATTGCTCGATTTTTTTCAACTTCACCCTATTTTAGGGTGTTTTATTTTCTGTTTTTTTTTTTTTTGCAAACTAATTATACAATAAACTAAAACAAACGCTAGTTAAACGATTATTTTGACCGAGTTTCAACACAAAAGGGTTTAAAACATAAAAAGGCTAAATTTGGCTAAGTGGGCGATAATGTGGGTAAACAAAGGTAAACGGGAAGGCTCGACATGGTTAATCCAAAAGGGTAATATAAGGTTTACGGGAAGCACAACACAAAGAACAAGGTTTACAACAAAGGGGTAATCTAAGTGCCTCTATCACTTCTACACAATTCCGCAAGTTCATGGTCTTAACAAGCATACTAGTGACAAGTTCTAAATTACACATAACATCCGGCTCACTCCTATATCCGAAATGAACAAATATATAACAATATCAAGGCTCAAATATGCTCACGTAACGGAAGGAATGGGTAAAAGTGTGAAAACTATCATGCAAATCTTTCTTTGTTTGTCACGCTTTCCGGTTTTCTTTTTTTCAAAAAAAAAATTTGCTTGTCGAGTTTTTATCAAGTCCGAAGCTTTCTAAAACACAACCAACCGGTTTATTTACTAAAATATATAAAAAATACAGGTATTTTTGAATGATTTTTCTGATTTTCTGATTTTTTTTTGTTTTTTTTGTTTTTGTTTTTTTTATAAAGAGGACAGACAAAGTTAACAAAGTTAACCCCCTCCCCACACTTGAACTTCGCATTGTCCCCAATGCGAGACCCAAAATATAGAGAAAAGGTTAATAGTACTCCCCTCAAGATGATGTTGATGCAACGAGACTTCCGAAGCTGTATCTGTCACGTGCTCCGGTCCAAGATCCGATAGCCAAAACCTGCAAGTATGTCACATGTACACCAAAATAGAACAGAAACAGAAAAAACACAAATAAACCATAATATACATAAATATAAGACTAGAATCCAAACAAATACAAGACATAAAGTAAATTGTCTGAAAATAAAATACAATCCGAGGGTGTTTGAAATACTACCCAAAATGAACACCCTAAATATAAAGTACTGAAATAAAAACAACCATCAACTGTCAACACCACTGCCTCCTACTCGTGATCACCATCATTGTCTCTCGTGAAGGACGGGCCCGCATCGCCATAACCAGGTGGATTCCATAGTGGGAACTGTGGGGGATGCTGAAAGTAGTCGGGATATGTATGATGCATCTCCCCGAATAGGTATGAAAATCCAGCACTCACCCCCTGGTATAAACTGTCCTGGTTCTGCCTAAGCTGATCCTGAGTGGCCCTGAGCTGATCCTGAGTAGCCCGGATCTGGTCCTAACTAGTCCTAATCTGGTCGATATAAGTCCCATGCTGCTCCTGCGTAACTCGCATCTGTTGGAACTGTCGGTAAAACTCTGGCCAGTCCTGATACTAGTGGTAATCATGGTGCTGCGGCGAATGTGGTGGTGTCTGTGGCTGGTGCTGGTGCTGCTCCTGATGCTCCTGATCATGCATCTCCTCATCCTCATTTTCCTCCTCAGCAAGAGGCAACGGGTCCCAGACCTCATTGTTCAGACCTCTCAATCTATCCCCTCTATCCAACTCAACAATCAACCCCATAGCTTTCAGTGACCAAATATCAACATAAACTCCATCGGTCACATGAGTGAGACTTGCAAGAACCTCATCAGTCATCAAGTTTAAATTGTAAGCAATTTCGGTCACATACTGACCGCCGTGTATTTGACTGTTGGGTGTCCTACCTGAGCTCTTCACAAAGTATTAAGCCATCCTTGCGGCTAGGTTGATATGTGCTCCCTCAACCAGTGCATAGAGAAAAATCAAATCTGGTGTAGGACAGTTCCCAAGACTATCCATGTGCCCGCAAATTGTGTGGCTAAACACATGATGCATCACTCTCACCAAAGGGTCTCTCAATCTAGAAGCCTTAGACATTCTCGGGTCGTAAGGGTCACCTATAGCATTTTCAGCCCAAAACTGGTTTCGTGCTGCATCAGATGGAAAAGTGAACTGATCCGTGAAGACATCGGAATCCATGTCTTCTCTTGTATAAATCCCGAGCCGCCTACCCAATCGACCTACCGACCAACTATGCCATTGTCCACCCAACGTGAAAGCTATCCGCTCCTTGTAGCGGAATTTGGGTCTTCTATGAGCAACTGGTTTTTCGTAGGCATATGTGGAAAAGAACTCTATCGTTAGCTCACGATAGACAGGTCGGTTGATAGATATTAAGCGCGCAAGTGGGAAAGTGAGCATGCTATCAAGTCTGTCACTCTGATTTAGCTCCCTCATAACTTCCCAATCCAGCCATCAGGGGACTCCGAATTGCCCTCTCCTTGCCCATAAGGCGTCACGTCTCGGAATGCAAAGAGCTTCTCGCTCATCATCAGGGTTAAACTGAAGGAATGGGTGATCCATCTGTATGAGGAATATTGTTAGAAAGACGGGAACAGGAGAAATTTTAATCAAAAACAGCGTAGCAGATAATTATAAAGAAACTGTGATTCTGATCTGGGCCTGTGGCACGGACGTGCGACGAGACGCACGGTCGTGCGTCGCCGAGAACGAGCAGAAATGGCCCAAATATGTCGGAACTGCACGGCGTGCGACCAACGGCACAACCGTGCATCTCCGACCCAACAGCAGATTATCGTGAACAGCCGGAATGGCACGACCGTTCCATCCAAGGAACGACCGTACGACAGCGTTTTTGCAGAATCCGACCCCTGAACTTTGAACAGTCAGATTTCTCCGAAAATCAACAAATTTTTACACAAACAGGGGCCAGAAAATCCACCGGAAGTTCACGATACGCACGATTCAATCAAGGGTTAGGGTTTCGTTTGTATTTATGAAGGGACCCCTAAAAAGCCTCGAAGAATCGGAAGAATCTAACCTAGAAAGCTAAGAAAACAGAAAATCTACAAGAAGGAACGTACCGTGCGAAGTAGGGTGTGAAATCGTACGAAGAACCGTGCGATTTGAAGTGATATCGCTCTGGAACGGCCGAAGATGGGGGTTTTTATAATGTGCAAAAGACCAAACTGCCCCTGCCTCTCGCACGGTCGTGCGTCAGCTCGCACGGGCGTGCGTCACCTACATTTTTCAAACCCTGCATACTGCTCTCGGAGATGCACCGGGGGTGAGACTCACCGTGCCGGCCTGCTCGGAAACGCACGGTCGTGCGATTCGTGGCATGGTCGTGCAACAGCTGCAGATCAGAATTTTCTGCAGAAGCCATTTCCAGCTACTGTTTTGGCCGTTTTTCGCCATTTTTTCAACACGCCAACTGTTTTAACAATATTGCAACATAGAACCTTCGCCCGGCACGTATGAAAATTATACAAACTAACGGAAACTACCTAACATACCTAAATTACACTAAAACTACAAAAACATAAAAGTGGACTATTTTACCCTTATAGCGCCAAAGACGCTCCTGCTACATTTTTGTCGGCGAGTCAGTAGCGTAGACTCATGCTAAATTTTTGTCGGCGAGTCGATAGCAAGACTCATGCTAAATTTTTGTCAGCGAGTCGATAGCAAGACTCATGTCCCCACACTTGTTACATGTGCGGGCCATTACCAGGCCCCTTCGGATTCTGCTCAGTATTGCCCGGAAGACCACCTGGAGGTCTCTCCGACATCATTTTTGCCAACTGGCCTACTTGATTCTTGATGGTCTGAATGAAAGCCTTTTGACTCCGCATTTCTCCTTCGTTGACAATGCACCGCTCCTCATGCTGCTGATATCGTTTCTCAGCCATTTGATTAGCACTGTTGGAGTTGTTCAGAAGTTGTGCCATCATTTCCTCTAGCTTTACGTTGCTTTGAGAGGCGTGTGGCTGGGAACTGCTTCCTGAGCCATGATTATGATACTGTGGCTGGAAGGACTGACCTTGAGATTGTTGTGGCGCGGGAGCATGTTGAGCATAACCGTGTGCGTTCTGGTTCCCAGAACCAGATTTCCACCCAAAGTTTGGGTGATTCCTCCACCCTGGATTGTACGTGTTGCTATAGGGGTTATTTTGGGGCCTGATTTGATTGCCCATGTAGTTCACCTCCTCGTGTCCTGTAAACATAACACCCTGCTCACACGTACCTGGCACGTGTGCAACCCCGCACTGATCACACGATGGTGATTGAATTCGCGAGACATTCTGAGACTGATCAATTCTTGTTGCCAAGGCTCCATTTTGAGAAGTAAGAGCCGTATATGTATCCACAGCATGAACTCCGGAAGTGGATGATGTCTTATTCCGCGCTCCACCGTGGCGAGAACTTGACTTCAACGCAGCTTTCTCTATGATCGCGTAAGCTTCAGTTGGTGTCTTCGTTCCAAGATCGCCTCCTGCATACACGTCTAAACGCTCATGCGAGTCATAATTGAGCCCCTGATAGAAGGTCAGTACTAGTTGCCTTTTGGACAACCCGTGATGTGGGACATCAATTAAAAGATTTCTAAACCTCTCCCAAGTTGCGTGTAGAGATTCTCCGTCGTCTTGCTTGAACGTTATGATACGGTTCCTTAATTTAGTCGTCAATTCCGGAGGAAAATATTTCTGCACAAATAGTTCTGCCATCCCGGCCCAAGTGGTGATAGATCCTGCCGGAAGTGACAAAAGCCAAGCACTGGCTTTTCCTCTCAATGAAAACGGAAAGAGCCGCAAACGGATCGCGTCCTCAGAAACATCTCCTATCTTGAAAGTCGAGCACACCTCGAGAAACTTTGCGATGTGCCGACCCGGATCATCGTGATCCTTCCCATCAAATTGCACCGAGTTTTGTATCATATTGATGATGTTGGATTTTATCTTGAAACTCGGTGCTGCTACCGTCGGTCGGGTGATGCTCGGTAGCAAACCTTCTCCTTCAGGTTGGTTTGTTTCATTCAAAGGTCTGTCGTCGTCTGCCATGGTTGCGTTTCCTGCTGCCCCTGAGCCCTCGAATTCAGCGGGTACTACCTGCTCCTGCTCACCAGCTGCGAGTAGCAGCCCAACCGCACGAGATCTTGCACGAAGACGTCTCCTCAGATCACGCTCGGGTTCGTCTGACGGCTCAACAAGATTGGGAGCGGGGGTATAGGACATCAACCTGTAAACGAAAAATTGACACAATTAATATTTTATTAATATAATAATGTTGTTTCTTTTTTCTTTTCTTTTTTTTTTGCTGAAAAGAAACAGAAAATTATTTTAAATGGGCTGAAAATTTTATAAAAATTCGAAAATGGGCCCGAATTTTTATAAAAATTAAAGCAATAAAAATGAATGAATCGGCTAAAGTAAAAATGAATACCCGAAGCCGAAAACTCAAAGAATAAATGAATAAATAAATCCGGATTCGAACAAATAAAAGGAGTAAAAATTTGCAAGTGTACAAAAGTAATCTCGAAAATGAATAAATGAATTAAAAACAAGAAATATTAACAAACAAATAAAAAATCACTAAAATATGCACAAATATTCACAAGTATATACACCGATAAAACAATGACTCGGGTTGTTCCTAAAGCTCGCCACTTCCCCGGCAACGGCGCCAAAAACTTGACGTGTGCGCGACTACACATATTTTTACAATGAAATTACACACGATTTGGTTTTAAATTTATAAAAGTGATTATTACTTTTACATCAAAACACACACGAAAGAGGCAAGTGTACCCCGTCATATATGTAGTAAAGTATCGGTAAGAACCAAGTATCGATCCAAGGAAATGGGCGGAGGAATAATACTAGACCTTTGTCACTAAACTACCGGTAAAAACATAAGTTGTTTGATTTTAATTAAACTAAAGTAAACGTAAACAAATACATATAAAAGCATAATAGATAATAGATAAATAGCCTTGCTTAATACACAACCAAAGCATGTCAACTAAGTCGGTATTGGCACTAGAAGCATTCGATCAATTCTCCAATTTAAGACAATTAGTATCCCTTTTGGGAATCCTAACATGACAATCATTCGGAAAGCTAAAACGATAAACACACTTTAACCACCTAAAATTGTTCTTTAACGTGCAATTGATAAATGTCTATGAAAATCTCTTAAAAATAAGTTAGTCATCCGTTAGGAGTTTTCTAACCGCACTTAATAAAGGAAAGTGACACCGATAAACACAATGCAACCACCGAGACAAGCATAAACTAGATAAAATCACAACCGAGTTCATTTTACAAATCTTACACATAAATTCACCAAGATAGCAATTTTGGCCTAAACTACTAACTAAGTTAACAAATCATGGCAAGAATTCATAACGACACCATTTAACCCGTTTAGGTCCTTACGTGACGGCAAGCTTTCTTGATTATCAATAATTACATTTTATTAAATCACTAACCATTTCTAGTATCATGATGCACACATTTAAACCAAGCTAAACTAGTTAACCAAGTTCAAAGTTTACTAATACAAGATTAATTAAGCTTCATTTTTCAACTATCTTAACTAACCAAATACCAATCATCCAACACAATTACTTATAATCAAGAAATCAATATCAATAACAAGGTTGCAAACTAATCATCAAAGATTAACATAGAAAATACTTCCAAATGTCATTACAAACAAAGATTAACACACTAATGGTTATAATCAAGCAAGGGATTGTTGTGTTTTTACCCAAAGGCTACAAAAATACATAAACATTAATCTAAATGCTTGAAACATTAACAAAATCATGGAAAGATTAGAAAACCAAACCATAAACAAGCATAAGATTAAGAATCCGGATAGTAATCGAGCTAAACGGGACAATGTGGCTTGAATCCGGGTGAAAGCTAATGCCTCCGGAGCCTGAAAATCACCTGAATTGCTCTCCAAAATTCCAGAGTTACGAGCAAAATGTTTCTGCAAGTTTTTTTATAATTTTCGGTCTCACACGGTCGTGCGTCCTGTCGCACGACCGTTCACTTTTTGAATTATTGGAGGGATGGTGCACCATACTGCATGACGTCACAGGTCTTGACCGGTCTTCGGTCTCGCACGGTCGTTCTTCAGGTCGCACGACCGTTCGTTACCGGCATTGCCTTGCACGGACAACTGCACTGGTCGTTCAGCTCTGGGGTTTGGCTGGTTATCGGATCCGCACAGTCGTTCCATAAGTGGCACGATCGTTCCACACCGAGAATGCTTGCACGCTGAGTCGCACCCTCGTTCATTGTCGGACTGGCTTTCATTTGTCGGAGATGCACGGTCGTGCATTAGGTCGCACGACCGTTCCACACGCCCAGGTCAGTTTTCTAACAGAATGTTCGCAGCTTCGTCGTTTTGTCCGGAAAGTCCTCGTTTTCGCTATCATCTTGTCTGGTATGCTGTTTTAGGCCTGTAAACAAAAGTGTTGATGATTAAGCATCCGAATGACGGTTTTACGGCCGAAAACGCATAAAATAGGGGTAAAACGGGGGACTAAAATATGTGTAAATTAGCGAATATCAGTTATATTCAGGGATTTACCACATGAGCCACTGTGTCTATTTTGTCCTTATATAAGCCTTTAGTGCATCGCGAAGGATTATGAGAACTCTCTCGTGACACGTGAGAGAGAGTTTTATCAAGAAAAAAATATAATCACCCATTCAAAGTCGTTTTTAACCCTAATTTGCATTCTTACGACTTCCAGACGATTATAAGAGCGATTAGGGCGATTTCCAGGTGTTTTTGCAGGTTGAGGTTGGTTGGATCAGGTTTATAGCTGCAAATAGTTAGATTATCAGTTATAAACTTGTTATTCATTGTCTTACCCATGTTAACTTGATTTCGTTGAACTTGTTGATGATGTTTTTGGAAATTATGAGTAGTAAACTCTTGGTGAGCTTTTAATCTCATAACTCCTTTCATAATATAGAGGTTTTTGGTAAGTTATGCATTTATATGAAAGTAATGGAAATCAATGATGGTATTGAAATCTAAAAGAATAAAACCCCAAATATGATGATTCAAAGGTAGCAAAAATTAAAAAGTAGTATAAACCATTGAAATCAATTGTAAAGAATAACGAATAAGTTAGCCGCGTCATATTTAACGTATAGAATTTGTTACAAATGAAATTGAATCATAAAAGTGCCACATCAATTGTATAGAATTTGTTTAAATGAAATTGACTCAATTGTTATTTTTTCGAAATTAAGGATAAATTAAACATCCATAAGTGTAGCGGCATCATATTTAATGTATATAATTTATTAGAATCTATTGATAGTGACTATGGGATTGGGAACAAACAAAATAATGTGTATGTGTGTGTGAGGGGGGGTTAGTTTGAGGAAACAACATACAATTGCATGCTCATTATTTTACGGAGACCCTATATCGTGTTCACACATGTTGCTATTGAGATTCATTAGATTATGTCTCTACTTTTCAAATTAGGTTTCTTCTTTTGTGATTCACCTACTCTATGGTGTGGCAACATTGGTGCTATATACCTAGCAGACAATCCTTTGTTTCATTGGTGCATGAAACACCATGAGATTGAAATGCATTTCAAACAATGGTGCTAGCACAAAGTCGAGTTTGCTATGTACCTACAATTGTTCACATTGCATATTTTTTTATCAAAGGGTTATCTCAAATTTGCTTATATGTTTACCCGAAACCCGAAGCATATATTCGAATATATTAAATTTTTAATTTTATTTTCTCTTACCTATTGTTTAGTTATACTTCATTCCAGTAGCTTTATAACTTGGAAAACAAACATTTCTTTTAGGATATATATTTCAATGTTATTATGTATATTTGTCTGCTATGGAATATGAAATGATCTTTTGAAATTTATACAATAATGATATTTTATTTTTTTAATATTTTAAATATATATATGATGGATATCATATGTATGCAATTTATCATATTTTAACTTATTGTTGATTATGTAAACATAAAATTATATATAAATTGTAAAATTGTAAATGAAAGAAAATACCAACCGATTTTTTCTTAAAAACTGATGGGTATACCTGATACCTACTGGTATGTGCAATACCCGTTGGGTATGGGAGAAGATTTTAAAATCGGGTATGGGGTAAGATTTTAAAATCGAGAATGGGACTTGGATTAGCCATGTCCGATCCATACCCGAACCATTTTCATCCCTATTAATGATTCATTCTTACGTAATTTTCCCTTCGGATTATTATTCTGCATGTGTTTGAATTTTGTTCCATATTTTTAAATCAGGTTTAGTGTTTGATTGTTTCGTGTTTCTTAAAACTAGGGTTCTGTACTTGATTTGATAAAAGGAAAAAAAGGAAAAACAGAATTGAATGTTTCATTAAAGAACTCAAAATAAGTGAAAAGTGTATTAGTGAATGATATTTTCTATGTGTTGAATAATTGAAAACCTGCTATGTTTGAATAAAGAGATTAAAACGATGATGATAACCAATCAAATACTAATAACTATAATAGATAATAAACTCCATTAACATGTTTTATCTTATCTAGTAAATTCTCAAAAATAAAAAGCTTATGATAACATAGAGCAAATCGAATGCCAGAAGGACCTTCCCCTTCCCACAAATGTTTAGAGATAATGTTTAAAGACTAATCGTCTGTCATTTGGATGATTAATCTTATGGTGTTTTTACAAACTGGGGAAGCTGAAAATGGCATTAGGTTTCTGATGTCGGCATCACAAGAAATGAGTATTAGATCGTCATCTTCATCCCTATATTTAAGACGAAGTCTCGTACTTTTTAACTTAATCCTTTGAGCCACTTGGTTTTTTAGTTCCGATACCCCGGATGAAAGCGGAAAATGAAACTTAATTATGTCATCTTTAAAACTTGCTTTCACGATCACCATCCTTGTATCTGAGACATTAACCACCTTCTTCTTTTGTAGGGATACACTTAAATGTGCATGTGAAGTCTTGGAAAAGGGAGTCGTATTTAGGGATTCATCTGATTCATTAGTTAGTTGTGCGTAATAGAGTGGCCCACAAATTGTCTCGCCCTTAGGTGTAAGTTTAGCCGATGGATTTGATTCGCAAACAAAAGAATTATGCTTGCCACAAACCCACCACATAGCTGAAAATCCATGATGGTTACTCGAACAAACCCACCGCTTAACCCTTACTAGTAGAAGCACAACCATAGATATACCAAAATGAGCATATTTCTTGTTGCGATGCGGCATTGGCCAACTGGCTATTTTTAATTCACGGCAAACACGCTTTAGTGTAGACCGGCTAACTATAAATAATTAAAATCAAATTATCAACATAAATATGATAATAAATTTAACACTAACAAACGTAGTAAGTAATATCCCACTTATAAATCGGGGCATGTGGAGAGTGGGAATATAAGCGCAAATGTTTCCTTTATCCCATGAGATAAAGAGCATCCCCCCCCCCCCACCCCGCTCTCAAAATGATAATAAACTTAATAAATGCGATAAATATAGGAAGAGCTTACCACCAAGTCTCATGGAAGCTTCTCCTATTGGTTTTCCAAAATATTGTTGGATGGTATCATGTGTAATAAAATCCATTTTACGCTTTCTCCTTCGCTTAGTACAAACTTGTTTCTTTCCAGGAACTACATTAAGTATCTTGCGTGTAGCATCATCCACACAAATAAACTCTGTGTTTATAATAACACTGCTCTTATTCTTGGGATAACTATTGCTAACATATTGTTGATCTTGATTATTGGTTTCATGTACTATCTGTGTCTCTCCTGAATCTTGTTGCAATCTTTCTCTTGTCAATGATCCAAGGTTCATGATTGCTTCATCTATTAAAGTAAAAGAATTAGTTCTATGTTTTCTCTTGTATATCATATAAACTGGGTTTCTCTAGATTTGCACTCTTTTCCACTAGTAGTTACATCAAATTATTCTTGCTTGTAATAACATCAACAAATATTATCTTTGTATACATCTACAAGTTGAAGCAAACATTTACGATAACACAACAAATTGCAGCCTCCGTTTAAGCCTATTATACCGGGCTTCGCAACCTTTGGGATGAGATGCGGCCAATACTACCCACCCTTGATGCATATGTGAGTGTTGTGCGTGCAACGTTGGAAAGAAGTTGAATGAAATCAGAGAAAAGAGAGACTTTATTGTAAGATTAAATATGTTATGATTTAATATTTAATCTAGTAGCCATTATAATCATTTACATTATATAGATCAAAATATATAATGACCTATTAAATAATTAGTTGGTAATTGTTGATGGACCATATTACCCTTATTAACTAATTAGGTTTCCTCTTGGGTGCATATATAAGGAGAGTAATATAGAGGTTCTAAGGTTCACAACCTAATAATTATCATAACATCATCTCGGCCTCTCTCTCTCATAACCGAACACCCTATTTGGTTCTTTCATCATCACCATCATTAGTTTGCACCCTAAGGAGGAACCAGATCATCCTGACAAATGTCGAACTCAAAGGCTGCATCTCTGACTGGATTCTCCACTGCCCTATCTGCTGTAACAGGTATGTTTTCATGTTTTCCATTATGCATAGAACATAACTGATCAACATGTGGTATCATAGCATATGTTGATTAATCAGTTCTGTTTTCCTATCCATTATTCTGGGATTGAAATCTGGAAAACAGAATTTGAAAGCCCAATAAAATTAACAGCATGGTTGCGAGTTCTTTAAAGCTCACCAAAAATACTGTTTCGATAAACTGAATTGGTTAATCATGTGACTCGAAATCAAATGGGTTAATTTTTATGTCCGAAATCTGTTTAGAAGCCTTAATTTTCAGGTTTCGGGTTCCAGAATCATGTTTTATTTTTTAGGGTTCATCATGTGTTCTTAGGAAAATTCGAAATTCCTTTATGTTTTGGAATATTGAGTGTTTTCCCTGTTTTGATAGGTTTTAACTCTTAAAATTTTTTAAAACTGTTATTAGATCAACAGATAAAAAATTTCGAAATATTTGATAAAATTAGATCAACATTAAAATAGGAAATTATATCTCAAAATCCCTAAGAATTCGAATTTTCAGTATTATTTCCACTGTATTATTTCCACTAACAGCTGTTTCGAGACTTGGAGAATAAGTTTCGAGAATTAGGTGGTTTCGACTAAGGTTCCGACTGAGCTTCCGACTCGAAATCTCACTAAAATACGTGTAAAACTGAGGTTTCGACTGGGATTTCGACTCGGAATCTGTTGGTTGCGACTCAAAACCTCATAATGAAGTCGAAATCTCATTAATACATAAACCTTCATAACTCGAAACCTCGAGATTTCGACTGAGGTTTTGACTGGCATAAATGACTCGCAATTATGTTGTTGCGACTCGAAACCTAACTTGAGATCTCACTCGAAATCTCATGTTGAGTCGAGATCTCATAACTGAATAGAGAAGTCGGGATCTCATTAAGGGATCCGAGATTGCGACTCCCAATTAGGTGGTTGCGACTCAAAACCTCGTAATGAAGTCGAAATCTCATTAATACATAAACCTTCATAACTCGAAACCTCGAGATTTCAACTGAGGTTTTGACTGGCATAAATGACTCGCAATTATGTTGTTGCGACTCGAAACCTAACTTGAGATCTCACTCGAAATCTCATGTTGAGTCGAGATCTCATAACTGAGTCGAGATCTCATAACTGAGTCGAGAACTCATAATTGAGTCGAGATCTCACTCGAAATCTAAGGCTGAACTTAAAATCTCATTAATTTATTGATTTGTTAGTGTGAACTAAAATTTAGCTCGGGGCTCCGCCCCGAACCCCGTGCATGGGGCAAACTGTTAAATAATTGGTTTTTGTAAATACTTAGTTAATTAATCAGAATCAGATAATGTTTTACAAAACCAAAATGGCTTAACTTGAATGAGATTCTGATGTATCATTTCTGGCCAAAGCTGATTTGATACATCTATTTATCGTTTAAGTATTACGAAAGCTATGTTGAGTGTGCATTACAAACGTGAATGTCTTAATATCTGGCCAAAGCTAATTTAATTCATTCATGTATAGCATACTTAACAAGTGCATAACTGAAGTGATTGTCTCAATTCTGGTCAAAACTGATTTGTCACAGTCACTTTGCACACATGCTTAAATGATTACACTTCTGGCCAAAGCTGATTTGTCTTCGTTTAAGTAGAATTTTAACTAAGTCTATTATTTTGATGTTAGTAATAGACAATATCATAGCTTCATAATTAAAATGGTCATTATTTATGCATGCCTTAGTATTACATGCCCTTAGATCACATTAGGACTTCTTGATTAGTATCATAATTTGCTCATCTTATTTCCACTATTAACACCCAATTGCGGGATTCCACCTTTGACTGGTGATAACTTTGCTGCATGGAAGGATGCTCTTATGCTTACGCTTGGATTGCTGTACTTCGATTATGCTTTAAGGGAGAATAAGTCGTGGACCTTACTCCTTAAAGTACTGCTGCTGAGCAAACGATTCATGAAAAGTGGACTAGGTGTAACCGCATGTCTCTCATGTTTATGAAGCAGTCCATAAACAATGCAATCAGAGGAGTCATTCCTGATTCTGAAGATGCTAAAACCTAATTGGCTTCTGTGGAGGCGCAATTCAAGGGGACGTCTAAAGCACACGCTAGTACTCTTATCCTCAAGCTGGTGACAACTAAGTATGATGGGAGGAGCGACATTCGTGAACACATCATGATGATGAATGACATGGCCAATAAGCTGAAGGGGCTAGAAATGGAAATCAATTATGGTTTCCTCGTTCATTTCATCATTACTTCATTTCCTTAGTCCTTTGAAGCATTCAAGATCAATTACAACACTCAGAAGGACAAATGGACGATGAGTGAGCTGGTCGCTATGTGCGTACAGGAGGAAGAGCGTATGAGGATGGACCGCACTACTGATGTTGCTAACTTCACCACCTCCAACTCTAAGAAGAGGAAGAAAAATCATCAAAGAAAGGATGCTTCCAAAGTCCAAAGACCCAATCCTAATACAAGTGTACCCTCCAGCTCTAAGAACTCCTTAGGCAAAATCCACTGCAAGTTCTGAAAAAAGGCAGGACATATGCAGAAGGAATGCCCTGACTTTAAGGAGTGGCTGGCTAAGAAAGGTAACGATTATTTTATGATACTTGAGTCCTATAATTTAAATGTTCCTGCCAATTCTTGGTGGTTTAATTCTGGTTCTATGGTTCATGTTACCAATTCTACTCAGAGATTCCTTTCAATCCGGAAGCTGGGAAGAAACCAAAGAACGCTTAAGGTTGGGGATGATCGAGAATTAGAAGTGAAGGCCATAGGAACATTACAATTATTTATGAAAACTGGTTTATGTATTAAACTTTATGATACCTTATATGTTCCTGAGGTAACTCAGAACCTTGTATCAGGACCAAAGTTAGACATGGACGGTTTTATTGTTTCCCATGGTCATCGCAAACTCTCTATCCTCTATGATTCTGTTCTTTATGGTACTGGTATTCTGGATGGTGGTCTCTATAGATTAGAACTAGATGATGATTTTTCCAAATCTTTGTTGTCATATAACATTAATGAATCACTCACAAAGATGAAAGAGAAACGAGACTTATAGACTTCATCCATGTTGTGGCATCAACGTTTAGGTCATATCTCAAGAGAACAATTAAATCGTCTCGTAAAGGATGAAGTCTTACCTCCTCTCGATTTCTCTGATTTTGGAACATGTGTCAAATGTCTTAAAGGTAAAATGACATTAGCGAATAAGAAATGTGACACTATGAGCTCTAATTTATTAGAACTCATTCATACTGACATTAGTGGTCCCTACCAAATCACTGGCATAACAGGACATACTTCATTTATCACTTTCATTGATGATTATTCTCGTTACATGTACTTATATCTTATTAAGGAGAAATCTGAATCTCTTACAACTTTTAAAGATTATAAAGCTGAAGTTGAAAAGCAATTAGAACGTCAGATTAAAGTTGTGAGATCAGATAGAGGCGGTGAATATTATGGAAGACATACTGATGTGGGTCAAGCTCTTGGTCAATTTTATGAGTTTTGTAAGGGCCAGGGGATTGTGAACCAATACACCATGCCTGGTACACCTCAGCAGAACGGTGTCGCCGAACGAAGAAACCGTACCCTAATGAACATGGTGCGCTGTATGTTAGCCAACACTAATTTACCATTATTCCTCTAGGCTAAAGCGTTAAAAGCAGCTGTTCATATACTCAATAGAGTTCCTTCTAAGTCTGTCCCTAAAACTCCTTATGAACTTTGGACAGGAAGGAAACCGAGTCTTAAATATATGAAGGTATGGGGCTGCATTGCTGAAGCAAAACTTTACAATCCTTTCTTAAGGAAACTTAACCCTAAAAAAGTTACCTATTTCTTTATCGTGTATCCTGATAACTCAAAGGGTTATCGTTTCTATTGTCCTTCCCATGTCACCCGTATTGTTGAAACCAAGCGTGTTGCATTCTTGGAGGATTTCAAGGTCAGTGGGAGCAGTACTAACCCTTACGAAGAATTGCAAGAAGTACAAGACGCGGGGGGAGAGACTCGTCGCTTACCATTACTCCGATTACTCCTCTTGTACCCAATGCAACTACTGCACTTGAAGCTACTACTCCAATTTTACCTCCACAATCAGAACCCGTCATACCTCATAACGAAGGCACACCAAACGCTCAAAACCAAGACAACGCTGAACCCAATAATCAACTCAGGAGGTCATCCAGGCAAAAAAGGCCTACTAATTGGGATGATTATGTTACCTACCTGACTGAAATGGATCCTGGAAAGCTCAATGATCCTATCTCTTACAATGAAGCCATTAGTAGTGATCAGTTTTCTGAATGGAATAAAGCAATGATTGATGAGCTTGAATCCATGAAGAAAAATGACGTTTGGGATTTGGTAGAATTACCCACGGTGTCAAACCCGTAGGATGTAAATGGGGGGTGTTCAAAACAAAACCGGATTCGAATGGTAACGTTGAACGCTACAAAGCTAGATTGGTTGCAAAGGGCTATACTTAGAAAGAGGTAATTGATTATCAAGAGACGTTTTCACCTATTTCTCATAAAGATTCATTAAGGATCGTCATGGCCCTGGTAGCTCATTTTGATTTAGAGCTGCATCAGATGGACGGTAAAACCGTTTTCTTTAATGGAGACTTAGACGAAGATGTTTACATGAAACAACCTGAAGGCTTTAAACCTAAAGGTCAGGAGCATCTAGTTTGTAAGTTGAAGAAATCCATTTACGGGTTAAAACAAGTATCACGTCAATGGTACCTCAAGTTTGATGAAGTCGTGAAGAGACAAGGTTTTATGAAGAATCAAGTGGATCAATGCACCTACCTCCAGATGAGTGGGAGCAACTTTACTATACTTGTCCTTTACGTAGATGACATTCTATTGGCAAGTAATAGTTTAGATCTAATTCGCACAAGGACTAATCTATAACAACCCTCCTAAAATATTTATAACACCCCTATACGTCCTAAAATACACCCCGTATACGAGAAAAATGGCCCTAAATACCTTTATTTTTATAAAAATTAAATAAAAACAATATTCAGGGGACGCTCGCGAGGCGCGGCCCCCTTGTTTATAATTGTCGCAGGCCGCGACAAGGTGGACATCAGGCGCAGCCTAGGCCGCCACGTGTCCCACTCGGTGTCGAAGCTAGTCACCAACTCAGCAAGGCTAGGCCCTACTTCCCCTAGCTCGCGGGGCGCGACGGCCCCTTGTGTATCCTTCGCGGGCCGCGAGAGAAGGTCTATCAGACCCTATAAATAGAAGGCATCGGCCTTCAGTCCCAAATCGTTCATTTCTTTCGAATTCTCTCTCAAATTTCTTAAGTGTAGAAATTATAATCGGGTATTATACCTACTAAATTAGCAAAGCTCTGCCTCGTTGGAAGTATTTTAACCCACGGTTACGTATTAGATACGCTGTCCGGTTGATCTAGTGCTCCGTAACGGCTGTCGAGGCTCTGCACGACGTAGTCGTTGGAGTTTCTGTCTCGGGGAGGGTATAACTAATGTAAATTGGGTTATTATACTAACGCGTGTGCATTGTTTAGTTAATAGATTATAACCAGGAAGTCACAAGGAAAATACCTAAATTAGCAATGTGAGAAATCTCCTTTTTGTGTAAACTGTTTTTATAAAACCTCAATTATTTTACATTATATTGCCAATGATTGAGTATTTGTAATTCTACAATTACCATCGGTATGTTGGGGTTTTGTATACAAAATTTGTTACTACACTGTGAGTAGTAACATGACCACAAGTCGGGTCGACAGTACCGTGGGTGGTAATTAAAGTAAGAATTAGAAACAAATGTAATTGCGAGATCGCCCTCAATACTGCGGAAGGATAAAACTTGTTTGATTAAATTGGGATTCACTCACCAGTATTTCCCACTGACAAATGTTTTTAAAACGCGTTTCAGGTAATAAAATGTGAAAGCCAAATAGAAAACAGCTGGAGAGCACTGAAGGCTTGGAAAAAGTGGCTATAAAAGTTACCTAAATAAAGAAGATGTTTTATTTCAATAATAGGATTTATTCCTATAAACAGATTGTAATGAAAAACTTAGGTTTTTCCCATGTGGTTATATTTATAAAAATACGTGGTATTTTACCCTGATAAAATATTTCCTAGCTATGGTCCTGATGAAAATTTCCACTGCGAAACTGAAAAACACCGATACCACCAAAACTGGCTCGCGGCTGCCCGCTCCCTGGGATAGGGGTCGGGGGTTGTGACATAATCTAATTCAAATATTATTTTATTAATATATATGTATTTATATACACACACAATATAAATATAAACCATTGTTGAATATAGCTATAGAAGGTTAAAGAATTAACGAGTATACACTTTTAAATTTAACTAAATTTTATATAGTTACTAAATTCAATTTAACTTATGGTTGTAATTTAATTTACGATCATGTATATATATATATATATATATATATATAAGTTATTTCTCACTATTGTAGAAGATATTTACATAGCTGCTTGAGTTTACATTTGATCGTTTAGATTAACTAATGAGATATGTTTAGTTTTTTTAGCTATTAACAATAACAAATATATAATTTAAAGTTATAAATAGTGGAATCCCTCGTACAATGTGCGGTAGGAATTCAGCTTCGATCGGTATCAATTTGATTCGTTACAATCCCGTCACTCTGTATAGCAAACTAAAGAAAAAACAAATGGAATAAAACCCTTAAATCTTAGTATAATAATATTGTGGTAACTTAAAAAACAAATTTTACTATTCCTTGCACAAAAAAACAAAGCATGATATCAAAGTGAAACCCCTTAATGAAATATTTGCTCTAGCTAATATTAAAATTTATGCGTACTTGCAGATTTATCATGTGCACCTTTCCGTTTCAAATTATTCATAACTCAAGTTGTCTAAATTGTAAGTTTTAACTTATGTAAATATTGATAAATAACAATAATTATCTATAATAAATTAGCCTTTTAAATTGTGTTAATTTATTTTATTTTTCTTCAACTTTCAAAGAAACTGACATCTTTTTATTATAGCTAGTCTTAAGCAACTTTTTATTGTATTTATCATCTTTTATTTATATGAGATATTTTATTTATTCAACCCGTATATTACACGGGTTCATAAATTTATAAATAAAATGACTCAATAATGTTTTGATTTTTATATCACATGTTTTTGTTGACATCTCCGACCCCATGACTAAGATGCCCTTGTTAAATAATTTGTTTATGCATAATAATTCCATGCAAGGTGTTGTCTAGATGTGACTGTGACCAACGGTGTGGTCCATTACTGGACCATTAGGATTGTTATATGTTGAATTATTAGGAATTTTCCTAACTTAATCTTTGTAAAATGTTTACGTTAGTTCCACGTACGATTTCTGTAAATATAAGAAATGGTTAAATTCATGATTTTTCAAAATATATCAGCACATGCATAGGACTTGGAAAGCTTGGTTGAACCTGAATTGCTTTCATTTTTCTATACTAAATCAAACTCGGCTATGTTAGAGTATTCACATCCAACCTTCCATTTTTAATCTATATTACACTAAAAATTATCATTTTTTCTTTTTTCTTTTCAATTAAATAACACTTTTTAATACCTTTATCATTATATTTTCTCCCCCTTCCACTTACAACCACTTTCAAAATATATTATAAAATTATAAAGAGTGAACAGAACCAACTAAAACCACCTCTCACATAATTTGGGGAAAGGGATGTGAATGATCTTATGAATTGCTTGAGCTCAAATAACCAATAGTTTGCACATGGCTAGCTTGTGCTTGGCTCTTACTTCTAAAGAAATAGTGAAATACCATTCACTTGACACTTATCATGTATCCCCTTCAGCACTTTCTATTATTTTGGATATACTAAAGAAGGTTCAACTTTTCTTAAACTTATTGCATAAAGAACTCGGTTTTGTACAAATTAGATGCAGAGAATAAAAGAGAGAGAATGATCTTATAAATCTTGTTGAAGTTAATCTATACTAAAGAATCCATCATGTCTTTAGCAATAACCGATCTGTTAAGATGAATTCAGTTTAAATAAAGCGCTTACCGTTGGTTGTGGTGTCAGACTGATTGGGTGGTTCCTCTGGCAACTCATCAAACTCGATATTTGTGTTTGTGCAAACCATTGTTCGGTTAAAATGAATCTCCTCTCCCCTAATGATGAATGAAACCTTCGGAGCTTCAAGACATGATGATATCAAGCTGGACTGACGTTTTTGTTCTAGATGTGAACTAAGATCAGGTTTGTAAGAGGTCTCTTATAAGATTGAACTTGAACTGGTTTTGACAGGGATGTAGGACCACATATGTGTTGTGTTCTTTTGAACTTTGGTTTAAAAATCTCCTTAATAGGCCCTTCGTATGAAAAGGCTACAATATCCTACGAAAATATAGCACAAAAACGTTGAAAAATAAATTAATTCTCTTTTACTAATTCAAATTGGACAGTACTTCCATCCAGAAAGGACGACTATTAACATTGTTTATTCATAGAACACAATTCGAGTCGGGGGTATCACTGGAAGCAGCCTCTCAATTCCTACAGGTAGAGAGAAGGCTGTCTACATCTTACCCTCCTCATACCCTACCTTAGTTTTGCTATTGATGGGATTTACTGAGTATGATGATGATGATGATTCATAGAACACAATTGTCTTGATTTTTCAGTTTAGTCTAAAGGTTTCATTTTTTGTCAGTGAATCTAAAAAGGTTTCACCGTTTTCATTTTAGTCCACTGGGCTAACTTCATCCATTTTTTCTGTTAACGAAAAGGGCAATTCGGTCATTTTATATGGTCGAATTACCCTTCTAGTTAACAGAATTACATATAAATGACCGAATTGTCCTTCTCATTGACAGAAAAAATGGATAAAGTTACCAGTTGACTAAAATGGCAACGGTGAAACTTTTTTCTACCGACAGACGAAAAAGTAAACATTTAAACTAAATTGACAAAATGATACACACCACAAAGACTAAAATCACATTTAACTGTTTTACATAAGTAAAACTTCAAATTTTGAATTATCAGTTTCAAAATTTAAAATTAATGAGAAAAAATAAAAATTGACGTGACAAATAAGGCGTTTCGTCGGAACTTCGTGGAAGCTATCTATTTGACCGTTAAAAAAATCTATTTGAATTATTGAAAATAAAAGGGATGTGACACCAAACGAAGAAAATACCCCTTCTTTACATGCATAAAACAAAACACTATTTTCATAGATTCAATCACAAGCGTTAGGGTCAAACATAAATTCTCTAAAAATAAGAAGTCATAAGAATGTTAACAAACGGACTTCGTTTGACCTCATTCAAGCAGCATTAGAATCGTTTTATCAAACCCTACAATATGAGAATTTACGTTTTCGCTTTTGGATTTTTAGCTTGTAGATTTTAGAATTTTTGTTTAGATCATTGTGTTTTTTCTATATTTGCATCATTGTGTTATTTTTACGACTTATTGTGTCTTTTCCTTGACATTGTATTATATTTTGTTCGACATTGTGTTATATTTTACGATCTATTGTGTCTTTGTATACTTTTTATTTTTAGAAGACTTTGTAGGATTACTTTACCCTTAATCACAAGTGGTTTAGACAATTGGTTCTATCTTACATCCTCGAAAGTCAATAATTTGATGTTATCTAGGCAATGGTTGTAAAAGTCCCGCCTAGGCTTCGAGTACTCCCCGAGTACTCGCTACAAAGTAGGTTGCCGATGACCGAGTACTGTTCGTCTAGGCCAATTATTCCCCGAGTAATCTCAGCCTACGCCGAGTACTTCCCGAGTACTCCCGAATCCGACTAGGGAGTGCCTAATAACTTTTGCAACCATGATCCAGGCTATATGGGGACCTAGGCATCAGCGGTAAGCAAAGCGGGTACTCTTTACCCGCTCCCAAACACCGTCGCCAGTGGTGCGGGTTGTGGCGGGCGGGTAGGGTTGGGGTTAAGTTTTTACTGATGTGGTTGTGTGTGTGGATCGATTAAGGTGAACGGTCGAATTTCTTTTATATTTTATTTATTTACTTTTTTAAACACTATAAAACCATAACCAACTCACACCGCAATCACAAAAATGTAACCACACAACCAGGGGCGTAGGTTAGTAGGTACCCGGGGGTGCACCCGCCCCTCCAAGGTTTTGGTTAAAAATGTATAATTTTCGATTTTTCGTCCGAAAATTTTAAAATTATATAGGATCGCCCCTCCAATTATTTTGCCTCAATATTTATACAATATATAAATCAAAGTAAAGTTTGTTACCACTTTAAATCTTAAAGGTCATCGGGTTGAGTTGTAATTTTTCGTCCAGGTTTCATTTATCTCGTACCGTTATATATATAGGCAAAAGATCAAATACAAATAATCTTAACATACTAAACATACAAATTGAAGGGAAACTCAAAAAGACAAGGTGGCATTTTTGTAATTACCACCAACTATCAAAGTTACTATACAAATGTGAACTCAACCAAAAATACCTAAAAAACATAATTTTTTTTTAATATTTTTTATAAAAAAATCGCTACATTTTGTTAGCAAAAAAAAAAATTTGCTGCTACTAAAAGTAGTGATTTTTTAATAAAAAATGTTAAAAAAATAAAATAATTTGTGTGTTTTTTTTTTTTTTTTTTTTTAGGTTTTTTTGGGGGTTTAGTTTTTAGCATTTTAGCTTGGGTGGGTGGGGGGGGGGGGGGGGGTTAGGTTTTTTTTAGGTTTTTGGGGGTGGAGGGTGGGGTTAGGTTTTTGGGGTGGGGGGTTTAGGTTTTTTTTTTTTTTGTGGGGGGGGGGGGGGGGGGAGGGGGTTATTGATAATTACAAAAATGCCACCTTGTCTTTTTGAGTTTTCCTTCAATTTGTATGTTTAGTATGTTAAGATTATTTGTACAAGAACCTTCCCCTATATATATATTGGTCTTTTATTTGTTAAACAATATTTGGTTTTTTTATATGTAAGAACGGGTCCTTTTAATGAATGAAATTTTTTTAGTTTTTTTTGGAACTATTATTTGACCCGACCCGAATCGAATAGCCGACCCGACCCGAAACATAACGATAGAAAAAAAAATTGGGCCCCATGATTTTACGCCCCCTCGAAACTTTTGGTTAAGCTCCGCCACTGCACATAACTCTCGAATACTCTCCATACATTCACTCACCCACAATATTTTTACACCATGTCTCGCGAGTTTTACACTCCACCGTTCGAAATCTCGAATGCGTTATTATCATACAATAGTAGTCTACAATATTTTACGGATGTTGTAGAGTGAGTTGAATTAGAAGACACAGAACATCTACAAAAAGAATTGTGAGGCGTGACTGTAATAAAGCTCACAATGCTTTGTTTGAAGATTATTTTTCCGACGAGCCCAAATACCATGAAGATATATTCAAACAAAGGTTTCGTAGTCGAAACATCTATTTTTTTTTCAAATAACGACCGGCATAGAAGCAAATTTTGAGTGGTTTTGAGTGGGCGTGGATGGGCGAATGAAAAAGAGTTTTACCCCATACAAAAATTCACATCCACCGTTAAGCAACTTATAACCGGTAATCCTCCAAACGTTTACGACGAATATTTATGTATGGTTGAGAGGACTTCGCGTGAATGTCTGCAATTTTTTTTTATAATGGCGCGATTAGATTGTATGACAGAGATTTTTTACAAAGTCTGACAAGTCATGACATATCATGTTTGTACCAAGCACACGAGGAGAGACACCACCTTCCAGGTATGATCAGTAGCATTGACTACACACATTTTAATTGGAGAACATGTACTAAGGAGTTGCAAGGACAATATATGAGAGGTGACCACTGATACCCTACGATCATGATGGAAGCGACTGCGTCACAAGATTTGTGGTTTTGGCATGAATTTGTTGGTCCACCCGGATCACTAAACGACATCAATGTTCTCCAACAATATCCATTATTACCAACCAAATAAATGGAACCATGCCGCAGTGTCCGTTTATTTTAAACGGGCACACATACAAACGTGGATAATATCTTACTGATGGTATCTTTTGAGGACTACCCTTCTCCACACCCCATAGTCTAATATAAAGAACACCCTTACATAATTTGATTGGAATGGATGTAAATGCTCTTAGAGCATTTGTATTGGAGCCTCTAAATTATATATTCTCTCTATGTATAGTGAAAAAGATTTTAAAAAAAAAAGCAACTAAACTCATTCATTGGAGTATGTACAATACTGAGCTTTGTGAATAGGATAAAGATGAAGAGTTGGATATAAGATGTTTTTAAAAAAATAAACAAAGTGTAGAGGAAATAATGTTTGGTAGTTAAATTATATAAATGAATAGGAATGGGATCAAATACAAACACTTAAGTTTGTAAGAACCGTAAGAACCAACACATAATTGACAAGTGTCCATCAATAAAAAATTAGTTTAGGGGTAATTTGGACCTTTTGATCATATTTATTTATAACTGATTAAAAATAATTACAAAAAATATAATCAGCACAACACTATATAATTAGCATAACATCCTTAATTGTTCTTCATTATCAGCACATCGTCCTCAATCGTTCTCCATTATCAACATAAACGACATTAGCACAACATCCTCAATCGTTCTCCATTATCAGCACACCAGATGTGCTGATTATATCTACTTTCGATGTTTGTTTGTATTATTTGTAATTAACACATAATCAGCACGTTATCAGCACAATTATAAAACACATTTTGTTAACTTTTTTAAAAATCACTTTTATAAATACAAAAAAGGTAAGCAATATGGTACTCATATTAAAGATAAAAAAATACTTGATTTTATGGTATATTTTTTTTTAAAAATAATGAAGTATATAAAAGTTATTTTAGTTTAAAAAACTTGGTGGAATTTGTATTTAATGGAAAATGGTCAAATGACTAGCAATTTTACAAAATTACCCCTAATTTGTTAGTAGTAATTTTTAATTATAAGGGTTTTATTTATATTCAATATCAACCCTTGATTTAAATTATCAATGGTTCAGATCTGTTCTTACGGTTCTTATAATTAGCACTGTTTGTACAGGATCTCAACCCAAACCCTAAATGAATATAGAGACTCAATTAGAATGCTCTTAGCCACGTAGATGCATAGGTTTAAATACAGGTCTTTTAATTTTGAGCAAGTGATTTTATTATTTATATTTTTATATTTTATTTTATTATTATAATTACTTTTGAGTGCATATTGTTTTTCTTGTATAAAATTACGAGTGTCCCGTTATGACGTATCTATTTTTATTTACTTGTCGATATAAATTTTACCAAAATCGAGTTGTACATATGATCGAAGCACAAACGTGCATGTCATTAAATTTACCTCACGATTTAGTTTTCTTTTTATATATAAAGTGATTGTTTACTCTTTTCATTCGTTCATTGAGCCGACGAGTCAAATATAATTCATTTTTTGTTCTACCGTGACGAACCGAAACCTATACCGTCCGAACAACATGGGAACCGACATTCATTTATATGGTTATTCCTCCTGGTGCATTGACAAATCGAAGAGATTCGATCGAATAACATAGGAACCGCTATTGGTAATCGTGGAGTTGCAATTGCACGGGTATTCGTTTTTATATCTTTCGGTTGCTATACCGACTGGTCGTATTGTATCAGTACCGAAACAAACCTAACTGATACCAATATCCGGCTCGAAACGGGAAAATCCCACTAGTTTTCAATTATTAAAGGCACCAAACTACCAAGGGAAAAAATGTAAAGTAACTTTTAGCGAGTAACAAAGTCTAACCTAACATCAGATGAAAACGTACGATTTAAGGCAAATGGCCCAAATCAATAATCAAATCTATGATGGAGAATTGTAGTTGGTTTTAGTTGTTACTTTAAAAAACTTAGAATTTAAATAGAGATGAGATTATTCTTTTAATCATTTGATCCCTACGTATAATATATTTTGAAATTTGTTTACACCATAATAAACCTTTAGAATTCAAGTAAGTTACAAATTACCAAATGGACAGTGCTCTAGTAGTATCCAGATGACTTTCTCTATGTTAGGTCGCTGGTTTATGTCTCGTTCATGACAAAATGTCATGCATGAATCAGAGTTTTATCATAATGGGCCTTCGGACATGTGATTTCTCTGAAATTGGTGATGGCTGGTCAGCAACACTGTCTGTCTATGATTACGATCATGTTTGTTGCTAGGCTTTGCCTTAGAAAATAGTTACAAACTCGATACATTTTAACATAGTGAATATTAAATATCGTTAGTGGAATATTTAATCACAAAATAAGAAGGGTTATTGGATTTTAGTAACCTAACTTTTACTCATTGGCTGACATTAATTCCAACTTAGAAAATTTCTTCTAACAATCTCAATTTTTAAGAATTTGGCCCAAATCGATTCTTTTCAAACTGGGTTATAACCCATTTAGTTTTGTGCTCACGCGATAGCTTACGTGGCACAAACCTAGTTATTGGATGATGTGACTGTTTTTGTGTATGCTTATGTGGCACAAACCTAGTTATTGGATATTAATAATCCTAACTTTCACCACCACCATTAGCCGCCAGCACAATCACCATCAACAACCTCTACCATCAGCCGCCACCACCATCACCATCAACAACCACTACCATCAGCCGTCAACATCACCATTAGCCGCCACCCACCATCAACAACCACCATCAGCTAATAACTAGGTTTGTGCTACGTAAGCTATCAAGTCAGCAAAAAACCTAACTAGGTTGTTAGAAAAGGATCGACGGAGGCCAAATCCTTACAAGTTGGGATTGTCAAAAGGAATTTTTTAAGTTAGGATTAATGCCGGTAGACGAGTAAAGGTTAGGATTACTAAAATCTAAGACTGTGGGGTGTGGGGCGGCGGTTTGAGCTCAACGTCGGTTGCTCCACCCCGGGCAAGCGTTGGGCATAGCGTTGCCCCTTTGGCGAGGGGTGGGTGACATGGTTGGCTCGTTCGATCTAGCCGTTGGGGGTAGCCGTTGCCAAACCAAAAAAAAAAATCCACATGGCTGGCCACGCCACACCACACCCCTAGTTTTTGAGTATTACCTTGTAGATCTTATCAGCAATGCCCCAAACCAAGCCCCTCCACAACCTATAGTCTAATAACCCAAATAAGAATATATAATATTTCCCCACTTGCTAAACCACAATGAATATAAAATGTTGAAAAAAAACGAAATAAACCACGGGTAGTTTCCTGGAAATTCTATTAATTCTTTTAAAATTCATAAAGAATAAAGAACCAGCCAATTATGACGCATGCCACGCTGCCTAACCTTCCAAGCAAGACTATGAGGTTCTTTTTGAGCCATTAAAATTACGTGTTTGTCCACCGAAATCTACGCAAGGCCTTGGACCTTTGAACTGTATAAAACGTTGTTTGAACTTTTCTGTCGGTTCATGACGTACTGTGAAATGTGAATCCTTTGCACCGAAAAGAAAAGGTAAATGCACGCCACCATCTGTCTTTTTTTTTTTTTTTTTGAAAGATAAAAGCTGTTTCATCCGTACTTTAACTTTAACCATGTGTAGTGGTGTATGAAACAAATACTCTACCCTTGGGTATGAAGCAATACATGGCACCTAGCCAGCAAAGAGGCTTGAAGTTAAAAAGGGGTGTAGTGGGGCTCGAGCTCTTGCAATTATTAGATATTATAATTGAATTAAAAAAAACAGCATAAAAATTCTATTGGGCATCACTTTTGAATCAGGCGTGTTAAGGGAAACGCCCCAACCTAAAATCCACTAAAAAAACGCCCACAGGGCGGTGTTCACCCATAATTGGGGCTTTTTTGCCCACTCCACATCCAAAACTTTACCCACTACACATGGTGTTATTGAGATGAAAAGGTAAACGATTAAAGTCGTCCAAACTCCAAATGTGAACCAATAAAATACACATAACTTTTGATTAAAATATACCAGTTCTATACTTGTATAGTTGGTTGTATACGGCAGCCATGTGACCATGTCATATGATACAGAAGAAAATAAGCAGCCGTGAAGTCAAAGGGAACTAAGTTGTTGAAGGGGTATGGTTCCAGACCTTGCGCCTAAGTGCGCGACTACAGACAAACAGCACGCACAAGAGAACATACCCAGCCTAAAACCACGCCAACACTTAGCCATAATCATTCGTCGGGCGCAAGCTGCTCAAACGCGAGCATGAAGATGCTAGCTAAGGAGGATACACTCCGTACAGGTAGCAGAACATGCAACCAATCAAGGCGCGCCAAGCTGGGACCATGCAACCACCACGACGAGCAATCGTGCTGGAGACAGTCAGCACAAAAGGACAGTGACGTGCAACCAATCAGGTTGTGCCGTCCACTGCTCAGGACAGACTCGACATCAAGGACAATTCATAGGACACGTGGCTCCAATCATCACACGCCAACGTCAAGATCCTCAGCACACACTAATAGTTGTGTCAGCGGAGACAAACATTATATTCCTTGATAGAGACGTCTCGCCCAAGGCCCATTAACCCATCTCCTTCCCAATGCTCTCCGGCTATAAATAGAGGACTTCACCTTGAGTTTGAAGGATCGCTCTCTTACTCTCTCACTTAATACACACTTATTATCCTCAAAACGAATTCTTATTATCACGCCGGATGGTGGTTACAAGGAGAACCCCCTACATCTCCTCCTTGTAACAAGCTTCACGGTGTTGTTTCATTTTGCAGGACCAGTTATTGATCAAAGCAATTGTTAGAAGAGGAAGGAAGATTAACCTTGTGGACGAGATTAATCCAACGAGTTAACCCGCGTATTAACTTGATGTTTCTTCGGTCGTACACCCTAAAACTGATTTATGTGTTTTTAAGATGTGTTTTATTGCGCCTGTTGCTACCAAAATCCGCACAAATCCGCAGGGGGACTACAATAGCATAGCACCATGATGCACTAGTACAAAACTACACTTGAAAAAGCAAAACATTATCCAAAACCTTGATACTAATAGGCCAAAGGCCTTTGGTTCACTTTATCTAATAACTATAGCAACACCTACAACTTTGGACTACAACTCTATTAACCCGGAAGCCTCCTTGTAGTTGATATCTTGATTTCAACTCAAAAGAGATGCTACAAATGTGTGCATCTTATATTTCATAAACATAACAAAGCTAAAAACCATTTGTCTATTAAATCATAATCAAATTATTTGACCACCTATCAGTTGACTTTCAAATTGGCAAGCCTTGACCAAGTTCATGAATGTAATACAGCTTCAAATAAAAAATATGTGGTGCCTTATGTAGTATGCATAGTACCTTGTTCAATAATTGTCTATTACATGCTTATGTGCACGCGTGAACGTATGTATAGATGTGGGAAACTTTAGTTGTGTTCAAACTCAACCCTACCGTCACCATCACTGCCACCTCCGACTCCACCATCGTTGCCGCGTCCACCCGCCACTACCACCCTCGACACCATCGTTTCTGCCGTCGTAACCTCTACATGTCACCACTAGCCACCATAAATAGGACCCATCTCAACCCAAGTTCAGTTTGGTCTACAGAACCCGTTTTGACCCGGCAAAATTGTTACTTTCTAAAAACGCCTCGTTTTAACCCGGACCTAGTGGTGTACAAAAAAAAACGGTTTTAGAACCGAAACCGGGAAAAAAACCGAAACCGGTTTTTTTAACCGGGTTTTTTTATAACCGGGTTTAGAACCGAACCGCCAGTTGTAGATCGGTTAGGGATATTTATCTTCGAAACTGGTTATAAAAAACCGGTTTAAACCAGTAAAAACCGTTTTTTTTAATAAACCGGTTAAAAACCTACCCTAACCGGTTGGACCGGTTATTGTTTTGAGTAAAAAAAAACGGTTCGGTTAATAACCGGAACCGGTTATTGAAAAAAAACGATTTGTACACCTCTACCCGGACCTATATTGATCCAAACCCATTTTGACTAGTCACCCGACGCACCTGGTTGGCCAAGCTTAGAAGTAACATATTGATGTCAGTCGATGGGACTCCTTTTATAATAAACTGGGGATTTTATTCAAATTCACATCGCAATGAATGAGTATCAGACAGTTTAATCTGACAGACAGGTTAAGTTGATATTGTTGTTAGTGCCTGTAGTAGCCACTGCATACATCAAATCGTCATCAGAAGCAATGAGTATCAAATCGCCGTCTTCGTCCATATACTTTAGACGAAGCTTTTTACCTTTTAACTCGAAGCTTCGCAAGACTTCGTTTTCCAGATATGCAAGTCCCATTGAAACAGAAAAGTGAATTTTTTTCTTATTGCTATTATGACTTATCTCTGCTGTCACCATCTCGGTAAGCGATTCTATTTTACGCTTTTTGCTTGTTATCTCTATGCTCAAGTTGGTGGGATTCGCCATTGTTAACTCTGAATCCGATGACATGAAATTGTCAGCCACAGAGTCCGAGGATGTTTGTATAACATCAGGTTCCATGTTTACAGACAGAACCGCACATGACTTGTCACCCAGTTCAAATCCTGAACTCATCGGAATGTTCTGCTTCAATGTTAGGACCAAGTTCGAGACCTGTCCGCTGTCTCTAATATCTGGAGGTAGATAAAACTCTAGCACATAGTCATCATCGGCTTCAACACTACACAAGATCGCAAAGCTGCTGGTCAACCGGTACATGCGTGCATTGTGGATCAAAGGGTACTCTGCGTCACTGAGTTTGGTTACGTCTCCACAAAAACATGAACCGCGGGATAACAACGCCTTGCCAACAAGGCCACAGGACCTGTCCAGATGTCGTTCTCTGCAAGCTTTAAGGAACGGCCACAAGCTCATGTCTTGAACATAAA
The DNA here is from genome assembly GCA_030545235.1 of Helianthus tuberosus. Classification (NCBI taxonomy): domain Eukaryota; kingdom Viridiplantae; phylum Streptophyta; class Magnoliopsida; order Asterales; family Asteraceae; genus Helianthus; species Helianthus tuberosus. The sequence goes on from CM060418.1 coordinate 193,785,144, forward strand.
ATGGTAGATTGGTTGTCGACATGCAGACTTTCCCAACACATCTAGTGTCGAAACTACTACAGCTCTTTACTATAGCGTTTTCATGGGAAACGAAACTAGTGTGTTGGGACACAGCCCATGTCTGAGCAAGAGGTAAACTGTGGATTTCACAAGCCTTTTTCAGAATGCCGTGGATTTTATCTAAATTATTTTGCCTGCTTTCGTTAGGAACCTGTATAAAAAAAACGATCTCTCACGTAAGGATTCCAAAGCAAAGAAGAAGATTAGATTATAAATTAGCAGGACCCAACTCACATTAAAAGAAGGAAAATCAAATCCTTGTGGGCTTATCAGATTCTGTGTCTGCAAGATGACAACAATTTGAAAATGAGTTGTTAGAAACACAATTGAGTTAAAAACGAGAGAAACTCATTAACTTTGGGAGGAAAGATGGAAACCTCAAGTGCGTTGTGAAGTTGTTGAACCTCATAAGCATAACTCGTATACTTTGAAGACATCAATAGCTCAAGCACACCGACACATAACTGTATATTCGAATCAAAAACCGGTAAAGCCAAATAACCATGGAGATTGCAACGAATCGCACACTCTTGTTGCGGAAAATGTTCTGGCATGTAATTAGTTACATCAGGTGTCCACTCTGGCAACCCTCGTCTGTATACTCGAGCTGCAGGACTGCGGTCCCCTTCTTCATAATCCTTATCCACAACAAAAGATCTCCCCTCAGAATCCTGCCAATACGAACTAAGCTCTGCATCAAGTACACCAATACCAAACGGCTGATCTATTGTTGTAAGTAATTGGTGCTTCCCAACATCATGAGGAAACCAAAACTGAACCAAAACACGTTGCTCACGGACAGTTAAGAGTTTTAATGCAGCTACTATCTTGTCCTGTATTTTCTGATGATATGGGTCAATATTGGCAGCTCTTAGTTCCAAACCTATAGTTTAGAAAATCCATGAAAGAAGCACACCAGGATTATTAACTTGAAATCTTTTAAAGATCAAAGTGTCACAACTATAATTAGACGCTTTGAAAATGAAGTTGCAAGTTTAATGGATTGTAGTGCGCCGGCTTAGACTTCTCACACTTTCAGAAATTTTTTACTTTGTAGCCAACTCCTAACCTATATATATATATAACACTGACAACCACAGAATGTATATATGTGTATGTACACGAGTCCAAATCTACTCCGACAAAGAAAACAATCCATACTCCAATATGTAAGATAAATGCATACTAAAACCTAAATATTAAAACATTTTTCTCCTTCGTAATTACACCATTAAGTTTTTACCAACTCCAGGTTTTGTAAATTGTAGACTTTCATCACTTTGCTGGTTTGAAAACACCAAAAACAGAACTTACCACTCACATGGTTTTAGTAAGGCTTAAATCATTTTCGGGTCATTCACATCTAATTGTATTCTCCTAACTAGGGGTCCAAACGAGCCACGCTACTCGAGCCCGGCTCGAAACGAGCCAAGCTTAAATGAGCTCGAGATCAAGCCCAAGCCTAAAAACAAGCTCGTTTAGTAAACGAGCCCGAGCCTTTCTTATCGAGTTGGCTCGCGAGCCAAAACGAGCCCACTACTATTATACTTTTTAATTAATATATCACATATTTATTTAAATAATAGTAATTACTATTTTTAAAACTATGAAAAAAAACAAAATTATATATAAAATAATAATTATAATTAATTTTAATTAATTAATAAATGCTAAAAGAGCTTAGCCCGAGCCGAGCTCAAAAAATACCTACGAGCCAAGCTCGAGCTTTAGAAATAAAGCCCAAATTGAGCTAATCTCGAGCTTTTATACATTAAACGAGCTCGAGCTCAGACTCGGCTCTTTTGAACCCCTACCCGACCCACATTTTGGCTTGATTAGAGGCGCACTCACATTCAAACCAAGCCAATTAAATTCCACTCATATTGACCACATAAAGGTCGTTACCACTAACAAAGCATATCATTTCGCAGCAATATCCAACACAACGATGATTGTAAAGCATATCATTTCCCAGCTGAAACAGCTAATCCCGACACAACTATGATGTTGTATGACCATGAAATAGAGGTTGTATCATGCCAATATTGTATCTCACAATGATCACATACAATATTTTATCTCACAATGACAATAATAAAACCAATATAAACTACGGATGCATGTTTTATTAAATCATGCAACACAAAGAGGCTTTTATCTGCAAACTGAAACTCTGACAAGCCTCTTCTACAGATAGAAAAGTTAACAAGGAAGTAAGAAAAAAGATGTACTGATAGTTATGGATTTAGATGAATCGGATCGAAGGAGTTACTCACATGGCTTATTTTTTCTAAACACCGAAAGTGATGGCATGTAGCTTGAGTCACAAAGCTGTCTTACAGAAGTAATCTCTCTCTTGGAAACCGTCCACAAATCCTTATCCGCATAATCAACTGGCTGCGACTTCCTCTTCTGGTCCGCACACTTTGGATACATTTCAGCTTCTTGATTTCTATAACATTGCACATGTAAGAGCCTGTTTGATCAAAAGGGACAACTAGTACTGAATAGTACTGAATGAACAAAAGGCCTAAAACTTAGAGGCTCTGTTTCAAAGTCTGGTTAACGAAAGATGACATATTAGTAAGTGTTCCAAACGGATAATTTATATGATAAAAAACCACTTCAACTATGTAAACCATTTTAAACAACAAGACAGTTAGATTATTAAAAAAAATCAAGGACAAATAATCAACGATCTTATCACAGCATCGTTCAATAATAGCTTGAAACACATTATTTGTCCCATACTTGGAACACAGACAACGTAAATAAATAAACTGATACAAATGAGTATTACTACACTTAAAATAGCGAAGCATAATGACAATTGAGGAAAACTTTAAAATCAAAGTTACATGCAGATTTGTCAACTAACACCACTTTTAACTATTTCATTAACCAGTACTTTACGAAAAAAGTTCATACATCTGATAAATCCAAATGCAAACACAGTCAAATAGGCTTCTCTTATCTTTTATCTTAGTTTATCTTCCTTAACCGATACTATTTCATTAACCAATACTTTGGGAAAAAAAATTGACATACCGGTTCTACTAATTTTTTAACGGTAAGTACCGTCAATTTAGACTAATCGACTGTTGACCCATTTTTGTTGGATCACCACGTGTGTCTGGAAGAGGGGAACATACAAGTAAGAATTCCACATCATTCATAAGTCCCTCCGTACTCGCAGTTTATATAACGCCAACACCATCCATCACGCCCTATGCATGGGCGGACCTAGCCTTTGGTCAGGGTGGGCGACCGCACCCCTTGAAAAAAAAATTTAGTGTATATTTTAGGCAAAAAACCCGACCGCACCCCTTGAAAATATGGTTGAACACCTTATCCGCACCCCAAGCAAAAATTTCTGGGTCCGCCACTGGCCCTATGGCGCCGGCGACACCGAAAACCTAAGCAAAACACCGCCCCGGCCGGCGCCACTACACATGGCCTAAAGGGGGAAGGGGTGGAACCCGAAAACCTAAGCAAAAACTCATGCCACATCACCTACCTGATTAACCCAAGCATAAACCAGGGGTGCAACCCGATTCAAAACCCCAAACAAAGACACAACCCAGATCGGTAACCATCTTCCGTTTTCGTAACCCAGTTTCACCACCCGAATCACCAGCGGCGGAGGTCGACCCAATTGGGTACCCCTACCCGATTGCCACACCCAAGAATGCTCCGATTGCCATACCTGATGATGAGTATATGTATATATATGCTTGTATGTACACATGCGCTGAAAATTCTAATCATGTGTTGATGATTGACAGTAAAATAAACACACAGAGATCGAAATACAAAACATATAAACGTAAAACGAAGAGATCCGTGTATGTCATGAAGAACAGAAAACGTGGTGCCTATTGGCAACTTGGGGCTACGTGTCACGTTTGTGATATGCCTAACTTTCTGATAAAGTCCACTGAAAAGGACCATGACCCATCCAAGTGGAAATTAATAATTAATAAAAAGATATATTTGATTCGGATAAAAACCAGATGGGAATTGATGTCGTTGGATGGAAATGAAATTATCCGTAATTTAAATGTTTGGAAAATTAATCCAGTAGCTTGGAATGCAAGGCAATCTAATTAATTCAGTAGATAGATATACTGTAGGTTTATTTTTTTTATTTTTTTTTTTAGAGGAGTCGTATTATATTTCAAATAGGTTAGATTAATCTCCAAGTTAGTAGCTTATAAATAGCGATAGTTTATTTGTAATCTGATTCAAATAGGTTAGAGGTAATCTCCAAGTTAGTAGCTTATAAATAGCGACAGTTTAATTGTAATCTGATAAGTTTTTATTCGAAGTTTATTAATAAAAAGAGTCTTAGGTGTCCTCTGAATAAAGTGTTCGTTGATATCAGTTGCTCCAACAATTGGTATCAGAGCACGATTCGAAGGTGCTTCTTGAAGCGATTCACTCGGGGCGTATAACCGATTGAATTCCGGAGAAGAGTTTGTCGTTCTTGATTCAGAGATCAAAGGAGAATTTTCGAGGTGTCTAACTGAACTATACCAAAACCGACCAGCCATCGCAAATAGGGCTGAATTTTTGGTACGGAATTTTGATCAGGAAGAAAGCAAGAAGAGAAGACTATGGCCGACGGAGAGCAACCCAACAACGCAGTAGCGAACGTGCGTGATCACTAGAATGTTAGCCTTCAATGCCCAAAGTTAACCTCTACAAACTACTCGTCATGTGTTACAGTCTGAGTTGGAGAAGCTGAAGATGAAAGAAACCGAGATAATAGATGAATTTGCAACCAAGATTAGTGCTATTGAAGGGAAGTTCAACAATCTTGGAACCACACTTGATCCGGAGGTACAGGTACGAAAGCTGTTTAATTCGTTGTCGATAAAATTCTTGCTGATTGTGGCATCTATCAAACAATCGGAAGATCTTGAGACCATGCCTTTTGAAGAGGAAATCGGCAGATTAAAAACCTTCGAGGATCGAGTAAGATTGTACGTCGTGAATGAAGGTGGCTCACAAAGCAAGCTTTTATTTTCCAAAACAAAAAACCATAAAAGAAACTATGGTAACAATTATCGGAAGAGGCAAGGTAGAGGACAAGACTCCACTTATAATAATCGCGGTCGTGGTCATGGCCAAGGCTGGAACCATGGCAGACGCAGATACAACAAACAAGTAGAGACGAAACGTGATGAAAATCCGGGACAAGATAACAACCAAAATCAAGAAAATAACCGCTCACGAGACAAATGAAACGTTTGTTGTTTTAATTGCAATGGACTTGGCCATGATGCTTGAGAGTGCACAAGGGAACCAGAAGGTGTAGTGATGCGCTAAAAGTAGTTTAATAAAAATTAACTAAATTAACCTAAATTTTACTCTAGACTTTCTAAGACTCGACTAAACTACTAATCGGCAAGTGAACCGGTCGACTCTAGTAAAGCTAAGTAAATCCGGATATCGACCCCACAAGACTCTTTTGATTACGTAAACTAGACTCAATAGACTTGACACACTGACACGACTAAATTGATTTTATATTTTTGAGGGGGGGGGGGGGGTGGGGTTCTAAAATCCTAAATTGCAATTAAATAAATTTAACTAACAAAAACAAACTTGAACGCGACTGAAACTAGGGTTGAACTCAATGATGACAAATAACTACCTAAGTTGGAATCCCAAACGTTATTGTATGGCTTTCTATCGGATGCTAATATGCTATGGAACCGGGATCTTTAAAGGCTAAAGCCTAAGAGAAACCGAACAGTACTACCGACCTTTCTCGGGAAGACACCTATAGGTTGTGAATACCGGTTAACTAGACTCCCTCACGGTTATCTATATATCTAGAAAAGTGCCCTAAAGTGACTAGCTACATCACAGTGGAAAGTCTAAGGCAACTATGGAACTTGATTTGGTTCAATAGACAAGAATTTGGCAAGGCAACTAAAACCGGCTTCTCACAAAGACCTAATCCTAGCGATTTACCAATCTAGACCTATCAATAACCTAGCACCTCACATTAACCAGAATTAGTAGAATATCTAAACCGAATTAAATCATGAAAATTTTTTCTATGGTTTATTGGCCAATTCACCACAATATTACCCAAACGCGCTAAGGATCCAATAATCAACATAAACCCATTATATGAAAGACATTCATCAAAGTCGATATGAAACAATAAACAATCAATAAACATGTAAAGATAGGCATACATACCAAATAAAAGAACCAAAGTTATTTACTTTTCAAGAAAAATCCATAAACATAATCTACATCCAATAAAAATCCAAACTTTAACTATTGTTCATCACAACCTAAGTAGTTTGGGCGTTTAGCCAAGAAACACAGTTGCAAAAACCAGAATACAAGTTCTAAACGAAGAATTCATTGAAGTAAAAGAGAAAATTAAGAAACAAGATGATCCGGGAAGATAAAACCCGTTAAATCTTCGATCTTAAGGCTTCCAGCTCCTACCCAACAATTCCTAAGCTTCCTTGCCTTCGAAACCATGCTAAAACAGCTCTTAAATTCGTCCAAAGATGTCCAAGTTCGAAACCATGCTAAACCAGCTCTTAAATTCGTCCAAAGATGTCTCCGTTTTAAGCGTTCGACTAGTCAAATCGAAGCTTGGAATGAGGAACACTTCGTGGCAAGGACCCAAAGGGGCCTTGTACAAGTTTCGGCCCAAAAACGTATTCTAATGAGAGTTATGAACACTTTTATGTTTTTCTCGGTGTTTTATGTATTTTGTTTTTGGCCTATAGCCTTTTTGTGGCTCATTTCGAATTTCAGTTTTTATTTATATCTTGCTCTTGTAATTCTAATGGCCAGACTTCAATTTTGAGAATAACCATTTTCATTTCAAATTCTTTGCCCTTTGGGTTGAATTTAGAGGGTTTGGGGAAGATCGTCACGGGTATTCGTAGAATCAAGGTGATTTGTTCTTCATGATCGTATCACTCGCTACATCTGTCCTCTACTTTTACCTAAAAGAAATGACTCACCCAAAATGTTGGAACGTTTGACTTGGTTATACGTTCCAAAGTCTAATATTGATTTACTTTATGAAATTATAACAGATTGTACCTCGTCTGAACCTATTATTTCTTTGTTAAGTACCCTACCATAACCATAACCATATATATATATGGTTATGGTAAAATGAAAACTTGTATTAGTTTAAAAAAACGAAAACTTGTATTAGTTTAAAAAAACTAAGGGAACTAGTAAGAGCCCTTGATCTATAACCCTTTTGATTTTCTACATTGTTTGTAAAAAAGGGCAATATGGTAAATCCACATAGCGTAATCACTTTTGATTTTCTACATTGTCAGACCATCCCACCTCCAATGACTTGTCTACCTTCTTTTTCTATTCATTTTCTTTTGCACTCTAAAATTATTGTTGTGATTTAAAAAACTTCCCCAATTGCAGAGAAAATGAAGATCAAACGTAGATTAAATTTAACTATACATGGTTGTGTTGCATAAGATTTATTAAACTGGCTGTGTTGATTTAATTTACATAAATATTATTGAAAATGGATGTGTAGATTTAATTTTGTAAAAAAATGCACCAATCACAATAAAGTTGAACAAAAATCAAATACATGTACAAAAAAATGCAAGAGTATTATAAATTAATAAATACACATGTAACTAACTATCTACTATTTATATTGACGTCAATATTAAATATTTACATTCACGTAAATATTAAATATTTATACTGCGTAAATCCCAAACACTTTTCTCATTTACAACAATGTAAAAAACATTTACAGGAATGTTAACATCAATCGACTCGTATTTTGTTCTGATCAAAAGCCCTAAAATATCGGTTTGTAATTTGGAAAAAACTTAACTTCGTTAAGCTATTTTAACGGCGGACTATTTTACAAAAAAAAAATAAATAAATAAATTGACCAGTTCGAATTATTATCGGCCAATAACTGACTTGTGATTATTATCGGACAAATTGAGTTAAGTGAGATTATTTATTTCCAATTTTTGAAAAAAAAAAAAAAATATGATGGTGTAACTAAAAAACAAATGGCTACCTAAATTCAAATCCACTTTTCTTTGAGATCTTTTGGTGGATACAAATCAAATAAACAAACAAAATAAAATACCGACTTGGATTATGAGTTGTCATCATCCCTTTGTAGCCTTTGAAATGCAAAAATTTCCTTTCTTTAATATAATAAAATATATGCATTTGTAAGCAGGGCACTGATAAAAAATGCATAACCTACCCATTAGCTTTAATCTCCCGACGGCTTATGTCCGTTGACCCACAAAGCCACTTTTCTTGAGATTTTTTGGTGCATACAAATCAAACAAACCAAATGACTGTGACTTTCGCAAGATAAAAAAAAAGGCCAGCTATGACATAAAAAGAGATAAGATCTTAGAGGAGATATGACATAAAGAGAGATTTTTTTTTTGAACGGCTAATGGTGCACCCCTAACGATCCCGGGTTCGAGCCCCGGGCCCCCCCGAAGGTCCAGCCCTCACCAGTCATACGCCGGTTAGTACTCGAACCCCCCCTTAACACCCCCGAGCGGGAAACCCCCGATCAAAGCCCTTTCGAGCCGGGCGAGTTGATTGTCCTCTGCGAGGATCGAACTCGTGACCTTGGTAAAACCCTCTCACCTCCTCCCAAACCAATTGGGCTGGGAATCATTGGCACATATCTTAAAGGAGAGAGAAAAATAATGGGTAAAATGTCGAAATTACCCTTCAAGATGTTATTTCCTAGGAAACATATGGTGAATCAGCTATGTTATTTCCTCCTGATGACATGGTGTGGTTAAAATGAGTTCTCTCAGCTTGAAGTAGTTCTTTCCCTGATCCGTATCGTGGGGCGTTATTGTTACGTATAAATAAAGGCATATTTGATCATGCCATGATGAAATTTTTTTCTAAGTTTTTAGTCCGTTTGTGAGGGTGGAGGGAGTGGTTAATCACTCCCCATTTTCACTACCCAATAATCTCATGCCATTTCAAGTCCTTACTCCACTCTTCATTTTCCACTAAAACACTAGCAATGATCAAACACCCACTCAAACAATCACATTCCCCAAACACTCACTCAAACAACTCGGTGAGTACACACCGCCAAACCAAGTCCCTGATCACCGATAACACCCCGGCAACACATCACCCCTCGGTAAACTACCCTCCCCGCCCCACTCACCGCTACCATACTGTCCACCCTAATGCTTGTACTAATGTTTGGTTCATATTGGTTGACTTGAGTTCAAGGTGGCTCGTGGGACTCATGCAAATGAAGAAGCTAGTGTCTCCCACCCTTAATACTTAATAATAAATGTATTAAAATATGTTTATAAAAAGTATATACTAAAGTAATATGAATACACTTCAGTTGATGTGTAACCTGTTTAACCCACTTGACTTGTTTAGTTATAGCTAATCCAAATGATTTACGTAACATGATTTTAATAAAATATGACCCATTTTCATACGAAATGGTATAAAACTTATTAACTAACACCATTACTTTCATTCATAGATTATTACTAGTGGGGTGACCGCGCGTTGCAGCGGGGACCGCAACAGTTCAGTTGGTGATTTTAAGGGTGTGCACAATGTGGCGGGAACACAACACTTAGGTTAGTGATTTTAGGGGTGTGTATCCGGCGCTTCGGTTAAGTTTGAGTTTAGTTTTGAGGCATAGCCATAACAAAACCAAGTTAGTTATAAAACATGACATTCTAATGTACCTAGTAAAAAAAAATTACTCTTATCTTAGACTTACTAATTGAACAGGTTTCATCTTCTGATTATGGTAGTTCAGCCTCTTTATCCAAAATAATTATTTTATATATAAGACTCTTTGGTAATAATAATAATAATTATTATTATCCTAAAAACCAAAACCAAATAAACAAATTTCATATATATATATATATATATATATATATATATAGGGTAGGGTTCCAGCGTGAACAACCTCCCAAGAGTGAACTGCGTGAACATATATGGACCCTTGATTTCCTTTTTAGTTGTTAAGGGTAGGATTGTAATTATATAAAAAATTAGATTTAAATCATTATTTTAATAATTGAATTAAGTTACATCTTTCCTAATTTAAATTCATTATCCACATTATGTTTATTTATTAATAAGATAATTATCAAAACAAACAACAAATCACCAGATTTCAATTTTAATTTTTATTTCAGATTTCATCACCAGAATTCAAATTTTGATTTTTAAGATCCACGTAACCTTCATATTTCAACGGTATACACATGTGTACTTGAATATAAATAGAACAGTACACATGTGTACTCAGCATCGTACATATGTGTACAATAATTCACAGGTGTACATCAACATTCAATACAAAAAAAAAATTCTGAGATATCACAAAAACAGACGATATACACATGTGTACATCGCATTAAAAAGAGGGCAAAATCAGAATACACATGTGTACATCGCTTTTAAACAAAAAATTATTTTAATAATTGAATTAAGTTACATCTTTCCTAATCCTTGATTTGATTTGTGAGAGATTTATGCAACCAATTTAAGAGGATAATTGATTACTTGATTTGTGAGAGATTTATGCAATCAATTTAAGATTGAAATTACACATATACCCTTTTTTTATTTAATTAAATGAAAAAAATTAACCAAATAATTACCATCATGCCACTCACTTTAATCTCAAGATCATAACCAGATCAGTTCACGCAGTTCACTCTTGGGATTTTGTTCACGTTTGAACCTAGTCCTATATATATATATATATATATATACTGCATGTATAATTGTCGAACACTACCTTATTATACCAGAATACTACCTTTAGATGACTTGATGTATAACCTAATGTCATAATGACAAGGTCTCTTGAACTCAAACCATCATCAATCTGTTCTTCCAAAAGAGTCTTCCATATGAAAAGTTCAATAGGAGAGTTACAGGTTAACCAAGATTGAATTTTGAGAGTTAAGAAGACAGACTTGCATGGCTAGGCCTGAAACACATTTTAAAATGTTCTCTAAATCAACTTGTCCCACATTTCAGTAGACCCAACAACAAACTGAAATAGATAACCAGTTGTATCAGCTCCTTAAACTCATCCCAACTCATGATCAACATCAAAAAGTGAAGAAAGGAACCCAAGAACCTTGATTGTTTGTTTGGTTTGATATTTGATCAACTCATTTAGCATAAGATTCTTTAGCTTTATCATGAACACTGATTTATTAGGTTTGATATTGATAATACTCGCACATTGGTATTCGTTTCTCATCTGTTTATTTTGGAAGGTGGGAGGGAAATGAATTGAAAGTCACTCTAATTGTTTTCACATGCATATAACTTCCAGTATATTCTTTATTAGATAAAAGTTCAAGATTAGATTTGAAGAAACACGGAACTAATGTTAAGGGTTGATTAGTTTGGTTTATGTTTCTACCATGAGGGTTAATCTTCTTATGACTTTCTGAGCTCCTTAATGATCCGTTAATCCTGCAAAACAGAACACCGTTAGCTCGTTAAGAGGGGAATATGGGGGTTTCCCTCTTAACCAGACTCCGGCGTGAGAATAAGTAACTGCTTTGAGGAGATAATTGTGAGTTAAGAGTGAGAGTAGAGGGAATAGAATGTTTAACCTGTGAACTGAGGTCTCTATTTATAGCCGGAGAGGTGTAAGAGGATGTGGGCTGATGGGCCTTGGGCCGGAAGGCGACAACATAGAGAATATGCTCCTTGTCTCATTGGTGTTGACTGTTAGTGGCTTCTAGAAGCTCTCCGGTGCTGGCGCACCATGATTGTCGGCCTGGCCGTCCTTCTGCCATCAGCAGGTAAGTGGAGATCGAGGGGCAGGTGTCTCTGCCCTGTGATTGGTGCCACGTAGGCGTCCTTAAGTACTCTCTGTCTCCTGCACGTCAGACGATCGTGGAGCACGATTGAGCAGAACCTGGAGGACGCGGATTGGCCCTTTTCTTCTGCCACTTGAACCTTGTGTACCTTTTGAAGTGGTCCTGCACAATAGCCCTGCGCGACCCTTGCTGAACACGTAACTTAGCCCGCGCAGGGTATGGGTGGTTGAAGGCTCTTATTCAGAATGCTAAGTATTAAATGTGGAGTTTTCTCTTGCGGAGACCTCACGCGAGATCAATACATGATGACTTATCCCGCGCGAGGTTGGCAGTAAGCAACTTGATGAATAGGGAGTATGGTCCTACGCGCGACCTGAATGAAGGTCTGCGCGGCTTTTTGGGACCATACCCCTTCAAGTCCCCCCAGTCCAGTGCTGCACCATGCGCGAGGCAAGTGGTTGGAGCTCTGGACTTAGAAAAAGAAAAGTGCTAAAAATGCTTGCTTTGTGTTGGGTAGACGCGCGCGTATAAATGTTTGACAGTTGCTACCGCGCGACTACTATGCCTGACTGTTGGTGATTCTTTACTTCTAATTGTACACGCGCAGGCTCGTTGGGTAACATTAATATTGCGCAGCCTGAGTAACTTCTGCATGAGGTTTGTAGTACTTTTGAGCGGGAAAAAGCTCGAATTTTGAATTCTGACAGGTTGGTAAGAAATGTCGTTGATGGCGACGTTTGAGTTGACTGCTGACACGGCCGACATCAAGTTGTCCCTGATGGTTCCGCTTTCCGTCACGAGAGTGAGGCCCACGCGCGCGTGGTAACCGTCACTCCGAGAATCTCACCTTACGTGGCGTCTTCTGATTGGTCACGTGCGCGGTAATCTCGGCATGTTTACCCATCGCATTAAATACGATGGGTATATATATCCGACGAAGGGGAGAAGATCCTTACCTCTTCTACTGTTGTTACCTTTTCTCTCCACTTGTCTTCTTAATTTCTTCAAATCTTCAAAACCGCAGTAGCAGATCTTCAAGTTTTTCAACATTTTCGAAGTTTCTTCTTTAAATATCCATGGCTGAAGAACATCATCAAGAAGAAAATCCCAGCGAAGAGGGTCCCGTTCCTGTCCTCAAATGGGATTTAGGGTTGTTTGAGCAGATCACCCTAGGATTCTGATTCCCACCGGAATGGGATGCTGGATACCCCGGCCAGAACCAGACGGCCGCCGATGCACTGCCGGGGTTTATTACCCTTTTTGAAGACTTCTTCCTTCAGGGCAACTTCCGGTTGCCAGCGACGGAGTTCTTGGCCCGTATCCTACACTTTTATGGGTTCCACATTTCTCAGATGAGTCCACCCGGTATGGTAAGGATGCGGCACTTCGAGTTCTTATGCCGAGCCCATGACATAGAGCCCACAGTTGAAAGGTTCAGGGTATTTTATCAGTTAATTCGAAATATGGGTTTTTTCTCCTTTGCTAGCTGGGGGTCTGCTAAAAAGATCTTACTGAATCCACCCAAGAGTTTCTATGATTGGAAACAGAAGTTCTTTTTCATTCGCGAGGAGGTGATGCCTATTGCCATGACCTTCCGTCCATGGACCGATGTGATCGAGAAGGAGGAGTTGGCGATTCCCAAGAAGGAAGATTGGTATGTGAAGCTTACCGCCACTCCAAATCGAGTGTTTGGTGAAAGTGTTCTGGTCGCGGCGCAGATGAGTGACCAGTGGCCGCCGGATAGCGAAGAGGTGCCAGTATTGAAGTTTGAGGATAGAGGTTAGTTGCTTCCATGATTTTCTGTTTAATTTCGTTGCATTTAACTGTTGAATTTTGAATGTAGAGGCACACCTTTACCAAGCTGCCTTCCCTACGTTTGGTGGATCTATGGGCGCGCGCCCGCTGAGGTCAGGGGAGCAATATTGGTATGAAACGATCAAGCCGGGCTTCATGTACCCCGTTGTTGGAGCCTTCGCCAATCCTCCTGCCGCAACTGAAGGTGCGCATCTTCCCAATCCCTGACCCTTGCGAGCTGTGACCTCCGCTGGGAAAGAAATTCTTTACCTTTCCAGCGAGGAGTCTGTAGGGTCTTCGAATGGGGAGCTAAGTCCGTGGTCTAATATCTTTGCAGGTGTGTTGCGCGACTTGGGGATTGACCCAGAAGAGAAGAAGAAAAAACCCACCAAGTGGAAGAAGGTGATTACCTTAGACGCTGAGGTGACCAGCAAGAAGGGCGGGAGTAGCCGCGCGACTGCTGGTGCTGCTGACAAAGGTACTCTCCGCCTTCGTCAGAGTAACTTGGAAGATTACGTTATTATTAGTGACTCACTTGAAGGTTTGTCGCGTATAGGCGAGAAGAAGAAAGGAGCTGCTAGTTCAAAGACCTCAGGTAGCGCGGGTTCTCGAAACCCAGATGCTGGAGCCACTCCTTCCTCTGTCGCGCTTGAAGATGAAGATGAGGAACCTGCTGAGAAGTTGATAAGCAGGAAAAGGAGTAGGGAGACCACAGCTGGTGCTTCTGTGGCGCAGAAGGCTGGTGGAGCTCCCGTAATCGGGAAACAGAGTAATCTACGCTCTCTTTATAAATTTTCTCCTGGTTAGTTTCTTGACTTCATTGTTTTCTTTGTGATTACCTCTTTTTGACACTTTGCTTCTGCAGATGCCAAAAAGAAGACCCCTGAGAAGAAGGGTGTCGTGTTTAAAGATCCCCCTGAGCCGGCGCAGAAGAGGCCCAAGGTTACCATCAAGCCTTTCAAGACTGCTGGGGTAGAGTCCGAGAAGGAGAAGAAGAATGCTGCTGAGAAACCTGCTGACAAGGAGAAGGAGAAAGAGAAGAAGAAGGCTACTGAAGAGCCTGTTGGTGGTGATCCAAAGGAGGCCGGGCCCGCTGCTACAACTGCTCAAGAGAAAACGCAGGGTCCGGGGGTCGTCCACGTCACGGGGCTTGACCAGCCCCGTCATGAGAAAAGGAAGGAACCGGAGGTTGAGAAGCTGACCAAGCCTACGCTACCTGATGCCCCCCTTCAGACTGTTAAAATAACTCCTACTACCGGGGGATCGGGTTCTGAGATTCATAAGGAAAAATCTGACGCTGCAGGTAGTGCGAGTGCTGGTTTCCCTGCTGGTCAGGTTGGCGCGGGAGGGCAAAGTTCAATGCCACAATATCCTATAGGTCCTAGGGATACCTTGGGAGATATTTATTACAAGTCTTATAATGAGGAGACTCATGGTGATGCTCCGCACCAACCACCATGGGGTTTGAAGCAGAAAGACACATTCTTGGAGTGTGCTTCTTGTCGCGAGTGGTTTCTGAACTCTCTTCCTCCCGGTGAGGTTAATCGGCAAAGAGCGCGAACCCACAATGGGTTGTATCACGCTTATGTTGTTGGCGAGGCCAATACACGTGCTGCTAACCATCAAATTATGCGCGAGTGGCGCACAATGGTTAGGGAGCGAGAGGAATGGGAGAGGTACCGTGAGCGGTTGTTAAGGCATGTCAAGGACTTTGAAAAGTCGAAAGCTGCTTTTGATGAAGAGAAGGCTAAATTTGAGTATGACAAGAAATATGAGGAGTGGGGTCGTGAAGGTCTTCGGGGCAAGCTTCGTGCTGCTGAAGATCTTCTGGTGAAGGAGCGTGCTGACTGGAAGAAAATTTGTGAAAAAGATAACCAGGAAGGTCGAGGGTAAGGTTGCTGAACTGACCGGGAAGGTTGCTCGAGGGTGAGGTTGCTGAACTGACCGAGAAGGTTGCTGAAGATCTTGAGAGAGCCAAGATTACCGAGCTCGAGGGTAAGGTTGCTGAACTGACCGGGAAGGTCGAAGATGGGCAGGCTGCTAAGGAGCTTGCTGAGGTTCGGAAAGTGTTGACCTTTTATGTCCTTGTGCTTTATGTTTGTAGAGTTATCTAAGTCTTTTATCCTTTGCAGGCTGAGCTGAAAGCGCAGTTATCCAGTAAGGATAAGGACCTGGCGGCCAAGGACGTCGAGATTGCAGAGTTAAAACGTCGCCTGCAAGAGCAGGTTGACAAAAGTGAGTCCTTGGAGATCGACCTTGAAGCTGAGAAGGGCAAGGCTGCCACTACCGAGGAGGCCAAACAGAAGGTTGAAGAGGCGCGAGACGTCAGTACAGCGGCCCTCAACGTAGTGCAAACTAACTACTCCGAGGCTCAAAGCATCGTTGATACTCTGGCTTCTGAGGCTGAGTGGATGCGCGGAAGGGGAGTAGTTCTGGTATGTTCTCTCTTTTTTTTTACTTAGGCTTTATTTGCTAAAACCTACTTCTAATCCATTGCCTTTGTTGTAGATGGCCAACTCTATCCTGAATGCTGGAGAACTGGATGGAGCTGTTGCTGCTCCCATAGATGCCTCACGCGCGGTTGGTCACCGTGGAGGTTATCTAGAGTGTGCACAGCATGTTGGAGAAGCGTTTGGACACGAGTTTGATGTCAGTCATTGCTCAGTGACCGATCAAGCTGATGCTGAGTTAGCACACGCTGAGAAGGCTTATGACCATCTATCACTGCATGTGATGGATTTGGTCACCAAGGCACTGGAGCATGACGACTGGTGCCAACAGTTGAAACAGATTCTTGATCCTCCAGTGACCGTGGAGTTGTCTGTTGAAGAGCCAGCTGGAAATGATGGTGATAAACATGACGATGATGATGATGATGATGGTGACGGTTATGAGTAGGTAGCATTGACAGGCTTTGTGCCTTGTAATTTTATTTTTAGATGTTAAATGTAACCCGTTGCGCGGTCGCGCTTATTTTGAATTAAATCGATGATGGTTTGTTTCTGTAACACCTCGTAAAATCACGTCCAATAAAGTATTGACACGTGTAACAAACCCTAATGAAGTCAAGTGTTGAATTTAAGGGACTAATTTTTTCGAAAAATCAAAAACCTTGATTATGAAAGAACTGGAAGTATTAACATACCTAAAATAAGTTTCTAAATAACCATTTACGGTTTTATATTCACAAATGAGCCACTTGTTGATCGAGTGTAGCCGTTTGCGTAATTAATTGAAAGTTTGCGCAATAAAGGGTTAAAAGCGTCAACATGTTAATTCTTACCTCTGAGTGACCTTTTAACAAACCGAGAGCTTCATGATATTTGATTATACTCTCAGAAATGCCAATCGTTGGCCGTCCGATGCTTTTATGCCTTTAAGTGGCGTTACGCGCAACTTTGCAAATATAAGGGGTTAAAAGTGTCAATATGTTTAATTATACCTCTGAATGACCTTTTAGCAAACCCGAAGCATTGTGATATTTTATAATACTCTCATAAATACCTAATATGGGTTGGATAAGGCTTCGATACTATTAAACGATGATATGCGCAAGTTCGCGCATTAAAGGGACTAAAGCGTCAAACTGTAAAAGTATGTCGATTCGTATGTTATCGGACCTTCCGAATTATGAGGATGAGTTATACATACCCTAGTTATCCTTTATATAGCTTAGATATAGGCTTAGAGGTGTTTGGTGTGCAAAAATAAACTTTTAAGTCATGCAGGGACTAAAAGTGTCAAAAGTGCACAAGTTTGCATTTTCGCGCATATCTCACATTCTGAATATCCCCGGGCATTCAAAAATTTATGTAAGCACTAAAATATTTTATTTTAGTGTTTGGATTGATAAAATCCCTTTCGTCGCGTAGTTTGGTTCGTTTTTAGCGTCCGTTCGTGTTTCGTCGTAATTAGACGCACAACGTGACCGTACGGCCAAACGAACCGACATCCGACATGTTTTTGAGCATGTTTCATGTCCACAATGTTTAGGAATCATTTTAGGGCCTTAATGATGGCTTAACGAGCCCTAAACATGTCGGGAATGGCCTTAAACATCAACAGGGACCAAAACTGCCATTATGGAAACTTGTTTCTGATCAGTGCTTCCCAGGCGGGGCGCGTAAGGTTTGTGTATACCTTACGCGGGCCGCGAGGCCCTCCCAGATTAGTTAAACTTGTTTTAACAGCTGTTACACACTCATCTCCTCACCCACACATGTCATTTCCTGATAATGGGGGCCATTTTGATACATATGGTGTTGTAAACAAGTGTAGGGATGAGATTGAAGCACGATTATCAAGAAATGATCTTAACGGTCACCCGAAATCTATAAATACCCATCTCATTTTCCTTCAAACTCACCCCTTGATCTGAATTGTTCTAAGTTGGAGCCTTTGTGCTTCATACCTGAACATCCTAGATCAATTCCAACCTTGCTTGGACCCTTTGTAAGTGTCCTTTCGTGCTTAGTTTAAATTTCTAGCGTTATAGCCGAAAGGTCAAGCGTTTTGATAAACACTTTGACTTTTAAACGGTTGAGCCATTTCTCGTATCGAACATGGCTACGTGACCGTAATTAGGTAGGTATTTAACCCTCAAAAGGGCACCTCCTAATTACCACGTTTAGTTAGTTAAATTGTCGGGTCAAATAAAAGTCAATCGGGTTAGTTTAAATAAAATTCATATAAAAACCATAAAATCAGTTTTCTCACCTTCATAACTTGGTAAATATTAGTTGAACATGCCTAAGCATGATTCAACCCGACAAATTCTAAGTATAGGCTCGGTTTGGAACCGAAAGTCGCAAAAGTTGACTTTTGCTTTGACTTTCAGTTCTGAACCGATTTAGCTTAGTTTAGATATGCCTTAGGATTCCTTTAGGACCATGTTATAGGTTAGTATAACCCTCTGAGGTTATACAACCTGGATCCTTAGTTATCCTATTCATATGTATGTTTCCGTTACATGCTTAAAAGTTGACCGTTATGCCCTTTTGATATTAAAACAAGATTTTTGAAAATGTGAAAGGACAAAAACCTTTATTACTGATTTATAAACGTGTCCTTAAAATTTCACATCAATTCGTGGTCTAAAATAGTAGTTATGCACAATAGTGTAAAATAAAAGTTTTTTATTAATTAAACGGCATTTTCGGCATAAAGCCTATTTAAACTCAAATTTTGCCATCAAACCTTTTACCTACTGATATAATATAATATTTTGGGATTTTTGGAAATTTTATAAAATTTTAAACTGATCATAACATAGAGTTATCGCATAGACTCGGTAATTGACGATAATGCCCTTTTCGCTAATAAAATGAGTTTTACACATCCCTTGCATGTCAAACCTTTTTCTACTGGTTTTATATATTAAATAAGTCATTTTAAACAGTAAGGTCTGATCAAAATCTCAGATTTCATTAATCAACTCGAATATCGTCAAATACCGACTTTTATGCGATTTAGGCGCATAGTATGGTTTAAAACCATATTAGGCACCTAAGGCTTGTTACCTACTGATGTTATGAATAAAATTTTTATACTTTAGCAGTAAATAAAAGTGTTGAACTCAGACTTCCAAAAATTAACCCTTAAAGCATATGTGAAATGACCAAAATCCCCTTACGGTGCATAGTTTGGCCATAAATGATAAATTTCACACATGTAAGATATCTTACTGATATATTTTATTAAAATAAGTAATTTGCTGATCAATTTAGACCAGAACCTCAGATTTATTATTTAACCTCTTTTATAAACATTAAAAAGACCAAAATACCCCTTCGGGGCATAAATTGGTCTTAAATTCATTTCGAGCATAACAGAAGGTATCCTACTGATATCACAACATATTTAAGGCATATTAACTTAGGAAACCTGTTCATGATTCGTTTGGCTACCCGTTACACATATTTCGCGTTCGGATCGGTTTATGTAACTAGTTTACATAAATTGACCAAAACGAGTCAGACCTTATCATTTTTGTCTCAAAATCCAGAATGTGTTTAGTTTACCCATATTATACAAGTCTCCAAACTTGTCGGGTCTAAATCACATTCTATTCCGGTCTTCGCTTAATCATGCGTTTGAACCGTAAGCCTTTCCTTAAAAACTAACCGGTCTAAGTTACGACTTAAATAAGACCCGTTAGAAATCTAATAGGTTAATAAAACCTTCATTCCAAATTGAAAGGCAATTTAGAGCCAAATCGTATGGATTAACACAAATTCGTGATCACCAAGCTTAGGGGATCACAAGGTATGTTAAATTTTTATGTTTATTGAAGTTGAAATTCTTGATGAATTTATGATAAACGAAATTATTGTTTGCATGTTTGATGTGAGAGTGAAATAAGGATGAATCCATGTCTAGGAACAAATCCTAGTAAGGATTTGACGAATTAATGATGAAAAATTGTGAAATAGATTAATACCCATTTATATGCTAAGTGGGTTTTTATGTCATTGTGATGAACACTTGAATTAGGATGTTAAATTCAGGAATATTGATTGTTATGATATAAGTTCTTGATGTAGTTCATGAACACTAGACATAGAGGTTTGATTTTGATGTAATTCTTGGTGAAAATAACTAGTTATGAACTAGTTAGTAAATATGTAAAATTATGCACATTAGGTGTTTGTTAAAATGCCTAAATGAGAACTAAAGTGTTGAAATTTAGAGTGAAAACGCGTATTCGAATGATATGGCAATTACGCGTGATATGAAGTGATAAGAGTTCTAAATACTATGTTGATTTAGACTTAATATCGTAAACTATGCGATTGAAAGTAGTTAACTTTAGATAAGTTAAGTTAACTAATCATGAAGTCAAATAGTAGCTTCGGCATAGGAAATAAGTGAGGTGGAATAGTCGTGATTTTTATGACTAATTTAACCGCCTTGTAAATGATTGACAATAGTTTGACGCGTAACAAGCTAGATGAAAGCTTGGAGGAGGGAGCGAGTCAAACGGAGCAAGTACGGAAAGAAAAGCGTGGCGTGGATGCGAGGTAAGTGTAAGTTACACACTTATGTAGAATACCCATTTATTCGATACGTTGTAAACGTGATAACGATAATATTGGAAATATGGAAATTTGTCAAGTGTCGACTAATGTAAATCAAGGTTAAAAGGATACCCATGGCGTAAGCCGAAATGGGTTGAATTTGTAAGAAAAGAGTGTAAAAGAAAAAGGGGTATGGTTATAAAATCCGGGATGGGATGGATGTAGGAATTGGAAATAAAAAAAGATGTTTTTGATTAAATAGATAATGTTGGGCATATAGTCCAAACGGGTCGAATGGTGATGATAACACCATTTGACAATATCGACTAATGTGGTTGTCAAGTCTTATGTTAACAGGACCGATTAGCCAATCGGATAATTGCGTCACCATTGATGGTGTGATAATGAAAACAAGGTATAAATCGGGTCTACTTGTTGATCCGGGCCAGGTACGCATAATTATGTTGTAGTTAAAAGTGTTATTTTGGTCGAATAATTTGAGAGAGAGTCCTTCGTCATAAAAGGACTAAAATCGACCAAAACGCCCTTGTAGGCTAAATGGAACAAATGACCCTTAAAGGTTGTTTGGAAACGAGTTTTATGACTAGGTAAATACTTAGAATAAGTATAGAAGCTGAAAGAGGTATTGTATTAGCTAAATGGCACTATTTGAGTTTTTGCCGTGAAATAATGATTCGAGAGGTAAAATTTGGTTTATATTGATCACCACATTAAACCTACCTTAAATACAGTTGGGGTGGGATATTATAGGATAAGAAATGTGGTAATGGAATGCTAGAAGCAATCGAAAGCTATTTTAGGCTCGAAAGTGCTTAAATACCCTTAACGGGTCAAAATAAGCATACGAGCGAAAATGGGTTTAAATTGTGTAATAAACCTGTGATTAGAACCTAATATGGTATATAACATTTATTTGAAGAAGTGTAGGTGATGTAGGAATCAAACAAATATGTTTGTTTGATAAAATGCATAAACGGGTAAAATTTGACAAAAAGGTAACGAGTCGAAGGCTTGAAAGTCTCAAAATTTATTTATGTTGGATGTTGGATTTTAACTTCATAAGATGGAGAATTAAATTACGGACGCGTAGGAAAAAGAATCGGGTAAAACGGATCAATAACGAAGAAGTTATGGCCGTTTCCGTGAAATCGGGTTGAGCTGGGAATGTACAGCAACAGCTGAAGGCAACAGTCTGTGAAAACAAGGGCTAGGCGTGACGCCTAGGCCCTTGGCGTCACGCGACGCCCCTAACTCCGGAAAATTTTTAAATTTTGTCATTTTAACCCCTGTACTTGTTTGAACTTAATATTTGACTATCAAAACTAACTTTTAAGTTGGTTTTGATCATAGGTGATCGCAAGAGTGCCCGGATGAAGATCAAGCTCGATGAGGAACCGAACACGATAAAATACAAGCTTCCGCGCGGCGTTTTGTCGTATCTTTAAAACGACGAATCCAATTACATTAAGTTGCATTTTTGAAATGTTGTTAACATGTGAAAATTTTAGTATGCAAAGTTTTTGTAAAGACACATTTTAGCATTTAAATGTGTATTTTATTAATAAAATCTTGATTTATTAAGTCGGGTGTTACATGATTAGAATATACGGCTGAGTATAAATTTCATTGCTAGCTCAGGTAAATACTTTTAACTTATTTTCCCTATACGGGCTTGGGATACGGTATTATAATAATACCGCTTGGTCGGGTATTGAATGTTTAGTCGTATTGTGATTAAATTATTGAGGTAACCCGCTTTAATATGTATTGTTTGAAATAAAAGCCTTTAGGGGTTAATGACCATGTCCCTGATATCCTTGGCATCATTATATTAAAAAATGGCCACGCCTTAAGCACGGGGTGTAGGCATACACCTAACAGTTGCCTAAGGGAAACGGTATCTCACTCTCTTGTGGGCCTATACTTGTAGTGTGTCTGTTAATCTTGACTCGGTTTCTACATTGGGCCCAGAACGTACAACGAACATGTAAATCTGTATACAAGATTTTTATTAATAAAATTGTCCCAAGTTATAAAAGATATGTTGTGCCTTGTGCATTCAAATCAATTTTATTTAACCTTTTCAAATGAGTCGGTTAATTGTATTTACCAGTGTAAACTGACGTATTTTCCAAAAAGGTTAAGTGACAGGTACTGTACGGAATTGGCTGGGAGCTCAGGGCGTTAATAGGGAATCTTGCAAGTTCTAGATGCCTAAAGTCTGTTGAACAATGTTATCTTTTGTTTTAAGATCCGCCTGTGGATCCATCTTACATTCCGTTGTGATGTTTAATATTACTTTTGAATCGGATTGTAATATATTTATCTTTTGCTTCCGCTGTGCATTTAAATATTGTGTTGTTTGACTATAATGATATCAACTACGTCACGATACTCCCCTACCGGGCCCACCGGTAAAATGTGGAAATATCGGGGTGTGACGGTTTCTATGTAACTATTGAACCGTTGCGCTTGTTGAATATGATGTTTATGTTTGCTTTCTCTTTGTCCAGTTACAATTATTGCACTCTTGTTAGAAACTTTGGTTAAGTTAGCGCGAATAAATGTAAGTGTGCCTCTTGTGCGAGTGTAACTGCTTGATCTCGCGCTATGTTCGCGGAGGACCTTGGAAGCATAACTCAAGAGCTCGTAATTTACTGAAGTGTTTTCGTGCTAATCAAAAGTTTAACATGCATTTGTAACGTAGAAGTCATCATGATAAAAGAAAACATAAGGCTTATGCTTTCATTGATTAAGAAACAGGCGCTTAGGCCAACATACATCGCATGTAAGTAACACAAAGGGCGTTTAGCCAACATAGAAATTAAAAAAGGCGCGTGGCCAACATGAGTGAGTAGAGGCGCAAGGCCGAGAGCAGTTACATATAGCACTTGCGCAGTTGTTGCGCGTTCCACGTGCGTGGGATGATGTATCCGTCCAGAGTGCGCAACTTGTATGCCCCTTTTTTACCTAGCACCTCGTGTATTAAGTATGGGCCTTCCCATTTGGGTGCTAGCTTTCCTGGGCGTTCACCGTTTGAAGCTTCATTGTCTCTGAAGACATACTCTCCTGGAGTGAAGGTACAAATGTGCACTCTTGCATTGTAATACCTTTCCAGCTGTGTCTTGTACTTGGCTTCTTTAATTCGCGCAATTTCGCTGTTGGGATTGAACCCTACCTAAGGAACAGATAATTAAAGCCAAAACTGGATCAGAGCAGTGGATCCAGAATAAGCAGATGTTATGTATACGAGTCTCTCCCCTTGAAAGTGGTTTCAACATCTGCTGACCTCCTATCTACTGATCGTACAAACTGCTGACCTACAAACTGCTGATCAAGTAAAAGACTGATGGAAGACTAAAGCTCTGCTGTTCAATCTACTGCCTTGAGTCAAGCTCTGCTGATCATGACAAGTACTGCTGGGTTCACATCAGTGGAAGGATGCAGCAGTAGTTTAGATGTCTTTATGTAATGAAATGTAATAACAGTAGTTAGCATAGCAGAGGTTGTATAGATCAGAGGTTAGAGTTTGTTAGGAGGTTAGATGTCGCTTTCATGGTGACGTCAACTTAGATGCTTCAGTGGTTTGCTCGTGCCTATAAATAGAACAGTGCTCTGTACTGTTCTATTAGCTCTTTCACTATCTTCTTCCTGCACGAACAAATACTGTAAGCTCAGGCTGAGGGGGAGTTTGCTGCATACTTGCAAATTGTAATCGTTGTTGAAATTAAATTCAATCATTTGGTTCAATGTTAAACTTGTATGTTAAAAGCAATTCTCCTGTTTGATTGTGAAAAGTTTGCTTCCATCTTAATTCCGCTGCACAACTCATTCATCTTCGTCTTAATTCAAACGTAAAACACAATCAATACCAAACTCAGATCCTAACAATTGGTATCAGAGCTTGGACAGTCAAATTTGATTTAACAATCATTTTGACATAAATAGTTCAGCTCATAAAAATTAATACTGATAGTTTGTTCGTTTTGTTGAAAAACAAAGAAAGGTTTAATCACCATCAAAGTTGATTAATCAGTGCCTGTAAAACAACCAGGATGACGTCACAATCACAAGATGATAAGAATAACATTGGCTCTCTTTTCAAACCACCCATGCTTAAACGAAATGAATACAACATCTGGGAGAGAAGGATGTGTCACATCCTTGCTCAACAGAACACTGGATGTTGGAGGTCTGTTGTTTTTGGTCCCCATGTTCCTATGGTGCCAAGTGCCGAGGATGCAAAGAAGTTCGTTCCTAAACCAACTGAAAACTATACTGAAACTGATTTTCAAAAGTTCGAACTCGATGCCAAAGCATTTAGCATCATAGCATCTGCATTACCCAATGAAATCTTTGTTGGACTGTTACATTGTAACAGTGCCAAAGAGCTATGGGATGCACTGAAGGAACAGTTTGGGGGGACAGAAGAAGTTATTGAAAACAATAGGGAAATTCTGAATCAGCTGTATGAAACATTTTGTCACATCAAGGGTGAATCATTGACTCAACAAATTGAGCGATTCAGTTGTCTCATTAGTGAACTAAGGCTTGTTAAAGTAACATTTCCAAATTCAACTCAAAATAGCAGGTTCCTTAAATCACTTCCAGAAAAATGGGACACCATTGCATTTGTTACTAGAAACTCAGCTGAGTTCAAAGATCTGACCCTGACCCAACTTCATGGTAGACTCCTAACCTATGAAAGGGAGCTAAACCAGAAAAAGAAGTTGCAAGAGTCTGGCAAAGTTGCTGATGATTATTCATTTGGTAGCACAGCTCTTTTTGGTCAGGAAGAATCTGGTAGCAGTGGTAAGGATCAGGGTTATGATCACTTTATTGATATAACTGCTGGTGGAAATTTTAACAACCCTGATCCTCACTCTGCAAATTATGCTTTTACTGCAAATTGTGAAAACCAGATGTCAGATAACTTGTGCTTTGAACTCAATGATTTGCAACACTTTGATCCCACTGACTTAGAAGAGATGGATATTTTGCATCAATTGGCTTTGCTTAGTGTAAGAACAAGCAAATTCTACAAAAGAACAGGGAGAAAATTCCCAGGGTTACATGGGAACTTAAGAGTGGGGCTAGATAAATAAAAAATTAAGTGCTAGAAGTGCAATAGGCTAGGTCATTTTGCTAGGGAATGCAGGAGTCAAACCACTGGTCCTATAATCACTCATCCCAGCTCAAACCCTAGACCACAAAATCAAAGCACTGTTCACTATACCCGATATACCCCTACAGCCCATGTTAACACTGCTCACTATGCTGCAACCCCTGTGCATGTGCATTATGTTCAAACCACTATTCCACAAATTCAGTATGTTCAAACCCCTGTCCCTCAGGCACAAGTGCAATCTGTTGCACCTCAACAAGCTGCTCCAACAGTGGTACAACCAAATCAACAAAGCTTTTTCACCCAAGGTTTTCTTGACTGGAGCAGCATGCCAGATGAGCTTGGTGATGAAAAATTTTTACTCTATGCTTTTAATGAACCTTCTAATGATGAATTTTGTTTGATGGCATTAGAGTCAATACCAGAGGGGGTAGAAACTGAAGGTGAACAGCTAAGTGCTAAAACAGTGGATGAGGTGACTGAAGCAGTGGTTACTGCAGTTGCTGGTGAACTACTGTTGGGAGAAAATTCAGAAACCCTGATTGAACCACTGTCCGACCCCTGGTCCAAAGAAGACAAGGAAGAGAAGAAAGCAGGTGAGAAAGAAGTAAGAGTTGATGATGAAGAGGATCATCAATGTGATTGTGCCATGATGGCTGCTGCCAAGGTATCACCTCAAGTTCTTGAAAAACTGTGTTCAGACAAATGCATTATTGCATTTGCTAAGATCAAAGAGGTAAATGAATACCTTAGGGATAAAGTCTTAACTGATGAAGTCAAATTTGAAAAGTCATTAAAAGAACTTAGAAACAAATTGGCTGAAAAAGATAAAGAGATCAGCAGTCTCAAAGAAGAGCAGAGCATAACCAAAACTCAACTCCAAACTATGGTAGAAAAATTCCAAGTTTGCAAAAAGGAGTTGGAGTCCACCCAGATCACCTGTGAAAGATGGGTGGAATCTTACAAAGGGTATGAGGTTATGCTTGAGAAACAGCTTGAAAGCAATGTTAAGTTTGGTATAGGATATAGAAAATATGATGATCTTGAAAACACTGCTGGAAAAAAAGCTGGTTCATCTGAAATTTTACCAACCAACAAGAATGGCCAAGAGGATAAAATAACCGACAAACTTGGTAACAAAATCACTTTGGAAAGATCTGTGGGATCCTCAACTTTTGAGGAAATTGAGAAATACCAATTTAAACCCACATGGTCTGATGAGTGTGACATTCTTGAAAATTTCAAGCCCATGGACTTTACAACCACTGATGGTGTCACAGCTCCAAAAGCAAAGGTCATTCCTATCAAAGACATCCCAACAGTGGTTCAAAACTCTGTTGCAAAGGTGTCTGAGAAAATGAAGAAAAGAGAAAAGGTCAAAAACTTGTTTTGTGAATTTTGTGAAAAGAGAAATCATCTAACAAAAGACCGTTTTCATCTAAAAGCATATGTTCTAAACAAAACAAGTGTCTTTGTTCCTGCTGAAAGCTGCACCATCTGTGGTAAAACAAACCACAAAACTCAAGCATGTGTGTATCTCAAAAACTTTGATGTGAAAAAGAATGAGTACACTGCTAAAACATCCTTGAGTCCATCAACATCATCTGTCAAATTCACCAAGAACCAACCATTGTTTGTGCCAGTCCAAACAGCTATCACAAAACAGCTGAATCAAACATCTGCCCAAAGAGATGTTCAAGAGACTGATGCACCCCCTGCCAACCAATTCAGAAAAGGCAAGGGACAATCGTTTTACCAAAGGATTCCACAAGTTTATGAGACCTACAAAAGGCCCTCTAAACCTAGAGTGAACAGGCATCCTTTTGGATATCAACAGGTGATTGGTCAAAACCCACAACAGTGGTTAGAAAGAAACAGTCCTAAAATTGTCCAAACCCCTGACCTAACCACTATCCATCAATCTGCATGCATCCCAGACACTGTTGAGACCCCATCCAAAGCCTTATTGGCTTTGGAAACCCTAATGAACTAATCCTTTTACTTCATGTGCAGGGAGCTTCTGCATGCTTAGATAGCCTTTGGTATGTAGATAGTGGAGGCTCCAGGCACATGACAGGATGTAAAGCCCTACTCAAAGATTTCAAAATCCATGGACGGGGTGATATATCCTTTGGGAATAATAGTAAAGGGAAAGTTCTGGGGTCTGGTACAGTACAGTCTGGAAATGTAAAATTTGAAAATGTCAATCTGATAGACAATCTAAAATTCAACCTCCTAAGTGTTTCACAAATGAGTGATAAGGGGTATGGGTCATTCTTCACAAAGGAGTGTTGTAGGATTGTTGGACCAGAAATGGTTAAAAAGATTGAAGCAATAATAAAAACTGGAAAAACAAAACTTGTTGCTCAAAGAAGTGGCAATGTTTATGTTGTTGATATGTCAAAAGAGTGTCCCAGAACTGATGCCTGTCTGTTCTCAGCTGCCTCTAACAAAGAGACAGAACTTTGGCACAGAAGACTGGGGCACACAAATCTCAAGACAATCACTGAAATTTCAAAAAACGGCCTAGTAAGAGGCTTACCACAAAAATTGTTTTCATGTCCTGAGCATTGTGTTTCCTGTTTAAAAGGAAAACAACATAAAAGCTCCTTTAAGTCCATTGAAGAGTCCAAAACAACCCAGTGTTTGCAAATGCTGCACATGGATTTGTTTGGCCCAGTTCAAGTCATGAGTCTCAAGAAGAAGAGATATTGTTTGGTTATTATTGATGACTTCTCTAGGTTTACATGGACTTTCTTTTTACACTCAAAAGATGAGACTGCAGGCATTTTGCAAGACTTTGTGACACAGGTTGAAAAGCAATTTGACCTTCCAGTAAAAGTCTTCAGGAGTGACAATGGCACAAAATTCAAAAATAAGGAGTTGGATGCCTTCTGTGTGAAGAAAGGGATTGTAAGGCAGTACAGCATCCCTAGAACACCAGATCAAAATGGGGTAGTTGAAAGAAAGAATAGGACACTGATTGAAGCTGCTAGGACCATGCTTGCTGACTCAGGTTTGCCTTTGACCTTCTGGGCAGAGGCAGTAAACACTGCTTGCTATGTCCAAAACAGAGTTTTAATAAACCCCAGGCACAAAAAGACTGCTTATGAAATTCTGTATAAAATCAAACCACTGATCTCATACTTTAAAGTATTTGGTTGCCCATGCTTTATTTTGAATTTAAAAGATTCCATCTCAAAATTTGCAGCCAAAGTAGATTGTGGTTATCACCTGGGATACTCAACCACTGCCAAAGCCTACAAAGTGTTTAATACACGGACCAAAGCAGTGGAGGAGACCTTGAATGTAAAGTTCAATGAACTTTCATCAATGAAAATCCCAGCAAATCCTGCAGATTTGTTTGATCTTGATAAATTCACGTTTGATCTTGGCAATTGCTTGGTTTCTTGGCAAAGCAAAAAGCAAGCAGCTGTTTCAACATCCACTGCTGAAGCTGAATACATTGCTGCTACAAGCTGTACAGCCCAACTCCTGTGGATTCAAAATCAGTTGCTGGATTTTGGTATCACTGCCTTAAAGACACCACTCATGTTGGATAGCCAGGCAGCAGAAAATATCATCAAAAATCTAGTTTCCCATTCAACCACCAAGCACATCAACATCAGACATCACTTTGTGAGGGATTGCTATGAAAAAGGTTTGATTTCTCTGCATCATGTTCCAACTAAAGACCAGCTGGCAGATATGCTCACAAAAGCATTAGATACATCCACCTTTGAAAGCTTGGTCTCTAGGATTGGCATGCTAAACATGGAATAACTAGCAACATCTCGTTTTTCTATGAATAAAAGCATCAAAATGTTTTCAGAAAATCAAAAATCCATCCTTAAAAATAGCTAAAAATGAAGTTTTCATTAAAATCCTTAAAAGTCTGCCATAACCACTGCTTGTTTAAAAGTCTGCTCTACTTCAAAGTCTGTCCACTGCTGAAAGTCATCCCCTGTTCTCTCATTTCCTTGGTAAACACTGTTGTTCAAAATATGCTATCCACTGATAGTAAAAATCATCCACTGCTTCCATTTGTTACCGTTGTAACCACTGTCTTTCATCAGTAGTTTTCATAAAAGTAATGTCCTTCATTTCATCAGGGGTTGGCATGTGGGCAGTACATAGTGGTCAGACTTTTTGTAACCGCTGCCACATCAGCATTCACTTTTTCACCATAAAACCCTTTCAAAACCCCAAACAGGGTTTTACTGTCGAATTGAATTCATAAAAATTCTCTTCTCAAAGCAGTTTTTCTCAAATTCCTTCACAACCTTCTTCGATCATCATCTCCAAATGACAAAATCGAAGTCATCTGCAAAACCCACTTCCAAATCATCTTCAAAATAGGCCCCTCAAAAGGCCAAACCCACTGAAATTCCACACAAACCCTCTCACAACATTTTGGGTCTTCTTACAAAACCCGGCACCACCGATGTTTTTTATTCCATCATCGATCTCATGTCAGCGTCAAAGTACAAAACTTTGCTTACAGCAGATGCTCCCATTTACCTGCAAACCCAGAGAGAGTTTTGGAAAAATTGTACCCTTGATAAACAAGGCGAAGATGTCATAGCCATTAACTCTACTCTACAGGGAAAAGTAGTCCAAATCACACCACAATCCATATCAGAAGTCTTTCACCTCGATGATCAACAAGGTAAAACTTGCTTTTCTAAAAACGAGTTAAAAACTGACTTTATTGAAAGAGGGTATGCTGATACGATGATGAAGAGGGATACCTTACAAAAATGATTCTTCCCTCCTGCAACAAGATTTTTATTTCATACCCTGTTACTGTGTGCTTCAAATAAAACCACTTCTTTTAATGAAATACCATTAAAGATTCAAAACATGGGGTATGCTATTCTTCAAGAAAAAAATTTCAATTATTCCCAGGAAACCTTTAATGATCTGGTTAAAAATGCTGATAAAAAGCCATTCTTACTTTTTCCAAGATTTTTAAGCTATTATTTTGAAAAAAAGTTTAGTAAGGATGATGCTTTTGCAATAAAACAAGGTGAATCTTTTCAAATGAACAGCTTAACTGTTGAAACTTTTACACGGATGTCAACACCTTGCAGAACACAAGCAGAGGTGCCTAAGCAGAATTTAGCAGCTACCACTGCTCCTCAGGTATCTGCTGCTGAGCCCACTGCTCAAGGTGATCAAAGTAGCAAAACAACTGCTTTGAAACCCACACCTACAATCCACAAAAAGCCAAAATAAAAGAAAATTCAAAAACCCCCCAAACCTATCAAAAAGGCAACTCTGGAGGATGAGATACCAGAGCAACTGCCAGTGACAGCACAAAAGTCACAAGAAACCACTGCTGCTACTTCCTCACAGCAGTTGGTACAAATATCTCAACCCATAACTGAAACTCCTCATGTTTTTTCTCAAAAAGAACAGGTTGTACATATAGGGACACCACAATATGATGCTCTGGAATCACTTGCTTCCATCATCCACAGCCCAATGCCCGGGGCAAATTCTCTTTCTACACCAAACCTCACATCCATAATTCCCCCACCAACTAAACTTTTGTTGGATGCTATTGATTTGAACCAGGCATAAACCAGTCCTTCTCAATCACCTGTCAATGAGAATATACTTCAACCAATGACTGGGTATGATGTATCAATCATAGTTAACCCACCAACAATGCTTGAGGAGGTTACACCCCTTGAGTTACAAGTAACTCTTGGTGGTAATCCAAGTGAAGCAGCCACTACAAGTGATGAACCCACTGGTTCGCATTTGGACAGTGGTTACATCAATAAGACTTCCTTGGAGGCAATTCCTTCCATAGCACCTCTGATATCCACCAGTGGATTTGTTTTGACCACTGGCAACATCAAAAGGTTGTCAAGTGTTGAAGGAAGAAGACCCCAGTACCAAGAAAAAGGGGCATCAGTGGTTAATGTTTGGAGTACACTCCCTACCTCAACCAATGATAAAACCACTGCTAGTAGGAAATTAGATGATCCCATTAAATTGAGTGATGGTTTAAAGTACCTGGAATTGATGGAACGTGTTGAAAAACCGGATACTTCTGTTGCAGAAATCAAAGAAATGTTGCAACAGTTGTTAAAAGTACAAAAGGTGCAATCCACTGCTGTTCCACCTCAAGCACCTGCTCCATCACAGGCATCTGCTGCAGATGAGATATGGAACCTCTTCCAACGTTTTCTCCAACAACAAAAACAAATGGATGATCAACAACATGCAAAACATGTCCAAGAGCTGAGAAACACAATGTAGTCTAGGTTCAAGAACACACAAGCTGACATCAAGGCTATAAAGGCCCATCTATTGAAAACCACAGGCACTGCTCCTCCAACTGTTCTCTTTATTGATCAACTACCTCCAGATAATGCCAAAAAGGGGGAGAAAATTCAGGAGTGGAAAAAGAAGGGAATAGATGATGGTCTTTACATTAAACCAGAAAGGGATGCTATGACCAGAAAAATTCCTTTGCCAGATGGTAGCAAGAAGGTTGATGTTACCCAAAATGCACTTGATGAAGGAGTAGCAAGTGTAAAAAGGGACAGAGCGGCAAAGGATATGTCAAGGTGGAATGAGGAGAAAAGAGCTTACATGGAGCTGAATGCGCAGGGTTGTTATGGGCTAAAGGATGTTCAAAATCCTGTGCCAAAAAGAAATCCCACTAGAAAAGTGAGGGAACCCAAGTCTACAACATCCAGACTCACAAAGCATACTCCAAAACCACCGTCCAAAAGCCCCCAACATCAAACCTCCACCCAAACAGTTGTTGTAACTCCTGCTGTATCAACATCTGCTGGCACTCTAGTTGTTTCAACATCTGCTATCACTTTAACACACACCACTTCAACACACACCACAACCACTGCCTTACTACCACCACCATCACCACCAAAAACAACATCACCACCATCGCCTCCTGCCAAAAAGCAGAAGACAACATATGTTACAACATCTGTTGTAATGACAACAGTGGTTGAAACACCAGTTGTTTCAACAGCTGTTAGTCAATCACAAATCACTGCCACTCAAACCACCACCACTGATCCACCCAAAACATCATCTGCCTCTCCTACAATAAAAAGGAGAAGGATTTTCATACTAGATGATGATTCTCCATCACCACCACCAACATCTTCAAAATCTCTATCACTTGTTACAATACCCAAGCCTGTTCATCTATCATCAGCTCAAATTCAAAAGCCCTTACCTCCTGCAGGTGCTCAATTCCCTCTTGAACTTATAGTAGTCAGAGAAGAAATCAAGTCTTTTTATTATGAGGACGACCCTGCTAAAAGGAGTTTGCCATCAGTTGAAGGATATCCAAGGCCAAACAATATTGAAGAATATTTGAAAGTCAAAGCTAAACAAGCAGAGGATATCTCAAAAAGAAATGCACAAGGAAAATCTGATAGAGAAATTCAGCAGAATTACCAATTCTTGCTCACATAAGTCAGATCCTTAGAGCAATTTGCAAAAAATGTTTGTCAACAAATCTCAGAGAGAGCAGATGAAACTCTAAGAAAAGACTACATTGAAAGCATCATGGCAACCAAGAAGTACAAAGGAGAAAAACACATGTACAAAGAGTGGACCGTCCCTAAGCTTGAAAGTGAAGCAGCCAGGATTCAAGAAATGATCAAGAATAAGGTCAAGCAGACTCCTCCAGATTGGGCAAAGTTCAAAAAGAATGTACCTGATAAAAAGGTAGAGCTGAGGAGAATGAAAGAGGAATTAGCTGCTGCTGATTATGGGTCTTTGAATCAAGTGTTGAGATGAAAAGAAGATAAAGTCAGGGCTACCTACAAAAGTTTGGAGAAATTAAGAAAGACAGATCCTACTGCTCCACAAAAGCCTTACTATCCTGAAGCAGAGGTTTCAAAAAGACCATCAAAGCTGCAAATCAGGAGATCCACTGCTCCAGCTGGTGCAGCCATCTCTAAAAGAAGGCCACAAAATAGTTGGGTGCTGAAACAATCCAAGAGCTAATAGAAGGTGATGACCTTGTAAAAGAAGGCATAAAGAAAATGATTGTAGAGACTCTTGGTTTGGATCAACCTGCAAGAACTGCTCAGACAGTCATCAATAGGCCAGCATCTCCAAACACCTCTTCAAATAAAAATCTCCCAAGAAACCCACTAGACTCAAAGGTACTAAAGTGGAAAACTGACAAACAGACCCATGTACTGACAGTGTTCAAGTCTAGTGGAGAAGTGAAGAAAATAACAAGGGAACAAGCACTTGGCCTAAGTCTTGAAGATTTGCAGGATCTCTTTGATCTTCCACTTAGCAGGGATGATGATGACACAGATGCCTTAGCCTTTGAGTTACAACTCAAAGGGCAAATAAGGGAACTGCTGATGAGGCAATAAAGATCTACAAATAATGAAGAGTTTTGGCATTATCTGTTCCAGGGGGAGATTGTTGGGATTGAACCCTACCAAAGGAACAGATAATTAAAGCCAAAACTGGATCAAAGCAGTGGATCCAGAATAAGCAGATGTTATGTATACAAGTTTCTCCCCTTGAAAGTGGTTTCAACATCTGCTGACCTCCTATCTACTGATCGTGGAATGCTGTCCACTTGAAGAAATACTTCATGTAATAAGGATTCATGATCCTTAGCAATATTCATGATCCTGATCCTCAAAGGATCCTTAGAGAATGGACGATCCTCATTCTGGTAATGATCTAATCTCGGACTATTTCATTCTTTATTATCCTATATATATGGAAAAGGATCCTGGATCCTTGAGTAGGATCAACATCTTCCGTGCTTTCATGATCTGGGCCAAGATTGTGATTTTCGCAAATGGGTGTGTTGAAAGTAGAGCAATCATTCATTTTGAACCGATCCAAAATGTCATACACATACTTCGTTTGATGAATAAACATCCCATCCTCCTTCTGTTCAACTTGTAATCCCAGAAAGTAAGACAACTCACCCATAGTGCTCATTTCGAACTTGCTCTTCATCACCTGCTCGAACTTTTACATGTTTTCATCTGATGACCCAAAGATGATGTCATCTACGTACACCTGTACCAGCAGAAAATCTTCCTTCTTCCTCTTAATAAACAGTGTACTGTCAATCTGACCGCTTTCAAAACCATTCTTTATCAGATGTGTAGACAGTGTCTCGTGCCACGCCCTGGGAGCTTGATGTAATCCATACAAAGCCTTATCAAGTTTGTAAACCCGATCTGGATAATCTGGATCAACGAACCCATCTGGTTGTGAGACATACACCACTTCTTGGACTTTCCCGTAAAGAAATGCACTCTTCACGTCTAGTTGGTAAACTTTGAAGCCCTTGAATGAAGCGAAAGCCAGAAACAAACGAATTGCCTCCAACCTTGCCACTGGTGCAAACACCTCATTGTAATCAATCCCTTCTTACTGATTGAAACCCTTGACAACCAATCGAGCCTTGTTTCGCGTCACTAACCCTCTTTCATCTTTCTTGCACCTAAACACCCATTTAGTGCCAATTTCTCTTTCACCTTTAGGAAGGTCAACTAACTCCCAAACCTTCAACTTTGCAAACTGGGCCAATTCCTCTTGCATAGCCTCAACCCATGAATTGTATTTAAGAGCCATATGAATGTTCTTCGGCTCCTCTTGGGAAATAAAGCAACTATACAAGCACTCATTCACAATCCCAGTCTTCTCAATCGAAACAAATAAACCAGAATTCGCTGCTATACTTCTTCTCGTCTGAACACCTGCAGTAGGATCCCCAAGTATCATGTCAACTGGATGATCTCTATTTGCTCGTGTAGTAGCAACAGCATCGACTTCTAGATTGTCACCCAGGTTTGATCCAACCTCCCCCTGAATATTCTGATTTGCAAACGGATTAATGAAATCCTCCCCCTAAATGGGTTCAGAGTCACTATCGCTTGAATCAGGATTAACCGCACCTTGGGAAGTTTCCGGAGCATCTGTCATATTAACATTCGATCTAGGCATGAACTCGACTTCATCGTCTTCACCAATCACTGTTTGAATTAACTGAGAATCATCTGCATTTGGAAACTCAGGAATATTAAATGATTTAAAAACACTATCATAATCATATAATATAGTTGGACCACTCGTTGATTGTTGAGGTTTGTATGTAGTAATTTCAACATTGTAAACAACCTCAATTTTACCAGTTTTAAGATTAAAAACCCTTTTATTCGGTGTGCCAGGCACGTAACCTAGAAAGTAGCCATCGTCAGCCACCTCACCGAATTTTTGTTTATCTTTATTTCGCTCAATGGTGCAGGGTAATCCAAATGGTTCAAAGCCTTCCAAGTTTGGTTTCTTGTTAAACATCAATTCATGACAATTTTATTAAAACGTTTAACAGTCAAAACTTTGTTTAGAACGTAGCAAGCTGTATTCACAGCTTCTCCCCAGAAAAGAACTGGTAGCTTTGAATCTGAAAGCATCGTCCTAACGGCTTCAATCAACGTCCTGTTTTTCCTCTCAGCAACTCCATTTTGTTGAGGTATATAAGGAGCAGAATATTGATGTTCAATTCCCTTTCGAAGACAGTAGAGATCCAAAATTCGATTCTTGAACTCCGTGCCATTATCACTCCTTATCCTCTTGATCCTTGCATCATGGACGTTTTCCAATTTCGTAAAAAGATCTATAAGCATTTCTGCCATCTAGTCTTTTGTACGTAAAAAGAAAACCCATGAATATCGTGAGTAATCATCAGTAACAACAAGACATTAGTACTTTCCACCTATGCTCCTCACGTTCACTGGACCGAATAAATCCATGTGAAGTAATTCATAAGGGGCATCTATGGAATTTACTGTTTTAGACTTATGAGGTTTCTTGTGTTGTTTTCCCTTTTTGACATGGAATACATTGATCTTCCACTTGAAAGCTCTACATTGGAACCCCTTTCACTAGCTCATTTTTAACAAGGTAATTCATTTTTCGATAGTGAATATGGGCCATGCGTCTGTGCCACAACATCGATTCAGCTTCAGATGCTTTTGATAGTAAACACGCCACCACAGCAGTCGGATCCTTAGCACCCATGTCCATGACATAAGTGTCATTTCTCCTTGGCGCTCTCATCACTATCCAATCGTCCGGAATCACCAAACCTGGTTTCAACACTAATGCTTCATTCTTGGTAAAATGGACCGAGTGACCCTTATCGCAGACTTGTGACACGCTCATCAGATTGTGTTTAAGTTGCTCAACATAGTTCACTTTGTCTAAAGTGATCTTCCCATTGGTCACTTTTCCTCGTCCTGTAATTCTACCACCTTTAGCACCCGCAAAGTTCACTTATCCACCATCATAATCTTCAAACTCAGTTAATAATCTCGCATCCCCCGTCATGTGCCTGGAGCAGCCACTATCAACATACCATAAGTTGATAATCCTCCTTAGCAGCTCCTGCACACACCAACCAAAATATTAGTTAGATTGGGGGACCCAAGCCTTAACGGTCTTGGGTCGTCCAAATTCACCAACTACTTGAACGTCCATCTAATATCCATTACTCCAAACTGGAGTCTTGGATCTCAGACCTGTTGATGGAATTTGATTTTGATTTCCACTAGGTCTATGGTCCTGAGGGTTCCTATATGTGTTTGGACTATTTGACCTTTGAAATTTTTTATTTTGGTACGTTGAATTTTGATTCCAAGAAGCATGATTGTTGTAATTTCTAAAGCCATTATTATAAAAAGTTCGACCACCATTATTTTGGTATCGATTTTGATATTGACCTTGACTCCTGAAATTATTTGAATTATGATTGTTCATTCTTGGTGAACTGCTTCTAGGTCTTTCATATCTGCCTGGTGGAGACTTAGGCTGAAATCTTGGTTGATTTCTTTGAAAACGAGGAACTTGTGGAGTTCCTTTTTCAGCCTTATCTACACTAACAGCAACATTCTCTGGTTGCTTAGGAGCATATTTCTTTGGAGAATTTGCAACTTTCTCCTCATTATCACCTTTCTTCTCAGGTGATTTCCCTCTCTGTTTCTCCCTAATTTGTGCTTCATTCTTTTTGTTAGAACAGCAGCTAGCTACATGTCCATTGGTGTGACATTTGAAGCACGATCTCTTTTTCGAAGACTTCTTATTTGAAGCCTTTGAACTAGATTCGGGTTTTGATGATGATGTCTTAGAAGGATTTGGTTCAGTTTGCTTAGTTTCAGAATTTTCTTTGTTCTTGTTTTTAGCAAACTCTACATTAGATTTGTTTTCAATAACAGCTGTTTCATTTTTCATGTCACTTCCTTGAACAAAATTAACCTTTTTAACAAAAGTTGGATTGTTATTCTTAGGATGTGAAGTTTTCTTTTTCAAAACAGGTTTGCTGTTATTATCCTTATTAGCATCATCACTCTCAGACACATTTCCTTGACTTGATGTGGAACTACTTGGTGATGTTGACACAAAGTCTATAAGCTCATCTTCATCAGGCAAGAAAGAATAGTTATGACTAACAGGAGGTGGAACTTCATTGAAACTATGGAATCCCACACTGGTTTTGTCATTACTTTTCTTCAACCCACCCATCATATGTTTCATAACAAAAGTAGAGTCCCTGAATTGACCTAATTTCTTTTCAAGTTCAACAATTTTAAGTTGTGCATCTGACAACTCTTTGCATTTTTCAAAAATATCTTTTGTTTTCTCAGCCATCATTTCATGAGCTAAGTCTATGACTTGAAGTTTTTCGTTTAGATTGCAGGTTAAAGAGTCAATTTTACTTTCATAACCTTTTATCTTCTTCAAGTATGAAGATTCGTTTCGTTTAGCAAAAAAGTTTGATTCTTTAATGTTAGACATCTCATTTACCAAACTTTGGTTTTGTGTGGACAACCTGTCAACCTCACCCTGTAATTCACAACATTTTAAACACACAGAATTAGACTTTACCTCTCCAGTTTGTTGTCAAGGTTGGCCATTAGAGCTGCAAGTTGAGATTCCATTCTGTTGTATTTAGCATCCTTCTCTTCAGCTTCCCTTTCATGGTCAGACTTTTTCTTTTCCTCTTCAGCATCTTTTGTCTGATCACCCTTCTTTTCTTCAGCTTTACTCTCTATCTTGACTTCAGCATCCACTTTGGCTTCAGCATCTCCCACAGTAGCTTCATCATTATCAACTGGCACTATCTCTGCCATGAATGCCTGAGTGGCATTCTCATTATCTTCTAGATGAATAGTCCAATCATATGAACCTTCTCGTGCTGTAGAGATCAAAGCCTTTGAGCTAGAATTGTTTCATGCATTCCTGTTGTTTGAACTCTGACTCGAAGTCTCTTGCTTTTGTTTTTGACATTCCCTGGCAAAATGCCCATAACTTTGACAGTTAAAGCATCTCACTTTGGTCTTATCGAAACCAACAGTCTTTCCTATAAACTTCCTTCCTGTTCGGTTCATAAATCTCTTCACTCGTCTAGTAATCATGGCCATTTGCCATTGCAAATCCATATCTTCAAGATCATCAGGGTCAATCTGATCGTAATCTTCATCTAAAGTGGCAGGATCAGATATCTTCCCCTGAATGTAGTTTTCATATGAAGCAACAAATGAAGCAAGTAGAGCAAGATGCTCTTCTACAGACTTAACACTCATAGGCATCGACTTAACACCACTATTCTGCTTAGAAGCTGATGTTCTCTTGGCTCCTGTTGATCCTCCTGAAGCAGCTACAAAACACACATCACCATCCTCATTCACCGTGACCTGCTCATTCTCACATGAAAGAAACGCAGTAGCAGAGTCGCTAGAAGCGTTATGAGATGAAGAAGATGTAAGCCCATTGTAAATCGCTGGATCTTGAACCTGATCATATCCAGTGTCTTTCTTCTTCATACTGAGCTCATAAGCTCTCAGCTTTCCAACTACTTCTTCCAGCTCCTTTGTCTCATAATCTGCTTCTCCCTTGATCATGAGAGTGTAGATATTCCATTTAGTAGGTACGACATCGAGCAGCTTGTCATTCTTCTCTATGTCAGAATAGCAATTTATCTCATAATTTTCCATTTCCGACATCAGATGGTAGTAACGAGTGATGATGTCCTCAAGTGACTCATGTTTCATGTACTAGAAAACAGGAAACTGCTTCTTCAGTAGATCAACTTTGTTTTTCTTGACATCTGCATTTCTCGCATATCGTTTTTCTAATGCATCCCACATATCCTTTGAATTAGTGTACTTCTTGAAGGTATGTTTGATGCTATCAGGTAAGGACATCTTTATTGCAGCCAAGGCTCTCTTTTCAATCTCATACATCTTTTTATCAGCATCTTCCATGTTCACATAGGCAGTTCTACATGGTCTGCCCTCAAAGTCGTGTGTTGGGTTTGTGTACCCATCTTCAATACATATCCACATCCGTGTGTCCTGATATTCAATGAAGGATTGAAAACGATCCTTCCATGTCAAATAATTTTCCACCTTCATCATCTTAGGCGGTTTGTTGGTAGTGCCAACCTCATGCTCCATTCTCAAAAGCTCATTCAAACTTGACATGTTCGACATTTTAATGTAACAGACTGATAAAACCGTACAAAATGTCTCTGAAAACAGTGGTTACCAAATTACACCGTTAGAATCGTCACGACAAGACGAATCCAATGATATCTAATGTCGAAAACCGAATTCGGGATTTTCTAGAGTCTGTTTTTTTT
This sequence comes from Helianthus tuberosus, assembly GCA_030545235.1. Lineage (NCBI taxonomy): Eukaryota > Viridiplantae > Streptophyta > Magnoliopsida > Asterales > Asteraceae > Helianthus > Helianthus tuberosus. The sequence continues at coordinate 193,825,701 of CM060418.1, forward strand.
TGTCCTAAAAATGCAAGGAATTCAACGGTGCAGACGGTTTTGTCAAACGAGCTACGGATCAATTTCTATTTGCAAAACACTGAATTTTTTCTTACGCTTGCCAGAAAATATTCCACCACTTTAATTATGCTGATTTTAAATTTGCTAATAATTTCGCAGGGTAGCAGATTAATTTCGCTGGTCAGATAATTAATTTTGCTGGTCTATTTCGCTATCAAGTTTAAGTTCGCTGATCGATTTCGCTGGTCAAATTCACTGCTTAATTTCGCTATTACGATGACTGGGAAAGTCGCCGAAACCGTGATAATTTCGCTGTGGACAATTTCAAGGTTACCAAAGTCGCCTTTGGATTTAATTTCGCCGGTAAGTATGCTGGTCAATTAATTTCGCAGGTCTGTCAAATTCGCTGAGCCAGTAAAATCGGTAACTCAATCTGATTGAAATTTGGAAGATTTTATCTCCTCTCCAACACAAATCTGCAAAATCAGACAACCTAATCAGCTCAAAATTTTCGAAAAATATATGTTAAGGTGAGGCTTCTTCCGAAGTTAATGACAAAATGTCAACCCAACGTTTAACGCAAGCATCGTCTAATCATAGCACATGTCATCATTTCGTTGCTATGAAAAGATCCGTAAAAGTTTAACTTAACATGACCCCAAGTCCATGAGGCGGTGCGCTACTCCTATAGTGCTTCACAAGCACAATATATGTTAAGGTGAGGCTCGAACAAATCGAACCAACGTGTCCGCTAGTATCATCTCTATAGCACATGTCATCATTTCGTTGCAATAAAGGGCGTAAAAGTTTAAGTTAACGTAACCACAAATCCATGTGGCGGTGCGCTACTCCTATAGTGCTTCACAAGCACTATATACGTTAAGGTGTGGCTTCTTACGAAGCTAATGACCAGTTCATCACATAAAGAATGTCCAGTAATCCCGAATTAAGTATAACGTATCAGTATGCGTGTATTAATTTATTGTGTAAAACGATGATTAGGTAACAAGCATTAAATTGCATAAAAGTTAAGTTAATATAAAAGAGAGGCTTGATAAGTATTGGAGTGCTTCGGGTTTAGAAGCTTCGGCTATTCCAAAGTGAATCGCAAGTCCTTTCGAATTAGGGAGACATGCTTTGGCCTAATAGGTATAATACTCTCCTCGCCAGACAATTAACGGTATTTTACCCTTCCAGTTAGTACATGTCCCTAATTTGATTGAAAATACGAAACTTTGGCGAGATTAAAAAAATCGTAGAGCTGGACCAGTCACCAAGGTGTGGATATCAATCCTAGCTTGACAATTTCGTCCCAAAGATGTGGTTTATTGGACGAAACAAGATAAAATCTCAACTCGTCAATAAGGAACCACTAGAGTATGAAATGGAAATTCCCATCAAGATACGGATATCACTCCGGACTTGATGGTGAAATTTCGTGCAAATTAACATGTAAGGTGGATTGAAATTCGTCACCAAAGGCGGGAATCACCCCTATTCTAGTGAGTCGTTTCGATTGTGGAATATGAGTATCTTCAAGTATGTATTGTGTGAAATGTTTTAGAAAAGACACAGTATATATTTAGACAAAAGAAAAGGTAGAAGCAAATAGGAAGAATTACATATTAAGCAAGAATCAGGAATGGTCAAGTTTTGGTACTTAGACTATAGACAAGGTCGAACATGGCAATTCTACCTAATTCCCTATAGTTATGGCTCTGATACCAATCTGTCACACCCCAACCGATGGCGGAAACATCGGAGTGAGACTAAAACTAGATTGCAGGAGACTTCATAACGCTATTTGTGTCAAGTATTTAACGATTACATTTTACATTGCTTGAACTATAAATACCACAAGTCTGAAATAAATAATATATACAACAAGTACTCAAGTAAATAAATGATAATGGTTTATTACAAGATTGGAAACAAAATACAACATATTTGAAGGTAAATTACAATGCCACAAGTATTAAAATTTAAATGCGTTTCTAGGCAATCCTACTAGATTCCTTGCATCATCAAAACCTGCAATACATGTTAAAGCATAGTTCAATACAAAAGTATTGGCGAGCATACAAGTTTGAGTATAAGTATAAAAATGTTTTAAACAAATTTTTCATGGCAATGACTAAGTACAAGCATATGAATTTAAACACGTATGATTGCAAGTATAACATGTATGATTGCAAGTATAACACGTATGAGCAAATATAGATATTATTTGTATAAAAGAATTCTAGCATGTTTGTGTATTTGATTCAAAGTACATGTATTGCATCCCAAAGGTAATACAGCGTAAAAAGGGATCGAGTATGCTCACAGTTTTGCGTAGGAAGTACACTTAAACCGCGAGGAAAGTTAGTGGAGGCTCGAGATCACGATTGGTTGCGTTTGCGATTCCTTGTAAAATAACGCACGAGTAAAAAATAGGGAATTTCGAACGAACGAAAACGGTTACCCTATATTTTGAAATATATAACGAATTTGTTAAACTTTGTAGGTTATAATCCCTAATGTTTAAGATTTATAGTCTCTAATCAATTAGGTATTCTAATTTATTAGATTATTCCCCTTTAAAGTTATAAAAATGATTATAATGAATTATTATGTATTTATGTTAGATTAAATATAACGGCTTTAAAAAAATAAATGAATTAAAAAAATAAACTGTTAATATTATTGAGTTAAAATTGAAAAGGGAATGGAAATAAATAATGAAAACTATATATATATATATATATATATATATATATAGGGAGCCGCTAAAATAAAAGCCATCCCCAGTTGTAAGAACCGTAATAACCACTTTCAACCAATCAAAATAAGGGGTAATTTAGTCATTTGATCCAAATGTCTTGTCCATCTCTATCTCTGTGTCTTTCTTTAAAGACTTGCAGATTCTCTCTCATCTGCCATCACTTTACCCCTCACCCCCAAAATTGAACCTCTCTCTTCTCTCATCTCTCATCTCTCTCTTGAAACCCTTCTCCGGCGATGACTCTGGCCACATCGAGTCCGGCCACAACGAGTCCGGTAAACCCTTCTCCGGCGATGACTCCGGCCACAACAAGTTGTGGTGCTTGGTTTATGCCGCACCCCCTCCCCCTGTACCCCCTCCTTCTCCAGCCACAACGAATCCGGTTAAACTCTCTCTTTTTTGCTTCACCACCATCTCACCACTACCACTACCACCACCCGGCTACCCCTAGCTATCAGCCGTGAAAAGGTCCATTTCTCCGCCACCAAATGGGTCAATGGCAAGCCTCAGAAGCCGAGTAAGATCTTATTCTCCTTTAAACTGTTGCCGATTTGTTGTTTTTCTAGATCTAGGGTTTGGTTACAGCATGCGATTGGTGATTTTGTTCGTGTGGTTGTTTGATTGCTTTGTTTTGTTATGATGTGTTTGTGTATATTGATGAATAATGTTAATATCATGGTGGTTCGTTGAGATTCAGAGGGAAATTAGTGTTTTTATTGAGATTGACTCTTTTTATTTCCCTAGGTTTGCATTTGCATATATAATTGCAGAAATGATAATTGGGTTGATGTTATGTGATTTGGAGGCTGTTGACTTTGTTTATTGATCTGATAATATGGTTTTTTGGACTAATTTGATAATGTTTTTGCATCTGTTTGTTTGTTTGCTTTCACTTATCTTGCGGATGGCCAGATTTGTATTATGAAATTTTGCTGTGCATGATATTTTCTTTATGTCAGGCTCTCAATGTGCAAATAGAGGATTGCATTAGTAATGTTGCAACTAATGCCTAGAATAATTTGCAAAGGTCACGCTATTGCATTAGTAATGTTGCAACTAATGCCCGTGGTGGCGCACGGTGCCGGTGGTCGATTAAAGTGGGGTTTTAGATTTGGGCGGCGATGATGAAAAAAAAACGTAAATTTAGATGACGATGGCGAGGCAAGGACGGCGGAGGGTAGGTTTTTTGAACCTGCAACCCCACTTTTGCAGCCTTTTTGATTATCGGATAATCTGAGCCAAACCTCTTTTTTTTTCGAGATACACTTTGTTTGGATGTTGTTGGCCCCCCCCCCCCCCCCAGTCGATGATGATAACCATATATCTGAGACACCTCCCCAGTTTGCGATTTCTGAGTGCGTTCGTTTTTGCGTAAAAAAGTTTTGTAAAAAAAAAAATTTAACCGTAAACTTTTTAACGTAAAAACGTGAAGCGTAAAAAGTTTTACGTAAAACGTTTTACGTAAAACATAAATCGTAAAAAGTTTTACGTAAAACGTAAAACGTAAAATGTTTTAACGTAAAACGTAAAACGTAAAAAGTTTTAACGTAAAAAGTAAAAAGTTTTACGTAAAACGTAAAAACTAAAAAGTTTTAACGTAAAACGTAAAAAGTATAAATTTTTAACGTAAAACGTAAAAACGTAAAAACGTAAAAATAGTAAAACGTAAAACTTAAAACGTAAAACTTAAATCGTAAAAAATTGAGCTAAAAAATTGTATCCCGTAAACCGTAAATATTTTTTTGGAAAAAAAAAACGGGCCGTAAAATACGGAACGTAAAAAACGGCGCGAAAAAAACGGGGCTAAACGGGGCGTAAAAAAAATTGGGCGGAGACGGAGCATAAAGACGGCGCGCAAAAAAACGTGTAAAAAACGACGCTTCAAAAAACGGCGCGTAAAAAACAAGAGGCGTGAATGCGGCGCATAAAAACGCCGCGAAAAAAAAGGGGACGTAAAAAACGTCGCGGTAAAACGGGACGCCAAAAACCGGCGCGCAAAAAAAATTCGCTTTGTTAAAAAAATCTGAATTTAAAAAATGTTTTTAATAAAAAAATTATTCTAGAAAAATAAAAAGTAATATAATAAAACTAAAAAGTAATAAAAAATAGTAAAGACAAAAAAACTAAATAGAGTAATTTTACTATACTACCCTTTTGAATTAAAATATTAAAGATATAATAAGACAAAATTTATTTAATGTTAATTTTTGTTACTTTTAATCTCATCCATCTTGATCTAAAGGCCAGAAAGTGTTTCTCTCAGTTCTTACAACTGGAGGTGGTTTTCATTCTAGCGGTCCCCTATATATATATATATATATATATATATATATATATAGAGGAGATCATGCGAGAACCACCCTTATTGCGAGAACCGCGAGAACCAATGTGAACACAACCTAAAATAGCTAAAAATACCTAAAAAAAAAACCTAACCCCCCCCCCCCCCACACACACACACAAGCTAAATGCTAAAAACTAAAACCCCCAAAAAACCTAAACCCCCCCCCCCCCCCAAAAGCTAAAATGTTAAAAACTAAACCCCCCAAAAAACCTAAAAAAATCTAAAAAAAATCTAAAAAAAATTCTAATTTTTTTTTAAATATTTTTTATGCTTAAATCGCTACTTTTAGTGGCAAAAAAATTTTTTTTAAATTTTTTTTTTTTTTGCTTCGAAAAGTAACGATTTTTATATAAAAAATATTTTAAAAAAAAAATTTGTGTGATTTTTAGCTATTTTTAGGCATTTTTGGTTGTGTTCACATTGGTTCTCGCGGTTCTCGCAATAAGAGGTGGTTCTCGCATGATCTTCTCCATCTATATATATATCTTCTCCATCTATATATCTATATCTATACTACTTTAATAAGCATATATGAAGGACAAGATGGTAATTCAACAAGGTGTTGAAAAAACACTTAATGAACAACAAGCGAAATAAAAGCTTCGGCTACCTAAAGTAACCTAATGATCTTAAACCAATCTTCACTTACCTTACAATGCCAATTCAGTGATAGCTCATTGCTAACCTTTTTTTATAGTAATAGTGATTTAGATTATCCATGAACACCACATTCAACTTTTTTAATTAGTTTTCTTAGTCAATTTCTTGCTGTCCTACCTCTATCAAACAGTTTTCTTAGTTAATTTCAAGTTGTCCTACCTCTAAGGATTAATTGCATAAAATAGTGGCAACTTTGATCCATTTTCTGTTTCTACTATTTTAATTCAATAAAAGTTGCTCAAAGCTCAAGCCTCAAAATACTTGAGCTTGGGCCGGCCCTGACGGGAAGGTAGGTTTGTATTATCACATAGTTCATCATGGCATAATATCATATCATATGCATTATTTCATCAGTTTTCTAAATACAAGTGTTTAGTTAGTATCTTGGTTTAAAAAAGCGGGAAGCGCACAAAAGCGATGAGGTCTAAAAAAGCTTTTTTTAAAGCGAAGCGCAAAAGCGGTGAGCTTTTCGTACGCGAAGCGCAAAGTGATTATAAAATTTATTTTTTATATATCCCATAAGTGTGTAGCCTCCAATACCTATGATTTAGCTATAATTAAGCTTTATATATGTTTTAAAATGAAAAAAACATAAATGTACACATAATTAGTAGCAAAGGACTTATATGTTGGGTGTGTGAATGAAAGTCTCAAAAGGTGGTAAATACTTTGTCCCACATCGGTGTGGGGACAAAGTGAGTGGTTGTTTATAAGGTAAAGTCTTTACTACTCCATTGTAGCTTTATGACATGTTTTACCACAAGTCCTACCCGCGCGCAGGGGGGGTGCAAAAAATGAGTTTCTGAATTGAAATTTAATTGAACTCGTGCATGCCCGCACGTCCTGCGGACACGAATGCAGCTCCGAAAACCCCAGGCCGTGGGCCAGTTTTTCCATTTAACCTTCATTTTTTTTATTAAAGCCAATCCCAGACTAAAAAAAGCTGTACAAAGCATTGAAACAACCGATGTACAAAAAGCCTGCGCCTAGATGCCATTCGCGCTTAAGGCGCGCTTTTTTAAACCAAGGTTAGTATATTGAATTTGTTGCAGTTGCTCTTTGTGTTATTGTATCACGGTTGTGCTTTTGTTGGCTTGGCGCAGTTCGGTTTGTTTGCATCATTCTAAAACTCTTTAAATCCCCATGACCCGTTTTGAAGCACCTTAACCGAAAATTTGGATTTTAGTTATGACCTAACTGAACTGAACCTTCTCATGCACACCCTTAGAATTACTAACAAGTGTTGTGTTTTTCGTTGCATCGCAAATTTGGTTTTGGTTATGGCTCAAAACCGAACCGCCTCGTACATAGCCCTAAAGTCAACAACCTAACTGATATGTTTCCTGCCGCATCGCGCGGGTAAACGACTAGTATATATATATATATATATATGATTTAAAGGTTTATAGTTTACTGTTTATGAAAAGTTTAGATGGGTAATTGGTTTATAAGTTATAACATTACATAAACTGATTAAATGTTAACCGATTTTATGAAAATATCATGAATTTGACTCCTCCGAATACATAATGTTATTGAAAGTTTAGGGACACGATAAAAAAACTATTTTATAAATGAAACAGATTAACCAAATTACCAAAATAATATGAAGTATAAACCGAAAAATAAATAGAAAACAAAAGAAAACATTGTAAGGAATCGAACTCGGGCCGCTAGCCGGTTCGTTTTACCATTCCAACACAATAACCAGTATGAAATCGCAAAATTTTCGAAATCATCCGCTTTGAATTAGTTTTATAATAGTACTGCATCTATTCCAAACTCATAACATATAAATTTAAATGTGGATTCATTACGATCTTTACTCGAATCGGACGCTGAGGGGAGGTGCGGACCAGAACCTAGATCACGCATCAAAACAGAACCGAGTTAACCCGAGTTGAGACTGAACCGACACCACTGCCGACACCATTTCCCGACGATGTGGCTCCGGCTGTCGTCGGTGAGCGGAATCGAACGCAAACCTGAAATAAAAGTCGGGATTTGGAATCAGACCAGAAATAAACGCAAACCAAAACCGAAACAAAACTGACCGTAACTTGAATCGAGCGAAATCAAAACGAAACCTGGTCTCAAAACTAACCCGAATGGAGACTCGAACTGGAATTGGACTGAAACAACATCGACCGGAGCTCGAACCAGCTCTGAATCGTCGGAACTGACGCCGTTCGTCACCACCTCCGTTTGTCTTGCTGCCTGATCCACGTCGCCGCCTGCGACGGCGCTGCCTTTGCCGTCAACCGTCTGTATTCAACGGGAGAGTTGAGGGGGTTGTCTGCTTACGAACTGGAGAAGACGAAGAGAAAGGGGTGCGGCTGGTTTGAGTTTGTCGTCGGAAGTGGCTCCGGTTGCCGGAGCCGGCTGTATTTCAGACGAGAGAGGGTGTGAAGATGATGATGTTTGTATCTGATCCGTGGCTTTTGTGTGTAATGGCTGAAAGTGAAGGGAGGATTTAGGGTTACTAGTTATATATATTCATAGGGTTTATTTAGTTAGTGGGCTATCTCGTGTGTTTAAGTGGCCCGAAAGTTCCTACGAACTTGTTTTTCAAAACCCGATCGTCGTAGAGCATCGTATTATATTATTTTAGGGTCGAAAATACGTCGAGTAGGGTCGTTAGTTGACGTTGGACGCGTAATTGCAAACCTGATAAGTATCGGTTTGTGTATAATTACTTATTTAAATGGTCGATCATACGAATAACGAATATGTAAATATATATATACATTTTCATTATGATTAACGTCTCGAATTATCGTACGAATATGAATTTTTCTAAAAAAATTAAATTACGAGGCGTTACATTCCTAGTTATGCTTGTTACACCTTATGATCACCTTAGGATGTATGGAGATGGCTTGAAAATGAGTGGTGTTACAAGGGGGTGTTGGGCCGTAGCTATGAGAGGAGAAGGAGGAGATGATGTTGTTTGCAAGTGTTAGAATTGTTGTGGTTATGATCTTGTGGTTTAAATAAAAGTATTCCAACAGTCCCATTATGATTTAACGCCTCGAATTATGTCTGTCTGAGTACTGAACTCCCGTCAGTACTTCTGGTTTATCAGATCAATGTACTAGTTTCATTATGTGCACTAATCCAACAGTCCCATGATGCATTTAACATTCATAAATATCATGCAATCATGTAATGTATTTGTATGTCTATGATATTAATCATAAAATCATTCATATCATTGGTTAAAGCATACACATTCATTAAAGAACAATTACTGTTTATATTGTACGGAAATACATGGAAAAGTGCCGGTTGTCACATAAATTCCCCCTCTTCTCCCCCAAAATCCCTCCTTAGGGTTTTTATATTTGTAACTCCTCACTTTTGTAATCTACCCCAAACTTTTGTATAATGTCACTTTGTAAACACCTAACTTTATAAAAACAATGTATCCCTCTAACTTTGTAAAATGTCACTTTGATCCTCTTATGTTTCTAAAGTTTCGAGTCTACCTAAAACTAATTTCTAACGTTTTTATTCTTTTATGTATGTGTCAGTGTAAATTTGAGTCCGTCTATGCTTTATTGGAATTTTTGTTTGGATTGGTTCAGTTATGAAATGTTTCATTTTTATGCACGTTTAGACGTAAATTTTGTTTGGAAACAAATCGGGTCTAATAAATTACATTCTCATTTTACGGTATAACTTTGAGTTACTATATGTTTCGACGTAAATTGAGTTCGGAAACGAGTCAGGTTGGTTGTAGTCTATAATCTATCACGCCGCATACAACACCACCGCACGTGTTTATTTCATGTATATTTTGAGTTAGTCTACGTTTTAATGTAAATTTTGTCTGAAACAACTCGGGTCAAATATAATACATTTTCATTCAACATTATGAATTCGGATTACGCTACATTTCAACATAAATTTCATTCGGAAACGAGTCGTATGATTGTAGTCTATAATTTATCACGTTGCGTATAGCGCCGCCGTAACGCGCGGCGAGTAAAATACCTAGTTTTGATTTAAACTCAAAAGAGATACTAATCTCTGCATATTATATCCCATAAACATAGCAAAGTTAATAACCACTTGTCTATTATTTCAAAATCAAATTATTTTGACTACCTATCAGTTGACTTTCAAATTGGCAGGCCTTGACCAAGTTCATGAATGTAATACAGCTTCAAAAAAATATATATATGTGGTGCTTTATGCAGCATACATAGTACCTTGTTCAATACTTGTCTATTACATGCCTATGCGCACCCGTGAGTGCATGTATAGATATGGAAAAATTTAGTTGTGTTCAAACTCAACCCCGCACCACACTGTCACTGTCAACGCCACCTACTACTCCACCATCATTGCTGCCTCCACCAGCCACAGCCACCCTCGACGTCAACACCATCGTTTCTGCCGTCGTAACCTCTACATGTCACCACCAACCACCATAATTAGGACCCATCTCAACCCAAGTTCAGTTTGGTCAACAGTGTTGGGTTAATCGGGTTCAGTTCATGGGTTACTCGGGTCATGCGGGTCGCGGGTTTCAGTCCATGTTCAACATGTCGCAGATCAGGAAAGGAAATGAATGCATGGGAATAAAAGGGCCATGTGAATCAGATGTTGCATACTGGAACCATGCAGATAACAAATGATAGTTTAATATGTTATGTGCTTATTAATGGTGCGAGAAATAGAATCAACGGGCTGGTCTTTAATGGTGCGGTAATCTCGGATCCGGGCTTATTAAAATCAGAAGTTTGGGGCTGGTTCAAAAAGCAGTTTGCTGAGCCAATCCGCCGGCGACCGGATTTTGCTAATTATGGGCTGCCACGCCTTTCGGACCAATCAGGCTCCTGCTTATGTGCTCAGTTTTCTGAAGCTGAAGTCTTTATGGCCATTAAGGAGTGTGATGGAGGTAAGGCTCCGGGCCCTGACGGGTTCTCCTTTAAGGTTTTTAAGGCTTTTTGGGACAAATTTAAATTTTTGGTTATGGGCTTGATGAATGCTTTCTACCAATCGGAATCCTTTTCCAAGGGCTGTAATTCCTCTTTTGTGGCGTTTATCCCTAAATCTAAAGACCCCCAATCCCTTGCAAATTTTCGTCCTATTTCGCTAGCTGGCTCTATTTATAAAGTTGTGGCAAAAGTTTTGGCAAATAGGCTAAAACTTGTGATGAATGATTTAGTGTCCCCGACCCAATCGGCTTTCGTTGGTGGTCGAAATATTTTAGACAGTGCCCTTATCTTAAGCGAAGTGGTGGCGTGGGCAAAAAAGTCTAAGACAATGCTCCTTATTTTCAAAGTGGACTTTGAGAAAGCGTACGACACTTTAAATTGGAAATTCCTATTCCGTATGATGGACAAAATGAACTTCCCGGTGAAATGGATTGGTTGGATTAAAGGTTGCTTAGGCTCAGGTATGGGTTCCGTCCTCGTTAATGGTTCGCCTACTAAGGAGTTTAAATTTAAACGTGGTCTAAGGCAAGGGGATCCGCTTTCCCCCTTCCTCTTCATTTTGGCGATGGAAATAATAAACATGTTCATGCATAAAGCAACCGATTTGGGGCTGTTTCATGGGTGTCCTCTTCCTAACGGTGGGCCGACCATCTCCCACCTATGTTATGCTGATGACGTCATCTTCATTGGGCAATGGTCGGAGCATAATGTGGTGGCGTTGAACAGTTTGTTGCGGTGGCTAAGTCTAGTGACAGGCTTAAAGATAAACAGAAACAAATGTAATCTGTTCGGGATAGGAGTGCCTGATGCGGAAGTTGCTCTTTTTGCGAAGCTTGCTAACTGTTCGGTGGGTTCTCTTCCGTTTCTTCACCTGGGGGTCCCTATTGGAGTAAACATGAAACGCGCTAAGTATTGGAAGCCGATGTTAGATAATCTCGCATCTAGACTCTCGAATTGGAAGGCCAGATTCCTCTCTTTTGCGGGCAGGTTAACCTTAGCAAAATCGGTGCTTGGTAGCCTCCCCTCTTATTATCTTTCGCTGTTCGCCGCTCCTAAATGTGTGCTTAAACAGATTGAAAAGGTGAGGAGAGACTTTGTGTGGGGTAGATCCAATTCAGGTAATAAGATGAGGTGGCTTCGTTGGGAAACCTTAACGAGATCTAAAAAATTTGGTGGGTTGGGAATCGGGAATATCCGCAATTTCAACAGGGCCATGCTCTCTAAATGGTGGTGGAGACTGAACGCTTTTCCGGATCAGTTTTGGGTTAAAGTGGTGAAAGCGGTTCATTTTACTTCCGGGTCATCTATTAACCCCAAACCGATTCCCTTCAAAAAATCGTTAGCGGGGGTATGGAAAGATATAGGGTCTGTTGATTCTGATTTGGCAAAAAGCGGGATGATTTTAAATGACTTTTTAGTCTCGGATGGGCACAACTGGAAGTGGAGGACTGACCCGGATGGGTCTTTTTCGGTCAAGCAAGTCCGGCTGGACCTTGAAGCGGCTGCTGGTGTCGATTCTATGGATGCGGGCGCGTTTCATTGGAACAAATGGGCTACGCCTAAAGCGAACTACCTCCTTTGGAGAGCGATAAAAGGTAAAGTTGCGTCCAAAGTCGACCTTATTAAAAGAGGTATCCTTCTTGCCGATCCCGTTTGTGCTCGATGCGGAATCCACGAAGAAGATTCGGCCATATTTTTTTAAATTGCTTATGGTCCCGCAGCATTTGGTGGAACGTTTTATCCTGGATGAACATTCCATATCCGGCTGAGATTGCAAGTTTGGGGGACTTTGTCTCTTTTATTAAAAGCCGGCCGGGTGGAAGTGTTTGGAAGAAGATAGTTTACACTATCATTTTGGCGACAGTTTGGAGATTATGGTTAGCGAGAAATGAGAAGTTTTCGAAGACCGGTTTATCCCTATAAGAAAGACCACCGAGCTTATCAAAGAAGATGCTTTCCTTTGGATTTGCAATCGGTCGAACCTCAAGACTCCTCTTTGGAATGATTGGAAAATATTTAATGTTTTGAGTTTGTTGTAATTGTTTCGCTTTCTTGTTCCCGGTTCTGTAGTTCGCTTCTTTCAGCTTCTTGCTGGCTCTTTATATATATATATAAAGTGTTTTTGCTGTTAAAAAAATATATGTTATGTTTTATGGTTTATCTAATGTTTTTAGTAATGGTAGTTAGGTTTGACCGAGTATGTTGGAGGTGACTGTTTAGGAAATGAACGTTGGTAGGAGTCAGTCACATGTTTACCAACTATTTAGGAGAGAATATCTTTTATTCTTTTTTTTTATTCGTAGGGTCATTGTAAGGCTATAAATAGCCATGTTCTGTAATGAATAAAGTGCAGCTTTTCCATTCAATTTTATTTACTTACAGTGAATCACAACTTTCTTTTTTTCACTTACATATAGAGTTGGTGTACGTGAGTGTGTGTAGTTTTTTGGCCTGAACCAAACCAACATACAGAACCCGTTTTGACCCGGCATAATTGTTACTTTTTTTTTTTCTAAAAAAACGCCTCGTTTTAACCCGAACCTATATTGATCCAAACTCATTTTGACCAGTCGCCCGACGCACCAGGTTGGCCAAGCTTAGAAGTAACATATTGATGTCAGTCGATGGGACTCCTTTTAATAATAAACTGGCTGGGGATTTTATGTTGGTTCAGGCCCAAGAACACTCACTAAAAAACTCACGAACAAGAAATATATTAACTGATTGAACTTTTTTATTATTTAATATTTTGAGAGTGCAAAAACAAACTAGTGCTGCGTCCTATTTATACAAGATAAAACCCACATGCATAATAATAAAACTCCTACTTTGTAGCAACAACCTTCAACGTGCAGCTTCATTCAACGTCCATTTTCCAGCTATTTATCCTCCATATTCGGTCAATCTAAGACTAGTTCCTTACCCATGACCCGTTTGCTATTTGGTGACCCAGTTAAACAAAACCGGTAACCGACTTGGCCCATAAACGACCCGTAACATTAAGATTAATTCCAACATTTTATTCAAATTCACATTGCAAAGAATATCAGACAGTTTAATCTGACAGACAGGTTAAGTTGATATTGTTGTTAGTGCCTGTAGTAGCCACTGCATACATCAAATCCTCATCAGAAGCAATGAGTATCAAATCGTTGTCTTCGTCCATATACTTTAGACGAAGCTTTTTACCTTTTAACTCGAAGCTTCGCAATACTTCGTTTTCCAGATTTGCAAGTCCCATTAAAACAGAAAAGTGAATTTTTTTCTTATTGCTATTATGACTTATCTCTGCTGTCACCATCTCGGTAAGCGATTCTATTTTACGTTTTTTGCTTGTTATCTCTATGCTCAAGTTGGTCGGATTCACCATCGACAACTCTGAATCCGATGACATGAAATTGTCAGCCACAGAGTCCGAGGATGTTTGTATAACATCAGGTTCCATGTTTACAGACAGAACCGTACATGACTTGTCACCCAGTTCAAATCCTGAACTCATCAGAATGTTCTGCTTCAATGTTTGGACCAAGTTCGAGACCTGTCTGCTGTCTCTAATATCTGGCGGTAGATAAAACTCTAGCACATAGTCATCATCGGCTTCAACACTACACAAGTATATTGCAAAGCTGCCGGTCAACCGGTTCATGCGTGCATTGTGGACCAAAGGGTACTCTGCTTCACTGAGTTTGGTTACGTCTCCACAAAAACATGAACCGCGGGATAACAACGCCTTGCCAACAAGGCCACAGGACCTGTCCAGATGTCGTTCTCTGCAAGCTTTACGGAACGGCCACAAGCTCATGTCTTGAACATAAAATGGTAGATAGGTTGTCGACAAGCAGACTTTCCCGACACATCTAGTGTCGAAACTACTACAGCTCTTTACTATAGCGTTTTCATGGGAAACGAAACTAGTGTGTTGGGACACAGCCCATGTCTGAGCCAGAGGTAAACTGTGGATTTCAGACGCCTTTTTCAGAATGCCGCGGATTTTATCTAAATTATCATGCCTGCTTTCGTTAGGAACCTGTATATAAAAACATTCTCTCATGTAAAGATTCCAAAACAAAGAAGAAAATTAGATTATAAATTAGCAGGACCCAACTCACATCAAAAGAAGGAAAATCGAATCCTTGTGGACTTATCAGATTCTGTGTCTGCAAGATGACAACAATTTGAAAATGAGTTGTTAGAAACACAATTGAGTTAAAAATGAGAGAAAATCATCAAATTTGGGAGGAAAGATGGAAACCTTAAGTGCGTTGTGAAGTTGTTGAACCTCATAAGCATAACTTGTATACTTCGAAGACATCAAGTGCTCAAGAACACCAACGCATAACCTTGTCGTCGAATCAAAAACCGGCAAAGCCAAGTACCCATGGAGATTGCAACGAATTGCACGCTCTTGTTGTGGAAATTGTTTTCGGGTGTAATTATTCAAATCAGAAGCCCACTCAGGCAACCCTCGTTTGAATACTCGAGCTACAGGACTACAGTCTTCCTCTTCACGATCTGTATCTACAACCAAAGGGTAGTGATCAGAATCCCATCTATACGAACTAAGCTTTGCATCCATTACTCCAAGACCATATGGTTGATTTATGGTTGTAAGTAATTGGTGGTTCCCAGCCTCTTGAGGTGACCAAAACTGAACCAGAACATGTTGCTCCCGGAACGTTACGACCTTTAGTGCAGCTTCTATCTTTTCCTGTAGTTTCTGATGATTTGGGTCAACTTTGTCAGCTCCAAGCTCAAAATCTGTAGTTTAGTTAAACAACATCTCATAACCATGAAGAAGAATCAATAAGAACAACTTTACTCAAGTAACTTGTTTTACAATCAAGAAAAACAATTTAACAGTGGAATAGCTTGACCAATAGTTAAAACCAAACCGCTTTTTCAAAAGATTATTGGATTTTAATAATCTCAGTTTTTATCTGTTGGCAAAGATTAATCGCAACTAAGGAAATGTTAAAAGACAGTCCTAACTATCAAGAAAGACATACCAGTGATTGTGGCATCTTTGTTTCCAAATACCCGAAGCCGGTTCAAGTATCTCGACTCACCCGAAACCGCAAGTCTTGGAGGTTCTAAAGAGATCTCTCCCCTTAACATATCTGTTATGTATTAGAACCTTGTACACAAAATCCTGAACCTGATGAATTCCCTATACCAGCCGTATGAAATTTCAAAATTGGGCAGTTTCAAGCATTATATATCATGCCATTGTATTGTCCCTACCATGCAGATAAGATTTTTTTTTGGAGTTTCTAACTGATGATAAAGTCCACTGACATGACCAACTTTTGAAAAGGACCATGACCCATCCAAATAAAGAATTATTTGTCTTTATTTGGATAAAAACCAGATGGGAATCGATGTCGGTGGATGGAAAAGTGATGTTGGGTTAAAATATGTTTAGTTAGTCTTAATTAGCATCGTGTTTTATTGTGTTTAATATGTTAAGTCATTGTGATTTATATACTTATTATGTGTTGCTTATTTGATGCTTAACAGGATTTAAACAAGGTTAAACGAGAGAACCAAGCATGAAAACGGATTCGATGGGATAATGTCCCGGTGAAAAAAAGGAATGAAAAACGAGCTTAAACGATCGATGTATGAAGAATTGGGAAATATTAAATGAAGATGAAAGACAAAGGGCTAAAATGCAATTAAAGAAAAGATCTTACAAAAATAGTTCTTAGAATTTAAGGGACTAAAAGTGCATAATGTTTGTAACTTGGAATTAATTCCAAGTTCTAAACTCACGTGACTTTTTGGGGGTTGTTGGTTGAATTCAACAAAAAGGTTTTCTTTAAACCTTAATAAAAAGAAAGAGACAAGAACATAGGTAAAGGGGTGCAGACTTTGGATGGATTTTAATGGATCAACATCACCATAATGGGCTGACATACGAGACTCTTGGCCATGACAACAGGATCTATCATCATCAACACTTGCGACAATTGGGCCTAGGGAGAAGCAATAAAAAACGTGAAGTGCATCTAATAAAAGAAAAAGAGGATTCCATATAAAAAGTCAGCAGCCGTCATACTCGGGAGGGGGGATCGATTATTATCAGCCGTCGCACAGGGGCATTATTCATCATCATTCAAGCTTTTCAATGAACTCTAACTTAATCGGGATGACAACCGAAGCGGCAAAGACCAATATGCGCGGCTAAACTTTTTATAACTTCTGCTCGGATGAACTTTTGCTTTGTTTTGCATTGAACGTTGTTTACGGATTTTTGTAACTGGTACAGCTTGACCACTTGTGTTGGATTCTTGGTAAACGTTTTTTGTGTTGAATTACTTGTCGTTTATTAAGCGTATTGGCAACTTACTTGCGTTGTTAGCGGGTTAGTAAATTGGTGGGTAGTTGATACAATTAAACGGGTTATTAGGTTGCATAGTGAATCTTAAAAACTATCCTTGATAACTAATCAGATTCATTAATTCCGAGGCCATGTCTATGTGGTGTTTTGAATCGGTAAACAGGTTTTGATGTTAAACAGGTAATTGGGATTCCGGGTAGAGGTTATTCTTTCTCATATTGATCACAACTTTATTAATTAGCTTTCTAGTTTTTATAATCAAATTCACAAAAACCCCAATCTAGTTAATTTAGTTCTTAGTTAAAAACGCAACACTGACCACAAATTCCCCGTGGATACGATACCCTACTTACGTTATCTACGTAGCTTATTTAGGTTTTTGATTGACTCTTACGACGGTCATCAAAATGGCGCCGTTGCCGGGGAATTCGTGCGCTTAGTGTTAGTTTAGTAGTAGTTGTTTCTTTTATTGTTTTTGAAAAAAATCATAAAAACCCAAAAATATTTCCTTTTGTTTATTATTGTCTTGTTCGGTATTACGCTTTGTTTTCTTGTTTCCTTGTGTGCAGGTGATCTTTTTGCATGCATACTCGGTTTTCAGGAAGATCTTCTCCGCTCTTGTTCGATCCTGAAATTGAAAAGACCGCTCGCCAAAATCTGCTTCTTCGTTCAGCCTTGAAAGGAAAAGCAATTCAGACCACCATGAATCCATCAGAAAACCAATCCACCCCACAACAGCAAACACCACAAACAACGACTACTGAATTGCCACCGATGCCACCACCTCCATTTACATCTGAACCACAACAACAAACCCCACCCAATGCACCATCATCAAGCACAACCACCCAACCAACCTCTGCTCCAAATGAAGAATTTCATTTTATTGGTGAACCACTTTACCCTCTAGAAAGCCGACCACCACCACAGCCCAATCCTTTGCGGACCGTGAATCAACCGAATCTAGTGCCACACCCGAACCGGTCGGGTGCTATGTTTGAGCAAGTGGACAATAGGGCGAGAACAGAGACGTGGGATGATGGTTACGGAGATGAGGAGTGGGGGATAAACGATGGGTATATGGGATATCCAGGTGGGTACCAAAATCAGGCAGTTAATCGCAATCAACCGATGTATCAGCAACAGAGGCAGCCACGGGGAGTAGATGCTTATCAGACCCCGCCACAGGTTCATAGGGCACCGGTTGCACCGCGTCAAAGGCAAAGAGATCCTCGATTTCCGGATCCGACTATTCGAGGGGTCGAGAGTCACTTCAGACCACACATTGCTGAGCATGCATCCCCGATAGTGATGCCAGTAGCACCGGGTAATGTGGAACGTTCGTTTGAAGCAAAACCACACATTCTGAACATGCTACCTACCTTTCACGGGAAAGGTATTGAGGAGCCATATGCACACATAGCAGATTTTGAGGCAATTTGTGGTATGATTGCTGGACACGGGTTCACGTCAGATCAGGTTAAGTTGGTGTTATTTCAGTTTTCACTAAAGGATGCTGCGAGGGATTGGTTTACATCTTTACCATATACTAGTATTTATACATGGCAAGAGCTGCAGCAACAATTTTTGGATGAGTACTATACCCCGCAAAGAACTAAATCGGGGAGAGCAGCTATTAGAGAATTCCAATAGTTACCGGGTGAGCTTCTATACGAGTCTTGGAAACGGTTCAATCAATTGATCCGTAATTGTCCTCACCACGGTATTCAAAGATGGGAGTTAATTACCGCCTTCCACGATGGGATTTCAAATGAGGATAGACGAGATATTAAGGCTATCACCGGGGGTACCTTTTTGAGAAATCATGTGGATGTAGATTGGGAGTATTTGGATACTATTGCAGGGGATTCAAAGAGGCAAGCACAGTCGGATAGGAATAAAAAGTATCCGATTGTGGCACCATCAAGTGCGGGAGCGTCTAATGCAAGGGTTGCTCAGCTAGAGAGAGAAAAGGAGGCGTTGGAACGCCAGTTAGCGAAGTTTAAAGGTCTTGGCGCACGGGATGCATTGCATGCGGCGCAAACCCTTCCGGTTTGTGATTCATGTGGAGAGTTGGGTCATACTTTGGATGCATGCCCGGTTCAGTTTGTAGCGGCTGAGGAGGACGTGAACATGGTCTATGGTGATCAACAGAGATATGATATGAATTCAAACACATATCACACAGGTTTGCGTAATCACCCTAATTTTAGGTACAATAATACTACTAATCAGTTAAATCCAAATTTTCAGGTACCAAGTCAGGGAGGTCAGCAATACCAGAATAGACAGCCGGGATACAATAATCAAAATTACAACCAAGGAGGCTATAACCCGGGAAATCAAAGGACCTACCAACAAAACCAAGATCAAAGCAAATCCAACAATCAAAGCGAAGTTTCCAATAGCGAGGTGATGGAGTTACTTAAGCAAATCAAGAAGGATCAAGAATTGCAAGCTAAAGCATATCAATCCTTAGAAAAGCAAGTTGCTCAGTTGGCAGTTGATGTGAAGGAGGTGAGAAAAGATCCAGGGAAGTTACCGAGTGACACCACGAAGAATCCGCAACATCACGCAAGAGTTAATTCGGTAAGTACCATTCCTAATTCTGACATTGTTAATACAGATCTTACTGCTTCTTCCAAAGTTGTTGCAGGTATAAGTGACGGAAGTGA
This sequence comes from Helianthus tuberosus, assembly GCA_030545235.1. NCBI lineage: Eukaryota > Viridiplantae > Streptophyta > Magnoliopsida > Asterales > Asteraceae > Helianthus > Helianthus tuberosus. The sequence continues at coordinate 193,845,430 of CM060418.1, forward strand.
GGAAAATGAGCTAGGAGCACCGCTTGTGCCGATTAAAGTGGGAAAGCTGAAAATCCACAAGGCGTTGTTGGATTATGGGGCAAGCACGAATATTCTGCCCGGCAGTTTGTTTGATCAGTACGAGTTCGGACCGTTGCATGATTTTGATAGAAAGGTGATATTGGCGGATGATACTTGGAAACAACCGCGTGGGGTTGTTAAGGATGTGAAGATCCAGCTGGGTGAGTTCTATTATTCGGTGGACTTTTTAGTGTTGGATTATGCACCCACGAGAATGAATGAGCAACAAAAGGTAATATTGGGACGTCCGTTCTTCAACACTGCCAATGCTCAAATCAACTGCAGAGAAGAATTGATTACTATGAGTTCTGAAAACCGTAAGTTGATTTTTAATGTTTATTCAAAATCCATTACTTTTGAAATTATTAATTTATATGAAGCACTTGCTACTGATGAGAAAGGTGTTGAGTTTGATAGGTCCAAACAAGAGATAAACGAAGAATCGGTGAAAAAAGTGATGGTGAAGAAAAGAGGAAAAGCAGGTAAACCGCCTGATGGTGGAAATGCTCGGGGCAATGAGGCCGAGTTCGATCATAACTGTTATGAAGCGGCAAACTTTTCCGACTATGCGAAGCGAATTGATTTAGAGAAGTCTGGAGGTGAGCCGATCTTTGAACCACCTTGAAGATTGCAGGTATGATCTGGCTGAAGATCTAAAACTTAGCGCTCTTAGGAGGCAGCCTAAGGTTTGTCGTTTATTTTATTTTTCGTATTAGTTTAGTTTAGTTTGTGTCAAAACCGTGCAATCGTTCGAGTGTGGGGAAGTCCACGAGGTTTGGTTAAGCTTTAGTGCAGTTGAGGGCAACGCACATTTGTTTGGGGGATAGGGAAAATTGATTATAACTTTACATAAAAATCGGCCCGAAAAAAAAAAATTTGGAGCGTTTTTGCACAATTTTTCGGTTGTTTTCGGGATATTTTCGGAGTTTTTCACGAAAACGAGATGATTCGGAGAAGGCAAATCATGAAAAGAGGAGCCCCGGATATGTTTCTATTGACAATTTATAATATAAACTCGTTTAGGGGATGAAGAAGGTGAAAACATGAAAAAAAAATTCCAAGGCATTAGAGTCAAAAATTAAGGAAAATCTGCTGGAAAACTGGTGCATGGGCGTGTCGCGGAGGGAATCAACCATCTCTTCCGCGTGTCGCTGAGATGGCAGTCAAAAAGTCAAAAAGTTTTTTAAAAAAACAGTGCCAACCCTATAAACAAAAAACCTCTATCGCTCAAAAAAAAAAAAAAAAAAAAAAAAAAACCATCTCTCCTACGTGTTCTTTCTTCTCCGGTTACTAAGCAACTGGAATCCATCATCCTTCAACTCTTTACATCACCCTACTCATCCCTGTCCCCTTCATCACCTATCGATGACCACCGAGTGACCACCACCGTCCTCCACAACCTCCGACGGATCACCCATCATCGCCGATTAACCATCTCCCACCTCCTTCTTCATCCACGAACGACCACCATACCCACTGTCATCCACCAACCATCACTGTCACCGCCGGCGCCCACCTTTCTGTTACACCACTGCCGATCACCGAGTCCAGCCACCACCATCAGCCGTCGACCATCCATCGTTCATTAATCACCTCCGGCCGATCGCTAGTTACCTCCAGTGGATAAGAAAAGCTTCATAATTTCTTTATCTTTTTCAGTTTCAAGTGAATTCAGGTATGTCAGTGAATTTTTAATTGTTTGATGCAGAATATTATCAATGTTCGATGTTTGATTGCAATTCTAAAGATTGTTATCTGGGTGTTGAGATTGGTTATTAAGGAAAAAATATTATAGTTGAGTATTGAGATGGTTCAGGAATCTCAACTTAGGCTGAGTTCAGTAGGGACTTGTATGAGAATTTTGGGGTTGATTTGATTTGATTTTGTGAAAAAAAAGGGTAGTGCAGATGTGGTAGAAAGTTTGATTCTGAGTCGAGTGACGCTTCAAACGAGTATTTAGGATGCCTTTAGAGTTTAGTCGAGAGATGTCAGTGGGTAGTATATGTTATGGTGAAAGGGATGATTTTGAGTTTGAAGACGTTTAAGAAACAGGGATTTAGATTGCGTTTGGGTTTAAAATTGTGATAAACCAAGACATTGAAAGTGCTTTGCGGGTAGTGTCGGTTGAGCGGATTTAGGAGGTAGAGTGTCACGACCCCCGACCCACCCTGGACGGAATCGGGTGCCGTGAACAGTCCAGCGGTACCGATGATTATTTTGAAAACGTTGCAGCGGAAATTTTTTTATCAGGACCGTGAGTTAGGAAAAATATCAGAGTTTAGAAAACACCGGATTTTATTTAATAAATGGGATAAACCAATGTTTTATAATGGTAGCTTTAATAAAGATAAACTTTATTACATAAAACAATATTTCTTATTTTGATTTAATTAATAAATAAGCCACTTCTTGATGCCTTTCAGTGCCGTATCCATCTCTTAATCCAATCTACTGTAATTACCTGAAACGCGTTTTAAAAAGGTTTTGTCAGCGGGAAATGCTGAGTGAATCATTCTATTTACTAAAATGACACATTCGTTATAATTTACAGTATTAAGAGCGATTACAATGTTTCTGATATCAAACCAACTACCCACGGTATTTGTCACTCGACCGAATCTGTGACTATGGTCATATCCCCCAATTGGCTGCCCCAATGGTGACGATTATCAAGTAATGTATACAAAACCCCACATACCGGCTGTAACTTGGTGATTACAAAGACTTAATCCCCGTAATTATAACTTTGAAAATAAACATGATTTGAAAAGTAATTTGATAAAAGAAGAATGACTCACATATAAGCATGCAGATTCATACTGGCAGAATTTAATCTACAGATAAGCCTTGATATATTGCAGATTTATACATGCAGAGTTTAGCCTACTGATTATCCTTTTAACCTAAATTTAATAACAGGCACACAATTCAGGGTTAGTAATCAATCCAGCATTTACGATAACTCACGAGATCAAATTCTCACAACGAACGACAAAGTGCGATACTTCATCCATCGAATTAACGACGAACGACAAAGTATGATACTTAAACATCCATCGATTTAACGACGAACGACAAAGTATAGCCCTAATGTGGGCGCCACTTAAACATCCATTGGATATATTGATCGATCGGACAATGAATCGTAATAGCGATCGTGCTAATACCCTGATTGCGGCGTCGATTTAGTGAATCGTGTGTGTTAATTGCAGTAAACAGAGCATAACTCGGTGTATTTTGTGAGAATTTACGTCGTTTCAGTGGCCAGAATCAAGTCCCAGACTCATCTATTTATAGCTGGAAAATCGCCCCCTCGCGTGTCGCGACAGGGAGACCTGTCTCCTTCGCGTGGCGCGATGGAACACATTTCTCCATAGGGTTGCCACGTTCATGGGTAGGCTAGCTGAGTCGACGGATCGAATAAATTCGATTTAGACAGCGAATTATAAGGATAATTGTCAATAGGGAATACCCCCCCCCCCCTGAGTTTTAGGGGCCCTGATCCTGATTCTGATTGTTCTGAAAATTTTAGGGTTAGTGTAGAATTACTTGGGTTTCTCAATTAGGGTTTCCTTTTGGTTAAATTAAAATAAGAAATAGTATTTTTAATAAAAGTTGTTATATCAGGGTCCAGGTTTATACTTACGGAACATGTTTAGGATGTTTTTGTGTGAGTCGTTACATAGAGAGTTAAGTGAGTTGCTTGATATTTATTCAGATTTTACCGTTTAGTGTAGTAAGTTAAACGTAAGTTGCAAAGGGTTGTGTATGATAAAGAAGCGAGTTAAGATAGGAAGTGAGTTGTGGTTAGCGAAGATTTGCGATAATGTTAGGATTGTCGGAAAGAGCTTATGAGCGGATAAATGGTACATGTGGATTTGTTGAGAAGTTAAAGGGTATCAAAAGAAGTTGATAGAATTCGCATTTTAGCCGGTGATTGTTTAAGATGTGCGAATGGATAGGACGATGATTAGTGTCGAGGTAAGTAGGTTAAGCGAAAAGTGAGGCGGATTGTGAGATTTGTTGTGCTCGTGTTTCTTTGTTACTAACCCGTTTAACCTGTTTGGGAGCTTGTGAGTCTTAAGTTTGCAGGTTTCGATCGTTTTTGTCCATACTCAATCTCCATTTGGACAAAGTGATTCGAGTTAAGTCAAGACAAGCATCTCATGTTGAAGCAGCCGCGAATGAAATGCTATACGGTTGCTGTGGAACACGACTTATGAGGATTCTACCGCGTCAAATCAGGGGAGTCTGTTCCATTTATTTCTGTATTTTGTTTTGTGTTTTTAGTATATAAATAGTTTCTAGCTCCATTGAGGACAATGTAGGAATTAAGTGTGGGGAGGGGAAACTAGCGTTTAGTGTGTCTTAGTTCGTGTCACTCGTGTCATAAAAATTAAAAAAAAATAATTGAAAAAAAAAATCAAAAAAAAATCAAAAAAATAGAAAATGTCCTGCAAAGGTTTTCGCACAAAAATGGAAAATGATAGGTGTAATTAAATCAGTGGCTTTTCGATTACTATATATATGAGATAATACACAATCGGTCACGCGTCTGACTTAGGATATGTGGGTAGGCCCAGCTGGTTGAAAGGTTCCTTAGGCTTGATATAAAACAACTTAAAATAGGAGTCTTGTGGGTTCCCGCCTTAGGAGCTATGGTAAAACTGAAACTGTGGAAAGTATAAGGGGTACGCCATAAGTAAAAAACTTATAAGTTTTTCCGATTAAACTGGCACACCTGTTTCTTTTTGTGAAAACAAATCCGAAACACGGTGGCGCCCGAAAGAAAAAAAAATTCCATCAATTCATCTGAGCACATGTAAAAAGAAAAAAAAAACAAAGCCTATGGCATTGCCGCGGGGATAGCGACTCATGCGGTACATACCCTCTAGGTGGAGTTATATATAAAAAAAAAAACGTGAAGTTTATGGCATTAACCATGGGGATGGTGACTCGTATGGCGTATGTCCGCTGAACTGATCGTATACAAAAGCATGTAAGCTCACAATATCATCCATTCATCCATCATAAAGTTTAATCGGAATAATATAAGAGTTTTTTATATAAGGCGGTAGATTATAAATCTTTTAATCTCATAAGCTTGAAACGGGAATAGGTGGAGTCGTAGTCTTTTGAGTGTGGGATTCATAGATGACTATAAATTACTTGAACTTAATAGATCGAAAATAAGGGCTTCGAAACCGGCGGTTGGGTTTAAGTGGACAGTATATTCACAATCTTGGTTAACGTGTGATTAGATTTGTTCTAATAAAATAATGAATATATTGAAAGCCATTTGTTTTAATTGTGATTCCATTGCGAATAATTTTTTCGGGGACGAAAAAAAAGAAAGCTTTGTGTGACAAATGGTCAAATAAAGAATTATCCGTGATTTAAAGCCTATGATGGTCGGTTGATAAATTGAGCGGGTTTGACAGGTTCGAGTTTGGGTCAATATGGCTTCTAAGCTGAATTCGGGTCAAAACGGATCGTTTTAAGGAATTATGAATTTGGTTTAGGTCAAAACACACGATTTGTTTTTTTTTTTTATGGTAGATAGTGGCGACGGTGGAAATGGTTGCAGCGACGGCGATGCTGGTAGGGACGACTTCAAGGTGATATTTGTGGTGGAGGTGGCAGCGTTGGTGGCAGACACAAAGATGACGGCGGTGTGTATCGGTGATGGCGGTGGTGGTGGTGGTGGCGGCGGAGTGCAGCGACAGTGGTACTGATGGTGGAATGGTGGTGAAAATGGTTTTGATGCCAACAAGTAGGTAGTGTAAACAAACAATGGTTATAAATAGTTTAACTCATTTGGTTTTTTTTTAAGTTAATAAGTTTTATATTAGTTGCATCTTTTGATTCGTTGGCTTATTCAAATAGATCAAACTCTCTTTGACAATTTTGAGGTGACCAAATAAATCATATATACAATTTATATTTTCACAAATCAATCTGTTTTTCATAACAGAATCGTTTTAACGTTTTTAGAGGCCCCAAACAGACTACAAAGTCAAGGCTCTATTGAGATTGATATTTGAGACATTGATTAACCATAACGATGATTTTTCCTAATGTTGGCTCTAATTTCGCACAATCCACGATCAATTTCACATTGGTTACTCAAAAGATGGCGCAAGTAATGGTGGTTGGTGTGGTGCGGCACTGTTTTTGGATTCTAGAATGAGGCGTGCGCGGAGAGTGTGGACTCCTGGCTAAAATCCTAAATCAAGGGCCTAGAAACGGTGTTTGAACGTGCTAAAAACAAGTCTAATATGTGAAAAGAATGAAAAATAGAGGCCCTTGTTTTTTGTGGCCCTAATATTTAGCCTAAAAGTTGATAAGCCTAACGGGTCGGCCCTGTTCATAGAAACGGATTATTATGGCCACTTGTTTCTTAAGTCTAGGTTACTATTGCATTATTATATTTTAATTATACACTATTTTTTTTAACTTCTTATGTTTTGTTTTTGATTTTCTATATTATTGAGTAACTTTTAAGTAAAATTATTATTTATATAACCATACACTTATTAGAATCCGTTCGACTGTAAACTAGTAATAATCACCGATATCAACTAAAGGCCTGAATCCGGGTGGGCCGAGATTGAAGTCAAAAATCTAACTTTGATTGGAGTTTCACGATTTCGTCTTCCTCAGCATTATATATTTATGTTCACTTATTTTTTATGTCTCTGTATAAAGATCCTCTCATCATTAACCAGCTAAAAAATGATTTATGGGTTTATCTACCCCTTTGCAAACTATATTGAATCATACCATATGACATTTAGCAACATGACACCCTTATAGTCGTCTCATGTTTAAATGTGTGTAGTTTGCTCTCGCTCTTATGTTGATGCAGGCCCAAGTGTAGAAGATCGAGGCATGACATTTCTGGAGGCCCATGATCGAGCTTCCAATGGTGATTTACGAAAACGAGCATAACTTTGTCTACGGGTCTCCGTTTTAGGCGTTCGACTAGTCAAATTGAAGCTTGAAATGAGGAACACGTTGTGGCAAGGACCCGGAAAGGGCCTTGTCCAAGTTTCGGCCCAAAAAACGCATTCTAATAGGAGTTATGAACACTTTTATGTTTTTCTCGGTGTTTTATGTATTTTGTTTTTTGGCTTGTGTTTGGCCTATAGCCTTTTTATGGCCTATTTCGAATTTCAGTCTTTATTTATATCTTTCTCTTGTAATTATAATGGTTAGACTTCAATTTTGAGAATAACCATTTCACTTCAAATTCTTTGCCCTTTGGGTTGAATTTAGGAGGTTTGGGGAAGATCGTCACGGGTATTCGTAGAATCAACGTGATTTGTTCTTCGTTATCATATCACTCGATACATCATATGTCTTCTACTTTTACCTGAAAAACGGTTCATGTGAAATGACTCACCCAAAATGTTGGAACGTTTGACTTGGTTATACGTTCTTAATTCTGCCAAAGTCTAATATTGATTTACTTTATGAAATTATAATAGATTGTACCTCGCTTGAACCTATTATTTCTTTGTCAAGTATCTAACTCTAACCTGCGTATATATGTATATAGGGTAATATGAGTTAAAAAAAAAAAAACTAAAGGAACTAATAAGAGCCCTTGATCTATAACCCTCGATGGTTGTGATTAACTTTCACATGATATGCTTTTTGTCTTACATAATAAGAGCCCTTGATCTATAACCCTCGATGGTTGTGATTAACTTTCACATGATATGCTTTTTGTCTTACATGGTTGGAATAAAGAAACAATTATTTGTACAAAAAGGGCAATATGGTAAATCCACATAGCGTAATCACTTTTGATTTTCTACTTTGTCAGCCCATCCCACCTCCAATGACTTGTGTACCTTCTTTTTCTGTTCATTTTCTTTTGCACCCTAAAATTATTGTTGTGATTCAAAAAAAAAGGGAAGGGGAAATAGCCAAAATGGCGAAGGATTGGTCAACTTTACTAAAATGGCCAAGTCAAACGTCTTGTGGAGATGCCACAAAGCCACTCTAGCGCCTTGGTGGCTGACCAATGACACGCTGCCACGTGTTCGACACTCAGCTCAGACGTCTTAACGTCTTAGCTGAGACGTTAAAGTGAAGATAAGAGATGGATAAAAGCAAATGAAAAAGGTCCTTCAACTTCTACAAGCTCCTAGCTCCTTTGTATGTCTTCTAACACATTTGTATAAGCTTGGAATGGTTGTAGGATGGATGAATGATGGTGATGTTGGTGTGGTTGGGGTCGACCGAGAGCACAAGTGTAACACCTCGAAAATTCATGTCCTATAATGTGTTGACACGTGTCATAGGTTTGAACGTGTGAAAGAATGATATAGAAGGATTAAAGTTGACAATCATGGAAAGTATGTGAATATACGGGTTCTAAATGTCAACAGTGAATAAATATACTTTACATTAACCCTACATGATGCTCATACCTTCAAACGAATAAATCATGGATCATACGAAGCTAATTGTGAATGAAAGTGAGAGATTACAAACTACAGGGGTTAAATGTGTCAACATGTTTAAGTTATACCTTTGAGTGACCTTTTAGTAAACCCGAAGCTTTGTAACGGTTAATTATGCTCACTAGAATGCACGATATAAATTTCATAAAGTTTCGTTATCGTATGAGAAAGTTATGATCAAATTCGTATGCGAAGGGTTAAAAGCATCTACGATGAAGTTTATGACTTTTCAGGTGACAATAAAGTTAACTGAGGACTTAACAAAGTGGGTATATGTCTTGAAGCCCTTATAAGTCAAATTGGAGGGTTCAAAGTGCAAGAAATAAAGTCGAAGCAAAGTTTCAAGAGCCAAGGATCAAAGCATAAAAAATAAAAAAATCAGATTTGATCAGATGGGGCGTCGCGCCACGCGAGGACCCTGGGGGGGATCTACGCGTGCCGCGAGGGGCCTTCTGCTCCGAAATTTTTGGGTTCTTGTCTGCCAACTCCATTCTAACCGACTTTAATCCGATTTTCCACATCTTGGACGACCCCTAAACAACCCCTAGGCCCTTAGGGACATCTGGAAATGATCCATGGCCATTGTTAGGCTTGTGTGTCAACAATCCATGAGGTTTTGAACACTATAAAAGGCCACAAGGTTGCAACCATTTCTTCACACCTCATTTCTTCATTTCTTCATTTCTGGAGCTTCCTGGAGCTTAACAGCAGACCCAAGTTCTTCCTAATCGTGCATAGGTATTTAAATATTAATTAAGAATCTTAAAGGTATAACCTAGCCAGTATGTCATTTTAAGACCTGGCCAAGATGGTAAGACCTGTTTAAAAGATTCGGATCCCTGTTAACATCTGAAAACATGTTAACGCTCCTGGCAGACGTGATTAGTTAAAATCACCCATGTCATTTTAATAGGATCCTTCAAAAGATTCCTAACCCAACTTAATGATCTCTGAATCATGGGTTTAAATCATCAATTAAGATGATCATATTTTGACCATACATTGGTAATATAATGCCTACGGGCCCTTCTCATTTTTATATGAGACAAAAGACAGTAATAGTCTATGACCCTGTCTGAAAAAGGAAAAAAAAAACTATGTTCAAACCTAAATGCCTTGATTCTCTGAAATCGTGGCTTATGATTTAAAAATGTCCTTGTGACTAGGCCTTTTGTGCTACTAATAAAACTGTTATTGTTTATAATTAGGATAAGTTATAATAGAAATCCTAAATAAATGTGAGTGACAAATTAACCAAATATGGTCTATGTTTACCATGGTTAATGAATTACCCTAAGGGGCAATTCCATAATAAACTCTCAAATAAACTATTGTCATTGTCTTATGTAACAGTTCAATTAAAATGGCTGACTCGGATGAAATTAATAGTCACCCAGTGGAGAATAATGATAACGCCCGAATTAATATAACGGGTGCTGAACTGAAAGCGTTAGTAGACGACGCTGTTACAAAGGCCTTAGAGCGGCAGTATGAAGATTATAGTGGGACTCGAAGTAGGACCCTATCTGCGCCTCGTTCAACTTCAGCAGCTCAAGCCGGCTTGCTATTTTTAAGACGTTTCCTGTTTAAATTCAAGACGTTTTGTACGAATTTAAGACATTTTGTACAAATTTAAGACGTTTTCTACCAATTTAAGACGTTTTCGATTATTTAAATACTGTACATTGTGAAAAACCGTATTTAAAGTAATTATCTCACAACATGGAAAGAGGTTGGGTCACTATTAAAGTATAAATTTAAGAATTTGTTTTTTAGTAAATATCTCACAACATGAGGGTTAAGTTTGTTGTTTATACTGGGGGGAAGTGGGATGTCATTAACGGAAACATTGAGTATGTTACTGATGGGGATTCAAGGAGACGTGGTTTAGAAATTCAAACTAGGGCTGTAAACGAGCCGAGTCGAGCCGAGCTAGACCCAGCTCGAGCTCGGCTCGAGCTCGAATTTCAAACCGAGCTGAGATTTGAGGCTCGAGCTCTACTCGATTAGAATTCGAGCTAGCTCGGCTCGGCTCGATCTAGCTCGAACTAACAAAAAACCGCAAAATTTACTACTAAAAAAGCCTTAAAAATGAATTTCTTCATAGACTAAAGGCCATAATTGCCATTTAATTTAACCATATGGCTAAATATGCAAGTATAAATAGTTAATTCACTTTGTACATTTTCTTTACCTTCTTTTATAGGGGAAATACTCCCCTAGTTTTTGTTTTTAAGCGATGTGGGACAAAAAAATGAAGGATGTAAAGCTTATCGAACCAACTCACGAGCTCACGAGCCGAGCCAGACCAAGCTCGAGCTCGGCTCGTTTACAAACCGAGCCGAGCTGGCTCGTTAACAACCGAGCCAATTTCGAGCCGAGCTTTCTTCGAGCTTTTTTCGAGCGAGTTTCGAGCGAGCTGTGAGCCACGAGTTTTTTGAACACCCCTAATTCAAACAGATCATTCATATGATAGTTTTTTAAATTATGTTTCTAAGATGTGTGATACTCCAAACATTACACGCTTGTCATACCGGATGTCTACGTTTACTGATCCGATCGATATAATTAATGATCGAGATCTTAGATTTTTTTTTTTTTTGATTTGGCGATGCAGAATCCTTTTGAATTATATAAATTATATGTTATTGAAGAGTCTGGTGTTGGTTCCTCTGGGTTTTCTTCTTTAAACAATTTCAAAACTCCAGATCTAAATATTTCAGTTAAAGAAAGTGTTGATGTTTTAAACGATGAGTGTCCTATTTCAGAAAATAATTTTGAAAAATCAACCACGTCTATCAACGAATCAACTTTTTCATCTATAGTGTTAGAGCCTGGTCATATATTCAATAACAAAGAAGAGATGAAGCTTGAGTTGGGAAAGAAATATTTGTTAGAGCATTTCGAGTTTAAAGTTGATAGATCATCTAAGACACGGTATGAAGTGTCATGCATGGGTGATGGTTGTCAATGGCGATTTAAGGCATACGCTATTCCTGGTGGTAGTTTATTTTTTGTTAAACATATGAACGATAGGCACACCTGTTCGAAGACGAAAACACACCCACATTTCCGTCAGGCTAACCCAAAAGTTTTGGGTCACTTTTTAAAGGAACAACTAAAAGACAGTGGTAGGATATATCGAGCGAAAGAGGTTGTCAAAGATTTTAGACAAAGGTTCGAGGTTGAGATAACAAACCTTCAAACTTGGCGTGGTAAAAGCCATGCACTTGAACTTCTACAAAGGATAACCCGAGACTCTTTTGCCGAACTACCAATATATTGTTACAATTTGAAGCTTACTCACATCTTGGTTGATGAGCAGAGTCGTTTTGAAATGGTTTTTGTTGCGTTAGGTGCTGCGGTAATTTACACCTTTTCGTTTGTACTTGTTCTTATTTTTTTAAAGTAACATGGGTTTGATCTTATTTTGTTATCAATAATTTTCAGATTCGTAGCTTTATGTTTAATCTAAAACCGGTCGTTTTCATTGACGTGGCACACCTAAAGGGTGAATTTAAAGGGACGTTGTTTTTAGCAGTGGGCATGGATGGAAATAATCAGATTTTACCAATTGCTTATGGCATAGGAAAATCAGAGGATGGTGAATCTTGGACATGGTTTCTCTCAAAGCTTAGAGAGTGTGTTGGTGAAATAGTAGATATGGCGATCATTTCGGATAGGGCGAATTCTATACATGTAGGTGTTAGAAACGTGTTTCCACGTGTTTACCACGGGTTGTGTTGTTGTCATTTAATGATGAATTTACGTTTGCCGTCGTCTAAAAAAAAGAATACGAGGCACTATGGTGGAAGACATGTAAATCTTACCGGATGTCTGACTTTAACGAGTCATTCAATGCTATGTGTCTTGCCGTTCCTAGAATACGCCAGGTTTTAACAAATATTGGGTTTGGTAGATGGGCAAGAGCCCATTGTCCCGGCAATCGATACCACTATATGACATCTAATTGTGCGGAGTCTATTAACTATTTGTCTAGATTCTCGCGTAAGATGCCGATAACGCAACTTATCTAATTCTTCCGCCAGTCCGTATAAAAATGGTTTTATGACCGCCGACTGCAGGGAATGCAGGAGAGTCACTCACTGACTCAGTGGGCACAGAAGAAAATTTTAAAGAAAATTGAAGGGTCTAGAACCTGGACTGTTGCAGGCATCGGGGTAAACACTTTTCTTGTTGAAGACGGTACGAAAAGGGGTTTAGTTGATTTTTTGAATCGTTCATGCAGCTGCCGTGTCTGGCAAGTTTCTGGTCTACCTTGTGGGCATGTGATTGCTGTTTCAATATTTTTGGGTGAAACTGACTGCAGTCATTATGCATTCTCGTGTTATTCAAACGAAGTATACAAAAAAACGTATGAAGAATCGATTAATCCTCTGCCTCATAGGTCTGAATGGGTGATACCAGAAGGCCTTAGCAGTGTATTACCGCTGCATATTACAAAACGTCAATCTGGTCGTCCAAGAGAAAACACCCGAATCTTATCTCATGGGGAAGAGCCCGTTCAGGTATATTGTTCGCGGTGTCAAACATACGGCCATGGTCGTGACGTTTGTTTAGATCCAATGCCATCACAGATTCGTTTACGTAAATCATCAGGGAAAGGAAAAGGAAAAGAGATAGAAACCCAGAGTCCAACGGATGACATTTTTCCATCTTATAATCTAGCAGAATTTTAATAATAGCGTAGTTTTTTTTATGTTTTAATTAGGAAAATCATATAACAAATTATTGTAACCGCAATAGTAATTAGTACTTCTAATTTATATAAGAATTAAATTTTACAATGCGTACGTCCAGCCTTCAAAAATTAGTTGGTATGTAGCGTCCGGCGTAGAGTTCATCAGCAATGTAGTGTCTATATCTGACACAAGCATCCTGTATGTTTACTTCGTTCCATGTCAATAAACGGTTGTAAACTAGATTTCCACTAGCATACATATGATAACACCTGAGTTTCGCCCAATATGAGCTCCGTGCTCAGGCCACACAACATCCCCGCAATACTTTAAGGCTTCTATACTATCTATCCCCGAGTGTTGCCAGTACGATATACGGCCCAGAAACCATACGAATGGAGATTCAAATTCTAAAAGAATTTGATGTATTTTCCCGTGTATGCAAAATCCTTCTCCGCAATTAGTTAGGTTACAGTTATCGGGAAAATAAACATTTATTTTAAGCGAACGCATATTTACTTTTAGAAGTAACCATTGGTTTTCGTTGTGCGCTACGGGCATGTAAATCTGCAAAAAGATGAAACGTAAATAAGCCTCGGAAAAGGTATTCTTTTTAGGGAATTTTTTTAAAATTATAAATTATTTAAAAAATCAATATTTTTTTTATAAAACATAAAATATAAAAAATTTCTAATTTTTTTAAACAGAAAGTTTTTTTAAATGTTTTTTTAAAAACGTACACCTCTATTATTTCCTTGTCAAATGTTGGTGTAAAAATGTAAAGGTCTACAAATTTATAAAAAAAAACGTACACTCCTAATAAGCATATTTAACAACGTACCGTATCAACGTCCCAAAAGGGAGGGAAAATTTCTTTTGAACCGTTTGCATATCCGTAGGCCTCTCTTTTTTGTTCTATTATCATGTTAAAAAAAGTAGGCGGAACTACTGTCCAACGATAATCCTTTGACGACATCGTCGTTGACCGTCTGTGAAGCTCCCGTTGATACATTAGCTTGTTACACCATGCATTGATATGCTGAGAAAAATATGGTAAACGTTTGACTAAAAAAAATATAAAAACACTATCATTAACAGGAAAGGTATTTCGAATGTACCGTTTCCTGAATAAATCCGTTTCCACAAAATGCAAGTAATCCGCCCCACCATTCTTTTCCGAGAGGTGTTTTACCCATGTAGGTTGAGTAGCAAGTTGGAGTATCGCCGTCATAGTAAAACTCTAGAATATTTGGCGACCAATGTTCAAACCGATCATTTTGGTTTATCCAAATGGTGCGTTGCACGGAATGAGGAATGTTTGAGTAAGACATCCGATGTGACATTATTGACATAGTGAGGACACATATATATACACATGTTCATAAATAAATATAATATAATATAATGAATTTTTACCTACTTAATATGTCATCAAAACATATATAGAAATAACTATATATAATGAATTTCTGTTTTATAAAATATAAATTAATACAAATCATTGAATATATTCAATATCGTCCTCTTCTATCTCGTCGACTGTATCTTTAGGTATAAGCGAGTTGTAGAAAAGTATCGCAAGATGGCGCCTCATCCTTGTAGCGGTTATGCTTGTGTCTTCACCATCATTTAGTGGTTTTTTGTTAATCAACCGGTCCAGAAATATGCAAACCCAAACCCCACAGTCCCCTAAAGGTCCCGACTGTTGTGGCACATCATTTGCATATATTATTTGAAACGGAAAAGTTAACGGCAAAGGTTTGTCGTTATAATAACCATGCATACGAAGCCAATGGTCAAAAACAAAATTTATAAAACAAATCACTTCCGTTCTTCCTTTTTCCAATTGTTGCATGCCCATCAAGCTACAAAAAAACGAGCATTTATAAATTTTTAAAGTCATACCTTTTGAGAGACCGTTAACTAAAACTATTAAATAATCAGCTACAAAAAAACAAGCGTTTATAAATTTTTACCTGTCGTAAATAGTGAGTGTATGGTTAACCAGGTTGAAAACGCCTAAAAACCAGTGAATTGATGGTATATATTACGGTACGTACACCTCGTCAACGCTAAATATCAGAGGAAAAGGTTCGACACCCCCGGTGAAGTAACCTTTGAACGTCTGATCCAAAGTTTGACAATGCATCTGGAAATATGGGGGTAAAATGGACCAACAGTCGGATGGATTTCTTGAATGATACATTTGTAGCATCCATCCAAAAATGTGTTGTTATAGGGTTGGACAATTTTAGGGTAAGTTTATAGGAAAATTTAGTATATTTAGTATTAACAAAATTATCTATAGTGCTTACATCATCGCTTAACCAGCTAGTATGGTCGGTTTCTAGCAATGCCGCCCAGAAATCAGGACCAACACTTCCACCTTCCGTGAGGGTTAGTTCTCTAATGCCACTAGTTGGTGCCCAATTTTATACCGTTTTGATTAAATTATCTTCATCATTTGCTATCTTTTTTTGCTTCCGCTTCATGTTTTTGTAAACTACAAACGGTGATAGCAGAGACTTGGCGGGTTTCACAAGCCTTTCGGAACGCCTCAGTTTAATCATCTCCGGATCCTCATTCTACAATAACATTAATCATGTCAGTCAACGTCCGGTTGTTTGCGATCATCCGTGACTGAAATTTAGAAACAAGCTGATCTTCAGAATAAAATCCTGACGAAAACGGACCTGGAGCAACATCCCGTTGCAAGTCAGCCGTGTCTAATGGAATATCATGCATCTGAACCGGTACTTCAGTTGCTAATCCGTGCATTTGAGGCAACTGACCTGGTATTTCTGAATTCAATTCACCATAATCATCGCCGAACAAGTGGTCAATGAAGTCCTTTATTTTCTGCTGGCCGCAGCTTCCAGTCGACTGGATTTGAGGTTGCATTTGAGGGGGTAATTCAGTCGGCATAGCAGGTTGATAAATTTGACGTTCACGGTCCAAATAATCCGAACTTGAAATGAACCACTGTGTTCCGGCCTCAAACTCAGTGGGTAGTATGAAGTTTAGCGGTTTATATTCACGTCTCTATCAGATTGAAAGCAGACATTTCACAAAAAAATTGTTAAAAACTATTAAAGGTTGAAAAAAAATTATACAATTTGTCAAACAAAATAATTTGATTAGCTAATTAACCGACCGGATGTGAAAATTGTTAAACGTTGAATTTTTTTTTAATAATTTTATAATTTTAAAATTTTAACAGTTTTTATAATTTTAACAGTTTTAATAATTTTATCAAAATCTAATTTTATAACTAAAAATTAGATTTTTATAAAATTATTAAAACTGTTAAAGTTGACTGTTAAAATTATAAAAACTGTAAAAAATTTTAAATTATAAAATTACAAAAAAAAATTCAACGTTTAACAGTTTTTGTTATAACATTATAATTTCAATAAAATTATATAATTTTATAATTTGAAAATGCATATAAAAATGTTTCAAAATCTGTTAACGGTTGAAAATATTTTTTTTTATAATTTTATAATTTTAACAGTTATTATAATTTTATACTTTTAACAGTTTTTATAATTTTATAAAATTTGTTAAACAATTTAAGAGACAATATAGCAATTTACCTTTATTGCATTCGCAAAGATTCCATCAACACTACCCTTCATCAGCTTTTGTCCTTCTCGTCATCCTAAAAATCTCGGAATGGACTGACCTTCGAAATACCCCCTCCTTTGTTTGAATTCCGGAAACATCTCTAGAATCCACATCTGTAAATATATTAACATATTTAACAGGTATTAGTCTACAAATTAAAACGAACATTACATTAAAATATATATAGGAATTTCCAAGGTACCTTAAATGGCCAAACAAATACGTCTAACGTAAAACCTTTCGCGTCTTCCTTTTGACGAACGTGCATATTATACACGTTCGTATACGTGCTCTCCCAAAAAAATTACCCCATGGATATTGGTTAAACTCATCTAGATTATCCATCAGGTGTAACAGTTTATTATCGATCGCATTTGAATGTTGCAACCCTAAAAACCCTTGGCCCAATGTAACACCTCGAAAATTCACGTCCTATAATGTATTGACACGTGTCATAAGCTTGAACGTGAGAAAGAATGTTCTAGAAGGACTAAAGTTGACAATCATGGAAAGTATGTAAATATACGAGTTCTAAATGTCAACGGTGAATAAATATATTGTACATTAACCCTACATGATGTTTATAGCATCAAACGAATAAATCATGGATCATGCGAAGCTAAAAGTGAAATTACAAACTACAGGGGTTAAATGTGTCAACATGTTTAAGTTATACCTCTGAGTGACCTTTTGACAAACCCGAAGCTTTGTAACTGTTAATTATGCTCACTAGAATGCATGATGTAAATTACGTAAAGTTTCGTTATCGTATGAGAAAGTTGTGATCAAATTCGTATGCGAGGAGTTAAGGCGTTAACGCTGAAAGTTATGACTTTTCGGGTTAACCGGAAATGTCCAGGGACTTGGGAAAATGGGTACAAGTCTTAAAGCCCTTATAGGTAAATAAGAAGGGGTCAAATTGCAAGAATTAAGCTTAGTTGACCTTTCGGAAGGGCCAAGAGTCATTTATGCGAAAAATGGAAAAGGTGAAGGCTGATCAGAAGCCTTGCGCACCGCAAGAACTTATGCTTACGGTGCGCAAGGGATGCCCAGCAACAGCAGATTTTCCTGTTTGCTGTTTAAACGCATTTCTGACCTTTTAAACGAATTTCCTCATCTCCCTTGGCCCCTAAACAAACCCTAGAACACTTAGGGACACTTGTTGAAGAGTTGTGGTCATTGGTAGACTTACATGTCAACATTTTGTGGTGAAACATTCACTATATAAGGACCAAAGTTGCAACCAAGTTCCTCACACTTCATTCTTGCATTCCTGATCACTTCTGGAGCTCAAGCCTTCTCTCAACTGATCACATATCGTGCATAGGACCTTGGTAAGTTTGCTAAACCTTCCTTAATTAAGTTTTAGCTTAGTTTTAGCTTAAAAGTCAAACCGTCGTAATTAACGGTTGACTTTAAGATTAATCACTAATGGTCCAGTGATTAGTCAAATCAAAAGTAGTTATAAGTTGGTAATTATGTGGGTAATAAACCCTCAAAAGGATTCCCCCTGATTCCCACTCTAACTAGGTCTAATGTCGGGTCAAACTTGCTAAGAAAGTCAACATGATACTTAGTTTACAATTTATGCATAATTAGCAATGTAGAACATATACAACCTGTTGGATCATTGTTATAACTTAGTAATTAGTGTAAGAACATGTCTAAACATGTTCAACCCGACAATCCTCTGTAAAGACCCGGTTCGGAACCGAAAGTCGCATAGTTTGACTTTCACTTTGACTTTCAGTTCTGACCCGTTTAAGCATGTTTTAGAAATGCCTTAGAGCTTTATTTGGACCAGGTAACATGCTAGTATAACCCTCTGTGATTATACACCATGGTTCATTAGTTAACCAATTAATATGCATGATTCCGTTAATTGCTCATATGTTGACCATTATGCCCTTATTACCTTAAAACGTGATTTTTGGAAATGTAAAAATGTAGAACCCTTAGTTACTGATATATAAACTTGTATGCAAAGTTTGACATCAGTTTGAGGTGTAGATTAAGAGTTATGCTCGTTAGCGTAAAATGAAAGCTTTATGTTAATAAAACGGCGTAATTAGCATATAGCCTAGTTAAGCCTACTTTTTGATATCAAACTCTTTACCTACTGATGTAATATATTATTTTGGGATTTTTAAAGATTTTTAATTAATTTTAGGCTGAGCATAACTTATAGTCGTAGACTTAATTCGGTAATTGTCGGTTTTGCCCTTACGGGCTATAAAAAGATTTTTACATATCTAAACGACTCCAAACCTTTTGCTACTGATTACATATGATAAATAAATTATTTTAAGCCTTCTGGAAATATAAAAATATCAGATTTATGTATCAAACCCGGAAATGGCCTCTAATCGCCTTTTAAGCGTTTTTAACGCATAGTATGTGCTATAACTATAATAAACATCCAAGGGTTGATACCTACTGATATTTGAGGCAAATTTTAATTTTTTAATAGTAAGCAAAGGTTGATAAACTCAGACTTCAGTTTTGAGCTTTTCGGCTTATGTGAAATTACCAAAATACCCCTACGGGGCATAGTTTGGTTATAATTACTAAATTTCACATATATACTTTACCCTACTGTTATAACTTACCAAAATAAGTATTTTTGCTGATTATATCAGACCTGTAACTCAGGTAAATACTTAAACACTTTTATAACCTTTTTTAAATGACCAAACTACCCTTATGGGGCCTAGTTTGTGTTTAAATACGTTTCGGGCATAATGAAAGACATCTTACTGATGTCACAACATATTTGAGGCATAATTAACTTAGGAAACCTGTATATAGCTCTCATGAATACCCGTCACGCTTATTACGCGTACGGTTCGGTTTATGTAACAAGTTTACATAAATTAGCCGAAACGGGTCAAACCTTATTGGTTTTATCTAAAAATCCAGAGTGTGTATGAAATACCCATATAAGACAAGTCTCTGAACATGTCGGGTTTAAATCACATTCTATTCCGGTCTTCGCTTAATCATGCGTCTGAACCGTATATTCCCTTAAGACTGAACGGTCTAAGCTTAGGCTAAATTAAAGACCCGTTAGCATTCTAATTGGTTATTTATACCATCATACCAGACTAGAGCATTTCGGTAAATGGTACCTACGCTTACTTAAGTGAATACGGCTGAGTTATTAGATTCTTGCTATTTAAGACAGGAGCTAGCTCAGGTAAATACTCTTAACTTATTTTCCCTATACGGGCTTGGAATACGGTATTATAATATCGCTTGGTCGGGTATTGAATATTTAATCTTATTGTGGTTAAATTATTGAGGTAACCCGGTTTAATCTGTATTGTTTGAAATAAAGACCTTTAGGGGTTAATGACCATGTCCCGGATATCCTTGACATCATTGTATTATAAAATGGCCACGTCTTAAGTACGGGGTGTAGGCATACACCTGACAGTTACTTAAGTAATAACGGTATCTCACTTCCATGTGGGCCTATACTTGTGGTGTGTCTGTTAATCTGACTCGGTTTCTACATCGGGCCCTGAACGTACAACGAACATGTAAATTTGTATACAAGGTTATAAATATAATTGTTCTAAGTTAAAAAGATTAATTTTGCCTCTGTGCATTTTAATCAAATTATAAAAGATATTTTGTGCCACGTGCATTCAAATCAATTTTCTTAAACTCTTTTCAAATGAGTCGGTTGAGTGTATTTACCAGTGAAAACTGACGTATTTTCCAAAAAGGTTAAGTGACAGGTACTGAACGTAATTGGCTGGGGGCGCAAATAAGGAATCTTGCAAGTTCTAGGCGTCTAAAGTCTGTTGAACAAATGATATGTTTTAAGATCCGCCTGTGGATCCTTTATCTTCCGTTGTAATACTTTGACATTACTTATATTCGGAATGTAATATATATTTCTTTTGCTTCCGCTGTGCATTTATATATTGTGTTGTTTGACTATGATGATCTCAACTACGTCACGATACTCCCCACCGGGCCCACCGGTGACACGTGGAAATCGGGGTGTGACAGGTTGGTATCAGAGCCAACAGTGAGTGAATTTAATCTCAGTTACACAGTTGCACATTCTTGAGTCTAGATAAGAATATAGGACAAATTCCAATTCGTTTCATTGTCTTTTAATTACTTCCTTGGTTATTTTTCTGATTAGCCTTTGCATGGGCAAGTCATTTTTATTAGAAGACCCGTTTGGGGCAACTGTATCATCATCATCATCATCATCGTACTCAGTATATCCCACCTATAGCAAAGCTAAGGTTTAGGGCAACTGTATACTTGCTTAAATTTTAAAGGAACGATTATGTTTAAAATATCATTCCTATATTACAAGATCTACCATTATAATAAAATGGCAAAATCTAAAAAGGAACGAGACCTAGCCTGGTGTCATTATTAAGACGCGGCCAAGATGGCAGTTCCTCAATTTAGGTTCAGATCCTTATTAACATCCTGAGTTAGGATTGTTCTGCGTTTATTATTAAAAAGGAATCTTAGAGTGAAACCTATCCTTCGGGTCACTATAAGACCGGGCCAAGATGGTAAGACCTGTTCAAAAGATTCCAATCCCCGTTAACATCTGTAAACATGTTAACGCTCCTGACAGACGTGATTCATTAAAATCACACACGTCGTTCTTATTATTGGATCCTTCAAAAGATTCCTAACCCAATTTTTATGATCTCTGAATCATGGGTTTAGGTCATCAATTAAGATGATCATATTTTGACCATACGTTGGTAATATGTTGCCTACGGGCCTTGCTCATTTCTACATGAGCCAAAAGACAGTGGTAGCGATGACTCCCTGTCCGTTAATATAATGCCTACGGGCCTTGCTCATTTCTACATGAGCCAAAAGACAGCTGTAGCTATGACTCCCTGTCAGATAAAGGTAATGAACTAGGTTCAAACCTTCATGCTTTGATTCTCTGAAATCATAGCTTATAATTTATAAACGTCCTTGTGACTAGGCCTTTTGTGCCATTACTAAATTGCCTCGATTCTCTGAAATCATGGCTTATAAATAAAACTTGTCTACGTGACTAGGCCATTTGTGCTATTATTAAAACATTAATGCCTCGATTCTCTGAAATCATGACTTATAAATTAAACTTGTCTACGCGACTAGGCCATTTGTGCTATTATTAAAACCTTAATGCCTTGATTCTCTGAAGTCATGACTTGTAAATTTAAAACTGTCCATGTGACTAGGCCTTTGCGCCACTTAAATATCCTTAATGTTTTATAACTAGGATAAATTATAATAAAAATGCTAAATAAATGTAACTAACAAATTAACCAATATGGTTTATATTACCATGGTTAATAAATCGTTTAAAACGATAAAACTGTAAAAGCTTCCATATAAACCTTGCCCTTGTTTGATTTTTATGTAGCATTTAAAGCTACATGGCTAGATCCAAGGAAGAGAACAGTCACCCTCTGGAAAACCGCGACGATGAAAGGATTAATATAACCAGAGGAGAGCTTCGTACGTTGATTGATTCAGCTGTATCTAAAGCTGTAGAGGAGCAATTTAGGGAGTATAGTGAGACTTATAGTAAAGCCTCATCTGTACCCCACTCTAAGTCTGTCCCCAAGACTCATTCTGAGGCTCATAGTAAGCCACCCCCAAAGAAGGATGAGTCAAAGAAAGATGATGATCGACATTCATCTATGCCACACAGTGTTCCATCCAAGAGGATAGTGCTCAATAATGAAACAAGTACCAAGTCCTGTACCTATAAGTACTTTGTTTCCTACAAACCCCGGGATTTCACTGGGGAGAAAGGAGCAATCGATTGTATGACCTGGTTGGATGAAATGGACACAGTTGTCGATATCAGCGGTTGTGCTGAGAGGGATGTAGTGAAGTATGTATCCCAATCGTTCAAGGGAGAGGCACTAGCATGGTGGAAGGCTCTCATTCAAGCTGCTGGGAAGATCCCACTTTACAACATGCCATGGGAACAGTTTGTTGCTCTCATTATGGAGAACTACTGGCCTCAACACGAGGTCGAAAGAATCGAATCAGATTTCTTATCATTGGTGATGACAAACTTAGATTGTCAAGCATACCTCACCAGTTTCAATACCCTGTCCAGACTGGTTCCTTACCTAGTAACACCAGAACCCAAGAGAATTGCTCGTTTCATCGGGGGTTTAGCCCCAGAAATCAAAGCCAGTGTTAAGGCTTCAAGACCTACTACATTCAGGCCAGCGGCAGATCTGTCGCTATCTCTTACACTCGATGTAGTCAGAAACAAGGATGCCAAAGCCTCTGAAGATGGAAAGCGTAAAAGGGAGGATGAGAATTCTCATCACTCCGATAGGAAGAGGAATTCTGAAGATAAGAAGAGTTCCGGGTTTAGGAGAGACAGCCAGCAGTCGGGAGAGAAGACCAGGTGCGAAACCTGTAGGAAATACCATCTTGGTAAATGCAGATTTGAGTCTCAGCCTCTACCGTGTGGAATTTGCAAGTCTAAGGAACATAAAACCCTAGATTGCAAGAAGTTAAAAGATGCAACCTGTTATGGTTGCAACGAGAAGGGGCATATCAAGACCAACTGCCCTAGGAATCAGATGAACGCCTAAGAGATGGTGCAGAATGATAACTATATAACAGGTACCTTTCCATATCAAGCAGTTTATGCAGAAATTTATTTGATACTGGCACATATGATTCTATAATGAATGATAAATGTTGAGAACTGTTGTCTCCGCCTGATTAAGACTCCGGTCATTTAATGCGAGGTAGAAAGTGACCGATGATACTTTAGAAAATGCTCCAATAAATCCTAGATTGATATTTTATATCTATTAGGGATTGCTCTTTTCTGATACCCTTATGGCAAACTTTCAAGCTATCCAAATTCATCAGTATAATAAAGACAGATGTGAATTTTTGATCCCCTGTCAAAAAGGCGATGGACTAGGTCCAACCCTTAAATGCCATTGATGGTCTTTTGTGACCTAGGCTAAGTGATATTGATATATTTTTAAAATAACGTTCAGTAAGAATGTTAGTGCCTTATTGGCCGGTATAATTTGATGAAACCATGGTTAGTATATGTTAAGGCCATCAGGGTGATGAATAGCAGATGTTGGATTGCAACTAAGTAAATGATTCATCTGGTAATAGGAACTAAATCTCGAGTATGATAAACTCGGATAAGACAACAGTCAATCGCGCCATTGATGATGCGACGCATGCTATTGATACTACAATAGTAAACCGTAGAAAGTCCTAATGTACTCCCCCTCCAGATAAAGTACATCATCATATGAAATTGATATCTCTTTGATCTCTACTGATTTCGAATACCAAATAGTATGACAAAAGCGTTATATGAGGATTGGTGTATCTTAATATGTTCCATAGATTGCTTCCATGCCTGATCAGTATGGAGGTTTAATGCATGGAACCACAAGATATCCCAATGATCATATGGTACTAAAGTCAACTAATGGTATTCAAAGAAGATATCCAGAATAAAATTGTCCGAATAGATATTCCCTGGTAAAGGAATCTGTGGACTCATAGCATAAATGTGTCACTCATTTGACACCAGCAAGGATGATTAAACTAGGGCCTGAGATATGGAAATTCTATGTAACCTCCTCGTATCTTGATTATCTTCTCCTAAGACTATCCTGTTTACCTCCCGAGAGTCAGTAGCGTTAAGATTTATATCCCAATTAGGGCTGCATCATTATGAAATCTCCAAGACAACTAGTACCATCATTGGCAGAATCGAAAACCCTAGTTAAGTAAGTTTTAAGATATAGATTCATAAAGCCTAACTCAATATCCTGAGAATTCGGTATAGTAAATTATGAAAGACGGTTCATTTTTCTTAGGCATTGTTTACCGCAACCCTAATTAGGCAACGATTAAGAATCACCATCAGCTGCCCAGGAGCATCGATTTGTTCGACTAACTGTAAAGATTAACTATTCCTTAAGATTTATCTTGAGCAATGGTTGGAATAACCATCTCACCTTAAGATAAGCTTTTCTATAATAGCTGTTATATAAGTATCAAGGTGGCTCCTTTGGAGACCTTGTATAAATGAAATATCAACACATCCGTTGGATGGACGAGACTTTAGAAAGTCCACTTATTAGGATCTGAAGGTTGCATTAGAAACAACAAATAAGGTCACGCAAAATTCATAATCATCTATAAGATGCCAGTATTCGGCAGAAAAATCAAGGATTAATGAAAGTAGCAAACCTCCTGGATTCTTGTTAAGGAAGGGAGTACCAAATTGTTAAAATTATCAGGCTAGTTAAGCTCTGAATATATAGAATCATTCGAAGGAAATCGAATGTATCAAGATCAGGTAGCCTTAAAGCTAAAACCTATTTAAAGAGCTTGGCGGAGCTCGCAATACATTGCACATCAGTGATTGAAGGATGTGTTCCGCCAATAAGTCAAGAAGCATTATCACAATATGATATGCAGATTTAAAATATGATGAGCAACCTGTGTCGATTAAGGGTCGACAGGATTAGAAACTCCAAAGAGATACATGTACCTATTATAAAGGTCAATTGGAGTGCCTTAGAGGCTCAAAGGTACCGAGGAAGATTAAGCCAATTTAAGGCAGAAAATACTTCCTTTACTTTAACAAATTTCGAGGTCGAGATTTCTTTTAAGGGGTGAGGATGTAACACCTCGAAAATTCACGTCCTATAATGTATTGACACGTGTCATAAGCTTGAACGTGAGAAAGAATATTCTAGAAGGATTAAAGTTGACAATCATGGAAAGTATGTAAATATACGAATTCTAAATGTCAACGGTGAATAAATATATTGTACATTAACCCTACATGATGTTTATAGCATCAAACGAATAAATCATGGATCATGCGAAGCTAAAAGTGAGAAATTACAAACTACAGGGGTTAAATGTGTCAACATGTTTAAGTTATACCTCTGAGTGACCTTTTGACAAACCTGAAGCTTTGTAACTGTTAATTATGCTCACTAGAATGCACGATGTAAATTTCGTAAAGTTTCGTTATCGTATGAGAAAGTTATGATCAAATTCGTATGCGAGGAGTTAAGGCGTTAACGCTGAAAGTTATGACTTTTCGGGTTAACCGGAAATGTCCAGGGACTTGGCAAAATGGGTACAAGTCTTAAAGCCCTTATAGGTAAATAAGAAGGGGTCAAATTGCAAGAATTAAGCTTAGTTGACCTTTCGGAAGGGCCAAGAGTCATTTATGCGAAAAATGGAAAAGGTGAAGGCTGATCAGAAGCCTTGCGCACCGCAAGAACTTATGCTTACGGTGCGCAAGGGATGCCCAACAACAGCAGATTTGCCTGTTTGCTGTTTAAACGCATTTCTGACCTTTTAAACGAATTTCCTCATCTCCCTTGGCCCCTAAACAACCCCTAGAACACTTAGGGACACTTGTTGAAGAGTTGTGGTCATTGGTAGACTTACATGTCAACATTTTGTGGTGAAACATTCACTATATAAGGACCAAAGTTGCAACCAAGTTCCTCACACTTCATTCTTGCATTCCTGATCACTTCTGGAGCTCAAGCCTTCTCTCAACTGATCACATATCGTGCATAGGACCTTGGTAAGTTTGCTAAACCTTCCTTAATTAAGTTTTAGCTTAGTTTTAGCTTAAAAGTCAAACCGTCGTAATTAACGGTTGACTTTAAGATTAATCACTAATGGTCCAGTGATTAGTCAAATCAAAAGTAGTTATAAGTTGGTAATTATGTGGGTAATAAACCCTCAAAAGGGTTCCCCCTGATTCCCACTCTAACTAGGTCTAATGTCGGGTCAAACTTGCTAAGAAAAAGTCAACATGATACTTAGTTTACAATTTATGCATAATTAGCAATGTAGAACACATACAACCTGCTCGATCATTGTTATAACTTAGTAATTAGTGTAAGAACATGTCTAAACATGTTCAACCCGATAATCCTCTGTAAAGACCCGGTTCGGAACCGAAAGTCGCATAGTTTGACTTTCACTTTGACTTTCAGTTCTAACCCGTTTAAGCATGTTTTAGAAATGCCTTAGAGCTTTATTTGGACCAGGTAACATACTAGTATAACCCTCTGTGATTATACACCATGGTTCATTAGTTAACCAATTAATATGCATGATTCCGTTAATTGCTCATATGTTGACCATTATGCCCTTATTACCTTAAAACGTGATTTTTGGAAATGTAAAAATGTAGAACCCTTAGTTACTGATATATAAACTTGTATGCAAAGTTTGACATCAGTTTGAGGTGTAGATTAAGAGTTATGCTCGTTAGCGAAAAATGAAAGCTTTATGTTAATAAAACGGCGTAATTAGCGTATAGCCTAGTTAAGCCTACTTTTTGATATCAAAATCTTTACCTACTGATGTAATATATTATTTTGGGATTTTTAAAGATTTTTAATTAATTTTAGGCTGAGCATAACTTATAGTCGTAGACTTAATTCGGTAATTGTCGGTTTTGCCCTTACGGGCTATAAAATGAGTTTTACATATCTAAACGACTTCAAACCTTTTGCTACTGATTACATATGATAAATAAATTATTTTAAGCCTTCTGGAAATATAAAAATATCAGATTTATGTATAAAACCCGGAAATGGCCTCTAATCGCCTTTTAAGCGTTTTTAACGCATAGTATGTGCTATAACTATAATAAACATACAAGGGTTGATACCTACTGATATTTGAGGAAAATTATAATGTTTTAACAGTAAGCAAAGGTTGATAAACATAGACTTCAGTTTTGCGCTTTTCGGCTTATGTGAAATTACCAAAATACCCCTACGGGGCATAGTTTGGTTATAATTACTAAATTTCACATATATACTTTATCCTGCTGTTATAACTTACCAAAATAAGTATTTTTGCTGATTATATCAGACCTGTAACTCAGGTAAATACTTAAACACTTTTATAACCTTTTTTAAATGACCAAACTACCCCTATGGGGCCTAGTTTGTGTTTAAATACGTTTCGGGCATAATGAAAGACATCTTACTGATGTCACATCATATTTGAGGCATAATTAACTTAGGAAACATGTATATAGCTCTCATGAATACCCATCACGCTTATTACGCGTACGGTTCGGTTTATGTAACAAGTTTACATAAATTAGCCGAAACGGGTCAAACCTTATTGGTTTTATCTAAAAATCCAGAGTGTGTATGAAATACCCATATAAGACAAGTCTCTGAACATGTCGGGTTTAAATCACATTCTATTCCGGTCTTCGCTTAATCATGCGTCTGAACCGTATATTCCCTTAAGACTGACCGGTCTAAGCTTAGGCTAAATTAAAGACCCGTTAGCATTCTAATTGGTTATTTATACCATCATTCCAGACTAGAGCATTTCGGTAAATGGTACCTAAGCTTACTTAAGTGAATACGGCTGAGTTATTAGATTCTTGCTATTTAAGACAGGAGCTAGCTCTGGTAAATACTCTTAACTTATTTTCCCTATACGGGCTTGGAATACGGTATTATAATACCGCTTGGTCGGGTATTGAATATTTAATCTTATTGTGGTTAAATTATTGAGGTAACCCGGTTTAATCTGTATTGTTTGAAATAAAGACCTTTAGGGGTTAATGACCATGTCCCGGATATCCTTGACATCATTGTATTATAAAATGGCCACGTCTTAAGTACGGGGTGTAGGCATACACCTGACAGTTACTTAAGTAATAACGGTATCTCACTTCCATGTGGGCCTATACTTGTGGTGTGTCTGTTAATCTGACTCGGTTTCTACATCGGGCCCTGAACGTACAACGAACATGTAAATCTGTATACAAGGTTATAAATATAATTGTTCCAAGTTAAAAAGATTAATTTTGCCTCTGTGCATTTTAATCAAATTATAAAAGATATTTTGTGCCACGTGCATTCAAATCAATTTTCTTAAACTCTTTTCAAATGAGTCGGTTTAGTGTATTTACCAGTGAAAACTGACGTATTTTCCAAAAAGGTTAAGTGACAGGTACTGAACGTAATTGGCTGGAAGCTCAGGGCGCAAATAAGGAATCTTGCAAGTTCTAGGCGTCTAAAGTCTGTTAAACAAATGATATGTTTTAAGATCCGCCTGTGGATCCTTTATCTTCCGTTGTAATACTTTGACATTACTTATATTCGGAATGTAATATATATTTCTTTTGCTTCCGCTGTGCATTTATATATTGTGTTGTTTGACTATGATGATCTCAACTACGTCACGATACTCCCCACCGGGCCCACCGGTGACACGTGGAAATCGGGGTGTGACACCCAAAAGCATCAATAGACATATCCTTGTGCAATCTTCGTCGGTAAATTTCACCAGACCTTCAAATATATCTCTTATTCGTTTGAAAGCAATACGTTCACGGCCCGGGAAAAATCGGTTCTTCAAGGAGTTGGGGTGCTCACTCGGTGTCCAGTTAGTGGGCCCAAACCTTAACCCCGTTATAAGACAAAATTGTTTCGGGGTAAACATTAAAATTTCTTGGCCTAGGCGATATGTAATACCTAATTTGGGTGTAGGTGTATGCGCTTGTAATTATGCAACACCGAGTAAAAGTAGGCTATCACACATAACACACTTAATATCTAAATATGGCCCAAAACAGGTCTGCCTAATCCGGGATTCAATACTTGCCGTCATTCTATTGTTCAAAGTCTTTACTATATTCCACTTTTGTCGAACTTTGATCTTTTTGGCCTTGTAAAGTAACAAGTGAAAGAAAAAAACAATAGAATCTTAAGTTTGCGTTACACAAAATAGTAAATATAGTAAAATACTAAAACAGTATAATAAAGGAAACAACAGGGATAAAGTATCACCGATACACATGGAAGAGGATTTTGTCCAACGTCTTGCATCTCGTGATCAGCTTGCATGTGCTCGGGACGACCCATGGGTGGGTAAACGTGGTAATTTGGATCCATTTTGAGTCAACGGTAAACCTGGTAGTTCGGGTCAACAATGCAAGGTTTAGTCGTCGGATCTTCATCGGGGGTCGGGTCTTTCGTCGAATCTTCAACGGTGGTCGGGTCTTTCTTCGGATCTTCAACGGTTGTCCTAAAGGTGCATGTGGTCCCGAAGACGTTTGCCGGCAGAAATGAAACACATAAACCCACACTAAGGTCAAAAACCTCTTTTGCAACACGTGTCACGCGATGGGTACACGGGGGAAATGAACTGGAACACGTGTCGTTGATCAAACGGTAGACATGAGGAAACGTCTCAAGTACCAGTTTAGACGTCTGAAAATTCAGAACAAACGTCTTAATAAAGAAACGTCTCGTGCATGTTAGAAACGTTTTAAATGTCAGCGTTGACGTCTTAAATGTCAGCGTTGACGTCTTAAATGAAACGTCTTAAATGTCATGCATGAAACGTCTTAAAAAGCTGTTGAGACGTCATAAACATGCCACGTGTCAAGCATTTCAAACGTCTTGGAAATATAACACTTTCACGTCTTGGTTGAAACGTCTTGAATTAAATTCTCGTTTAATTTATCCAAATTTTGTTATATAAATTAGAATTCTTCCCTTTAAGTATAGTATTGGGGGGAATACTTGTTGGAGTACATTTCTGGAGCTCGCAAAATGTCTGAAAAAAATAAAAATGATGTATACTGCTCGCAACCAGCAAACAAATCATCATCTTAGATTCTAAAAAAATGGAGAAGTTCCAAGGGTGAAAGTTCTTCTGAAGTTTCACAACGAAATGATTCGGAAGAAAGCCACTTTGTACACAATCGACAAAGTTTTCACCTCCACCGGGCTGGTACATGGGCAATTCAGAACGATGAAAGTGAGAACTGGTCAAAAGACGTGGCAACATTTGTTGGACCGTGTCGTGACCCTAAACGATCAGTCAGAGTAGCTCATTCTCACATATAAAGGCGGAATCAGAATATGTAAGATTACAACAGCTTGTTCTATTAATTTCCTTTGCTTTTATTGCTTTCTGATGATATTTTGACAGAGTTTCGGCTCCTGAGCACACACATACATCCATGAGACTAATGAACCTATCAGCCTATTTATAGAATTTCTGGTCCACTCATACGACATGCCGTATAAGCGATCCAGACTACTTGACACATAAGCGAACCAGACTTTGACATATGAGCGGTCCAGACTTAATACAATGACACATAAGCGAACCAGACCCTATTTCACATAATAATTACATTTTGACCCCCTGTTGACCAATCTTGACTTCATACTTTTTGTAGACGCAGTCAACAGACATTCCGTGCATCAACAGACTCCCCCTTGGATGTTGACGTAGTCTTTTAGCATCTTCAGATCCGTAGTCTTCAGTTTTAGTCTTTTCACCAACTCTGTCTATCTTCACAGGTTTCAGCATCACCTTGCTCTAACATCAACTTCTCAATAACTGTTGATCCAGACTCCCCCTTTCACAGACTCCCCCTCTCAGTATGCTAGAATCTGAGATATCTGGTTCAAGCTTTGACAAATAGCTTCCTTTGGGAATAATGAAGATCAAACCTGTTACTCAACCAACAAACATTACAAACTATCTTTTCAACATTAAATCACAAAATCAATCAGTTATAGCAATCCACTCAAGTATTCAGGTCCAAGTTAATGACCCTGATTACTTGATTAATCTACCAAGTCCAATTTAATGACCTTGGTTGATCATTTGACGAAACAAACTGATTTAAAACAACAATTTCAAACAATTTCTGAAAATAACAAGTATCAAGTTAATGAACTTGTTTTTGACTATTCAATAAATCAAACTCTATCAAGATAAGCTCTCCTCATTCTTCAGTCCAGAATCTCCTGCATCTGCTTCAAACATCTGAGAATCCAACAATCAACTCTCCACTTTGGTTTGTCGGAAAATAAAGCAGAAATAAAATCTTTTTGGATTTTATAAAGTGATCTAAACTAAGAAATGAAATACAGAAAACTTAAATTGCAGAAATTAAACAAAGTAAACTATTTACAAACATATTTTTGGTGAGCGTGTCAGGGAATCATATCAGCTTTTCAGACAAATCACAAGCACCGTTAAGCTACATTACATACTCAGACTTAAACAATTTACCTCGATTGTCGATATACTGATCCATCTTAAATTCTCACACAAATTTCAACTTACTCAGGATACGATTTAGATGAATTAAGAACTTAGCTCATTCATGTGTCCCACCTCTTGAATATACTCCCGTATCCAGAATCCCAATAATCAGTCTTACAGGTGAGAATACTACAATGATATCTGTATATAATTTAGGTATGCGAGGGCCGAGGGATCTCAGGTCGATACTTCCGTATACGCAGAGAGATATCAGCTTCGACTTTTCGGTGTGTCCCCTTTAGAGGATCTTTTCGCTTACAACAGCAGCATTTATCAATTTTATTGTTTCAGCATGCTGAGGGTTTAATGCTGTGTTTCAAGCATTGCAGCAAGTATTAGCCAGGGACTAGGTCAGAACTACCGTTCAGCAGAAGTCCCGGAATAATACCCCAGACATCATTGAGTATAAAGACCTAGTATATCAGATTAAGAGACCTTTCAAACGAGATTTCAGGGGTTACCTATATATCCAAGTAGTGTTCCCCACGAATTCACAAGTTTGAATTTTTAGGTTTATATCCCAAATAAATCTACTAAATGTATGAAAACCTATCGACACATCATCAGTAAGATTGTTTAACTCTTTTATACTTTTCAAATCTTTAGCATACTGTAATCGTCTAGCTGATGTACTATCATTTTCCCTATATACACAAGCTCTTTTTCAGATTTTATCATGTTTTTGTATTTTTGCATTTTTTTACTGTTTTTGTATTTTCTGAAAATAAACTATGTACAAACATCTACTCCCCCTAAATACCAAAACAATTAAAAATTCGACAAACCATTGCAGATTGTTTCTCATCTTCATCCGCAACAGTACTCTCATCAACGCCAATTATACCATCCGACACTGACAGAAGCTTCATACCATTCAGTTTTAACAAATATTTAAACCGATTTTTATCAAAAGCTTTGGTATGTAAATCAGCTTTCTGTTCGTCTGTGTGGATTTTCTCAATTCGTATCAACTTTTTCTCAAAGCAATCACGAATAAAGTGATGACGAATTTCTATGTGTTTAGTTTTAGCGTGATGTACTGGATTCTTTGTTATATTTATAGCGGCCTCATTATCAACAAAAAGAGGTGTGTTAAGAAACTGCAAACCGTAGTCGCGCATCTGTTGCTGTATCCACAAGATCTGAGAGCAGCAACTGCTAGCAGAAACATACTCCGCTTCACATGTAGATAACGCCACAGATGTTTGTTTCTTACACTGCCAGGTAACCAATCTAGGACCAAAGAACTGGCATCCTGCAGTTGTTGACTTTGAATTGACTTTGCAGCATCCGAAATCCGAATCGGAATACCCTTCGAGCGTAAAGTCACCTTTCCTAGGATACCACAACCCCAATGAAGGAGTTCCTTTCGGGTAGCGCAATATCCTCTTCACAATAATCATATGTGATGCTCTCGGGTTAGACTGAAATCTTGCTGCGAGGCACGTTGGGTACATTATATCAGGACGTGAAGCAGTTAGGTACATTAAAGAACCTATCATGGATCGATAAAAAGTTTCATCAGCCCTGTCTCCGGTGAGATCTGGGTGAATCCCATGATTTGTTGCAAGTGGGGTAGCAGCTGGAGTAGAACTTGACATCCCAAATTTCTCTAGAATATCATGAACATACTTTGACTGATGAATGAAAATTCCCTCAGGAAGTTGTTCAACTTGTAAACCCAGAAAGAATTTCATCTCCCCCATTGATGACATTTCAAACTTCTGCTTCATCACTGATTCAAAATCTTTACATAGATTTTCATTTGTCGACCCAAAGATTATATCGTCCACATAAATCTGAACTATCAGAAGATGACCATCGACTTCTTTAGTGAAGAGAGTGGCATCCACTTTTCCACGAATAAACTTGTTGGCTAGTAGGTGTTGAGACAAAGTCTCGTACCAAGCTCTCGGGGCTTGGTGTAAACCATACAGCGCTTTGTCCAATAAGTAGACCTTGTTTTTGTGGATTGGATCGGTAAAGCCCGGCGGCTGACCGACATAAACCTCCTCTTTAACCTTCCCGTAAAGAAACGCCGATTTAACATCCAACTGATAAACTTTGAAGTTCTTCCAAGACGCAAATGCTAGGAAAATTCTGATTGCCTCTAGTCTTGCTACAGGAGCATAGACTTCAGTAAAATCAATT
This sequence comes from Helianthus tuberosus, assembly GCA_030545235.1. Lineage (NCBI taxonomy): Eukaryota > Viridiplantae > Streptophyta > Magnoliopsida > Asterales > Asteraceae > Helianthus > Helianthus tuberosus. The sequence goes on from CM060418.1 coordinate 193,879,580, forward strand.
CCCTCCTGTTGACTAAATCCCTGAACAACGAGTCGAGCTTTGTTCCTTACAACAACTCCTCTATCGTCCCTCTTGCACTTGAACACCCACTTGGTGTTAATCTTCCTCTGACCATCTGGCAAATCAACTAACTTCCACACTCCCAATTTCTCAAATTGACTAAGTTCCTCCTGCATTGCATTGACCCAAGAGTCTTCAGTAAGCGCCTCTTTGTAAGTTCTTGGCTCAACCTGCGAGATAAAACAACTTAATGAGAATTCAGTTTGCAAAGGAGCAACTTTTGTATAAAAACATGTAAGCCCTTTATCAATCTGATTTCGAGTGCGAACGCCTGTCTGCAATTCTCCTATGATCAACTCCTCTGGATGATATGAAAAAGTTTGCGGCATCACTTCGCTTGGAACATCTACATTTCCCTCCAGATTAGTAACATTCTGCTCTGCATCTTGTTCACCAACTTGGTTTGTTTGACTTGAAAACTGAATTTGCTCCCCCTCAGAATCTGAATCTGAATCACCATGATCAAATACTGGCATGTTTTCAGCTTCTAGATTATCATTCTGATCCGACTGATTATCCTGAGCAACTTCATTCTGTTGGACATCATCATGTTCACCAGCATTACTTGGACCTGCTTCATCATCATTTGAAGTTTCCCGTGGTCTCCTCGAATACTCATCTGGGAACCTTAACTGCGACTCATATTCACGCAAAATATCCAACTCATCAAAGAAATCTTCATCATCCTCTGATTCTTCTCTCATGTCAAACGAATCCCAAAGTTTGTCATAATGATAACGCCATGAATCACCAGGATTCTGCGGCGGCATAGTATAACCTTGACATTCAACATTTGCAGCTTCAATAATCCGCTTTTCACTTGGAACGAAGACACGTCGCAATGGACTTGCATAACCAACAAATATTCCCTCAATGCACTTCGGACCAAACTTCCCAAAAGGTTCTACAACCGTACAAGGTGACCCAAACGGTTCTAGATACTTCAAATTCGGTTTGCGGTTATTTATTAGCTCAAAGCATGTTTTGTTGAACTTCTTGACAGTAAGAACCCTGTTGAGCGTATAGCATGCGGCAGAAACAGCTTCAGCCCAAAAATTAATCGGTAACTTTGAATCTGCAAGCATAGTTCTAGCTGTCTCGATTAGTGTCCGGTTTTTGCGTTCTGCGACTCCATTCTGCTGCGGAGTGTACGGAGCACTAAACTCATGCAAAATACCTCTTTCATCACAAAATTCTTCCATCTTGCTGTTTTTGAATTCAGTACCATTATCACTACGAATTCTCTTGATACGCCTTTGGTACAAATTCTCAATCTTTCTGAACAACCCCATCAAACTGTCAAATGTTTCATCTTTCGTCTTCAAGAAAGAAACCCACGAAAATCTGGAATAATCATCAGTAACGACCAAACAATAGTAATCTCCTGTAATACTTTTGACATTCACAGGACCAAACAAATCCATGTGAAGTCTTTCCAGAGGTCTCGAAACTGAATTGACTTGCTTTGTAGGGTGTGACTTTTTCTTCTGCTTGCCTTTGATGCAGCTAATGCACTCCCCTTCCAGATTAAAACCTTTGATATTAACTCCTAATACCAAATCATTGTGCACCAAGTGATTCATCTTCCTTAGGTGAATATGCCCCATCTTTCGGTGCCACAATCTTGATTCTTTCTCAGTTGCTCTAGACACGAAACAATGTGCTTGACCAGTAGTTGTAGTTGCTACAGACATATCTAACACATATAAATCATTCACTCTAGGTGCCCTCATAATAATCCATTCTTCAGGGATAACAAAACCAGGTTTCAAAATCAAACATTCTTTATCAGTGAAGTGAGTAGTATACTGATTGTCACAAATCTGCGAGATACTAAGCAGATTGTTCTCCAGCTCAGTGATGTAGTTAACTCTCTCAAACGTCACAATCCCATTGGATAACGTTCCTTCACCAACAATTCTACCACCTTCATGACCTGCAAATCCCACATAACCACCATTGATATTCTTCACATCATACAGTAATGCAGTTTTTCCTGTCATATGTCGAGATGCGCCACTATCCATGATCCATCTTGAAATGGCTCTTGGAAGATCCTGCACATACCACAAGTTGATTTTAAAACACTTCAATAAAAATGCCGATTCATGCTTCGCGATCCAGGAAGCTCCGGCCATTCAAACTGCTTATTCGAACATGGTGTCCACCCAGGCCTCATCAGCCTTAGGTGTAACCTTGACTCTCGCAATTTGAATTTTGAAATTTTCAGCCTTCAAAGGTGGAAAATTTGCATCATAATCAACCGAAATTGATTCTTCAGCCTTTTTCACTTCAGAAGTTGAAATTTTCATTTCTGTTTTTGGTTTCCAAACTTGTTGAGATAATGCAACCCGTTTGTAAAATTTTTCATTTTTAGTTACCATTTTCTTTACAGGTTCATTTTTCACTTTGATGTTGTCATTTTTCACATTCTTTTTCTCAACAAAGATTGGTGCTTTACCCTTCACATCAACTTTCTTTTGTTGAAACTTCACATTTTCAATCTTAGGCTTCACATTGATACACATTCGTGCAATGTGACCAACTTGATTACATCTAAAACATGTTCGAGTATCAATAACTCGACTTGTGCCTTCAGACTGATACTGTGAAGCTCTTTTCTCAAAGAACTCTTCATTTGATTTTGAAAAAATCTCATTTTCTTCATCAGCAAGTGAACTTGAACTATTCACAAACACCTTCTTTTCAGCAAACCTCTTGTTTTGAAAACTCTTTTTCTGATAACTATTACCACCCTGATAACCACCCGACCAATTGTTTCGATTGTTATTGTAAAAACGTGATGGATTAACAGATTTCTTGTAATATGATTTATCTTTCTCAAAACTCATTTTTCTCTTTGTTTGACTGAACTTGTTCACTTCTGACAACTCAACTTCAACCAACTTGAAAACATTTGTCAATTTGTTCACATTAACATTCTCAATCGGAAATTCAGAATCCGAATACAACTTATCAGATCCAGCCATCTTATACATCACAAGACCCGGTTCATCACTTAAGTTGTTTTTGGATTTTGATTTCTGAATGTATTTATCCAAGAAACACCCATCTTCCTCAGTAGTGTCACTATCCATTTTTAGTACATTTTCAACAACACCATTTACAATATCATTTTGGACACTATCGTCATTGGAAGACGTAAACATGACATCAATGTTCTCTGGAAGTTTAACTTCACTTTCTTCCTCAATTTCCACCAAACTAGACTGCTTTTTCGTGTAGTTGTCTAAAATTGGCGGTGGAACTTTGTGAAAACCTACACCCGTTCCATTAGAAAACACATCCTCGCCATCTTTGTTTTTCCCTATAGGTTTAGGAACAATATGCTGCAAAACAAAACTTGCTGATTTATAGCTGTTAAGCTTCAACTGGATTCGTTCATTCTCAATTTCAGCTTCTTGAACTTTAAGTTTCAGTTTAGCAATTTGATCCAGTTGTTCATTAATCGATTCTTCTTTTAATCTCAAAACAGCTCTTAGATGTTCATTTTCTTTAAATGTTTTGCCATTACGATCATCACTATCTTTGACAATGTTTTTCAATTTCTCAAACTTTTCAGAAATCTGACGGTTTTCAAGAATTAACTTTTCATTTTCAGATTTTATTTTCTCACGTTCAGTTTTATCATTTTCAATTTGAGCCGTTAATTCTTTGATCCGTTCAGTTGAAGCTTTTACAGTTTTGTCACGATCGAGAATCTGATCTTCAACATTTCTAACCTTTGTTGTCAGATTCTGAATTTTCTCATTGTTAAGATACGTGACAGTGCTACAAAAATTGCATTGTTTGGTGCAATTTTTGCAGTCAGCATTCCCGTCAATCTTGTTACCTGATGCATTTGTTGACACACTTTGACTGACCGACCCCTTTGACTTAGTAACAGAATTAGAGTCTACCTCAAGTGCTTTTGCAGCTAGCACTTTGTCAGCCATCACTCCCAGATTCTCAGCTGTCAACTCTTGCGTAGTATCAATTATGCCTGTATCAACCTGCTTTTCTTTCTTCTCTTTCTCCTCTTTCTCCTTTCTCTCTTTCTCTTTCTCTTCTTCAATCATTTTCGAAGTTGGAGTTCCCCACCATTTGTGTTGCCAATACTCATCGTCTTCTTTGTACTCCTTGATGATGGCTTCGATATCTAGCGTTTTGTCATCAATCGCAATGTTGCCATACCTATCAAGATAGCACTCTCTATCTGGATCCCATCTGTTTGCTCTTCTAGCTTCCAGAAAGATACCAGAAAGTCTGATAATCTTGTTTTCAGCAATCATCTTCCGGTATTGATACTTCTGTTCCTCAGTACGATCATCTTTCCACTTAATGGGTTCATCATTGCTTGCCATGAATGCGTAACCCACCGCATCTTCTTCCGGTAGAACTTCCTTACTCCAATCATACCCCTCATCATCATAAATCACAGCAAGAGCCCTTGATTTGTCTCTGTTATCTTCAGACTGCTTCAATCTAGGCGGCTCGGATTTATTCTGATGGTAGATTGCCTTTTTGTAATAATCATCTCGAAACGGATTCTCTGACTCATCAGCATACGCATTCCTGCATTCACGTTTGAAATGACCCTTCTGCTTACACTTAAAACATGTCACTCTTGACTTGTCGAACCCCAGTTTTGTAGACGGACCACCGATCGTTTTTCTCCCTGTAATCTCCATGAAGCGTTGTGCACGTCGAACTGCACTTGCCATTGCCCAACGAATGTCGATCAGCTCCATTTCTTCAGGGTCTATCTGATCGTAGTCTTCTTTCGTCAGATTTGTATTCCCGATTTTTCCAGCCACCAACCCTTCATAGGATTCCAAAACAGATGCCAGAAAGACCATTTGTTGCTTGGCCGACTCCTCATCAAAATTCTGTGCGTTCTTCAAATCTATTGCGATATTGCAAGAAAACTTCGCATCAGAATGATTTGCAGAAGACGTAGATCCACTGTGATAACCACTATGGCTTCCACTGCTTGAATTGCTTTGACTTTCTTTGCTTGCTGGAGAAACATTCTCAGCAGAAAATGCAGTTTTTGGAGAAGTAGCTTTCGGGATCAAACTTTTTGGATAGTACAGATCCAGATTTTGCTGATAAGATGAATTATTAACTTTGTACGTCTTCTTCAATTCCAGTTCATGACTTTCCAGTCTTTCAATCAACACATCTGGAGTCAAATCTTCTGGAGCAATAGTGTTTTTCAACATCAGCGCGTAATATCTCCAATCCACTTCGTCTGGTAATGAATCAAACAGTTTATCAACAAGTTCTTCATCAGTATACGTGATCTTGTGTCGAGCAAGCTCCAGTTTCAGATGACCGAACCTTTCAATCATTTTACACACCGATTCATTTTTAAGACAACCAAACATATCAAACTCTTTCCTAAGAAGTTTCTTTTTATTTTTTACAATCTCTTTGCTTCCAAGACACTTCTTTTCGAGTTTTTCCCATAAGTCTTTAGAATTGGAGTAATCTATCAGCGAAATGATGTCTTCACGCACCGATTGAAACAATAATGCTACACATTTTTGCTCGGCCACAAAACTTTCAATCTCTTCAGCTGATCTTAATGCTTCACCATTTTTCTTTCCTTGGGCATAACCATTCTTCATACTCTTCCAGCAAGGAAAAGCAAATGCCATCAACCAATCTTCGAACTTTGTTGCCCACCTGCTGTAATCTTCTATAGCCATCAGCTTAGGAGGTTTGTTAAATGTTCCAAATGCGCTTTCGGACTCCCACGCTTCCTTCTTTCTTTCTTTCGGTGGACTTTTGTTTGCATTGCTTGAAGAAGTATCGTTGTTTCCTGAACTACCCGTGAAAGCAAACATATCGCTGAAGGGATTCATGAAAATATCATCCATTTTGATCGTACCTGCAAAATCAATCAACACTTAGACAAATTTTCGAGATTTTTGAAAAACAGAACCACAAAAGCGAATCAATCTGTGCACGTGACAGATAAGCGGACCAAACAGGTTCAGATAAGCGAACCAGAAAGTGTACTAATGAGCGAACCAGACAATGTCTGTTCGAGCGGACCAGACTTGTTCGTTCGAGCGGACCAGACTTGTTCGTTCGAGTGGACCACGTAGTGTCCGTTCGAGCGGTTCAGAATATTATCGTTCGAGCGGACCAGATAAAATGTAACAGCGGACCAGACTTGCGATGACCGAAAAAGCGGACCACAATTTTTAACCGATTTTTAGTCCGAATTACAATCTGATACTTTCAAGGAATGTACTACTCTTAATTCCGATCATAATGATATAAAGTATGTTCAATTTCGACCGCAAAATCGTTCTAGATCTGAGTTTGAAAATTCTGTCCGAGAACCGATTGTGTTTTTGATAAAATTGATTGATTTTTACTAAGTTTTAAGGTCTGATATTGTTAAGGATTGATTAACAACTAGTTTCGCTCAATATACTTGAGATTCAACTCATTTTATCCGTAGAAACTTGTTTAAACCGAAAATAAAAGAGAAATAGAGTAGAAATGATGAGAAAAGTGTCGAATCAGCTGATGTAGTATGAGCTCCTCGTCCTGAAGCTCTGATACCACTTGTTGGACCGTGTCGTGACCCTAAACGATCAGTCAGAGTAGCTCATTCTCACATATAAAGGCGGAATCAGAATATGTAAGATTACAACAGCTTGTTCTATTAATTTCCTTTGCTTTTATTGCTTTCTGATGATATTTTGACAGAGTTTCGGCTCCTGAGCACACACATACATCCATGAGACTAATGAACCTATCAGCCTATTTATAGAATTTCTGGTCCACTCATACGACATGCCGTATAAGCGATCCAGACTACTTGACACATAAGCGAACCAGACTTTGACATATGAGCGGTCCAGACTTAATACAATGACACATAAGCGAACCAGACCCTATTTCACATAATAATTACATTTTGACCCCCTGTTGACCAATCTTGACTTCATACTTTTTGTAGACGCAGTCAACAGATATTCCGTGCATCAACAACATTCTACACAAATGGGGACGCACCGTTCTGTTATTTAGCAGTTTTCTCAAGATCAATAGAGTTTGACAAAAAATTTTGGGGGACTCTATTAGGTTTTCGCTATGGCGGCTACCTAACGTCAACAGTTAATTATTCTTCCTAATATTTTTATTAAATCTTGAACTTTTTCCCCGTTATTAATTAATTTTAAATTACAACTTATACAACATATTGAAGGATGGGTGGGAAGACTAATGGCTTGGAGGAATAGTGTAACTCCCAAAACTACCATTCGGATATCAAAATCACAATCAAAAGCGCGGAATACTGATGAAAGTGATAAGAACAAAAACGAAAATGATTGAATTAACCAAAGTGCACACGGTTTCTAAGAACCGTCTGGTACACAAAACAAAGAATTCGAATATGACTAAGAAGTAATAATAATGAACAGCCAACCTTCTAATGACCTAGGTTCACCCTATTTATAGTTACATAGGGTGACCTAGTTACAGACTGGGCCAGGCCCACATGCACAAATAATGACCAAACAGGCCCAAATCACTAATTAGCCCACAAGGCTTATTCTAATATTATCTAACCCACTACAAGGCTAAGCCAAATAGCCTATAATTGTGTTTGATAAAGATAAGCGTAAACCTACCCAATTATAGAGTCTTACAAATAGAAAGATTCAAAGGGATCCGTTGTTAAACTTGCGGTGGACAATTCTTCCACCACAATTTTATGAAACGTTGTTAGATTCTACTCCTAAAAACGTTGTTAAATATGCCAATGGCAAATTACACCCATTTCCTTCTTTCTTTGAAGTGGATTACGTATTCTTTCCGTTACCGTTAGAAAATAACAAATGGCTCCTAGCTCGCCTAGAGTTATCGTCACAGGAGTTGGTGTATTACCCGTGCGAAAATGTATGTGTCGGCGATAAATACATAAACGTTATTCACCCACGCTTGACGAATGTTAAAGTTTATTTAGGAGCATTACTTGTGCATTTGCGATATTGGAAAAAAACGGGGAAACCAGAAAAATGTATCTCGGCCGAGCTCAATGATAACTACGTGGTATCTAATACATCAATCGCAGGGAATGAAGCTGTCTACCTGTGTATGCTTATGGAGCATCTGGTTACGGACAAACCAATAAATATAACTGGAGACATTCGTAAAACTTTTTTGTCGTACAGACAATTCATGGTAGAAAAACTGTATTTTTGGCAGTGTTTACCCCGTCCAAATGCTGTCTAGTTTTTGCAATTAAATTACTGTTGTCTCTATTCAGTAGGTTATGCAATTAAATTCTTGTTTTTAATTTATTAATTTAATAAATAGTGATTAATGAACCCACTATAAATAGGCATACGCATTGTTGCGATTTAACCACATCCAATAACAATTTAACCTCAAAGTTGAAATCTGCTATTGTAACACCTCGAAAATTCACGTCCTATAATGAGTCGACACGTGTCATATGTTTGAACGTTTGAAAGAATGTTATAGAAGGACTAAAGTTGACAATCATGGAAAGTATGTGAATATACGAGTTCTAAATGTCAATAGTGAATAAATATATTGTACATTAACCGTACATGATGCTCATACCTTCAAACGAATAAATCATGGATCATACGAAGCTAAATATGAAAGAAAGTGGGAGATTATAAACTACAGGGGTTAACTGTGTCAACATGTTTAAGTTATACCTCTGAGTGACCTTTTGACAAACCCGAAGCTTTGTAACGGTTAATTATGCTCACTAGAATGCACGACATAAATTTCATAAAGTTTCGTTATCGTATAGGAAAGTTATGATCAAATTCGTATACAAGGGGTTAAAGCGTCAACGTTGAAAGTTAGGACCTTTCGGGTAACAATAAAGTTAACCGAGGACTTATCAAAGTGGGTAAATATCTTGAAGCCCTTATATGTCAAATTAGAGGGTTCAAATTGCAAGAAATAAGTTAGTTGACCTTTCGGAAGGGCCAAGAGACGAGATGCAACAACTTGAAAACGTTTTTGCCTGATCAGAAGGCCCAAGCGGGCCGCGTTGTAACATCCCTATTTTTATCATATAAGAATTATAGGTTTAACCACTAGTAACTCGTAACTAGTCTATTTTTAATATAAATATTCAACCCAAAGAGTTTTAAAAACATTTTATATAGTTGGTTGAAATATTATACTAATTAATTGGCCTGAATATGGGTGACCTTTCTAACTAAAATAAAAATATATAAAACTTATATTATTAGACAAGTATATTGCGGGTAAGTTGACTATTAGAAATATGAAGTTCTTAGACGGGCCTAGGAACCATATAATAATTAAATTATAAAAATACATTGTATTTTGAACCTACTCTATTTTTAATAAATCTTAGACCCAAATGTAGACAAAAAATATACTCGTTCTAAAAACATATTTATTATTTTCTAGAACATTATATTTTGGAAATTATAAGCGCCAAATAAGTGAAGCTATTAAATTAAATATAATATATAAAATATTAATAAAAAAAAACCAACTAATCTATGAAAGTAATCATACGTAGGCATTAATATCTTCAAAATAAAATGCATGAACTCAAAACTATGAAAGTAATACACCTAGCCATGCATATACACGTGGCCATAGTTGTTACGAATACGTGGCCATGAGCAGCGAAACAATCAAGTTAACATGTAGTATAAATTGAAGGGTTCATTTCAACATTTCTTTTGTTCATTTTCCAAAATCTCTCACGCCTCCTTCTATATTCTTTTCTTAGTCTATTTTTCTGTTAAGCATTTATACTTACAACACTTCAAAAAACCCTGCTTTGTTTTAAGTGTTTTAACTCCTGATCACCGCTACCATTTCCGATTGATCTGAGCCTCATAACACATGTCAGGGCTCTGCCCGACTAAGTTGTTGAGATTCGGTCTCGGACATCGGGACAAGGTTGAATTAGGGGTACTATACTTAACACAAGTGCATTATATATTTTTAAAATAGTTCAAAAGTTATACCCAAAATTTATACCAGGAGGCTTTCTAGTTGAACCCTAAAGTTACAAAGTGAGTCCATTTTCTTTTCTCACTATTTTATTCCTTTTTATCTCAAACCATAACAACTCTCACCAAAACTATTATATTTTTATTTCTATTATTATTAATTATATTTTGTCTAAAAAGAAACCCTAGTTAAGACCCTCAAATAATCCTGCATAAACCCTAAAATTTTCATAACAATCAGAATCAGGATCAGGGCCCCTAAAACTCAGAGGGGGCATTTCCTATTCGATATTATCTACATAATTCGTTGTCTAAATAGAATTTTATGAAAACGTCGACTCAGCAGGGCTACCCAGGTGACAAGCCTACTCTAGGCTAGGGGGACTTGCCCCGCGACACGCGGCAAGTGCCGGAGACTCTTCCGCGACTCGCGGGAGGCTCCAAAATTGGGTATAAATAGAAGGGCCTGGCACTTGCATTCTGTTGTTCGTTCGACGATCAAATTCAAATTGTACGCTGAGATATTGTCCAAATACTCTCAAAACACACACAAATCACTAATTAGTAGAGGGGGTGCTGATACGATACAGGGTATTAACTCGATCGCTGCTACGATTCAATGTCCGATCGATAGAAACTATCCGATGGATGTTTAAGCGCTATCCTTTGTCATTAATCGTGATTCCGACCGGATGTTTGAGTACCACCCGAATTCGGGGAATACTCTGTCATTCGTTGTGAATCCGATGGATGTTTAAGTGATTGCACTTTGTCATTTGTTGTGAGGGTTTTAATCTCGTGAGTTATCGTAAATGCTGTATTAGTTAATTACCTAGTTCGTGTGCACTAGGTTACAAGGCTAATCAATAGGCTAAGCTCTGCCTGTATAAATCTGCAATCTATCAAGGCTTATCTGTAGATTAAATTCTGCCAGTATGAATCTGCATGATTATAATGTGAGTCATTCTCTTTTTATCAAATTACTTTCAAAATCATGTTTATTTTCAAAGGTTATAATTACAGTGATTAAGTTTATGTAATCACCAAATTACAGCCGGTATGTGGGGTATTGTGCACAGTATTACTGTTTTATCACTTTAGGTGGGCGAACCTAAAATTAGTGATATTCGTCATTCATTGGGGCAGCCAATGGTGATATGACCACAGTCACCGAAAAGAGTCGAGTGACAAATACTGTGGGTAGTTGGTTTGATATCAGAAACATTGTAATCTCTCTTAATACTGTAAATTATAACAAACGAGTCGTTTTAGTAAAACTGAATGATTCACTCAGTATTTCCCTGCTGACAAAACCTTTTTAAAACGCGTTTCAGGTAATTACAACAGATTGAATTAAGAGATGGATACAGCACTGAAAGGCATCAAGAAGTGGCTTATTTTATTAATTAAATCAAATTAAGAAATCTTGTTTTATGTAATAAAATTTATCTTTATTAAAGCTACCATTGTAAAACATGGGTTTATCCCATCTATTTAATAAAATCCGGTGTTTTCTAAACTCTGATATTTTTCCTAACTCACGGTCCTGATGAAAATTCCGCTGCAACGTTTTCAAAATTAATCACCGGTACCACTGGGCTGTTCGCGGCTCCCGATTCCGTCCAGGGTGGGTCGGGGGTCGTGACAGAAGGTGGTATCAGAGCCACTGATTTAAGCCTTTAGGTGTTGTGACCATAATACCTAAAGTTCATATAAAAGAGTTAGGAGATTGCTGTTAACTGGTAGCACACATGATAGTAATTAGACTTGAACTTAAGAAAGATGCCTTAGTATAAACTTCAAGATAAGCTAAGTACTTATGTGAATAAATTATGATGGGTTTTTGTATACCATAAGAATGGTAATTAGAATATTGTAAGATATGATAAATAAGCAAGAATTAATAGTAATTATTGCTTATTGATATTATTTGGTCTAGAATAAGATATGTTACGGGAATACAAGTTTCCTTAATTCTGGATAAAAGCCCTAATAAAATAGGCACTTTTAAAATCTTGAAAAGATACTATTTATGGGAAATAGAAAAATTTCTCCAGCAAGACTGGGTATGGTGTAGTAGACTCTCCAGTTTGTCTGGATATACTGATGTTACCTTTCCGGCACGAACCGGATAAGACAGGGTATGTAATATGTCAAACGAGTGACAAGATTTCCCTAAATAGTATCATGATTAGATATTTGATTGGTTTTTGGAAATATGAATACATTGACCAGATAGATGGTATGTTTATTTTAGTATGTGAAATATATGATTATATAGATATATATATCTATAAGGAATTCCAAAAGCCAAATAGGAATAAAACACAAGCATCTGTGTCTAGATTTCTTTATCAGGAATTTCTTTTTCCTATATCAAAACATTATTTTGTTTGATTATCTACCTCGTAACTCGTACAATAGGAACCCTTTAAATTAGGACACTATTAAAAGTATAAAGAATTTCTAAATATGTTACCATAAACGCAAGTAAGAAACATGTAAAGTTGTGCTAGTGCACAAGAAAACACATGAAACTTAGATTATACAGACGTTGAAGTATATCACACACGACTTCCAAGGCAAGACCTTTGAAAAATATAAATTGGGCACAATAACACCAATGCTAATTCCGTCAGTAGAAGAACTAAAAGTAGCACTTTGCCCTATGATCCTATAAACAACATAAATCTCGCTAAGGTACGTTGGAACAAAATTTTACAACAATCCATGGTGATTAAAACACTATAAAAGGGCCAAGGTTGCAACCATTTTTCTCACACCTTCCATCTGCACTTTGGATCATTTCTTGAGCTCAAGACTTCTCTCTAAGCTTCACAAATCGTGCATAGGACTTCAGTAAGTTTGCTTATCCTTCCTTAGTTAAGTTTTTACTTAGTTTTAGCTTAAAAGTCAAACCGTCGTAATTAACGGTTGACTTCAAGATTAATCACTAATGGTCCAGTGATTAGTCGAATTGAAAGTAGTTATAAGTTGGTAATTATGTGGGTAATAAACCCTTAAAGGGGTTCCCCCTGATTCCCACTCTAACTAGGTCAGATGTCGGGTCAAACTTGTTATTAAAAAGTCAACAGAATGTTTATTTTCTAATTTATGCATAATTAGCAATGTAGAACACCTACAACCTGTTTGATCATTAATGTAACTTGGTAATTAGTATAAGAACATGTCTAAACATGTTCAACCCGACAATTTACTGTTTAGACCCGGTTCGGAACCGAAAGTCCCAAAGCTTTGACTTTTGCTTTGACTTCAGTTCTGACCCGTTTTGGTATGTTTTAGAAATGCCTTAGAGATTTAATTGGACTAGGTTACATGCTAGTATAACCCTCTGTGATTATACGCCTTGGTTCATTAGTTATCCAATTAATATGCATGATTCCGTTAATTGCTCATATGTTGACCATTATGCCCTTTTCACCTTAAAACGTGATTTTTGAAAATGTAAAAGAGTAGAAACCTTAGTTACTAAATTATAAACTTGCACCTAAAATTTGACATCAGTTTGAGGTGTAGTTTGAGAGTTATGCTCATTAGCGCAAATTGAAAGCTTTATGTTAATTAAATGGCGTAATTAGCATATAGCCTAGTTAAGCCTACTTTTTGATATCAAACTTATTACCCACTAATGTAATATATTATTTTGGGATTTTTGAAGATTTTTAATTAATTTTAGGCTGAGCATAACTTATAGTCCTAGGCTTAATCCGGTAATTGTCGGTTTTGCCCTATCGGGCTATAAAATGAGTTTTACATATCTAATTGACTCCAAACCTTTTGCTACTGATCACATATGATAAATAAATTATGTTAAGCCTTCTGGAATAATAAAAATATCATTTTCTTATATAGAACCCGGAAATGGCTTCTAATCGCCTTTTTAGCGTTTTTAACGCATAGTATGTCCTAGAACTATTTTAAACATACAAGGGTTGATACCTACTGATGTTTTGGGTAAATTATAATATTTTAATAGTAAGAAAAAGTTGTTTAACTCAGACTTCAGTTTTGAGCTTTACGGCTTATGTGAAATTACCAAAATGCCCCTACGGTGCATAGTTTGGTTAAAATTGATAAATTTCACATATATACTTTACCCTACTGTTATAACTTAGTAAACTAATTAGTTTGGCTGATTATATCAGACCTGTAACTCAGGTTAATACTTAGACTCTTTTATAACCTTGTAAATGACCAAACTACCCCTACGGGGCATAGTTTGTGTTTAAACTCGTTTCGGGCATAATAAAAGACATCTTACTGATGTCACAACATATTTGAAGCATATTAACTTAGGAAACCTGTATATGGCTCTAATAATTACCCGTTACGCCTCTTGCGCGTTCGGTTCGGTTCGGTTTATGTAACTAGTTTGCATAAATTAGCCGAAACGGGTCAAACCTTATCGGTTTTATCTCAAAATCCAGAATGTGCATGAAATACCCATATTAAGCAAGTCTTCAAACTTTTCGGGTCTAAATCATATTCTATTCGGTCTTCGCTTAATCGTGCGTACGAACCGTATCTTTGAAACTAACCGGTCTAAGCTTAAGCTTAACTAAAGACCCATTAGGATGCTGATAGGTTATTATAAACTTTCATTCCAGATTAGGAGGACCAGTAAAAGCTACTTGCATTTGCTTATTGTGATTATTACTTTGCTCAGGTAAATACTTTTAACTTATTTTCCCTATACGGGCTTGGGTTACGGTATATAAAATACTGCTTGGTCGGGCATTAAATCTTCCATCATTTGGTGGTTAATTGAATAATTTAATCGGCCCGTTTAAATATGTTTTGTTTACTTAAAGCCTTTGGGGGGTTAATGACCATGTCCCGGATATCCCTGGCATCATTTTACGAAATGGCCACGACTTAAGCGCGGGGTGTAGGCGTACACCCGTCAGTGCATAAAAGAATAATGTGGTGTGTCTATTAATCTTTAACCCGGACACGATCCGGGCTACTGAACGCATAAGGAACATGTAATTCTTTTACAAGATTATATATTTAAATAATTATCCCAAGTTATAAAAATGTTTATGCCATGTGCATCCAAACCAATTTTTAATCATTTTTAAAATGAGTCAGTTGAATGTATTTACCAGTGTAAACTGACGTATTTTCCCAAAAAGATTAAATGCAGGTACTAAGCATAATAGGCTGGGATTTCTCCTTCGCATCAAAAAGAGTCTCGCAAGCTTAAGATGCCTAACGTCTGTTGAACTACTGTTTCCATTTTATTTCGATCCGTCTGTGGATAAACTTTCAACTGTTTGTGATACACGATATTACAATATTTTATTCGGTTGAAATGTATCTATAAATTTCTTCCGCTGTGCATTTAAATATTGTGTTGTTTGACTTTTATGTTGCCAACCACGTCACGATACTCCCCACCGGGCCCACCGGTGACACGTGGAAATCGGGGTGTGACAGCTATAAAAACATAGATTCTTGGACCGACGAAAAAGACATTGCTGTTGTCGTCTCCTACGCCACCGCTCGTGATGAAGGCACTTGCTCAATTTCCGATCTCGCGTTCTGGGGTCAGGTTATGAACTATTTCTGCATTCACGTGCAACAAACGACCCGTAGCGCCGATGACCTCAACACTCGGTGTGTTTTTCTACGCTTCAAATGTAGCCGTTTCCTAGGAAGGTACAAAAAGGTTAAAAAAATCGGCACAACAACCTGGCTGAAGAAGAGGTCATTGAAGAAGCCCTGCTAGTCTACCCAATAATTTATGACGAGGACTTTGAACACATTTCCGTGTTTGAAACTTTGAAAATTTATATTTAGCTAAAGTTTTTAAGATGTTAGTTTAAATTTATTGCAACGTTTTTTAGGATGTAATATTCGTAATGGTAAAAATATTTAAATTAAAATGTTTGAAGTTATTAAAATTTCTCAAACCGTTAAACAATTTTTTGGAATTTAAACTTATTATTGTTTAAAAGCCCATATTTAAAAACTTATAAATATGAAAAATATAAAAAGGGGAACGCCGGGTATCGAACCCGCGACAAACCCGGTTCACACACTCACCAACAACTTAGCCAACATATCACAAGCCACTACACCGTGACCCTGAGAACGAGTTATATCCAGATTTAATTTAATTTATACACTCATTTTCTTTAAAAGCCCATATTCAAAAACTTATGAATATGAAAAATAAAAAAAAGGGAAGGCCGGGTATGGAACTCGCGCCAAACTCGGTTCACACACTCACCAACAACTTAACCAACATATCACAAGCCACTACACCGTGACCCTGAGAACGAGTTATATCCAGATTTAATTTAATTTATACACTCATTTTCTTTAAAAGCCCATATTCAAAAACTTATAAATATGAAAAATAAAAAAAAGGGGAACGCCGGGTATCGAACCCGCGCCAAACCCGGTTCACACACACACCAACGACTTAACCAACATATCACAAGCCACTACACCGTGACCCTGAGAACGAGTTACATCTAGATTTAATTTTATTTATACACTCATTTTGTTTAAAAGCCAATTACAAGTTGCTGCCAAAACACATTTTTTATTTACTGATTTAATTGTTTATAATCATTTAATATTTAATTAAGTAAATAAATATTTATAATTTTAGTAGTTAAGGTTCAAGGGGCTTTTGGACCGTTTATAAATAATACAATTCAAACTTTTTATTTTTAACATTAACATTAAAACCCGTAAGCCCAAACCCCTTAAGCCCAAAACCCTTAGACCCAAACCCCTTTAGCCCAAACCCCGTAAGCCCAAACCCCTTAAGCCCAAACCCCTTAAGCCCAAACCCCATCAGCCCAAATCTCGTAAGCCCAAAACCCGTAAGCCCAAAACCCGTAAACCCAAAACCCGTAAGCCCAAACCTGTGAAACGGTCAATAGGCCCACCCCGTAAACTGTTATCCCCCAATCGTTTTAATGGCCAAATAATGCTCCGTTTAATATAAAAAGAAAATATTAAACATTACATTAAAAAAAAGAAAATATTAAACATTACATTAAAAAAAAGAAAATATAAAAAGAAAATATTAAACATTACATTAAAAAAAAAACCAAACATCTAAAGCCAAACCCCATCGTTTCCCACTCCGAGACGTGTGTGAATTCATGTCCTTCTTTGTGGCGGTAGTTGATGAGGGCAACCGCCTTTATGTCCTCCTCACCAAGGTCCTGAGATGAATCCTCCACAGCTTTGTAGTAACGCTCGAACATCTCACAGTCCAAGCGTATAACCCGGAACCTTGAAGATAAGGCGTCAACGGTGCGGTCGTGGTCCATACCACGGAGTTGTGCAAAATATTGTTGCACACGGACCCATAGACCCCCTGTCCTCGACGAGGAGGATCGGTATACACCTCCTCCCAAGCCTCCACCAACGCAATGTCCTCCACATCGGTCCACGACGAACTAGCCATGTTGGCAAAAACTGAAATGCGTCTGTTGGAAACGTTGAACAAAATATGAAAGAAGAAGAAGTAGGGTGAACGACGTGTGTGTGTTTAGGGGGTATTTATAGTTAGTTAATATGGGGGGTTAAATGAATATTTAATGTTACTTTAAATGAATATTTAATATTTAAATAGCTGTTGAGTTTATTATTATGTAATTTTTTTATTGAATTTTACTGCAATTTAACTAGAATTCAAATGTAAATAAGTAAACTTTATAACTTTATTATGATTCAATACAAAGTACATAAAAAACATAACACAAAAAAATACAAACATAATCATTTGAACTAGAATACACCAAACCGCTACTTCCAACTGGGTAGGAGATCCGGATTCTGATTCCAGAATTTGCATCGAAACACCTAGCAATGATAAAGATGGGCCGTGAACTGGTAAGTTCCATCAACCCACATTTATATTGGCCTAGGTGATATGTAACGGGTTGTTGACATTTTCTTCAACGGTTCTGCGGCTTCAGTTATGTTTGGAGACCTGGCTAACACATTGGCGAGTCCAATGCGTTAGCCAGGGTCTCATCAACCACCCTAAAAGGGCAGAACCGTCATGTGCCGAACAACCCGTTAGACCCTTCACGTGTCCGTTGAAGATGAGTTCTTGAACCCGATCGACCCCGCAGAGCACGTGGAATGGGAAATCCGATCACATCCGATAAATCGGAGAAGATCTGTGTCCGTTGTAGATGACTTCTTAAACCCGTTTGTTGAATTCGAAAAAATAATTTTCAGGGGGTCTGCCCATTTTTTGAAGCTGTGAAGCTGTGAACACTAATGGGGTAGAGGATATGGTGAAGAAAAGGTTGTATATAACAGGGTTGAAATTGTGAACGTCTTGGTTTCAAACGTCTCAACTTTTATAGAAAACGTCTTAAAAACAACTTTGAAATTCATGAAACGTCTCAAACATCTCAACTTTTACAGAAAACGTCTTAAAAAAACTTTGAAATTCTTGAAACGTCTCAAACGTTTCAAGTTTTGAATGAAACGTCTTAAAAACAACTTTGAAAACCGGGAAACGTCTCAAACGTCTCAACTTTTGAATGAAACGTGTTAAAAAAAATTTTAAACGTCTTAACAGCTCAAGCCATGTTCAAGCATCTCAAGCGTCTTAAGCCGCCTTTCAAACGTCTCAAGCGGTGTTCAAGCGTCTCAAGCCGCCTTCAAACGTCTCAAGCCATGCAAAAGTGTCGGCTTAACCGATCAACGTTAAGACGGCTCAAGCTGTCGTCTGAAACGTCTCAGCTAAGACGTTAAGACGTCTGAGCTGAGTGTCGGACACGTGGCAGCGTTTCGTTGGTTAGCCGCCAAGACGCTAAAATGTTTTTGTGGCGTTTTCACAAGACGTTTGACTTGGACATTTTGGAAAAGTTGACCAATCATTGGCCATTTTGGCTATTTTCCAAAAAAAAATCCCCAATTACATAGAAAATGAAGATCAAACGTAGATTGAATTTAACTATACACTAGGTTATTTTCAACCGCGCGTTGCGGCGGCAACTGACCTGTTTCCAAAGAGAAAAGGGTAATGTAGGTAAGAGCCTTGTAGAGATTAGCTATATATAACATCATTAGCATTAGTATAATATATATACACAAAAAATGAATAGTTTTATTGTCTTGCCCTTAATCTACAGCCTGAGTTGTGCTACTTCTTACAAACAAAATGTGGTGTCAAATGTGGCCAAGAAAAACGGCCCGCGATCTGACCCATGGCCAACAAAATGCAAATGTAATCAGTTCAATTTCCCATTAGTCTTTCGTCTGCAAAGCAAAAAATCCAATTATAAGAACAAAAAGAATATCAATTGGTTGATGAAGAATATAACCTGCTAAGTCAATTCTAAGTGTTAAATAAAATTATAAATACAACCGTGTAATCTAAAAGATTTTCATTATATCATCGACGTTGCGTCAACGATCTCTTCCTCGATACCCACCTCCACATGGAATTGAAGATAAGATAAACACAAATTCAACGCAGGTGCAATTGATTCGGTTTCGTGATCTTTTTCATCCGCAAAACTTAAAACCCAACTTTAAGAACTGACAAAATTCGTACTAATTCTACAGTAAAGTATAATGAGATTATGAAGCGTTTCAAGAAAAGTGTCACAAATGATGTATATGGTGTGATGTCTAGAGGATTAGGAACCTCGGCTTGTAGAGCTTTTGTGGTTAATGGAGCTATTTCCACAGCATATGAAACGCCATCATGGGTATTTTTCAATAGCAATGGTGATATGATTATATGAACAACCTTACTTCTTCATTGGTGATATAAAGTTCTAATTTTTAAATTAACCACATTATATATATTATGTTATATTATTATCTATCTATTTAAAGATGTAAGGCAACAATAACATTGAAAATCTAGATTGTGCATTTAAAAATTTACCGGCAAGATTGGTCTACCGTGACAACTCACGGTTATCCCTTTCCACACAAATTTAGCGTGAGTTCAGGCTCAGAATCATGGCTGCAGTGTATCTGGTTGCTTGCTTCTAGCCATCTCAGTTGCCACGCTAAGACAGTGTTACAGATTCATCATCGCCGAACCTCAGCTATACCTCATGCAGTGAAGTAAAGCAACATTATCAGACACGCCATTTCCTCGTAGAGTCAACTAAGAAAGAACATCATAGATTTAACCAACAATCATGAAGATAGGGGATAAACCCATGAAAGCATTTCATCAAAGTTCAGGTAGGAATCAGAGCTTCAAACGGGAGTGAGGGTTAAAATGAACAAACTTTATTTTTAACAATGAACCCATTGAAGCATTTCATCGAACACCTCATGTGCACAATTTTTAAGCTAACACGTGTTCACAATAGAGACTTTCTAAGGTAACAGGTATGGACAACCCATATTTCAACAACAAACTCATAAAAGCATTTAATCAAACACCTCATGTGCGCAATTTTTAAGCTAGCAGGTGTTCACAATGGAGGCTCAGGCAACCATCATAGCCTCTAAAGCTAAGCTGAGCATCACAACCTCAAACTCGAATGAGGGGTAAAACAAACAACCCAGACCTTCATATTTAATGTTCCCAAACATTGTTCTCGAAACAGAGACGAAAACTAAAGAAAAATGTCATAAGCTTTCATCGATAAGAACTGAAACGCCGTTTTCACATCCTCAAACGTGAAAACAAAATCAAAGAGTGGCCGAGATAAAATCAGGTGAACAAACATCACCATCATGGCCCGAAAGCAGGTGGCGACTGTTGTATCTACTCAAGGGTTTCAACATGTTAGAAGGAAACGTGGGTTGTTCGCGTGGCCTGAAGTTGGTGGTTACCGGTGGATCTGCTTAGGAGTTTCATAAATTGAGAAGGATGAAGCGGTGGAGGTGGATTGAAAGAAGCAGGAAGTGGTGTGTGGAGAAAGACATGGTGAAACTCCAGTGTGCAAATCACACCACGTTTTAAGATGTGTGACACGTGTGGAAACATATGTACTGAAGCAAAAGCAAAATGATGTGGCAGGAATCACTGTTTATCAGGCTTCGCCAACCATATTTATATAATGGTTGTGTTGCGTAAGATTTATTAAAATGGTTGTGTTGATTTAATTTACATAAATATTATTGAAAGTGGATGTGTAGATTTAATTTTGTAACATCTTTTTTTATGGATTTTATCAATTTAAACAAAAAATGCACCAATCACAATAAAGTTGAACAAAAATTAAATACATGTAAAAAAAAATGCAAGAGTATTTTAAATTAATAAATACACATGTAACTAACTATCTACTATTTATATTGACGTCAATATTAAATATTTACATTCACGTAAATATTAAATATTTACACTGACGTAAATCCCAAACACTTTTCTCATTTACAACAATGCAAAAAACATTTACAACAATATTAATATCAATCGACTCGTATCTTCGTTCTGATTAAAAGCCCTAAAACATCGGTTTGTAGTTCGGAAAAAAACTTAACTCCGTTAAGCTATTTTAACGGCGAACTATTTTACAAAAAAAAAAAAAAAAAAAGTTGAGCAGTTCGAATTATTATCGGCCAATAACTGACTTGAGATTATTATTGGCCAAATTGAATTAAGTGAGATTATTTATTTCCAATTCGAAAAAAAATATGATGGTGTAACTAAAAAAACAAATGGCTACCTAAATTCAAATCCACTTTTCTTTGAGATCTTTTGGTGGATACAAATCAAGTTTATATATAATATTAAAGGGAGGAGATACAATAGGAAGTTAATTTGGCTAGGAAGGCTAGGAAGTGATCTTGACCATCCATTTAGTTAATCAAGGGCAAAGATTAAATCAGGGAAATTGAAAAGAAGAAAAGAGGCGCGTGATTTTGTTTAGGGGCATTCTAGTCAATCCAAGCCAATAGTTTCTCTCTCCTCCAATTCCCCCCCCCCCATTTTTAAACGTTAATAACTCTTTCATACGACATTATTTTTTTATAAAAATTGCACAAAAAAAACGAGCGTTTTTTTATCTTTAAAACGAGTATACTATTGCTATATTTAAAAAAAAATTAAAACCCAGTTGCGTAAAACGCAATAGAAAAACCCCCGGTTACGTAAAACGCAATGAAAAAAAAAAACCTAAAAAATGACATTTTTCTAAAACGCAATGCACCAAAAACACAAATAAATGACTTATATGTAAAACGCAATGGCCAGAAAACACAAAGAAATGTCTTATTTCTAAAACGCAATAGCCTAAAAACTCAAAAGAAAATGTACTTTCTAAAACGCAATGGCCAGAAAACACTTAAAATGTCTGTTTTCTAAAACGCAATGGACTGAAAACACATAAAAAAGTGTTTTACCTAAAACGCAATGCACAAAAAACACAAAGAAATGTCTTATTTGTAAAACGCAATGGCCAGAAATCACTTAAAATGACTCATTCTAAAACGCAATTGCCTAAAAAACAAAAGAAAGTGTTATCTGTAAAACGCAATAGACTGAAAACACCTAAAAAAGTGTTTTACCTAAAACGCAATGCACCAAAAACACTTCAAGAATGTGTTTTTCTAAAACACAATGGCCAGAAAACACCAAAGAAAGTGAATTGTCTGTGCTGTGAACTGTCTGGACCAATGCAGTTTCCAGAGGCAATTTACAGAAAATTAATTTTTCTGATGCATTTTTATTACAGAAAATTAATTTTTCTGATGCAGTTTCCCAGCCAGGGGCTCTGCCCCTTGGACCCCGCCAGGGGCTACCGCCCTTGGGACCCCGCTACCAGGGGCGCTGCCCCCGGACCCCCGCCAAGATCGTAAAACGCAATGACTAAATCAAAAACCCATATCGTAAAAATCAAATTAAAGAATTTCTTACATGGATCGAAGTGATTTCTTCAACAATTGACGATTTTTGAATGATTGAAACACTTATCAGCGCTCGAATCGAACGGATCGAGTGATTATCTTCAAAATCACCGGAAAAAACGATATTTTGTATGAAATTAAACTGGGTTTTTTTCAAAAAAGCTGAAGAACACGTTGATCGGGTGTTTGAATCATTGATTGGTGATGAAAATCGCAATATAATGTAGGGATTATTGAGATAGAAAGTGAAGAAATGGTTGAAGATGATGGGTTTTGAAAATGGTGGGTTTTGAAGTTACTGGGTTTTGAAAAGGAAGAAGAAAATGGTTGGATTGACTAAAATACCCTTTTTCTTTATTTTAAATGTTGCCACATGTCCTAATCCTATTGCTTCCTAGACTTCCTAGCCAAAATAAACTTCCTATTTGATCTTTTCCCTAATATTAAAATGAAAGGTCGGTGATGCAGCGGACTTTTCATTTGCCTTTTGCTAACATGACATAATAATGACAATTTCATTTTAGAAACAGACAAAAAAATTGGTAAAAACTTTCATCTTCATTTTTAGAAACCGACAAACAAATGACAATTTCATTTTAGAAACAAAAAAATGACAAATAACACAAAAGCATCCTAAGCTTTCTTAATTGACAAAAATAAACCTTAAACTTTATAAAACTTTCTAAAAACTTTATAAATTATTATTTTCGTTTCTTAACTTCTGATTTTTTAAATTTACCCTCAGTATTCTATTCTTTAAATTGAAATTAAAAAGAAGGAACTATTTTATCACATGATTATTTCTATATATGTGTCAATTAAAATTCATGTACGTGTCAGTATAAATTCACGTTTCGATGTTAAGGATATAAATTCACGTATCGACATAATTTTTTTCGAAGACGAGTCTGGTCAATTATAATACGTTTTCATGCTTATTTAACATACATTTAGAAACGAGTTGGGTGAAATGTAATATGTTTTAATTCGACGTTATAAATTCGAGTTATCATACTTTTTGATGGCGCTAAGTCTTTATGCAAATGTAAGGGTTGTATAGTGGTTAGGTAGAAGCCTCACTAAATGAACCGACTTGGGTTCAATTCCGCTTCTTTTGTAACCACAATGTTTTAGATCAAATAAGTCGAAACACGCGTTTTCGTATGCTTGACGCATCATATAACGTGTTGCAAGCTATAAAAAATTAAGGCGTCACCGCCGCAACGCACGGCCTGTGGCAACAACCTAGTAAACAAACAAAATAAAATACCGACTTGGATTATGAGTTGTCATCATCCCTTTGTAGCCTTTGAAATGCAAAAATTCCCTTTCTTAATATAATAAAATATATGCATTTGTAAGCAGGGCACTGATAAAAAATGCATAACCTACCCATTAGCTTTAATCTCCCGACGGCTTATGTCCGTTGACCCACAAAGCCACTTTTCTTGAGATTTTTTGGTGCATACAAATCAAATAAAACCAAATGACTCTGATTTTCGCAAAGATAAAAAAAATAGGGGAAATTACGAGAATGGCCAAGACCAAAACCCACTTGCAAAATTGGCCATCTCATGCGTCCTTGGAGAGGCGCATCACGGATTCAAATGCGCGGGATGCGTCTAAAGTCCACGGGATGCGTCTTTGAAAATAGTTCACTGACCGATGCGTCTAAAAGTACACGGGATGTGTCTAAAAGGGCACAGGATGCGTCTTGAAAACTTGAAGCGTCTGAAAGTGCACGGGATACGTCCTTGGAGCGAGGCATCATGCACGGGATGCGTCAGGCAAGTTTCCGCCATTTTTTCCGGCGATTTGCAGGTTTCCGCCATTTTTTCCGGCGAGTTGCAGGTTTCCGCCATTCCTACCTTGAAAAATGGGGAGTTGACATTCCGACTGTTAACGAACGAAAGCAGAGTATTGAGATCTGAACAATCTCTAGGTCGTTTTCTAGAAACAGGAAGGCTACAAGTGAGGCCGCTTTCAGGCATGATCGGAGCAGTATTCACCGGAAAACCATCGGTGAAACTGTACATCGCTGTTAAAAGGATTGGTGAGTCCGTAAGCTAGAGGTGTGTTACCGGTGGTTTGATTGTCTGTTAGCATCATTTGAGGATGGAATAGAGTGTGGTGACCTGCTTCAACCACCATGAAATGCAACCAACTGTGCGTTTTTAGAGAGAGAAAGTAGAGAGAGAAGGAGAGGATGCATTGTTTGGTGTTGGGTTTGCTTTGAAGACAGAAACCTGAAAAGGCTGCACCTCTAGCTTCACAAAGTTGATAAAAGTCAAAATCTTGAAAAGGCTGCACCACTTGTCCATTTCCTATTGGTAGACGCATCAAATACTTGATGAGTCTGTATATGGACTCTTTAGGTGGCTATTTTCGTAAATGGTGTGAGGTCATGGCTATTTTCATAAATAGCCCAAAAAAATAACCAGCTATGACATAAAGAGAGATAAGATCTTAGAGGAGAGAGAAAAATAAGGAGTAAAATGTCGAAATTACCCTTCAAGATGTTATTTCCTAGGAAACATATGGTGGATCAGCTATGTTATTTCCTCCTGATGACATGGTGTGGTTAAAATGAGTTCTCTCAGCTTGAAGTAGTTCTTTCCTTGATCCGTATCCTAGGGTGTTATTGTTACGCATAGGCATATTTGATCATGCCATGATGAAATTTTTTTCTAAGTTTTTAGTCAGTCTGTAAGGGTGGAGGGAGTGGTCAATCATTCCCCATTTTCACTACCCAATAATCTCATGTCATGTCAAGTCCTTACTCCACTCCTCATTTTCCACTCAAACATTAGCAATGATCAAACACCCACTCAAACAATCACATTCCCCAAACACTCACTCAAACAATCACTCAAACCACTCGGTGAGTACACACCGCCAAACCAAGTCCCCGATCACCGATAACACCCCCGCAACACATCACCCCTCTGTAAACTACCCTCTCCGCCCCAATCCCGGCTACCATACCGTCCACCAGACCACCCTAATGCTTGTACTAATGTTTGGTTCATATTGGTTGACTTGAGTTCAAGGTGGCTCGTGGGACTCATGCAAATGAAGAAGCTAGTGTCTCCCACCCTTAATACTTAATAATAAATGTACTAAAATATGTTTATAAAAAGTATATACTAGAGTAATATGAAAACACTTCAGTTGATGTGTAACCTGTTTAACCCACTTGACTTGTTTTAGTTATAGCTAATCCAAATGATTTACGTAACATGATTTTAATTAAATATGACCCATTTTCATACGAAATGGTATAAAACTTATTAACTAACACCATTACTTTCATTCATAGATTATTATTTGTTAATAATTATGTATTTATTTCTTTCTTTGCATGTCTCTTGTAATCATGATCAGTTTGTTACATGCTCTCATCTCCTCATAAGGGAGTCAATGAGCTTTGATATTCGCAAAACTTAACTTCAATTGAACCGTTTTCATTTTCTTTTTCTTTTTTCTAACTCCCTTTAGATACGCGGTGGACAAACAGTTGAACGCTAAAGAACGGGTTGATGCCGCTCTCTGGAAAATCCTAATCTCATTGATATGGTTGATTAATGTTTATTTATCCCCATCTTAGTGATTATTCACAGTAATGTATAGAGGAGTTATTATAATTTATCCGCACAAGTTCATAGATGGAACATAATGTTTTACAAACTTACAAGTAAATATTTCCACATTCAAGTAAGGAACGAGATAAAAGTGAAATTACATCTTGTAGGTAACTCCAGATCATCCCTGAGTATGTTCAAAAACTATGTCCATGTGTTAGTCCTTTCAGCTTCAACAATTGCAAAGACAAGTAGGTAAATGCCATTGTTTCAATCAAGTCCAACTGCTGAAAGGATCTGACCCGGGTATGGACCTTTCATAAAGGCACCATCTAATCCAATAAGGCCCTCCCAAATAGATTAAAACCCTTCTTCAAAGCATCATAGCAAACAAATATTCTCCCGAACTATCTTCTGGGACTACTGGGATTAGATCCCGGTTCCACATCAATCTTGATAGTCCTCCAAAGGTTAGCTCTAACAAGTTCCTCACAATACTCTCGGTGAGGTTTCACCTTAGTTTGCCCAAGCAAAATTGTGAAAATCTTCATAGAGGTTATCCAAGTGTTTTAGATGAAAGAACAAAGAAGAAGTAGAAGAAGAAGTGAATTGAAACTCACTTAGAAGGCTGAAAACTTTCTGATGTTGTTGCTGAAAACTCAGCTGAGTTTAGGGGATATTTGAGAGTGTTTTAGTGTTGCAAAAGTGGGAAAAGACTGGATATAAGTTGTATTTATAGTGGAAGGATTATGGTTTAGGTGGTTGGCATTAAATATGTGTAGTTGGAGGCTAAACATTAAAAAAAGGACTTAATGCAGGCTGAAAGTTTCGATAGATCGGAACTGCTGCTGTCTTTATTCTTTTTTTTTTTTTAACTTTATAAGATTTGTATTTGAGGTGCATTTTATATAATTAACATGTTAGATAATGTCTAGGGTGCATTTAACATGTTATCAATGCTTGAAAGGTGTATTAAACATGGTCTAAAGTATGAACATTATGTTGTTAAAGTATGTTATGAGAAGTAAATATGTTTTAACATAAAATAAACATGTAACGAGTACAAACAAGTATGTGTAGCATGTAACGAAGTGTTAAATAAGTATGAGTCTCGTAATCAATAATCAAGTGTCTTGTATGTATGTAACATTTACGAATTACGAATACACGATCATTGTTTACAAGTTAAACTTATGTTTACGGGAATCATGAATCAAGTATCAAACAAACGTATGTATCAAAGTATAAAAAATGTATAAACGATGTATATTTCATATAAAAGACTCATTTCATTACGATCAAAGTCTCGAATTTACAATAGCTTGAAACGAAATACGATTACAAAGGAAACGAGTTTCCAAAAATAGAATTACAAGATGAACTTTCTAAAAACGAAAAGCTGCGAAATGTGAGGCGTTACACTTGGTGAGCTTCTAATCTCATAACTCTTTTCATAATATAGAGGTTTTGGTAGGTTATGCATTTATATGAAAGTAATGGAAATCAATGATGGTATTGATATTTAAAAGAATAAAACCTTCAAATATGATGATTCAAAGGTAGCAAAAATTAAAAGGTAGTATAAACCATTGAAATCAATTGTAGAGAATAATTAACAAGTTAGCAAAATTGGATTTTTTTAAATGAATTTGACTCAAGTGCTAATTTTTGAAATTAAACATACAATTGCATGCTCTTTTATTAGGAAGACTATATACCATGCTCGCCCATATTGCTATTGAGATTCACGAGATTATGTTTCTACTTTTCAAATTAGGTTTGTCTTTTTATGGTTCACCTACTTTATGGTGTGGTAACATTGGTGTTACATACCTAGCAGACATCGGGGCATGAAACAACATGAGATTGACAGGCGTTTCATACAATGGTGCTAGCACAAAGTCGAGTTTGCTATGTACCTACAATTGTTTACATTGCATATTTTTTTTATCAAAGAATTGTCTCTAATTTGCTTTGACAATCTTACTTTTAAGAGTCATCCACTTTAAACTATTTCGTGGGCATCTAGCGGGTATGAGATTAGGTAATATGCTATCTGATTACCCAAAACTATATATCTGTTTACCCGAACATTATACCTGAAGCATATACTCGAATATATTAAATTTTTAATTTTATTTTCTCTTACCCATTGTTTAGTAATACTTCGATTTATAATTTGAAAAATAAACATTTCTTTTAGGTTATATATTTTGATGTTAATATGTATATTTGTATGCTACATAATATGAAATTATTTTTTGAAATTTATATAAGGGTTAGTGGATCCGATTACCCCCAACTATTCGCGTTTGATCGCTGTCACTCTCAACTTTGACTTTGGCTCCCACCATTCCCAACTTAACACATAGTTTGTCATGACACCTTGTCGTTAAATAAACACTAAATTGGTTTGTTTTATAAGCCTACGTGTCATATTAATCTAACGTGGCATGGTGACGTGTACTGGACACCTGTTTCACCATCATAAAAACCCCAAAATCCCCCAATATCATACCATATCAAACCCTAGAAATCCCTGAGCAAAATTAAACGCACCTTGGAGCCCTAATCATAACATACAATCAAATCGATTTCACTGAAGAACAAGCCCTAACTTTGAAGCGAAATAAGCTCCTCTTCTACGTCTGCATCCAGAGTATTCAAAAACCCAAAAATGTTTAAGGTTGATTTGCAGGGGAATGCGTACTGCCATCACGACATTGTTGCAGTGATTCAAGTTGTTGGATGGAAAAGTATGCGGCAAGGTCAAGAATTTTATGGTTGCTCTCAGTGGCCGGTAAGTTCGACCTTAATCAACACTTTTTTGCCTTGAATTGAATTGATGGTTTAAGTGAAATGTTGTTGTCTTTTGTAGATATCCGACTGCAACTTTTTCTTATGGAAAGAAGATGTGGACAATATGTTCAAATAACATGCATCCGACTGAAGGTTCATTTATGAAGACCTGAAGTTTCAAAACATGGATTTACAAAATAAGTTGTTAGTAGAAGAGAACAAATTGTTGAAAGCAAAGATATCTGGAACAGAGTCGAAATGGAACAAGCCATATGTGTTAACCTTGTTTATTGCCATTACAATATTGTTGTATATGTTTAAGTAGTATGCAGTCAGTTGTTGTTGTAAGTCTACACTTTTGATGATTATTAATGCACATTCCTAGTTGTTGATGGTTATATCTGCCCATGTAATGAGATGGCAAAATTAGTCAACATATCCAAAACTGTATTTTGACCAATCAATTGTCAAAAGAAGCCGATGACCAGAAACATACCTCTAATAATATCATGATGATACCTGCATATGTAATGAGATAACCAAATTAGTCATCATACCTCTAATAAGATGATGGTTATACCTGCACATATGATGGGATGACCAAAACTGCACATATAATGGAATGACCAAAACTGCACATATAAAGGACACCTGTTTCAGCTGTTTCAATGGGATGACGGTTATAGCTGCACATACTATGTATAATGACCAAAACTATGTAGTTTGACCAATAAATTGTCAAAAGCAGCAATTGACCAGAACTGTAATAATGACCAGAAATGAAAAGAGGTCATTTGACAAACACATTCCAACATATTCAAAGACCAAAAGTTATAACATTACATAACCAAACGTTAACACAAGTCATTCAATAACTTCAGTTGTCCTAAACAGTAGACCCATTACATAACCAAAAGTTGTCCAAACAGCATATCTATACTTCTATACTTACTATATTATAAAGCATATCCGAAGGATAGCTTAAGGTAATTTGCCACTTTACTTAAAACACCTTTAAAGCATAATGTACAAGTGTTTAAAGCACATGAAATAAAAAATGGATTTCACTTTCCCATTATACCTCTCACTCACACAAAATCCTGTAATCTTTGGGCGGCCACAACACATGAAACCCTAGATTTTTTGAAATTCAAATCATGCTTCTCTCCTCTCTCTCTCTCACCTCCCTCTCTTTTCCTCTCGATCTGGAACCGGCGACCACAAGTCCATTGAAGAGATTAGGGTTCCGGTGAAGGTAAAGTCATAGGAGGATGAACCACCTGTGATCAAAACGATCTTCATCCGTCGCTCTTCTTCTTTCATGTGTAACGAAGCTTCCATAAGAAGAAACATGGAGAAATCTGATGAACTTCTGGTAATATAGTCATATCTGAATTTTTTGAGATGCTCAGTAATTTGTTCAGGGTGTCTTTTTTTATCAATTAAATCAGCCAAAACAATGATACAGTTACAATCAATTGATTTTGTTCACGTGCGACTATTAATTTGTGTGTGTTTGTTTGTTCTGTAGCAGAGGAATGATGGAGATTCAGAAAAAAAAGGTTATGCAAATAAAAGCTGTGAAGCCTAAAAGAAGGGTTAAGATGGTGAGAACCTGCAAATCATATCTGCCGTATCGCCAACAGGGTTCTACTATTGCTGGCTATGTCATCTAGAAATGAACCTGCTATGTCAGCGAAGATTCTTAATAAAGCTGGTTAGTTATTTGGCCTATATCTGTCATGGGAGTCCTCTCTGTATCTAACATCTTATGTTTGTTTCTGTTAGCGTCTTGCTTGACTAGAATTATAATTTCATATTTGACCTTGTTGGTAATGCCAGGTACTTATTAGGGTTTCTTTTTCCAATCTCCCGCCTAATCAGCTATTCGGTTTTTGAGAAGGTTTGATTTACTTATTATGGTTTTTGGTCAAGTTATTCTACAAAGACTTCTAATTGTAAGAAGTGTAAGAAGGATTTATAGAGTGACAAGTGTCTAATAACCTAAAACTAAACCCACTACATCACCACCAAAAACCTAAACACCCACCCCACCACCACCCAAAAACCTAAACCCCCCCCCCCCGCAAAAAAAAAAAAAAAACTATACCTCACCAAAAAACCCTCAATTTTTTTGTGTAGTGGGTTTTTTTAGGTTATTGGACACTTGTCACTCTATAAATCCTTCTTACACTTCTTACAATTAGGATCCTTTGTATTTGATCCTAATCCTTATGGTTTTATCTTAATTTAACTTTATAATATATGTTATATGTATTCTTAGCTTACGAATTAGCTTGTTGCTCAGAAAATTAAAGAAGGCCTCTATATGATGGGCCTAAGGATGAAATATTTCATCTTTCTTGGTTTATTACTTACGCTATACAGGTGATTTAGTCTTTAAGAACGGGTTACGTTCTTGTAATTGGTAATTTTAGGAAATCATTATGATATTATCTGTTTCTAATGATTCTTTTTACAGTTTGCGATTACAACAGCAATCATCACTGTGTGCACGATGGGCACACTATTTCAGTACAGTGATAAAACATTGGTATTCGTCTATTTCTTTCTGTTTAGGCTCAGTGCCATAATGCTATCGTTCCTGATCTCTACTATCTTCACACTAGCTTCACACGAGCAAACGACGTCCGAGATCAAAAGATTGCAAACCGAAATGGAGAATCTGAGGGCTTCGGATCTTGATTCTTTGAAAATCATTACGTTAGAGCTTGATGGTGCGAAAGAATCGTTGCAGAAAATGGTTGATGAATAAAACACGTTGAAAAAGTTGTTGGAGTCGTTAAAGGTCGAGCTCGAGAACGTGAAGAAAGAACACGAAGAATTGAAAGCGACAAAAGTGTAAACCGAAGCTGTTGTCGCGAATCTGAATTCGAAGCTGCATAAAAGCAAAATCGAGCTTGAAAACGCGTGTGTCGAAGAAGCTAAAGTCACAACCACTTCCGATGAAATGATGCAGACGGTTCAACAGTTGATATCCGAGAGCGAAAACGCGAAACGAGAATCGGAAGAGATGAAGGTGAAAGCTGAAGAATTGAAGAAAGAAGCAGAAGCGGTGGGAATTGCTTTAGAAGAAGCCAAAAGCAAACTCAAAGTGGTGTTAATGGAAGCCGAAGAAGCCAAAAAAGCCGAATCAAAAGCTCTCAAGGATATAAAAACAATTTCTGAAAGAACCAACGCAGCACGCTCATCGACATCGGAATTGGGCTCCAAAATCACAATCTCACAGGAAGAATTCGACGCGTTAAGCCAGAAAGTCGAGGAATCCGAGAAGCTAGCGGAAATGAAAGTGGAAGCAGCAATGGCGCAGGTGGAGGCGGTGAGTGCGAGTGAAAAAGAAGCTATGAAGAAACTCGAAGCAACGCAAAAGGAGATTGATGAACTGAAGGCGGCAACAGAAGCGGCGTTGAAGCGTGCCGAGTCAGCGGAGGCCGCAAAAGCAGATTGATGAACTCAATGCCTTCTCTTTTTGTTTATTTCTGATATTTGGTTTTTACTATTGATGCAGATTAAGAGCATGCAGTATTCCTCTAAAAGAGGAAAAACAAATCATTATAGAAATCAAACAACTTGAAGGCAACAGGGATAAGGTTATTGCAAATAAATACCTACTATTAGGACTGAACTTAAAAAATCTGCTGTTGAAACCGACTTAGGATCTAGAAACCTTGCTGTTGGGTTGTGGGTTGGGACAGCTTCTAGTACACATTTATTGACTCAGTCCACCTTGGTTGGAATCGGAGGAAGCCGCATAAGTTGATGTATCAGGCTCTTATGAGGTGGCCAATGTACAACAAAGGGACCTATAAGAGCATGTTGCATCAAAATATTGGTACTTTATTCAAAGACAGGATTGATGGAACAATCCGAAACATCGGAATCTTTCAGCTGTCGACATGGGTAAAATGGGAATTTCTCTGCTGATAATTGGCAGGTAATTCTGTATTGGCTTTACACTATGGTGCGTCTTGAAATTGTGCTCATGATGTTCTTGGATCTTTTATGTTGTGTGAGCAATAAGAGCTGGGAGTATCAGGGCTGTCTATGCTGGAATTGCTACTGGAACCTGCTACTGTTGTGGAACTCCATAAATTATGATAATATTCAGAAAGTGCTGCTGCAGGTCCTTTGGAAATCCACATCGTTCAAGTTCACTGGATAATCCACCATCGGACCTGTATCTTTGGTCTTTTCATGAATAAATACATGAGTTAATAAGTTAAAAGATTCATGTGTTTTTACATTTTTTTTTCTTTTTTTTCTTTTTAAATTTTCTAAATCTGGGAATGCTAAAATCGGGGCTCCAAATGAGGAAATTCGGTGCTAAAGATCAGCGTGTCAAAAAGTCTAACCCGTTGAGTCGTTGAAATTCGAAGGAGGTCATATTGTGGATCCAGATCAACTGTATGTTGAGCAAGACCAGTTGTTGATAGCATAACTCCAGCATCAAACGAGCCCAGTTGCTGATACCACACTATTGCATGAATACATTTGAACTCTTACATTATTTTATTGTTTATTCCCTTTGTCTTTGAAGTATTTCAACTCCAATTTTTTTTTTTTTATAATGAGATATTTATATATATTAGCAGGGTAAACATGAGTAGTTTTATTGCATGGTCTCTTCAATTATAATATTTTAGAGTGTTTATAGAGATTGACTTTTAACTCTTTGTGTTGAGTAGGTTGGGTTCCCTATGAGTCAGACATGAGCATAGCTTTCGAAAAGATATAGTTTGGGCCGAATATCTTAGCATCACTGATTAAGAAGCATTGTAAGGTTATGTGAATCCTAATTTGAATAAAATTATTATATTTTTTCCTAGGTTTATGTCATGTTGATTTACTTTATGCATTTATGTTAGTTGTTTTGTCTCATGTAGTAAACATCACTTATTTACTCTGTTTTTGTATCATTGGTAAGTGATAGAGACATGAATAAATTGTTCAAGTGGCCAAACGGGTCGCATGGAGATGCCCATAATTTGTTGACCCGTTATTTTTAATTTGTAACTTATTAGTGTGAATTCAATTGTCAATTAGATTAATAATAAAATTAACCCACCCGTTTTTGGTCAAACGGCTCGAAATTTTACCTCTGGGGCCAAGTACATAATTTATAACAGTGACACCCCTTCGGCCTGTTTCCTTTGTAGCTATTTCCTACCTATTGGAGATAAATTACAACTAAAATCGATCCATTTTAAATAAATGGGTCAATATAACCACCTATATCAACTAGCATAGTCAATCTTATTTGTCATAGATTGTGAATGAACATGGGCCACGGAGTATTAAGTTGGAGCACAGGCTCGAGCCTATTAAAAGGGGGCTGCTAAGCTGGTTGTGGGCCTAGGAACTATATTGTGGAAGAGATGTGGACGGTGGTGGTTAGAAGCCATGACCAGACTTCTATTTCAGGAATAGAACATGTTTCTTCCTAGCTTTTTTACATTTAATGTTTAAAAAGCTTGATTATTGATGATTGTAGCTTGCACTTTCACATCTACTACAAACATTGTTTTAGTCCATCATCTAGACCTCACTTTCGTTTCCTTTTTATTATAAATATACCATTTTAGATATATTAGATATATTGCTGTTAATGGGGTTGTCCTTTTCAGGTTACATCTACGTTGAAAAAGTTGGCTAGATTGTGGCTTATGGGGTTGTCCTTTAAAAGCTCTAAAGGTGTGGGTACGGCTGCTGCTGTTTGGAAGGGCTGATTCTAAACACACCCCCCTCCTGATTATACCCCCCCCCCCTTGTGAGAGGAAAATTGTCGTCCCACGCGGGCCCCACCTGTAAGTATGTGAGAGGATGGGGGGGGGGGGTGTAGAAAGTAATTAGGGGGTGTAGAAAGTAGCACCCTTTGGAAGTTTAAAGTTATGGGAAATGGGTCAGGTCAAACAAATTATGTTGCAGGGCATAGGGTTCGAGTTGGATGGGGTTGTTGGGTATATGGGGGTTAGGAAGGTGGTTTGTGGATAGTGAAACTTGGTTCCAAATTGAACCAGGTATATTGGGTAATTATAACAACACTCCTAAAATATTTAAAACACCCGTATACGTCCTAAAATACACCCCGTATACGAGAAACGGCCCGAAATACCTTAATTTTTACAAAAATTAAATAAAACAAGTTTTTATTGTCGCTCGCGGGGCGCGACGCCTTTGGCTAGCTCTGTCGCGGGCCGCGACAGCTGGCTACCAGCCCGCATCCCCTGATGCCACGTGTCAGGTAGCGTGTCGAGGCTATGGGGCCGACTCAGCAAGGATAGGCCTTACACCCCCTAGCTCACGGGCCACGAAGGCCCTTGTGGTTTCTTTCGCGTGGCGCCAGGAACTCCCTGGACAGCCCTATAATTTGGATCGATCGGCTCTCATTTGAAATCGTTCACAAATTTCGAATTCTCTCTAAATTCTCTGAATAGTAATAATAGTATCGGGTATATTACCCTCTAATTAGCGAAACTCTGCCTCGTTGTAAGTATTTTAACCCCCTGTTACGTATTAGATACGCTGCCCGATTGATCTAGTGCTCTGTAACGCATGTCGAGGCTCTTCCTGACTTAGTCGTTGGAGTTCTGTCTCAGGGAGGGTATAACTAATGTAAATATTAGGTTATTATACTAACGCATGTGCATTGTTTAATTTACTAGATTATAACCAGGAAGTCACAAGTAATTACCTAAAATAGCAATGTGAGTTTATCCTCTTTTTATAAATGCTTTTCATAAATTGTTTTTACAAAACCTCAAATGTTTTAAATTATATTTAACAGTGATTGAGTATTTGTAATTCTACAATTATCGTTGGTATGTTGGGGTTTTGTATACAAAATGAGTTACTACAATGTGAGTAGTAACATTTCCACAAGTCAGGATTGACAATGCCGTAGGTGGTAATTAAAGTAGATGTAAACAAATGTAATTGCTGGATTGCCCTCAATACTGTAAAATGATAAAACCTGTCTTGATTAAATTGGGATTCACTCACCAGTATTTCCCACTGACAAATGTTTTTAAAACGCGTTTCAGGTAACAAAATGTGAATGCCAAATTAGAAGGCAGCTGGAGAGCACTGAAGGCTTGGAAAAGTGGCTATAAAAAGTTACCTAAATAAAGAAGTTTTATTTGAATAAAATAGGGTTTATCCCTACAAACTGATTATGAAGGGAAACTTGGGTTTTACCCATGTATTTATTATTTATAAAATGAAGTGTTTTACTCTGATAAAATATTTCATAACTACGGTCCTGATGTAAATTTCGCTGCTAAATTGATAAACACCGATACCATTGATACTGGTTCGCGGCCGCCCGTTCCCAGAGTTATGGGCCAGGGGTTGTGACAGAGAGTGGTATCAGAGCTACAGCTACTGATTTCAGCCACAGAAGTGTTCTGCTGACATTGAAATTGTCAATTATGTTAGGAAATAATCTATGAGGCTATGTGCATACGTGTACATTATTATTTTGTGTTATTTGACAATTTATTAGTTTACAGTATGAGTGATCAAGGTCCGTCAGACGCTTATCGTCAACTGTCTAGTTCTCCTAGAGATGAAGGAACTTCCTCCCAGCCTACTCCTTCGGGGTACTCAGCTGACAAAGAAGACGGGATTTTTGTATTCAAAGCGCAATCCGAAGAGCCATTCCCTACCAAAAAGAGAGAATGGTTCAGTCGGGGAGCCCATGAGCGTTGGAAAAGAATGAAAAAATTAAAGTAACAGAGGGCTTTAGCTGCAGTAAATAGGGAAATGAACGCCCAAACTGTCACACCCCAACCGATAGCGGAAACATCGGGGCATGGCACTGAGCGAAACAGATTGTCCACGAGTATCCATAACAACTATTAAATTACCGGATATTTAAACGTCATGTCCCATACCACAACGTATCCAAATAAAACAGTTTTTACAAATAATTGTCTAAAAAACAAAAACTGTTCTGACAACTCAGATTTAGCGTGACATAACTAGACCCCTAGCTTGATTCCAGCAAAGCATCCTAAACACCTGTCACATACGTTAAAATAAAGGTCAATACACATAGTGTAAAGGTGAGCATACAAGTTTAATAGCATATATATAGCGAAAGCGAGTTTACGCGGAACCAACATGTAACATGTATAAATGTGAAGCAAGTAGGTTATCGACAATGAAATATGCACAGACGTGACTGCGAGTTGTAGAGTACGCAACACATATCACCACTGTGACACGTGAAGAAATACCCGTAGCAACTCCCGTCCATGAAAGGTGCTGAGTCCAAACTATAGTACTATCGTTGCTAAGGTGTCAGGAAATAATCACTGTGTAAACATAACATACAAACATTCATCGAGTAACACGTAAACATGCAAGCAGTCAGCGTATAAAAGTGTTGCGTCATGTGATAGTTGTGATTTGATATAAGTAACGTATGTAACACCCAAAAGTGCGTAAAGCAAAAAGGGATCGAGTATACTCATAGATCGTGTTTAGTAAATAAACACTCTTTTGGATTGAAGAGAGCGCTGGGGGAGATTCTCCTGAACAGAACAATAGCGTAAGCGAGGAACGACGCGTAAAACGGTACAAGTGAACTAAGTGACGAATGGTCAGTCGATCGGATGAAAATTCGAATGGATGGTCATTCGATCGAATAACAATCCGTTCGGATGGCCATTCGGTCGGATTGACATTCGTTTGGGATGGATGTGTTTGTGTATGATGGCTTTGAAGTTTTCGTTGTAGCATTTTGAAAACAGAGAAGTATCTCTACCTTTCGGGTCGTCCGGTCGAACGGTCGTTCGATCGGATGGCGATCCGTCGGTTAGAGGTTTCTCCGAGAACAAGTTCACAGCAGGTTTGTCATTCGATCGGATGGTCTACCGATCAGATGGCAATCCGTTAGAACTAATTATCCTTGAAAATTTATAAAATGTTTAAGTGTTAAAGTCCAAGTGTAATCCGATCGGATTGT
Source organism: Helianthus tuberosus (assembly GCA_030545235.1). Lineage (NCBI taxonomy): Eukaryota > Viridiplantae > Streptophyta > Magnoliopsida > Asterales > Asteraceae > Helianthus > Helianthus tuberosus. Next base: position 193,917,847 of record CM060418.1, read on the forward strand.
CGTTCGATCGGATGGCAATCCGATCGGACGGCGATTTGTCTAACAATCTGATCGTTTTGAAATTGTTAAGTTTTGAAAGTTCTGCGGTGTGACCGAGACGGTGTGACAACGTGTTAAACAATGGGACCTTGTCAAGTCCAAGTCATCCGACCGAAGTGGGAATCACCCCAGCCTGGTCAGTTGACTGTTCGTGACGGTTGTTCATGTTCAACCCAAAATCGGTTATCTCGTTGATAGGATTCAGATCTCAGACCGACCCAACACTAGAGAAGAGTAGAAGACCTGAATAAGTTCCGATTCTATCGGTTTTGAGTGCATTGAGTGTAAAAGAGTTTAAAGAAGGTTATGAAACCATCTTTCAATCCTTCTGCCCATGAAAATGTTTAGATCTATGCGAAAATAGTGTTGAATCATGTGGATTTCATGTAGATCTGAGTTGTTCTTGGTGGTATGATGTCACACTTTGAAGTTCTTGAGAACCCCATGATGACATCATCCTAAAACACCTCAAATCCGCTGATTTCACGGTTAAAAGTTAAGATTCAAAGGTGAAAATGATGAAGAAGTTTGTGTAGATGATAGATGTACAAGATTTGAGAAAGAAACTTACAAGAATCGCGAGAAATCGAAGGAAAAGAGGGCTGGAGGCACTTGGTCGAGTGAGAGAGCTGTCACATCAATGTTTGAGATGTGACAGGGGTATTTATAGGTCGCCAAAAGAGGAAAGAGGAGCACAAGTGACGGATCGGATGGCCATCCGATCGGATGGTCATCCCTTCGGATGACCATTTGATCGAATGGTCATTCGATCGACTGGTCTCCGTGGTTTGGTTTTCGTGTTATTAAATTCTTGCTATTTAAGACAGGAGCTAGCTCAGGTAAATACTCTTAACTTATTTTTCCTATTACGGGCTTGGGATACGGTAATATAAATACCGCATGGTCAGGTATGGGATTCAAAGACCAATGAGTCAGGAAATCCAAATAACCTGTTTTAATTCGTATTGCTTGACTGAAACATTGGGGTTTAATACGACCGTGTCCTGGATATCCTTGACTCATTAAATGCAATGGCCACGACCTAAGCACAGGGTGTAGGCATACACCTGACAGATGCCATACGTTTATTAATAAATTATACCCAATATGGGATTCCCAATAAGGGAATAGTGGTGTGTCGGTTAAATCTTGAACCGGCATAGAACCGGGCCCCGTATGTAGAGCAAGTTATGTAAAACTGATAACATGAGATATAGTTTGTCCCAAGTATAAAAGATTAATTTTGCCTTGAGCATTTTAATCAAAGTGTCAACATATTTTCGTGCCTTGTGCACCTAAACCAATTTTCTTAAACACTTTTCAAATGAGTCAGTTGAGTGTATTTACCAGTGAAAACTGACGTATTTTCCAAAGTCTAAGTGATAGGTACAAGTACGTAATAGGCTGGAAGCTGCTCAGGGCGTTAATAAGGAAACTTGCAAGTTCTAGGCGCCTAAAGTCTGTTGAACAATGTTATGTTTTAAGATCCGCCTGTGGATCCTTTACTTTCCGTTGTAATACTTTGATATTACGTTATATTCGGATTGTAATATAATTTATCTTTTGCTTCCGCTGTGCATTCATATATATTGTGTTGTTTGACTATGATGATATCAACTACGTCACGATCCTCCCCACCGGTGATATGTGGAAAGTCGGGGTGTGACTGGTTGGTATCAGAGCCAACATTGAGTGAATTAAACACTAGCCTTTTGTGTTTAATCTCAATGACTCATTAGCACATTCCTTGACCTTCTGAGTCTAGACTTAACATAGGAATAATCTCAATCCTAATCTGGAAACTTTGCTTCCAATTTTTTTTATATATTGGATACGTCGCCAAGCGAAGAAGCTGTAATTGGAATTCTCCACATCAGGGGCCTTGAAATGCTGAGCTTCGTACCGCGGCCAGGGTGAAACGTGCAACCAAGGAGAAAACATTCAGAAATAAAATGAAGAAGAAACTCCTTTTTGCTGAAGATCGTTTCCTTAATAGTCCTTCTAAGGACATATTTATTTTTCAGTCCCTTCAAGGACAACATTATTCCTTTCAAGTCCCGTTCAGGGCAATTCTGTACCTCCTTTAAAATCATTGGAATGTTTTATCAAAAATTTCATTTTTATCAATATATATAAATATACTACATGAAATAAATGAGAAGTATCATTCCTTTTATAAGATCTACCATTATAATAAAATGGCAAAATCTAAAAAGGACAAAACCTAGCCACGTGTCATTTTTTGACCGGGCCAAGATGGTAGTTCCATAATTAGATTCAGATCCATATTTAACACCTCAATTTAGGATTGTTCTGCGTTAAATATTAAAAAGAATCTTAAAGGTAAAACCTAGCCTAAATGTCACTACAGACAAGGCTAAGATGGTAGAACCTATTCAAGAGATTCAAACCCTTGTTAACATCAGTAACATGTTAACATTCCTGGCAGACGTGGTTTGATAAAATCGCATGAGTCATCCTTAAATAAGATTACTCCAATTTCCCGTATTTATATAATCATCCCTTAAGGATGAAGTGCCTACGAGCTATAATTAACGTCCTCTGAGACTAAAGATAGTGGTAGCCTACGACTCCCTGTCAAGAAAAGGTAATGAACTTTGATTCAAACCTTAATGCCTCGATTCTCTGAAATCATGGCTTATATCATCCTATGAGATGATCATATTATAAACATCCCTTAGAAGGGAAGTGCCTACGGGCTATAGTTAATGTCCTCTGAGACTAAAGACAGTGGTAGCCTACAACTCCCTGTCAGGAAAAGGTAATGAACTTTGATTCAAACCTTAATGCCGCGATTCTCTGAAATCATGGCTTATAAATTAAACTTGTCTACGTGACTAGGCCATTTGTGCTATTATTAACTTGTAAATTAGGATTTATGATAAAAATCCTGAATAAAATAAATATCCTTCCTTCCCTGCCAGTATACATATTAAAAAGAATCTTAAAGGTACGACCTAGCCTATATTTCATTCCAGACGAGGCCAAGATGGTAGAACCTATTCAAAGGATTCAAATCCTTGTAACATTGTAAATATGTTAACACTCCTGGCAACAGTGATGCGATAAAATCACACATGTCATCTTTATATTAGGAAATTTTCCCAAACCCCTTGTTTAGCCTAATGATCAATAGGGATCATGGCTAATAAACGTCGAGCATGATGAATACATCCAAACATCCATCGGGAAGTATACCTACGGGCAAAGATGTATACATGAAAAGATAGTTTTATTTCATTACTTCTTGTCAAGAAAATGAATTATTAAATTTTCCGATCCAAAAGAATCATTGATTATGTTTTAAAATTTCCCTAGTGACAAGGCCTCTGTGCCATCAAAAAGTCCTTGGGACAAGCCCTTATGCTATATAAAATGACGGTACGACATTGACAGTCGTGACTTATGTCCCTTGTCTAATAAATATGAAGGATTATATTCCGTTTAAATGCCAAAGATGGTTTCTCTAAAAACCTAGGCCAAGCATAATCAAATAAATTTAATACTATCTATTGGTCTATATGGTTGAGTTACACCATGGCTATTTAATCGTCAAGTTCGACAATTCGCTATATAATTAAACAAATTATTATTACTTGGTTAGTAGCTTTCAAAGCTTCACCACGGCTTATAAATCATCCATTACAATGATTCCATAATAGTTTGTATCTAAGCATATGTTATTTTGGTGTTTAGTACCAAAGCTCTAGAATGGAGGTTTCCGACGAAGCACACAGCTGTACTGCGGCTAAAAACAAGGATGCAAATATAAATATAAATGTTAATGGCACTACTCTTCAGGCCTTGATTAGCGCAGCAATAGTGAAGTTGTGGATAAGATCCTTGAGAACAAAAAGGAACCGAGTGTCACTCACTCAAAGGTCCATACGGAAACACATACATCAGCTCGTAAGGAGAGCTCCGTTCACTCTTCAGATGAAAAGAGCGAACCTCAGGAGTTAGTACTCTATGATAAGCCCCGTTCAACTGAAGGCGGGTGCACCTACAAATATTTCGTCTCATGCAAACCCAGAAATTTCAAAGGCGAAAAAGGAGCAATTGATGCTATGGAATGGCTTGAGGAAATGGAAACTGTTGTGGACATCAGCGATTGTGCTGATAAGGACGTAGTAAAATTTGTTTCACAATCTTTCAAGGGAGAGGCTCTTTTATGGTGGAGGGCCATGATGCAGTCCACGGGGAAAATTCCCCTATACAATATGGGATGGTCCAAGTTTGTGGACCTTATCAAAGAGAACTACTGTCCACAACACGAAGTGGAAAAGGTGGAGACAGATTTTCTAACTCTCACAATGAAAAACCTAAATTGTCAGCAATATGTTACCGACTTCAACTCCCTATCTAGACTGGTACCCTATTTAATTACCCCGGAACCAAAACGCATTGCGCGTTTCATCGGTGGTTTGGCACCAGAAATAAAAGGGAATGTTAAGGCTTCAAGGCCAATCAACTACAGATCAGCTGTAGATCTATCCTTGTCTCTCACTCTAGATATAGTGAGACAAAAGTCGATCAAGAATGAAACTAATGAGAAAAGACAAAGGGAGGAGGACAACTCTCAGAATCCTAAGAAGAGCAAATCCGAGTTCAACGATAACCAACAAGATTCCAACAAAAAGCCTACATGAAAAACCTGCAAAAGAAGACGTTGGGGACAGTGTCGATTAAACCAAAAGATAAAACAATGTGGCATCTGTAAAAGAGCTGGCCACCAGTCCCACGAATGTAGGGACATAAAGGATGCAAACTGTTTCAGCTGTGGCGAAAAGGGGCACATCAGTACTAATTGCCCTAAGGCTGCCAAGAAAGGAGCAGCTAAGTCTGGGAAGGATAAGAAAGGAAACGCCTGGACTACCGGTTGAATGCCAGAGTTAGTGCACATCCATAATAGCATTAGGTACGTCCTTACCATTTAGCATTGATAGTGTCTGCTAAGTATCTTACGTTAATGCAAGAGATAATAAACCTTTTGTAAACCATAAGCTTAGCAAACTCTTGATTAAATTCATAAGAACTCCATATATTAAATATAAGGTATAACTTACCAATGGGAACTTTAATGACCATCTCTCCCATCCTCGAAGATAATCCTTTCATAAGAATCTGGAGTACTCTTCCCCAGAAAGAGTACGACAATATATATTATTTTATTTTATTATTTTCTCATTGTTTTCTATCGCCTGCGAATGCCAAACTATGTTTGATAAAAGTGCCATATGAGAATTGGCGTATCCTAGTGTGTCCCATAGATTGCTTCCATGCCTGATCAGTATGGAGGTTTAATGCAGTGAACCCCTGAGATATCCCAATGGTCATATTGTACTAGAGTCTACTAGTAGTATTCAAAGAAGATATCCAATATAAAAATGTCCTTATAAGTATCTCTACTTAGGACACCCTTACATTTGTAAAGAGAACGTGTCATTTATCTGACACCGACATCGATAGATGAACCAAAGCCTGAGAACACGGACAACTCTGACATCTCTATGTGTCATGATTATTTTCTTCATAAGAATTACCATGTTTACCTCCTGAGAGGCAAGAGGATGTTAGGACAAACATCCCGCTTAGGGCTGCAGTTATTATAAGAGCCTTATATCTGTTAGTACCAACAGAATAGGATGAACTAAGAGTCAAATCGATAAGTTTTTAGAGAAGGTTTCATAAAGCCAAAATTCAAAGTTCTAAGAACTCCGATTTATATAAATAAGAAAGACGGATCATCTTGCTTATGCATTGATTACATCAACCCTATTTAAGCAACAATTAAGAATCGCTATTACCTGCCCAGGATCGTCGATTTGTTCAACTAACTGTAAGGATTAGCTATTCCTTAAGATTAGTTTTGAGCAATGGTTGGAATAACCATCTCACCTTAAAATAAGCTTTTCTATAATAGTTGATATATAAGTATCAAGGCTACTCCTTTGAAGACCTTGTATAGATGGAATGTTAAACGTCCATTGATAGGACAATAGATTGGTAAGTCCAATTATCAGGATCTGAAAGTTGCATTAGAAACGACAAATAAGATCACGCAAATTCATAATCATCTGTAAGATGCCAGTATTCGGCAGAAAATCAAGGATTAATGAAAGTAGCAAACCTCCTAAATTCTTGTTAAGGAATAAGGTTCAACAAAAGATATCACCCAGGAAGGGTGTGCCAAATTTGTTAAATTATCAGGCTAGTTAAGCTCTGAACATATAGAATCATTCAAAGGAAATCGAATGTATCAAGATCAAGTAGCTTATAAGCTAAAACCTATTTAGGGAGCTTGGCGGAGCTCGTGATACATTGCACACTAGTGACCGAAGGATGTGTTTCGCCAATAAGTCAAGAAGCACTGTCACATAATGATATGCAGATTTATGATGTGAGGAGCATCCTGTATCAATCGAGGATTGTCAGGTTAAGAAGCTCCAAAAAGGATACATGTACCTGCTATAGAGGTCAACTTGGGAGCTTGGAGAGGCTCCAGGTATGCTAAAGAAGTTAAGTCCATTATACGACAAAAAAGTACTTCCATCATTTTAACAAATCTCGAGGTTGAGATTTATTTTAAGGGGGTGAGGATGTAACACCTCGAAAATTCACGTCCCATAATGTATTGACACGTGTCATAAGCTTGAACGTGTGAAAGAATACTCTAGAGGGACTAAAGTTGACAAACATGGAAAGTATGTGAATATAAGGGTTCAAAATGTCAACAATGGATAAAATTACTTTGCAGTAACTCTACATGATACTCATACCTTCAAACGAATAAATCATGGATCATACGAAGCTAAATATGAAAGAAAGTGAGAGATTACAAACTACAGGGGTTAAATGTGTCAACATGTTTAAAGTATACCTCTGAGTGACCTTTTAGAAAACCCGAAGCTTTGTAACAATTAAATATGCTCACTAGAATACATGATAAAAATTTCATCAAGTTTTGTTATCGTATGAGAAAGTTATGATCAAATTCGTATGCGAGGGGTTAAAGCGTAAACGTTGAAAGTTATGACTTTTCGGGTAACATGAAGTGACCAAGAACTTAACAAAGTGGGTATAAGTCATGAACCCCTTATAAGTCAAGATGAGGGGCTCAAAATGCAAGAAACAAAGTGTGGTTGACCTTTCGAAGAACCAAGAGCCAAGGGTGCAAACTGGAAAAGTTGTTTAACCTGAGCCACACCCTCAAGCGGGCCGCGTAAGCCCAGGCAGACCCTTACGCGGGCCGCCTGGCATGCCCAGATGCAGAAACTCGTTTCTGTTGCCTGTTCAGCCTTGGAACCGACTTTAATCAGATATTTTCACCCATGGGCGACCCCTAAATGACTCCTAGGCACTTAGGGACATCTGTTGATGATCCATGGCCATTGATAGCATGATTTGTCAATGATCTAAGGTGATTAAAGCACTATATAAAGGCCCTTGTTGCAACCATTTAGATCACACCTCACTTCTGCAATTCTGGAGCTTTCTGGAGCTTAAGAGCAGACCCAAGTCCTTCCTAATCGTGCATAGGACTTCAGTAAGTATGCTTAACCTTTCTTAGTTGAGTTTTTGCTTAGTTTTAGCTTAAAAGTCAAACTGTCGTAATTAACGGTTGACTTCACGATTAATCACTAATGGTCCAGTGATTAGTCGAATTGAAAGTAGTTATAAGTTGGTAATTATGTGGGCAATAAACCCTTAAAAGGGCACCCTCTGTTTCCCACTCTAACTAGGACTTTTGTTGAGTCAAAGTTGTTAATAAAAAGTCAACAGGATTCTAATTTGCGATTTAAAACATAATTAACAATGTAGAAGCTTTGCAACCTGTTTTATTACTCTTATAACTTAGTAATTAATGTAAGAACATGTCTAAGCATGTTCGACCCAACAATTTTCTGTTTAGACCCGGTTCGGAACCGAAAGTCGCAAAGCTTTGACTTTTGCTTTGACTTCAGTTCTGACCCGCTTTGGTATGTTTTACAAATGCCTTAGAGCTTCCTTAGGACCAGGCTACATGTTAGCATAACCCTCTGTGGTTGGTTCATTGATTACCCGATTCATTTACACGTTTCCGTTAAATGCTTAAAGTTGACCATAATGCCCTTTTTACCATAAAACGAGATTTTTGAATATGTGAAAGAAAAAAATATCTTTGTTACTGATTTATAAACATGTCCCTAAAGTTTCATATCAGTTCGAGGTCCAGAATAGGAGTTATGCTAAATAGCGCTTTTAAGAAGCTTTTTGTTAATTAAACGGCGCAATTGGCATAAAGCCTATCTAAACCCAAATTTTGACACCAAACCTTTTACCCACTGATGTAATATAATATTTTGGGAATTTTAAAGATTTTTAATTATTTTTAACCTGCTCATAGCCTAAGGTTATGGCGTTGATTCGGTAAATACCGATTATACCCTTTTCGGTCATAAACTGAGTTCTACATAATATTTTGAGACCAATCCAATTGCTACTGATTTTATATAATAAATAAAGTATTTTGAACTTTATAACCTGATCAGAAAACTCAGATTTCCTGTATAACCCGGAAATCGCTTAAAATGGCTTTTTACGCGTATTAAACGCATAGTTTGGGTTTAAAAACCATTTTGCCATATAAGACCTATTCCAACTGATATGACCTAATAAAATAAGTTATTTTACTGATGTATTCGGACCCGAATCTCATAATTTCATTTAACCTCTTTTATAATCTTTAAAATGACCAAAAATACCCCTACGGGGCTTAAATTGAGATTAAACTCGTTTTGGGCATAATGGAAGGTATCCTACTGACATCACAACATAATTAAGACATATTAACTTAGGAAACCTGTATATGATTCAGTTGGTTACTCGTTACGCACTTTTCGCGTTCGGATCGGCTTTTGTAACTAGTTTACATAATTTAGCCGAAACGGGTCAAACCATATCATTTTCATCTCAAAATCCAGAATGTGTTTAAGTTACCCATATTAAACAAGCATACAAGCTTGCCGGGTCAAAACCACATTCTAAACCAATCTTCGCTTTATCATGCGTTTGAACCGTACCTTTCTTTAAGACTAACCGGTCTAAGCTTAGGCTTAATTAAAGACCCGTTAGCATTCTAATTGCTTATTTATACCATCATTCCAGACTAGAGCCTTCCGGTAAATTGTACCTACGCTTACTTAGGTGAATACGGCCGAGTTATTAAATTCTTGCTATTTAAGACAGGAGCTAGCTCAGGTAAATACTCTTAACTTATTTTTCCTATTACGGGCTTGGGATACGGTAATATAAATACCGCATGGTTAGGTATGGGATTCAAAGACCAATGAGTCGGGAAATCCAAATAACCTGTTTTAATTCGTATTGCTTGACTGAAACATTGGGGTTTAATACGACCGTGTCCTGGATATCCTTGACTCATTAAATGCAATGGTCACGACCTAAGCACAGGGTGTAGGCCTACACCTGACAGATGACATACGTTTATTAATTAATTATACCCAATATGGGATTCCCAATAAGGGAATAGTGGTGTGTCGGTTAATCTTGAACCGGCATAGAACCGGGCCCCGTATGTAGAGCAAGTTATGTAAAACTGATAACATGAGATATAGCTTGTCCCAAGTATAAAAGATTAATTTTGCCTTGAGCATTTTAATCAAAATGTCAACATATTTTCGTGCCTTGTGCACCTAAACCAATTTTCTCAAACTCTTTTCAAATGAGTCAGTTGAGTGTATTTACCAGTGAAAACTGACGTATTTTCCAAAGTCTAAGTGACAGGTACAAGTACGTAATAGGCTGGAAGCTGATCAGGGCGTTAATAAGGAATCTTGCAAGTTCTAAGCGCCTAAAGTCTGTTGAACAATGTTATGTTTTAAGATCCGCCTGTGGATCCTTTACTTTCCGTTGTAATACTTTGATATTACGTTATATTCGGATTGTAATATAATTTATCTTTTGCTTCCGCTGTGCATTCATATATATTGTGTTGTTTGACTATGATGATATCAACTATGTCACGATACTCCCCACCGGGCCCACCGGTGATATGTGGAAAGTCGGGGTGTGACACTTAGCAACCCCCGTCCATGATAGGTGCTGAGTCCAAACTATAGTACTATCATTGCTAAGGTGTCAGGCAACAATCACTGTGTAAACATAACATACAAACATTCATCGAAACATGCAAGCGGTCAACGTATAAAAGTGTTGCATCGTGTGATAGTTGTGATTTGATATAAGTAACGTATGTAACACCCAAAAGTGTGTAAAGCAAAAAGGGATCAAGTATACTCACAGATCGTGTTTAGTAAATAAACACTCTCTTGGATTGAAGGGAGCGCTGGGGGAGATTCGCCTGAACAGAACGATAGCCTAAGCGAGGAACGGCGCGTAAAACGGTACAAGTGAACTAAGTGACGAATGGTCATCCGATCGGATGACAATCCGAACGGATGACAATCTGTTCGGATGGTCATCCGTTCGGATGGCCATTCGGTCGGATTGACATTCGTTTGGGATGGATGTGTTTGTGTATGATGCCTTTGAAGTTTTCGTTGTAGCATTTTGAAAACAGAGAAGTATCTCTACCTTTCGGGTCGTCCGGTCAAACGATCGTTCGATCGGATGGCGATCCGTCGGTTAGACGTTTCTCGGAGAACATGTTCACAGCAGGTTTGTCATTCGATCGGATGGTCTACTGATCGGATGGTAATCTGTTAGAATTAATAATCCTTGAAAATTTATAAAATGTTTAAGTGTTAAAGTCCAAGTGTAATCCGATCGGATTGTCGTTCGATCGGATGGCAATCCGATCAGACGGCGATCCGTCCAACAATCTGATAGTTTTGAAATTTGTTAAGTTTTGAAAGTTCTGCTGTGTGACCGAGACGGTGTGACAACGTGTTAAACAACGGGACCTTGTCAAGTCCAAGTCATCCGACCGAAGTGGGAATCACCCCAGCCTGGTCAGTTGACTATTCGTGAAGGTTGTTCAGGTTCAACCCATAGGATTCAGATATCAGACCGACACATCACTAGAGAAGAGCAGAAGACCTGAATGAGTTCCGATTCTATCGGTTTTGAGTGCATTGAGTGTAAAAGAGTTGAAAGAAGGTTATGAAACCATCTTTCAATCCTTCTGCCCATGAAAATGTTTAGATCTATGTGAAAATAGTGTTGAATCATGTGGAAATCATGTAGATCTGAGTTGTTCTTGGTGGTATGATGTCACACTTTGAAGTTCTTGAGAACCCCATGATGACATCATCCTAAAACACCTCAAATCCGCTGATTTCACGGTTAAAAGTTAAGATCCAAAGGTGAAAATGATGAAGAAGTGTGTGTAGATGATAGATGTACAAGATTTGAGAAAGAAACTTACAAGAATCACGAGAAATCGAAGGAAAAGAGGGCTGGAGGCGCTTGGTCGAGTGAGAGAGCTGTCACATCAATGTTTGAGATGTGACAGGGGTATTTATAGGTTGCCAAAAGAGGAAAGAGGAGCACAGGTGACGGATCGGATGACCATGCGATCGAATGGTCATTCGATCGACTGGTCTCCGTGGTTTGGTTTTCATGTTTTCGTTTCGTGCGTTGAGCGTTGCGATGCGTTTCGAGTAGGCGGGGCGACAGTATTTCACATTATTTATCCAAATAACCTAACTAACAGTTATAAACCTAACCATACCCATTCTGGGTTTTGCGATGTGATTGCATTGCAATAGAGTTGCGATTGCGATTGAACACCTCAACATAAACATAACATGCACAAGTAACCCATAATAGCACACACACGTAAAACAATATCCAGAACTCATAATTCGAGTTGCGATGCGATAGTGATGCGATCAGCGATTAATACTGTGATTAAATAGCGATTATTAACATGTACTCCACATAATACAACTAAAGCAAATAAAATAGATTCTCGTTTACAAGTCAAGAAGTACAATTTGATAATCAAGCAAGGAGTGACATATCGCAATTAGCAATCTTTTCTTCCTTTAACTTTGACTTTGACTTGTACTTTGACTTCAAAAAGTCGGGTTGTTACACAAACCCAAGACATGATCAATAGGAGATTAGCCAACTTTCACATCTTAGCTACCACCGCCGCAGACCCAAACTTAGAACAAGTCATTGTACCGCAGCCACTACAACTGTTTCCCACTCAACCCATGGAAATAGAAACCAACCAAGAAGCACCAGTCCCCATACCAGCTTTTAACCCAGATGAGATACCCAGAGTTCCAGCACCCAATCCCTTAGCATACGATCCGTGGAACGATAACCATAGGGATTACCGAGAACTCTACCCATAAGAGGAACCCATACAAAACCCTGTAGCACCATACCCAAACCTTGACCCTCTAAATCCATACTGGGATGCTGACCAATGTGTTAGGGAAATCCTAGAAAACCCATACCCGTATGGAGATCCTTTACCACCATACCCTGAACCAATACCCGCACCACCACCACCCATGAATACCGAAAACGTGCAGGAACTCCGCACTTTTGGTGCGGAGTTAGTTGATGAAGGAGAGAGGATCAGGCAAATAGGGGAAAAGCTCGTGTGGAAGTATGACGAGCGAAACATTCAGTATTGGATAAACCCCCACTAGTAGTAATAATAATAATACTAATATATATATGTACGTGAGTAGTTAGAATATATATATATATATATATATATATATATATTATCAACTAAAATAGATAAACTAATATATGCATGACTAGTAGTATGTTTTAAATTCCGGTTATAGTTGTATTAGATGCATATATATAAAATAGAGTAAATGTCACAATGATCGACGGTTTTAACCAATGTGTTTGTTTGTGCAATTATTGGCATTAAATCTTATTCTGTGATATTAATACCTGATAATTGTTTGTAAATCCAGATGGACAACGAAGCAAATCAGGAAAACCAGAATAATGATAATCAGATAAATAATAGTGCCATTCGACACATAGTAACCCAAGGAATTAGAGATGCTATGTCATATATCATCCAAAATGTTAAGGAAGCGGAAAATAATAAAAGTAATACTGAACCCAGTCACAGCGTGAACAATGGACCGTTACTTCAATTACCTATTCCAAAAAGAAGAAGAACCATGTCTTATGGTTGTTCTTACAAAGAATTCTAGTCTTTCAAACCGATAGAATTCTCTGGCAATGAAGGAGCCATTGCAGCTTTACGCAGGATAGAAAAGACGGAGGCTGTCTTAAAAATAAGCAAGTGCGCAGAGGAAGACAAAAGCATGTTTGCTTCCAATCTTTTTAAGAACGCTGCTCTAGATTGATGGAACACTATTCTCCAGTCTAGGAGAAGTGACAGAGTCTATAATATGGAATGGACTGAGGTTAAAAACATGGTCGAAAGGAAATTCTGTCATCCCAATGAAAAAGAACAAATTGCTAATAAGTTCTAAAACCTTAGAATGACTGGAATAGACTGTAAGGGTTACACTACCATATTTTTCAAATATGCTAGAATCGTGCCAACTCTAGCCTCACCAGAACCAGTATTAATCTCCCGTTACCTCTGGGGATTAATCAGTGAGATTAGACATGTAGTCAAGGCATCTAGACCACAAACCATAGAAGAAGCTGTAGAACTAGCGAATACCTTGACTGAAGAACTGGTACGTACGTAAGAAGAAAACCAGAGGAAGAACCTAGTCCAAAAGCTTACCCAGGAATTTCGTTACGGTAATTCCAACCGTGGGAAGAACTTAGGTTCCACTTCTGCACCTTATTGTAAGGCCTGCAAGAAGAAGCATTCAGGAAGATGCTCCACATACTGCAACTTCTGCAAGATACCAGGACACAAGGAAGAAGACTGTAGGAAGAAACCCAGTAATGGGGTGTGCTTCAATTGTGGGGAAAGGGACATATTAAGCCAAACTGTCCGAAACTAGCTCTAGCCATGAACAACAAGACTACTAAGAATGCTAGAGCCTTTGTTCTAACAGCTGAAGAAGCAAAGATGATTTGTGACGTGACTGCCGATACGTTTTTAGTTAATGATGTTTTTGCTAAAGTATTATTTGACTCTGGTGCAAACCAAAGTTTTATTAATACTTCATTTTGCAAAATTCTTAATCAACCATTAACTAAACTCCATTAAGAATGCCTAGTAGAAACGGAAAATGGAGAATCCGTTAGAATCACTGAAATCTTGCAGGAAGCAATGATAGAAATTCTAAATCATAAGTTTATTGCTAACCTTTACCCAATGAATCTAGCTAGATTTGATATTGTATTAGGAATGGATTGGTTAGTAGCCAATAAAGCCAGTATTTTATGTGATCAAAAGTCAATACAAGTAAATTCATCAAAAGGTGAAAAGATCATGATTAAAGGAAATAAGCCATCTAGATCCACGAAATTCATCTCTGTGATGAAAATAACAAGTTATGCAAGAAAAGGATCATTAGTATATTTGATTTTTATGATCATTAACACTAAAGGAAAAGACTTGAAAGATATTCCCGTAGTATCTCAATTCTCAGATATTTTTCCTGAAGAACTACCTGGACTACCACCAGATAGGGAAGTTGAATTTAGAATTCACCTGCTACCAGGGACATCACCAATTGCCAAGGCACCTTACCGTTTGGCACCAGCAGAGATGCAGGAACTGAAGAAACAGTTGGACAAACTTCTGGAGAAAGAATTCATACAACCAAGTTCATCACCTTGGGGAGCACCAATCTTGTTTGTCAAGAAGAATGACGGATCAATGCGCATGTGCATTGATTACCGAGAATTGAATAAGGTCACAATTAAAAATCGGTACCCATTACCGAGAATTGATGATCTGTTCGATCAACTGGAAGGAACTCGATTCTTTTCTACGGTCGATTTACGCTCAGGATATCATAAATTGAAAGTACAAGAAGAGGACATTCCTAAAACTGCATTCAGAACAAGGTATGGTCATTATGAATTTACGGTCATGCCATTTGGTCTAACCAATGCCCCAACCGCATTTATGAGCATGATGAATAGAATATATAAGCCATATCTGGATAAATTTATAATTGTCTTTATAGATGATATTCTCATTTATTCTAAGAGTAAAGAAGAACATGCAGCGCATCTGCATACAATTTTAAATTTACTGAGAAAAGAAAAGCTTTATGCTAAATTTTCAAAATGTGAACTTTGGTTACAAGAAGTATAATTTCTTAGACATTTAGTCAATCATGAAGGAATTCATGTGGATCCTACAAAGATCGAATCGATTACTAAATGAAAAGTCCCTGAATCACCAACAGAGGTGAGAAGTTTTCTAGGACTTGCAGGTTATTATAGACGATTTATTCGAGATTTCTCTAGGATAGCCATTCTCTTAATGAAATTGACCTGCAAAGCAGTTAAGTTTGAATGGGGACCAAAACAGGAAGAAGCCTTTAGAATTCTTAAGCAAAGATTAACCAACGCACCCATACTAGCGTTACCAGAAGGAACTGAGGACTTTGTAGTCTATTGTGACGCTTCTAAGTTAGGTTATGGATGTGTGTTGATGCAACGTCAAAAGGTTATAGCCTATGAAAAGGAAATGATACAATCTGGGTGATTATAGATAGATTAACCAAGTCTGATCATTTCTTACCAATGAAGTAAACTTTCAGCGTGGAACACTTAGCTAAGTTATATATAAATGAAATAGTTTCATTACATGGAATTCCTTTATCTATTGTATCTGACAGAGATAGCCGTTTTACTTCTTATTTTTGGACTAGTTTCCAAAAAGCAATGGGAACCAAGTTAAATCTAAGCACATCTTATCATTCCCAAACGGATGGACAAAGCGAAAGGACAATTCAGACAATGGAAGATATGCTTAGAGCTTGTGTAATTGGTTTTGGAAGAAATTGGGACAATCATTTACCATTAATAGAATTTTCTTACAATAACAGCTATCATACCAGTATCAATGCTGCACCTTTTGAAGCACTTTATGGACGAAAGTGCCGAACCCCAGTCTGTTGGGCAGAAATTGGAGAAAAGCAATTATCTGGACCAGAAATAGTACAAGAAACAATGGACAAGATTATCTAAGTTAAGGAAAGATTAAAAGCAGCACGCGATCGACAAAAGAGTTATGCTGATAACAGGTGAAAACCATTGGAATTTTAAGTAGGAGACAAAGTGTTATTAAAAGTTCCGCCATAGAAAGGGATAGTTAGATTCATTAAAAGGGGAAAGCTAAGCCCTAGGCATGTTGGACCTTTTGAGATTATTAGAAAAATAGGACCAGTAGCTTACCAGCTACAACTGCCGGAAGAGATGGTAGGAATACATGATGTATTTCATGCATGTAATCTCAAAAAGTGCTTAGCCGACGAATCATTAGTGATACCTCTTAAGGACATAGAGGTAAATGAAAAACTTAAGTTTGTAGAAAAACCACTACAAATTGAAGACAGAAAGATCAAGAATCTCAAGCACAAGAGATTAGTTCTAGTCAAAGTGAAATGGCATTCCAAGAGAGGACTAGAGTACACTTGGGAGCTTGAATCAGAGATGCAGAGGAAATATCCACACCTGTTCCAATAGACCTCGAGGACGAGTTCTAAACCAAGGTGGGGAGGATATAACAACCCTCCTAAAATATTTAAAGCACCCATATACGTCCTAAAATACACCCTGTATACGAGAAACTGCCCGAAATACCTTAATTTTTACAAAAATTAAATAAAAACAGGTTTTTATTGTCGCTCGCGGGGCGCGACACCTTTGGCTAGCTCTGTCGCGGGCCGCGACAGCTGACTACCCGCTCGCACCCCTTGCTGCCACGTGTCAGGTAGCGTGTCGAGGCTATGGGGCCGACTCAGCAAGGCTAGGCCCTACACACCCTAGCTCGCAGGCCGCGAAGGCCCTTGTGGTTTCTTTCACGGGGCGCTAGGAACTCCCTGGACACCCCTATAAATTGGATCGATCGGCTCTCATTTGAAATCGTTCACAAATTTCAAATTCTCTCTAAATTCTCTGAATAGTAATAATAGTATTGAGTATAATACCCCCTAATTAGCGAAACTCTGCCTCGTTGTAAGTATTTTAACCCCCCGTTACGTATTAGACACGCTGCCCGGTTGATCTAGTGCTCCGTAACGCATGTCGAGGCTCTGCCTGACTTAGTCGTTGGAGTTCTGTCTCAGGGAGGGTATAACTAATGCAAATATTGGGTTATTATACTAACGCATGTGCATTGTTTAATTTACTATATTATAACCAGGAAGTCACAAGAAATTACCTAAAATAGCAATGTGAGTTTATCCTCTTTTTATAAATGCTTTTCATAAACTGTTTTTACAAAACCTCAAATGTTTTAAATTACATTTAACAGTGATTGAGTATTTGTAATTCTACAATTATCGTCTCTATGTTGGGGTTTTGTATACAAAATGTAACAACTCGCGTTTTGAAGTCAAAGTACAAGTCAAAGTCAAAGGATTGCTAATTGCGATCTGTCACTCCTTGCTTAATTATTGATTGTACTTCTCGACTTGTAATCGACAGTCTAATTTAAGTTGCTTTAGTTGTATTATGTAGAGTACATGTTAATAAATCACAGTTTAATCGCTAATCGCATCGCTATCGCAAGCTCGAATTACAGGTTATGGATATTGTTTTACGTGTGTGTGCTATTATGTGTTACTTGTGCATGCTATGTTTACGTTGAGGTGATTAATCGCAAACGCAATCGCAACTCTATCGCAACGCAATCTCATCGCGAAACACAGAAGGGGTATGATTAGGTTTATGACTGTTAGCTAGGTTATTTGGGTAAATAATGTGAAATATTATCACAGCGCTTACTCGCATCGTATCTCAACGCTCAACGCACAAAACGAAACATTGAAAATGCAACTCGCCGGAGACGTTCGTCCGAATGACCATTTGATCGAATGGATCCGATTGGACTGTCCTCCGATCTGTCACACTACACCGCCTTTCCTTTTTTGCATTTATAAATAGCCCCTGCCACATTATGAACAGTGATGTGACAGCTCTCTCGTTCAACCAGCTCGTTCCAGCCCTCTTTCCTCTCGATTTCTCGCGATTCTTGTAAGTTTCCAACCCAAATCTTGTACTTCTATCATCTACACACACTTCTTCATCTTTTTCACCATCAAATCTTCACTTTTAACCATGAAATCGGCTGATTTGAGGTGTTCTAGGATGATGTCATCATGGGGTTCTTATGAACTTCAAGACTTGACCTTATTCCACCAAGAATAACTCAAATCTAAGAGATTTCAACATGATTAAACACTAATTTCACCTAAATCTAAACATTTTCAAGTGTAAAAGAGTTGAAAGAACGCTTTTCCTAACTTTTCTCACAACTTTTACACTCATGCACTCAAAACCGATGGATTCGGAGCTCATTCAGGCCTTCCACTCATTCTCTGGTAATGAGTCGGTCCGAGATCTGATTCCTATCAACGAGATAACCGGCTTGGCGGGTTGAACATGAACGACTGTCAAGAATAGTTAACTGGTCAAAATGGGGTGATTCCCGTCCGATCGGACAACTTGGACTTGAAGGAGTTCCCGTTGTTTAACACGTGGTCATGACGTCTCGATCAAACCACAAACTTCCAAACGTAACAAATTTCAAAACGAGCAAGTCACCAAACGGACTGCCGTCCGATCGGATTGCCATCCGATCAAACGACAATCCGATCGGATGACTCATGGTCTCAAACACTTGAACTTTTTACAAAATTTCAGTATCAGTTTCCAGCGAATGGCCATAACGACCATCCGATTGAATGACCATCCTGCTGTGAACTTGTTCTTCATAAAATGTCTCACTGGACAGATCACCATCCGACCGAACGACCGTTCAACCGGACGACCTGAAAGGTAGAGATACTTCTCTGTTTTTAAAATGCTACAACGAAAACTTCAAAGCCATCATACACAAACACATCCATCCCAAACGAATGGAAAACCGATTGAATGGCCATCCGACCGGATGACCATCCGTCCGGATGACCCTTCGTCACTATGTTCACTTGCATCGTTTAACGCACCGTTCATCGCTTATGCTATCGTTCTGTAATCAGGCTAACTTTCCAAGCGCTCCCTTCAATCCAAGAGAGTGTTTATTTACTAAACACTATCTGTGAGTATACTCAATCCCTTCTTGCTTTAAGCACTTTTGGGTCTCACATATGTTACCTATATCAAAACACATCGACCACACAACGCAAACACATTTTATACGCTAATCGCTCTGCATGTTATACGTGTTACTCGATGAATTCTTGTATGTTATGTTTACACAGTGATATTTTCCTGACACCTTAGCAATGATAGTAGTATAGTTTGGACTCAGCACCTGTCGTGGACGGGGGTTGCTAAGGGTATTTCTTCACGTGTCACACTGGTGATATGTGTTGCGCACTCTACAACTCCCAGTCACGTCTGTGCATTTTTCATTGTCGATAACCTACTTGCTTCGCATTAAACATGTTACATGCTGGTTATGCGTAAACCGCTTTCGCTATCTACTATACTATTAAACTTGTATGCTCACCTTTACACTATGTGTATTGACCTCTATTTTAACGTATGTGACAGGTATTTAGGATGCTTTGCTTGTCATTTGCTGGAATCAAGCTGGATGGAGTCTAGAAACATATCTAATAAAATCTGAGTTGTCGAAACATTTTATCTGTCTTCAAGAAAACAATGTCTGTAATAACTGCTTTTATTTGATATATTATGGTATGGGACATAATGATAAATATCTGGTAATTTTAGTTGTTATGGATTTCTCCTGGACAATCTTTTTCGCTCATTGTCGCGCCCCAATGT
Organism: Helianthus tuberosus; assembly: GCA_030545235.1. Lineage (NCBI taxonomy): Eukaryota > Viridiplantae > Streptophyta > Magnoliopsida > Asterales > Asteraceae > Helianthus > Helianthus tuberosus. Next base: position 193,937,764 of record CM060418.1, read on the forward strand.
TTCCGCCATCGGTTGGGGTGTGACACAAAATGAGTTACTACACTGTGAGTAGTAACATTTCCACAAGTCAGGATTGACAGTGCCGTAGGTGGTAATTAAAGTAGATGAAACAAATGTAATTGCTGGATTGCCCTCAATATTGTAAAATGCTAAAATCTGTCTTGATTAAATTGGGATTCACTCACCAGTATTTCCCACTGACAAATGTTTTTAAAACGCGTTTCAGGTAACAAAATGTGAAGGCCAAATTAGAAGCCAACTGGAGAGCACTGAAGGCTTGGAAAAATGGCTATAAAAAGTTACCTAAATAACGAAGAAGTTTTAATTGAATAAAATAGGGTTTATCCCTACAAACTGATTATGAATGGAAACTTGGGTTTTACCTATGTATTTATTATTTTTAAAATGAGGTGTTTTACTCTGATAAAATATTTCCTAACTACGGTCCTAATGTAAATTCCGCTGCTAAATTGATAAACACCGATACCACTGATAGTGGTTCGCGGCCGCTCGTTCCAAGAGTTAGGGGCCGGGGGTTGTGACAGTAATGGTGGCAGATTGATGAAATTTAATAGATGGTTGGTTGGTGTTAGGGATATGCTTATGATGTGGCAAAGTTGTTGCGACTGTGGTTATTTGTAATGTTGATTTGGATCAGGTTTTTGTCAAGTTAGTCATTGCTGGTTTGCAAGATTTGGCTATTGTTTATATTATTTTTGTTAAAGGGATAGTGGCTGCTGTCACACCCCCAAAATACCACATGCGGAAACCCCGCTAGGCGTGTGACGTACCAGGATCTAGCCACCAATCACGTTGAACTCATACAAGATTTTAAAATAAAAGTTTCCATTCACTAAGATGAAGTATAACAAAACATTATTTATAAACTCAGCGTGTTCAGCGGAAGCATAATACAATGTTTAATCAAGTCAAAACCCAAGTGTATGTAACCAATTAGTCTTGCTTTGTATTTCCATGTATCTCGACCCGTGACCACTCCAGCATCCCAGACAGCAAGTTCCACAACCACATATATATAACCTGCGAGCATGCAAACAAGTGTATCAGCATAACGCTGGCGAGTTCACAGTTTTTGTAAAAACGTTTAGTTGCCAAGTGTTTAATCCAGTTTAAGCAATGCTGATAATAAATCGATACCGTACAAGATGGCTTTAATTTGTTTGCCCATCCCCAATGCCCCTATCAAAGCATTGGCCATGATTTAAGGTCATTAGTTCACGCCCGTCCTCTCAAGTATGGTGTGAGGTTGCCAAGCTTAATAGCGCTATCAACTAATACCCCGTTACCTCTCAGGTAACTATTCGGTAGAAGATGGGACTTAGGGTGATAGGAAATGAGTGTATTATCCAACATCCCAGTTTTTACCTAGAAAAGACTTATTCCCTCAGGAATATCCGCTTGATTGTCCCACCAACCGAGACGCATGCTCAAGAGAAGTGAACTCACCTTAGATTGCTCGGTATGTTACGTTACCCGTTACCCATTCCAAGTTGGTCAACCAAACCTTACCGTGGTTACCAAAGACAGTCAGTTTCGTGTACACATAAATCACGTATTCGTCATACACGTTTCACAAGTTGCATACAAGCAAAACATACATCGTTATGCAAGCCGTAACAGGAAATCATACAATAATCCATAACATTATATAGCAAGTATTTGCGTCATATGCAAGTTCATGTTTCACAAATCACATAACAGTTAGGTTTGCTACAAATATTCATGTATTCAACAACTACCATGTAATGTAGGTCATCCATTAGTTCTGATCAAGAAGTTCGGTTCACACAAGAGTAGACACGCAGATCCATAAACATCTAACCACATAATAGTTCAGAACATTAGACATCCAAGAGTGTGCGATTTCATAACGGGCCCTAATATGCAATTCGGCCCAATCATAAGGTGTATGCATATGTGTGTGTAGCCCAGTTGTACCAAGTCTAAAGGACTGTGCAACTCGGGACTTAGTGTGCGACCCGAAGCTGTGCGACCCATTAACACAAACCCATGCAAGAAGTGTGCGAGGTACGAATCAAGTGTGCGATTGATTTTCTTTGTGCCAATCCTAACACGGCCCGAGGTGTGAGATTGACATAAAACACGTGTGCGGCTCACCATCCGGTGTGCGATTTGAAAGTGTGCGGTCAGTTAATAAATTCTGAAATTATTGGTTAATCAGTTACAAACTTCCATATTTATTACTAGCAACAATCAATAACAAACATCTATCCAAAATCGCACAACCAGATGCAAGGATTGAATTTCATGAATCCTAATCTTCATTATCTAACAGTTTCACACCATAATTCCTATTCGAATCACAACACCTGTAACATCCACATTCAAACCAAATCATAGATCATTCATCATACGCAACCCTTCTAAATTTATTGCAAACACAATCCCAATCATCACACAACGTTCCAACAGATCAAATAGCCAAATGATTTCCAGAATTCAACAACAAGTTCATCGATTTCAATATGCTACAATTATCAAAACAATATTCGAACATGTTACCAACATACTCACAACATAAAATCATACAATCCATTCCGTAACAGCCTATTACTAATTCACATTTGCGAACATCAAATCAGCCGAAAATCTTCAATCCACACTTATAACATACATGTTTTAAAATCGACAATTATGAACACAACAAAAGCAATCAGTCAAGAAACCATAACTAACAAGTTATCATACTAACCGGGAAATAGAGGGTGTACGAGTGAGCTAGACTGAGGGGTGGCGATCCAGATCCGAAGAGGGCTTCGAGAATGAAGGGGTTGCCGTAGACTTGTATGGCTGGTAGGGAGTTCTAAGGTTTGCAATTTGTGAGGAAAAGAATTGTATGCCCCCTCTAATGCATAACCGTACATTATAGGGTTTTGTTGGGCTCGGTTTGGGCTCAGAATGAGTTTGGGCCTAATAGAATGTGTGGGCCGAGTTTTAAAAGATACCGAGGTGTGAAAGTGTGCAATCATGAGAGGAGTGTGCGATCCGACTAGACTATGCGTCCAAACTACATTTTAAATGTTTCTCTCGTTTAATATAACATTCATTCGATTAAAACATACTAAGGCGTAACAATACAAGTTTGAGATCATGAAAACGGATAGCACTAGTCTTGAAAGTTCGGGTTGTCACATCATCCCCAACTTGAAAGAAATTTCGTCCCGAAGTTTGATAAGCAGTCTCAGAAAGAAGAAGTGGTTAACAGGGTAAATCAAGATGGGTAGTGTTGGTGTATATTCTGTGACAACAGCTTAATAGTTTAATTATTTAGTCTTTAGATATTTTGTAATGGGCTTAGCTTATTGGTTAGTGAGTTTATTATTGTAATGGGCTTGGAAAATGGCCTAGCCCAGTAGGAAGCCCAGTTCACAGACATGTGGTATATAAACATGTTTTGTGATTAGGGTTTGCAACACTAGGAGAATTCTAGAGAGAGAAAACGTTTTAGAGAGAGAGAGAATTCGAAATTAGGGTTTATAGAGCAAGATCACAGAGAGTGGATGTGAGGTTGTGCGTGTCTTAAATTGATTGTAAAACAGTTTGTTTGGATAATCAATAGAAGACCGATTAATTGTGAATTTCTGTGTTTCTACTCGTTTCTGTGCTATTCTGATCTAGGGGATTCCGCACTCTAGATTGGATTTACAATTCTGTGACGATCCGTACGAACCAGGGGACCTACAATTGGTATCAGAGCATTAGGCTCTTGAAGAGGCTCGGTTCAAAATTGCAGACTGCAGAATTCGGGTGGAAGTGTTGAAATTTTCGAAAATTTTAAACCTGAAAATTAGGGTTTCGACATTTCTTGAGTTTTGATATATTTCTGCGAATTTGTGGCTGTTTTGATCTTACTGTGTTTTTAGTTTTGCTGATTTGCAGGTTTTCGGGACAGATTTGTTTGATTTCTTGAAGAATTTTGGCTGGACAGATTTGAAGATTCAAAGACTGTTCTTCGTGTTCTTCATATTTTTCGAAAAATTTGTTATGATTTGGTTGTTTAATCTTGCAGGATTCTGTTAGATTTGTTTCTGGAGGATTTGCTGACTTCGAATAAATACTCTGAGTAGCCAGCGAAATTGTGACCCTGCTAAATACACTGACCGGCGAATTTAAATCCAAAGGCGACTTTGGTAACCGTTTTAAATTGTCCTCAGCGACATTATTACGGTGATCGGCGAAGTTTATACTCGTCGTAATTGCGAACTGATTACCCGGCGAAATTAATCTCAGCATATTTGGCAACGAAATTGCTTGAACCAACGAAATTAAATAACTTTCCTAATCAGCGAAATTGACTGCAACCTGACCAGGGAAATTGACTTGGCTAGGCAGCGAAATTAGTAGAGGATTTAAAAAGGTGGAGTATTTATTTTTGTGGAGGAATTAGATACGTATAGAGGATTTAACGTTTTCGTGAATAGAAAGTGATTCGTAGCTCATCTGACTAAACCGTTTGCACCGTTGAATTCCTTGGATTTTTAGGACAAAAAAAACTCTGGAAACTCCCGAAATAGGTGTTTGACATTATATATCATTGGATTCGTAATTTCGAGACGATTCTAATGGTATAATTTGGTAATCACAGTTTTCGGAAAAATATTGTACGGATTTATCAGTACGGTTACGGTAAAACGTGTTTAAAGATGGTTAAAATGGACAAGGTCACCACTACAAAAAAAAGGCCATCTAGTGGCACACATTTTTAATGGCATTTAGGTTTTGTGCCACTAATTTTTGTTTTTAATGGCACTTTAGGTATTTAACACATAGATTTAGTGGCATTTAACTTTTTTGTCACTAATCAAGGCTTTTAGTGGCATTTTGCATATGCCACCAAAATTTTCTATATATTTTAGTGGCACTTTGCCTGTGCCACAAAAAAATTTGAACAACTCGTTTAAAATTTTCACCATTTCCCTCCTTGAAACCTAAAAATTTCCCTAATAATTTCTTCTTCTCCTTCACCAAATAAATAATATATGTGTGTGTACGTACGTGATAAATAAATAATATAATGTGTCAAAATTAACATTATTATAACTAACCATGTAAAATAAAAACCGAAAAAACAAAACAAAAATATAAAAGATTTTTATCTAAATAGCTAACGGCTCAACCCGTTTTTATACGGGTAAACCCGAACCCGACCCGATTTTTTAAAAGGGTCGTGTTAGTCGACCCAAAACTGTTTTTTTCGTGTCGGGTTAACGAGTCGTGTCAATAATTGCCGCCCCTAGTATAAATGTTAGTGTTTCTTTTAAATTAAAGAAAAAAATAAAATTTAACTTATAGAGAGGAAATGTTGCCTCTGTTAAAAATATTTTTTTAATGTTAACTGACGACGTATGGTTTTTATATATCAAAAGTAATTTATTTTAAAAAGTAATTTACCTTTCGTTTCTATAGGTTTCCCCTTTTCCCAAATTTATGAGCGCCATTTCCTCTCTTCAAGGGTTTCCCTCTTTCACTTGCCTATTTCCCCCCACAACCCTTCACCACCGCTCCCTACCGCATCCCAACCACCTCCTCTTTTTCTCCTTAACCTACATCAGTGTTAATATTAAGGGAGTATTCCACTTCCTGATCTGTGTATGCTTGCTAAATCAGTATTAATATTTCAGATTTGTGGCTGGTAAGCAATCCACTCTAATCCGATTGTGTGTATGTATGAGATTCAACCCGAGAATGTGATTGCTTTCCTACAGATCGAGAATCAAGGAACAATGGTGGTGGTGCAAGCACCAGGCCAGCGACGGCTTAGGGTTAGTGGTTCAACAAGGGTCATTGACGATGTGGTAATATCCGAAATTTGTTTGGAGTTAGTAAGAACGCAACTACATCAGAAATTTGTTTTTTGTATCCTGCAAATATTTGATTTCTGCTATATTTCTAATAAATTATTGATTTCTTTTATTTTATATGGAACTATTAGCTAGCCAAGAAGTGGCATCCAGATGCAAATAAAGACGATCCAGAAGCAGTAAAAGGTTTCAGGAAGTTTCAAAGGCTTATGAGGTACTAAGGTGTTATTTAACTCATTATATGTTTTTCTAGTTTTTTATGTAGTTGAGCTGCTTCAATAAAATTTCTCTCCAAAATTTAGTAATTTTTTGTTGTTTAAATATGTGAGAAATGAGTATTAGTTTTTTAAGAAATTCATTTTTCTTTAGTTCATGATAACGATAATAAAATATGTTTATGATCTTTGAAACTAACAAGACCTTGTATGAGCTCATACAATTAACAAATCTCAAAAGTAGCTTGTATTGTTGCAGGTTCTGAAAGTCAAAGATAAAGAAAAACGAGCTCAATCATGATGGTTCAAATACTATCTTTTTATTATTGACCTTATAGATCTTGTAGTCTTACTATATCAGTTTATTATTGTGCTTACATTATTCATTTGAGCATGTACGTCCTACTGAATGTCTTTTTTCATTTTATTGACGGCTGTATAGCTTGGTCATGACACTTTTGAAGCAAGTGCTAGTGCAGCTGGTCCCGGTCAATGGTGCAATCCATTTCAGGACCTCAATGATGTGAGTTCTTGATGCTTTACTAAATGAGCTACTCATTGCCTGTTAGTTATTTTCCATACGTTCATAGTTGTCAATAGCGGTTGCTAAGGTCGCTATAGCGAATAGCATAATTTATAGGTCGAAGGTCTAGCCATAAATAGCGGGATTTCTGTCTTTTTTTTAATATAAATTGCGATTAAATATAGCTATAAAATAGCTGGATTTTAGGTTTTTGTTAAATATACATGTAAAATGGCATATATACCAGGGTATTTTGATGTAATATACACTTAAATTTATTTTTTTTAGTGTATAGCTATTTATAAAATAGCGTCCGCTATTTATCGCTACTCGCTATGTAGCATATTACCTTATCGCTATTTGTTGCTATTCGCCATTAATAACTATGTGTACGTTTAATTAAGAGAAAAATGCTCGGATAGTCTTTGTGGTTTCGCCTTTTTTCACCTTTAGTCCCTAACTTTCTAAAATTACCTCGATAGTCCCCAACTTTTCATTTTTTGTTCCCGGATAGTCCCTGGGTCTAACTTCAGTTTGTTTTCTCTGTTAAGTGGGTGTGAAATGACAAATTTACCCTTTCCACAAACACATCTTCTTCTCAAACTCTCCACCTTCATTCAACTAACTCCACTCTACTTTCTCTCTCTAGAACCTTCTCTCTCCGCACACCTCACACTCACCGTCGAATCTCTTCCATCACCACCGCTACCTACTCTCCGGCACCGGCATCTCACCGGAACTCCTCCTCCGTCACCAAATTCCTTGACTCCTGCTTCGTATTTTGCACTTCTGTGGCACTCTCTGTTTCTGTATTTGTTACAGATGTAGATATAGCTGCTGCGTTTGTCGTCGCTACGCCTCGGAAGTTACAGACGGATGAACTCGCTACCGTTCGTCTGTTTCAGGAGAATGCTCTGTCTGTTGTGTATATTACTAATCTAGCTTCTAGGTATGTTGATTACTTGTTCTGAATGTGATGTGTGTATTTAGAGAGAGAGTAGAGAGACAGTAGAGAGAGAAGGGGTGGTGGTGGTCGGCCGGCAGTCGATTTGAGAATGTGGTAGTCGTCGGAGACTAAGTGTAGTCGCTGGTGGTCGATGATGGTGGGTGGTCTCACGGAGGTCACTGATGGTTCTCGGTGGTCGATATAAATGGTGAAAGTTGTTCGATGAAGGGGTAATCGGAGGTGAATAGCGTATGGTGGTCGGTAATGCTTGTTGTAAATGAGGGTGAGATTTAATTGAGGATGGTGGTGATCAATCAGAGGTTTGACAGTGGAGAGGTGGTCGCCGGCGGTGATTAATGATGGGGTAATCGGACGTGAAATAGGGTGAGGTGAAGTGGGTCTTGTTCGCCGGAGAAAACACAGAGAAGAGGAAGAATGGTTTTAATGGTGAAAGATGATAATGTTTCTGATCTAGTCCCTGTGGTTTGCCCTTTTAAGGAAAGGGTAAATTGGTCATTTCACACCCACTTAACAGAGAAAACAAAATGAAGTTAGACCCAGGGACTATCCGGGAACAAAAAATGAAAAGTTGGGGACTATTGAGGTAATTTTAGAAAGTTAGGGACTAAAGGTGAAAAAAGGAGAAACCACAGGGACTATCCGAGCATTTTTCTCTTTAATTAATGTATGCATCATACATCATTTAGTTGTTCTTTTTTTAACCCAAATGCGTTATGAGCAAAAGGGCATAAAGTTTAACCTGCTCTACAAAAGAAAATACCAACACTGTACAACCAAATGTGCTATTATGCTAAAACTCGATATTTTTTATCTAACGTTATCTTCAACTATACTCTTATTCTTTGATTATAACTCGTCTTTTGCGTATATTGGCTTGATCAGATTTTCGGTTTTGGGCCATTTGCTAGGCAATTTACCAGCAAGGATGCTAAGGTCTCGATTTTTTGAGTATTTATTTTTTCAGTGTCATTTATGCATTTGATTTGTCATCTGATGTTATATTGTATTCTTCCATCATGCACAGGTCGCCCTTGAACTTTCGTTTATGGAGGTTGTTCAGGGATGTACAAAAAATATTGTCTTCCGGACCGAGTTACCTTGCGAAACTTGTGGTATGATAGATATTACATTTTTAATATTTCTGAATAATTTTTATTAATCTAGTTTGTGACGATTGACAGGTGGAACTGGTGTTCCTCCTGGAACGAAGCCATTGACCCCGTCTTGAATCTCTGAGACTTTGGAGCTTTACACACATACTAAGGTACATATTCTTTTCTTTAACCCACTGGATTTAACCAAATACGACCCGTTGACCTGGAAGTTTTTTTTTTATTTTTTCCCCTAATATTATTTTAATAGCATAATGTAGCTAACCAATTTAATTTATTACATAATACGTATTGAAAAAATAAAAAAACAAACGGGTTAAATTAACCAATGAAATAATATACCTATTAAAATATACCCGCCGTGTTTGACTCGAACACGCTCCGTTAATTTAAACGGGTTCACAGGTGATGTAAATGGCTTGCTAATATACCTTTTAGAATATACTGGTCTGATATTTGGGTTTACCGTTCTTTGAATATGTTTGATTGTTGGGATTTTTTGGTTTAAAAACCTGGAAAAACAATTTTTTTAAATATTATATAGGACCTATTGAGACGACATATTGTCTCTATAGGTGAAAATGTTTTTTTTTTAATTTTTGAAAGTATCGTCTCTATAGGTGAAAATGTTTTTTAAAAGAAAATCCTATAGAGACGACATGACGTTTCTTTAGGGTTTAAATGTTTTTTTATTTAAAAAAAAGTTTATAGAGATAACACGTCGCCTCTACAAACTCATCTATTGCAACGACACTTATAGAAACGACTTGGGTGACCTACATGGACGGGACTGTAGAGACAATATGTTGTAGAGACGACATGTCATCTCTACAAGTGAAAAAGGCTTATAGAGAGGACATGTCCTCCCTAGAGGCCAAAAAAATGTCGTCCCTATAGGATCTTTTTCTTGTAGTGATACCGCGCAACCTGAGACGGACTGTTTGGATGCAACTTTAGTTACCATATTTCAGGTTTTTACTCGACTTCTTTCGTTTTTTTTTTTCAATTTTGGCTCAAGCGCAAGCTTGGCTTGGTTTGAGCTTTTTGCGAGCCGATCTTGAATAGCTCACAAATTCTAGTTCTTGACAATTTTTCCGTATTCTTAGATACATATGGAGGAAGGGCCTGGTGATATACTTGTTTGTCACATCCCGAAATTTCCACGTATTACTGGTGGGCCCGGTGGGGAGTATCGTGACGTAGTTGATATCATCATGGTCAAACAACACAATTTAAATGCACAACGGAATCAAAGATAAATATATTACAATCCGATTCAAAAGTAACATCAAATTATTACAACGGAATGTAAGTTGGATCCACAGGCGGATCATAAGACGGAAAGATAACATTATTCAACAGACTTTAGGCATCTAGAACTTGCGAGATTCCCTATTAACGCCTTGAGCTCCCAGCCAATTACGTATAGCACCTGCCACTTAATCTTTTTGGAAAAATACGTCAGTTTTCACTGGTAAATATAATTAACTGACTCATTTTGAAAATGTTTTTAGAAAATTGATTTGAGTGCTTATGGCACAAAATACTTTTATAACTTGGGACAGTTATATAAAAATAATCTTGTATACAGATTTACATGTTCGTTATACATTTAGGGCCCGATGTAGAAACCGAGTCAAGATTAACAGACACACCACAAGTATAGGCCCACCAGAGAGTGAGATACCGTTTTCCTTATGCAACTGTCAGGTGTACGCCTACACCCCGTGCTTAAGACGTGGCCATTTTTATTTTATAATGATGCCAAGGATATCCGGGACATGGTCATTAACCCCTAAAGACCTTTATTTCAAACAAGACAGATTAAAGCGGGTTACCTCAATAATTTAATCACAATTCGACTAAACATTCAATACCCGACCAAGCGGTATTATTATAATACCGTATCCCAAGCCCGTATAAGGAAAATAAGTTAAGAGTATTTACCTGAGCTTAAAATGCAATTTATACTCAGCCGTATATCCTAATCAGCAAGCACGAGTACTTCTACTGGGGCTCTTAATCTGGAATGAAGGTTTTTATTAACCTATTAGATTCCTAATGGGTCTTAATTAAGCCTATGCTTAGACCGGTTAGTTTTAAAAGAGAATATGGTTCAAAACGCATGATTAAGCGAGAACCGGATTAGGATGTGGTTTAGACCCGACAAGCTTGTATACTTGTGTAATAAGGGTAAACTAAACACATTCTGGATTTTGAGATAAATGACAAGGTTTGACCCGTTTCGGCTAATTTATGCAAACTAGTTACATAAGCCGATCCGAACGCGAAAGGTGCGTAACGGGTAACCAAAAGAGTCATGAAGAGGTTTCCTAAGTCAATATGCCTTAAATATGTTGTGATATCAGTAGGATACCTTCCATTATGCCCAAAACGAATTTAAAACCAATTTATGCCCCGTAGGGGTATTTTGGTCATTAAAAAGGTTGTAAAAGAGGTTTAATATAAATTTGAGTTTCAGGTCTGATCTAATCAGTAAAAATACTTAATTTAATAAGTTATATCAGTAGGGTATTACACATACGTGAATTTTATCATTTATAACCAAACTATGCACCGAAAGGGCATCTTGGTAATTTCACATAAGGTTTAAAGGTCAAATTTGGAAATCTGAGTTTAAAAATTTTGCTTACTGTTAAAGTATAAAATTTTACTTAAAATATCAGTAGGTATCAAGTCATATATATTTAAAATAGTTTTAATACATACTAGGTGCTCAAAACGCGTAAAAAGGCGGTTTGAAGCGATTTCCGGGTTTTTAAGGAAAAGCTGATATTTTTATCATTCTAGAAAGCTTAAAATGTTTTGTTTACCTTATAAAATCAGTAGCAAAAGGTTCGGGGTCAAAATGTTTTGTAAAACTCAATTTATAAGCCAAAAGGGCAAAACCGACAATTACCGAATCAATCCTAGAACCCTATGTTATGCTCAGCCTAAAAATAAATAAAAATCTTTAAAAATCCCAAAATATTATTTTATATCAGTAGGTAAAAAGTTTGGTATCAAAAATCGGGTTTAGATAGGATATACGCTAATTATGTCGTTTAATTAATAAAAAGTCTTTCATTTACGCTAATGAGCATAACTCTCAATCTAGACCTCAAATTGATGTCAAATTTTAGGGACAAGTTTATAAATCAGTAATAAAGATTATTGTCCTCTCATATTTTCAAAATTCTCGTTTTAGGGTCAAAAGGGCATAATGGTCAACATTTAAGCATATAACGGAAACATGCATATGAACTCTAATCCTAAAGGACCAAGTAGTATAATTTCAGGGGGTTATACTAACATATCATATGGTCGCAAAGGAACCCTAAGGCATAATTAAACTAAACTAAATCGGGTCAGAACTGAAAGTCAAAGCAAAAGTCAACTTTTGCGACTTTCGGTTCCAAACCGAGCCTATACTTAGAATTGTCGGGTTGAATCATGCTTAGGCATGTTCAACTAATATTTACCAAGTTATTAAAGTGAGAAAACTGATTTTATGGTTATTATATTAATAGTTATGAATTTTATTTAAAACTAACCCGATTGACTTTTATTTGACCCGACAATTTAACTAAGTAAACGTGGTAATTAGGAGGTGCCCTTTTGAGGGTTTAACACCTACCTAATTACGGTCACGTAGCCATGTTCGTTACGAACAATGGCTCAATCGTTTAAAAGTCAAAGAGTTTATCGAAACGCTTGACTTTTCGGCTATAAACGCTAAACAATTAAACTAAGCACGAAAGGACACTTACAAAAGGTCCAAGCAAGGATGGAATTGATCTAGGATGTTCAGGTATGAAGCACAATGGCTCCAACTTAGAACAATTCAGATCAAGGTGTGATTGAGAGCAAGACCAAGAGGGGTATTTATAGGATTTAGAGGACCGTTAGGATCGTTCCTCGATAAACGTGATTTAATCTGGACCATACACCTATTACCCATTGTTTTGGTATACTATGGGCTGCCCAAGGATTGAAAAATACCATAAACAAGAGCTGGATCAAGTTGGAACAGGTTGTTAACAGCTGTAAACTGATTTTTGCAACTCTGACATGCTCACGCGGGCCGCGTAAGGTTTCAGGGATGCTTACGCGGGCCGCCTGAGGTTCCTGGTTCAGTAATCAAGTTTGAATAATTACAGAAATGGTCCCTGATAGCTTTTAAGGTCATGTTTGGCACGTTTAAGGCCCGTTAAACTATTTACAAGGCTCTACAATGAAGCCTAATCATGAGGGACATGAAACATGCTCAAAAACATGTCGGATGTCGGTTCGTTTGGTCGTACGGTTACGTTGTTCGTCTAATTACGACGGAACACGAACGGACGCGAAAAACGATCCAAACTACGCGACGAATGGAATTTTATCATGCCACACACTAAAATAAAATATTTTAGTGCTTACATAAATTTTTGGGTGTCCGAGGATATTCAGAATGCGAGATATGCGCAAAAGTACAAACTTGTGCACTTTTTGACACTTTTAGTCCTTACATGACATAAAAGTTTATTTTTGCGCACCAAACACCTCTAAGCCTATATCTAAGCTATATAAAGGATAATTAGGGTATGTTTAACTTATGGTCATATTCTGGAAAGTCCGATTCTATATGAATCAACATACTTTTGCAGTTTGACGCAATTAGTCCTTTAATTGCGCAAAGTAGCGCGAAATGCCGTTTAATGATATCTAAGCCTTCCATGGCCCATAATGATCAGTCCCAAGCATATAATTAAATGTTACCATGCTCTTGTTCGCTTAAATGGTCACCGAAAGGCGTATATTCAAAAGTTGACGCTTTAGGTCCCTCTATTGCGCAAACTTGCGCATCTCATCATTTATTAGCATTGAAGCCTCATCTAAATCCATATTAGGCATTCTTGAAAGTAATATTGAACATCACGATGCTTTGGGTTCGCTAAAAGGTTATTCAGAGGTATAATTAAACATATTGACACTTTTAGTCCCTCTAACTTGCAAAGTCGCGCATAACTTTACTTATAGGCATAAAAACCTTAGACGGCCATTATTTGGCATTCCTGAGAGTATAATCAAATATCATGAAGCTCCCGATTTGTTAAAAGGTCGCTCAGAGGTAAGAATTAACATGTTGAAGCTTTTAACCCTTCATTGCGCAACTTTCAATTAATTACGCAAACGGCTACACTCGATTAACAAGTGGCTCATTTGTGAATATAATATCGTGAAAGGTTATTTAGAAACTTACTTTAGGTATGCTAACACTTCCAGTCCTTTCATAATCAAAGTTTTTGATTTTTCGAAAAATTTGTCCCTTAAATTCAATGTTTGACTTCATTAGGGTTTATTACACGTGTCAATACTTCATTGGACTTGATTTTACGAGGTGTTACATTGTTTTTTTATCTGGTCAAGAAGAGATTGAATCCATTGAGGGTCTTGTGCATGAAAATCTCAAAAATTACCTGAAGCCAATCAGAAACTCTTAATTTATCCATTGTTCTCTTCTCTTCCATCGGAGAAACAAATGAAATTTTTCGCACCTGCTCCAGTTGGGTTCAGAAAGGTAAACACTTGCGATGTTTTGTACGATCAAACATATTTGTACTTGGTCGTCTGATCATGGAGTTGATTTTTGGGTGTTGTTATTGGTAGGTTATACTGGCAACAAAAATTGCTGAAACATCAGTAACAATACCAGGAGTCAAGTATGTTATTGATCCTGGATTGGTAAAAGTGCGCAATTACTCTCCTGACAGTGGGATCGAATCGTTGATTGTTGTTAAAAACTTCGAAAGCTCAAGCTCTTCAAAGAAGGTAAACCAGGCGCATTAAACTATGTTGTGTGTAAATGATGGGAATGTGATTTGAGTTTTAAATAATTAATACTTTAGTTATAATATAAATCTGTGTTTTGTTTTTGTAGGATATGTGTTGCTGCCAGACAAGATGGGAAGACATTAGTCTCTAGTCTGTGGGTTGATCACAGTTTTGATGTCGGAGCGACTGTGGATGTAACCTCGGTCACGATGATTATTTAACTCGCATGAAGAATGTGAAAGAGATTCATGAACACAATGAAGTTTTGAGTTTTTATTCATACACTTTAGTTTATTTGGGTTATATGTTTGATCATTAGACTTAGATCGACACTTATTAGCCATTTGGAATCTTTGGAAAATTGATTGAACTTTTAATTGAAGTGATTATTTTATGATTTCTACATTTTACAATTTTGTTTTTATTTTTTAATGTAAATAAATGATAATTGTAATTAATTAAAATTAATATGATAAACGTCAATGGCATTTAATTTGATGTGATTTTTGTGGCAAAAATTAAGTGCCACTAAAAGCTCAAAAGTTTGTATTGGCAGATAAAAATGTGCCACTAAAAAGCCTAAAAACTTTGTGCAACACATTGAAAAAGTGCCACTAAAAGGCTTTAGCGTCAGCGCTTCTTGTGGCACTTTTTTTGTGTGCCGCCCATTCTTACAAGGTTCTTTAGTGGCACTTTCTTGTTTTTCTGTGGCACCTTTTGCATGCCACTAGGTGGCATTTGTTTTGTAGTGGTGAGACTGTTAAGAATTGGCCAAAGCTTATAAACGTTAAACAATATGCTGTTTGGAAAGAGGAGTTTGAGGTATTTGTAAAAAGTGAAGATACTAGGATGTGGAGCTGTATGATAGATGGATATGTTGCTCCTACAGATCGTGTTGAAGGAAGAGTTAAAGTGATTTCTTAAGAGAAGATGGATGAATCTGACGAACTTATGGTTGATGCTGAGAAGAAAGTTTTAGCAGTGATCAAGATGTCCTTGCCTGAGGGAATTAAACATATCTTCAAGAGGTATGGGACTTCTAGAGAGCTGTGGGAAGCTTTAGAAAAACGTTTTCAGAGTTCATTAAGACAGAGTGTAGGAGGTCGTGCTTTAGATGAAGAAGCAGATGTTGTGAAAGAAGAGAAGAAGGAGAATGTTGAGAAGAAGGAGACAGAAGTTTCAAAGGGCATGACTGATGTGAATGGACTTACAGCAGATGTGAAGGCATCATCAGAATCTGTAAGTCATACATGTCATAATTGCACTGAACTACAGGGTAAGGTTAACAGACTATCAGAGCAAAAAAAAATTCAGTTAGCCGAATTAGAAAAGTTGAAAGAGTCAAATGTTCTTTTGATTAAACGAGAGTCAAATTGTTTAAATAAACTCGAATCAAATGAACAGGAAATCAACAGTTTAACAAGCAAAGTCAATGAACTGTTACAGATCATTGATTTGGCTCGTGAAACTGTGAAGGATAAGACTAATGAATTTTCTGACAAGTGCAGGGAATTGGCCATTGCACAAGACCAAATTGTTGATCTTAAAGGAAAGTTAGACAAATTTGGAAAATCATCTTTAGTTAGGACTCAAATTCAAGCAAGTTTGAAAAAGAGTAATGATAAAAAGGGTTTGGGGTTTAGTAAAGCCTCATCTTCTAAAAATCAAGACTACTCTTTTTTACCTGATGAGAATGAGCTAACTGACTTTGTGCCTACTACACCAGCTGTAGTGGATCCGATAGCTATGGACTTGCCAAATAGTCCAGTTTCTTTGAAAGAATCTGTAGGATCTAACAGTACACCTCATAAATCGGATAAGGATACTGAAGAGGAAAAAAAGATAACATTTAAAAAGAGATTTAACAAAAAGAGAATTTATAAGAAAAAATCTTGTTTTAAATGTCACACTAAAGGGCATGTGGCAAGTTGTTGTCCTTTGAAGAAAAATAAGCAAAAAGTTGATGAAGTTAAGGATGACAATAGGGTTGGTTTAAATAATAATGTGAAACCACATTGTCAATATAATCAACCAAGATTTTAATCTAAAACTTCAACATCAAGACGATTTGATAGACCAAGAAGCAATTCTACACAATTTAGTCATTATAATGGTAAATCAAATCGGTTTCAAAATCAAAATAGAAATTTTGGATATCAAAATCGATACCATACTAATGGTAATCAAAATTTTCAAAGAAGAAACAAATATAGGGGTTTTAGTAACTCGAATGTTCAACAACATCCAAAATTTTTCCAAAATTCATGGTATGATAATGGGAGAATTAGGTATCAAGATAATAATTTTCAAAGGTCAGAAAATCCGAGAGTTTATTGGAACTCTCGCAGGCAAAGACCTAGTGGAAATTATCAATCTTGTTCAACAATGGGTAAGCAATCCAAGACACCAGTAAGGTGTGATGGATATTGGTTAGAAGCATCATATATGGATTTACATGGTCAACCCAAAACCGGTCAGGTTTGGCTTGTTAAGTCTAACTGAGTTGTTGAGAATGTGTAGGATGACCAAGAAGGACTGTTTGATGTGTTCAACAGTGGTTGTTTCTATAAAGTGTTTGAGGTGAATAGTAGGTTAAAACTGGTAACTAACTATTTACTTTAGTGATTGATTGATGATTTATTGGTGAAAAACTTATTGTCAGATTAAAGTGGGAGTCTGTTTGTGTTTGTAAATTTGTGTTTTCAAAACTTACTCCATAAAAACAAAAATTTAGGCGGAGAAATTTCCCTAAGCCAAAAAGAGTTTAGATAGTGCGTGTGTTTAGGGGGAGTAAGTTATAAATTAAAAATTAAAAAAACATATACAAAAACATTGAAAAATGAAAAACAGAAAAAATGAAAAATTGAAAAAAGAGATTTCACTGTGTGAAAAAGAAGAAATGATAGTACATCAGCAAGTTAGATTGTCACACTGAAACTGAATTAAATTGCTTAAGTGTGATAGCAGCTGCATCATATGATGTACCAGTAGATAAAAAGCATGAAATAATCAACTTACCAATGTGATATAAACCTAAACGAACTGAATATGAGTGGGGAACACATCAGTGGTGTATGGTTTAATGACCTTAAATCTTGCGTTGATAGATTGCCAAAATCTGAGGTTTTGGGTCTTTATACTATTATTTTATCCGACGATATCAGGGTTGTCCTTCTGCTGCATCCAGATACATGCTGACCTAGGCACAACCAAGATATCTTAAAAGAGCTAAAAATGCCAAATCCCAATAAATGAAGAAGCTCTCCTAGAGAGTCATTCAAATGTGCAAAATGCATAAATCGTACCAAAAATGGTATTTGTCTTAGCCCTCGTTAGATATTTTGGTCTCTTTGCTGTACGGAAGTACTGACCTGATCACCTATTATCTATCGTTGAAAAACAAAACGGATGAATTCAGTATACTCACCTACTACGAGGAATCTTTGTGCATACCTTGATCGTGGGGGTACATCCTGAAGTGGGACACACTAGTATATCAGTAATAAAATTACCTTAACGTATCATACGGTAATGGAACTTGAAATGTTCATGCATTTTGTTTCGGTGGACAAACATACTGGTAATCTTCTTGGACTGCTTTTCATGAAAAATTAAATATAGAATTATCTAATAGTGTGAAAATAGTTTGATTTTGTTGATATGATCTTCTTGCACATGATTCTCACAAAAAGATGTAATTGTAAATATTTGAGAAAAATGCCCGGATAGTCCCTGTGGTTTCACCTTTTTTCACCTATAGTCCCTATCTTTCTAAAACTACTTGAATAGTCCCCAAGGTTTTCCGTTTTGTTCTCGGATAGTCCCTGGGTCTAACTTCAGTTTGTTTTCTCTGTTAAAATGATGTGAAATGACAAAAATACCCTTTCCTTAAAAGGCCAAACCATAGGGACTATCCGGGCATCTTCTTCATTTATAAAACCCCACCACCCATCTCCCTCACTTCTACATATGAAAACCCTAGTTCCATAAGACAACAGACCACAACACCCCTTCTTCTCCTTCTCGTTCAAGATCGGGCGACAACAAACACCCCCCCACGGCAACCGACAACTCTCCACCCTCTCTCTTCTCGGGTTCGATCGGCGAGCCGATAGGAGCTCCGCCGTGAGCGGCGGCGGACCTGAGTTATGTTTCGGCGACAAGACACGTGAGACAAAGAGATATCGGAGCTGCAGGGAGAGAGAACAGAGTTAGAGAAAGGGCTTCGACGGCGTAGGGATGGTGTCGGGTGGCGGCTCGATCAGAGAGGAAGGAGGTGCCGGCCACCATACGCGGCGGCGATCGGCGGTGACAAGCGATGATGGTGGTGGTTGGTTAGGTTTGAGTTCGAGACCCGCCTCCCCTTTTCACCTCAACCGACTTCTGCTCTTTCGATTCTCTCGTCTCCTGGTCCGATACGCTTACAACAGGACTGGTTTCAGTCTCCTGCCCGAGCCCGAAGAACGTAAAACTGTGAACCGAGTGGATCGGTGTGCAGAAGTCGATAGTCGCATTTGATGACCCACCACTGCTACGGAATGAAAATCCGCAAGAGTTAACGATGTCATCATTCCGGGCCATGAATAACGAAGACGACGACGAGCTTCCTGCTAGCTCAGATTCTCCACGATTTGGCAACGATTTATGCTGATTTTTAACCTAAAAATCACTATTTTGCGGTTTGATTCGAAATGTTTTGTTGAAAAACTGAATCGGATGTGATTTGTTTGCGAACTGATTATGTTCAGTTTGTTGTTGCGGTTTGATTCGAAAGGTTTTGGCGAAAAATTGAATCAGAAGGTTAGTTACTAGAGAATTAGAAGTTAAATCGTATTGTATTTGTGGTTTGTTGACGAATTGTTGTGGATATTGAGGTTTGATTGTGATTTGAGAGATTAGGTTAATTTAGATCTAGTCAAAATGGATTGGACAGAGATGTCGCTGGATCAAAAGAAGAGGGGGAGAGGAGAAAAAGAGAAAAATGCTCGGATAGTCCCTGTGGTTTGGCCTTTAAGAAAAGGGTATTTTTGTCATTTCACACCCTCTTAACACCCACTTAACAGAGAAAACAAACTGAAGTTAGACCCAGGGACTATCCGAGAACAAAACGGAAAACCTTGGGGACTATTCAAGTAGTTTTAGAAAGATAGGGACTATAGGTGAAAAAAGGTGAAACCACAGGGACTATCCGGGCATTTTTCTCTAAATATTTTTTAGTTTTGTTTAGTTGTTTTATTTATAAAAAAACAAAAATATGTTCTTTTTAAAAGACTTCCATTTTGAATTGACAAGTTGTTGTTTTTGCAAACTAAGATAAAATATTGGTTTATCTTTAAATTTGAAAAAGACTAATGGTTTTTCGAGATAGTTGCTTGTGTTGCTAAACAGATTGATGCAGTTATCAAAATGAAGTGCAAAATACAAGTAAAGTGCAGATTGAAAGTGAAGTAAAGAACTTGTGAAGATGCATGGTAGTATCCTTCTACTACATTGCAGAGAGAAAGTGATGAAGAGTTGGAGATACTTGCTTAATCAAAGATTGCTAGCTAACTGATCTACAATGAATGAAAGTTTTGGAGATTGGAAGCATCAGCTAAGGGGGAGTCTGTTGATGTCAGAAACTGTGTAGCTGACGTTATCCAAAGACCAAAAGAACACAAGATGTTTGAAGACAAAGTTGCACTATGAAGCTATTGTCAAGGGGGAGTCTGTTGGTGCATATTCTGTGACAACAGGTTAATAGTTTAATTATTTAGTCTTTGGATATTTTGTAATGGGCTTAGCTTATTGGTTAGTGAGTTTATTATTGTAATGGGCTTGGAAAATGGCCTAGCCCAATAGGAAGCCCAGTTCACAGACATGTGTTATATAAACATGTTTTGTGATTAGGGGTTGCAACAATTAGAGAATTCTAGAGAGAGAAAGTCTAGAGAGTGAAATTTCGAATTTAGGGTTTGTAGAGCAAGATCATAGAGATAGGCTGTGAGGTTGTACGAGTATTGGATTGATTGTAAAACGTTTCGTTTGGATAATCAATAGAAGACCGATTAATTGTGAATTTATGTGTTTCTACTCGTTTCTGTGCTATTCTGATATAGGGGATTCCGCACTCTAGATTGGATTGACAATTCTATGACGATCCGTACGAAACAGGGGACCTACAGGTAGGTCGAGATGACTGTTGATTTTTCCTCGGATGCCACATCATCCCTAACTTGAAAGGGAATTTCGTCCCGAAATTCGCTAGTTTCGTCAAGATTAGTTTTAACAGTTTAACAATTGGGGAAAATGCGTAGGCTTTATCTGATCCTTGCGTTCCCGCGTGAACTCCGGTCCACGTCTTGAGTTCCAGCGAGCTCTTAGGATCCACATTCGATTGTGTTCATGGACCTTGACTTCCTGTTCATGATTGCGTTGAGTTACCCGAACAATGCCTCAGACGGAGCTGCCTGAATACTAGAATGGTAACTGTTGCAGTAGAACTCAACCAAAGGTAGATGTCTTTCCAACTTTTACCAAAGCCAGTCACACATGCTCGCAGCATGTCTTCGAGTGCCTGGATGGTTCTTTCACTCTGACCATTTGCCTGATGGTGATAAGCAGTGCTCAGGTCTAGATGTGAGCCAAGGGATTTGTGTATACCTACCATAAATCGGGTACAAACACAGGTCACAATCAGGGGTAATAGAAGTTGGCACCACGTGCCTAGGAACCGCCTCCCTCAGAGAAGTAGTAACAAGTTGCGAAGACTCGTCAGTTTCCTTGATTGCGAGAAAGTGTGTTGGTTACGCGAGACAATCAACGATCACCTAGGTGATATCGTTTCCGCTTCGAGTTTTAGGTAGACCAGCGACAAAATTTATGTCATTCTGTTCCCATTTCCATATGGGTGTTTCTGTTTGCTGACACTAACCTTGAGGGTTCTGATATTCCACCTAGGCTTTCACACGAGTCAAACATCATTCACATACATTGCTATGTGTTTCTGTTTAGGTCCTAATTCCTCCCATCAAAACCCAGACGAGTAGAATATTGAGACTTGTGTGCTTAGCCCAACACAAGTTCCCTAAGGTTGCCGTATAGTGGGACCCATATTCGCTCCATGAAGTAGCGAATACTGTCTGATTTTGCTACAAGTTGCTTCCCCATTCCCCGCGTGGATTCAGCTTGGAGATTCTCTTCCTTCAATGCTTCGGTTTTGGCAGAGCGAATCTGATCAGGTAGTTTAGAGTCGATGGTGAGCTGCAAAGCTCGTACATGTTTAGGTTTCACAGTCGTAATCGTTTAAGAGTTCCATCCAGCGATTCCGTCGCCTGTTTAACTCTTTCTGATCAAAAGATATGCTGAAGGCCCTTGTGGTCGGTCTAAATAGTGCATTCGGTATCGTACAAGTAATGCCTCCAGATATTAAACCCAAAGACCATGGCTTTCACTCCAGGTTGTGAGTCATGCAATTCTTCTTGAAAATTTACAATTGCTAAGAAACGTAAGCTATCACTTTCTCGAGTTGCATCAGCACGCAACCGAGACCCTGAATTGAAATGACACGGTACACCACCAAATCATCTGTATCATCGGTTAAGGACAATATCGGTGCACTACAGAGTTTTCATTTCAAAAGCTGGAAGGCGTCCTCCTATTTTGCTCCCCATGAATACACAACACCCCTTCGTGTCAAAGCAGTAAAAGCTGAGCGATCTTCGAGGATCCCCTGACGAATCTGCGACAGTACCTAGCGAGATCAAAAAATTGCCGCACCTCCGAAGGATTCTTTAGTGCCGGCCAATTTCTGATAGGAGGGACCTTAGCGGGATCCACGTGTATTCCCAATCCGTTGACTGTGTGACCCAGAAAGTGTACCTCTCGAATCCAAAAACTACACTTAGAAAGACTTCGCGTGAAGTTGCTCCTCCCTCAGGAGTTCTAAGATAAGATACAAGAGCCGTTCATGGTGTTCCTTCCTCCTGGAAATGATTCAAAACATCAATAATAAATACGGTTGACGAATTCGGCGAGATGAGGTTTACACATACGATTCATGTGGTCCATAAAGGCTGCTGGTGTGTTGGGTAACTTGAATGACATGAACAGAAAGTCGTAATGGTCGTACTGCGTTCGAAATGCCATTTTAGGAACATCCTTCCCTTGGACTTCCATATGATGATAGTCCGATCTTGTCAACTTTTGAATAGGAGCTTGACTCTCGTAGCTGGTCAAGCAGATCGTCGATGCGAGGTAAAGGGTGACGGTTTCCGATTGTCGCCTTGCTGAGTTTACGGTAGTCGATACACGTACGAAAGGACTCGTCCTTCATTTTCACAAATAGAGCTCGGGCTCCCCAACGCAAGAAGCTAGATCAATTAAAATCCTCTTGAAGTTAATTCGATAGTTCTTGCAACCCCCTTGGTGCAAAACGATAAAGAGTACGAGTGATCAGGGCTGTTTCTGGCATGAGATCAACCTGAGATTCCACCTGACAATGTGGAAGTAATACCTGAAAGTTCTTCGAGAAATTCATCGAAAAGATCACGAACAACTGATAGATCTCCACTTTTCCTTCCCCAAAGCTGGATACCGGTAGCTAGTGATGGAATAGTAGGATAGAAGAAATGCTTCTCGATTTCCATAGTCGAAGTGATACTGACAGTCAGTGAATCTCCACCAGGGAGAGATGTACACGCGATTCCTCCTTACATAGAATTTTTGCTCGGAGCTTGGACATCCAGTCCATACCAACGACTACAGCGAAGCTGCTAAAAGTAACAGGGAGGAGGTCAATGTCAAACACGTGACATGAAGGGTCAAGTTTGCACCCTAAATGAACGCATGAGGCTTAAATTGACTTGTCATCAGACAGTTCTACAACGTGTCTGGTCTCGGAGGATGCCGGGGTTGAATTAGAGCAGAGGCGAAGAGGTTAGTTACCAAAAACGTACAGATCACCATGTTGCTATCATATCTGGCGTCACCTACGCCAATCTTAAATGCTCTTCCACGAGCACCACTTCCAGTGTCGTTGTTATCGTTACGAGGATTCCCAACACTGTCGTTGTTCCCTTGGTTGTTGACATCTTGACTTAACAACGACCAATGCTTGTCGAAGTCACCTTCATTTCCATATTGAAGGTTATGATTACGAGTACCTTATTGTCACGGTGGCCATTGCCTCTAATGTTGTTGCTTTGTAAACAGAGCGCTGCGATCTTTCGCCAAAAGGGTTCGCCTTCTCATATTTCTTGACACGTACTAGGGCACTGCCCATGGCGCTAGCAATTACTCCTTCCCTACTCCGATCGATTATCAGTGTTTATGCCCCGATTGATTCGTAAAAGTTGGCTCCCAGAGGTTGCTGGCTAGGGTTAGGGACTCGATTGAAGTCAGTCTACTGGTGTTCATTGTCGGTAATCTGGGCCGTCATAATACTAGGTTTGGTAATGTGTCACGTCCAACTTCTTGTCCATTGATCTTGTGAGTCGATTGAGTATCGCACGGTAAGTGGTTTGTGATTTGCAGAAGTGATCATATTTCGGGATTTGAGGCGTCAATTCGTTGAGTTCAAGTGAATAAGAAAAGCGAGAAAAGTATAGACCAAACATTCGACGCTTCGACCGTTAACTCAAAGACGTTTGCACTAGCACCTAACATTCTACACGGTTCGCTAATCGTTCAGATACGTGTTTGTAAGGGTTCGGAGGGAAGTGAAAGGATTACGTTCGAATGGAAGGCAGTCATTGCTGTGACTCCATAGATCGTTGTGTTTTACACTAGGTCGGATAATGGAACAGAACCCCTTTTACACTTTTTAAGCCTCACTGGGACTCACATGCACCCCACATTATTATTATGTGTGCACCCACAATAACAATGTGACTTGCATGCTCGCCTCAGTTCCTCTTAACTTGTGTTAAATGGTTCCTCAGACTCGAGTTATAAGATAAACGGCATCACAAAACATGGGTTACGAATGTCTAGAGAAAACGCTACACTATCAATCACATAAATTAGGCAAGTAACACATGAATTCATATTGTAGTGCTAAGTGTGTAATCACATGCAATATCATACGTAAGTGTTCACTAGTTATGCAATGCGAGAGACGAACCTTGCAATCTGGAGCTGAGTGTCGTGGTCGATTTTGAAACTATTCGGTTATAGTTTGGTTTTATAAAAATGTTTTAAAACCAAGTTCACTATAACCAGTGGCTCTGATACCAAACTGTCACACCCCCAAAATACCACATGCGGAAACCCCGCTAGGCGTGTGACGTACCAGGATCTAGCCACCAATCACGTTGAACTCATACAAGATTTTAAAATAAAAGTTTTCATTCACTAAGATGAAGTATAACAAAACATTATTTATAAACTCAGCGTTTTTAGCGGAAGCATAATACAATGTTTAATCAAGTCAAAACCCAAGTATATGTAACCAATTAGTCTTGCTTCGTATTTCCATGTATCTCGACCCATGACCACTTCAGCATCCTAGACAGCAAGTTCCACAGCCACATATATATAACCTGCGAGCATGCAAACAAGTGTATCAGCATAACACTGGCGAGTTCACAGTTTTTGTAAAAACGTTTAGTTGCCAAGTGTTTAATCCAGTTTAAGCAATGTTGATAATAACTCGATACCGTACAAGATGGCTTCAGTTTGTTTGCCCGTCCCCAATGCCCCTATCAAAGCATTGGTCATGATTTAAGGTCATTAGTTCATGCCCGTCCTCTCAGGTACGGTGTGAGGTTGCCAAGCCTAATAGCGCTATCAACTAATACCCCGTTACCTCTCAGGTAACTATTCGGTAGTAGATGGGACTTAGGGTGATAAGAAATGAGTGTATTATCCAACATCCCAGTTTTTACCCAGAAAACACTTATTCCCTCAGGAATACCCGCTTGATTGTCCCACCCACCGGGACGCATGCTAAAGAGAAGTGAACTCACCTTAGATTGCTCGGTATGTTACGTTACCCGTTCCAAGTTGGTCAACCAAGCCCTACCGTGGTTACCAAATACAATCAGTTTCGTGTACACATAAATCACGTATTCGTCAAACACGTTTCACAAATTGCATACAAGCAAAACATACATCGTTATGCAAGCCGTAACAGGAAATCATACAACAATCCATAACATTATATAGCAAGTATTTGCGTCATATGTAAGTTCATGTTTCACAAATCACATAACAGTTAGGTTTGGTACAAACATTCATGTATTCAACAACTACCATGTAATGTAGGTTATCCATTAGTACTGATCAAGAAGTTCGGTTCACACAAGAGTAGACACGCAGATCCATAAACATCTAACCACATAATATTTCAGAACATTAGACATCCAAGTGTGTGCGATTTCATAACGGGCCCTAATATGCAATTCGGCCCAATCATAAGATGTATGCATATGTGTGTGTGGCCCAGTTGTACCAAGTCTAAAGGACTGTGCGACTCGGGACTTAGTGTGCGACCCGAAGCTGTGCGACCCATTAACACAAACCCATGCAAGAAGTGTGCGAGGTAAGAATCAAGTGTGCGATTGATTTTCTTTGTGCGGCCCAATCCTAACACGGCCTGAGGTGTGCGATTGACATAAAACATGTGTGCGGCTCACCAGCCGTTGTGCGATTTGAAAGTGTGCGGTCAGTTAATATATTCCGAAATTATTGGTTAATCAGTTACAAACTTCCATATTTATTGCTAGCAACAATCAACAACAAACATCTATCCAAAATCGCACAACCAGATGCAAGGATTGAAATTCATAAATCCTAATCTTCATTATCTAACAGTTTCACACCATAATTCCTATTCGAATCACAACACCCGTAACATCCGCATTCAAACCAAATCATAGATCATTCATCATACGTAACCCTTCTAAATTTATTGCAAACACAATCCCAATCATCACACAACGTTCCAACAGATCAAACATCCAAATGATTTCCAGAATTCAACAACAAGTTCATCGATTTCAATATGCTACCATTATCAAAACAATATTCGAACAGGTTACCAACATACTCACAACATAAAATCATACAATCCATTCCGTAACAGCCTATTACTAATTCACATTTGCGAACATCAAATCAACCGAAAATCAATAATCCACACTTATAACATACATGTTTTCAAATCGACAATTATGAATACAACAAAAGCAATCAGTCAAGAAACCATAACTAACAAGTGTCATACTAACGGGGAAATAGAGGGTGTGCGAGTGAGCTAGACTGAAGGATGGCGATCCAGATCCGAAGAGGGCTTCGAGAATGAAGGGGTTGTCGTCGACTTGTATGCGCTGGAAAGGGAGTTCTAAGGTTTGCAATTTGTGAGAAAAAGAATTGTATGCCCCCTCTTATGCATAACCGTACATTATAGGGTTTTGTTGGGCTCGGTTTGGGCTCAAAATGAGTTTGGGCCGAATAGAATGTGTGGGCCGAGTTTTAAAAGATACCGAGGTGTGAAAGTGTGCGATCATGAGAGGAGTGTGCGATCCGACTAGACTGTGCGGCCAAACTACATTCTAAATGTTTCTCTCATTTAATATAACATTCATTCAATTAAAATATACTAAGGCGTAACAATACAAGTCTGAGATCATGAAAACGGATAGCACTAGTCTTGAAAGTTCGGGTTGTCACAGCTGCTATTGTGTTAAATGGTGTTTGGAACAGGTTTATGACATCCGATATAAAATGTATTTTATAAAGACAATTTTATGAGAAAAGTTTATCTTGATAACACTGGTGGTCATATCTTTTAATGCACATGTTCAGTAAATCCATGTTATTTGCTTTGTACACGTGATTAAGAAGCAATGTCAACAGTGTATCACATTTTTTCGGTTAATGTCTTTTACACATTGCGTCTCCTGGAACCAGATCAACTCGCCCGCTTTACCATCATACGTTTTGTGGTGCATATTCACAACTTAATGACGCGGTTGAGGCTCATCTACAGATGCTTGCGTATATTATATAATGGTTGATAATAGATGAGTCATTGACAAACATCAATGCTACCGATAAGAAAACAGTGTACCATACATAAAACGAGTACCGCGTTTTAAATTGTTGCCGCCGCATCGCGCGGGTTCCGGCTAGTCATAACATAAGCATGTACACTTATCATACCAAAAAGGACATACACACCACACTAATTATAAGATAACATAAACTTGTCCAGTTATCACAAAAAGTCAAACAATGACTATTTAACTGCAGCCTTCCCTATTCCCCTTCCCTTTGCTCTTTCCTCTGACAGTTGATATTTTAGTTGACTTTTGGCTTGACCTTTTGCTTCCCTCCTGAGTAGAATCTTGAGTTGTTCCTTGTGAAGATTCTTGAGTTGATTGTTTATGTTTATGGCTCTTCTTCTGTCTCTTTGGAGCAAACCCTACAATATACAAACACAAGGAGTTAGACCCATAATATAAAAAACCCCCACAACTGGACTAAAAATTATTCACCTGCAGTCATTTTTCCCTTTTCACTACACTTTTTTTTTGTTGTGACCTCTAGCCCCACAATTACCACAATTCATTATCACCCCATGCTTGGTAAGTTTTCCTGGTCTCTTTGGATCTTCATGAGGATCCCTCTTTCTATTCTTCTTAGGCCTCCCAGGAGCAGATTTTATTGGTGATGGATCCATGGATGCTGAATCTTGGGCCAATACCTTTCACTAGGTATTGGGCCAATACCTCTTGTACACTAGGCTCCTTATCAAAACCAAGCACTTATTCCTCTACACCCTCTTGTACACTAAGCTGCTTATCTAGACCAACTGTTTCTTCCACTACACCCTCTTGAACACTAGGCTCCTTGTCCACACCAACTGTTTCTTCTACTACACCCTATTGAACACTAGGCTCCTTATCTAAATCAAATGCCCATGTAGCCTGTTGTACAGTAATAGGTTCTTCAGGTACAGCCTCCTTACCTGAGGCAGTAGATCCAGATCTAAGGACTACAGGAGTGGTAACACTTTTGCCAGATGCCCCAGTCATTCTCCTGACATAGACTACTTTTTTTTGGACTGGGCTATTGGTTTTTGGGCTGTCATTTTCGTATAATGGGTTGTGAACTGTATTGGGCTTGTGGTTTAATGGGCTGGCAAGTTGATTGGGCTTGTGGTTTAATGGGCTAGGAAGTGTACTGGACTTCCTGTTCAGAAGTAATTGGACAGTCTTGAATAAATACTTCCATGAATGGTTCAGACCATGTTCTAGCCTTAAATGCAATGTCCATAACATGATTATCATTCCGAAAAAGCTTGAATTGACCATCATCAGCATTTATCCTGTACATGTAAAAATCCCTAGTTTTATAGCAACCCGTTTCCATTGCATACTCTACCAGCTCAACGTATGCAATATATTGAGGTTGATCAAAACCAAAATCTAATGATCCACCGTACCAAAACATCACTTCGATAACTTTCATCAGTTCAATCAGCGTATGATATCAAAATGTAATAAACCCTAACATAAAACGTACCTCTGTAGTGTGTGATTTTTTGCTTCAATCGTCGATTAACAAAGATTAGGGCTTGATCGCCAAGAAGAGAGATGAGCATCTGAGATGTTGAGTTGTGTTAAGTGTTATGATAATTGGGGTTTTTATGATGGTGAAACACAGTCCAGTACATGTCAGCATGCCATGTTGGATTAATATGACACGTAGGCTTATAAAACAAACCCCGTTAGTGTTTATTTAACGGCGGGGTGTCATGACAAACTATGTGTTAAGTTGGGAATGGTGGGAGCCAAAGTCAAAGTTGAGAGTGCCAACTGCCAAAAGCGAATAGTTGGGGGTGATCAGATCCAATAACCCTTTATATAATCATGATACTTCTATTTTTTTAGATATTTCAAATATATATGATGACTATGATATGTATGCAATTTATCATATTTAAACTTATTATGGATTTTATAAACATAAAATTATATACAAATCATAAAATTGTAAATGAAAGAAACAATATATTTAAAAATACCAACTGGTATTTCCTTAAAATCTAATGGGCATGCCCGATACCCGCGGGTATGTGTAATACCCGATGGGTAATTACCCGAAGGGTATGGGACAAGATTTTAAATCGGGTATGGCAATTGGATTAGCCATGTCCGACCCATACCCGACCCATTTTCATCCCTATTAATGATTCATTCTTATGTATTTTTTCCCTTCGGATTATTATTCAGCATGTGTTTGAATTTTTTTCCATATTTTTAAATCAGGTTCGGTGTCTGATTCTTTCTAGTTATTGTTGCATTTGTTGTTCAGTTTCGTACTTGATTTGATAAAAGAAAAAAAAATAGAAAAACAGAGTTGAATGTTTCATAAAAGAACTCAAAAATAAGTGAAAAGTGTATTAGTGAATAATATTTTCCATGTGTTGAATAGTTAAAAATCAAGTATCTTTAAATAGAGAGGTTAAATGATAATGATAACCAAATCATATACCAGTATAACTATAATAGATAATAAACTCCGTTAACATGTTTTATCTTATCTAATAAATTTTCTCTTCCCACAAATGTATACAGGAGTAATAAGATGTGATTTTTATTACAAAACATAAAATAAAGAACGTACGTTTACCCTAAAAAAGAATTGATATGAGCGTTCCACACTTGTTTAGAGATAATGTTTAAAGACTAATCGTCTGTCATTTGGACGATTAATCTTATGGTCTTTTTACAAACTGAGGAAGCCGAAAGTGGCATAAGGTTACAGATGTCGGCATCACAAGAAATGAGTATCAGATCATCATCTTCATCTCTGTATTTAAGACGAAGTCGTGTACTTTTTAACTTAATCCTTTGAGCCACTTGGTTTTTTAGTTCCGACACTCCTGATGAGAGAGGAAAAACAAACTTAATTATATCATCTTTAAAACTTGCTTTCACTGTCACCATCCTTGTATCTGAGACATTAACAACCCTCTTCTTCTTTGGGGATACACTTAAATGTGCTTGTGAAGTCTAGGAAAAGGGAGTCGTATTTATGGATTCACTAGTTAGTTGTGCGTAATAGGGTAGCCTACAAATTGTCTCACCTTTAGGTGTAATTTTAGCTGATGGACTTGATTCGCAAACAAAAGCATTATGCTTGCCACAAATCCACCACATAGCTGAAAATCCATGATGGTTACTCGAACAAACCCACCGCTTAACCCTTACTAGTAGAAGCACAACCACATATATACTAAAATGAGCATATTTCTTGTTGCGATGCGGCATTGGCCAACTGGGTATTTTTAACTCACGGCAAACACGCTTTAGTGTAGAACGGCTAACTATAAATAATGAGAATCAAATGATCAATATAGATATGATAATAAACTTTATTAAAAACAAACCTAGTAGGGAGAGTGGGAATATTAGCACAAAATGTTTCCTCTATCCCATGAGATAATAAACTTAATGATAATAAGAAGAGCTTACCACCAAGTCTCATGGAAGCTTCCCCTATTGGTTTTCCAAAATGTTGTTGGATGGCATCATGTGTAATAGAATCCATTTTACGCTTTCTCTTTCGCCTAGTACAGGCTTGTTTCTCTCTAGTAACTACATCAAGTATCTTGCTTGTAGCATCATCCACACAAATTATCTCCGTGTTTATAATAACACTGCTCTTATTCTTGGGGTAATTTTTTGCTAAAATCTTGTTGATCTTGAATATTGGTTTCATGTAAATCTTGTTGCAATATTTCTCTTGACAATGATCCAAGGTTCAAGGATGCTTCATCTATTGAAGTAAAAGAATTAGTTCTATGTTTTCTCTTTAATTACATATAGGCTGGTTTTCTCTAGATTTACACTCTTTTCCTCTAGTAATTACATCAATATTATTATTACTTGTAATAACACCAACAAACATTATCTTTGTATTCACCTACAAGTTGAAGCAAACATTTACGGTAACACAGAAAAATGCAGCCTCCGTTTTAGCCTATTATACAAAGCTTCACAACCTCTTGGATGAGATGCAGTATATACTAACCACCCTCGATGCACATGTGAGTGTTGTGCGTGCAACGTTGGAAGAAGTTGAATGAACTCAGGGAAAAGAGAGACTTTAGGAGTTCTCATGGGACTTGACAATTATTTTTTTGTCATCATAACTCTAATCCAAGCAGTGAATCCGAAACCGGCCATGGAAATACATGTCATCTTGTTATAGAGGATGAGCAACAGAGAGCTATAAAAGCGGACAAGAAACCTACAACCGAAGATACCACCTTCAAGGCCCTTCATGCTAGGGCAATGAGAGAATAACACAAGCCAACGATATGATAATCTGCCCCAAAAGACAATAAATGCAGTGATGTCAATGAACACTTCAAATTTTGTTGGGAAGATAGGCATACCCAAGATGGCTGCTTCAAACGAATAGAGTATCCCGAGTGGCAGTAGGGAAACTGAAAAGGAAAAGAAATAAAGTCGAAGGCAGTCTGGATCAAATCGGGTTCACGTCCTATCCTAAGTTTGACAAACGATTAAAATTAGATGCTCTTGAAACATGTTGCAGTATATGGAAGTACGACTAAAGATAGCATAAAACCAATGACATTCATAACAGGTAAAAGAGATCACGATGATGAATGGTAGTGGTCTTAGGTTTCTAACTAGCACATTACTCTTAAAGTTGATATCCTTGAAAACGAAATCAAAAATCATATTGAAACCCTTCCTAACGTGGATGCCATACTTGTCGAAGGAAGAGGGGAATACTCCTTAATAGGGAAATGAAACTAAAAGGGGTCTTGCACATACCCAAGTTCACTTGGAACCTTTTAGGGGGTCAATTGGTTAAGCAAAGATCTTCAATCAACAATAATTTTTTTCCCTCATGTTTTTAGTTATACAGAAACTTTACCCGTGCAGCTAGGTTGTGTAGGTGAGTGTAGGAAAGGTCTGTACCCGATAGGAGTGTTCAATATTCGAATTGATTTAAAAAAAATATTGACTTGATTCGAATTCAGTTACGGAGGTTCGAATTCAGTTTTAAAAATTCGAATTTGTTTAGATTCAAATTCAAGTTAAGTAACCAAATCCTAGTCGAATAAAAAATTATGATTCTCAATTCGATTCCTATCTAAATTAGAGTTCAAATATTACCCATTTTTTAATTCTTATACACACACATATATAAGCACACCCACACATGGTAGGGTTAGGCTACAAAGTCTAAAACTCCTAAAAAGTCTGAGAAGTCTATGTATGCAATTGTGTTTCAAATTTTAGACATGATATTACAGATTCTTTGGCATGGTATAAAATAGAAAAACACAAACGTAACAATTTAAAACACAAGGAAATGTATTTTTGGCATGAATTTAAAACATGTTGATTAACTTTCTTCTCGTTTCATTTTCGCTCATTAGAAGATTCTAAATACTCTGATTTTGACTCGCGACGAATGCCTATTGACTTGCGGTAATCATTGCAGATTGCGCATGCATAAGTGATTGTACCCACGATGTTGCGGAATTATTTTGTGGTGTACTATTGCTTGCGTTTGAACTTTGACCCCAACCCCAAGGATTTGTACCCAATTTAATTGAAAATGAAAAAAATATATAAAAAAAACTTTCAAAGAATTCAAGTTCTGCTAGTACTCAAAGCTATTGTTCAGGATGTTCACTATTTGAACGAAGGTTAATAATGGGCGACAGTGATCTTGAAGCGAAGGTTAAAGTCTAGTTTGAAGTTGAGTTTTTGTGCTAAAGCAACACGAAGGTCATTTAACGAAGGTTAGATGATGTTTGAACGAAGGTTAAAGATCAGTGCAAAGGTTAAATAGTGAGGGTTTCTACAAAGGTGGTTTTTCAAGACGAAGGTGGTTAACGAAGGAGGACTTTCGTTGACAATGACCTTTGTTGATGATGGACCTTCGTTGAAACATCTCACCGGTTTTGCAAATATCTTCATGAAACGCTTATCCTAGCAATTTTTATTTGAGTTTAGGTCTAACAGGTTTCAGGGAGTGTGTTCCTATTATATTGAAATTAAACAAAAATTTTTATTCTACAACTAATAACTATTTTATGCTGTTCAAGGGTAATAAACTAAAATGTTTACAAGACTTATATAGGTGTAGATAAGGGTTCTACTAAAGCCACACCATAAAATCTTAATTTCACACCCGTATACAGGTCGTATATAACGTCATATGGCCTGAATAGAATAATATTACATGATAAATATTGGGTCGTATAGTGCTATACGGCTCATATAGATGGATGAAATATTAGGTTGTATAACATTATATATAGATTGTATAATGTTATACGGCCCGGAGACAAAAAAAACATTCTTTGACATTTTTTTGTGTGCAACAACAGTTATACGGTCCGTATAACTCTATACGGGCTGTATACATGTAAGTGTGAAAATAAGATTGTAAAGGTGTGTGAATAGTAGGAGCCGCAGATAATAGTATATAAATTTATTTATAAATTACTATATAATTGAAGGGACCATGATATTTTGATTTTTATATCACATGTCGACATCTCCGGCTCCATGACTATTATAATTGAAAGGACCATGATATTTATATTTTTATATCACTTGTTGACATCTCCGGCTCCATGATTAAGATGCCCTTGCTAAATAATTTGTTCTTGCAATAATTACATGTAGGAACTCGGTCCCAGTTCAACTGAGTTTTTATTATTATTATTATTATTATTATTATTATTATTATTATTATTATTATTATTATTATTATTATTATTATTATTATTCTTTTTTTTTTTAATTTCCGTAATTTGTAGTAGATTAGTAGCCGCGGAAATTAATCATTGGTTTGGATAGTAGATTGGTCCCCGTCTAGCTTGTAATGAATATATATTTTTTTCAGGCATCGACTATATCTCCTTAATTGTTATATGTTGAATTATTAGGAGTTCCTAACTTAATTTTTCTAAAATGTTTACTTTAGTTCCACGATTTCCTTAAAAGTAAAAAATGGTTAAATTCATGATTTCTTAAAACATATCAAAACATGCATAGGACTTGGAAAGTTTGATTGAACCTAACTTGTTTTCATTTTCCTATTCTAAATCAAACTCGGCAAAGTTACGGATCGCTCGAGCTCGATTAACCAATAGTTTGCACTTCTAAAGAAATAGTGAAAACTGAAATACCACTCACTTGACACTTTTATCATGTATCCCCTTCATCACTTATCATGTATCCCCTTCATCCCTTTCTATTATTTTGTGATATACCATGGAAGGTTTGCCTTTTCTTAAACTTATTGCATAAAGAACTCGGTTTTGTACAAATTAGATGCAGAGAATAACAAAGAGATGTTGATCTTATAGATCTTGTTGAAGTTAATCAACGCGAAACTTTGGATAAAGAATTCATCATGTCTTTAGCAATAACCAATCTGTTAAGATGAATTCAGTTCAAATAAAGCGCTTACCGTTGGTTGTGATGTTAGACTGATCGGGTGATTCCTCTGGCAGCTCATCTAACCCGATATTTGTGTTTGTGCAAGCCATTTTTCGATTCAAGTGAATCTTCTCTCCCCTAATGATGAAATCTTGGGAGCTTCAAGGCATGATGATATCAAACTGGACTGACTATTTTTGTTCCAGATATGAACTAAGATCAGGTTTGTGTGCACTAGCAACATAAGAGGTCTCTTATAAGAGTGAACTAGAACAGGTTTTGACAGGGATGTAGGACCACATATGTTTTTTCTTTTGAACTTCTTACTCTCAAATGTCAAATATATACAAAAAAAACGTTTTTTTTTAAATAAAACTGAAAAATAAATTAATATTATTTTACTAATTCAAAATTGGACAGTCCAACGAGAAGGGACGACTATTATATATTTTGTTTATTCATAAAATTCAATTATTTTAAATTTTACAAAAGTAAAACTTCAACTTTTGAATTTTGAATTTCAAAATTGAAATTTAATAAGTAGAAAAAAAAATTGACGTTACAAATAAGGTGTTGTCGGAATTTCGTGGAAGCTATCAATTTGAATTATTATTATATATATCAAAACATAAAGCATGTTTGCGCCAGTGGTCTTTTAAAGTTTAGAGTTTCGCAACTAGGTTTTTTAAAGCTTAGATTTTTAGCCATGTAGATTTTCTTGGCTTGCTTTGGAGTCAGAAATCAAAACTTTAAGAAGTGTTTTATTTTTTCTTTTCTTTTTATATAGGATGTTTTGCTGTTCTTCATTTATTTTTTTATGGTTTTGTTTTGATGATCTAATATTTCATAACATGGTGGTGATGAATAGTTCTATTTTTTTTTCTTTTGTGGTTTTTTTAATCTTTTCCTAGTAAACTTTTGAGGATTTTTATTTTAATAACAAAAAATTGATTTCTAATAATTTGTCACAATAGTTAAATTTGTTTAGTTTTTTATTAGTTTTTGTTTTACTTTTTTTCTTGGATTTGATTGCCGTTTGGTGATAACATTTGGTATCTCAGGTTTTTATTCCCTCGACTTTCAAATACGTGTCGGTGTAAATTCAAAATATTTGTCTATGTTTTACTCCACGTGAGTCATTTAGTGTTAGAAATTCGTGTTTTTTGAGTTTTCTTCTCGACTTTGATCGTCGTTTGGTTGCTACTTGGCATGATTTTAAGCCCCCTGCCCCGCAACGCGGGGGGCTTATGTCACACCCCCAAAATCCACCATGCGGGGTATCACCACTTGGAGGCGTGACATGACCAGGATCGAGCCACCAATCATACTGAACAACGTGCTTAAGTAAATAAAGACAATCAAAATACGATTGGTGACCAAAAACTAGTTAACCAAGTTTTTAATTTAGACAGCGGAAGCATAAACGTAAAGTTCAAAACATAAGTTCGCAGTTCATAAGTTTAAAGTCCAACACATAGGTTTAATAAGTTCATAATGTTTTAAACATTAAACACTGGACATAACCGTCCGCATACCACAACGACTCCTTCCTCGTACAAGCTCCAAATGTTTAGCGACCTGTAAGGCATGTAACAACGAGTCAACAACAAAGTTGAGTGAATTCACAGTTGGTTGTTTGGTTATAGCATTCGTTTTGTAAATCATCTGTTCGTTTTGAAAACCATGTATCGTATAAGTTTGCATCGCGGTCTTTCTGACATGTTTGCGAAGATTAGTGGGGGTTTCCCATGTGTTACTAGACCACGCGTATCGACTGCTACGAAAATGTAAGAGGTGCCCTAAGTCAATGTCTATCAGCATTGACCCTTTGCCCATAGTCCATTAGTACACGCCCGTCCGACTGGCACGGTGTGAGGTTTGTTAAACCTAATAGCGCTATTAACTAATGACCCGCTCGCCATAGGCCTCGGCGATTAAGTCGATAATTGAGGGACTTAAAGTGATAGAGTTGATGGTCTTATGATCGTGTACGTAGGTTTTACGTACGTGCCCTTCAATCCGAGGACAGTTGTAAGTATGAGTGTACGTAGGTTTTACGTACGTGCCCTTCAATCCGAGGACAGTAAAAAAGTAGTTTAAGAGTAATGATAGTACAAGTAGTTATTCAATCCCATTCCCAACCCCTGGGAATCCCATGCCTTAGAAAGAGTGTGAACTCACCTCGGTTTGCTCGGTTAGGTTCTCAAATATAGTTAACAGTCAAGGTCGGTCAATCACGTCTACTAGCTTATAGCTAGGGACGAAAACTAGTGGAGAAATGTGAAGAAAAGATGGCGTAAAAGACTAGAACAATGCTCCTTTGAGTGTCCTTCAAGTTGCACCTTCCATGGATGAACACCAAGCTTGAATGGACTATGTAAATGAAGAAGATGAAGGTGCAAAGGTGATGGTGGTGTTTTCGGTTTGGGGCAGCCGAATGAGAGAGAGAGAGTGGTGAGGAGAGAGAGAGTGAATATTGTGGAATGATGAATATCTAGTGCCATGTCCTTATAAGATCATCTCATATATTATGTCCAAATTTGCAAGCTAAGATCTAAATAAAATAATGAACTAAAATCTAATCAAATATATCAAGTAAGGTGTGAAGATGTGGTGGGGTCCACTTGGGATTAAAAAAAATCGGATGGGGGGGGGGGGTCTTGAGGTAAAAAAAAAATGTGACTAAAATGCAAGGGATAGATAGGTTGAAAGTGTGAACTTTTATGTGTAGTGATTTGATTTTAATGGGTGTTATGGCAAACGTGGATCATGACAAGCCATGAATAATAAAATAACATGTTTGACAAATATTTGGTGTCCCGGGTAATGTCCGGTTGTTCGGTCGGATACTGTTCCGTTAAAGTGTTTAATTGTACCGTAAAGTGTCTTATTTATATATTTTTGTAACGCAATTTATTCCTAACACATAGGAAAACATACCGGACTTTTTAGTAACTTTTCTGTATACTACTAGTATGCTAACACGCACATGTAAGTATAGTTCAGTAATCAGAGAGCAGTTAAATATTTCAACACAGTCACCAAACACTTAAATTATTATTAAATAAATTGTACGGAATACATGTAAATTGAGGGTTGTCACAGCTTAAGACTAGTTAAATATAAAAGGGACGTAACACCAAATGAAGAAAACACATCTGGCCTGGCCCTTTGTTTACATGCATAAAACAAAACATTATTTTCATAAATTCAATCAACTGATAAATACACGATAACAATTTTCCAGACGTAAGTTTCACAATCTTTATCTTTATTATTTTACATCTTTAAAAGTATGGTGAACTCGGAAAGGGGCGGATCCAGGGGTGTTTTAGGGGTTCCTAAGAACCCCCTCGGTTTGGAAAAAAAAATGATAAAAATTAGTGGAAACCTTATATGATTTGGAAAAAATAGTGAGAATTAACCAAACGGAACCCGGTAAAAAAAATTGATGGATACGCCACTGAAATCAGACACATATGACAAGAATTGGTTTTTAGTTTTAATAAACGAAAATCATTAGAAATTTGATGTCATCCAAGCTATAATGGGGTGGGAGCATTTGCCGATTTGGGTTTCGGGTAGGGTACCCAAATCAGTAACATCCTTGCCACCTATTCGGTTACCCCAAATCACGTAGGGGGTGTAAAACCCGATCGAAAAGGTGGTGGGTAAGAGAGATATAGAGAGAGTAGTGTGTAGGTAGAGAGACTAGTGCAAAAAGGTGGGGTCTATGATTTGGTGTTTTAATGTTTGCAATATTTAAATACAGAAATAAAATATATTATATTTCCCCACTTGCTTAGATGCTAGACTTAATCAAAATGAATTTTAAATTTCCTGGAAATTCTTTAAGTCTTTTAAAAGTCAAACAAAAGAAATACCGAACCCAGCCGAATATTAGGTTCTTTTTGAGCAGAGTATAAGGTTCTTTTTGAGCTATAAAAATGGCGTGCATGTCGACCGTAATTAACGCAAGGCCATGGACCTTTGAAGTTTGAACTGCGTAAAACATTCTTGGAACTTCTGTCGGTTCATGACTCTCAAATGTGAACCCTTTTCCACCGAAAACAAAACCATCATGTCTATATTTTTTATTTAAGTGCCTTATTCCCACATACCCTATATCTTATTTTCACATCCCCTATTGTATACGGGCCGTATACAATTATACGGCTCGTATAGAATGTTTTTGAATAGGAAAATGCGCAGAGAATGTTTTTTTTGTTTTATTATATACGGCCCGTATACAGTTATACGAGTCGTATACATGTGTATACGATTTGTAAAACGTATACGGCTCAATTGATTTATTTTTGTGGGTTTTTGATGTTAGGACATGTATACGGGCCGTATAAATATATACGGGCCGTATATATTGGCTTTTTTCAAGTATCACGTTTTATTCCCGTAAAAACAGAATCATTCTAGGGTTTCTAAAACTCTTCATCACCTTTAACAATGTCGGATAAACGTTGATCGGAACATGCCGCTTAAATCGGAGCACAGGTAGAGTAACGTTACCGATCAGTCCGTTGATGAAAACCTTAGCGATCGCAGAGATCTTCGTGTTGGTTATTTATCGATTCCGAGTAACTAGTAGAAGAACCTGCCACAAACAAGTTCTCCACAGTTTGTTATTCAGATCTCTGTTCGGTCATCTTTCCAAACTACAACACACGATACTTTTAATAAGCTGTCATAGTTGTCAAATTCGATTTCAACAAATCTTTTCATTTTCCTTCAATTTCTAAAACATTCTCTGTTACATGAAGACGTGTCAGGTTCTTCTACTAGTGGTATTTTACTGAAGTATTGAAGATTGAGGCGGGCATTGTTTAAATCTGAATATAACTAGATGTTACGTGTATCAGCGTTGTTTATCACCCTGTGTGAGCATTGGAAACCCGACAAACAGTCTTGACAACTGTGACATTTTATCTATCTATGTGTGTCACATCCATCCTGTTATTGCAATCGATATGATTAATTTTTTCAGATTTTTTTCTAATTAGCGTTGTTAACTACCAAAAGAATGCATACACAAATAGTTCTAGTAGACGAAGCAAAGAGACCGTTGTGTATCTGAATCAGGTTCTCAAACAAACACTACCAAAGATGGGTTGGTGAAAAATACCGGAGCTGTTATCTCGGTTGTTCAGTACTCTCCTATATCAACTTGAACGGTTGATGGTTACAAGGATCGTTCTAATAGATTAAAGAGAATAAACCATTTTTTACCAATTTTCACTCCAGTAGTTGAAACTTGAGCGCAGGAATCAATTCAAAACCCTCACCCTCAAAAATCAACCAGAAACCAAAGGAAAAAAAGGGCTGATAATGGCTGATGGTTCTTCGTTGAGGAAACCAAACGTAGACGGAGATGATAGGCCTGGTAACCGGAAGAGAAATCATTTGTATTTTTTTAGTTGCTTCTCTAGTTAAGTTTCTGAACCAACCGAAATCCACAAATTCCAACAGTTTCTTCATAGATTTCGTCCGGTTTCCAAACTCTTTCACACAAAGTTAATATTCACTGTGGTGGATGCAAGCATAAAGTTAGAAAAAATACTCAAGTTGAACGGACGATATGTATCAACAAATTGTGAGTGGGAATATGGCTATGAAGAATAGTATGGATAAACAATCACCGTATACGGGTTTTTCTGCTAGTTATTCGGAATGTTTCGAATCATCACAGAAGACGTGTCGGGTTCTACTGCTAGTAGTATGAGTCTGAGTCCATTGTGGTTCGTGAATGTTTCGAATCATCACGACAAGGATCGTTCTGATAGATTAAAGAGAATAACCCTTTTTTTAGCATTTTTTACCATTTTTTACCCATAGTATACGAGCCGTATAATAATATACGGCCCGTATACAACCATCGTATACATTGTATACGATCGGTAAAAATATTTTTTACCAACGGTATACAGCCGTATAAACCGTATACGACTCGTATACATATGGTAAAAAATGGTAAAAACCTCTTTAATCTATTAGAACGATCCAATAAACGAAGAAACCAAACGTAGACGGAGATGATAGGCCTGGTAACCGCAAGAGAAATCAATTGTCTCAAACACTACTAAACATCTGCTTTCTGAATCTGAAGAATCTCACATTACGAAGCTGACAAACACATTGGTATTTTCTCAAAATGTGCAAACTTGAAGAATCTCACATTAAAGGAGTTTGCAACAACGGGATCAGATGGTTTGAGTATCTTTCATCCTCGTTTGGCTAATCTCACACTTGAAAATGACCACATTGGTATTTTCTCAAAATGTGCAAACTTGAAGAATCTCACATTAAAGATCTCTACACAAACTCTTCTACATCTTTTAACCAGTTGTCCATCACTTAAATTCAGGTTTACCTTGTAAATTTCTCAAAACAAACTCTCGTTTCTTCATCTTCATCTTCATTTGTTGAGAAACCATTATCTTGTCTTTCAGAAGAGTTTGTAAAATAAGGTCTTTCTTTCCTTTTTTTAGTTGCTTCTCTTGTTAAGTTTCTGAACCAACCGAAATCCACAAATTCCAACAGTTTCTTCGTGGATTCCGTCCGTTTTCCAAACTCGGTCATTCCTTGTGATACATGAACGTTGTATTCTTGTCTTTCAGAAGAGTGCTGTAATAGAGAAATCATCCTATGTCTTTTATCAACCGAAGAGGCAGCAAGGACAGATAATACTTCATTTGTCGAGAAACCATACTGTCAAGAAACTAACATCTTTTAATACTTCATTGCGTATGTGCTTGTGCTGTA
This sequence comes from Helianthus tuberosus, assembly GCA_030545235.1. Classification (NCBI taxonomy): domain Eukaryota; kingdom Viridiplantae; phylum Streptophyta; class Magnoliopsida; order Asterales; family Asteraceae; genus Helianthus; species Helianthus tuberosus. The sequence continues at coordinate 193,979,441 of CM060418.1, forward strand.
GAAACCGGTGATGAATTTGTGTATCTAAATCAGGTTCTCTGCCTTAGATCGGTCATTCCTTGTGATACATGAACGTTGTATTCTTGTCTTTCAAGACAAGGATCGTTGGAAGGATTGTAGTAGCAGGACATTGGTACCACTGTGAAAATTGCATCAGGAGGGGAGAGAGTCTGATACAATAAGGATGTTGGGAATTAAACGCATTTACGTGACAAAATAAGGATGTTCGCATAAACATATATTCGTTTCATAACCTCCTCCTATAAATCAACCACAACCGACAAAGAGCCTGTATTAAAAGCCATCCTATGTCTTTTACCAACCGAAGAGGCAGCAGAAGACGTGTCGGGTTCTTCCAACATTCACGAACCACAATGGACTCAGACTCATACTACTCACCCTCCCCTGAGGAAAAGTTTTCCCGACGACTCAACAAAATCCTGATAGAGAAAAAACATCAACAACCATTTTTTCTTTTCCTTCAATTTCGAGAATATTCTCCCCTGTGTATGTGCTTGTGCTGTAGAACCGGTGATGAAAAGTTTCAACCAAAGGGAAATCCATGAAACGAAAGGGATTTCGAGCAGTTGGTATTGAACCAAGAATATGATACCTTCGAGATACTTCGTGTTAGTTTGATTTGAATTTTGAAAGTTGGATGTCCGTTATCTCAACCGAACGTTAATTGCTATTGTTTTAAATAACAACAGATAATGAACGGATTGTTGGTGGATAACGCAAACAAGTTCTCCACAGTTTGTTATTCAGATCTCTATTCGGTCATCTTTCCAAACTACAACACACGATAAGTTTAAACTTTATAGTGTGTGATTTGACCAGGAAATGATTGGAGGTGAAGGTTCAGTGCACGAAAAGTTTCTTACGAAATGTACGTGACAAAACAAATATGTTGGGAATTAAACGCATGTCCGTAATCCCGCGTTGATAGCTTCCGTTTTATTCAGACTCCTTACAACTCTCATCAAATGCCTCACCCTTCCTTTTATTCTATAAATATTAAATAAAGAATAACACCATGCCCGTAATCCCGCGTTGATAGCTTCCGTTTTATTACAGTCATACGACACGTTTTCTTGTTCTTCAATCTTTATTACTTGTTGATGTTTTATTTTGAGCACCTCACCACTCTAAAATATTTTAAAAATCAAAATTTCGTTCCATACGGGCCGTATACTGTTATACGGCCCGTATACACGTTCGTATACATTGTATACGACCATGCAAACTTATTTACACATGGTGTATACGAGCCGTATACTGTTATACGGCCCGTATAGAATAAAAACAACTTGACAAAGTCTGTGCCAGCAGACTTTGTCAGTTGTTTTTATTCTATACGGGCCGTATAACAGTATACGGCCCGTATACACCATGTGTAAATAAGTTTTCCCATGTGTTAATATTAGGACCCTTATTTTTTTGAAAAAATTAAAGCTATTTCATCTGAACATGAAACAACAAAACACATAAAACTCTTGATTAGAATATACCAAGTCTATACACAAAACCAAAACTGATAGTACTTCCTAGTTAGTTCCTATCATTCCTCAGTTCTGTATTAGTATAGTTTGGTGTATACGGCTGCCATGTCACGTGATACACAAACTGTTTTATATACTTTAAGTTGTGTTTTATTGTGCCATATATTTATATTTTGTATTGTGTAATATACAAATAAATAGTACATGAATCTACATAGTTGAAACTATTAAGGGATTTAGTCTCAGATCCATTAAACTTAATGATACAACTCTTAAAACTTTCAATACTGATTATTCACCCTTACGGTTTTCACATTTGGGCCACGATAAAAATGGATTGAACGCCACCACTGAGCTGAACAGGCCAAGTGAGTGGATCCCTGGGTTGGGTCCACTACCGGCTCAAAAGTTCGAACAAAATGAAAAACAATTCAGTCGGTATCAAACCCGGTATCCAAAGGAAGCTAAAGGGGCGAGTGGGCCAATGGGTTAAGACTCTAGTTTGTTGTTTATTGTGATCCAAAATAGCATTTAACATAAAGATTCAATCCATCCATGGTAGAGTCATCGCTATCAAAAGGACTTGACGAGTGAGAGAGATACATAGGTTGTAATCGATTGATGGTGAAAGTACAGGGCGAAAGAGAGAGACATGTAAGTCTTGAATCGGAGCCCGAGTGTAATTACTCCTGGCAATAAAAACCCATTTGGGTTTTTTTTGGGTCATTTTGAAAATGACAATGGATCAGTATGAGTTAAGAAAATAATTAAGAATGGGTTAGGATGAGTTGTATGATATCTATTTAAAATAATTTATGGGTCAGGATGGGTATTACGTGGGTAAATGGGTCAAAAAAGAGCAACTAGTCAGATTCTTCATCCTATTCGAGTGTTCATAGACGTTGGCTTCACAAATAATAAAACTTTCAAAAATAATAAAAAAATTCTAAAAAATCAAAAAAATAATAAAAAAATCCAAAAAATTCTAAAATTGAAAAAAAATTAATAAAAAATCCAAAAGATTCTAAAAAATCAAAAAGATTATAAAAAACCAAAAAATAATAAAAAAACCAAAAAATTCTAAAAATTCAAAAATATAATAAAAAAAATCCAAAAGTTCTAAAAAATCAAAAAATAATAAAAATCCAAAAAATTCTAAAATAAAAAAAATTCTAAAAAATCAAAAAAAAATTCTAAACGATCAAAAAAATAATAAAAATCCAAAAAATTCTAAAAAATAAAAAAAAATTTAAAAAATATAGATTTTTTTTATTTTTTAGAATTTTTAGAATTTTTTTAGCATTTTTGATATTTTATAATTTGTTGAATTTTTTATTTTTTTTTAGATTTTTTAGAATTTTTTGGATTTTTTGGATTTTTTTTTTGGTTTTTTAGAATTTTTTGGATTTTTTAAATTTTTTTTGGATTTTTATTATTTTTTGGTTTCTTAGAATTTTTTGGCTTTTTTATTATTTTTTGATTTTTTAGAATTTTTTAGAATTCTTTGGATTTTTTTGCATTTTTAGTATTTTTTTAATTTTTAGATTTTTTTGGATTTTTTTGATTTTGTAGAATTTTTTGGATTTTTTAAATGTTTTTGGATTTTTATTATATTTTAGAATTTTTTGGATTTTTTGATTTTTTATAATTTTTTATATTTTTTTTGGATTTTTTAGAATTTTTTGGATTTTTTATTATTTTTTAGAATTGTTTGGATTTTTTTTATAACTTTTTTGGATTTTTTAGAATTTTTAGAATTTTTTAGAATTTTTTTTTATTTATTTATATTTTTAGCCTATGATACCCAAATCTATCTTGACAAAAACTCATTTTGGCAAAAACTCATCATAACCCATTTCTTAATAAATCAATTCATACCATCCTAACCCATTACACAAACCTACCCAACCCACCCATTTTACTACCCCCACTAATTAGTAACCTTATTCTCGAGGCCCAATCCAGTGGGTTAAGGTTCCATGTAGACACAATATTGAGTTTGGTCCAAATATCCTTTTTAAAAGAGAGCTTAACTCTTACAGAACCATTGCAAAGTATAGGATTTTTCCCACATCGTTGTATGAGCAACAAACAAACGTGTGATTTAAGTCCAAATGGGCATGTCATCCATTATCCTTCTTTTGGATTGAGTTCTCTAGTTTTTTGGGTTGTAAACTTGTAACAATGACCCCTACAAATCCAACGTTCGTGACCACACACACTACTAATCTTCAACTCTCAGTCTTGATTGTCTCACATATCCAATGTTCCATAGTTGCGTGTGGTGAGACGCAACTCACCACTTGTTTACTGTCTCGCACATATCTTCTCGAACTTGATTGTTTCACACGATCAGTCTTCTTCCTCATTTGAACCAGTCACAAGTTCACGAGCAATCTTTCACAGACTCAATCAGGAGGCTTCGTTTTTCACTCTTCGTTAGTTACTCTTTCACCGCACTGTTTGATGACTGATCACAAATCAATTTTATTAAGAATAAAACCACAAATAAACCTTTACATTTATACCACAATAACTTGCTCCTCAAGCTACCCTAACTCCTTATAACTAGGAAACTTTCCACCAAGATAAACATACAAAACACACCAAAATTTATCTTTCCTGAAGCCCTCAACATATCAAATATTTAGATTATATCCTTCAGTTTTAACCGGATTACATCGTCGGATCAGAACCATATTGATCCGGGCATGTTTTGACTAGTCCCCCGACCCACCCAGTTTGCCTATCTTAGAAGTAACAAACTAATGTCATTCAATGGGGCACCTTTTAATCAGAAACTGGGGTTTTTGTTCAGGATCATGATTTTGTGACGGTTGTTAAGATTGGGAATGAGACAATTTCATCAACCGGCTACCACCTATGATGGTGACTCCAGTGTCAACCCATATGAAAATAGTCAAAGATAACAAACAAATTTTAAAAAGACAAAAAAAATGATAAATTACAACACGCAGGAGTTCCCACATTTCAAATCCACATCGCAAGTAATGAGTATCACACAGCTTAATCTTACAGACTTCAAACAATGTATCACAAGCAAAGTTCAAATGTGTCACATGCAGTGAGTCTCAGACAGGTTAATCTGACAGGCAGATTAACCTAATACTGTTGTTACTGCCTGTAGTAACCACAGCAGAGTGCAAATCCACATCGCAAGCAATGAGTATCAAATCGGCGTCTTCATCTATGTACTTGAGACTAAGTTTTTTACCTGTTAACTTGAAGACTTGTGAGACTTCGTTTGTCAGATATGAAAGTCTAAACGGAAAAGGAAGGTTAAAAATTTCCGTATCGTCATTATAACTTATATTTGCAGTCACCATCCCGGTAACTGATTCTGTTTTACGTTTTTTGCTTTTTTCTCCGGCATCAGTACTGGTAAACCCTGTTTTGTCCATGCCCAAGTTGGTAAGATTAGCCATCGATGACTCTGAATCTGATGACGTGAAATTGTCAGCAACATAGTCCGAGGATACTTGTATAACATCAGGTTCCATGTTTACAGAGAGATCCGTAGGTGGTCCAACAACTTGTATACACGAGTTGTCACCCAGTTCAAATCCAGAACCTATCGCAAAGTTCTGCTTCAATGTTTGGACCAAGTTCGAGACCTGTCCGCTGTCTTTGATATCTGGCGGTAGAACGAACTCCAACACATAGCCATCATTGTCTTCAATGCTAAACAAGAAGATTGCAAAGCAGCTGGTCACCCGGTTCATGCGTGCATTGTGGACCAAAGGGTACTTTTCTTCACTGAGTTTGGTTACATCTCCACAAAAACATGAGCCGTGGGTTAACAACGCCTTGCCAACATGGCCACATGAACTGTCCAGGTGCCGTTCTCTACAAGCTTTAAAGAACGGCCACATGCTCAAGTCTTGAACACGAAAAGGTAGAGCAGTTGTGGACATGCAGACTTTCCCGACGCATCTAGTGTCAAAACTACTACAGCTCCTCTCTATATTTTTTTCATGAGAAACAAAACTAGTGTGCGGGGACACAGCCCATGTCTGAGCAAGAGGTAAATTGTGAATTTCACACGCCATTTTTAGAATGCCCCAGAGTTTATCTAAACTATTTTGCCTTCTTTCGTTAGGAACCTGTATATAAAAGAGATCCCTCATGTAAAAATTTCAAAGCAAAGAAGAATATTAGATTATAAATTAGCAGGACCCAACTCACATAAAAAGCAGGAAAATCAAATCTTTGTGGACTTATCAGATTCTGTGTCTGCAAGATGACAACAATTTGGAAATGAACTGTTAGAAGGGAATCATAAACTATAATGCTACTCTTTTTAAATCCTAGTATGTTACCGAAAAAGATGACTGAGTTGAGACAAACAGACCATGCAAAACACTTAAGGTGGTGTTTGGTATGCAGGAATGAGAGACGGATAGAATGGAATGAACTATTGCGAGGGAATGAAAAAAATGTGTTAGGTTAGTCAAGGTAATGGAATCACCCACTACATGAGGCATTCCATTCCCTCTAAAAACCTCAAATTCATTACATCCAACCCCCCCTTGTTTTTTTTCTTTTTTCATTCTATTCCCTCTCTCACCGTTCATCACCACCAACCACCACCACCACCCGCTGCCACCCACCGATGCCGACCACTGGCGCTATCTCCACCCCCCGTCACCACCGCCGACCCCCTCCACGCACTGCTGTCGCCAACCACCGCCGCACCAACCACCGACCACTGCCACCCATCGCTGCCGCTACCGCCTCAATCCACCGCCACCCACCGCCGTTTTTATTGCTTCGTCTTTTCCTACCTACCAAACACAAAGTAACGATTCATTCCATTCCCACATGATTACCTCGTCCATTCCATTACCCCATACCAATCAGAATTACCATATACCAATCAGAATTGCCTAAGAAAAATGATGCAGCAGATCTTTGCAACTTAATTATCTTTCAAAGAAAGATAATTAAGCCATTGACGTTGTTTAGTGCAAAAAAAAAAAAAATACAAAAGCAAACTAGAAAACACCCAAAAAAACATTTCAGGTTTGTGTCAAAAGACATGACCACAAACAAACGTGGAAAGTTAAGAATGATAGAGAATCATCAAACTTGAGGGGAAAAGAATGAAACCTTTAGTGCCATGTAGATTATTTGAACCTCATGAGCATAATTCATATACTTCGAAGACGTCAAGAGCTCAAGCACACCAACACATAACCGTGTATTCAAATCAAAAACTGGTAAAGCCAAATACCCATGGAGATTGCAACGAATCGCACACTCTTGTTGCGGAAACTGTTTTGAGGTGTAATGATTTAAATCAGAAGCCCACTCTGGCAATCCTTGTCTGAATGTTCGAACAGCAGGACTACTGTCCTCTTCTTCAAGATCCTTATCCACAACAAAAGATTTGTTCACAGAATCCCGCCGATACAAAGAAAGCCCTACATCAGTTATCCCAGTACCAAATGGTTGATCTATAGTTTCAAGTAATTGGTGCTTCCCAACCGCATGAGGCGACCAAAACTGAACCAGAACATGTTGCTCTCGGAAAGTTAAGAGCCTTAGTGCAGCTTCTATCCTGTCCTGTAACTTCTGAGGATTGGGTCAATATTGTCAGCTTCCACTTCCGAGCCTATAGTTTAGACACAATCCAAGAAAGAAGCAAACCAGGATTATTAATTTCGTGAGAACCATAAGAACTCGGTTAAAAATCATTTAAATTAAAAAAAAAACACTTATTGTTGTTATTAAAAATACATCAAAAAAACTATGTGCTTAAATTTACATGTTTGAAAATTAAAAAAAGGTTACGCATGTGTAAGTTTACCAATTACACACGTGTAACTTTTTACCATAATTGTTAAGAGTAATTTAGAGAGGGGAGATGAATTAATTGACGAAAAAAATTCTTTTCTTGATGTTGTATATTAATAATAATAATAATAATAATAACAATAATAGTATAAAAATTAATTTTAATTGGTTTTTTCACAAGTTCTCACAATATTTAGAGCTCTCAACATAGCCCTCCCCAATATGTGTGTGCGTGTTGGTATATATATACAACTGCGACCACAAGATGTTTGTATGTGCATTTATATTTGTATATGTATGTGCATGTACACAGGTCCAAATCTAGATCAGCAAAAAACAATTCATACTTCAATATGTAAGATAAATCCATACTAGGACCTAAATATTATACTTTAAAATTTATTCAGTATCCCATACAAGTCCAAGCCGTCACAAAAATAAATAAATAAATAAATAGAAAAATGAACAGAAACTCTGACAAGCTTCTTCTACAGATAGAAAAATTAACAAGGAACTAAAAAGAAAGATGTACTCACATGGGTTGAACACCAAAAGTGATGTCATGTATCTTGAGTCATCTGAAAATGGGATTGTCAGCTGTCTGCAGGAAACTGTCCTCAAATTCTTATATGCATAATCGACTGGCTGGAACTTCCGCTTCAGATCCAGAGAATTTGGGTACATTTCAGCTTCTTGATTTCGAATACACTGCACAAGTAAGAGCCTGTTTGATCAAACGCGATAAATAGTACTGGATGAACAAGAAGCCTAAAGCTAACATACGGGTGTTCGAAATCAAGATTTGACAACTAACATACGGGCGTTCTAATTCATTTCATTTATACATAACAAGATTTGACAACTAACACCACTTTTAACTATTTCATTAATCGATACTTTGGGGAAAAAGTTCATACGTCTGAAAAATCCAAACACAAACGTAGTTAAATGGGCTTTTCTTATCTTATATTCTTGTTCATCTACCTTATATGTACTTTTGCTGATAACCTCATTTGTTGTATAACTTTCTTTCTAATTCTATCCATTCTGGACTTCTATAAGTTGGTAAATGTAGAATTTCACATTTGTACAGTTACAATTCAGATATGTATTTAATAATAAAATGGTAAATCAGTTAACAGAGTAATCCAATGAAAAAGACTAATTTCGGTTCTGATTCAAGAACATGTGAGACTCGTATATCCAGATGACCGACGAAAACCACATTTTGGTTCTATTAACAATAAGCACCCTTTAATGATCACATGCCACATCAACAATTCTGTATTTTACCTTTTCTTATCATCTATAAAAAAATAAATATAACAAAAAGTACTACAACAAGAAACCTCATAAAAAAATACATGATGAATCATATATCATATATGATATGTCAACAACAGACCATCAATTAGAGTAATATGGACTAGTAGACTTAACAACATATCAGATTGACCAATTACTGCAAAGTAAGCACTAGTGTGGATCACCACATGTCTCTAGAAGAGGAAAAATTTAACACCGAAAAAAGGAACCCGTGAAAAAAAAAATCTAGGTCCGCCACTGTGTTCAGTTACTTTTGAGAATCATTCAAGCAACTTTTCTTCAATCCAGCCATGGGCGGTGCCCCCCTTGGAACCCCCATGGTCTACGGGCTTTGCCACTTAAAAACCTTAGAGGTTCTTGGATACCGAAGTCATAATAACATTGATCGAGCATATACACGTATCAACAATTATTATGGATTATGATTTCTCATTTTGGACTACAGTGTAAAGCCAATTACCGAAAATAGCTTAGCCTATCAAAAATTCAAAACCACATACATTTTGGTTCAATTAACAGTAAGTACCCCTAAAGTACATGTCTAAAAGAGGGGAACATACAAATACCAACTCCACATCATTCATAATTCCAAAAAAACGGCGTACACAAACGAATTTCACTTAGAAACACACAGATCTATTTACTGATGAGTGTGCACACAAAATTGTAATCGTGTGTTGATCATTGACAGTGTAAGAAGCACAGAGAGAGTGAAATAAACGTAAAACGAATCGATTTGTGCGTAGAATGAAAAAACAGAAAAACTTTATGATTCAAAAGGATCGAAAACAGGTGAGAGGAAACATAGATCAAAGGATAAGAGATGGTGTTGGTTGAAGAGATTGAAACCCTACCGGTCTGTGATGAAGAAGTAGCAAATGCGGGTGTCTTGATAAAAAGCGTCGACTTCGAAAGTTGTTTGGAACTAATAACTGCCGCCGGTTATTAGGTTTTTTTTTTTTTCAGGCAAATTGGTTGGGGGGGGGGGGGGGGGGGGGGGTGTACGTGTCACGTTTGAAATATGCGTGGGGTTTCTAAGCCTAACTTTAAGATAGATTCAAGACAAAAGACAAGACATGCCATGCCTTTTGAAAAGGACTATTTGTACTTTTTTTTTGAACGGCCAACTAATAACATTTCATTCATGAAAGGTAAGGGTATCCGGGGCACTCTCGGGGAGGGTGTTCGGTGACCCCATTCCCCGATCGGGAACACCGCCGCCATCACCGCGGGGACCCGAATCGGGGAGGGGTTTCGGTGGGGAGACACCGCGATGAAATGGCACATTGATCGAGGATAGACGTTGGCAACGGTCGTTTTTTTTTTTTTTTTAAATTCAATTTTAACAATATAAATAACCAACTTAAACTCACTCTCAAATAATTTTTTTACCACACCCACCACTCTCAAACTCACTCTAAAAAAATCTATCAAATACAACACAAAATGGATTCCAATTTCCCGTTTTTTCCTCCCCTACCCGACTTTCCCGACGATGAAGGTTCTCCATCAAACGATAGTAGTTTAATTTTCTTCCAAAATCTCATTCAACAAGCGGAGATACTAGACACGGCATCGTCTAGTAAAAAAAAAATTGTCCCTCGAGATCGTGAGGGTGGCCACGAAACACTAATGGCCGATTATTTTGTAGAAAATCCAAAATTTAATGCCGATATTTTTCGTCAGAGGTTTCGTATGTCCAAGTCTTTGTTCCTAAAAATTGTTAGTGACGTCGAAGCGAACGACGAGTGGTTTCAAAAGGGCTTGGACGGGAGAATGAAGAAAAGTTTCACGCCGTTGCAAAAGGTTACTTCTGCGATTAAACAACTTGCAACCGGTAACCCACCAGACGAAAACGACGAGTATTTAAATATGTCTGAAAGGACCTCTCGTGAGTGCCTTGAATATTTCTGCCAGACGGTCTGTACAATGTATGCCGGTGAATTCTTACGTAGACCAACGAGTCACGACGTTGCGCTATTGTATCAGGCTCACGAGGAGAGACATCACCTACCTGGTATGTTGGGTAGTCTGGATTGTACACACTTCGTCTGGAGAATGTGCCCCACAGAATTGCGTGGACAATATATGAGAGGCGATCATCAATACCCGACGGTTATGTTAGAGGCGGTGGCGTCTCAAGATTTGTGGATTTGGCATGCTTTTTGTGGCCCGGCGGGTTCACAAAACGACATCAACGTGCTCCAACAATCTCCGTTATTTCTTACTCAACGAAACGGAACGGCGCCATATTGTCCATTTCAGGTGAACGACCACTTATACAAACGCGGGTATTATCTTACTGATGGGATCTACCCTAGCTGGTCCGTGTTTGTGAAGTCTTTTCCATATCCTCACATCCCGAATGAAAAAAAGTTCAAGAGGCAACACGAGGCCGCAAGAAAAGATGTGGAACGGGCGTTTGGTGTGTTAAAGGCGAAGTGGGGAATACTAAAGCGTCCAATGCGTTCCAAAACGGTGAAAAAGATAAGGTTACTCGTGTATACGTGCATTATTTTACATAACATGATTATAAAAGACGACGGAAGGGCGATAGCACCGGTACACATTCAAGATCCTCCAGTCGAACCCGTCTTCGCTGATACAGCTTATAGCGAGCTCATTGACGAAGAAACGCATTGGAGACTAAAACACGATCTCGTTGAGCATCTCGGACGTTTAGATTTACCTCACCTTGAAGTGAGTTCCGACGACGAGTAGTTTGTTTTTATATTTTTCTAGTTTGAATGTAATTTTTATTTTTCTAGTTTAAATGTAATTTTTATTTTTAATTTAATGAAATGTCTTTTATTAAATTTTATTAATATTTTTTTAATTTATAAACATGCATAATTTTACAACAAATAAAAAAAAACACAAGTCCCCTAAAAGGGGAGTGCCGCCATCAAATTGGGGTGTTAGGGGAGTTTAAGAGGGGAGTTGACGTGGCATATGCTGATTGGTTATGCGTAAGAGAGGGGACTCCCCTCTTAGGGGAGTGCCCCTCTCACCCTAAGCCGATAAGGTAAGGACTATTTGTATATTAACCAACTCATGATTTAATAACTAATTTTGGAAACAGAGATCGGTCTAGAACGTCACTCATGACCCACCCCCCAACCCTCTTCATATGGAAATTAATAAACGTATTTGATTTTTGGATAAAAACCAGATGGGAATCCATGACGTTGGATGGAAAGGGAACACCCAATGGCTGCTATGATTAAATATTTGTTTTCTTTAGCGAGGTGGCAACGATGGTGGCGGACACTGGGATAACGATGGCGTGCATGTCGGTGAAGGTGGTGGTGGGGTGGTGGCGGATTGACGGCGGCAGTGGTTGTGCCGATGACCAGTGACGAAGCTTGAAAATTTCCGCTGGGGGTCGGAAGTCACCGGACCTAAAAATTCTATATAAGTAAACTTTTTTTTATAAAACCGGGGGTAAAAAACGTATATACTTATAAAATTCTATACAAAACGTACATACATAACACTACTAAGCGAAAAGTTCAAGGGTTTGGGCGCTCCCGGGCCCCTTGAAAGTTGCGCTTCTGCCAATGGTAGAGTGGTGGAGACAATGATTGTGGTGCCAATGACGAGCAGGTAGAGTAGACAAGTAGTGGTAATGAATAGTGTTGACGCATTTGGTCTTTTCAGTTAACAAGTTTTATACTAATTGCATGTTTTGATTCGTCGACTAGTTTGAATAGATCTAAATTTACTCTTAGACGATTTTGATGTGACCAACAATCCATCCTTTAAAGAATGGGTCATGATCGCAAGTGTAGGTAACTAGCGTATTTGTATGTTTTAATTAGGGATATTGGATTTAAATAACCCCAACTTTCACCAATTGACTGATCGCACTCTCAACTTTCGACTTGTATTACACCACTCCCAACTTTCAACTTATTGGCCAATAGCACTCCTAAACTAACTGAACCCTAACCCAGTTAGTTTTTTTTTCCTGATATAGCACTTGTATGGTGATGTGGCATCTCACGTGGAAGTTTTTAGGGTATACGGAGTGGGCGGCAAACCCACTCGGCAAACCGCCTTTGCCGCGCGGTAACACCGCCGCCGGTGGGTTTGCCGCTCGGTGAAGGTTGCGGATGCGGGGAAGGGTTGACGATTCGGGGAGATGATCGGAGGAGAGAGAGAGGGAGGGTATGAGAGAGAGGGTAGTGTGGGGTGGGGTCCATGTCATCTCTCAACCAATCACACCTTTTTTTTTAAGTTTACCACTTCACCAAGTGTCTAATCATTGCCAACACTTTTCAACAAAGTTTAAACACTTTTCACTGATTGACGTGGCGCAATCTGATTGGTTGATTTTTTAGTTTGCCACTCTCAAGTGTTTAATCACTCCTTACACCCTTATAACGTGATAGCTGACGTGACGTCTGGCTTTGCTTTTTTGATGACGTGGCATGTGACGTGTCATCTGACTTGGCTTTTTTATGGCATGTCACTTGTTTGGTGACATGGCAACTGATGTTAGCAAACTAGGTTAGTGTTTGTTAGTTTGGGAGTGCTATCGGCAGTTGAAAGTTGGGAGTGGTGTGGTACAAATCAAAAGTTACGAGTGATATCGGCTAATTGGTGAAAGTTTGAGTCATTTAAATCCAATATTCCTTTTAATTATAGACATTTTTTTAAATTCTTATGTTTTGTTTTTGATTGTTATATTATTAGGTTAAGTTTTAAGTTTAATCTATGGCCAATGATCAAATTATAAGTTTGATCTTGTAGGAAGCATCCTAGCCTTACATGTAATAAAGTAGAAAAGTAGAGGGAAGAGTATTTTGGTCCACTTCTAACAACGTTATCACCTAACCCCACCCCTATCTTCACCATAAAGAAACAACTCACGTCACCCACACTCCCAACCATAGTCATCACCATCTAAACTCTCTGCTCTGCGTGGCCTCAGGTGTCACACCCCCAAAATACCACCAAGGGAATGTCCCTGCTAGGCGTGTGACGTACCAACAACGAGCCACTAATTACATTGAACCCATATAAGTTTCAAAATAAAATCCTCAATTATTAATGAAAAACACCATTAATAAGTTTGAATGAAAACCAACATGTTCAGCGGAAGCAAATAATAAACCAAGTTAAACTGTTTAAAACCAATGTATAGTATCAAGAATCCAATCACATAAATCCCTCCAATCGACCTGTAGGATCGTTTTGTGACCCAAACGAGTCGATCAGAAGAGTTCTTAGACTAAACCAGAGGCGGAATTCATTGATTCAGTCTTCGTTTAGCTTGTATATCACTAGAACATCATTTATCTGTCTTGTTTGTAGATCTGATAACAGTTTACAGGCTAGAGACACTTCGACAGCACTTCGGCGTCGGAACCAAGAAGCATACAAACGAAATCACATCAAGGGTAAATATAGGCTGCTGATTTCATTTGAAACAGCCCCAAGCGAAATCACATTTCAAACGGAATTACTAATTTCGTTTAAAATGGCTTGACAATTTCAAGCGGAATTACACCTCGTAATTTCGTTTGAAATCACCTCCAACCTATATTTTTCAGTTTTCTCGTACATCGTGACCTGATCTATCATTTCTAGTTACACAACTCGAACGAAGACGAAGTCGACAGACGTATCCACCAACAGACTCCCCCTCGGATGTTGACGAGTCTTCGGTACAAGTTTTTCAGCATGTCAACTCTTCAGTCTTGATCGGTCTTCTCAACCTTAGGAACTTCTCCTGGCTTTCCATAGCAACAGGATCAGAAACCTTGCTTCTTTGTCTTCAGACTCCCCCTTTCACTCAGCTGGGATCGCAGTCTGGAATTCTTTATCTGTAGCTTAGTGTCAAAACCTGGAATTGAACATCAGGAATCGAAACTTCGCTTTGTTCAACATTTCCTGCACAAACTTTCTCACAAACACATAAGTTTTCACAATAGTTACATCAAGTTCAAATTAATGACCTTGATTAACTAATCAAACTTTCTTTTGTTAAACACAAATTTCTTCATTTGAACATACACTCCCAAACCTGTTCATCATGTTTAGCACTTGAAATTTTAAAATTCAGCTCTTCAACATCAGTTGTCGAAAATCTTTTTGAATTTTCAAACAAAAGCTAAACTTCTAGAAAGAACAATATTGAAATGCAGTAAAGAAATATTTACAGACACTATTTTTGTGAGTTTGTGCAAGAGGATCATATCAGTTTATGTGACCAATCACTAGCATCGTTAAGCTTTAAACATTTTAAGCTTTAAACGATTCACATAGATTGACGATATTGTGGTCCACTTAAACTCAATCTAAAAACTTTCGAAATGCTTACTGATACGTTAAGGTATATTAATTTTGCACTAAATTCTTATGGACCCCACGATCTCAGCATATCCCCTCATCATGCAATACACTGACTCAAGTAATGCCTTTAAACTTTTATCAACTGTGACATGTGCGAAAACAAAGCAGAATGTTTAAACATTAACGATCAGGTCGATACTTCCGTATACGCAGAGAAAGTCCAATGTTTAAACAAAATAAAAAAATAAAACAAGTTGAAATTGTTTAGGCTTTAACCACCAGGTCGATACTACCGTATACGCAGATGTGATCCAAAGCTTAAACGAAACACCAAAGAAAATAAAGCAGAACGTTTAGGCAATAACATCCAGGTCGATACTCACGTATACGCAGAGGATGTCCAATGCTTAAACAAAATAAAGAAATAAAACAAGTTTAAATCTTTGCAAAAAGAATGCACAATCACAGCGACTTTTTAGCAAAGTTGTGAAAGTTCACAGACTTAACCAGTTTTATGTCTTTCGACAATCAGCGATTACTGAGTAGGCACACAATCAAGAAGGACAAAACTAAGTACTATGCTTTCAACCATATTTCCCACTAGAACTAGGCTTTTTCATTTAAGTTTGTATCGTTATCGCAAATCTACTAGTCTAGCTGAGCCTACCGTCATATCTTTAGTGAGACCGTTTATCACATTTTATCTCTCCATTTCTTTAGCATGCTGTGACCGTCTAACTGATCTACTATCATTTCCTCTTTTTTCAACAAAACTCATTTTTGCATTTTTCAATGTTTTTGGAATTTTCAAATTTTCTAATTAATTAATTTTTTTTTAAATTTTTACTCCCCCTAAAATCAAAATATGTCTCAATTTTGATTTTCTGGGAAAATTTGAAAACAAACTGTACAAGGTAAAGTAACAACATGATGAGAATCACTTCAATTCTCCATTCACCTGGCTTGAACAATCAGAACTCCCCCTGACAACAAACTATTTTCCCATAGTGATTTCAAAACACTTAAGTTTGTTTTAATCAAAATGTTTTTTTCCGGAAAATACGTTTTGTGTGTCATTTCACAAACTCGGGGTTTCATCACCTTGTTTTCTTCCATCACATGTAAGAATTTAACATTTCCCGATTCTCTCAACACAATCACTTGTAGAAAAGACAAATCAAGTACAACTTAATGTCCTTGATTAATCTTGTTGATCGAAATATCACAAATGTGAATTTCTCAATAAAGATGCCGATTCATGCTCCACGATTACCAACTTGGGAGCTCCGGCAAGTAAGGGGTTTCATTTAAAGAGATCCACCCAAGCCTGACGAGCCTTGGGTGTCTTTGAGTGATCGTCACTCGATTTCTTTTCAAATTTTTGTTTTAAATTTCCGTTTGACAATGATGGAAAACATGCATCATCTATTGTCTTAACGGAATTATCATCTTTTACCTCAACAAATGGCTCCTCTGGCTTTGACGAACCAGATTCATCGCCCGAACGTGGCTCTTTTGACTTTGACAAGTCAAATTCATTGCCTGATTGTGACTTATCTGACTTTGATGAGTTAGTTTCATTGCTAAAACGTGGCTCCTTTGTTTCCGAAGAAACAAACTCATCGCCAGAAAGTGAAAATTCCACATTCTTTTGTTTGTTAATCACTTGATTAACCACTTTTTCTTTCTTTAATATCCCTTTCGTCCTCAGATTTGTATCTGATGAATCCGTTTTACTTGACTGATTAGTCTTTGAAGAGCAAAACAATTTATCAGAACTGTTATCTGATTTTCCTGTTGTATCCGAGGACAAAATCCTTTCGAGATATTCCCTTGCTTTCTTCCTTAGTCTGTCTTTCTGCCCTTGTGAAAGCTTTACTTTCTTTTCTAGAATTTTTTGTTCTTTGGGCTTTTCTTCGATTTTGACTGGTTTCTTTGCCATTTTCTGAGATACAGCCCTCGATCTTCCCTTTGATCTCATTGGGCAATCTCTCGCAATGTGACCTTTGATTTGACAATCATAACATCTTCTCGTCTCAAAGCTCTGACTCTGGCAGTTAACAGCAATGTGTCCTCTAAAACCGCAGTTATAGCACATTCTGTTATCGTACCATTCACCTCTTTCATACTAAACACTTAGATCATGACATTGTTTGGCCTTATGATAATCATCACTTCTCTTGAAAGCTGGATTTGGCATTTGAGCACTGTGGTCAAACCTACACCACTTATTACCAACAGTTTTTGAGTTTTGATTTTCAACTTTTTGTGATTTTTTATCACGATTGGGTGATTGAACCGATGATCTTTTATTTTCACTTTGAACATTTTTTGAATTTTTCAAATTTTTAACTTTTTGTTTTTGTTCCACATTCTTCTTCAAAGGTTTTTGCGTAGAGCATTCTCCCTTTTCAGTTGATTGCAGAACAGTTTCTTGAAAATTTTCTTTTAATTTCAAAAATATTTTCTTTTTCTCCTCTATGTCATCAGATCCATCATAACAATCTTCAATTTTGACTTTGTCAAAATTTGTGACATTGTCACTTATTGGAATTGCATTTATCGGTTTTGGACAAGGATGAATCAGAAATTCTGACGAGGTCACAAAACCTTTCAATTTCTTTTCAAGCTCATCAATTTTATTCTGAGCGTTTTCAGCTTCTTTTTCAAGATGAATGATTTTCTGAAGATGAGAATTTATTGCAATTTACTTTTCAATATTATTTTTGCCAAAAATAGATTTCTCATCTTCTAAAATCTTTATTTGACTTTGAAAATCTTTTTCAATTTTTAATTTTTCATTTTCAAATATTTTTATTTTATTTTCAAAATCTTTTTCTTTTTCTTTCAAAATTTTGTTTTCAAATGTCAAACTGTCCACATCACTCAATAGTTTGACATTTTCAGATTTTAATTTTTCACAATATAAGCACATCCCAGGCATCTTTTCATCATCAGCTTTCTTTTCATTTTTGAAAGCTGGAATTTCTTTAACCTGTTCCTTTACCACCTGAACTTCTTCCTCAGACTTGACGTTTGAGTTTACTGATTCAGAATTTGAAGTTTCATTTGTTGAAGTACTTGATTTTTTGACTTCATCATTCTGTGATAACTCAGTTGACTCATTTTGTGTAGATTTTTCTTGATGAGCATTGTCAATTTGTTTCTTCTTGGTTTTTACACTTTCTTCCACATTTGCTGCATCATGATTTTTCATTTTTGCAGCTTGTTTATTTTTAAGCTTTTCCAGTGAACCTGCATAAAACATATTAAACAATTCAAGTGCAAACACTCCTTTATAATATTCAAGTTTTTCAATTTCTTCACTGTCATCTTCACTTTCTTCATCTGATGAGTGATCAAAAACTGGAGCTTTCTCTGAAACAACTTCTGAATTATTTTCAGCTTTTTCTGAATCAACTTCTAAACCCTTTTCAGTTTTATCTAAAACAGTTTGTGAATCCCTGTTTATTGGAACTGGTTCTCTTGAAATTGATTCTTCTAAAACTGGTTCTTCTTTTGTCTCCGTCTTGTATGTACCTGCACAAAAAATTTTAACAAAATCAAGAGGATTCGTATTATCATCAATATAACAACCCCTCTTAATATCGTATTTCATAACATCTTTTGCTACAAGACACATGTGGACTCTCTTTTTTATTTCAAAAACCACATTCAAACTTAATTTTTCCAAGTCCTTCTCTATTCCATTCATCAATTCCTTTTTTTTCTTATAATTTTCATACTCATGAGTTTCAAGTTTACAGATAAATCCTTTTAGAGAAAGCTTTGAAAAACTAGAATCCTTTTTTAAGTTTTTCAAAAATTCATCCCATTCTGCAGGTAAAGCATCTGCAAACTTTGATATTTGTTCAGCATGTGACATTCTTATCTCGTGATTCTTTAAATTGTCAATCAAGATATCATATCGCTGGGCTAACTTTTCCAAATTTTCATTTTTTATACACAAAAAATATTCAAATCTTGTAGTCCAATCTTTCTTTTTCACCTCTCTATAACTACTATCCAAATATCCTCGACACCAACTGTTTAACCTTTCAAGATCATGATTTTCCATCCCATCAAACATTTTCGTCATACTTAAAAAACAACCTGATGTGAAGTTTACACAAAACGAACAACCTGAATTCATTTTCAAACGAAATCGCAAATTTCACACGATATAATCTCCTCACACGGAATACCTTGTTCAAGCGAGATTACCCTTACAAACGGAATTAACACTTTGGTGCGAAATCTCTGATTTCGTGTGAACAAAACACACTTTCAAACGGAATACCAATTTGAAACGAAATTAACTAATTTCGCTTGAAACTTTTCAAACGGAATTACACCCTGAAACGGAATTAACTATTTCAAGCGGAATTAAGGTGTATTTTTCAAGCGGAATAGCGATTTCACGCGGAATCAACTTGCTAATTCCGTTTGAAATGTTGCTGACATCATCAAATCGATCTGTTTTTGGCAAAATTGATCAAGTTCTAGGCCGATTTTAGGTCTGATTCTTTCAAGGGTTTGTTAAAACTATGTTTCGCACATTATATGTGAAAATCAGTCCATTTTAACCGTGAAAACTTGATTAATTTTGAAAAGAAGGTGTAGAAATCAGAATTTTTCAGCGAAAACAAGCTAAAAGGTAAGAACTCTTCCTTCTGAGCTCTGATACCACATGTAGGATCGTTTTGTGACCCAAACGAGTCGATCAGAAGAGTTCTTAGACTAAACCAGAGGCGGAATTCATTGATTCAGTCTTCGTTTAGCTTGTATATCACTAGAACATCATTAATCTGTCTTGTTTATAGATCTGATAACAGTTTACAGGCTAGAGACACTTCGACAGCACTTCGGCGTCGGAACCAAGAAGCATACAAACGAAATCACATCAAGGGTATATATAGGCTGCTGATTTCGTTTGAAACAGCCCCAAGCGAAATCACATTTAAAACGGAATTACTAATTTCGTTTGAAATGGCTTGACAATTTCAAACGGAATTACACCTCGTAATTTCGTTTGAAATCACCTCCAACCTATATTTTTCAGTTTTCTCGTACATCGTGACCTGATCTATCATTTCTAGTTACACAACTCGAACGAAGATGAAGTCGACAGACGTATGCACCAACACGACCCATGACCACTCCAGCTACTCCAGACAGCAAGTTCCCAAATCCAAGATATCTAACCACCTGCGAGCATGCAACAAGTGTATCAAACAACGCTGGTGAGCTCATAGTTTTACGAAAACGTTGGTTACCAAGTGTTTAGTTAATCCATTGAAATTAATGTTGATAATACCTCGAATACAAGACGTCTCCTGGTTTACATTGCCCTTTCTCCAATGCTCCTATCAAAGCATTGGTCATGACTAGGTCATTAGTTCAACACCCGTCCTCCCAGGTACAGGGTGAGGTTGCCAAACCTAAGTAGCGCTACTAACTAATACCTTGTTACCTCTCAGGTAACCAAACAACACGGAGGGACTTTAAAGGTGATAGTATGAGTATATTATCCAACATTACCGATTTACAACAAGACGTATTCCTCTCAGGAATACCCAAACAAGTTACCCAAAACCTATCCCTCCCAGGGATACCCGAAACTGTCCCAACCACCGGGACGCATGCTCAAGAGAGAGATGAACTCACCTTCGGTTTGCTCGGTTAGACTAAATGCTTGTTCACAGTTGGTCAATCAAATCCTATTATGGTTACCAGTGACAATCAGTTTTCACGTTTACGTAAATCACAATCTTTCGTGCACATTGAACAAGTATTCACAAGTATAATTCGTACTATCACTTAAGTTAGTAGCAAATATTCACACCAACGCATATCCATATTGTATATTCATGCCTTATACTTGTTCAGTTTAACCTAGACATTTACTCAAACAATAACACAATATAATATCGGGCTACACCATAAATGTGAGTATGTGTGTGGCTCATGGACCCGAAGCCCATCAGGCGTCGTATCCAGTATCGCGGCCCAACTATCACAACTGGCCCAAATGGATTACATTCATTGTGTGCTGAGCCCTTCTAAAAGGTCAAGTGACAAAACGTCAAGTTTCACTCCAAATAAATATAACATAATCATCATTCTATCAACATCACCAATCATGCAACTTTATTCTCTGACAATTAATCCCATAATTATCTCTAATGGCTATGACACAATCATACACATTCAATCAGGTCAAGCTACCTAGATCCTACAACATGTATTATGAAACAACCCAATATAATTAAGAAAATAATACAAGGCCTATTGAAGTGCATGGCCCAAATGAATATATCATCTACCCATGTGTGCGGCCCACTCGATCTTAACCCACAACCGATCACAGAACTTCAGTTTAATCCCAATCATAATACAAAACATCACATAAATCGAAATCATGAGCCGACACCTTACCAATTACTAATCTTGAAAGAAACAATTTGTCATTATCACCATTGAATTCGATTGATTAGTCCAATCCGATTTCCATGTAATTCACAAACCATCATAACAATAATGTTCGTTATTCCCTAGACTATCACATGGCAACCTCATTAAAAATACCCATGTGCTTTGATTAAGTCAAGATTACATCACATGGCAGCCATTTTTCTTTATTCAAGGTTCTCATATTTAGTGACCATTTATCTTCCCATCTATTTGACCATTTCTTTTTCATAACTTTCACAATCAAATTGTTATCATAACCCTCATTAACCTAATTATCAAACCTCAAGATCATGTTCAATATAATTAACATCAGTACATAAACAGTTTACAAGCAAGCCCTATAATCATGCTTGAGGTCTAACATAACCACACATATTCACGGATCATACATAAACAGTATAATCGCTAACATTAATCATACCTTTAGATTTAATAGTTGGTACATATAAGATCCTATCATCATGCACACATATGCTATACATCATAACAAGATCAAATAACTTAAGGATTAGCATAATATAAATTTACTAACCAAGAGGGGCTCGACTGAACACACTAATGTCTCAAACTACACGATCGCCTCGATGGGGGGGAGGGTCGTCTGTCGTCCACAAGTTTGAGATAGGAAATAGGGTTTGAATATGTATTGAGCTAATGAGTTACGTAATCCATGTGTATATGTATTCTACACTAACCCCCCCCCCCAAAACAAAACAAGGAATCCACTTGGGCTTACTCGGCCCAACCATGATTTCAGTGTATGTGGATGTATATAAAAAAATGCAACTGATCACATAATCCTTATTTCATATAATTCACACAAAACACTAACCTATTCCAACTATCCTATTTGTTACGCAAGTGTAAGATTCCTTATCACATGTTCATGCGAAACATTTTTTCACGTAGTATTACATACAAACATAAACCATAGCAACATGAGGGTAATATACATATCACTAGAGGGGTGGGCTCAATCGAGTAGTATGGGCTGGACACATATGGGCCGAGGTAAATCAAACCAAAGGTAGCCGAGGTGTGTAAGTGTAGCCCACTTATAGCCCTCTTATAAGCGCGACCCACTACACCCGCAAGCGCGTAACATATACGATCATAATTTATGTTTAGCAAGTTTACTAAAGTTGAGAATGTCTATAACTAAAGTTAACGGAGTTATAACAACGTAGCACGTTACACGTAGGAAAGGGATAACGGAAAGTTGAAATCACAAGATTAACGTCACAAGATTAACCTTGAAAGTTCGGGTTGTCACATCATCCCCAACTTGAAAGAAATTTCGTCCCGAAATTTGACAAGTAAGCACAGCGAAATGAAGTGGTAAATCAAGATTGTTGCGGATTTTCCTCAGGTGCCACATCATCCCCAACTTGAAGAGGAATTTCATCCCAAAATTCACCAGTAGTACCAGATTTAGATTGATCATCAGGAAAAAGTTGAGGATACTTGAGCTTCATTTGATCCTCGCGTTCCCACGTGAACTCCGGTCCACGTCTTGAGTTCCAACGAACTCTCACGATTGAAATTTGACTGTGTTAACAGTGGGTTTCTCAACAAGGGTATCACAAGTGTTGCGTCGAACATACGCTTCTTTAGGTTCGAGACATAAATGAACTTGTGTACGTTATCTAATTCGTCAGGTAACTCGAGTTTGTAGGTTACGCTACCAATTCTTCCCAGACTATTGAATGGTCCATCGTGACGTCAGTTAAGCTCGCCATGCTTCCCAAGCATTCCACACCCTCCCAGGGTGAGACTTTCAACACGATACGATCGCCTACAGCGATCTTCCAGCGTTTCCCAAGTTTATCAGCTTTCCTGACGGTCACGCGTTGCCGCCAATCGAATCCCGATCCAAACAACCTTCCCAAGAGTTTCGAGTACCAGTCCTGGACCAACTGACGCAGTGGTACTCAACCATTGGTAAAAGTTCTTCCAATTAGCTCCAAAGCCAGTCACACACATGCTCGCAGCATGTCTTCGAGTGCTAGGAGAGTTCGTTTTCTCTGATCATTTGCACAACGGCGATAAGCAATGCTCTGGTTCTGACGTGAGCCAAGGGTGTTGTGTATTGCCTGACATAAATCATGCATAGATCAAATTCAGAGGTAACAGGAGTTGGCACCTCGTACCTAAAATTTGCCTCTCTCAGAGGAACATTCACAACTGTGAAGACTCGTCAGTTTTCTTGATTGCAAGAAAGTGTGCTGGTATCGTGTGTCCATCAACGATCATCCAGGTGATAATGTTTCTGTTTCAAGTTGTAAGTAGACTAATGATAAAATCCATGGCAGTCTGTTCCCATTTCTTGCGTTTCTGGTTGCCAATATCCCACCTTGACTTTCCCACAAGTCAAACATCGTTCTCATGCGTTGCTATGTGGGCCTTCAGGCCCGGTCACCCGTACATGGTCTTTAGGTTTTTAATACATCCTATCAAAACTCCGGTGAATAGGATATCGAGACCCGTGTACTTTGTCTGCACCAGTTCCCTAAGGTTGCTGTATAGTGAGGTTCGTATTCGTTCCATGAAGTAGCAAATATCGTCCGACCTGCCAAAGGTTGCTTCCGCATGCCCCGCATGGGTTAATCTTGAGAACTCTCTTCCTTCAGCTCTCCAGTTTGAGTAAGACGAGTCTGATCAGGTATGTTAGAGTCGATAGCAAGCTGCAAAGCTCATACACGTCCAGGTTTCACGGTCGTATTCATTCAAAAGTTCCATCCAGCGATGCCATCACATGTTTAGCTCTCTTGAAACAAGGGTACACGGGAGGCCTTTGTGATCGGTCTAAGCGGTGCATTCGGTACCATCCAAGTAATGCCTCCAATTTAAATCCAAAGACTATGGCTTCCACCGCAGGTCGTGACTCGTGCAGTTCTTCCTGTAAGTCCACCATGTAGGCCATCTCCTTCTCATGTTGCATCGACATGTAATTGGGACTCTGATTCGAACCATTATGGTATACCGCCAGATCATCGGTACCCTTGGATAGGAGTGATGCTCAGTGCGTTGCAGGGTTGGGTTTCAAAAGTTGAAAAGACGTTCCCCTATTTCATTTCCCATGAATTCACAGCTCCCCGCTGTGCTAAGGAGGTTGAAGTTGCGCAATCCTCGAAAATTCCATGATGAATCCGCGATAGTATCCAACGAACCCAAGGGATTGCTGTATCCCAGAAGGAATCTGAAATTCCATAAGGTCAATCTGAAATTCCACCTGACGATGTGGAGGTAAACCATGTAACTCTTCAGAAAACACGTCAGAAAATTCACGAACAACTGGAAGATACTCGATCTTCCTTTCTTCAGGTTGTGAATCGGTAACAAGAGCTAGTATAGCAGGGTAGCCCTTTCGTAGACACTTCTAGGCTTTCATGGTTGAGATGATGCCAACCATGGCACCACTACGATGACCTTGAACTGATAAGGATTCCCCACTAGGGAAAGGGATAAGCACGATTTTCTCTTTACAAAGAATTTCCGCTTGATGCATAGATAACCAAATCCATGTCAACGACCACGTCAAAACTTACAAGAGTATCAGGAAGTAGGTCAATGGCGAACACTTGACCCATGAGATCAAGTTTACAACCAAAAAGAACATGAGAAGCTTCTATCAGTTTACTATCAGCTAATACTACTACATGCTTATTTACAAGAGGGGTGAGAGTCAGTCCTAACTGACGACTGAACCCTAAAGATACATAACTCCAATTGGCACTAGATTCAAATAGAACAGAAGCAAAAAGATCATTCAAAGAAGACGTACTGGTCTCAACATTGCCATCATTGCGAGCTTCCCCAGTGCTAATAGTAAATACTCTTCCACATGCCCTGTTCCCACCATTGTTCCCATTATTGTTACTCCCAGTATTGTTGTTGTTGCCAGCATTCTGATTAAGCTGAGGGCAATCCCTCTTAAAATGACCCTCATCACCACACTGAAAGCACCCCTTTTGATTACCCTGATTCTGTTGAGGCTGCTGCCTCTCCTGTTGTTGTGGCTGCTGCTGCTGCTGCTTAGGAAGCCAGACCCTACAATCTTTAGCCATACGACCCACCTTGTTGCACCTGTGACATACCCGGGTGCATGGCCCACGATGGTGGAACATACACTTATCACACTTTGGTAGCTTTCCCGTGTAGGAACCCTGATTTGAATTGTTGCTCTGATTGTGGTTCACAGAAGACGATTGGCTAAAATTGCGGTTGATACTGTTGTCCGGCCTTTTCTGAGTTTGACTGGAACTGGTTGCTTTGCTAGCATCATTCCATTTACGTTTGTTATCACTAACAGGTGTGGTAGCTGTAGTAGTAGGGGTAGTAGCAGAAACACGAGGCGGTAGCGATCCACGCTCGACCTCCTGGTCGGTGATCTTGTGTGCTAAACGGATAATCTGAGGTAGATTGTTAAGGTTCGCGGCAGTAACATAGCCCTTAACCTGCGGGGCTAATCCCTTGAGGTACAGCTCGATTCTTCGGTGTGGAGGTCGTGACAAGTTTGGGCACAAAATTGCTAGCTCATGAGATCGCTTTGTGAATGCCTCGATCTCCGACCCCACCATCTTCAAATCATAATACTCGTTCTCAAGCTTCTGGATCTCATCACGAGGACAATACTCCTCTCGCATCAACTCCTTGAACTCATCCCAAGTAGTGGCATTCGCCATCTCAATACCCAACATCTGAACTTGGGCATTCCACCAAGTCAAGGCACCATCCTCGAGGGTGCCTGAAGCATACTTCACCCGATCCCCCACGGGACAGTTGCACATAGCAAACACAGATTCGACCTTCTCAAACCAACGCAAGAGTCCCACAGCTCCTTCAGTCCCACTGAAGGTCTGTGGCTTACAATCCATGAAGGTTTTAAACGTGCAGGCAGGTGGATTGTTTTGGTTCGTAGGTTGACCTAAAACGGAAGAACGTACAACATACAAGTAAGATTTGAGTATACGACACAAGGATAGATAGTAATTGGCACATATCGTACCAGCCTGGTAAGCCGCTAGAGCTTCAGCCACACGAGTGTTGATCAAGTTGGTTACTTCGGCCTGAGTCATAACAATGTGGCCGCGTCCATGGCCTCGTCTGCTCATGTTTCTATACAAGAAGAAAAAGGATTTAAAATGCTAGTTCGAGTAGAAGTCAAGCATTACTATGACCTCCATAGACTACTGAGTTCTAATCATAAAGCCAACTAACAGGGTGGAACCCTTTTCACACTCGTTAAGCCTCACTGGGACTCACATGCACCTCACGTTATTATTATGTGTGCACCCATAATAATAAGGCGATTTGCATGCTTATCTCAGTGCCTCTTAACTCGCGCTAAGAGATTCCCCGAATTCGAGTGATAAGACAGATGACACCACAACATAGATCATGAAAGTTCAAGAAGAGTCGCACTCTTAAAACACGTAACATGGGTTGACAACATATAACTCATACTGTAGTGCCAAGTGTGTATTCACGTGTGATGTTATTCATAAGCAAACACTAGATATGCTATGCAATAGTAAACAAGAGACGAACCTTGCAATCTGGAGCTGAGTGTCATAGTCAATTTCGGATTTGTTCAGTTATAGTCTGGTTTTATAAAAACATTTTAAAACCAAGTTCACTATAACCAGTGGCTCTGATACCAAACTGTCACACCCCCAAAATACCACCAAGGGAATGTCCCTGCTAGACGTGTGACGTACCAACAACGAGCCACTAATTACATTGAACCCATATAAGTTTCAAAATAAAATCCTCAATTATTAATGAAAAACACCATCAATAAGTTTAAATGAAAACCAACATGTTCAGCGGAAGCAAATAATAAACCAAGTTAAACTGTTTAAAACCAATGTATAATATCAAGAATCCAAACACATAAATCCCTCCAATCGTGTAACGCCCCAAAAATCTGAATGTTAAGATTTGTCGTGTGTTCCTATATGACACGTCATGAAATAAATAACTAGGCTATTTAACCTAGTTAAGGGTATGGTCAAAAGTATTAAATGATGAAGGTAGTGTCAGTTATGTTTTAAAGGCAAACCCGAGGGGCTAAAGTGGAACAAATGAAAGTTACTTACTAATTAAAAGATCAACACACACACACAAACACACATACATGTGTGTTCGTGAAGCTTCAGGAGCTCTCAAGAGCTCCAAACCCTAACTCACATAAATCACCAAATTGAAGGGTGAATCGAGGCTCAAATTCAAGAAGGAACACGGATTAATGATCACCTTCACGAGGGGATCATAAGGTATGTCTTAAATCTAAGATTTGTGATCATGTGTGAAGTGGGTTATGCTCAAATCCGTGAGTTAGTATGAAATTGATCATGTATAAGGGTTAGAATCATCGTATAGAACACGGGTTATGTATGGTTTGTGTTAATTTGATGATTAGAGGTGAAACCCGTTAGTTAGGGTGAAGATGATGACTAGAATCACCTCCCGTGTCCGAGCCTTATTGAAAGATTGATGTATTATGTGGGTATGATGAATTCTTGTTAGATGAATTAGGAGAAATATGATGATGATATGTTTGATGTTTATTTGGGAATGATCCATGATGGTTAGTAGTAGGTTTTGATGGGTTATGTATGAATTTAGAAGATTTATGCATGAATTAGTTGTACGTTATGCTTAAAAGGTAGTACGTACATCGAGTGTATGATAAAATGTATATAGTGTCGTCCGTATAGTCGATTATGATGTTACGGGTATATGTTGATAAGTCGAAAGTTACATATGGATAATAGTTGACTTTTGAAAGTCAACAAGTATAAGAAACATGATTTAACTCGTTGTGGTAAAAGCAGGATTATAGGAAGTCGTTTGGGCATGTTATGTTAATTTGCGTTAATTGTGATTACATGATGATGTACATGTGTTGGAAAGGATATGGAGTCGATTATATGTTTTATTCTTGTTAGAAATGACTAAGGAAAGTTAAGTGTGAAATATGCGATTGATATGATTGTTAACATGTACAAATGAGCATGCTAATAAGAACGTGATTCGATGAAATGAAAGTATAGGAATCACGACGAGACGGGCTCAAGCATGAGGTGTTAACGGGTCAAGAAAAGGCGAGGAATCGGATACGAGCACGGACGCATAAGGTAAGTGATTTCCGTAATCACTTCTTAGTTCGATTAAGTAATAAAGTGTTTTAATTAATTAAACATGATGTTTGAGGTCATATATGTGTTGAAGTCTTTCGACGTAAATGATGGGATTAAAGTTGACCAAAATGCCCTTGATGGGTATTTTGGGCAAACGATCTTAAAAGTAGTTTAGAAACAAGTTATTCGATTAGTGTAATGTTTTGGACAAGTATGGAAGTGGGGAGTATGGTTTGGTTAGTCATAGACCAATTAATGCGCGAATACCCTTAACGGGTCAAAATAAGCATATGAACGATAATGTGTTAAGAGGATGCAAGACATCCAAGAATTTAGTAATTTATGATAGACGTCACTGATATTAGTAGGTTTAGAAGAGGTTATGGTAAAACAAACAAGTTACGTTGATGTACGCATGAACAGGTAGAAATTTGGTAAGAGGGTAATAAGCCGAAGAGTTAAAAGTCTGAAATTTTATTATGTCGGATGTTGGATTTTAATTCCATTAGATGGAGAATTAAATTACGGACGTGTAGGAAAAAGAATCGGGTAAAACGGGTCAAAAACGAGAGAGTTATGCTTGTTTCCGTGAAATCGGATCGTGCTGGGAATATGCAGCAACCAGCTGCACCTGTTCTGTGAAAACAGGGGCTTGGCGTGACGCCAAGGCCCTTGGCATCACGCGAGGCCCCCTTTGGTTGTCGAAAATTGTTCGTTTGCTCCGTTTTGTCTTGGGAACTCGTTTAAACGCGTTTCAAGTTACGTTTGACTAATTTAACTTACGTTTTTATGAGCTTAAGTGTATGCACTTATGTAGATAGGTATGTATGTATGTTTATAAGTATGCGAGCAAGTACGTGGATATAGGATGGTATGTATGAAAGTAGGTATGTATGAGTTTTGGTATGATGCAAGTAGGGATGTATGTATGTATACATGTATAATGTCATGAGTATACGTAATGATGTAGGTATGTGTACTTGTAGATACGTATATAATGATGTAGATGTGTTTATATGTAAGTACGCATGTAGGTTGGCATGTATGAGTGTGAGTATGTATGCAAGTAGGTAGGTATGCATGTGTGTACGTATGTATATGTGGAAATAGTATGTATGAAGTTTAGGTATGTATGTAAGCCATTCAGTACGATTAAGTGTTTATGTTGTTTATCCGTGTACCTGGAGTTATAAGTGAAATACAGGAATGGCAAAGAAGTCTCACCACGGATGGTATGACAGGATGGGAAAGCTGGGATGTGAAGAGTTAACGAAACGAGAAGTAAACGTGAACAAACCTTGTATGTTTATAATCCGTACTAATGTTGTGAATTTTATGTGGTGAGCGCAGGTAGTACCAGTTCATGAGGATATCAAAGGATTGGAGATCGAGGATCGAGTCACAAAATAGATTGTACGGGAGTGTTGAGTACGTATTTGAGTGAAGCTAGGTTATGGTTTCTTATTGTAAATGAGTATAATAAATGTAGTTATTGTGAAAGAATTAATCTTAAAAATGAATTTAAGTGCGTCAAGGGGTTTATAAAGTAGAAAAAATTTTATGGTACGTTTTTCCGCTGCGACTTTAGTCAGTTACGAATTAGGGTGTAATAAGTTGGTATCAGAGCCCTGGTTTGAGGGAATCAAGTACGAGAAGGTAAGTACTTGAACTCAAACTTGTGTGCTCTTGAGATAAGAAATCTGTACAATCTAAGACTCGATCAAGTTCCAAAGGTAAAGGCTAATGTAGGTATGTACTTATGTATACGTATAAAGAAACTGACGGTTTTGTATGTGCAAGGTAAGCATAGGTGTTTCAAGAGGATGATCCGTGAATGCAGTTTAGGACGAATAACTAGAACCGTCAAGAGGTAAAAAGACAAATAGGCAAATGAGCCCAGGTACGTAAATTCGATATGTGGGTATGTGTAATAGTGAAATTCATTAAGAGAAGGAAAATTTTTAATGAAGGATAATGATAGTATAGTAATGAAGTACTGAAAGTGATACACGCGCCGAAACCTAAGTCTACGGACATAAGGTGACAATTACATGAAGGCACGAAACTACTATGTGGATTGTGTACCTGGCCAGTACACAAGAAACGTATGACGTTCGTGAGATCATGATAATTGTTACAGGTATGTCCGGTAGGATTGGGTAGCGGGCGGGCGTGTGGGTGAAATGGGAAGTAAGACTCTCTGGAAATTGAGAGTACTATGTAGGAATGAAAAACATGCCTGATAAGAAGGAAGAATGTTGAATCCGTGATTAAGTGCGGATCAACAAGATATGAATGATATGATTGAATCCGTGAGACGAATTCAAGGATGAAAGGCATGGATGATATGTTTGAATCCGTGGGACGGATTCAAGGATGAAAGGCATGGATGACATGTTTGAATCCGTGAGACGGATTCAAGGATGAAAGGCATGGATAATATGTTTGAATCCGCGAGACGGATTCAAGGATGAAAGGCATGGATAATATGTTTGAATCCGCGAGAAGGATTCAAAACGCAGAAGTAATGAAAGGCATGAATGTAATGTTTGAATCCGTAAGGCGGATTCAATGAATGAAAAAGCATGAATGATGCGTCTGAATCTGTGAGACGGGTTTAAGAATATAAAAAGATGAAATTAATCCGCTTAAGAAGGTGTCGACAGTTTGACCATGATTGAGTCGAACGAGTCATAGAAATAAGTATAAAGTAAAAGGTGATAGTGTAATAGACGAAGTTTTGTATAGTTATGTGTTAGATGTGTTAGTAATGGACTCTTAGAAGTCAGAATCATGACGGGCTGTGACCCGGACAATAATTTGAGTATGGGCGGGAATGGTAAGCTTGGTAAGAAATATTAAAACGAGGTAATAAGGTCTTTGCAAGTAAGCATGAATGGAAGGAAGTACGAGCGTGTACTTCCATTGGCGAAACGATTAATAGAATAAAAGGATTGCATGTAAGAGTTAGAATGTGTGGTATGTTATAGTAGGTACGTAGGAAATTGTAGAAGAGTTATAGGTGGGTAATCACCTAGTGTAATGAATGTTTAAATGACATATGCTAACCGCCGATGTTGTTGATGATAATGTTAGAACTATTGATGTGATGAAACCAACCGTATTGGTGAAAGGTTGTGCACGAGTGGAAGCTCATTACACGGAGGAATGAAACCTGGCCTGTACGGCTAGTACTCGAGGAGAAGATGGTCGATCTGGGTTGCGGGTCGTTGGTTTGAGAAATGAAAAAGAGGTTAGTAAAATTGTTTAACTCATGTTGAATAGATATGAACTAGTACGACACATGAATATTATAAGTTAAGTAATGCATGAAGTGGAAGCAATAGTAATGTGAAATGAACGACGTGATTTAAAGGTAACGTAAAGGTATGCAAGGTACAAGTAACTGTAGAAAACGTAGAATAAGATTAAAGTTAGAGTTAAGCACGTAGGTGTGAATAAGAAATGGTAGTTTTGTTATGATATCAAAACAAGAGTTAAATATTATACAGTGCTTGTAAAGAATGTAATCTTAAGAGATGAGATGAAGGTAATAGATTCGTTATGAACGGATCATAATGATGTATGTATGGTTATAGATTAAAGAAGTGGGTATATAGACCCATTATTAACCGGTCAAGGAAATAGGAATGATGTGTGAAGTTATAGTATGGAAGGCATGAACTCATTAGAAAGAAGCCAACTATATGAATAGTTTATGAATCAAGAATGTATAGTTACCGATGTATTAGTTAAAGTTAAACATATCTGAGTATATACAAATTTCGATGCAAGATCGTATAGTCGATGAAAACATTATGAATGTTGAAATAAACAAATGGGAATGTTAGTAATGGGATGTTGGAATGGTTTCAAGTAAATAAAAAGATATATAATGCATATGATATTCGAGTATTAGAATGATGAATGAACCATTAGCTATGAAGGCGGTTAGGAATTAGCGTTATTAGTGAAAGCGACACTAATAAGAACTCCGGAGCGGGTTCTTTAAGAAAGAAGATAGTCGTTATGGTAGTGTTGATGGGACGTAGAGAAGAATTAATTAGTGTTAAATAGAGGTGAGAAAGGCTTCGGGGACGAAACCTTATTTAAGGGTGGTAGACTTGTAACGCCCCAAAAATCTGAATGTTAAGATTTTTCGTGTGTTCCTATATGACACGTCATGAAATAAATAACTAGGCTATTTAACCTAGTTAAGGGTATGGTCAAAAGTATTAAATGATGAAGGTAGTGTCAGTTATGTTTTAAAGGCAAACCCGAGGGGCTAAAGTGGAACAAATGAAAGTTACTTACTAATTAAAAGATCAACACCCACACACAAACACACATACGTGTGTGTTCGTGAAGCTTCAGGAGCTCTCAAGAGCTCCAAACCCTAACTCACATAAATCACCAAATTGAAGGGTGAATCGAGGCTCAAATTCAAGAAGGAACACGGATTAATGATCACCTTCACGAGGGGATCATAAGGTATGTCTTAAATCTAAGATTTGTGATCATGTGTGAAGTGGGTTATGTTCAAATCCGTGAGTTAGTATGAAATTGATCATGTATAAGGGTTAGAATCATCGTATAGAACACGGGTTATGTATGGTTTGTGTTAATTTGATGATTAGAGGTGAAACCCGTTAGTTAGGGTGAAGATGATGACTAGAATCACCTCCCGTGTCCGAGCCTTGTTGAACGATTGATGTATTATGTGGGTATGATGAATTCTT
Source organism: Helianthus tuberosus (assembly GCA_030545235.1). Taxonomy (NCBI): domain Eukaryota; kingdom Viridiplantae; phylum Streptophyta; class Magnoliopsida; order Asterales; family Asteraceae; genus Helianthus; species Helianthus tuberosus. The sequence goes on from CM060418.1 coordinate 194,012,744, forward strand.
GTTAGATGAATTAGGAGAAATATGATGATGATATGTTTGATGTTTATTTGGGAATGATCCATGATGGTTAGTAGTAGGTTTTGATGGGTTATGTATGAGTTTAGAAGATTTATGCATGAATTAGTTGTACGTTATGCTTAAAAGGTAGTACGTACATCGAGTGTATGATAAAATGTATATAGTGTCGTCCGTATAGTCGATTATGATGTTACGGGTATATGTTGATAAGTCGAAAGTTACATATGGATAATAGTTGACTTTTGAAAGTCAACAAGTATAAGAAACATGATTTAACTCGTTGTGGTAAAAGCAGGATTATAGGAAGTCGTTTGGGCATGTTATGTTAATTTGCGTTAATTGTGATTACATGATGATGTACATGTGTTGGAAAGGATATGGAGTCGATTATATGTTTTATTCTTGTTAGAAATGACTAAGGAAAGTTAAGTGTGAAATATGCGATTGATATGATTGTTAACATGTACAAATGAGCATGCTAATAAGAACGTGATTCGATGAAATGAAAGTATAGGAATCACGACGAGACGGGCTCAAGCATGAGGTGTTAACGGGTCAAGAAAAGGCGAGGAATCGGATACGAGCACGGACGCATAAGGTAAGTGATTTCCGTAATCACTTCTTAGTTCGATTAAGTAATAAAGTGTTTTAATTAATTAAACATGATGTTTGAGGTCATATATGTGTTGAAGTCTTTCGACGTAAATGATGGGATTAAAGTTGACCAAAATGCCCTTGATGGGTATTTTGGGCAAACGATCTTAAAAGTAGTTTAGAAACAAGTTATTCGATTAGTGTAATGTTTTGGACAAGTATGGAAGTGGGGAGTATGGTTTGGTTAGTCATAGACCAATTAATGCGCGAATACCCTTAACGGGTCAAAATAAGCATATGAACGATAATGTGTTAAGAGGATGCAAGACATCCAAGAATTTAGTAATTTATGATAGACGTCACTGATATTAGTAGGTTTAGAAGAGGTTATGGTAAAACAAACAAGTTACGTTGATGTATGCATGAACAGGTAGAAATTTGGTAAGAGGGTAATAAGCCGAAGAGTTAAAAGTCTGAAATTTTATTATGTCGGATGTTGGATTTTAATTCCATTAGATGGAGAATTAAATTACGGACGTGTAGGAAAAAGAATCGGGTAAAACGGGTCAAAAACGAGAGAGTTATGCTTGTTTCCGTAAAACCGGATCGTGCTGGGAATATGCAGCAACCAGCTGCACCTGTTCTGTGAAAACAGGGGCTTGGCGTGACGCCAAGGCCCTTGGCGTCACGCGAGGCCCCCTTTGGTTGTCAAAAATTGCTCGTTTGCTCCGTTTTGTCTTGGGAACTCGTTTAAACGCGTTTCAAGTTACGTTTGACTAATTTAACTTACGTTTTTATGAGCTTAAGTGTATGCACTTATGTAGATAGGTATGTATGTATGTTTATAAGTATGCGAGCAAGTACGTGGATATAGGATGGTATGTATGAAAGTAGGTATGTATGAGTTTTGGTATGATGCAAGTAGGGATGTATGTATGTATACATGTATAATGTCATGAGTATACGTAATGATGTAGGTATGTGTACTTGTAGATACGTATATAATGATGTAGATGTGTTTATATGTAAGTACGCATGTAGGTTGGCATGTATGAGTGTGAGTATGTATGCAAGTAGGTAGGTATGCATGTGTGTACGTATGTATATGTGGAAATAGTATGTATGAAGTTTAGGTATGTATGTAAGCCATTCAGTACGATTAAGTGTTTATGTTGTTTATCCGTGTACCTGGAGTTATAAGTGAAATACAGGAATGGCAAAGAAGTCTCACCACGGATGGTATGACAGGATGGGAAAGCTGGGATGTGAAGAGTTAACGAAACGAGAAGTAAACGTGAACAAACCTTGTATGTTTATAATCCTTACTAATGTTGTGAATTTTATGTGGTGAGCGCAGGTAGTACCAGTTCATGAGGATATCCAAGGATTGGAGATCGAGGATCGAGTCACAAAATAGATTGTACGGGAGTGTTGAGTACGTATTTGAGTGAAGCTAGGTTATGGTTTCTTATTGTAAATGAGTATAATAAATGTAGTTATTGTGAAAGAATTTATCTTAAAAATGAATTTAAGTGCGTCAAGGGGTTTATAAAGTAGAAAAAATTTTATGGTACGTTTTTCCGCTGCGACTTTAGTCAGTTACGAATTAGGGTGTAATAAATCGACCCATGACCACTCCAGCTACTCCGGAAGCAAGTTCCCAAATCCAAGATATCTAACGACCTGCGAGCATGCAACAAGTGTATCAGACAACGCTGGTGAGCTCATAGTTTTACGAAAACGTTGGTTACCAAGTGTTTAGTTAATCCATTGAAATTAATGTTAATAATACCCCGAATACAAGACGGCTCCTGATTTACATTGCCCTTTCTCCAATGCTCCTATCAAAGCATTGGTCATGACTAGGTCATTAGTTCAACACCCGTCTTCCCAGGTACGGGGTGAGGTTGCCAAACCTAAGTAGCGCTACTAACTAATACCTTGTTACCTCTCAGGTAACCAAACAACATGGAGGGACTTTAAAGGTGATAAAATGAGTATATTATCCAACATTACCGATTTACAACAAGACGTATTCCTCTCAGGAATACCCAAACAAGTTACCCAAAACCTATCCCTCCCAGGGATACCCGAAACTGTCCCAACCACCGGGACGCATGCTCAAGAGAGAGATGAACTCACCTTCGGTTTGCTCGGTTGGACTAAATGCTTGTTCACAGTTGGTCAATCAAATCCTATTATGGTTACCAGTGACAATAAGTTTTCACGTTTACGTAAATCACAATCTTTCATGCACATTGAACAAGTATTCACAAGTATAATTCGTACTATCACATAAGTTAGTAGCAAATATTCACACCAACGCATATCCATATTGTATATTCATGCCATATACTTGTTCAATTTAACCTAGACATTTACTCAGACAATAACACAATATAATATCGGGCTACACCATAAATGTGAGTATGTGTGTGGCTCATGGACCCGAAGCCCATCAGGCGTCGTATCCAGCATCGCGGCCCAACTATCACAACCGGCCCAAATGGATTACATTCATTGTGTGCTGACCCCTTCTAAAAGGTCAAGTGACAAATCGTCATGTTTCACTCCAAATAAATATAACATAATCATCATTCTATCAACATCACCAATCATGCAACCTTATTCTCTGACAATTAATCCCATAATTATCTCTAATGACTATGACACAATCATACACATTCAATCAGGTCAAGCTACCTAGATCTTACAACATGTATTATGAAACAGCCCAATATAATTAAGAAAATAATACAAGGCCTATTGAATTGCATGGCCCAAATCAATATATCATCTACCCATGTGTGCGGCCCACTCGATCTTAACCCACAACCGATCACAGAACTTCAGTTTAAAACTATTTGAGGCCCAATACTATTGAGGCCCAATACTATTTGAAGCCCAATACTATTTGAAGCCCAATACTATCTAAGCCCAATACTATTTGAAGCCCGATACTATTTGAGGCCCAATACTATTTGAGGTCCAATACTATTGAGGCCCAATACTATTGAGGCCCAACACTATTGAGGCCCAACACGGTTAGGTTTCATTTTAGTATGAAGGCTTTGTTAAACCATATTACATGAGTTCCCATACTCGTTTGGTTTACGAACCCTCATACTATCTGATCCTCCGATTTAGGTCCGGTTTATTAACATAGTTACCTTATTTAGGTGCCGTTTGATTTCCGTGATCTCTAGCTTTACTTGGTTGTTACTCAAGGACTCCTAGACAATCTCAAGTGAGTACATAGACCACTCTCTTACTGTTTTCAAACTGTTTTGGGGTGAAACACATGTGCCTACTTATTACTTACATACTTTCCTGTTTTCACATCATATACTTGCTATGTTCATTAGTACACCTATAGTACATGATTTACATTACATTGCTTTGCTATGCATGTTTACTTGGTATACTTAGTACATTGATTTACATTATATTAGTTTTATATGTTTACTCAACATATGGACACATTGATTTACATGACTTTTCTGCTTTGTATGTTTACTTAGCATACTTAGTGCATTGTTTTCACATCACATGTTTACATTTGGTATAACATTTGGCTGTTTAACGAAACTAATACATTCATCAACACCGATCATGCCGCTCGTTAGTAAGTAGTGGTACCATAGGACTTGACAACTCCCATTCCTGAAATCCTGGGTTTGTTTGGACATAAGGAATGACTGAATTCGAAAACATTTTTGATAACCTTGACTTAAGGTTATCCTACTGTCTCAAGGTTTGAATGTAGACGTTTAACTTACCACATAAATGTTTGTATCAGTAAAGCATGCATTATTCTACAAAGCATAACTTTTGATTATTCAAATACTTTGTTTTGTACATTCTTACATTTGGTTTATGTAACAACACATTACTTACCATACATAACAATTGTTACACACTACTTGACTACTTTTGGACTTTTAACATTTGATATGGTTTACACAATACATGACTTACATTTGACAATAAACATCTGACTATACATAAACATTTCTACAATCGTTAAACATTACATCATTGGTGGTTGTTTGGGTAAGTGAATTAAGTAACGAGGCGACGCGTGATACGATAAAAACATGGTGGATACGCCGCTGGTACTTCCTATATATAAGTGCTTTTATGGTATTACATATCGTAGCGTTATTTAAACCATTTCAGTTTAGACATATTACATTTACAACACATTTTCACATAAACAGCGTTGGAAAACACTCAACAAGATTCATGACTACTTTTTATTAAATAGTTCTTTAAACTCAAGTCATGAATCCCATATTCACAAAACCTATGTATCTCACAGGCATTTTTATGCTGACGTACCTACTTTTCACATGTGTTTTCAGGAGCTGTGCATAGAATGATCAAGATACACTTAGACGGACTTGTGCCTTAGTGACTTAAAACGAAGCAAGAACTAGTTAATTTATGTTATGTACTCTTTGTTTCGTGTTTAAAACAATGTCACTCTCTTGTTTAATAAATAAAACGTGAATTTAATTTCCATGGTTGTGAAACAATAAATTCTGTTACAACACTCCCCGACGTTTCCGCCACGTTTTGTTGCTTTACGTGGTCGGGGTGTGACAGAAAAGTTGGTATCACAATAATGTACAACCGACCGGGGTATACATTCCGAAGCCGGTACTGAACAAGGGGTTATTCTCGGAGGTTGTTGCGGGGGCTAAGGCTGATGCGTCTTGTTCCAAAAAACGTTAATGGTGGAAGACAGAGCTGCTCTTTATCCCGATCACTGTGTCATGAGGTCTGTCATTGGAGATTTTAGGAATGTGAAGGCGTTTGGAAGTATCAATAACATGCTAAAAGTTGGTGGATTTTCTGAATGTTCAGTAGGCTATATTAGAGGCCTTAAAGTTATGCTAGTATTCAAAGATAAGAAGTCGGCAGTGGAGTTCGTAACAAGGAAAAAGGAAGTATGGGAAGAAGTTCTGTCATCAGCTGTTCTTTAGGAAGGACAACATGTCGATTTTGAAAGAGTGGCATGCCTAAAAGTGGTGGGGATGCCGTTACAGTTACGAGATCCGAAGTTTTTCGATTGCATTGGGGAACTTTTTGGTACCCTTGTTGCATGCTCAGAGTTTTCATGGCAACAGGTCGATAACGCTACTGGGTTCTCATGGGTTTTGACGACAACGGCTAAACGAATTGATGAGGAGGTAGAAGTGGTATGGGGGGATCGCCAGTTCAAAGTATGGGTAGTAGAAGTGGAAAACAAAACTTTAGACTGCGTTATTGAAGAACTTTCATCCGTCGAAAAGGAATCACCGGTGGAGTTCGCTGAATCGGTTGTTGGCGAAGATGATGATGTAGAAGAAGGAGAAATTAGGAATTCTGATGTATGTGGTGATGTTAATATTCCGGCACCGTAAAATGATATGCCGGAGATGGAGACGGCTGGAGAGGAAGGTGGGGAGTCGGAAGTGGAAGGTGATGGGGTGCATGGGGAACCAGTGGATTGTGAAGAGTTGCATGGGGAAATTAATCAGCCATTAAAGACAAAAGGTACAACCAACTTGTCACATTCCCCAACTTCATTGGAAAAAGCATGTGGAAAAGTCCAGCCAACTTTTGATCTGAATAAAAGCTTAGGAAGCTTCTCGGTGGGGTCCTCTAATATTGACTCTGCGCTTCGGTCTAGAAAACGAACCAGGAGGTGCAGAAGCCCAAGTTGTGAGGAGATTAGTGGGCCTGAGGGACATGAGGTTGGGCCTGGCTCTAATTTTAATCCATTCCGGGAATTAATTAAAAAGTCAAAAATGGTATCGATGGATCCTAGGTCTTTTTTATTCACTGGTGAAAAAAACAATGAGACTGTTCCAGGCGGAGACACAGAGGAGGTGTTGGAAGGTTCCGGCGATCCTAATAGGGCTCCGGATTCCGAAATTAGAGCGACACATCTGGGAATAAACTGTGAGCCGGAACCTGGGGAGAGTGGAATGGATGCTTATCAAAATCAGGCGGAGAAAGGAGTAGGAGATTCTGCTTCGGATGAGGTACGTGCTACCATGGAAGTCGGAAATAAAGTGGGTTTTAAACTCGATGGGTTTATCAATCAGGTCAGTGAGCTGACTATGGGTGAAAGCGTTCAGAATCAGGTCCAATGAATTACTTGACATTAAACTTGAGGGGTGGAAGGGACTCCAGGAAATCGGAATGGGTTCGGGGTCTCAAAACAACACATAGCATTCATTTTATGGCACTTCAAGAAACAAAAATCGGTCCGGGGGTCAGATTTGCACTATGTAATTTCTGGGGCAGGTCTAAGTTCGAATCAGAGGTCATTGATGCAGTAGGTACTTCAGGGGGGCTCGCATCTCTATGGAATCCAGCTTACTTTGACAAGGTCAGTGTAATTAAACATCTTCACTTTTTAATTGTTACTGGCGTAATTAAAGCATCGGGTGAGTTTCTTAACATAGCAAATGTTCATGCACAAAATGATCCGGTTGCACGAAGGGGTCTGTGGGAGGAGTTACGGGGTTGGAAAAACCTGCTGCAAGGGATGTGGTTGTATATGGGTGATTTTAATGACGTCAGAACACCTGCTGAGAGAAGAAATTCCGAGTTTATAGTTGCGAATGCGGACTCCTTCAATCAGTTTATTGAGGCTGCGGTACTTTTTGAGTATAACATGGGGGGAAGACAGTTCACTTACAGATCCGATAATGGCCAGAAGATGAGTAAATTGGATCGTTTCTTGGTCTCCTTGGAGTTTAGGGATATGTGGCCAGATGCTTCTGTAGTTGCTTTGAATAACGTTGCATCAGATCATTGTCTAGTTGTTCTCTCTACTATTCTATTCGACTTTGGCCCAATTCCAACGAGAATCTTCAATTCCAGGCTAGAGTTACCAGGTTTCGTGGAGTTTGTGCATCAGCAGTGTGCTTTATTTCGGTTTACAGGCCCTGCCGATTTGGGTCTGGGTGTTAAATTGAAGTGGCTCAAGAAAAAGGCAAAGGAATGGGTGATAAGTCTAAAGGAGCAACATAGGGGCCAATATGTAGACAAGGTGAATAAGTTGGAAGCTTTGGATTTAGTGGCAGAGATGAGAGATTTAACGGAGGAGGAAATTGAAACTAGAGCTATATGCAAAAGCTACGTTGTAGAGGCTGACAGGCTAAAAAATATGGACTTAAAACAAAAGTCCAGAGTTAGGTGGGTGGTCGAAGGAGATGAGAATTCGTCATACTTTCATGGGATTATAAACGCCAAATACCTCCAATAATAGGATCAGTGAGTTATGTATACAAGGAGAATGGGTCGATAATCCGTTTATCATTAAAGATTATGTGGCAGCCTTTTTTGGTGAGCGGTTTTCCGAACCGCTGATGGATAGACCACAGTTAGTGTGTCCAAATTTGGTACAACTTTCGGAGTTGGAAGCGGGAAGTTTGGTAGCGCCATTCTCGGTAGAGGAAATAAAAAGCGCGGTGTGGGATTGTCATGGGGATAGGGCACCGGGACCTGATGGGGTCAATTTTGCATTCATTAAAAGGTGTTGGGATAGCTTTCAACAGGATTTTCTTAATCTCTTCAATGAATTCTACCTCAATGCGTCAATCAATAGCGGGTGCACCTCTTCATTCTTAGCCTTGATTCCTAAGTGTAATGACCCTAGTGGCTTGGCGGATTTTCGACCTATTAGCCTTATTGGTTGTATCAATAAGGTTATCTCGAAAGTGTTGGTCATGAGATTAAAGTCTGTGGTCCACAAACTTATTTCTGTAGAACAGTCAGCTTTTCTTTCAAGTCGGAGTATTTTAGATGGTCCTATCATCCTAAATGAGGTAGTGTCTTGGATGAAAAGGTCAAAAAGGAAGGGTATGATCTTTAAAGTAGACATCGAGAAAGCTTATGACACCTTAAATTGGGATTTTCTGAGATCGATCATGCATCAGATGGGTTTTCCAAGTAAATGGGTGGACTGGGTTATGGTGACGGTGATTACGGCCAAAGCATCGGTTTTAGTTAGGGCTGTAAACAAACCGAACGAACATGAACAAGGCTATGTTCATGTTCATTCGTTAAGGAAATTTGGATGTTCGTGAACTGTTCGCGAACACATGGCGAACAGAAGTTTGTGTTCGTGTTCGTTCGTTAAGGAATTTGGTTGTTCGCGAACAGTTCGTGAACACTAACCACGAACACAAACGAACATAAATGAACTTTAATTTTGGAAATTAAAAAAGGCATTGTTAATCTTAAACATTGTACACAACGAAAGTAGTTAAATATAACCATTTAAAGATTGAAGGGATGGATAATATTGGGTTCAATCAATTGGAGATAAACTGAATGAAGGAGTGTGATATCAAAAGAGGGAGATGGCCAGAGAGAGGGAAATAATACATGTGGGGAAAGTAAAAAATTAATAAAACATTAAAAACTTTTAGAAAAATAAACATAAAAAAATGAACACGAACACGAACGGACATAAACGAATGAACATGAACGAACGTATTACCGAACGTTCACGAACGCAGTCGAACGAACGAGACCTTTGTTCGTGTTCGTTCGTTAAGCTTATCGAACGAAATTTTTTGTTCGTGTTCGTTCGTTAAGCTTATCGAACGAACATAAACGAACTTCCCGCCGAACGGTTCACGAACTGTTCGCTGAACGTTCGGTTCGTTTACAGCCCTAGTTTTAATAAATGGTTCCCCGACTCAAGAGTTTGTGTGCCATAGGGGACTTAGACAAGGGGATCCCCTATCCCCGTTTCTGTTCGTGATGGCAATGGAGGCACTATCTGGGGTTGTTAAAAAAGCGGTTTCTTCGGGTTTCATAAATGGCATTCAGTGTATTCCACAGGGCCCAGTATTATCACACTTCTTATATGCAGACGATGCGGTATTTCTGGGTGAATGGTCAGAAGCAAACGTACGGAATATTAACAGGATTATGAGGTGCTTTTATTTGGCCTCCGGTTTGAAGGTCAACTTGGGTAAAAGCAATCTTTTCGGGGTCGGGGTCGATGCAGAGGAGGTTATGTATATGGCGAATATTCTTAGATGTAGAACGGGGTCCTTCCCTTTTAAATATTTGGGCCTACAAGTTGGAGCAAATATGAATTTGGTTAGGAATTGGAGGCCGGTTGTCGATACGTTCAAAAGTAGACTGTCGGTCTGGAAGGAAACTACACTTTCATACGGAGGTCGACTAACGCTTGTGAAATCGGTTCTAAATGCATTGCCAACCTATTATTTTTCGTTATTTAGAGCACCAGTTCAGGTGATTAAAAAATTGGAGCAGTTAAGAAGAGATTTTCTGTGGGGGTACACACCAGAGCATCAACGGGCATCATGGGTAGCCTGGAATGATATTATGGCACCTAAAGAATTGGGGGGAGCAGGTCTTGGTTCCCTGAAAGAAATGAATTACGCACTATTGGCGAAATGGTGGTGGCGTTTCAAGGTGGAAAACAATAGTATTTGGAAAAAAGGTAGTTTGGAGTATTCATCATCACAATAGGTCGTGATCGCCGGTGCCGGTCAAGATGTCTATGCCAGGTCTGTGGAAGTAGATTGCTGGAATTGCTAAGGAATTTTTGGTCTCAGGAGTTGATTTGGGGTCATGTTTTCGGGCAGCCGTGGGGAATGGGTTGGGAACAATGTTTTGGATGGATTGCTCGCTGAAGTTCCTATGTGTGGTATGTTTCCGAATTTATTTCAGCTTGAAAGTAACAAAGGAGCTCTTGTGGCGGATCGAGTTAAGGTACAAAACGGCGTCAGATTTGTGGCCTTTAGTTGGGTCCGGGTTCCATATTTACAACAGGAAGCTAAGGAGATGGCTGAACTATCAAGAATGTTAGAAAACGTAAGCATCTCAGGAGAAAATGATAATTGGAGTTGGGCTATGGAGGAATCCGGTGGGTTCTCGGTTCGTATACTTAAACAGTTGTTACGGCCCAGCTTGAATGAAAACTCGAGATTGCTGCATTGCTGGAATAATTGGTGTCCGATTAAGGTTAACTTTTTGACATGGAGACTATTTATTAACCGACTACCGACTAAGGAGGCGCTTTTGAGAAGGAACTTCCAAATTCAAAGCTCGGAATGTGTATTCTGCGAAGAAGTTATGGAGTCTGGTGACCATTTGTTTGCGGCATGCAGGTATGTACAACAGATATGGGAAGAATTATTCAGGTGGTGCAGAATCACCACTCCATTTTTCTTTTGTGCGAGGGATGTGCTTGAATTCCACAAATATTGCCGTGGCTCTAGAAGGTGGCAAAAGGTCGTGTATTCGGTTGTCCAGACGGCAATATGGTGCATATGGCGTATGCGTAATGATGCGGTATTCAATAACAAAAGGGTGGCAGTGAAGAATGTCGTGGAAGAGATAAAAGTCTTAAGTTTCGTATGGTTGAAACATCGGGCAAAGGCGTTGTCACTTACTTGGGAGGATTGGTGTAGGTTTGATTTAATTTGTATGAAGGTGTAAAACTTTGGTGGATGTATTTTTGGGTTAACTATTGTTAACCTTTTGAGTAATATAATATATCTTTTGTTGGCCGTTCAAAAAAAATAATACAAAACATCACATAAATCGAAATCATGAGCCGACACCTTACCAATTACTAATCTTGAAAGAAACAATTTGTCATTATCACCATTGAATTCGATTGATTAGTCCAATCCGATTTCCATGTAATTCACAAACCATCATAACAATAATGTTCGTTATTCCCTAGACTATCACATGGCAACCTCATTAAAAATACCCATGTGCTTTGATTAAGTCAAGATTACATCACATGGCAGCCATTTTTCTTTATTCAAGGTTCTCAAATTTAGTGACCATTTATCTTCCCATCTATTTGACCGTTTCTTTTTCATAACTTTCACAATCAAATTGTTATCATAACCCTCATTAACCTAATTATCAAACCTCAAGATCATGTTCAATATAATTAACATCAGTACATAAAAGTTTACAAGCAAGCCCTATAATCATGCTTGAGGTCTAACATAACCACACATATTCACGGATCATACATAAACAGTATGTAAAAACAATGGTATTATAACTGATTTCTACTAACAACGATATAAAATCACAGCAAACACAAAATATAGCGACAAAAACAGATGGCAAAACTCTTATTAACCAACCCAAAATGATTACCCCCTAATCTCCCAAAAGATCTTACAAAAGTAAGATCAACAAATACAAAAATACAAGAACCGTTTGATGATCATCAACAGATGATCATCTACCAGCAGCGATAATAATCTCTCAATCACAAAATGAGAGAGACCAACTGAACAATAAACGGCTGCAACAAAAAACCTAGAAACCCTAGATCGATACATAAAAAATACAACTAAACCTGACGATCCACAGGATCAAACGACAAATACTGAAGAACAATAAGATAAGATCTGCAGCAGATCTTCAACCAATCTTCAATAGGCCAACGAACAATTCAGAGAATAGCTGAGAAGGTACTGCGAACCAATGTGCAAGAGGCTGCGAAGAGGAGTCACCCGAACCCTAGCTCTCAAACAGAGCTTTATATATCAGCTGCACTCAACATTTACACTTTGCCCCTTGATCTTTATTATTTGCACCGACTTTAAAATAAACTTTCATTCTGGCCCCCCAAGTATTGCATCTGTTATGAAAACCACACTAGACAAAAGACAATGCAAGTACATTAAGTACATCATAAATATTTCATAACATATGAATGAAACCTGCACTTTATATTTTCAACATCCCCCCTTCATTCATATGTGCTCACTGACCAAATTACACTCAAGTTCACATGTATGTTAAGTGATGATCGCAGTCCTCCATAAGTTTCATATAGACCCCTCGGACTCCCAGCTGTTGCAACAACTTGCACCAAACATGACATGATCCCAAAGAGATAACAGGCTAATAACCAGCATGATAACAACTTATACATGTAACAATCAAGCCTGATAACAACTTATACATGTAACAATCAAGCCCAATGAATAAACATAACTAACAAATGTATAGTATATGAATTAATATTATATTTTCAACATGCCCCCATCATTCATATACTATGCATGTTAACTATTTCTAACTTATTGCACATAACACCACAGACAATTTTTTTCAACAAATTCCAGTTCTATTTCAATTGTTTAGTCCCCACATGAAAGAGAAGATTAAAATAAACTCATATGGCACTTTTACTAGATTTTAACAGCCAAACTACGGCTAACACAACATCATAGAGAAACAAATCAAAACAAAAATAGGATTTCTATAACCAAACTCCTAACATGACTAACTAAGTATTCAGACAAACTATAAGACGAGGCAGAAGATTCCTTGAAGTAACACAAACACCAACCAACCAAAGAACTCTCTATAACAGACAGTCAACAAAACAGATAAACTGTTATGACTAAGAACACCAGACAAAAATAATAGCCTTCACAGATCCTGGGAAAATACACAACCAGAAACACATCTCTTACACAAGAGAGAAATACCAGGCTAACACAACATACATACAAGAGACAAGCTCGAAAACAGATCACATTAGACCAATTCAAACCAGAAGATATGACAATTCATACAACATGACATATGGATTACACGTACCAACGTTTTAAAAGAGAAAAAAACAAATAAATTGTCACATAATGCAGAATAAACTCGTCAAGACAAGAATCACCTAAAGATTCAGATAAACAAGAATTAAATCTGACAAACAAAATAGTAAACAACCAGAACAATATTGAAGTATTGAACAAGCTGCACAACTCCCCACCATAGGTTTAACATAACTAGAATAGCAAAGACTCTCATATCAGCATATAAATTCTAATTGAAAAATAGACTTTGAATCTATATTCAAAGGAATCAAATACTAAAAACACCACATAAAGTCACACGTCTGAATAAAAAAACCTGGTCATGAAACCATAAAGACCATAAAGACTCGTATGGTTTTACAACAAGAACAAAGTCTGAAAAGACAACGATTCAATTACAGTATGCAGATCATATACGATAAAAACCAAGAGTCACACAACTTTAAAGACTCAGAACCATATCTGAATATTTTGAATCACATAATTCAAAAAACATATCTGTAAATACTAGGATTCATGTAAAAAAACTTTGTAAACAGAATAATACAACATATCCAAATAACAAGGAATCATATGATTGCATAACAGAACCAGATACACATCTGATGACACATAAAGTCACATGACTTTAAAGAATTCAAAACACATCTGAAAAACAACACTTGTGAAGATCTTAAGAAACTAATTTGACTTGATCAAAAACTTTTACAACTTTACAAGAAACATATCATGAGAAAACTTGTAAAAAACATAAAGACTAATTTGAATCAAGCAAATAAAATTTTACAACTTCACAACAAAACTGAATCACACGATTCAAAGAAAAAATCTGATAACAACGCAGACATCAGACTAAACGATACAATCAAACAAGTTCCGACAGAACACAAAATCACACGATTTGCAAACGGAACACACATCTCATACAAGAGAACAAATAGAATGCTGTACAAACATTCTAGAACAATCTTGACAATACTATTGATCCAGACAACAAGATTCATAATAACACTGATAAAAGAGAAGTACACACTTCTATATCAGACAACAATTCCAACCTAAACAAAAATGAAACACAAAATCACTTGATTTCATATCTCACATACAAGGCTAAGAATAACGAGACATACACAAGACAATAAGACACAGCCAAACAAAATCACAAAATAACATATTTTGCAACCAAAAACACCTCACAAGAGATAACATACAAGGCTGTCACAAATACAGAATAATCTTGACAAAACCAACGGTTAAACATGAACCACACAGCTCAAACTAACCATACAAACAAGATCATAGACAAACAGACATCAAGACTGCGAATAAAAGACATTTAACAACATACAAGACAAAGATCCTTAACATATAGATCTCATAGCTAGGCAAACACAGACATCAAGAACAAACTTGACAAAACAAGTGGTTAGAAACACTCAAACCACATAGTTTGACTAATCATACAACAAGAGACAACAAGACATATAGACAATGTGTGAAAGACAAATGCCAGTTCAAGACAAAATCGAATCACATGATCCATGATGAAGATTCAGAACATATGAATCAATAACTAGAAACAACATTTCAAACTAAACTACCTTATGACAGCAAATACAAGATCACATAACCACAAAGGTAGCACATTACACGGCAACCAAACATCCAATCATGAATGAAACAACAGGATCATGCAATGAAAAAACTCAGCCAGTCACGATTAAAAAAACATGACTATCCAATTATCATACAAGATTCAAGAGACATAACAACTCGAAACTATCATGACTTACAAAACCTAACCCTCTAAAACGAACAAAGATGAGAACCAAACAGATAACAACAACATAAACAACAAGAATCTCATATATGACCAGAATCAACACAAAAATGGATCTAAGAGCATGAAGAAATACTTAAATGTGATGAACTAGAGAGAGAGTGTATGAAGATAACAGAATGATTTCAACACACTCCCAAACAGACATGTTATCAACCCGTAGACATACAAGGACCAAGCAACAACAGATTAACCAACGACAAATATTTTATTACGTGATGAAAACATCAACAACAAGCTCTAGACAAATACACATCAGATCAAGACTTAACAATAGAACAACTTTCAAAACAACAAATGAAGACCAAAACAGCTTATATTTGTTTTAAGAAAAATATTCAACAACTTTAACAATCACCAAGAGACAGATTTTAAACTATCTCTTTACCACACAATACATAGACACACAGAACCAAACAATGAATCAGTAAAAAGGTATAATAGAACAACAACAAACCGATAATAGATCACAGAAGTTATCAACAGATAACACAATATATGAGCCAGACAAAAAATAAAACCTATGGCGAAGCTGAGTCAGGGACAAGATTCCAGGTTCATCACTCTATGGGGCCTGGACATGCCTTTACTCAGGAGCCACAACCTAATAAACGACAACAACAACAGTAGATACATAAAACAAACAGATATACACCAACAAGAAACCACAGACAAACAAAAACACATAACAGACAAGAAGGTGCCGGTCCTCACTACCCCGACTTCAACTAATCCAATCAACAACAAAAAATAAAACAAGATAAAATTAGAAAGATCTTACAAAGGGCGCATTTAACTCCTAGAAAGACCAAATTTGTAGTTTCCAAGAACTACACAATTGAATCAAACCTCAATTAAGCACACCTAGTTAGTTTGCCCTGAACCTTCTAGGGTTTCAGAGAATAACATAGGTCTTCAAAAAATGATAGACATCCTCCTTTTAACCGTCAACAGACCCTACTTAGGGTTCATGACACACCAGAATTGTACCGATCTTACCAGATCTGACCTGCAAACACTTCAAACAAGAATCAAAACAGAACAGACACAAAAATGAAGCAAAAACAAAAAACAGATTCAAAACATAAGAAACAGATCTGATCTCCATCTTGACCTTCAACAAACCCTAATAAGGATTTGTATCACACCAGATTCAAACCTGCACATACTCCAAGAAAAGATCAAAAATAGACTAGACAACAAGAATACCAAATAATGAACAAAAAAACACAGTAGAATCCCAACAGATCCGACTCAAGAGCAACAGCTCAACCTAGGGTTTCAAAAATAAAAATAAAAACAAAGACAACCACAGCGGAAGAACAACAGAATCGGAGCCATCTGGCTCTGATACCATGTAAAAACAATGGTATTATAACTGATTTCTACTAACAACGATATAAAATCACATCAAACACAAAATATAGCGACAAAAACAGATGGCAAAACTCTTATTAACCAACCCAAAATGATTACCCCCCAATCTCCCAAAAGATCTTACAAAAGTAAGATCAACAAATACAAAAATACAAGAACCGTTTGATGATCATCAACAGATAATCATCTACCAGCAGCGACAATAATCTCTCAATCACAAAATGAGAGAGACCAACTGAACAATAAACGGCTGCAACAAAAAACCTAGAAACCCTAGATCGATACATAAAAAATACAACTAAACCTGACGATCCACAGGATCAAACGACAAATACTGAAGAACAATAAGATAAGATCTGCAGCAGATCTTCAACCAATCTTCAATAGGCCAACGAACAATTCAGAGAATAGCTGAGAAGGTACTGCGAACCAATGTGCAAGAGGCTGCGAAGAGGAGTCACCCGAACCCTAGCTCTCAAACAGAGCTTTATATATCAGCTGCACTCAACATTTACACTTTGCCCCTTGATCTTTATTATTTGCACCGACTTTAAAATAAACTTTCATTCTGGCCCCCCCAAGTATTGCATCTGTTATGAAAACCACACTAGACAAAAGACAATGCAAGTACATTAAGTACATCATAAATACTTCATAACATATGAATGAAACCTGCACTTTATATTTTCAACACAGTATAACCGCTAACATTAATCATACATTTAGATTTAATAGTTGGTACATATAAGATCCTATCATCATGTACACATATGCTATACATCATAAGAAGATCAAATAACTTAAGAATTAGCATAATATAAATTTACTAACCAAGAGGGGCTCGACTGAACACACTAATGTCTCGAACTACACGATCGCCTCGATGGGGGAGGGGGTCGTCTGTCGTCCACAAGTTTGAGAGAGGAAATAGGGTTTGAATATGTATTGAGCTAATGAGTTACGTAATCCATGTGTATATGTATTCTACACTAACCGCCCCCCCCCCCCCCCAAAAAAAAAAAAACAAAACAAAACAAGGAATCCACTTGGGCTTACTCGGCCCAACCATGATTTCAGTGTATGTGGATGTATATAAAAAAATGCAACTGATCACATAATCCTTATTTCATATAATTCACACAAAACACTAACCTATTCCAACTATCCTATTTGTTACGCAAGTGTAAGATTCCTTATCACATGTTCATGCAAAACATTATTTCACGTAGTATTACATACAAACATAAACCATAACAACATGAGGGTAATATACATATCACTAGAGGGGTGGGCTCAATCGAGTAGTATGGGCCGGACACATATGGGCCAAGGTAAATCAAACCAAAGGTAGCCGAGGTGTGTAAGTGTAGCCCATTTATAGCCCTCTTATAAGCGCGGTCCACTACACCCGCAAGCGCGTAACATATACGATCATAATTTACGTTTAGCAAGTTTACTAAAGTTGCGAATGTCTATAACTAAAGTTAACGGAGTTATGACAACGCAGCACGTTACACGTAGGAAAGGGATAACGGAAAGTTGAAATCACAAGATTAACGTCACAAGATTAACCTTGAAAGTTCGGGTTGTCACATCAGGTCTGGCACCAGCGTCGTTGTCTCACTCCGCCGCGCAGGTATCCCCATCTTAGTGACGATTATTCGGAGTAATGTATAAATGGGTTATTATAATTAATCTGCACAAGTTCATAGATGGAACATAAGGTTTTACAAACTTACAAGTAAATATGTCCACATTCAAGTTAGGAACGAGAAATCTATTGTCGAGCAGAGATGAAAGTTGGGAATTGTATTGAGATTTGTGTTGATATTCCGTGTTTCTTGATTGTACTATTTCTTGATTACAATACACAAATTGCCTCTACACTTATAGGCAAATATAAAAGACTAAATATGGATACAGGAAGAATCAAAGACTGGAAATCAGGATCATGAGCAGTGAGATCCCAATATTTACCAAAAATACTTTATTTTCTAACATTCCCCCTCAAGTTGAATGGTGGGATCTCCAACGTTTAACTTTCCCAAATATTTGCGGAAGGCTCTTCCATTGACGACTTTTGTTAAGATGTCAGCTAGCTGATCTTCAAACCGAACGAATGGTAATTCAATGACCCCTGTTTCTTTTTTTTTCTTTGATGAAATTTCGATCCACCTCTATGTGTTTTGTTCGGTCGTGTTGTACCGGATTCTCTGAGATTTGAATGGCAACTTTGTTGTCACTCAAAATTTGGTTGGGTTTATTTGGAAGGAAACCGGTCTCGGTAAGAAACCTTTTAACCCACAAAATTTTCAATTAGGCCCTGTGCTATTCCTCTGAATTCTGCCTCTGTGTTGGAAAGAGCCACCACTTTCTGTTTCTCGCTTCTCCAAGTGACAAAGTTTCCTCCAACTAGGGTAAAGTATCCTGAGGTTGGCCTTCAGTTACTTTTATCTCTTGCCCAATTTGCATCGATATAGACTTGAGTGTCTAAATGACCACTTAATTTGAAAAAAAACACCGTGGTTTGTTATTCCCTTGAGATATCTAATGATTCTCATTACTGTTTCCATACGGGGCTCTTGGGGTTGATGCATGAATTGAATTACAACCCCTACTACATAGGCTATACATGGCTGTGTGTTTGACAGAAATATCAAGTTCCCCACCATCCGTTGGTATCTACCTTTCTCAGTCAACGGTGCTCCTTCTTCCATAAAGGGTTTTTGATTCATGATTATATGAGTGTCTAAAGGTTTGCAGTTAATCATCCCGGTCTCTGCTAACAAGTCCAAACATATTTTTTCTGGCAAATGAAAATCCCTTGGTTCGATCTTAGTACTTCAATCCCGTGGAAGTACTTGAGTCCTCCCAAATCCTTTATTTCAAATTCTGAAAACAGATTCACCTTCAATCTTTTGATTTATTCCTCGTCATTCCCTGTCACAATCATATCATCAACATAGATAATTAGGCAGATAATGAGTTTGCCTCTTCGTTTAAGGAACAAAGTATTATCTGAATTGCTTTGTTTAAATCCATATTTCTTCATAGCTATGGCGAATCTTCCAAACCAAGCTCGATACAGGGATTTCTTCAGACAATAAACTTCTCCCGGTTTAAAGCCTTCGGTGAATCTCGGTGATATACTTCTTCTTCAAGCTCCGCATGTAGGAAAGCGTTTTTAACATCAAACTTGTGGAGTGGCCATTGGTTGTTTGCGGTTATAGAGAAAAGTACCCTGATTGTGTTGATTTTAGCAAATAGGGGAGAAGGTTTCGAAATAATCAATTCCGTATGTCTGTTTATACCCCTTGGCTACCAACCGGGCTTTGTATCTTTCAACGGTTCCATCTGGGTTGTGCTTTATAGTGAACACCCACCGACATCCCCTGGGTTTTTTACCTTCTGGAATGATACACTTTTCCCATGTGATATTTTTTTCCTTAGAGCATTCATTTCTGACTTCATGGCTTCCTTCCAGTTCTTTAATTTGAGTGCTTGCTCAACAGTGGTTGGAACTTCTTCAGAGTATAGCGAGGCAATGAATGCCTTGGCTTCTTGTGATAGATTTCCTTTGGCAATATTCGCCATAGGATATTTTCAATTTCGAGCTTCTTTTTCGGGAGAGTATCTTCTTGGAGGAATCCCTCTATTTGCCTTTGGAGGAAGAGCATTTCTTCTAGTTGTCTCTGCTGTAACTACTTCAACATGCTTCGTATGTTCTGTTATTGTCTCTAATGCAACTAGTTCAACATGCTCTGTATGTTCTGTTGTAACCGGTTCTGTGTGTTCCCCTGTTGTCTCATTATCATGGTGAGAAGATATAGGGAACTCAGGGTTCTCAATATTTCTTACCTCATGTATCAAGTTGGATGGAGTTTCTTTAATGGCAACGTGCTCCGCGGATTGTGTGGTTGTGTTGAAGGTAACTGGTTTAAAGTACTGTGATGATCTTCTATTATTACTACTTCGGATGATGGAAGCTGAATTAGCCAACTCAGAGTGTCTATACATTCACTTTCCCCCTCACTACTGAGTTGGGTGTTATAAAAGTATTTCGTTTCAAGAAAGTCACAGTTCATTGTGGTGAACATGTAACGAGTTTTTGGGTTATAACACCGATAACCTATCTCATTGATCCCATAGCCTACAAATACACATTTCTCAGCACACATGAGCCAAGTTTGTTTCTATTGATTTTTGGTATGTGGACAACTGCAATACAACTGAAGAGAAGATGAGGGATTTTGGTTAACTAGGATAGGTAAGTTAGAAGAGTCTTAAACTTTAGAGATTTGGTAGGAAGCCAATTTAGGAGATACACAGAGGTTTCAACTGGCTCAGGCCAGAATGATGTAGGCACTTGGGATTCGATTAGAAGTGCTTGAGTCATCTCAAGAAAAATATGTTTTTTTTTTCGTTCAGAGACACCATTTTGTTCGGGGGTATGAGAACAAGTGGTTTGACGAACTAATCCTTTGGTTTGAAATAATTGTTTCATGGATGTATTGACACCCCCCCCCCCATTATCAGATCGAAGGATTTGAATTCCCCTTTTGAATTGAGTTTAAATCAAGGCATAAAACATGGTAAATTTCTCATAAACGTCGGCTTTGGTTTTCAAAAAAATATACCCATGTCATGCGAGTACAATCATCCACGAATATTAGAAACAATCGAAAACCCTGTCCCCTTATAATGGGAGCAGGACCCCACACATCAGAATGGATTAGTGAAAAAGGGAAATCAACTTTTGTATTGCTAGGTTTGAAAATTTTCGATGGCTTTTGGAAAGAAAACAAGTTTCACAATTACCATTTGAAGGAAAGAGTTTCGGAAACAAAAGATGTGAATAACCAGTGGACGGATGTCCTAACTGTCTATGCCATAACCAAGCTTCTTGGTTTTTAGTTCCATGTGTCAACATCACACTACCATATTGAGCTACCTCATCCACATAGTATAATCCTTGGTGCTCAGTACTACGTCCAATAATCACACCCGTCCTGATATCCTGTAAGATGCAAAAAGTCGGATGCATGAGTACTGAGCAATTGAGTTCTTTTGTCACATGGCTAATTAATAATAATTTATGAGACCGAGATGGTATATAAAGACAATTCGGGAGTTTTAAGGTTGGTGATATTTCAATTGTCCCACCCCCTTCAACATGACAAATCCCACCATCAGTTGTTTGAATATGTGTCCTTTTTGGTTGAGCTTTAGACACAATATCTGAACGATCACATGTCATGGTGTCATTGCCCAAGAATAAAAAATCCATCAGGCATCTAGTTTCTTATCACAACGTTGAGCTATATTTGCATTTCCCATATAACTTGGGTGTGATTCTTCATTAGAGAAATATCTAGGGTTAACTATTTGATGATGGTCGAAGTGTGGAGGAGCGGACCATCTTGTATTTGGAGGTCCAAGATCGTGTGACAAAAGGGGCTTCACTAAAATGGCTCTAACTTGGGCTACGGGGGTGTAACACCCTTAATATTTTTAGATGGATTTCGTCTTTTATTATGAACAAAATCATTTAAATATAAGTACATGTACATTAGAGAATACGGATTAATTGAATCTTTTACAATTTCCAAGTATGCCACATAATGTGACTACATTCGTTGTTTAAAATTAACGATTAACAATGTGCGGAAGCTTGTAACTTGATCGTGTTCGGTTCTTCGTTGAGCTTGATCGTCCCCCGGTATTGTATATAACACCTACAATTCATAAAACATGAATTGAATTAGTCATACGTAGTTTAGAACGTGTTTAAACGAGTTCGCGAGGCAAAATAATTGAAAAAAAAAACAAATTTTTAAAAACTGACTCCGTCATGCCACGCGAGAGAACCCACTTGCCCCCTAGCGTGGCGCGAAGGAGACCCTTTTCCAGCAGGTTCGTTACTGGAACCAGCTATGCCAGTTTTTACGGAAACGGCCATAACTTATTCGTTATTGATCCGTTTTACGCGATTCTTTTTCCTACGCGTCCGTAATTTAATTCTCCATCTTATGGAGTTAAAATCCAACATCCAACATAATAAATTTTGAGACTTCTAAGCCTTCGACTCATTACCTTTTTACCGAATTTTAACCCGTTTATGCATTTTATCAAACAAACATGTTTGTTTTATCCCAAATTCACATGAATCTTATAATTTCAATGTTGTCTATCACATTAGGTTCAATTCATGAGTTTATGTATATTCTTAAACCCGTTTGTACTTAAATGCTTATTTTGACCCGCTAAGGGTATTTAAGCACTTTTCCGCATAATTCATACTCGTTTATTTCTAGCATCTTATTTTCGCAATATTTATCAAATGATCTTCCACCACAACTATATGTGTGGAGGATTTAATGAGGAGATATATTTATTCCGAGTCTTACTCCTCGGATTATCATTTTACGGCAAAGACTCATATAGGGTCATTTGACCAAAGAATTACCTCTTTCGCTTTTTGTACTTATTCTAAGTATCTATTTGCTTGTAACACTCATTTCCAAACAACCTTTAAGGGTCGTTAGCTCGATTTAGCTCACAAGGGCGTTTTGGTCAATTTTAGTCCTTCTTTTACGACGAGGGACTTTTAAATACTTGTTTGACTTAAAATCCGACCCTTTTAACTATGATTTTGTTTAGAAACCATTATGTTTCTAAAACAACATGTTTATGACTCAAATTATTCGATTTACCTAAAAGATAACCGAATATTCATTTTGACCTTGTCTAACACTTATAGAATCTCGAGTTCTAAACAATGAGCTGAATCATTATACATACCTGACTCGGATCATTATATTGACCATTTTTTTAATACCTTGCTTTAATACTCGCTACTTAATAGCGATACAAGTTATCCTTCCATATTTACTCATGTGAACACACAACTCGACAATATTCATTAGTCGATATTTTCAAATGGTGATATTTTCACCATTCGACCCGTTTGGTCTAAGTGACCGTTTATCTTTGTGAGATGTTATTTAGTACCATCTCGTCTACAAGACTCTCTTCGGTTTATACCGTATAGTCTTTTTACTTATAAATCATTTATTGATTCTTTTGACTTATAATTTACGCTATAAAGTGTCTTTCACGAGTAACGGTTATTATCAACAAGTGACCAAAATACCGTTTTACCCTTATTATTTGCAACGGTTTACCTTATAAGGTAACCATTAAAAACTCATTACCATTTAGTCATTGCAAGACCAATTAATCGTTTTAGCTCTTTTTAACCATTATACATGGTTTATGACCCTTGTCTTTTGTTCCGAACCGCACATGTCGTGTCGGAACATCATAATTCAAACATGACTTTCTATGATTCATAACCTATAAAACAATTAGGTATTAAATAAAAGGTGTAAGTTTTGACTTACCTCGCATCCTAAATGCGCTTTCCTTCATACTTGACTCGTTTGACCCGCTTCCTTCCCAAGCTTCCATCTAGCTTGTCAAGCGTCAAACTATTATCATAATCCGTAAGACGATTAGATTAGTCATCATTACTTATGACTATTTCATTTTACGGATTTCATGCCGAAACTACTTTTTGACTTCATCATTGGTTAGTTTGACTTTTAGAAGTCAACTACCTTTAATCATACCGTAGGCATAATTAAGTTAACTCATCGTTATGATTAGAATCCGTTTCAACCCATATTTCACGTAATTAGTCAAACTAGCCAATTACGCATGTCTCTCATAAAATCTTCTTTTCAATATTCATTCGGGCATTTTAACAAACATCTTGTAGGCGCGATTTTGTACACATATTTTATCTAATTATGGTCATCATTTTAACCAAGTTTTAGTATGAAAATCATGCCTCTATGTCTAGTGTACATGAACTACACCTAGAACTAGCATCACTACTTCAATGTTCATCCATTTAACACCTTAATTCAAGTGTTCATCATATTTCTACAAAACCCATTTAACACATAAATGGATGGTTATGAACTTCATATCTATGAACATTAATTCAACAAATTATTGACTAGGGTTTGCTCCTAGACATGATTTTATCCTAATTTCATCCAAACTTCAATCATGCAAGCCAAATTTTCGATTTCATATGTTCACCAAGAATTCAAGATGGAACTAAATAATGAAATTTGGCATACCTTATGATCCCTTCATCGAGGTGATCACGAATTCGTGCTTGGATTTTGATTTGGGTTGGATTTACCCCTTCAATTTGTTGATTTTATGCTTGTTAGGGTTTGAGCTTGAGAGCCCTTCTTGGCTCCTGTGTTTTGTGCGACCAGAACACACACAAAGGTGTGTGTTTTGGTGTTTTTAGTTTTAATTAATAAAAACCCATTTTCTCATTTTAACCATTTTAGTCCCTCAACTTTACCCAGCTTTATAAAGGTTACTACATCAAGTTCCCTCATTATTTTTAAAACAGTAGACTAACTAGGTTGATATTCCTAGTTATTTAGTGGGTTCCGGGAGTTATAACCCGTTTTATTTTAAGTCCCGTTAACTCAGGCTCTTATAAACTTAATTCCTTAAAACTTTGATTCATTTTTATTTAATATTAGGATTTCTTATTTAAATCCAAATATTTACCGGGTTATTTTTACTACTAACGGTACGTTACCCGTCTTTTAGTATTAACGGAGTTTGATTACCAAACCCGTTTTCGGGGTGTTACAAGTCTACCCCCCTTAAAGAGGTTTCGTCCTCGAAACCTTTTCTTACATAATTCTTTGAGTTTAAACTCGATGTATTTGATCCGAGAAATCTTTTAAACATTACTCATACTCTAACCAATTGTTAGTATTGCCAGAAAAGTATGGTAACATCTTTTTGGTTACTAATTGTATACGTATCTCCTACGACATAGTGCAACTTGAAATAACGTAATCTCGTTATTTCCACTAGTATAGTTAACTTAGCGATATCCATCGCTTTCATATACTATCGAATTCTTTATGAATCCGTTACTTTGACCCGTTTAAAGGTTTTTAGTGAAATCTTTCACTTTTAGCAACAAATTCTTTTATTTTCAAATTTATTTATTCGGTTAAGTTATACCGAATCCACCGCTTACAAGCAAACCAAATTTCTTGATTTGAATTGCTGAATGGGTGGTGCCTCCCATTCGGTTAAGTTATTTCTTCATCAGTTCCATTTATTCTTTGGCCAAGGTCACCGCCACCACCTAAATGGGAGGCACCACCCGGTTCGTTGATGTTCGTTTGCAGTGGCGGACCCATGAATTTTTTCATGGGTGTGCAGAAAATTTTTAAAGATTTTAGGCCTATAGGTATATAAAAAAAAATCGGTTCATATCGAGTTAGATCCGGTCGGTTCGGGTCGGGTCATGTAAAAAACAAAAGTACATCAAGCTAAAATTTATATAATCATCAAAAACACGTCAAACGTCGTTACAAACACATTTAAAATGTCGTTGTACGGGTTTTCATTTTTTTAAATCTTTTCAAAACATCATCTAGAGCTTCTTTTCAATTTATAAATCTATCCAAACATATAAATCGATCCATAAGTTCATAAAATAACACTAAAGTAGTAAACATATGAATCGCTCCATAATTTTCAATTTTCTTTTCAAGACCTACTAATTGTCGATTACTTATGTCTTTTAAGTTGTAACAACCAATAACTCATCTAAACAACAAAATCACCCTATTAAAGTCTATAACAACAAAAAACATCAAAATAGGTAAAATTTCAAACACTTTTTATGATCTCTATAACTCTATTTCTTCTAGAAAAACAACATAAAACAACAATAACATTAAAAAACGTAGGTACCTTGTATTGTTTGGATTCCGTTGAGTTTGGTGGCCGGATGTTTGCGATTTCCGGCAAGAAATTGGAGTTGGATGGCTGTTGTTGGCTGTTGCGTCATTGGGGAAGAGGACCACTGAGGCAGACGAGGTCACGAGAGAGAGAGAGAGAGAGAGAGAGAGGGAAAAACAGAATAGGAAGGGCGGTTTGGGTTGGGTTATTTTATTATAGTTCAAATTTTGTTGGGTTGGGTTAAGTGGACTTGGGTTGGGCTAAATTGTTTAATAAGTGGGTTACAAACTTATACTATTATAAAAGTCATTGTTTAGGTTTTATTTTTATAAAAAACAATGTTCATTACAATTTTTTTATAAATTAAAAATATGATTTTTTTGTCTAAGGGGGGCGACTGAAATTTCTAAGGGGTGCGGGTGAAAAATTCCAAGGGGTGTGGTCAAGATTTTATTGAAAAATTAACACTAAATTTTTTTTTCAAGGGGTGCGGCCGCCCACCCACAAATGTGGGTAGGTCCGCCCCTGTTCGTTTGCTGCATCTTGGGTGGTGGGTTTATGGTTTTTTTTTTTGAAAAAAAATAATTTGTTTTTTTTTTCTGCTAGATTTTGATTTGTTGTTGGTCTTTGTTGGGAATTTCTGGAAGATTTTGGGTTTGAGTTCAGAATTTCTTTCGGATGATAAGCAGATTGTTCCAGGAATCAGAAACACTGCTCTAATACCATATTGTCGATCAAAGATGAAAGTTGGTAATTGTATTAATTGTTTCTTGATTGTACTACTTTATTACAATACAAAAAATGCCTCTACATTTATAGGCAAAGATAAAAGACTAAATATGGATACACGAATAATCAAAGGCTGGAAATCAAGATCATGAGCTGTGAGATCCCAATTTACCAAAATCAATTTGGTGGCAAGTGTATGTGTGGTGTAAAGTCCCAATACCAGCCTTCTTCAATCAGGTCCAAGAAATGCTAGATGCAGTCAAAGATCTGAAGCTGTCCAAGAATCACAAGAAATGCATACAATCATCATGACGAAATGTTAGAACAAATGGAGGAGCCATTATTAAAAAGGTCAATGCTTTTATTCAATAATATTTTTAATAAATCATTAATCAAAATAATATATTAACTCTTATTAATAAAATATTTAAGTGGTAACAAGAATTTTAAGTGGTGGTGTTTGCATTTCAATTCGTGAAAATAAGTTGATTTATCAAATCAGTTATAGATAGTTATCAACCTTGAAGAATTGGGCCAAAAAGTCAAGCTTAGATACTAAATAATTGGCCCATTTTCAGTGAAGGCCCAACAGCATATTCTTTTTACACGTATACATGGTATAGGCTGTTTATAAACAAGTACCATAAACAAAGCCTTTAAACACCTTGGGAGATGGAGATCTTGAGTTCAAGTCCCACACACAACACGAAATAAAAGAAATTTGCCGTTCAAAAAAAAAAAAAAAAAAAAAAAAAGTCGAGCCTCTTAAATGAGCTCGAGTTAATTATGTGTTTTAAATCGTTTTTCTATATAATACCATGCCACAACCACAAATATCTAAACATCAATCCTAAAATTCAAAACAAAATGTCTAGGTATCACACTTTTTAGAAGTTTTGAATTTTATAGCCGAATCATACACTATCGTTTTACACTTTTTTTTATGTTTCACATAGTTTTAGTTTTAGCTTATTAAGGCTGGACGATATGGGCCGTCCTCAGCCCCGGCGACGCCACGTCCCCATCGTCCCTACACGCCGCCCCCACTCCGTCCCGTCCCCATCGTCAACATTTAGACGTTCGCGACGGAGCAAACAGGTGGGCCCCGTTTCTTTCTTCTCGACGACGCCCGACACACCCCATCCCCCCCCCCCCCCCCCCCCCCCCCCGATCTTCATCCCGTCACCATACCCAACAGCCTAACATATTTTAATTTTAACTAGTTATCACGAGACGCACTTTTAGAAAATCGTGTTTAAAATTTTGTACAAAAGCGACAATTGTATTTATCAAACACGAAAATTCTTATTTTTAATTGCAATTTACTTTTGAGTTTTCATAGTATCTGCGTTAAGTTAATACCTTAAACAACTTGTATAATATAATTCGATTCTAAATACATCTATATAACAGCAATCTAAAAGAAATAGTATTTCTAAAAAAAATTACATGAGTGGGTCCATCAAATTTGTCCGGTTTAAATTTAACTATTAGAAATTACAAATCCTGTCCTCAGAACTTGGTATAGTGGTAATCTAGCATGCCCTCCCTAGTGGAGACGCATGTTCGATTCTCACTTGAGCCATTTTTAAGGGACATCTGGGTGAAAGGACGAATCGGGGCTTTAATCCCGGGTTTGAACCTGACGGGGGGTGAGGGTTTACGGATTCCATCCGGTTTCCGCGCATCGGGGGGCACGGTCTCATGACGGTCAAGGAGTCGACCTTGGACATAGCCCCGAGCAGGGTGTGTTTACACGTGAGATTCTTTGTCGTTAAAAAAAATTACAAATCTTTCATAAAATTTATGATAATCTATCATTTATTAATGACAAACTTTAATATTGATTGTTACATTTTAACAACCACTTGTTTACCGTTGTAATAAAAAAAACATCATTAGAAATGAAAAAAAAAAAAAAAAAACTCAAAACACCACAATCTAGTGGCTTTAGCTTTCAAACCTACCACAATCTTCATTGTTTATCTCCGCCCAAGTTGGATTGACCTCAACTTTAACTTGTGGCTTTAGCTTTCAAACCTACCACAATCTTCATTGTTTATCTCCGTTTTACATCAAATAGTCAAGTCTGAAGTGACTTCAGCTCAAACTCGGCTCATTTAAATTATTACAGCTTAAGCTCAAGCTCTTTACGTAAGTAATTTTTCAACCTCGAGCCTCGTATTACTTGTTCAATAAAAATTAGCTGTATAAGCTCATGAGCTGAGCCAAATTAATTACTATATAAGTTGTACTCAAGTTTATTTATTAAAGGGTCATTTACATATTTCCTCTTACTAAGATCATTTATTACATATTTACCCAACCTTTAAAATCAATTACATATTTCTCCTTCCTAAATCATATATATTACATATTTCCTCACCCTAAACTCTATATATTACATATTTATCCATTTCATTAAAATTACTCTTATTAAATACTTACCCCTAATGAAATATCTTAGTGATTATTTATTATATATTACTTTACCCTTAAAATCATTTATATATTTCTCTTTCATAAAGCATATGGTAAATAATTAATATTAATCTTGTTCAATCATCTTGTTCAGTAAATAAAATATGTATTTCTAAAATCTTTATCGCCATGGTCAATCGCCATTACCGGTCTTCATCTCCCACACTACCGCCTCAGACAGCACGACACCCAATTCGTTGTTCGCCCAATTTCCAATTTCAAATAAACTGCTAAAAGTTTTATTCATCGGCTAGTTTAATTAATTATATTTTCATTGTTTTTGTTTGAAATTTAATAGCGTCCTACCATGTTGACAGGTTTGAGTACAAGGGTCTTTAGTTTTGATATGAATTAGAAAAGGGTAATTGGGTAATTTCATTTGAGTAGGGGAAATATGTAATTAATTTAAAAGATTGGGTAAATATGTAATAAGATATATTAGGAGGGGGATATAAGTAAAAATCCCTTTATTAAACAAGCTTTATTTTATACTTAAATTATATTAAAGTTGACTTACTTTTAGCTATCAATTGAGTTTTTTTTTTTTTTAAAGGTATGGATCAGTGGCAAACCCCCAGGCTGGTGAAACCCAAGCCGCGAGTTCGAATCCCCCGGCGCTCGAAAGCTACCTCCCAGTTGGACCGGACTCGCCCCCGTGCGGGAAACCCACTAGGCCCAGGATCGAACCCGGGACCTGTGGGTGAAAACCCTCACACCTCAACCGCTGAGACACGGCATCATCGGCTTTCAATTGAGTTTTGAGTAATTGTAGGAAGCTCACATACACTCGAGTTCCTTACACTTAATGCATACCATTTTCTAAAAATAATGTATTTTGTATTTTGTATTTATTCATTGATAAGGTCATCCGTAACGGTTAATGTCATTTATTCATTGATAAGGTCATCCGTAATGGTTAACGTCTTCTAAGGGGTAGTTTTTATCACATTAGCATCATAACGCCCCTTCAAAAAAATATGTAATGGTTAACACTTCTTAATGTCCATTCAATCATTGCTTTCCAATTTTTTTTCTTCTTATTTGGCATTATGCTAGAAATGTCCATGCCTCTTCATCCCCCTATAATGCCCACGGAGGTGATGTTCAAGGTATTATCAAGCCACTTCACGCTCCTATAATACCCATTACTCATGGTCTAACTCTAAAGTTTATATGATTTTCATGCATTAAAACAAAATTAAAAACATTGATACAACCCCCATTCCTACATTATTGTACCCTTCCACTCAACAATAATGTACAAAATATCAAAATCCAAAGACCCTACCACGTAATATCCACTCTCTTTGCTTCACCAAATCGACAATACATTTATTTGAAATGCAATAGCATAATGAATCGAGGGAAAAAAAAACTAAAACCAGAAAAGGATATAAAGAAAAGGCATATTATTAATTTTTATTGCAAACCTATATTCATATTCGTTAATGAATAAGTGTTTTTTTAATGAAAATATATAGTGTTTATTCAATTCCATCTGGTGTTGCATTAAAGTTAGAATATATTCGTCGATGAACAGATGTTGACAGATGTTGACAGAATGGGAGGAAAACATGAGGAAAACGTTGGATCATAGGACAATTATTATGGTTATGATTTTGATGAAAATATTTTATACATATCCACCTTTCTTTTATCGTTATTATATTACTTACATATAGTATTAATTTTACAGAGTATTTATTTTGTAATTTGTTTGAGAGAAAAGTGTCTGGATAGTTTTTGTGGTTTGTCCAGATTTCACCTATAGTCTATACACTTCTAAAATTACAGTTATAGTTTCTAACTTTTGCACATTCGTTATCTCAGATAGTTTCTAGGCCTAACATCAGTTATTTTTCTCAGTTAAGTGGGTGTGAAATGACAAAAAAAACTCTTACTACAAAAAATTAACTTAAACTATTAAATAGATATATTTATTTGTGTGACCCACTTCTTAAAAAAAAAACATAACAACCCCACCCCCACCCCACCTTCCTCTCAATTTCTTCTCATTCCACCTGCAACCAGTGTTGTAAAAGTCGTATTCCAAGGTCGAGTACTCGGCGACTACTCGGTACTCGATACCTTACCTTAGAGAGTTACTACAAGTCGGCCTTTATAAGTCGGAGGCGGTCAAACTCGGTCTCCTCGGCGACTACTCGGAATACTCGGCCAACTACTCATAATACTTGGTCAAATACTTGGTGGGAACCTTGGAATACTCAACGACTACTCGGATTACTCGGTCAACTACTCGGCCTACTCGGCGACTATTCGGGATTATGCTATTTTTGACATGAGTTATGCTAATTTTGACATGAATAATGATAGTTTTGACATGAATTACACATATATTTTGACACATATATAATATCCAATAATTAATTTCTTACAGGCTCGGCGGAAGGGAGGTTCACCCTACACCCAGCTGACGTGCTAGTTTTTGGTTGAGAGGGCGGGAAACATGCTTGTGTCGATCTCACAGGTGTATCCCCCTAGCCGGGTTCCGGGAAAATGGGTTTGTGGCGGGGAAAGCGGTACTGAAAGCAGAGTCAAAGAAGGTGGAAAAGCATGCGAAAGCTTGTGAGGATAATCAACATGCCTTTGTCCCCCTGGCGTTTGACACGTTCAGCTCCTTGGTGCCGGAGGCGGTTCAGTTCTTGGCTAGAGTTCAGCGTGTGGTCCACAACAACTTTTCGACCCCTCAGGGGCGAGGCTTTGTTTTTAGTAGATTAGAGTCTTCTATTCAGAAGAGGATGGCGGCGCAGTTTGTTGCTCGTCTACCTGCTATCCTTATGTAATTTGCCCTGGTAATTGGAATGAAACAAAGAAACTTATATTATTTCTTTTAAAAAATTTTCTTTATATTTAACTCTCCGAGTACTCCCCGAGTACTCCGAGTACTCCCAACTCCCCACTCGGCTGACTAGGGAGCGCCTAGCGACTTCTGTAACACTGCCTGCAACTCCATCACCATCTGCGATACAACAAAAACAACCATCCTACCACCGCCTCCACAACCTGTAAGATAAAGCATTTTTACAAAACACCTGGTATACAACAATCTCTCATGCAGTTACGCCCATACCCAGTAACACTAGCACTAGCTTCCTCCACCTCATCTTTCTAGTAATTAGACACAACAATAGGAACCCTTTTGATCCTTAGCATCATCTTCAATCACTTACTTCCAAAAACACCAATTTCGTACACGTATATCCGTAAAAACCACAAAACTAAAACACACACATACCCTACACCTGAAACAAACCAAAACAACCTACCACCAGCAAGAAAAAGTAGATCAGAAGGACAACCGCCTTTAGAGAGCAAAGCTCCACGTTAGTCGTGCGTATGAGGGTTGATTTCGATGGTTACAATTCCCAACCCACGTTCCGATCGAACATGTATAGATGACCGCGGGATCTGAATATAGATGTGATGTCTGCAACTTGTTGATCCTGGGTTTCACCCCTAACACGACGACAATTGTGTGAATTGAATCGGGAGATGAAGGGGTGCTGATTAGGGTTGAGGTTGATAAAGGGGATTGGTGGGGTTAAATTGGAGTGTTGTCGGTGAGGGGTTTATATGGCTGAGTTTATCAGGTGTGGAGTTCTGACTTCTTGTGGTGGTGGTGGTGAACTTGAAGAGAAGAAGAAAGTGTGAAAAGGGGAGAAGAGGTGGGGGATGGGGTGGGTAGGTGGGCCCCACATGTATGATTTTAATGTTTTAATTGTTATATTTTAATAGTAAGGGTATTTTTGTAATTTCACACCCACTTAACACTAAAAACTAACCCCATCCACATTAGAGACTATCAGAGAACGAATGTGCAAAAGTTGGAGACTATAGCTGTAATTTTAGAAATGTATGGATTATAGGTGAAATCAGGGCAAACCACAGGAACTATCCGGGCATTTTTCTCTTTGTTTTATGTATAATGGTTTTGTGTCTCATGCTTAGATCATCAACAGCGGTGAGTTCTTTGACAATTCGTGCGTTTCACCTCGTATTGTTCTCCATCCCGTTTTATTGTACGTTGTATCTATGCATGATTAATAAATAAAGTTGATATTGATATGAAATGTTAAATGGTTGGATTGCATTTTTTTATGAATGTGTGTATAAATAACTAAAAATCACATTATTGTTATTATTATTATATTACTAAACCCAACCCGCACAGTCCTTTACGTCGCACACCCACCTCCACTCGCACACTATCTCAAGTGGGCTCCTGACCTGATATGCCTGTGATTAATCTGGATCACACATTCAAAGCATTGGGCCATAACCCATATCGCACACCTCTTTGACAATTCATACCGCACACCTATGAATTGTGCATGTATGCAAGACATATTGACAGCTGGTGTGTGGCATCTATGGTATGGCTATATAAGAATCCCTTGTCCGAAACCCTACACCCTTTCCCAAAAACATTCCCTAGCCGCCACACCACATTCTCTCCCTCTCTCTCTCTCTCCTCAATTTAGGCATATTTTGATGAGTGTAAACTGATATGATGGTAATGATGATTTGATCAAATGAATAGATGATAACTGATGCACGAATCTGTTGTACTAGATGTTAAGGATGTTAGATCTTAAGATTAAATGTGTAAGAATTGTAAACTTGATTTGTTTTGGTTTGAAATATTGAAATGCATGCAACTGTTTGATTGAATT
The DNA here is from genome assembly GCA_030545235.1 of Helianthus tuberosus. Lineage (NCBI taxonomy): Eukaryota > Viridiplantae > Streptophyta > Magnoliopsida > Asterales > Asteraceae > Helianthus > Helianthus tuberosus. The sequence continues at coordinate 194,046,895 of CM060418.1, forward strand.
CTGGTCGTACACTTAGAACGTGCAACCTAGACTGCATGATGTACAAGCATTCCTTGCACACCGTACACCTAGGGGTCGCACACTCCCAATGTAACACCTCGTAAAATCACGTTCAATGAAGTCTTGACACGTGTAATGAACCCTAATGAAGTCAAACATTGAAATTTAGGGACTAATTTTTCGAAAAATCGAAAAATTTGATTATGAAAGGACTGGAAGTGTTAGCATACCTAAAATAAGTTTATAAATAACCTCTTACGATGTTTATATTCACAAATGTGCCACTTGATGGTTAAGTGTAGCCGTTTGCGTAATTAATTGAAGGTTTGCGTAATAAAGGGTTAAAAGTGTCAACATGTCAATTCTAACCTCTGAGTGACCTTTTAACAAACCGAGAGCTTCATAATATTTAATTATAACTCTCGGAAATTTCAATTAATGGTCGTCTAAGGTTTTTATGCCTATAAGTAAAGTTATGCGCAACTTTGCAAGTTAGAGGGACTAAAAGTGTCAATATGTTTAATTATACCTCTGAATGACCTTTTAGAGAACCCGAAGCATCGTAATGTTTAATAATATTTTCAAGGATGCCTAATATGGATTAGATGAGGCTTCAATGCTAATAAATGATGAAATGCGCAAGTTTGCGCAATAGAGGGGCCTAAAGCGTCAACTTTTGAATCTACGCCATTCGGTGACCATTTAAGCAAACGGGAGCGTAGTAATATTTAAATATATGATTGGGAATGATTATTATGGGCCATGGAAGGCTTAGATATCATTAAACGGCACTTCGCGCTACTTTGCGCAATTAAGGGACTAATTGCGTCAAACTGCAAAAGGAGGTCGAATCGTATGGTAACGGACCTTCCGGAATATGTCCATAAGTTAAACATACCATATTTATCCTTTATATAGCTTAGATATAGGTTTAGAGGTGTTTGGTACGCAAAAATAAACTTTTATGTCATGCAGGGACTAAGAGTGTCAAAAAGTGCACAAGTTTGTACTTTTGCGCATATCTCGCATTCTGAATATCCCCGGACACCCAAAAATTTATGTAAGCACTAAAATATTTTATTTTAGTGTGTGGCATGATAAAATTCCACTCGTCGCGTAATTTGGACCGTTTTTAGCGTTCGTCCGTGTTTCGTCGTAATTCGACGCACTACGTGACCGTACGGCCAAAGGAACCGACATCCGACATGTTTTGAACATTTTTCATGTTCCCTATGTTTAAACACCATAGTGGGGCCTTAAAATGAGGTTAACGGGCCTTGAACGTGCCTAAAGTGACCATAAAAGCTAACAGGGGCCATTTCTGCCATATATGAAAGTGCTGTTTGCTGCTAAACAGCTGTAAACAGCCTGTTCCAGCAGTTTCTATCAATTGTAAATGGTTTTTTTGGAAACGAGGGGCTGCCCATTGTTTATAAAACCATGGGTAATATGTGTAGGGTTCAGATTCAATCACGGTTTACGAGGAACGATCCTAACGGTCCTCAAAAACCTATAAATACCCTTCCCGACTTCCTTCATAACCCACACTTGATCTTGAATTCTCTAAGTTGGGGACTTTGCTCCTCATACCTGAGAAATTAGGATCAACCCTCCTTGCTTGGACCCTTTTGTAAGTCCCCTTTCGTGCCTAGTTTAAATTTTAGCATTTTAAACAGAAAAGTCAAGCGTTATCGATAAACGCTTTGACTTTTAAACGGTTAAGCTATTGTTTGTAACGAACATGGCTACGTGACCGTAATTAGGTAGGTAATTAACCCTCAAAAGGGCGCCTCCTAATTACCACGTTTACTTAGTCTAATTGTCGGGTCAAATGAAAGTCAAACATGTTAGTTTTAAATAAAATGCATAACTATTAAATTAAAAGTCATAAAATCAGTTTTGCCAAATTAATAACTTGGTAAATATTAGTTGAACATGTCTAAGCATGTTCAACCCGACAATTCTAAGTATAGACTCGGTTCGGAACCGAAAGTCGCAAAAGTTGACTTTTGCTTTGACTTTCAGTTCTGACCCGATTTAGCTTAGTTTAGATATGCCTTAGGATTCCATTAGGACCATATTATAAGTTAGTATAACCCTCCAAGGTTATACAACTTGGTTCCATAGAAATCCTAGTTCATGCGTGTTTCCGTTATATGCCTAAATGTTGACCGTTATGCCCTTTTGACCATGAAATGATATTTTTGAAAATGTGAAAGAATAGAAACCTTTATTACTGATATATAAACGTGTCCCTAAAATTTGACATCAGTTGGAGGTCTAGATTAGGAGTTATGCTCAATAGCGTAATTAAAAAGCTTTTTATTAATTAAACGGCGTAATTAGCATATAGCCTATTTAAACCCAATTTTTTATACCAAACTTTTTACCCACTGATATAAAATAATATTTTGGGATTTTTGAAGATTTTTAATTATTTTTAGGCTGAGCATAACATAGGGTTTTAAGCTTGATTCGGTAATTGCCGGTTTTGCCCTTTTGGGCTATAAAATGAGTTTTATAAATCCTTTTGACCCCAAACCTTTTTCTACTGATCTAATATGTTAAATAAAATATTTTGAGCCTTCTGGAATATTAAAAATATCAGCTTTCTATACAAAACCCGGAAATGGCTCCAAATCGCCTTTTTAAGGGTTTTTAACGCATAGTATGTATCAAAACTAGTTTAAAGATATAAGGGTTGATGCCTACTGATTTTCTCAGTAAATTTTTATATTTTAACAGTAAGCAAAAGTTTTAAACTCAGATTTCCAGTTTTGGCCTTTTTAGGCTTATGTGAAATTACCAAAATGCCCCTACGGTGCATAGTATGATTATAATTAATAAATTTTACGTATAAGTGATAACCTATTGTTATAACTTATTAAAATGAGTATATTTACTGATTTAATCAGACCTATAACTCAGATTACTATTTAAACTCTTTTATAAACTTTAAAAGGACCAAAATGCCCTTGCGAGACATAGTTTGAGTTTAAAATCATCCTGGGCATAACGGAAGGTATCTTACTGATATCACAACATATATAAGGCATATTAACTTAGGAAACCTGTATATGACTCTTATGGTCACCCGTTACGCATTTTCGCGTTCGGTACGGTTTATGTAACTAGTTTGCATAAATTGACCGAAACGGGTCAAACCTTATCATTTTCACTTCAAAATCCAGAATGTGTTTAAGTTTACCCATATTATACAAGTCCCCAAACTTGTCGGGTCTAAATCACATTCCAATCCGGTCTGAGCTTAATCTTGCGTTTTGAACCGTAAACCTTTCCTTAAAACTAACCGGTCTAAGTTTCAACTTACATAAGACCCGTTAGGAATCTAATAGGTTATTAAAAACCTTCGTTCCAGATTAAGGGCCCCAGTAGAGGTACTTATGCTTGCTGATTAGGATATACGGCTGAGTATAAATTGCATTTTAAGCTCAGGTAAATACTCTTAACTTATTTTCCCTATACGGGCTTGGGATACGGTATTATAAAGATACCGCTTGGTCGGGTATTGAATGTTTAATCGTATTGTGATTAAATTATTGAGGTAACCCGCTTTAATCTGTCTTGTTTGAAATAAAGGCCTTTAGGGGTTAATGACCATGTCCCGGATATCCTTGGCATCATTGTATTATAAAATGGCCACGTCTTATGCACGGGGTGTAGGCGTACACCTGACAGTTGCATAAGGGAAACGGTATCTCACTCTCTTGTGGGCCTATACTTGTGGCGTGTCTGTTAATCTTGACTCGGTTTCTACATCGGGCCCTAAATGTATAACGAACATGTAAATCTGTATACAGGATTATTTTTATATAATTGTCCCAAGTTATAAAAGTTTTGTGCCATGTGCATTCAAATCAATTTTGTAAAACATTTTCAAAATGAGTCAGTTAAGTTGTATTTACCAGTGAAAACTGACGTATTTTCCCAAAAGTTTAAGTGACAGGTACTATACGTAATTGGCTGAGAGCTCAGGGCGTCAATAGGGAATCTCGCAAGTTCTAGATGCCTAAAGTCTGTTGAACAATGTTATCTTTCTGTTTAAGATCCGCCTGTGGATCCAACTTACATTCCGTTGTAATAATTGATATTACTTTTGAATCAGATTGTAATGTATTTATCTTTTGCTTCCGCTGTGCATTTAAATTGTGTTGTTTGACTATGATGATATCAACTACGTCACTATACCCCCACCGGGCCCACCGGTGACACGTGGAAAATAGGGGTGTGACACCCAAAAAGTGCAAACCCTGATGCACAATGTATAAGAGGAACTAAGCTGGGTCGCACACCCTCTGGTACAAGACGCCAATGCACAGAGTACAATTCACTTTAAGCCTGATCGCACACTTGTCAAGCAGGCCGCACACCTGACAAGTGGGCCGCACACTCCATTGAATTGGGCCTTATTCAGTGGGCTGCATACTTATGTTGGATCGCACACTAACTAAGCCCAAATCCTTATTTTGTCTGAACAATTTGATGGATCATATATGCACTATCCACTGTTGTGAAGAACTAACTGTGATGATATACAATAGTCGATACTTGATTTGAATACGTGCAAGACATACGGGATTTACTTACATACGGTCCTAATGATTGGTAACCTTAATAGGGTGAGGTTAACCAACTTAGGATAAATACTCTATCAACCGAGCAATCAAAGGTGAGTTTACACTAACGCATTAAAGCATGTATTCCCGGTGGATTGGGAACCTAATATTCCGGGGGAACGGAATAGTGATTAAACATATACTCATAATTCATGTCTTAGCATACTAAACGAAACTCTATCATGAAGTCCCCGACACTTATATCGATTAGTTGCCTGGCATGGCGAACGAGATATTAGTTGACAGCGCTATTAAGTTTGACAAACCTCACACCGGGCCTGTTGAGGACAGATGTGAACTAGTATGGTCTTATAACCAATTAATGATGATAGACATTAATCTGGGGCAATCATCACTATAGTCATAGTTTCGGTACCACACAGTTTAGTAGCTTACATAATGGGGTAGCTCCCCATGACGTGTTTTACATCCGATAACTATATAAACTGACGTTTTTTGGATAAAACAAGTAACCCTTTTAAAACTGTGAACTCACCAACTTTATGTTGACATACAACTGCATGCTTGCAGATGTGTAAGTGCCGCGCTGGAGCTTTTTCCTGGAGGAATGTAGTGGTCGTCTAGAATCCATTATTGGATTCATATTTTGAAAACTTATGTTTTAAACTATCGTATGGATTTATGTACTTAATGCTTCCGCTGAAATTTTAACTATGTTTTAAACTTTAATTACTAAAACTATGTTTTAGACTATAAATGTTATGTCACTGATCATATTGGTGATGGTTTTATGTCGGTCTGCTCCAGTGGACTCATCTGGATGGTGAAGAGTGAGTCCATACACACACAAACCTTTTTTAGTATAAAAATTGGTGTGGGATGTGGAGGTTTGAATTGGCTTAGTGTTGTGGGGAAAAGTGGGGGTTTGGAATCGTGGTGGTTTGGAATGATGTGGCATGTTGGCTAGGCAGTCTGAATTTTGGACAACCTTCATCGTTGGAGATGCTCTTAAGGTTTTTGACAGGTTAGTCGCAACGAACGTGTCCTAAATCGAATTAGTTATTCTTTTCTATGTTTTATGTTTCTTTATAATTTATTGGCGTTAACACATCGTAACATCAGTGCTGGTGGTCGATGGCGGTGGTGTGACATTGGTTTTATATACAAACACTAGTAATCACGTAATATATTATTTTTTTAATATAAAAAAACTATAGCAATACCATACTTAAACAGAATAAAATGCTCGTTTCTATAGTGTAATTAAAAAAAAATATCAATATATGAAAAACTTATGGATATAAAAATCGTGAGGAAAGTTGGTTTAAAAGTCAACAATATTTTTTAAAAGGTAAACTCTTAAAATTAGGTTAAATTACCTTTTTTGTACGGCAAATCAACTTAATGTACTAAGCATGTGAAACTGGAGAAGTAGAAGAAAACGCGCCGTGAAATAATTGTAATATTACTGATTTGATTAGGAGAGTAATTTTATATTTAACTTGAGTAATTATTGTTTGTAGTGTAATTACTTAACCGATAGAAAAATTTTAGATATAAATAGAGTAAACATTGCATGTAGCGTGTATGTGGTTAAATTGCATGTAGCGTGTATGTGGTTAAATTGCATGTCATAACAATTACTTTATAATTAGAGTAATTATGATTGTAGTGTAATTAATTACTCTGGTTACAAGTAGAATAACTACTATTTGTATAACTAGAGTAATTATCATTGTATAACTACGATAATTGTTTGTAAAACTAGAGTAATTGTCATGGTAATGTAATTATTCTAGTTAAAAGTAGAGTAATCACTATAGTTATAAGTACTATTCTTTTAAACGGCAAGGAACGACGTGCCAACCATCGTGACACCGGGCGATGTGGCCAAGGTCGACTACTCAACCGCCGCCAGCCCCTTGGCTCACCCCAGATGTGCAGAAACCCGACCTCCACCCGCCCGAAGGCACGACAATGGAATAATCGGTAAAACCTCGCCTCCCATCCAAGTCGAACCGGTGCCACCCAAATTCGATCTTCACCTGGATGCCGCAAAAAATAATGAGGAGAGTAGGAATCGAACCTGGGTCAAAAGGAACACCAATTCTTTCCCCAACCACTCCACCACTACGTCATTGGTTGTTATAATTACTATTAGAGTAAATTACAAGCTTTGTCCTTTATGTTTGTCCCAAATTTCAGGCGCTGTCCTTTACTTTTAAAATTGATGAGTTTTGTCCTTAATGTTTCAAAATCTTGCACGTTATGTCCTTTAGGGCAAACCCAGTTAATTTTTTTTTGTTAAATCTGGTTACTCAAGGGCATTTTAGTCTTTTTACCTCATTTATTTAATAGTATTTAAAAAATAAAACAAAATAATTTAAAATATTAGGGAAATTGGCCTGTAATAATCCCACCTAGACCTTATTGGCCATTAATAATCCCACTTCAGAATATTCCCCCACCAGTCCCACCTTTCACCTATTATTATTTTAACTATATATATATAACCTCCATCACCACCACCCTTCACCACCACCACCAGCACCCTCCACCGCCACCGCCCTCCACCGCCACTATCACCCTCCACCTCCACCTCCACCTCCACCTCCACCTCCTCTGCTCACTGCTGCTTGCATCAAAAACCCCCAAAAATAAAAAACCTAAATACCAAATCAAAAACCCCCCAAAAATCCCCAAAACCAAAAATATCAAAAACCCCCAACAACAATTGATGATCAAGAGAAAAAAAATCCATAGCAGCGGTTTCACTCGAATGGATTGCCAACAAGAATTGGTCGGTTGCCGACCAGAGGTCATCATCCAGAATAATCTGGTCATCATCCGGGCTAAGAACGACGCCGTTTGGTTTGTTTGAAACGAGGTTCGTGAAATCGGAATCTTCAACCGTTGAAAGAGAATTCAGGTACGTGTAAACCTTTGGATAGAACAGATTCAGCAGCACCACCACCACCTCTGTTCACCACAACCACCACCTCCGTTCACCACAACAATCGGTCAACACTTTACACCCTAAACCCGCACCTCTACTACCACCCATCGGACCGTCGTCCTTCACCACCATCACACCCATCACAACCTCTCTATCACCATCGTTAGACCCACCATCACCACCATCGCCTGACCCACCATTACCACTCCACCGTCTCCAACATCTCCATCAACATCCACCCCTTCGATCCACAATCACCAAAAACAAAATAACCAGATCTCATTATACCAAATTCTTACCCAAATAGCTATTAATCTTCAACAGAGTGTAACACCACAAAAAAATTCACGTCCTATAATGTATTGACACGTGTCATAAGCTTGAACGTGTGAAAGTATACTCTTGAGGGACTAAAGTTGACAAACATGGAAAGTATGTAAATATACGAGCTCAAAATGTCAACAGTGAATAAATAAACTTTACAATAACCCTACATGATGTTGATACCATCAGACGAATAAATCATGGATCATACGAGGCTAAAAGTGAGAGATTACAAACTACAGGGGTTAAATGTGTCAACCTGTTTAAAGTATACCTCTGAGTGACCTTTTAGCAAACCCGAAGCTTTGTAACGATTAATTATGCTCACTAGAATGAGTGATAAAAATTTCACCAAGTTTCGTTATCGTATGAGAAAGTTATGATAAAATTCGTGTGCGAGGGGTTAAAGCGTTAACATTGAAAGTTATGACTTTTCGGGTTAACATGAAATGTCCAGGGACTTGGCAAAGTGGGTACAAGTCTTAAAGCCCTTATAGGTAAATAAGAAGGGGTCAAATTGCAAGAATTAAGCTTAGTTGACCTTTCGGAAGGGCCAAGAGTCATTTATGCGAAAAATGGAAGGCTGATCAGAAGCCTTGCGCACCGCAAGAACTTATGCTTACGGTGCGCAAGGGATGCCCAGTATCAGAAAACGGGGCTGGTTGCTGTTAAACGCGATTTTCGACCTTTAAACGAATTTCCTCATCTTGCTTGGCCCCTAAACAACCCCTAGAACACTAGGGACACTTGTTGAAGAGTTGTGGTCATTGGTAGACTTACATGTCAACATTTTGTGGATCAAAATTCACTATATAAGGCCATGAAGTTGCAACCATTTGATTATTCACTTCTTGTGCAATTCTGGAGCCTTTGGGAGCTTAAGAGCAAACACAAGACCTTCCTAATCAAGCATAGGACTTCAGTAAGTTTACTAATCCTTCCTTAGTTAAGTTTTTACTTAGTTTAAGCTTAAAAGTCAAACCGTCGTAATTAACGGTTGACTTTAAGATTAATCACTAATGGTCCAGTGATTAGTCGAATCAAAAGTAGTTATAAGTAGGTAATTATGTGGGTAATAAACCCTCAAAAGGGTTCCCCCTGATTCCCACTCTAACTAAGTCAAATGTCGGGTCAAACTTGTTAAGAAAAAGTCAACAGGATACTTAAATTCTAATTTATGCATGATTAGCAATGTAGAACACATACAACCTGTTTGATCATTAATATAACTTGGTAATTAGTGTAAGAACATGTCTAAACATGTTCCACCCGAAAATTTACCGTTTAGACCCGGTTCGGAACCGAAAGTCGCAAAGCTTTGAATTTTGCTTTGACTTCAGTTCTGACCCGTTTAGGTATGTTTTAGAAATACCATAGAGCTTCATTTGGACCAGGTTACATGCTAGTATAACCCTCTGTGATTATACACCATGGTTCATTAGTTAACCGATTAATACGCATGATTCCCTTAATTGCTCATATGTTGACCATTATGCCCTTTTCACTCTAAAATGTGATTTTTGAAAATGTAAAAGAGTAGAAACCTTAATTACTGATATATAGACTTGTACCCAAAGTTTGACATCAGTTTGAGGTGTAGATTAAGAGTTATGCTCGTTAGCGTAAAATGAAAGCTTTATGTTAATTAAACGGCGTAATTAGCGTATAGCCTAGCTAAGCCTACTTTTTGATATCAAACTTATTACCCACTGATGTAATATATTATTTTGGGATTTTTGAAGATTTTTAATTAATTTTAGGCTGAGCATAACTAATAGTCGTAGGCTTAATCCGGTATTTGTCGGTTTTGCCCTAACGGGCTATAAAATGAGTTTTACATATCTAATTGACTCCAAACCTTTTGCTACTGATCACATATGATAAATAAAGTATTTTAAGCCTTCTGGAATAATAAAAATATCAGCTTTATGTATCGAACCCGGAAATGGCCTCTAATCGCCTTATTAAGCGTTTTTAACGCATAGTGTGTACTAAAACTATTTTAAACATACAAGGGTTGATACCTACTGATATTTGAGGCAAATTATAATATTTTAACAGTAAGCAAAAGTTGTTTAACTCAGACTTCAGTTTTGAGCTTTTCGACTTATGTGAAATTACCAAAATGCCCCTACGGTGCATAGTTTGATTATAATTGGTAAATTCACATATATACTTTACCCTACTGTTATAACTTAGTAAAATAAGTATTTTTTCTGATTATATCAGACCTGTAACTCAGGTAAATACTTAAACCCTTTTATAACCTTTTAAATGACCAAACTACCCCTACGGGGCCTAGTTTGTGTTTAAATACGTTTTGGGCATAATGAAAGACATCTTACTGATGTCACAACATATTTGAGGCATAATTAACTTAGGAAACCTGTATATGGCTCTCATGAATACCCGTCACGCTTATTACGCGTACGGTTCGGTTTGTGTAACAAGTTTACATAAATTAGCCGAAACGGGTCAAACCTTATTGGTTTTATCTCAAAAACCAGAATGTGTATGAAATACCCATATTATACAAGTCTTCAAAATTGTCGGGTCTAAAACACATTCTATTCCGGTCTTCGCTTAATCATGCGTTTGAACCGTATATTTTCTTAAGACTAACCGGTCTAAGCTTAGGCTAAATTAAAGACCCGTTAGCATTCTAATTGGTTATTTATACCATCATTCCAGACTAGAGCCTTCCGGTAAATTGTACCTACGCTTACTTAAGTGAATACGGCTGAGTTATTAAATTCTTGCTATTTAAGACAGGAGCTAGCTCAGGTAAATACTCTTAACTTATTTTCCCTATACGGGCTTGGGATACGGTATAATGATACTGCTTGGTCGGGTATTGAATATTTAATCTTATAGTGGTTAAATTATTGAGGTAACCCGGTTTAATCTGTATTGTTTGAAATAAAAGCCTTTAGGGGTTAATGACCATGTCCCGGATATCCCTGACATCATTGTATTATAAAATGGCCACGTCTTAAGCACGGGGTGTAGGCATACACCTGACAGTTGCTTAAGTAATAACGGTATCTCACTCTCTTGTGGGCCTATACTTGTGGCGTGTCTGTTAATCTGACTCGGTTTCTACATCGGGCCCTGAACGTACAACGAACATGTAAATCTGTATACGAGATTATAAATATGATTGTCCCAAGTTATAAAAGATTAAATTTTGCCTTTGTGCATTTTAATCAATGTGTCAAAATATTTTGTGCCTGGTGCATCTAAATCAATTTATTAAACTCTTTTCAAATGAGTCAGTTGAGTGTATTTACCAGTGAAAACTGACGTATTTTCCAAAAAGGTTAAGTGACAGGTACTGAACGTAATTGGCTGGAAGCTCAGGGCGCTAATAAGGAATCCTGCAAGTTCTAGGCGTCTAAAGTCTGTTGAACAAATGTTTATATTTTAAGATCCGCCTGTGGATCCTTTACTTTCCGTTGTAATACTTGGATATTACTTTATATTCGGATTGTAATATATTTTCCTTTTGCTTCCGCTGTGCATTTATATAATTGTGTTGTTTGACTATTATGTTGCCAACCACGTCACGATACTCCCCACCGGTGACACGTGGAAAGTCGGGGTGTGACAGGTTGGTATCAGAGCCAACATTGAGTGAATTAAACACTAGCCCTTAGTGTTTAATCTCAATGACACAGTAGCAAATTCCTTGACCTCCTGAGTCTAGACTTAACATAGGAATATTCTCAATCCTAATCTGGAAATTTTTGCTTCCAAATTTTTATATTTACGTCGCCAAGCGAAGAAGATGTAATAGAAATTCTCCACATCTAGAGCCCTGAAATGCTGAGCTTCGTACCGCGGCTAGAATGAAACGAGCATCCAAGGAGAGTACGTTCAGAAATAAAATGAAGAAGAAACTCCTCTTGCTGAAGATCGTTTCCTTAATAAGTCCTTATAAGGACATATTTATCTTTTAGTCCCTTCGAGGACAACATTATTCCTTTCAAGTCCCGTTTAGGGCAACCTTGAACTTTTTAATTTTATAGTGGAATGACTAAATATTTATCCTAATCAGGAAATATTAAATAAATGGAAAATTAACATTCCTTTTGCAAGATCTACCATTATAATAAAATGGCAAAATCTAAAAGGACAAGACCTAGCCTCGTGTCATATTAAGACCCGGCCAAGATGGCAGTTCCTCAATTTAGATTCAGATCCTTATTAACATTTCAATTTAGAAATTGTTCTGCGTTAATTATTAAAAATAATCTTAAAGGTAAAACCTAGCCTAAATGTCAATGCTGACATGGCCAAGATGGTAAAACCTAGCCTAAATGTCAATGCAGACATGGCCAAGATGGTAAAACCTAGCCTAAATGTCATTGCAGACATGGCCAAGACGGTAAAACCTATCCAAAAGATTCCTAACCCAACTGAATGATCTCTGAATCATGGGTTTAAATCATCAATTAAGATGATCATATTTAGACCATACGTAGTAATATAACGCCTACGGGCCTTGCTCATTTCTACATGAGCCAAAAGACAGTGGTAGCTATGACTCCCTGTCTGACAAAGGTAATGAACTATGATTCAAACCTCCATGCCTCGATTCTCTGAAATCCTGGCTAATAATTTAAAAATTGTCCTTGTGACTAGGCCTTATGTGCTAATATATATTGTTATTGTTTATAATTAGGATAAATTATAATAGAAATCCTAAATAAATGTGAGCAATAAATTAACCGAATATGGTCTCTGTTTACCATGGTTAATGAATTACCCTAAGGGGCAATTCCATAATAAACATCCCTTAGAAGGGAAGTGCCTACGGGCTATAGTTAATGTCCTCTGAGACTAAAGACAGTGGTAGCCTACAACTCCCTGTCAGGAAAAGGTAATGAACTTTGATTCAAACCTTAATGCCGCGATTCTCTGAAATCATGGCTTATAAATTAAACTTGTCTACGCGATTAGGCCATTTTTGCTATTATTAACTTATAAATTAGGATTTATGATAAAAATCCTGAATAAAATAAACACCCTTCCTTCCCTGCCAGTATGCATTTTAAAAAGAATCTTAAAGGTGAAACCTAGCCTACGCGGCCAAGACGGTGAAACCTACTCAAGGGATTCAGATCCTTGTTAACACCTAAGAACGTGTTAGCACTCCTGACAAATGTGATTCGATAAAATCGCAACAGTCATCCCTATATTGGAAATTTTTAAATTCCTAATTTGCCTTATGATCTAGAAATCATGGCTTATATCATCTTATAAGATGATCATATTATAAACATCCGTGAGTGATGAAGTGCCTACGGGCTAAATTTGTTGTCCGATAAGACAACGACAGTGGTGGTCTTTGACCCCTGTCTAAAGATGTTGGAATACGTCCAAGCATAATAGTCGCTAGGGCCCATGCGATCTCGACTAATATCATCTGAAAAGATGATCATACCATAAATATCCCTTAGGAGGGAAATGCCTACGGGCTATAATTAACGTCCTCCGAGACTAATGACAGTGGTAGCTTACAACTCCCTGTCAAGAAAAGATGTTTTGCCTACGGGCTATAATAAATTGTCCATCTGAGACATTGACATTGTGATCTTTATGATTCCTTGTCTAAGGTGGTGAGCGATGCTCAAGCCAAGTAGTCAATATAATTAATGCAATCCTGACTTATATCCTCTAAAATGATGAATCCATTGTAAACATCCATTAGTGATGTTTCGCCTACGGGCCATATTATATTGTCCATTTGTGACACAAACATTACGATCTCTATGATCCCCTGTTTAAGGTAGTGAGCTGCGCTCAAGCCTAATAGTCTATATGATCATTGCGATCCTGACTAGTATCATCAGTATGATGATCATAAATTCATAATATTGACATCCCTAGTGATGAATTGCCTACGGGCTATACTTTATTCTACTGTGGATAAGACAAAATAGTGGTGATCTTTATGATCCCCTATTCAAAATGGTGGGATTATACCCAAACCTAATAGTCAATATGATCGATGTGATCATGACTAATATCATTAGATACGAAAATTATAGATAGACATCCATTAGTGATGTTAGTTGGTTTACCTTTCTGTCAAGAGAATCGCCTTCCAAGACGATGACAGTTGTAGTCTATGACTCCCTGTCCAAAGGTGAAGAACTATGTTCAAGCCTTAAAACTCCTGATCTAATAAGATTGCAGCCTATGAATTGATGTCCTTGTGACAAATCCACAAGTTATATTTCAAGTCACCCATAACAAGCCTCTGTGCTATAATTCGTCGTTCGTGACAAGTTAACATACTAAATGTTAACATCCCTGGTGACAGGCCTTAGTGCCATATCCTATAACGTCCTAGAGACAAGGCCATTTGTGCCGTATCTAAATGTCATTACGACAAGTCCTTCGCGCCATATAATTACTTATGTCCTTCATGACTGGGCTTTATGCCATATCTTTCTACGTCCCTCGCGACAGGCTTCTATGCCATATATGTATATATATATATAACCAAAGTCATGTAAGGCTAGCCTTTGAGCTATTTATAATCGTCCTTGTGACAAAGACAGTTGTGACATTATGGTCCCCTGTCAAGCAGATATTGGTCTCGCCCCAAACCTTGAATGCCATTAATAGACCTTTAGTAAACCATAAGCTTAGCAAACTTTTGATTGCATACATAAGAACTTCAGATATTAAAAATAAGGTATAATTTACCTAAGGAATCTTTAATGACCCTCTCTCCCATCCTCGGAGAAAATCCTTTCATCAGAATCTGGAGTACTCTTCCCCAGAAGGAGTACGACAATATATATTATTTTATTTTATTTTTCTCATTGTTTTCTATCGCCTGTGAATGCCAAACTATGTTTGATAAAAGTGCCATATGAGGATTGGCGTATCTTAGTATGTCCCATAGATTGCTTCCATGCCTGATCAGTATGGAGGTTTAATGCATGGAACCCCTGAGATATCCCAATGGTCATATTGTACTAAAGTCGACTAGTAGCATTCAAAGAAGATATCCAGAATGGAATTGTCCAAGTAAATGTTCCCGATTAAGGAATTCGTGGACTTATAACATAAATGTGTCACTTATTTGACACAAGCAATGATGGATAAACTGGAGCCTGAGATATGGAAAATCTCTGTAGCCTCCTTGTATCTTAATTATCTTCTCATAAGTTTTCCCTGCTTACATCCTGGGAGGCAGGTAGAATTAAGATTAACATCCCGCTGTGGGCTGGAGTATTGTGAAAACTCCATATTGATTATGGAATAATCGAAACCTTGATTAAGAAAGTTTTAAGACATAGGCTCATATAGCCTGACTCAATATTCTGAGGGTTTTATGTTATTGAATAAGAAAGACGGTTCATATTGCTTATGTATTAATTGCCGCAACCCCTAATTAGGCAACGATTAAGAATTGCCATTAGCTACCCAGGATCGTCGAATTGTTCGACTAACGACAAGGATTAACTATTCCTTAAAATTAGTTAAGTAGTGGTTGGAATGACCATCTCACCTTAAGATAAGCTTTTATATAATAGTTGATATGTAAGCATCAAGGCTGCTCCCTTGGAGACCTTGTAAAGATGGAATGTTAAACATCTATTGTTAGGACAATAGATTGGTAAGTCCACTTATCAGGATCTGAAAGTTGCATTAGAAACAACGAATAAGATCATACAAACCCCTAATTATCTATAAGTTGCCATTATTCGGCAGAAAATCAAGGATTAATGGAAAGTAGTAACCTTCCTAAATTCTTGTTAAGAAATAAGGCTCAACAACAGATGTCACCCAAGAAGGGTGTGCCAAATTTGTTAAAATTTTCAGGCTAGTTAAGCTCTGAATATATAGAACCATTCGAAGGAAATCGAATGTATCATGATTAAATAGCTTACGAGCTAAGACCTAATTAAGGAGCTCGGTGGAACGCGCAATGCACCCCACCCTAATGATTTAAGGACGTGTTTCGCCAATAAGTCAAGAAACACTATCACATAATAACATACATATTTATGATATGATGAGCAACCTGTGTCGAGTAAGGATCGACAGGATTAGTGTGACACCTCGGAAATTCACGTCCTATAATAGGTTGACACGTGTCATAAAGTTTAAACGTGTGAAAAAAATATTATGGAAGGACTAAAGTTGACAAACGTGGAAAGTATGTAAATATACGTATTCTAAGTGTCAACTGTGAATAAATATATTGTATTTTAACCCTACAAGATGCTCATACCTTCAAACGAATAAACCATGGATCATACGAAGCTAAAAGTGAGTGATTTCAAACTACAGGGACCAAATGTGTCAACATGTTTAATTTATACCTCTGAGTGACCTTCTGACAAACCCGAAGCTTTGTAAATATTAATTATGCTCACGAGAATGTCCCATAAAAATTTCATAAAGTTTCGTTAACGTATGAGAAAGTTATGATCAAATTCGTGTGCGAAGCATTAACGCGTAAACGTCGAAAGTTAGGACTTTTCGGGTGAAAATAAAGTTACCCGGGGACTTGGCAAAGTGGGTATATGTTTTAAGGTCTTAGTAGATCGATTGTGGGGGTTTAAAGTGCAAGAAATCAGTACCTATTCGGGTTTTGAAGAGACAAGGACTGAATCGCAAACAAAAAAAACATGTTGCTGATCTTGGAGGTGCTCGCGCCACGCGAGGGGTCCCTCGCGTCACGCGAGGGATGCCCAGAACCGTGAAAATCGGCTGCTGTCTCCTATGGCCTATTATGCGCGACCTTTACCCGTTTTTCCACTTCTCCTGGCCCCTAAAACATCCCCTAAGCCCCTAGGACACATGTCAATCGATTGTGGGCACTACTAGACCTTGTTGTCAAAGATTTATGGTGTGTGGAACCACTATATAAAGCCTTCAAGTGCAACATTCATTCACACACCATCTCCTACATTGTGGATCATTTCTGGAGCTCAAGCTTGCTTCATAGTGATCATATCTCGTGCATAGGACCTCAGTAAGTATTCTAATCTTTCCCTAATTGCTTTTAGCTTAGTTAATTAGCTAAAAGTCAAACCGTCGTAATTACGGTTTGACTTCGAGATTAGTCAATAATGGCTCAGTCATATCTCGAATTAAAAGTTGTTATAGGTTGGTAATTATGTGGGTAATGAAACCTCAAAAGGGTTTCCCCTGATCACCATCCTAACCAGGTCAAATGTCGGGATTAATTAAAAAGTCAACATAATGCTTAAAATGTCATTTATGCATATTTAGCTATCTAGAACATATACAACCTGTTTGATCATTGTTATAACTTAGTAATTAGTGTAAGAACATGTCCAAACATGTTCAACCCGACTATTTCCTGTTTAGACCCGGTTCGGAACCGAAAGTCACATAGTTTGACTTTCACTTTGACTTTCAGTTCTGACCCGTTTAGGCATATTTTAGAAATGCCTCAGAGCTTTAATTGGACTAGGTTACATGTTAGAACAACCCCCTGTGATTATACACCTTGGTTCATTAGTTATCCAATTAATATGCATGTTTCCGTTAATTGCTCATATGTTGACCGTTATGCCCTTATTACCTTAAAACGTGAATTATGAAAATGTAAAAGTATAGAAACCTTTGTTACTGATATATAGACTTGCATGCAAAGTTTGACATCAGTTTGACTTGTAGATTAAGAGTTATGCACATTATCGCAAAACTAATACTTTATGTTAACATAATGGCGTAATTAGCATATAGCCTAGTTAAACATACTTTTTGGTATCAAATCTTCTACCCACTGATATGATATATTATTTTGGGATTTTTAAAGATTTTTAATTAATTTTAGGTTGAGCATAACTCGTAGTCGTAGGCTTAATCCGGTAATTGTCGGTTTTACCCTTACGGGCCATAAAATGAGTTTTACACATCTAAACGATTCTAAACCTTTTGCTACTGATTAGTTATGATAAATAAATTATTTTAAGCCTTCTGGAAATATAAAAATATCAGATTTAAGTATCGAACCCGGTAATGGCCTTTAATCGCCTAAATTAGCGTTTTTAACGCATAGTATGTTTTAAAATCATATTGGACATACCCGGGTTGATACCTACTGATATAAGAGGCAAATTATAATAATTTAACAGTAAGCAAAGGTTGATAAACTCAGACTTCAGTTTTGAGCTTGTCGGCTTATGTGAAATTACCAAAATACCCCTACGGGGCCTAGCTTGGTTAAAAATGATAAGTTTCACATACATGCTTTAACCTACTGATGTAACTTAGCAAATTGAGTATATTTACTGATTACATCAGACCTGTAACTCAGATTATCACTTAAACCCTTTTATAAACTTTTAAATGACCAAACTACCCCTACGGAGCCTAGTTTGGGTTTAAACACATTTCGGGCATAACGAAAGACACCTTACTGATGTCACAACATATTTGAGACATAATTAACTTAGGGAACCTGTATATAGCTCTCATGACTACCCGTCACGCTTATTACGCGTACGGTTCGGTTTATGTAACAAGTTTACATAAATTAGCCGAAACGGGTCAAACCTTAACGGTTTTATCTCAAAATCCAGAATGTGAATAATAAACCCATATTAAACAAGTCTCCAAACTTGTCGGGTCAGAATCACATTCTATCCGGTCTTCGCTTAATCGTGCGTGCGAGCCGTATCTTGAAGCTAGCCGGTCTAAGCTTAAGCTTAATAAAAGACCCGTTAGAATTCTAATAGGTTATATTAAACCTTCGTCCCAGATTAGGAGAAACAGTAAAAGCTACGTGCATTCTGCTATTTGTGATTTATACTTGCATCAGGTAAATACTTTTAACTTATTTTCCCTATACGGGCTTGGGTTACGGTACATAGCGTACCGCTTGATCGGGCATCAAATCTCCACGCTTAGTGGGTAGTTGAATAATTTGATCGGCTCGTTTAAACAGTCTTGTTTACTTTACAGCCTTTGGGGGGTTAATGACCATGTCCCGGATATCCCTGGCATCATCTTACGAGATGGCCACGACCTGAGCGCGGGGTGTAGGCGTACTCCCGTGTATAACTCACTTAAAGTGGTGTGTCTATTGATCTTTAACCCGGATTTGATTCGGGCTACTGAACGCATAAGTAACATGTAATTCATTCACAAGATTATAATATTAAATAATTCTCCCAAGTTAAATAAAAATGTTTATGCCATATGCATCCAAACCAATTTTTAATCATTTTCCAAAATGAGTCAGTTGAATGTATTTACCAGTGTAAACTGACGTATTTTCCCAAAAAAGACTGAATGCAGGTACTAAACGAAATTTGGCTGGATTGTCTCCTAAGCATCAATAAAAGTCTCGCAAGCTTAGGATGCCAGAAGTCTGTTGAACCATAAATGTTATTTTGTTTCGATCCGTTCTGTGGATAAACACCGGATATTGTGACTTTGATTACAATAAATAAATTCGGTTGTATCTTATTTTTAAATTTGCTTCCGCTGTGCATTAACATATTGTGTTGTTTGACTATTACGTTGCCAACCACGTCACGATACTCCCCCACCGGGCCCATCGATGACACGTGGAAATCGGGGTGTGACAGGTTGGTATCAGAGCCAACACTGAGTGAATTAAACACTAGCCTTTTATGTTTAATCTCAGTTACACAATTGCACATATCTAAACCTTCGAGTCTAGACTTATAACCTAGGACAAATTCCACCTTATTCGGTTTTTGTTTTGTCCTTTAAATTTTATATTTTGTTATTGTTATCTTATGCTTTATTAACAGGAATATCAAAATGCCACCAAGATTTCTCCGGACACGGGGACGAGGACGAGGGAAGGGGCCAGTTAAAGCCCCCAACGACCACGAAGCAGGGCCGTCTAATACACGAGCTCCAGCTGCGACGGAAAGCGAGGACCCCGCCGAAACAGGCGCAACCAGTTCGAACCAGCAAGGCGATCCGTTTCGCACAGCTCTACCCTGCCGGTCCACAACTCATATGGACCACATTCAGAAGACGAGCCTAACAACCCTCTGCCTTCATACATACCACTTCAGAGATCCCTATCTCATCATTCATATGGAGACCCTACACCTATCTTTCGGGGACAATTTAACCCAGTAGGATTCATCCTAGAGCCCGTGGGTTTTAACCCACTGGGTCCAGAGGACCACTTTTCAGGAGATCACGCAGACGATATGGACGAGGATACGGACCCCGTCATGCCAGCAAGTGGTACTCCAAACCACCCGATAGAGATCTCAGACGGATCTTCTTTTCACGGATCACCCTATGGTGGTCCAGATAGTTTCCAAGCCCTCTTTAATCAGCACCAGTGGTATTATACACCATCACACCACTCGTCGTCTCATGGGCAGCATCAGCAGCAGCAGTCTCAGCAGCAGCAGGAGCCACAGCCACAGCCGCATCATCAAGATTCATCCGAGGATCACCGATTTGTGGCAGTTACGCCACCACCTCCACCGCCACCAGTTCAACCGGCACCTCCTCAACCGCCAAGGCGTAGGAGAACCGGTGCCCGCATGTCGGTGCGACCAGGGGACTTTCATTTTAGCTCCCCACGGCAGTCAAGTGCTAGTCACTACCCGCCATACCAGGAGGACCCACAAATGGGTGGACCCTCCAACCCTGCTGTACTACAACCACCGCCGATGGGATTTGATAACCCAATCCCGGCATATACGAGTGGCATGGGCTACAACCCGTTTGAACCCCCAACGCATCACGACTATGGGTACGCGGAGGCTGATCCGTACATGTTAGCAGCGAACTACAACACCCAAGGACCCTATGGGGATCCATGGGGGGTGAGTTACCCGACACAGGGATACGCGATACCTCCTAGACCCATCATCCGAACTCAATCGCAGCCACCTAGATTCTCACCACCCGAACATGAAGAACTCCTGCAAAGGATAAATCAAGTTGAACGAGTAGTTCACGAAGACCGCCGGGAGAGGCAAACATTCTTCCAGGGATTAGTGGGATTGATTAAGGGGAAGAACAAGAAGGATCGTTGAATCCTTCCACAGTTATTTTCTCCTGTATTTACTGTTGAGCCCCTGCGTGGGTATATTTGGTATGTTGCTTTGAGCCCCTGCGTGGGCATGCTTGTTTGTTTGAACCCCTACGTGGGTGTATTGTTAGTGTGAGTCCCTGCGTGGACTATTATATTATGTAGTCCCTACGTGGACATGTGTGATATTTGGCCCCTGCGTGGGCATGTGAGTTATTTAACCCTTGCATGGGTAAATTTGTGATTTGAAAGACCCGTTTAGGGCAAGTGTGTAATGCTTTGAATAAATAAATGGAATGGTTATTTTTATAAATTTCATGATTGCCAATTGTGCATATATACTTTATGGATGAAATAAATAAATTAAAAGCATTCCTTTTAAATTAATCTGCTTATGTAATTATTTAATTAAGGATCTTAAAGTGTGAAACCTAGCCTCGTGTCAAATATAAGACCGGGCCAAAATGGTAAGACCTGTTTAAAAGATTCAAATCCCTGTTAACATCTTAAAACATGTTAACACTCCTGGCAGAAGTGATTCGTTAAAATCACATGCCACTTATATATGATCTCTGAATCATGGGTTAAGATCATCAATTAAGATGATCATATTTTACCATACGTAGTATTATGATGCCTACGGGCCCAGCTCACTTCCATATGAGCTAAAATACAGAGGTAGCTATGACTCCCTGTCTGATAAGGGTAATAAACTAGGTTCAAACCCTAAAAGTCTTGATTCTCTGAATTCAAAGATTTAAATTAAATTGTCCATGTGACTAAGCCTTATGTGCTAACATATATTGTTATTGTTTATAATTAGGATAAACTTTAATTAAAATCCTAAATTAATACGATTAATAAGTTAACCACATGTGGTCTCTGTTACCATGGTTAACGAGTTACCCTAAGGGGTAATTCCATAATAAACTCCCAAATAAAATATTGACCTTGTTTTCTGCAACAGCTCAATTCCAATGGCTGAATCAAATGAAGTAAATAGCCATCCAGTGGAGCCAAATGAGAACGCCCAGATAACGTTAACGGGTGCCGAGTTAAGAGCAATCATAGACGGCGCTGTTACTCAGGCTTTGGATAGACAGTATGAGGAATACAGTGGTACCCGGAGTAGGACCCACTCTGCATCACATTCAAAGCCCAGGACACATTCTGAGGCTCATAACAAGCCTCCTCCCAAAAAGAATGGACCCAAGAAAGACGGTGATGACCGTCAGTCCACCAACAATCAAAGTGTCCCATCTCAGCAATTGGTACTGCATCAGGGACCCCGTAAGAAGGGTTGCACTTATAAGTACTTCGTGTCTTGTAAACCCAGGGATTTTACTGGGGAAAAGGGGGCCGTCGACTGTATGACTTGGCTGGACGAAATGGACACGGTGGTGGATATAAGCGGGTGCGCTGAAAGGGATATAGTTAAGTTTGTGTCACAGTCCTTCAAGGGTGAAGCATTGGCATGGTGGAGATCTCTGATGGAGGCCTCCGGAAAGATCCCATTGTATAGCATGTCGTGGGATCAATTCATTGCCCTGATCAAGGAAAATTTCTGCCCTCAACATGAGGTGGAGAAAATAGAATCCGACTTTCTATCGTTGGTGATGAAGAACCTCGACTGCCAAGCTTACCTGACAAGCTTCAATACGCTGTCCCGGTTGGTTCCCTACCTGGTAACCCCGGAGCCAAAGAGAATCGCTCGCTTTATTGGTGGTTTAGAACCCGAAATCAAGGCCAGTGTTAAAGCTTCTCGGCCAGTTACCTTCAGGTCTGTAACTGACCTTTCCTTATCCCTCACTCTGGATGCGGTCCGACAGAGATCGCAGAGGAATAAGGAGGCCGAGAAGAGGAAGCGTGAAGATGATGGTTCGCGAAGGTCGAATAAGAAAAACCGTGGGAACGGGGATAGCAAGAAGGGATCTGAGTCGAGGAAGGATGGGCGTAAGTCTGATGAGAAGCCCAAGTGTAAAATTTGCAAGAAGCAGCACTATGGAAAGTGCAGACTGGAGTCGAGCTCTCAGACTCAGTCAAAATCCTTTGCTTGTGGAATTTGCAAGTCCACGGATCATAAAACCCTGGATTGCAAAAAGATAAAAGACGCAACGTGTTACCGTTGCAATGAGAAGGGGCACATCAAGACCAACTGCCCGAAATACAACAAGAAGCCTGAGGAGGCTAAGAAGACTAATGCCAGAGTCTTCAGGATGGACGCGAAAGAAGCTGTGCAGGACGATAATGTCATAACAGGTACATTCCTTGTAAATGATGTCTTTGCAAGAGTACTTTTTGATTCAGGCGCAGATAAGTCTTTCGTAGATCATAAGTTTTGTAAATTGTTGAATTTACCTGTCAAAACCCTAAGCGTAAACTATGAGGTAGAGTTAGCAGATGGTACCATAGAAACCGTCTCTACTATGTTAGATGGATGTGCTATATCCATTAAGAACCATTCTTTTCCCCTATCTCTACTTCCGTTCAAATTGGCTGGTTTTGACATTGTTCTGGGTATGGACTGGTTATCTCATAACCAGGCCCAAATTGTCTGCAACCAGAAACATGTGGTAATAAAGACTCCGTCTGGTGAATCACTTACCATTCGGGGAGATACCCAGTATGGGCTGCCGGAGCAGGTGTCTATGCTCAAGGCTTCCAAGTGTTTGAGGAAGGGATGTGTCATTTACATGGCGCAAGTGATTATGGAGGAACCTAAACCGAAGTTAGAAGACATCCCTATCATTTCTGAATACCCAGAAGTGTTTCCTGAAGATCTACCTGGGTTACCACCAGATAGACAAGTCGAGTTCAGGATCGATATCATCCCCGGAGCGGCACCAGTTGCTAGAGCACCATACAGATTGGCACCCACCGAAATGAAGGAGTTGCGGACGCAGCTAGATGAATTGCTGGCTAAGGGTTTCATTCGACCTAGTTCATCTCCTTGGGGAGCGCCAATCTTGTTTGTCAAGAAGAAGGATGGGTCGATGCGTCTGTGCATCGACTATCGTGAGCTCAATAAAGTCACGATCAAGAATAGATATCCATTGCCCAGGATCGACGATTTGTTCGATCAGCTTCAAGGGGCAAGTTACTTCTCAAAGATTGATCTGAGGTCAGGCTACCATCAGTTGAAGGTTAAGGATGAAGACGTTCACAAGACTGCATTCAGGACTCGTTACGGTCACTACGAGTTCCTAGTGATGCCTTTTGGGCTCACCAATGCACCAGCCGCGTTCATGGATCTCATGAATCGCGTCTGCAAGCCTTACTTAGATAAATTTGTTATCGTCTTCATCGATGACATCCTTATTTATTCTAAGAATCAAGCTGACCACGAGAAACACCTTCGTTGTATTCTCAAACTTCTTCGTCAGGAGAAGCTCTACGCCAAATTCTCTAAGTGTGAATTTTGGCTACGAGAAGTCCAATTCCTTGGACACGTGGTTAGTGAGCGTGGTATCCAGGTGGATCCCGCTAAAGTTGAAGCTGTTATGAATTGGCAAGAGCCAAAGACGCCTACGGAGATTCGTAGCTTCCTGGGATTGGCAGGATACTACAGGCGTTTCATTGAAAAATTTTCAAGGATTGCTGCACCCCTAACTTCCTTGACCAAGAAGAAAGTAAAGTTCGTTTGGGGCCCTAAGCAGCAAGAGTCCTTCGATGTTTTGAAACAAAAGTTGAGCAACGCTCCTGTGCTTACCTTACCTGAAGGCGCTGAAGAATTTGTAGTTTATTGTGATGCATCACACACTGGCATGGGGTGTGTGCTTATGCAGAAAGGCAAGGTGATTGCCTATGCATCACGACAGTTAAAGGTGCACGAAAAGAATTACACCACCCATGACTTGGAATTGGGTGCCGTTGTGTTCGCACTAAAACTGTGGAGGCATTATCTTTATGGAATCAAGTTTGTGATCTATTCTGATCACAAGAGCCTCCAGCATCTGTTTAATCAGAAAGAATTAAATATGAGGCAACGCCGGTGGATGGAAACTTTAAATGATTATGATTGTGAAATCAAATACCATCCCGGCAAAGCGAATGTAGTCGCTGACGCCTTGAGCAGAAAGGAAAGGGTTAAACCCATTCGAATCAATGCCAAGCGCATGGAAATAAAGAACAGTTTGATAGAAAGGGTGTTAGCTGCACAAAAGGAAGCTGTGTTGGAAGCTAACTATCCTAATGAAAAGTTAGGAGTAACTGAGGAGCAGTTAACTCTTAGCAAGGACGGAATTCTGCGATTAAATGGACGAATATGGGTCCCAATTTTTGGAGGACTTCGTGATGTAATCCTCCAAGAAGCCCACAGTTCCAAATACTCCGTTCATCCTGGAGCCGATAAGATGTACCAGGATCTAAAGGCAAATTATTGGTGGATAGGCTTGAAAAAGTCTGTAGCCGCCCATGTAGCAAAATGCTTGACATGTGCGCAAGTCAAAGCCGAGCATCAGAAACCGTCAGGTTTGCTACAACAGCCTGAACTTCCTACGTGGAAGTGGGAACTGGTAACTATGGATTTTATTACCAAGTTACCCAAGACGAGGAAAGGAAATGATACGATATGGGTTATAGTTGACCGACTGACTAAGTCAACTCATTTCTTACCCATCAAGGAGACTTATAGCTCCGATATGCTAGCCCAGTTATACGTTGATAAGATTGTAGCCTTACATGGCATACCTGTAGCTATCATCTCTGATAGAGATACTAGGTACACGTCACATTTTTGGAAGAGCTTCCAGCAATCTTTGGGCACACGTTTGAACTTCAGTACGGCTTACCATCCTCAGACTGACGGTCAGAGTGAGCGTACTATTCAGACGTTAGAAGACACGCTGCGTGCATGTGCGATCGATTTGGGAGGTAGTTGGGATAAGAACCTGCCATTGATCGAATTCTCCTACAAAAATAGCTACCATACCAGCATAAAGGCTGCGCCTTTTGAGGCATTATACGGTAGAAAGTGTAGATCGCCAGTTTGTTGGGCGGAAGTTGGAGAAGTCCAGTTATCAGGACCAGAGATCGTGTTCGAAACGACGGACAAGATTGTCCAGATTCGTAACAATCTCCAAGCTGCCCGGAATAGGCAGAAGAGTTACGCTGATCCAAGTCGTAAGGATTTTCACTTCGAAGTAGGTGACAAAGTCCTACTTAAAGTGTCACCCTGGAAAGGAGTGATGCGATTTGGTAAGAAAGGCAAACTAAGCCCGAGATATATAGGACCTTTCGAGGTTATCGAACGTGTCGGGTCAGTTTCCTATAAGTTGAACTTACCAGAAGAGCTCAGTGGAATTCACAATGTGTTCCACATCTGCAATCTAAAGAAGTGTTCCGCTGACGAATCACATGTCATGCCACATACATATGTGCATATAGACGCGAGCTTAAAATTTGTTGAAAAACCTTTGTCGATTGAAGATCGACAGGTAAGGAAACTTCGAAGGAAGCATATACCTTTTGTAAAGGTCAAATGGGATGCCCGTAGAGGTCCCGAATACACGTGGGAGGTTGAATCCTCGATGAAAGAAAAGTACCCTTACTTATTTCAGTAAATCTCGGGTCGAGATTTATTTTAAGGGGGTGAGGATGTGACACCTCGGAAATTCACGTCCTATAATAGGTTGACACGTGTCATAAAGTTTAAACGTGTGAAAGAAATATTATGGAAGGACTAAAGTTGACAAACGTGGAAAGTATGTAAATATACGTATTCTAAGTGTCAACTGTGAATAAATATATTGTATTTTAACCCTACAAGATGCTCATACCTTCAAACGAATAAACCATGGATCATACGAAGCTAAAAGTGAGTGATTTCAAACTACAGGGACCAAATGTGTCAACATGTTTAATTTATACCTCTGAGTGACCTTCTGACAAACCCGAAGCTTTGTAAATATTAATTATGCTCACGAGAATGTCCCATAAAAATTTCATAAAGTTTCGTTAACGTATGAGAAAGTTATGATCAAATTCGTGTGCGAAGCATTAACGCGTAAACGTTGAAAGTTAGGACTTTTCGGGTGAAAATAAAGTTACCCGGGGACTTGGCAAAGTGGGTATATGTTTTAAGGCCTTAGTAGATCGATTGTGGGGGTTTAAAGTGCAAGAAATCAGTACCTATTCGGGTTTTGAAGAGACAAGGACTGAATCGCAAACAAAAAAAACATGTTGCTGATCTTGGAGGTGCTCGCGCCACGCGAGGGGTCCCTCGCGTCACGCGAGGGATGCCCAGAACCGTGAAAATCGGCTGCTGTCTCCTATGGCCTATTATGCGCGACCTTTACCCGTTTTTCCACTTCTCCTGGCCCCTAAAACATCCCCTAAGCCCCTAGGACACATGTCAATCGATTGTGGGCACTACTAGACCTTGTTGTCAAAGATTTATGGTGTGTGGAACCACTATATAAAGCCTTCAAGTGCAACATTCATTCACACACCATCTCCTGCATTGTGGATCATTTCTGGAGCTCAAGCTTGCTTCATAGTGATCATATCTCGTGCATAGGACCTCAGTAAGTATTCTAATCTTTCCCTAATTGCTTTTAGCTTAGTTAATTAGCTAAAAGTCAAACCGTCGTAATTACGGTTTGACTTCGAGATTAGTCAATAATGGCTCAGTCATATCTCGAATTAAAAGTAGTTATAGGTTGGTAATTATGTGGGTAATGAAACCCCAAAAGGGTTTCCCCTGATCACCATCCTAACCAGGTCAAATGTCGGGATTAATTAAAAAGTCAACATAATGCTTAAAATGTCATTTATGCATATTTAGCTATCTAGAACATATACAACCTGTTTGATCATTGTTATAACTTAGTAATTAGTGTAAGAACATGTCCAAACATGTTCAACCCGACTATTTCCTGTTTAGACCCGGTTCGGAACCGAAAGTCACATAGTTTGACTTTCACTTTGACTTTCAGTTCTGACCCGTTTAGGCATATTTTAGAAATGCCTCAGAGCTTTAATTGGACTAGGTTACATGTTAGAACAACCCCCTGTGATTATACACCTTGGTTCATTAGTTATCCAATTAATATGCATGTTTCCGTTAATTGCTCATATGTTGACCGTTATGCCCTTATTACCTTAAAACGTGAATTATGAAAATGTAAAAGTGTAGAAACCTTTGTTACTGATATATAGACTTGCATGCAAAGTTTGACATCAGTTTGACTTGTAGATTAAGAGTTATGCTCATTATCGCAAAACTAATACTTTATGTTAACATAATGGCGTAATTAGCATATAGCCTAGTTAAACATACTTTTTGGTATCAAATCTTCTACCCACTGATATGATATATTATTTTGGGATTTTTAAAGATTTTTAATTAATTTTAGGTTGAGCATAACTCGTAGTCGTAGGCTTAATCCGGTAATTGTCGGTTTTACCCTTACGGGCCATAAAATGAGTTTTACACATCTAAACGATTCCAAACCTTTTGCTACTGATTAGTTATGATAAATAAATTATTTTAAGCCTTCTGGAAATATAAAAATATCAGATTTAAGTATCGAACCCGGTAATGGCCTTTAATCGCCTAAATTAGCGTTTTTAACGCATA
This sequence comes from Helianthus tuberosus, assembly GCA_030545235.1. Taxonomy (NCBI): domain Eukaryota; kingdom Viridiplantae; phylum Streptophyta; class Magnoliopsida; order Asterales; family Asteraceae; genus Helianthus; species Helianthus tuberosus. The sequence continues at coordinate 194,075,385 of CM060418.1, forward strand.
GTATGTTTTAAAATCATATTGGACATACCCGGGTTGATACCTACTGATATAAGAGGCAAATTATAATAATTTAACAGTAAGCAAAGGTTGATAAACTCAGACTTCAGTTTTGAGCTTGTCGGCTTATGTGAAATTACCAAAATACCCCTACGGGGCCTAGCTTGGTTAAAAATGATAAGTTTCACATACATGCTTTAACCTACTGATGTAACTTAGCAAATTGAGTATATTTACTGATTACATCAGACCTGTAACTCAGATTATCACTTAAACCCTTTTATAAACTTTTAAATGACCAAACTACCCCTACGGAGCCTAGTTTGGGTTTAAACACATTTCGGGCATAACGAAAGACACCTTACTGATGTCACAACATATTTGAGACATAATTAACTTAGGGAACCTGTATATAGCTCTCATGACTACCCGTCACGCTTATTACGCGTACGGTTCGGTTTATGTAACAAGTTTACATAAATTAGCCGAAACGGGTCAAACCTTAACGGTTTTATCTCAAAATCCAGAATGTGAATAATAAACCCATATTAAACAAGTCTCCAAACTTGTCGGGTCAGAATCACATTCTATCCGGTCTTCGCTTAATCGTGCGTGCGAGCCGTATCTTGAAGCTAGCCGGTCTAAGCTTAAGCTTAATAAAAGACCCGTTAGAATTCTAATAGGTTATATTAAACCTTCGTTCCAGATTAGGAGAAACAGTAAAAGCTACGTGCATTCTGCTATTTGTGATTTATACTTGCATCAGGTAAATACTTTTAACTTATTTTCCCTATACGGGCTTGGGTTACGGTACATAGCGTACCGCTTGATCGGGCATCAAATCTCCACGCTTAGTGGGTAGTTGAATAATTTGATCGGCTCGTTTAAACAGTCTTGTTTACTTTACAGCCTTTGGGGGGTTAATGACCATGTCCCGGATATCCCTGGCATCATCTTACGAGATGGCCACGACCTGAGCGCGGGGTGTAGGCGTACTCCCGTGTATAACTCACTTAAAGTGGTGTGTCTATTGATCTTTAACCCGGATTTGATTCGGGCTACTGAACGCATAAGTAACATGTAATTCGTTCACAAGATTATAATATTAAATAATTCTCCCAAGTTAAATAAAAATGTTTATGCCATATGCATCCAAACCAATTTTTAATCATTTTCCAAAATGAGTCAGTTGAATGTATTTACTAGTGTAAACTGACGTATTTTCCCAAAAAAGACTGAATGCAGGTACTAAACGAAATTTGGCTGGATTGTCTCCTAAGCATCAATAAAAGTCTCGCAAGCTTAGGATGCCAGAAGTCTGTTGAACCATAAATGTTATTTTGTTTCGATCCGTTCTGTGGATAAACACCGGATATTGTGACTTTGATTACAATAAATAAATTCGGTTGTATCTTATTTTTAAATTTGCTTCCGCTGTGCATTAACATATTGTGTTGTTTGACTATTACGTTGCCAACCACGTCACGATACTCCCCCACCGGGCCCACCGGTGACACGTGGAAATCGGGGTGTGACAATTAGAAGCTCCAAAGGATACATGTACCTATCATAAAGGTCAATTGGAATGCCATAGAGGCTCAAAGATACTGGGGAAGATTAAGCCCAATGTAAGGCAGAAATTGTTGGATCTGAGTTTGTTTCTGATTGTATTTTGTGTTTGTAATTAAAATGAAGATGGATGAGTGTGCAGCGGAATTATGATGAAAACAAACTTTGCATACAATCAAACGAGAGTAATACTTTAATCAAACATCTTTTCACAATGAATCGAAAGATTGAATTTATTTCAATAACGATTACAATGATTGATGAATGAATGCAAACTCCCCCTCAGCCAGAGCTCAGTTGTTTGTTCGTGCAAATAAGACGATGATGCAAAAGAGCTAATAGAACAGTACAAAGTACTGAACTATTTATAGGCACTTGCAAACCACTGAGCATCTTAGCTGACGTCACCATGAAAGTGACATCTAACCTCCTAACAAACTCTAACCTCTGATCTATACAAACACTGATGTACTAACTACTGCTATTACATTTCATTACATAAAAGACACTTAAACAGCTGCTGCATCCTTCTACTGCTGTGAACCCAGCAGTGCTTGTCCGGATCAGCAGTACTAGACTCAAGGCAGTAGATTGAATCAGCAGAGCTTTGGTCTTCCATCAGTCTTTGACACTGGGCAGTAGATGCAAGGCAGCAGTTGTAGGTCAGCACTTAGTAAGATCAGCAGATAGGAGGTCAGCAGATATGAAACTACTTTCAAGGGGAGAGATTTGTATGTAAACATCTGCTTATTCTGGATCCACTGCTCTGATCCAGTTTTGGCTTTAATTATCTGTTCCTCTGATAGGGTTCAATCCCAACAATCTCCCCCTGGAACAGATAATGCCAAAACTCTTCATTATTGTGGAAATCTTTATTGCCTCATTAACAGTTCCCTTATCTGACCTTTGAATTGTAGTTCAAAGTCTAGGGCATCTGTGTCTTCATCATCCCTGCTAAGTGGAAGATCAAGGAGATCCTGCAAATCTTCAAGACTCAGGCCAAGCGCTTGTTCCCTTGATATTTTCTCCACTTTTCCACCAGACCTGAGCAAGGTCAATACGCAGGTCTGTTTGTCAGTTTCCCACTTTTGTAATTTTGAGTCTGGTGGGTTTCTTAGGAGATGTTTATTTGCTGAAGTATTTGGAGAGGCAGGCCTATTCATAACTGGCTGAGCAGCACTTGCAGATTGTTCCAATTCAAGATCTTCTTTTATCATTAATTTCATGCCTGCTTTTACAACAGCATCACCAGCTATTATATCTTGAATTGTTTCAGTACTCGACTGGTTTTGGCTCCTTCTTTTGTAGATGGTAGCACCAGCTGGAGCAGTAGTTCTTTTATCTTGCAGCTTTGGTGGTCTTTTTGAGACCTCTGCTTTAGAGTAGTCAGGTTTTTGTGGAACTTTTGGATCTTTCTTTCTAAGTTCCTCCAACTTCTTGTAGGTAGCCCTGACCCTATCTTCTCCCCACTTTGACACAGAATTCTTCGACCCATAATCAGCTGATATCAGTTCCTCTTTCATTCTCTTCAACATTAATGCCTTCTCAGCTTCAAATTGTTTGAATTTTTCAGGAGGAGTCTGCTTGACCTTATTTTTGATCATTTCTTGAATCCTGGCTGCTTCTTTTTCCAGCTCAGGAATGGTCCAGTTTTTGTACATGTATTTCTCCCCCTTGTATTTCTTGTAGGTCATGATACTCTCAATGTAGTCTTTTCTCAAGGACTCATCTGCCCTTTCTGAAATTTGCTGACATACATTCTTAGCAAATCGCTCCATAGCATTGACTTGTGAGAGTAGGAACTGATAGTTTTGTTGAAATTCTCTATCAGATTTCCCTCTTCTGTTTTTTATTGCAATATCCTCTGCTTGCTTGACCTTGAGTTTCAAGTACTCTTCAATATTGTTAGGCCTGGGATATCCTGCAACTGATGGCAAACTCCTTTTTACTGGGTCGTCCTCATAGTAGAAGGATTTGATTTCTTCCCTGACTGCAATGAGTTCCAGAGGAAATGAGACACCAGCAGGAGGTAATGGCTTTAAAGTTTGAGCTGAAGAGAGAGGTATGGGTTTAGGAATTGTGACAAGTGACTGAGATTGTGAGGATGTTGGTGGTGGTGAAGGTGAATCATCATCTGATATGTAAATCCTTCTCCTTTTTGTTTTAGAAGAGGCAGATGATGTTTTGGGTGGATCAGTGGTGGTGGATGTAGTGGCAGTGGTTTGTGATTGACTAACAGTTGTTGAAACAACTGGTGTTCCAACCACTGTTGTCATTACAGCAGATGTTGTAACAACTACTGTCTTCTCCTTTTTGGCAGGAGGTGATTTTGTTTTTGGTGGTAATGGTGGTAAAGCAGTGGATTTGGTGTGTGTTGAAGTGGTGTGTGTTGAAGTGGGAGCAGATGTTGAAACCACTGAAGTACCAACAGTTGTTGATACAACAGGAGTTACAACAGCTGTTTTAGGTGGTGGTTTTGGAGCAGACTTTGATCGTCTGGTTGGAATGGATTTGGGTAGCCTTACTCTTCTTGTAGGCTTCTTCTTTTCATCAACAAGATTTTCATCATCTTTTGACCCTGAAGTACCCTGATCCAGATAATCCACCCTGGCTTTCCTTTTGGCCTCTCTATCCCTTTTTACACTTGCAACTGCTTCTGCCAGTGCATTTGTGGTCACATCAATTTTCTTGCTTTCATCTGGCAAAGGGATCTGTTTGGTCATATTTGCATTTTCTGGTTCAATGTAGAGACCATCCTCTATACCCTTCTTTTTCCACTCCTTAATTTTCTCCCCCTTTTTGGCATTATCTTCTGGGAGTTGATAAAGGAAGCGAACTTGTGGAGGAGCAGTACCAGTGGTGTGCAAGATCTGAGTTTTGAGAGCCTTTAGATCAGCCTGAGTGTTCTTGAACCTTGACTCCATTGCATTTCTCAGCTGTTGGACATGTTTTTCATGTTGCTGATCTGCTAATTGTGCTTGTTGATGGAGAAAAGTTTGAAACAAATTCCAGAGCTCATTTGTAGCAGGTGCTTTTTGTGGAGCAGGTGCTTGAGATGGAACAGCAGTTGATTATACCTTTTGTACTTGTAACACCTGTTGTAGCATATCTTTGAGTTCTGCAACAGAGTTATCAAGCTTTTCAATACGATCCGTCAATTTCTGGTACTTTAAACCATCACCCAAGTTAATGGGATCATCTGATTTCCCACTAGCAGTGGTTTTATCAGTGGTAGATGTAGGGAGTATACTCCAAACATTAACCACTGATGCCCCTTTTTCTTGGTACTGGGGTCTTCTTCCTTCAACACTTGACAACCTTTTAATGTTGCCAGTAGGATAAATAAATCCACTGGTGGTTGGCAGAGGTGCTATGTAAGGAATTGCCTCCAAGGAAGTCTTATTAATGAAACCACTGTCCAACTGTAAACCAGTGGGTTCAACAGTTGTAGTGGTTGCTTCACTTGGACTACCACCAAGAGTTACTTGTAACTCAAGGGGTGTAACCTCCTTAGGTTGTGTTGGTGGGTTAGCAAAGATTGATTCATCAGACCCAGTCAGTTGTTGAGGTGTATTCTCATTGATAGGTGATTGAGAAGGACTGGTTAGTGCCTGGTTCAAATCAATTGCATCCAACAGCAGTTTAGTTGGTGGGGGAATTGTGGATGTGATGGGTGGTGTAGAAAGTGGATTTGCCCCGGGTATTGAGCTGTGGATGATAGAAATAAGTGTTTCCAGAGCATCATGATGTGGAGACCCTATTTGTACAACCTGTTCTTTTTGTGAAGAAGCAGGAGGAGTTTCGGTTATGGGTTGAGATATTTGTACCAACTGCTGTGAGGAAGAAGCAGCAGTGGTTTCTTGTGACTTTTGTGTGGTCACAGGCATTTGCTCTGGTATCTCATCCTCCAGAGTTGCCTTATTGATTGGTTTGGGGGGTTTTTGAGTTTTTCCTTTTGTAGGCTTTTTGTTGATGGTAGGTGTGGGTTTCAAAACAGTTGGTCGGCTGCTTTGATCACCTTGAGCAGTGGGCTCAGCAGCAGATACCCGAGGAGCAGTTGTAACTGCTAAAATCTGCTCAGGCACCTCTGCTTGTGTTTTGCAAGGTGCTAACATTCTTGAAAAAGTTTCAGTTGTTAAACTGTTTATTTGAGTAGAATCACCTTGGTTTATTGCAGCTAAATCATCCTTACTGAATTTCTTTTCAAAATAGTAACTTAAAAACCCTGGAAACAGTAAGAATGCTTTTGTTTCAACATTATTAACCAAATCTTTAAAAATTTCCCGAGAATAGTTAAAATTTTCTTCTTGAAGAATTGCATATCCCAGATTTTGAATCTTTAAAGGGATTTCATTAAAAGAAGTGGTTTTATTTGAAACACATAGTAGGAGGGTATGAAATAAGAATCTGGTTGCAGAAGGAAAATAACCTTTTTGTAAGGTAAGTTTCTTCATCATTGTGGCTTCATACCCTCTTTCAATGAAGTCAGTTTGCAACTCGTTTTTAGTAAAAGAAATTTTACCTTCTTCATCATCGAGTTGAAAGACCTCTGAAATGGATTGTGGCGTGATGTGGACAGCCTTACCCTTTATAGAAGAGTGTATGGTGGTTGCAATGTCTCCTTGTTTTTCAAGGGTTGCATTCTTCCAAAACTCTCTTTGGGTCGCCAAATAGATTGGTGCATCGATGGTGAACAAAGTTTTGTACTTTGATTTTGCCATGGTGTCAATGATGGATTCGAAAACATTGGTGGTTCCTGGTTTAGTGAGAAGACCCAGGAGATTGTGGGATGGTTTATATGGAATTTCAGTGGAAATTGCCTTTTGAGAGGCTGTTTTCGATGAAGATTTGGATGAGGGTTTTGAAGATGACTTCGATTTTGTCATTTTGAAGATGATGATCGAAGAAATTTGTGAAGAAATGAGATGAAAAACTGCTTTGAGAAGATAATTTTTAAGAATTCAATTCGACAGTAAAACCCTGTTTTGGTGGTGAGTGGGGGATTTTATAGGGAAGGAAGTGAATGCTGACGTGGCAGCCGTTACAAAAGGTCTGAGCACTATGTACTGCCCACGTGACAACCCCTGGTGAAAGTGAAGGACAGTACTTTTGTGAAAGTGACTGATGAAGGCAGTGGTATGAAAGCAGTGGATGATTTTCACTATCAGTGGATAGCATATCAGTGGATAAGACACTGCTTTTGAACAACAGAGTTTATCAAAGGAATGAGAGAACAGGAGTTGACTTTCAGTAGTGGACAGACTTTTGAAGTAGAGCAGACTTTTGAACAATCAGTGGTTAATGGCAGACTTTTAAGGATTTTAAAGAAACATTTCATTTTTAGCTATTTTTAAGGATGGATTTTTGATTTTCTGAAAACATTGTGTTGCTTTTATTCATTGAAAAACAAGATGTTGCTTGTTATTCCATGTTCAGCATCCCAATCCTAGAGACTAAGCTTTCAAAAGTGGCTGTATCAAGTGCTTTTGTGAGCACATCTGCCAGCTGGTCTTTAGTTGGGACATGATGCAGAGAAATCAAACCTTTTTCATAGCAATCCCTCACAAAGTGATGTCTGATGTCGATGTGTTTGGTGGTTGAATGGGAAACTGGATTTTTGATGATATTTTCTGCTGCCTGGCTGTCCAACATGAGTGGTGTCTTTAAGGCAGTGATACCAAAATCCAGCAACTGATTTTGAAGCCACAGGAGTTGGGCTATACAGCTTGCAGCAGCAATGTATTCAGCTTCAGCAGTGGATGTTGAAACAGCTGCTTGCTTTTTGCTTTGCCATGAAACTAAGCAATCACCTAGAAACTGGCACCCTCCTGAAGTGGACTTCCTTGTGGTGTGACATCCAGCAAAGTCACTGTCTGAAAAACCTGAAAGCTTGATGTTCCTATTAGCTGGATACCAGATACCAAGTGTGGGAGCACCTTTAATGTATCTGAAGATCCTTTTTACAGCAATGAGATTTGATTTTCTGGGAGCTGATTGACTTCTTGCACAGACACATGTTGCAAACATGATGTCTGGTCTAGATGCAGTTAGGTACAATAAAGACCCAATCATGCTTCTATAAAGTGTTTGGTCAATCAGCTCATCTTTTTCATCAGACATGACCAGCTTATTTATTGCCATGGGTGTGCTGCATGGTTTACAATCATTCATATCAAATTTGGTCAAAAGTTCTTTAGCATATTTGCTTTGATGAATGAAAGTTCCATTTTGCAATTTCTGAATTGGAAACCAAGAAAGCATTGCAGCTCACCCATTGCACTCATTTCAAACTCAGCTGTCATGAGTTCTCTAAACTCTTCACACATTGAGTTACATGTGCTTCCAAAAATAATGTCATCCACATAAATCTGGACAATCATTAAATCCTTCCCTCTCCATTTTAAAAACAGTGTTTTATCAATGGTACCTCTTTTGAAACCATTTGAGAGTAGGAAGTTGGAAAGAGTTTCATACCAGGCCCTTGGTGCTTGTTTCAGGCCATACAAGGCTTTGTTTAGCCTGTAGACATGATCTGGATAAAATGGATCCTCAAAACCTGGAGGTTGACAAACATACACCTCTTCTTGAATTGTACCATAGAGGAAAGCACTTTTGATATCCATTTGAAACACCTTCATATTGTGGTTGACAGCAAAGGCCAGGAACAGTCTAATGGCTTCCAATCTTGCAACAGGGGCAAATGTTTCATCATAATCAATCCCCTCTTCCTGTCTGTAACCTTGAACCACAAGCCTGGCTTTATTCTTGACAACAATACCCCTTTCATCAGTTTTGTTCTTGAAGACCCACTTTGTGCCAATGGGACTAACCTCTTCTGGCAGTGGTACAAGCTCCCATACTTGTTGTCTTTTAAACTGTTGGAGTTCCTCTTGCATGGCTTCTACCCAGCTATTGTCTTTTAGTGCCTCTTGGTACTTGACTGGCTGATGGAGTGATAGAAAACCAGCAAAAAGACAAATGTTTTGGGTTTGACTTCTTGTGAGCACCCCTTCATTTATGTTGCCAATGATTTGATCAGGTGGATGAGATCTCAAGAAGATTAAATCTCCTTGGTATGGTATGATGGCATTTGTTGGTGAAGGCTGCAAATGTGTATCATCTGAGCTAACCACTGCTGGGGACTTTGATGATCCAGCAGTGGCTTCAAAAGGTGGTGGAATAGGAGGTAATGAAGTGGACATCTGCTGACTTTTATCCACTGTTTGAGGGCTTTTGTCAGCAGTGTTTGAGGATGTGGAAGCAGTGGTAGAAGGGCTACTGTGGTCAACAACTGTTGAGGTAGCAGTGGTTGAGCTTTGACAACTGTTTTGAACAGCTGGTGCTTTTCCCTTTGTGGCAGACCTTTGAGGAATGATGATTTCATACCCATAGTCTGGTGGTGTATCCTCTGATGGACCTGCACTGTTAGTCTTGACAGCAGTATTTTCAAAAGTAAAATTTTCAAGATCAAACAGATCTGCAGGATTTGCTGGGATTTTCATTGATGAAAGTTCATTGAACTTAACATTCAAAGTCTCCTCCACTGCCTTGGTCCGTGTATTGAACACTTTGTAGGCCTTGGCAGTGGTTGAGTATCCCAGATGATAACCACAATCAATTTTGGCTGCAAATTTTGAAATGGAATCTTTTAAGTTCAAAATAAAGCATGGGCAGCCAAACACTTTGAAGTATGAGATCAGTGGTTTGATTTTATACAGAATTTCATAAGCAGTCTTTTTGTGCCTGGGGTTTATTAAAAATCTGTTCTGGACATAGCAAGCAGTGTTTACTGCCTCTGCCCAGAAAGTTAATGGCAAACCTGAATCTGCAAGCATAGTTCTGGCAGCCTCAATCAAAGTTCTGTTCTTTCTTTCAACTACCCCATTTTGCTCTGGTGTTCCAGGGATGCTGTACTGCCTTACAATCCCTTTCTTCACACAGAAGGCATCCAACTCCTTATTTTTAAATTCTGTGCCATTGTCACTCCTGAAACTTTTCACTGGAAGATCAAATTGCTTTTCAACCTGTGTCACAAAGTCTTGCAAAATGCCTGCAGTCTCATCTTTTGAGTGTAAAAAGAAAGTCCATGTAAACCTAGAAAGTCATCAACAATAACCAAACATTATCTTTTCTTCTTGAGGCTCATGACTTGAACTAGGCCAAACAAATCCATGTGTAGCATTTGCAAACACTGGGTTGTTTTGGACTCTTCAATGGACTTATAAGAACTTTTATGCTGTTTTCCTTTTAAACAGGAAATGCAATGTTCAGGACATGAAAACAATTTTTGAGGTAGGCCTCTCACCAAACTATTTTTTGAAATTTCAGTGATTGTCTTAAGATTTGTGTGCCCCAGCCTTCTGTGCCAAAGTTCTGTCTCTTTGTTAGAGGCAGCTGAGAACAGACAGGCATCAGCTCTGGGATACTCTTTTGACATATCAACAACATAAACATTGCCACTTCTTTGAGCAACAAGTTTTGTTTGACCAGTTTTGATTATTGCTTCAATCTTTTTGACCATTTCTGGTCCAACAATCCTACAACAGTCTTTTGTGAAAAATGACCCAAATCCCTTGTCACTCATTTGGGACACACTCAGAAGGTTGAATTTTAGATTGTCTATCAGATTGACATTTTCAAATTTTACTTTTCCAGATTGCACAGTACCAGACCCCAGAACTTTCCCTTTACTATTATTCCCAAAGGATATATCACCCCCTCCATGGATTTTAAAGTCTTTGAGGAGGGCTTTACATCCTGTCATGTGCCTGGAGCCTCCACTATCTACATACCAAAGACTATCAAAGCATGCAGAAGCTCCCTGCACATGAAGTAAAAGGATTAGTTCATTAAGGTCTCCAAAGCCAACAAGGCTTTGGATGGGGTCTCAACAGTGTCTGGAATGGATGCAGAATGATGAACAGTGGTTAGGTCAGGGGTTTGGACTATTTTAGGACAGTGTTTCTCTAACCACTGTTGTGGGTCCTGACCAATCACCTGCTGGTAACCAAAAGGATGCCTGTTCACTCTGGGTTTAGAGGGCCTTTTGTAGACCTCATAAACATGTGGAATCCTTTGGTAGGACTGTTTTTCCTTGCCCTTTCTGAACTGATTGGCAGGAGGTGCATCATTAACCAGAACATCTCTTTTGACAGATGTTTGGTTCAGCTGTTTGAACTGGCACAAACAGTGGTTGTTTCTTGGTGAATTTGACAGATGATGATGATGGTGATGAACTCAAGGATGTTTTAGCAATGTACTCATTCTTTTTCACATCAAAGTTTTTGAGATACACACATGCTTGAGTTTTGTGGTTTGTTTTACCACAAACAATGCAGCTTTCAGCGGAAACAATGACACTTGTTCTACTTAAATCATAAGCTTTTAAGTGGAAACAATCTTTTGTTAGATGATTCCTTTTCTCACAGAATTCACAAAACAAGTTATCAATTTTTTCTTTCTTCTTTCTCTTTTCAGACTCCTTTGTAGCAGAGGTTTTAACCACTGCTGGGATATCCTTGAGAGGTATGACTTTAGCTTTTGGAGCCTTGACACCATTAGTTGATGTAAAGTCCATAGGCTTGAAATTTTCAAGAATATCACACTCATCAGACCATTTTGGTTTAAATTGATATTCTTCAAGCTCCTCAAAAGTAGAGGAGCCCATTGGTCTGTCAAGTGTAATTTTGTTACCAAGTTTGTCAGTGATTTTCACTTCTTGGCCATTCTTGTTTGTGGGGATGAACTCAGTGATTACATCAGTGGTTTGAACAGATTTTCCAAAAGCAGTGTTTTCATCATCATGTTTTCTATAACCAACCCCAAATTTCACATTGCTTTTTATCTATTTTTCAAGCATAACCTCATACCCTTTGCATGATTCCACCCATCTCTCACATGTGATTTGGGTGGACTCTAACTCCTTTTTGCAAACTTGGTATTGTTCTACCATAGTTTGGAGTTGGGTTTTGGTTATGCTCTGCTCTTCTTTCATGCTGCTAATCTCCTTTTCCTTTTTAGCCAATTTGTTTTTAAGTTCTTTTAAAGATCTTTCAAATTTGACTTCATCAGTTAAGATTTTATCCCGAAGGTTTTCATTCACCTCTTTGATGTTAGCAAAAGCAATAATGCAATTGTCAGAACACAGTTTTTCTAGAACTTGAGGAGATACCTTGGCAGCAGCCATCATTGCACAATCACATTGATGATTCTCTTCATCATCAGCTCTCACCTTCTTTTCACCAGCCTTTTCTTCTTTCTCTTCTTCTTTGTCCTTTATGGACCATGGATCTGTCATTGGTTCAATCAGGGTACCTGAACTTTCTCCCAACAGTAGTTCACCAGCCACAGCAGTAACCACTGCTTCAGTCACCTCATCCACTGTTTCAAAGCTCAACTGTTCCTCCTCAGTTTCAACCCCCTCCTGTATTGACTCTAATGCCATCAAACAAAATTCATTATGAGAAGAATCATTAGAAGCATAGAGTGCAAAATTTTCATCACTAAGGTCTTCAGGCATACTGCTCCAGTCAACAAACCCTTGAGTGAAAAAACTTTGTTGATCTGGTTGTACTGCTGCTGGAGCAGTGGTTTGAGGTGCCGGCTGCACTTGTGCCTGGGGAACAGGGGTTTGAACATATTGGATTTGTGGAACAGTAGTTTGGACATAGTGTACTGGCACAGGGGCAGCAGCATAGTGAGCAGTGTTCACTTGAGCTGCTGGGGCATACTGGGCATAGTGCACAGTGCTTTGGTTTTGAGGTCTAGGATTTGAGCTAGGATGAGTAATTATGGGACCAGTAGTTTGACTCCTACATTCCCTAGCGAAATGTCCCAACCTATTACACTTGTAGCACTTGATTTTCGATTTATCCAACCCAACCCTTAGTTTCCCATGCCAACCTGGGAATTTTCGCCCTGTTCTTTTGTAAAATTTGCTAGTTCTAACACTTAGCAAAGCCAGTTGGTGCAAGATGTCCATTTCCTCTAAGTCAGTGGGATCAAAATGTTGCAAATCATTTAGTTCAAAGCTTAAATTGTCTGACATCTGGTTTTCGTTTGCAGTGAATGCATAACCAGCAGAGTGAGGATCAGGGTTGTTAAAGTTTGCACCAGCAGTTATGTCAATGAAGTGATCATAACCCTGATCCTTACCACTGCTCCCAGATTCTTCTTGACCCAGAAGAGCAGTATTACCGAAAGTGTAATCATCAGTAACTTTTCCTGACTCTTGTAACCTCCTTTTCTGGTTCAACTCCCTTTCGTAGGTCAGGAGTCGACCGTGGAGTTGGGTCAAGGTCAGATCCTTGAACTCAGGTGAGTTTCGGGTGACAAAAGCTATGGTGTCCCATTTTTCTGGCAGTGACCTGAGGAACCTGCTATTTTGAGTTGAGTTTGTAAAAGTGGTGTTAACAAGCCTCAGTTCACTGATGAGACAACTGAAACGCTCAAATTGTTGCGTTAGTGATTCACCTTTAACATAACAAAATGTTTCATACTGTTGGTTCAGGATTTCCCTATTGTTTTCTATGACTTCTTCGGTTCCCCCAAATTGTTCCTTAAGTGCGTCCCATAATTCTTTGGCACTGTTACAGTGTAACAGTCCAGCATATATCTCATTGGGCAGCGCTGATGCTATGATGCTAAAAGCTTTAGCATCTAGTTCGAACTTTTGATAATCAGTTTCGGTATAATTTTCAACTGGTTTTGGAACGAACTTTTTAGCATCTTCAGCGCTTGGCACTGTGGGAACATGGGGACCATAGATGACAGACCTCCAACATCCTGTGCTTTGTTGAGCGAGGATGTGACCCATCCTCCTCTGCCAGATGTTGTACTCATTTCTTTTTAACATAGGTGGTTTAAACAGCGAGCTAATGTTGTTTTTATCATCCTGAGATTGTGACGTCATTCTTGTTGTTTTACAGACACTGATAAATCAACTTTAATGGTGATTAATCCTTGCTCTGTTTTTCAACGAACGAACAAACGATCAGTATCAACTATTATGAGCCGAACTATTTATGTCAAAATGATTGTTAAATCAAATTTGACTGTCCAAGCTCTGATACCAATTGTTGGATCTGAGTTTGTTTCTGATTGTATTTTGTGTTTGTAATTAAAATGAAGATGGATGAGTGTGCTGCAGAATTATGATGAAAACAAACTTTGCATACAATCAAACGAGAGTAATACTTTAATCAAACATCTTTTCACAATGAATCGAAAGATTGAATTTATTTCAATAACGATTACAATGATTGATGAATGAATGCAAACTCCCCCTCAGCCAGAGCTCAGTTGTTTGTTCGTGCAAATAAGACGATGATGCAAAAGAGCTAATAGAACAGTACAAAGTACTGAACTATTTATAGGCACTTGCAAACCACTGAGCATCTTAGCTGACGTCACCATGAAAGTGACATCTAACCTCCTAACAAACTCTAACCTCTGATCTATACAAACACTGATGTACTAACTACTGCTATTACATTTCATTACATAAAAGACACTTAAACAGCTGCTGCATCCTTCTACTGCTGTGAACCTAGCAGTGCTTGTCCGGATCAGCAGTACTAGACTCAAGGCAGTAGATTGAATCAGCAGAGCTTTGGTCTTCCATTAGTCTTTGACACTGGGCAGTAGATGCAAGGCAGCAGTTGTAGGTCAGCACTTAGTAAGATCAGCAGATAGGAGGTCAGCAGATATGAAACCACTTTCAAGGGGAGAGATTTGTATGTAAACATCTGCTTATTCTGGATCCACTGCTCTGATCCAGTTTTGGCTTTAATTATCTGTTCCTCTGATAGGGTTCAATCCCAACAGAAATTACTTCCTTTACTTTAAGCAAATCTCGAGGTCGAGATTTATTTTAAGGGGGAGAGGATGTAACACCTCGAAAAAATTCACGTCCTAAAATGTATTGACACGTGTCATAAGCTTGAATGTGTGAAAGTATACTCTTGAGGGACTAAAGTTGACAAACATGGAAAGTATGTAAATATACGAGCTCAAAATGTCAACAGTGAATAAATATACTTTACAATAACCCTACATGATGTTGATACCATCAGACGAATAAATCATGGATCATACGAGGCTAAAAGTGAGAGATTACAAACTACAGGGGTTAAATGTGTCAACATGTTTAAAGTATACCTCTGAGTGACCTTTTAGCAAACCCGAAGTTTTGTAACGATTAATTATGCTCACTAGAATGAGTGATAAAAATTTCACCAAGTTTCGTTATCGTATGAGAAAGTTATGATAAAATTCGTGTGCGAGGGGTTAAAGCGTTAACATTGAAAGTTATGACTTTTCGGGTTAACATGAAATGTCCAGGGACTTGGCAAAGTGGGTACAAGTCTTAAAGCCCTTATAGGTAAATAAGAAGGGGTCAAATTGCAAGAATTAAGCTTAGTTGACCTTTCGGAAGGGCCAAGAGTCATTTATGCGAAAAATGGAAGGCTGACCAGAAGCCTTGCGCACCGCAAGAACTTATGCTTACGGTGCGCAAGGGATGCCCAGTATCAAAAAACGGGGCTGGTTGCTGTTAAACGCGATTTTCGACCTTTAAACGAATTTCCTCATCTTGCTTGGCCCCTAAACAACCCCTAGAACACTAGGGACACTTGTTGAAGAGTTGTGGTCATTGGTAGACTTACATGTCAACATTTTGTGGATCAAAATTCACTATATAAGGCCATGAAGTTGCAACCATTTGATCATTCACTTCTTGTGCAATCCTGGAGCCTTTGGGAGCTTAAGAGCAGACACAAGACCTTCCTAATCAAGCATAGGACTTCAGTAAGTTTACTAATCCTTCCTTAGTTAAGTTTTTACTTAGTTTAAGCTTAAAAGTCAAACCGTCGTAATTAACGGTTGACTTTAAGATTAATCACTAATGGTCCAGTGATTAGTCGAATCAAAAGTAGTTATAAGTAGGTAATTATGTGGGTAATAAACCCTCAAAAGGGTTCCCCCTGATTCCCACTCTAACTAAGTTCAAACTTGTTAAGAAAAAGTCAACAAGATACTTAAATTCTAATTTATGCATGATTAGAAATGTAGAACACATACAACCTGTTTGATCATTAATATAACTTGGTAATTAGTGTAAGAACATGTCTAAACAAGTTCCACCCAAAAATTTACCGTTTAGACCCGGTTCGGAACCGAAAGTCGCAAAGCTTTGACTTTTGCTTTGACTTCAGTTCTGACCCGTTTAGGTATGTTTTAGAAATACCATAGAGCTTCATTTGGACTAGGTTACATGCTAGTATAACCCTCTGTGATTATACACCATGGTTCATTAGTTAACCGATTAATACGCATGATTCCCTTAATTGCTCATATGTTGACCATTATGCCCTTTTCACTCTAAAATGTGATTTTTGAAAATGTAAAAGAGTAGAAACCTTAATTACTGATATATAGACTTGTACCCAAAGTTTGACATCAGTTTGAGGTGTAGATTAAGAGTTATGCTCGTTAGCGTAAAATGAAAGCTTTATGTTAATTAAACGGCGTAATTAGTGTATAGCCTAGCTAAGCCTACTTTTTGATATCAAACTTATTACCCACTGATGTAATATATTATTTTGGGATTTTTGAAGATTTTTAATTAATTTTAGGCTGAGCATAACTAATAGTCGTAGGCTTAATCCGGTAATTGTCGGTTTTGCCCTTACGGGCTATAAAATGAGTTTTACATATCTAATTGACTCCAAACCTTTTGCTACTGATCACATATGATAAATAAAGTATTTTAAGCCTTATGGAATAATAAAAATATCAGCTTTATGTATCGAACCCGGAAATTGCCTCTAATCGCCTTATTAAGCGTTTTTAACGCATAGTGTGTACTAAAACTATTTTAAACATACAAGGGTTGATACCTACTGATATTTGAGGCAAATTATAATATTTTAACACTAAGCAAAAGTTGTTTAACTCAGACATCAGTTTTGAGCTTTTCGACTTATGTGAAATTACCAAAATGCCCCTACGGTGCATAGTTTGATTATAATTGGTAAATTCACATATATACTTTACCCTACTGTTATAACTTAGTAAAATAAGTATTTTTGCTGATTATATCAGACCTGTAACTCAGGTAAATACTTAAACCCTTTTATAACCTTTTAAATGACCAAACTACCCCTACGGGGCCTAGTTTGTGTTTAAATATGTTTTGGGCATAATGAAAGACATCTTACTGATGTCACAACATATTTGAGGCATAATTAACTTAGGAAACCTGTATATGTCTCTCATGAATACCCGTCACGCTTATTACGCGTACGGTTCGGTTTGTGTAACAAGTTTACATAAATTAGCCGAAACGGGTCAAACCTTATTGGTTTTATCTCAAAAACCAGAATGTGTATGAAATACCCATATTATACAAGTCTTCAAACTTTTCGGGTCTAAAACACATTCTATTTCGGTCTTCGCTTAATCATGCGTTTGAACCGTATATTTTCTTAAGACTAACCGGTCTAAGCTTAGGCTAAATTAAAGACCCGTTAGCATTCTAATTGGTTATTTATACCATCATTCCAGACTAGAGCCTTCCGGTAAATTGTACCTACGCTTACTTAAGTGAATACGACTGAGTTATTAAATTCTTGCTATTTAAGACAGGAGCTAGCTCAGGTAAATACTCTTAACTTATTTTCCCTATACGGGCTTGGGATACGGTATAATGATACTGCTTGGTCGGGTATTGAATATTTAATCTTATTGTGGTTAAATTATTGAGGTAACCCGGTTTAATCTGTATTGTTTGAAATAAAAGCCTTTAGGGGTTAATGACCATGTCCCGGATATCCCTGACATCATTGTATTATAAAATGGCCACGTCTTAAGCACGGGGTGTAGGCATACACCTGACAGTTGCTTAAGTAATAACGGTATCTCACTCTCTTGTGGGCCTATACTTGTGGCGTGTCTGTTAATCTGACTCGGTTTCTACATCGGGCCCTGAACGTACAACGAACATGTAAATCTGTATACGAGATTATAAATATGATTGTCCCAAGTTATAAAAGATTAAATTTTGCCTTTGTGCATTTTAATCAATGTGTCAAAATATTTTGTGCCTGGTGCATCTAAATCAATTTATTAAACTCTTTTCAAATGAGTCAGTTGAGTGTATTTACCAGTGAAAACTGACGTATTTTCCAAAAAGGTTAAGTGACAGGTACTGAACGTAATTGGCTGGAAGCTCAGGGTGCTAATAAGGAATCCTGCAAGTTCTAGGCGTCTAAAGTCTGTTGAACAAATGTTTATATTTTAAGATCCGCCTGTGGATCCTTTACTTTCCGTTGTAATACTTGGATATTACTTTATATTCGGATTGTAATATATTTTCCTTTTGCTTCCGCTGTGCATTTATATAATTGTGTTGTTTGACTATTATGTTGCCAACCACGTCACGATACTCCCCACCGGGCCCACCGGTGACACGTGGAAAGTCGGGGTGTGACACAGAGACCTTAGAAAAACAAAGAAATCCAAATCCCTCTATATAATCCAAACGCCCTTTTTGTAGAAAAACAAAAAAGGGAAAGGACTCTGAACAAACGGGTTCACGACGGAGAATGAACGTGAAGGGGGTGACGTTTGGTTGGTTTTGTTCAGGTGGCCGGAAATTGCAGGAGGTGATGGTGGTGGTAGTTGTGGTGGCTGGGAACGAGGAGAGAGATCAGATTAGAGAGAGAAAGAAGAGAGAAAGTTAGAGCGAGAGAGAGAGTGTGTGCAGAAGGTAATTATCTTTATTTATTTTTACAAATAGTCCCTATCTATATATTATTTACATAATAACCCCTGAAATGGTGAAATTACAAAAATGCCCTCATGTGCCTTGCACATGATCAGTTTTAACAAAAAAAATTAACTGGGTTTGCCCTAAAGGACATAACGTGCAAGATTTTGAAACATTAAGGACAAAACTCATCAATTTTAAAGGTAAAGGACAGCGCTTGAAATTTGAGACAAACATAAAGGACAAAACTTGTAATTTACTCTTACTATTATTTACAATTTTACATTTGTATAACTAGAACAATTATCATATATAGCATATAAAGAGATGTATACTAGAGACTAAAGAGGGGAGCATGGCATGTTCAGGATTACTAAAGCAAGGGAACAAATGAGACAAGATATGGAGTTATGAAGTTTATAAAAGGCGAGGATAAATGGGTTTTAAGTACTAGCAAACCAATTTCCACAGTCTTTTCAACGACGATAGGAATCACTAGATATTATGCCCTAACACGTAATAACTTAAAAGCGACGCAGCGGAATACGAGCCTTTAAAATTTCTTTCTTTACTAAATACATTGCTTACGTAAAGACTCAGTTACAAAATGTTTAACATTTACTAAAAGAATTAACAACATTCATGATAAAATAATACTACAAGTGTTACATAATCCAAGCTAGGTGGCTGTTCTTCCCGTACAATCCTTGCTCTTTGACTCGATCTACGGCCGCTTATCCTCGTTAGTAATAGAGAAAATCCGTGTAGTTCCTGTGGACATCATTTACAACTTAACCATTAGTCATCGACAACATCATACAACGTTATTAACATATAATTAATAAAACGTACAACATTCAATAATATAAACTTAATCCGTTTGATCATCCTCTTGAATTCTTTTGTTCCGAGTTCGACTTCAATTCTTCATGAACCCGATGTTCTCATACGTGCATTACATTCCAATCTCAAGACAAATCATTAGTATTCGTCAATACTCAAACGCATTAAAACCATTCCTGCTTACATTCATAGCAACTTACAATATACGTACATGCATCCTTACATTCATATATATATATATATATATATACACACACACACACTTACGAGCTCTTGATTACCACTTTTATTATTATTAAACTTGTTCTAGCATGTCAGAATCACAACCTTCCATAATATAAATCTTATACACATTAACATACGTACTTACTGGTTCCTAAACACATTTGCCCATAACTTTCCTTCTCTAACACGTATGCAAATTCATATTTATACTATCGGAAGACTTCATATCACTAATTTATAACCAAATCAAGTTAGACGTTAGTTATGAGGCGTTGGAAACCATATAAAACCAGTCCCATAGCCAAAACAAACAAAATCACACAAATTACCAGTTGGTTGGTCCCTTGCGGGGCGCGAGAGCCAACCCACTTATCCTTCGCAGGCCGCGACCGATGTCGCATTGCACGACGGTAAAGCTGAAATGCTGTCGCGTAGCGCGACAGCCCCATTTCGACAGAATGCATCCTTTTTGCTGCTGCACTTTGCCCAGCTATGATTTTCAAGTATATTTCCAACTTAAAAGTGCATAACTTTTGATCTACACACCCGTTTTACACGATTCTTTTTCCTATGCGATGGTAAATTGATTTTCTAACATATGAGCTTGTAATATAACATCCGGACAAAGAACAATCTTAACTTAAAGCCCTCGGCTTTACATACTCATTTTCAACTATTTGACCCATTCATATTTTTATTACTAAAACTCGCATATCTCGGACATTCCTCAATCAATTTACTCGAAACTTATTTCTATTTGTCCGTAAGACATGTCCTTACATAATTAACTAAAAGTCTCTACCCCGAGTCCTTAATCTTTATGTGTTTCATTATCATTACAAAACTTATGCACATTTATTCGACCCGTTCGATCGACTTAACAAAAACCTTTACTTTTACATACCCATACCTTTCTAAACTCCAATATCGTACCTAAAAACTAGTACATAACCGTACATTACTACAATAAGGAGTGAGTCCAGATAATCACTCACTGGGTACTAATACTTGATGTCACCAACAGAATTTACGTTTCGACACATCTACTAACATTTATCATGCAAGGAATCTCTTTACCACTAAAGAGGGTGTAACACCCCGAAAACGGGTTTGGTAATCAAACCACGTTAAAAATAACGAACGGGTAAAATACCGTTAGTGATAAAATTAACCCGGTAAATATTAAGATTTAAATAAATAATCCTATATTAATAAAAAAAAAAGAATAAACGCTTTGAGAAAACAAAGTTTATAAGAAGCCCGAGTTAACGGGACTTAAAATGAAACGGGTTATGACTTCCCCGAACCCACTAGGTAACTAGGAATATTAACCTAGTTAGTTATGTGTTTTTAGAATAATAAAGAAAACTTGACTAAGTTAACCTTCTTTTATAAATATGAATTAGAGGGACTAAAATGGTCAAGTTTGAAAGTTAAATTATTAATAATGAAAATTGGCTAAAAAACACACACTTTATGTTTGTTTTGGTCGACAAAAAAACACAGAGACAAGAAGGAGTTTCTTTTCAAACCCTAAACCCATCAAAATCAAAATCAAAGGGGAAATCAAGCTAAGAATTGGGGCTTTAACTAAATTCGTGATCACCTAAGCTAGGAGATCACAAGGTATGTCAAATTTTATAATTTGGTAATGTTTTGAATTTATGATGAACACCAAAATCAAAATTTCTGTGATGAATGTTGTATATATGAGTGATATTGGGTTGAATCTATGTCTAGGAACAAACCCTAGATGCAAACTTGTAGAATTGTGCCATAAACTAGTGATTAGTCAATTAATCAAGTATGAGCCAAGTGGGTTTTGACTAAATAGTAAATATGATGATATGCATGTGCTTAGAATCATCATATTTGATAGTTGGAGCCAAATACTTGAACAATTTATAAGTTCGAGAGAATGCTCATAGGTGACTTGAAATGGGTTTTGTATATTATGATGAAATTAGTGATTTTGTTCATATAAATAGGTGTTTTGAATCATGATGTCTACTAATTAATATGTAGAACTTGATTATATTAGATGTTCGGATGAATGTCTAATGCTATGATGAAATGGGTTTTACACGTAGATAGAAACCTTTAGTTCTTGCTTAAAAAATGAATAATTAGCTTTGATAATCGAGAGCTAAGTTAAATTTGTGTTAATAATAGCATGAACTTAGACTTGAAAAGTAGTTAAAACGGTGGCGTAAGAATAATGCCTATCGGATACTTGACAAAGTGCTTAAATGAATTGTCGAATTTCATAGTATAATCACTTATGCTAATGGGCAGTTTGACCTTTAAAAGTCAAACTGACCTAAATGAAATCAAATGGTAAATTTTGATGTAAAATCCGTAAGATGGAATGGCCATAATTAATGATGACTAATCTAACCGTCTTACGAATTATGATGATAGTTTGATGCTTGACAAGCTAGGTGGAGGCTTGGAAAGGAAGCGAGTCAAACGAATCAAGTGTGAAGGAAAAGCGTGTTTCGGATGCAAGGTAAGTAAGAGCTTACACCTTTTTTATAGTATACATCAGTTGTGTGTATTGAAAATGAATAAAGAAAAATTAGTAATAGAATTATAATGTTCTGACGTAAATAATATGAGTCGGAACAAGTGAAAATGGTGAGAAACCATAAAAAAAGTGGCAACAAGGGTAAATTGGTAAATTGGTCATGTAACGATGAACTAATAAGGAATTTTGAAAAATTATGTTATGGTGTAAACCGGAATGGGTAAAAGGGTGAGATGGTAACTAGACATCATCTCATAATGGAAAGTGGTCGTTTGGATTAAACGGGTCAAATGACATTGGTAAAATCATTTGACAATATTAATTGATGATCGCTTGTTGAGTTTTATGATTACAGGAAATATCATACGGTTCGCGTTGGTTTTAGTTAGAAATTAATAGCGAAAGATATTTAAACGGGTCAATCCTATGACTCGAGCCAAGTACGCATATTTAGAATTATTGTTAAAAGCGATATTTTTGGTCAAATATTAGCAAAAGTCCTTCATCGTAAAATGAAGGACTAAAATTGACCAAAAAGCCCTGAATGGGTGAACTGGGCAAACGACTCATATGTGACAACCCGCACTAAACCAGGTATCCGTACAACCTAATTAATGATTAATTACTACTTGATTACTGTGCTTGGTTGAACTAGCTGATAAACTGCTACCTGCATACTGATACATGCACTTACTTGCATCATACTTTATTTGCTGTCACTACATTATTTGCATGTTGAACCCTAGTGACAAACATGATGCACAAAAAGCACAGTAGCACTAAACGGATACACAGTGAACATGCTGATATAACCAGCATCAGGCAGATACTGCCTCTAAGGCCTGTTAAGAGCCTCATATATTTTGACTACACTGGTAGTGAGTGTAGGGATATAAGGGTTGTGGTACCGCGTCTCTAGGAATAAGATACACTGATTCGGATGTGCCTAAAACGTACTTTAAGTACCAAACACAGCACTTTAATAAATAAACCAGCTTCTAGCTGACTAGTAAAGTGCCAGAACATGAGAAAATATTACTAGACACTTTCTAAAGTGTCGGGAAAACAAATTGTGTCACTAAAAATGTTAATAACGACACTTTAAAGCGTTACAAAAGGCTTTAACGGATTACTATCCAACCGGACACCCGGACTTTACCCGGAACATGAAAATATTAGTATTTTCACTATTTTTATTTTTCTGAGCCAGTTAGGGTCCCTGATTACCCTAACACCCGCCATAACGTGTAACATATTAGTAACGGGGTTAATTACTTAACTTAACTTGGTTTAACATAATCATTCCCTAACTATCTAGTTTGGATCGAACCAACCCCCCACCCACATCATAACCGACCCCATAACTAGGGGAACACACAAGTACTTGGTGGATTTGTTGAAGGATTATTGTCTAATATCACCTAGACATATTACCCATTGGGTAATAACTTCTAAATGGTTTATAAATACTAGAGATTACCATCACTAATCACATAACCCACAACACCACAAAAATTACTCTCTCCCTCCCTCACCTAGCTCTCGGCCGAACCCCCTCCACTACACCACCACATTTTCGACTTTGGTTCTTGCAATTTCATCATCATACACACTTCAAGGGTCACGTATTAGGAGCCTCGGAGCAAGCGGAACGCGAAGGACCTCTACCGTTAGCTTTTATCCACGCGATTTTCATCAAGAACCTTCCCTAGCTTAGAGCTAGAGGTATATCACTTAAAACTTGTTCTTGAACATATCTAAAGTGGTTAAAAGGAATTTTGTCGGTTAAATATCGTTAACTTACATTTTGAAGCTTTAAAGTCTACTAAAAATGTGAAAAGTGGTGGTTAATAGCTTGTAACTTGTGTAAAAGATGTAGTATTTGGAATTTGTGATTATTGAGGCCCGATCTATGATGTGGTAGCTCGGATCATCGTTTAACCCGACTTTGTAAGATCATGGATCTTCACATAAGCTTGTTTTTAGAAGAAACAAGGGTTAAAAGGTGAAACTCTACCACACATGAAACATGAACTTGTGTAAAAATGCTTTACTCGGGTAAAAGTGTTTTAACGTGTACAAAAGTTGTTTTCTTGTTTAACCCGCTAATCGGACACTTATAACACGATTTAATAACATCTAAACCGCAAAACAGCAAGCTGAGTCACTGTTTCAGCCGCCTTCATCAGGCTGTAAACGGACTTTAAAAACTCGAAAAACGGAATTTCAAAAGCCTAAATCGTGTCATTTCGAAAAATGAAGAAAATGGCGCTGGAATCGTATTTTTCTGATGTCGGTTACTATTTTAAAAACCTGTTTTCGTGACAGCAGCTAAGGCTGTTTGTTACTGCAGTAAATTGGGCTGTGCGTTTTCGATCACAACTTAAAACCCGAACCGAACCAGCCCCTGAAACTTTTATCTAAGATGGTCACGGATGTATTTGTGACCCTCAAACTGGAATTTCGATAAACGGACATACGAGGAATTTTTGACGAATTTTTCCACAAACTGTGATCAGAATGTGACAAATCTGATCACGGTTCGGTAAACGATTTTCTATAAATTATTGATAAGAAACTGGACCCCGATATTTTTATACAATCATTTTTGGGTCGATTAGGACGACCCGTAAAAATTTGGGAATTTTTGGAAAGGGTTAAGTATTTTATTTAGTCGTCCGAAAACAGTCCAGTTTCCACATATTGAAACTGAAACGACAAGGGTAGCGTTTCGCGTGTTAAAACGTAAGGGTTGATTGTTGATAATCATGGGTTGTTTTCAAAAAGAAAATGATACGCTTGGAAGCGTGGCCACCTCCCGTTACAGAGGAAACTCTGGCGAAATTTTCTAAAAACCTAACACTTAGGCTTATTTACACAACAAGTGTTAGAACTATTTTCGGCATATTTTCAAAACATAAATTTCGCCAGCACTATATTTTACTAAATATTCGGAGGTGGGATTTTCACAAGGATTAACGTGATAAATATATTTGTCACAACACTGTTTATGATTATTTTGTGAAATACATAAATATTATTTTAGAGTAAAAATAATATTTACAAGCGTTAAGGATTCCAAAACTTTACGAACGCTTCCACAAACATATAAGTTACACCGGTAATTACATTACCACAAGATTGATAAAAACGTAACTTACGCACATGTATTGTAACCCCCATCCTTGGGAAGAAGAATAACTACCAAGTGTATACGGAACATAAACACGAAATAGTTGTCTAACTATTTCCCAAAGACATAAACTGTAAAGCTAAGGCACGGCCGTCCGTCTAATAGAATTAGCACTTGTAGGTCGTTGCACAGCTTACTGTATTGGAGACACTTGGTAGAGACGCGCATTCACTGTGAGTTCATGTCCCCCCTTTTCTCTAACTGTTTTCAGTTTACTTAACCGCGGGGGTGAAATACATGTTACTTTGTTTACAAGTACTTTTATACACGGTATGATAACGTAAGGAGGTTTAGATCATGTGAATGGGTAGGCGGAAACTTGAGGCTATTAATCCTCAGGGTAGGACCGAGGGACAGGAGCGGTAGATCTATCTGGGTGTAGCGAGCCCAGCCCCAGGCCAAACAGAACGGACCTTGGGGTGACTTTGTGCCCAACGCATAAATCCGCTAGGGTTGAGTCTTCCTACTTGCATTTCACAACATGCTAATGGCCTTGCAAACCATTGGTGATCACAAGTCCTCTTACACTGCTACATACCAGGGAACTTTTATACTTACAAGTGTTTTTACTTACTCACTTGCACATGAACTCGCTCAACATTATTGTTGATTTTTCAACTTACATGTATTTCAGGAAATTAACGAGATCTGGCACGGTATGGCATGTTTTCCGCTGCACTAGTTTCCAAGGTCATCCGGGGTTTAGGGGATGTGTCTCTTTCCTGGACAAGACACAGTCCTTAAACCATGTTTATGTTATGTTTCAAGTTGTAACGTCTGTTGGACAAGGTTATGGTTGTTGGTTAAAACAATGGTATTGTGTTTGGTTTTCAAAACTTAATGGATGATCTTGCATGTTTTTAACTCATATAGCTTTGGTATGATTAAGCTATGGTATTAAGAAGTCACACCAAAATTAACCACGCTTCCGCAAAGCCAGGGTGTGACAGCTTGGTATCAGAGCTCTGATCATAGCGAACTAGGATTCTTTCTCGAGTCTAGACTATGATCACTAGGGCTCTCACGAAAACATTTTTCTGCATACCACTTAAGTCCAGATCCATAACTTTTTACAAACAAATGTTGAGCACATTTTATTATTTATAGGCTCAGCTTGGAGGGCTGAGGATCGGTCTGGAGGACCGAGGTGATCGAGGTAGTTAAGCACGTTGGTTTGTTATAGGATCGATCTGGAGGATCGAGGTTTGGTTTAAGTGAAGGACAGAGCAGTCTTGTAGACTGGATGAAATTGGCTAGTAAGACTAGGAGAAGTATGTGATACCTTACTTGGTGACTTATGTGATTAACTGATTATATGATTGATTATTATACGTATATGTGTTTGTGTTACAAACGTTATGCTTTCATCAAGTACTAGAAACATGGGCACTGCAAACCCCATGACCATAGTATCAGACGACATAGTTCAACGAGACACGAGGTGTACATTTCTAATACTACCGGCACAGACAATGACGACTTTCAGCCCTTTGTGCACTGCCTGAAGTCGTAGCAGAGCCTACTGATGGCCATCTTGTTGGGAATTTGCCACTGGCAGTGATCCCTGCTCCTGTGCCCCTTGCCGCTTATCTCGTTGTTGATATGCCCCCGACGTTGTCTCTGAAGACGATGTCGAACTATTAAGAGGAGGACCCACTTGAGGGCAAGGCCCTATTGCTGCTGGCATTAGACTACTGCATGCGGACACTCCTGTAGGGGAAAACTCATTCCCCTATCCCAGACTCATTTGAGTTTCTGACATCCGCATCTTCGCACATACAGGGAATGCTGCACTACTTACACGACGCCGACCCTGATATGGCATCACCAGCTGCACCGGATCCCGCACGCAGATTTGAGTTTGATCGCGATAATGAGGACGATTCTGTTTTTCCGCCTGGTGTTGATCCAGACCATGACATTGAGTTCATGCACTTAGACCAGCCCTTGGGGGATCCTGTAGCCCCTGTCGACCCCTGTGTCTGTTGATCCAGCTGATTTTGAGATAGAGTTTTTGATTCGGAGCTAGCCGTGGCCCCTGAGCCAGGCGTTGCTCCTGACCCCGCATTAGAGCATGACCCTGTTCATGCCGATGCACCTGCTATTGCTCCTTGATTGATCATCTGCTTGGACGAGAGAAAATTTGGGGTAACTGTGCAAGACAATTTATTAATTACGGGGGCCCACGTAATAACGACTTGTAGTGCACAGGAATCCTGGTGGACTCTGCGGGTCAAGCTAATGGTAACCCATGCAGCAGGAAATAACCTAAACACGAATTACCAAGGCGATGTAGCCTCGAGTTCATTCTATTACAAGCAACAAGCCAAATTGGCAAGCCTATGTGAAGGCTCAGAAATTTACTTCCCCACTCATACAGTGAGTATATGTGCGTGTGAAATTGGGTGATTACATGATGACTTATGTTGCTATATATACCTCATAGAAAATTGGAACGTTGTCCAACCCGCTCCACACTATTTCGTCATAAGGGAATGTCACCCAGACGTGACACAAACACCAGTACGTTACCAAGGACAGAAGCCGAGCTGCAAGAACGCATCTCACAGATAAATGCATGACATGAAGCCCTCCACTCTAAGTACAACGATGGCATTACTGGAGATAACTCTCCAACTGGCTGCACCTATAAACAGTTCCTGAACTGCAAGCCTTTAAACTTTGACGGAACAGGAGGCACCGATGCATTTGTTCATTGGTCCGAAGAGACCAACTCCACTCTAAGAACGGGTAACCGTTCGCCCCAACGAAGTGTTACCTACATCTCGGGGATATTTCTGGATGGCACCCTCTCTTAATGGAACCTCCAGGTTCAGACCCTTGGCACAGACGCTACTTATGCACTGAGCTGGGACGAGCTCAAGGAAACGATTGAGAAGAAATGTTGTTATAGGACTGGAATTTAGAAGCTTGAGGTAGAGTTCAGGAATTTGAAAATGGACGAACTAGAAATTCCTGAACTTGTCCAGCGATCGCACGACTTATCTAGGGTCGCCCCCCTACTTAGTCAAACCGGAGTTCAAAAGGATTGAACGATTCACTTGGACACTTGCACCCCAGATCAGGGGTATGGTTACTACCTCGAAGCCTCGACCATTGCAGAGGCTAATTTATTTATAACATGAGGTGTTATGTGGATGAATTATTGATAGCATGAGATGTTATGTGTTGATATTGTTAATGCATACGTGCATTTTGGTTGCGATGACCTAACCTACGTGAAACATCTTTTAGGAAATGCCTCCAAAACGGGGTGTACGCATACCCACCAACGAGGTGGAACTTCAGGGAATCATTACTGCAGTCATCGCACAATACGAGGCCCATCACTCCGAGCGCAACGGAGGTACCTCAGGAAATAACCCACCCAACGGCTGCGCCTACAAGCAGTTCTTAGACCACAAACCTCGAGAGTTCGACGGCACCGGGGGTGCCTTAGCCTTCGTACGCTGGGTTGAAAAGACAGATTCTGTTTTACGATTGAGCAAATGTGACCACGAACATCAAGTCAAGTATATAACTGGACTATTGGTGGATGAGGCTCTGTCATGGTGGAACCATCAAATTCGGACGACGGGCGAGACCGCTGCATATGCTATGACATGGGACGAACTGAAAAATCTGATGCGTGAAAGATATTGCTCGAGGGCAGAAGTCCAGAAATTGGAAACAGAACTGTGGAACTTGAAAATGAAAGGACCAAAAATAGCAGAGTATGTGCAGAGATTTAATGAATTATCACAAGTTGCCATACTCCTGGGGACACCAGAGTTTAAAAGAATTGAACAGTTCATAAGGGGATTGGCACCTCAGATTCTAAGCCTGGTAACAGCATCAAAACCCTCAACGATCACCGAGGCTATCAACATAAGCATAGCACTCACGGAAGAAGCAGTTAGACAAGGAAAATTTTCCCCTGCGGAGGAGAAAAAGGAGACTGCTATAAAGGCATCTGGGGATAACAAGAGGAAGCTTGCAAATTTCAAGATGGTTACTCGGGTAAGTAACAAGAAGAAGACCAAAAAGGGAAAAGATTACAAGGGTATCCTACCTAAGTGCGACAATTGTTTACGTTATCATATCGGGCGATGCAAATATGGAAATTGTGGTAACTGTGGCAAGGTGGGACATGTCAAGGAAACTTGTTGGCAAAATGCTGAACTTAGTAATGGGGGCCAAGACGGTAGTGAGAATCACGAAGGGGACAACGACAATGATAATTGTCAAGGCAGAATGAGTGATAAACAGAAGCGTGCTCGAGGATGTTTAAACTGTGGGAGCAAAAAGCATTTCAGAAGATATTGCCCGAAAAGCAATCAGGCGCAAGGATGAAAGCTCCCCATCGGAGCTAGGGAGGCACGCCAGAGATCCAAACATGGATAGCGGTACGTCCCACAGTACTCAATATTATGCGTCTGTATTGCCAACTACTGTTGCAAATTTTACGATTCACAATTCTAGTATTCAAGGACATAATTGGTTTACGTAGTGAGTGAGTAGTTATTCCAGTACCCATTAGAACTAGCTTAGGGGAAGCTAGTGGAAGCCAACGCAGTAACTGGAATCGGCACGATAGAACCCGGAGAGCGTAAGTTTACGCTAGATCTATTGCCAGTTGAGTTTGGAAGCTTCGACGTGATGGACTGGTTGACGAACAACCATGCGGAGATTGTCATCCGCGCCCCGACAACGAACGAAGAAATGATCGTGACTCATGGAGCAGGATACGCTCCTACGGATTATCAGACTAAGAAAACCCAAAAATTCTCGCACAAAGGATGTGTTACATTCTTGGCTCATGTTATGGAAAAGGAGGTCGAAGAACCAAAACTCGAAGATATCCTTGTGATTGGAGAATACCCTGAAGTCTTCCCCGAAGACTTGCCGAAATCATCTCCTCACGATTAGTCGAATCCCGCGTCGATTTAATTCCGGGCACGGCACCCGTAGTCGATGCATCATAGCAACTTACATTTTCGAAGATGCAAGGATTGACAGAGAAGTGTTGGCAATGGTTAGAGAAGGAAGATAACAGACCAAAATTTCCTTTTGGGGTAACCCCATTTCTACTCGTCAAAAGGAAGGATGATGATTTTCAAATAAACATCAACTACAGAGTATTGAACAAGCTGACGATTAAGAATAGATACCCTCTGCCAAGAATCAATGATCTGTTTGATCAACTGCAAGGCTCAAGCTTTTATTCAAAGATCGACTTACGATCTGGATACCATCAGTTAAGGATACAAGAGGAGAGTATCCCGAAAACAGCCTTCCGAACTCGTTATGGACACTACGAGTTCCTCGTTATGCCGTTTGGTCTGACAAACGCACCTGCAGTCTTTATGGACTTGATGAATAGAGTTTGCAAGCCATACTTAGACAAGTTCGTGATTGTGTTTATTGATGACATCTTGATTTACTCAAAGACGAAGGCTGAACACGAACAACATCTTAGAGCCATTTTGGAGCTGTTAAAGAAGGAACAACTGTACGCCAAATTCTCCAAGTGCGAGTTTTGGCTACGCGAAGTCCAATTCCTTGGGCACGTGGTGAATGGAGATGGAATCCATGTTGATCCCACAAAGATCGAGGCAATCAAGAATTGGGAAACGCCTACAACGCCAACCGAGATTCGACAATTCTTGGGTTTGGCTGGCTACTATCGAAGGTTCATCGAGGATTTTTCGAAAATCGCTCAACCGTTGACGCTCCTCACCCAGAAGGATAAGACGTTTGATTGGGGAATCAAACAGGATGAAGCATTCCAGATACTGAAGGATAAGCTTTGTAACGCGCCAATCTTAGCTCTACCAGAAGGTACTGACAATTTTGTGGTATACTGCGACGCATCGCGTCAGGGATTGGGTTGTGTGTTGATGCAACGCCAAAAGGTCATTGCTTACGCATCACGCCAACTGAAAGTGCACGAAAAGAACTATACCACCCACGATTTAGAGCTTGGCGCAGTGGTTTTCGCTTTAAAGATCTGGAGACACTACCTGTATGGCACGAAGTGCACAATCTTCACAGATCACAAAAGCCTACAGCATATATTCAACCAGAAGGAGTTGAATATGAGGCAAAGACGATGGGTTGAGTTGCTAAACGACTACGACTGCGAGATAAAGTATCACCCAGGGAAGGCGAATGTAGTCGCCGATGCCCTAAGTCGTAAAGAAAGAATCAAACCCATAAGGGTTAGAGCTTTGGAAATGATCATACGAACCGATCTTTCCTTGCGCATTCGTGCTGCACAAAAGGAAGCTCTCAAGGAGGGAAACCTTGAGGAAGAATATCTCCGTGGAATGGAAAAGCTTTTGGTACCAAACGAGGAAGGAACATTATGTTTTGAGAAAAGGATTTGGGTTCCTCTGTTTGGTGGATTAAGGGAAGTTATTTTCGACGAAGCGCACAAGTCACGGTACTCTATCCACCCTGGATCGGATAAGATGTACCAGGACCTCAAGGAATATTATTGGTGGCCTAGGATGAAAGGCGATGTTGCTGTCTACGTGAGCAAATGTTTAACGTGCGCTAAGGTCAAGGCAGAATACCAGAAGCCTTCGGGACTTCTGCAATAACCTGAGATTCCCAAGTGGAAATAGGAACAAATCTCCATGGATTTTATTACAAAACTGTCAAGAACGCCAAGAGGCCATGATATGATTTGGGTGATTGTTGACCGCCTAACAAAGTCCGCACACTTTCTGCCAATCAAGGAGAAAGACAGTACTAGTAAACTTGCGGAAATATACATGAGAGAGATCGTAGCACGTCATGGAGTACCTCTCTCGATCATCTCTGATAGAGACGGAAGATTCGTGTCAAGAATATGGCAATCTTTCCAAGAAGCCTTTGGCTCACAATTGAATCTGAGCACTGCGTTTCATCCGCAAACTGATGGCCAGAGCGAGCGAACGATACAGACTTTGGAAGACATGCTGAGGGCATGTGTTATGGATTTGGGCGGTAGCTGGGATAAACACTTACCTTTGGTCGAATTTTCATACAACAACAGCTACCACACCGGTATTGGTGTCGCGCCATTTGAGGCCCTATACGGACGCAAGTGCCGATCACCACTATGTTGGTCTGACGCAGGTGATAGGCAGCTTGCTGGTCCCGAAATCGTCCAAGAGACGACAGACAAGATTGCGCAAATACTTAAACGCATCGAAGCCGCTCGCCACAGACAAAAGGCCTATGCGGATCCAAGCCGGAAACATGTGGATTTCCAAGTTGGAGAAATAGTGTTATTGAAGGTTTCACCCTGGAAGGGGGTGGCACGCTTTGGAAAGCGTGGGAAGTTAAATCCGCGCTACATTGGTCCCTTCAGAATTCTGGAAAGAATTGGAACTGTAGCATACAAGTTGGACCTACCTGCTGAACTGAATAGTGTTCACGATACATTTCTTGTATCCAATTTAAAGAAAAGTCCAACTCAAATTGACGTTGCCATTCCCATCGACGAGATTCATGTTGACGACACGCTCCACTTTGTTGAAGAACCGGTCGAGGTCACGGATTGGAAAGTTAACAAGACCCGCCGGAGCAGTGTCAAACTCGTCAAAGTTCGTTGGAATGCCAGACATGGTCCTGAATACACCTGGGAACGTGAGGACCGGATGAAAGAAAGATACCCCCACTTATTTCCTAAGAACTCTGCATCTACAAGCAGAACTTAAATTTCGGGACGAAATTTATTTAACGGGGGGAGAATGTGACAACCCGCACTAAACCAGGTATCCGTACAACCTAATTAATGATTAATTACTACTTGATTACTGTGCTTGGTTGAACTAGCTGATAAACTGCTACCTGCATACTGATACATGCACTTACTTGCATCATACTTTATTTGCTGTCATTACATTATTTGCATGTTGAACCCTAGTGACAAACATGATGCACAAAAAGCACAGTAGCACTAAACGGATACACAGTGAACATGCTGATATAACCAGCATCAGGCAGATACTGCCTCTAAGGCCTGTTAAGAGCCTCATATATTTTGACTACACTGGTAGTGAGTGTAGGGATATAAGGGTTGTGGTACCGCGTCTCTAGGAATAAGATACACTGATTCGGATGTGCCTAAAACGTACTTTAAGTACCAAACACAGCACTTTAATAAATAAACCAGCTTCTAGCTGACTAGTAAAGTGCCAGAACATGAGAAAATATTACTAGACACTTTCTAAAGTGTCGGGAAAACAAATTGTGTCACTAAAAATGTTAATAACGACACTTTAAAGCGTTACAAAAGGCTTTAACGGATTACTATCCAACCGGACACCCGGACTTTACCCGGAACATGAAAATATTAGTATTTTCACTATTTTTATTTTTCTGAGCCAGTTAGGGTCCCTGATTACCCTAACACCCGCCATAACGTGTAACATATTAGTAACGGGGTTAATTACTTAACTTAACTTGGTTTAACATAATCATTCCCTAACTATCTAGTTTGGATCGAACCAACCCCCCACCCACATCATAACCGACCCCATAACTAGGGGAACACACAAGTACTTGGTGGATTTGTTGAAGGATTATTGTCTAATATCACCTAGACATATTACCCATTGGGTAATAACATCTAAATGGTTTATAAATACTAGAGATTACCATCACTAATCACATAACCCACAACACCACAAAAATTACTCTCTCCCTCCCTCACCTAGCTCTCGGCCGAACCCCCTCCACTACACCACCACATTTTCGACTTTGGTTCTTGCAATTTCATCATCATACACACTTCAAGGGTCACGTATTAGGAGCCTCGGAGCAAGCGGAACGCGAAGGACCTCTACCGTTAGCTTTTATCCACGCGATTTTCATCAAGAACCTTCCCTAGCTTAGAGCTAGAGGTATATCACTTAAAACTTGTTCTTGAACATATCTAAAGTGGTTAAAAGGAATTTTGTCGGTTAAATATCGTTAACTTACATTTTGAAGCTTTAAAGTCTACTAAAAATGTGAAAAGTGGTGGTTAATAGCTTGTAACTTGTGTAAAAGATGTAGTATTTGGAATTTGTGATTATTGAGGCCCGATCTATGATGTGGTAGCTCGGATCATCGTTTAACCCGACTTTGTAAGATCATGGATCTTCACATAAGCTTGTTTTTAGAAGAAACAAGGGTTAAAAGGTGAAACTCTACCACACATGAAACATGAACTTGTGTAAAAATGCTTTACTCGGGTAAAAGTGTTTTAACGTGTACAAAAGTTGTTTTCTTGTTTAACCCGCTAATCGGACACTTATAACACGATTTAATAACATCTAAACCGCAAAACAGCAAGCTGAGTCACTGTTTCAGCCGCCTTCATCAGGCTGTAAACGGACTTTAAAAACTCGAAAAACGGAATTTCAAAAGCCTAAATCGTGTCATTTCGAAAAATGAAGAAAATGGCGCTGGAATCGTATTTTTCTGATGTCGGTTACTATTTTAAAAACCTGTTTTCGTGACAGCAGCTAAGGCTGTTTGTTACTGCAGTAAATTGGGCTGTGCGTTTTCGATCACAACTTAAAACCCGAACCGAACCAGCCCCTGAAACTTTTATCTAAGATGGTCACGGATGTATTTGTGACCCTCAAACTGGAATTTCGATAAACGGACATACGAGGAATTTTTGACGAATTTTTCCACAAACTGTGATCAGAATGTGACAAATCTGATCACGGTTCGGTAAACGATTTTCTATAAATTATTGATAAGAAACTGGACCCCGATATTTTTATACAATCATTTTTGGGTCGATTAGGACGACCCGTAAAAATTTGGGAATTTTTGGAAAGGGTTAAGTATTTTATTTAGTCGTCCGAAAACAGTCCAGTTTCCACATATTGAAACTGAAACGACAAGGGTAGCGTTTCGCGTGTTAAAACGTAAGGGTTGATTGTTGATAATCATGGGTTGTTTTCAAAAAGAAAATGATACGCTTGGAAGCGTGGCCACCTCCCGTTACAGAGGAAACTCTGGCGAAATTTTCTAAAAACCTAACACTTAGGCTTATTTACACAACAAGTGTTAGAACTATTTTCGGCATATTTTCAAAACATAAATTTCGCCAGCACTATATTTTACTAAATATTCGGAGGTGGGATTTTCACAAGGATTAACGTG
Organism: Helianthus tuberosus; assembly: GCA_030545235.1. Taxonomy (NCBI): domain Eukaryota; kingdom Viridiplantae; phylum Streptophyta; class Magnoliopsida; order Asterales; family Asteraceae; genus Helianthus; species Helianthus tuberosus. The sequence goes on from CM060418.1 coordinate 194,110,662, forward strand.
ATAAATATATTTGTCACAACACTGTTTATGATTATTTTGTGAAATACATAAATATTATTTTAGAGTAAAAATAATATTTACAAGCGTTAAGGATTCCAAAACTTTACGAACGCTTCCACAAACATATAAGTTACACCGGTAATTACATTACCACAAGATTGATAAAAACGTAACTTACGCACATGTATTGTAACCCCCATCCTTGGGAAGAAGAATAACTACCAAGTGTATACGGAACATAAACACGAAATAGTTGTCTAACTATTTCCCAAAGACATAAACTGTAAAGCTAAGGCACGGCCGTCCGTCTAATAGAATTAGCACTTGTAGGTCGTTGCACAGCTTACTGTATTGGAGACACTTGGTAGAGACGCGCATTCACTGTGAGTTCATGTCCCCCTTTTCTCTAACTGTTTTCAGTTTACTTAACCGCGGGGGTGAAATACATGTTACTTTGTTTACAAGTACTTTTATACACGGTATGATAACGTAAGGAGGTTTAGATCATGTGAATGGGTAGGCGGAAACTTGAGGCTATTAATCCTCAGGGTAGGACCGAGGGACAGGAGCGGTAGATCTATCTGGGTGTAGCGAGCCCAGCCCCAGGCCAAACAGAACGGACCTTGGGGTGACTTTGTGCCCAACGCATAAATCCGCTAGGGTTGAGTCTTCCTACTTGCATTTCACAACATGCTAATGGCCTTGCAAACCATTGGTGATCACAAGTCCCCTTACACTGCTACATACTAGGGAACTTTTATACTTACAAGTGTTTTTACTTACTCACTTGCACATGAACTCGCTCAACATTATTGTTGATTTTTCAACTTACATGTATTTCAGGAAATTAACGAGATCTGGCACGGTATGGCATGTTTTCCGCTGCACTAGTTTCCAAGGTCATCCGGGGTTTAGGGGATGTGTCTCTTTCCTGGACAAGACACAGTCCTTAAACCATGTTTATGTTATGTTTCAAGTTGTAACGTCTGTTGGACAAGGTTATGGTTGTTGGTTAAAACAATGGTATTGTGTTTGGTTTTCAAAACTTAATGGATGATCTTGCATGTTTTTAACTCATATAGCTTTGGTATGATTAAGCTATGGTATTAAGAAGTCACACCAAAATTAACCACGCTTCCGCAAAGCCAGGGTGTGACATCATATGGGTTGTTTAGGAATTTGCATTAAGATTACGAAGTATAGGTAGAGATACCTTAATGTAGTAAAATGATGGGTGAAAGGAGAGAGTGAAATTTAAAGTTAATGGTAAATCCCTCCAACGGGTCAAAATGAAGTTTTACGCATAACTCAACCTTTAGTTGCATAATGTATGAAAGTTTTGAACTCATGAGTTAATGAATATCTCAAAAATTTACAATGATTTAAACAAAAGTGGTTTAATGAATCATGAAACGGGTCAAAAGTGTTAAAAAGGAATTTCAAGCCGAGAGCTTGAAATCTGAATTTTTGAAGTAGTTGAATATCAGGTTTTAACTCCATAAGATGGAGAATTAAATTTCGAACGCGTAGGAAAAAGAATCACGTAAAACGGACTTCTAGATCAAAAGTTATGGCCTTTGAAAGTTTGATTTTTGATAAATAAACATAGCTGGCAGAAATGCAGGTCCGCCGCAGGTCCCAGATGCGGACCTGCTGGAAAACGATCTCCCCCGCGGCATGCGAAGGAGAACCGGGCACCGGGCGCGACACGCGGGTGCTGTCGCGGCACGCGATGGAAAAGAAGGAGCCTCTCGCGTGGCCCGAGAGGCAAAATTCTGAAATTTTATTTTTATTTTGTTTGTTTATGGAACTTGTTTATACATGTTTATAAGCTATCAAAACTAACTTTTAAGTTGGTTTTGATCATAGGTGAACGTCTATGATTCCCGGATGAAGATCAAGCGAATATGAAGAACCGAACACATGTCTTTGAAGCTTCCGCAATTGACTTATTTTATTCTAGTTTAAAAATGAAATCGTAAACACTTGTTACTATAGTTTGAGTACTTTAGTTCTGTATGAAAGTTAATTTGACAAAGTTTTAAAAGGTCGCATTTTCACATAAAATGCGTATTTAATATTAAAATCGTACTAATTAGAGACGGGTGTTACAAGTTGGTAATCAGAGCTCATGGTTAAAGAGTAAAGTGTGTTTGGTTCGAGGCTTGATCGCAAATCCAGTAAGTTATACGTATATAAACGATTTAGCATATTAGAGTGTTATAAACAACACATAGGGTTATCGTGTAATAGACGTTACCCCAATTAAAATGATTGATATAGTTAACGAAATTACATGTGTTGACACGTATAGTAGAAAGCCTTGTATTATAATTTGGACATTTATTGATATTGACGTAACTAATCTTTGTGAATGTTTTAGTTGAAAGGACACTCGCATCTGAAGATAGCGGGAATGTAACAAATTGCGGATTTGACAAAAGAATGGTCCAAAGTATGACAAGCTGAGCATGCTCACTAAGGACCTAAATCGCGTAACGACTGCGAACAAGGTTAATGGCAAGGAAAGCCCGTTAGGGCAAGCATTACCAGGTGCATGTTTTAAATCTAATCGCACAATAGCATTATGTAACAAACACGTAGAGAATGACTATTGCATACGTAGAATAAAACTTGGAAAACCTGAATAAGACATCTATTTAGGATGAAGTTTCCAAGAGCAATTAAGTAGAAATAAGTGTTATTCACGGTGATGAATAACAAAACAATAACGAAACTAGTCTATGTGGAAACTTGGACGGAAGTAACTATCCAACTGTATATTCTCAATACGGATACTATTGAGAATAGTGATGTTCACATTAACAATTGTGATTATATAATAGTTTGATAGAAGAGAAAATAATTTATATATTCAAGTGTAAAACTAGTAAAAACTAATGATTGTTGTTTAGCAATTAAATACAGTTTTACTAAATAAAATCAGAGATATGAAATAAACAGAGACGTTACTTACATAGGGCGTGATGTGAAAATTATGAAAAGGTCATGCGTGTCATGTGTTGACCGCTTACTCTGGCCAAGTAAGTAGTGAATACATGATATCATGAACTTTTTATGATGGACACATTTACGTTCAGTGTAATAAGGACAGGGTGAATGGGACAATTTAAAAAGGGTACCCAAAAGGATAAAATAAGCAAAATGTTTAATAATAAATGTAAACGCAAGTCGGATGACGGAAGCGTATTACGTTAGAATAACGAGCCCGAGAGAAGGGACAAAGAACAAAGTAAATGAAAACACAGACCGCCTAATAAGAATGCTAAGGCATAGGGATAAAAGTTTGACTGTCACAAGTGATGAAATTCACATGGACAAGTCAAACGAATTAAATAAAAAAAATAAAGGACTTGATTGAATAAAAGCGATGGATTTCGCTAAGATGACCAAATAAATTAAAACGAAGTGTTAATACATACCGGGACGGTTGCCTTAAATAATAACTTCGGTAAAATACCCGATAGATGGGTAGGATTTTGAAAGTATGCGTAAACCAAGAGACGGGAACGCGAAATAGAAAGTTAAAAGACTCGGATTGTGAGTTATGACAAAAAAAATGACAAGATTTTTGCAAACGTAAATTTAGATAATTACGATTCAACTATCTCGAAGATGAACGGGTTGAATACAAATGAAGTTTGACATTCATAAGTGATGAAGTGTCACACGAACAAGTCAAACAAGAATAAATAAAGAATAACGCTTAAAAAGGTAAGGAAGCGCAAACCGAATAAACGAGAGCGCAAAATATTAATGAATCTAAGTGATGGGTCGTATAGGATTATAGAAAGGAAAATGCAAACTAGTGAACTAAGAATGTTAAAGTATTAAGACGAAGAATCTGAGTAACGGGTCGTAAAGAATTATAAGTACGAACCGAGAAACGGTAAGTGTAGAACAAACCGACGCGTAAATGACGTAAGAAGTCATAGAGTCGGAAGGATAATCCGAATAAAAACGAATGTAGCCTTAGACTACGGTCAAGGTCAAATGAAATGCGAAAGCAAAAATAAATAATTTTCAACATAAAAAGGGGTGCATTGACACCGAAAGAATATTTTTAGGACAATATGGGTAAAAGATGAATCTACGGGATCATCACAACCCTCAGGATTGTAAGAAGTGTTAAGGTCTACGGGACCAGAATGACCCTCGGGTCACTATCACAAAGAAACAAACTGTTGGGGACACACCTTTAAAGGGTAGAGATATAATAAAATAACCTACGAGGCCAGGTGAAGGAACCTACGGGTTGATAATGTAAAGCGTGGGAACTAGTTATGATTCCCCGCGTAAAATAATAAAGAAAGGAATAAATCTTAAATACACATAAGTAGTATGAGGTGGTTTAGAAAATCTTAAATACACATAAGGCCGGTGATGGCAAAATAGTATATCCGGGTGACGGGGTATGAAGTGACGGCGACTAATTAGTCTAGCCGGTAAAAACTATTCAAAGTCAAGATAATGTCATTACAAATACAAAGCGCTTGTTAATATAAGACAAGCGCGGAATAAACATGTGAACAGACTAACGCGAAAGAGTGGTCAAGTGACAACTCGGTCAAATAGGCGACAAAAATAAGAAATATAAGATGACAGTTACGGTTCGCAAGGACTTACACATTAAAGACACACATGTCAATACGGATGACAAAATATTGATGAAAAAGAACGAATGATTTAAAAATGAAACCAAGTTCGTTTGGTTTAAACAAATGAACTACGCAAATAAGGTTTCGGGGACGAAACCTCTTTAAGGGAGGTAGACTTGTAACACCCCGAAAACGGGTTTGGTAATCAAACCACGTTAAAATTAACGAACGGGTAAAATACCGTTAGTGATAAAATTAACCCGGAAAATATTAAGATTTAAATAAATAATCCTATATTAATAAAAAAAAGAATAAACGCTTTGAGAAAACAACGTTTATAAGAAGCCAGAGTTAACGAGACTTAATATGAAACGGGTTATGACTTCCCCGAACCCACTAGGTAACTAGGAATATTAACCTAGTTAGTTATGTGTTTTTAGAATAATAAAGAAAACTTGACTAAGTTAACCTTCTTTTATAAATATGAATTAGAGGGACTAAAATGGTCAAGGTTGACAAAAAAACACAGAGACAAGAAGGAGTTTCTTTTCAAACCCTAAACCCATCAAAATTGCTCAAAATCAAAGGGGAAATCAAGGTAAGAATTGGGGCTTTAACTAAATTCGTGATCACCTATGCTAGGAGATCACAAGGTATGTCAAATTTTGTAATTTGGTAATGTTTTGAATTTATGATGAACACCAAAATCGAAATTTCTGTGATGAATGTTGTATATATGAGTGATATTGGGTTGAATCTATGTCTAGGAACAAACCCTAGATGCAAACTTGTAGAATTGTGCCATAAACTAGTGATTAGTCAATTAATCAAGTATGAGCCAAGTGGGTTTTGACTAAATAGTAAAGATGATGATATGCATGTGCTTAGAATCATCATATTTGATAGTTGGAGCCAAATACTTGAACAATTTATAAGTTCGAGTGAATGCTCATAGGTGACTTGAAATGGGTTTTGTATATTATTATGAAATTAGTGATTTTCTTCATATAAATAGGTGTTTGGAATCATGATGTCTACTAATTAATATGTAGAACTTGATTATATTAGATGTTCGGATGAATGTCTAATGCTATGATGAAACGGGTTTTACATGTAGATAGAAACCTTTAGTTCTTGCTTAAAAAATGAATAATTAGCTTTGATAATCGAGAGCTAAGTTAAATTTGTGTTAATAATAGCATGAACTTAGACTTGAAAAGTAGTTAAAACGGTGGCATAAGAATAATGCCTATCGGATATTTGACAAAGTGCTTAAATGAATTGTCGAGTTTCATAGTATAATCACTTATGCTAATGGGCAGTTTGACCTTTAAAAGTCAAACTGACCAAAATGAAATCAAATGGTAAATTTTGATGTAAAATCCGTAAGATGGAATGGCCATAATTAATGATGACTAATCTAACCGTCTTACGAATTATGATGATAATTTAATGCTTGACAAGATAGGTGGAGGCTTGGAAAGGAAGCGGGTCAAACGAATCAAGTGTGAAGGAAAAGCGTGTTTCGGATGCAAGGTAAGTAAGAGCTTAGACCCTTTTTATAGTATACATCAGTTGTGTGTATTGAAAATGAATAAAGAAAAATTAGTAATAGAATTATAATATTCCGACGTAAATAATATGAGTCGGAACAAGTGAAAATGGTGAGAAACCATAAAAAAAGTGGCAACAAGGGTAAATTGGTAAATTGGTCATGTAACGATGAACTAATAAGGAATTTTGAAAAATTATGTTATGGTGTAAACCGGAATGGGTAAAAGGGTGAGATGGAAACTAGACATCATCTCATAATAGAAAGTGGTCATTTGGACTAAACGGGTCAAATGACATTGGTAAAATAATTTGACAATATTAATTGATGATCGCTTGTTGAGTTTTGTGATTAAAGGAAATATCATACGGTTCGCGTTGGTTTTAGTTAGAAATTAATAGTGAAAGATATTTAAACGGGTCAATCCTATGACTCGAGCCAGGTACGCATATTTAGAATTATTGTTAAAAGCGATATTTTTTGTCAAATATTAGCGAAAGTCCTTCATCGTAAAATGAAGGACTAAAATTGACCAAAAAACCCTTAATGGGTGAATTGGGCAAACGACCCATATGGGTTGTTTAGGAATTTGCATTAAGATTACGAAGTATAGGTAGAGATACCTTAATGTAGTAAAATGATGGGTGAAATGAGAGAGTGAAATTTAAAGTTAATGGTAAATCCCTCCAACGGGTCAAAATGAAGTTTTGCGCATAACTCAACATTTAGTTGCATAATGTATGAAAGTTTTGAACTCATGAGTTAATGGTTTTGAGATAATGAATATCTCAAAAATTTACAATGATTTAAACAAAAGTGGTTTAATGAATCATGAAACGGGTCAAAAGTGTTAAAAATGAATTTCAAGCCGAGAGCTTGAAATCTGAATTTTTGAAGTAGTTGAATATCAGGTTTTAACTCCATAAGATGGAGAATTAAATTTCGAACGCGTAGGAAAAATAATCACGTAAAACGGACTTTTAGATCAAAAATTATGGCCTTTGAAAGTTTGATTTTTGATAAATAAACATAGCTGGCAGAAATGCAGGTCCCAGATGCGGACCTGCTGGAAAACGATCTCCCCCGTGGCACGCGAAGGAGAACCGGGCACCGGGCGCGACACGCGGGTGCTGTCGCGGCACGCGAAGGAAAAGAAGGAGCCTCTCGCGTGGCGTGAGAGGCAAAATTCTGAAATTTTATTTTTATTTTGTTTGTTTGTTTATGGAACTTGTTTATACATGTTTATAAGCTATCAAAACTAACTTTTAAGTTGGTTTTGATCATAGGTGAACGTCTATGATTCCCGGATGAAGATCAAGCGAATATGAAGAACCGAACACATGTCTTTGAAGCTTCCGGAATTGACTTATTTTATTCTAGTTTAAAAATGAAATTGTAAACACTTGTTACTATAGTTTGAGTACTTTAATTATGTATGAACGTTAATTTGACAAAGTTTTAAAAGGTCGCATTTTCACATAAAATGCGTATTTAATATTATAATCGTACTAATTAGAGATGGGTGTTACAGAGGGAGTCCTGGAAATACTTACCTCGTGCGTCCGAATTTACGCATAGCTCCCATGTTTACTTTTTGACCCGTTGTCCTTCCGTGCTTGTATCCATGATGACATGGCTCCTATCCGTACAAGCAGTCAGATTCATAACATAATTAGGTTACATACACGCATTCAACTATGTCCAAAAGCTCATTCGTGGCATTTATACATAGTTGTCTTTCAAAAGTCGAATGTCCAGCTTATATAATTCCATTTAAATTAAGAATATGAATTCGTCTTAATGTAGTAGACTATAGTATGAGCATCATTCGCATTTCACACCCATATTGTACAATATGTAAACTTACAAGATCATTTGATTATATACACACACATTCCATTCCGTTCATACTAGGATTCCTCATAATTTCATAACTAACAACATCATCATTCAAGATTATCTAATTTGCCACTATCCTTGAACCCGACATGATTCTTACTAGAAATCCACATGAACTCCATTCTAAAACATACTTCACGTGTTAGTTTGCTAACAATTACATCATAATCCCTTTCTATACATATAAACTTACAACTTGCATACAGTTTCACATATTTGTTCTCTTAAGCATTTCATCGAACACTTGGCGGGTTTCGCATTTGTAAAACATTATGGACAAGATTTTAAAGCATGATTCATACTAATTCTTCACATAGCTTATTAACAATCAATCAAATTCATAACAATCTTTCATCTTACACCACATTTGTCTAAGATTTCAAGTATCTTAAAAACACCATAATTCAAGTTTTCACATAGTTGTATCAACTTCAATCATCCTATTCATAACACATTCTCATAAGGTGGGTTTATACTAAAATCTTTCAATTAACCTAAAATCAAACATGATTTCTGTTCTATAGAGTAGTCCTAACATCCAATTTACACAAATCATATTAAAAACTCATGATTGGGTTGAAACCCATCTCCTACAATTCATCAAATCACGAAATTGGACTTACTACTTCAATGAACAAGGTTAGATGTTCGAGAATAGAGGTTCATGCATTCGGTTTTCCTTGAAATCCCTACTGAATTTGATGGATTTGATGAAACTAGGGTTTCACCTTGCCTTTGCCCCCTTGTTCGATCGTACAGACTCATACACTGTGTGTGTGTGGGTTTTAATTTTCTTTTTATTTTAATTCATTTCAAGTTTCTAGTTTGACAACCTTAGTCCCTTAGGTTTAAGACATCATCATAATTGCCACCAATTTCATTTCCTTTACTTATCTTGTGGGCATTTAACTAAGTTTAATAACCTAGTTATTGTATTTCATTTATTTAACATGGTGGCACACCTACGAATTTAATAATTCGAGTTTTGGGATGTTACACTAGAGGGTGAGGACCACACACGTTAATGATGCCAACGACATAACTATTATTATCGTTGTAGTACTGCATAAGATGTGAGGATAGCTTTTAAAAAGATGGGAAAAGTATATGAAGGGGAAATGGAATTTGCATATAGTATTCATCGATCTTGAAAAGACTTAAGATATTGTGCCAAGTCAAGTGATCTAGGACACTCTTGAGAGAATAGGGATTCCTTAGAGGTAAGACCACATGTATGGTATAAACAAGCGTTCAGACATTAGTGGGGGATACAAACTTCTTCCCTATGGAGGTGTGCCTTCACCAAGGCTTTATGCAGAGTTTGTTTCTTTTCCCAATATTCTTTGATGAGTTGTCGAAATCATTTCCGGAAGCCATCCCATGGTACTTGTTTTTTTTGCAGATGATATTGTATAAGTGGTAGAGTGTAGGTAGTCATGAATGAGAGGTTGGAGGAGTGGAGGGCTGTTGTACAAAGTCTTATGTGTATGTCGATATAACCCGGGTATCTTTATTGTCCTTTCAATAAGGAATCGTTGAGGAGAACACCTACATATTGAAGGTCAAGTTGTACCACATACAACCTAGTATACGTACGTATCTAGGGTCATTTGTCCATAGCGACAAGAGCTGATAAAATCCAGATATCAAAGGAACAAATACCAAAATTGATAATTAATCGATACAAGTTTTAATCCATTTCGACAAGGATTAGATCTCCAATTATAATAGAGAAAACCTAATTTGAGAAACAAACATCCATACCTAAAATACAAAAAGAAACTTACTACAAATACTAATCTTAATTAAACGATTATTGATAAGAACTCCCCACTTAATTGCCCCTTGAGTATTTTATGGAGTGATTTGAGCTGGGTAGGAATCAATAGCAGGAATGGGAATTATTTTGTTGGGTACGTAGCAATACTTCCAGCCTGGTAAAACAGCTTGTCCTCAGGAAATGAGGGAAAACGTTGTGCCAAGCAATCAACCATTCGATTTTAGGTTGACCTACTTGTTTTATCCGACCCGGGTTTAGGGTTCCCAACCTTTATTACAAGGGCACTGAATTTTTCTATCTCCTCGGGATCAACATTTGTTTGTTTTTCTGGCCACTCTTCATTTGAACGAGTACGTTGATCCAATTCTTCGATCTCCATGTTTATGGGAAATACTTTCACAACCGATTCAACACCTAAACTCTATGGTTATTGTATTATGTAGAGGGATTTTACGCCAACTTCTCGGCACCCAAAACGGTCTCAGATCCAATGGTGTTATCACTAGATCTGATCCATTTTACCTTTTTCTTACGCATGTCTTCTGGTTCATCATTTTCCTTGATTTTATCATGCATCTTTCTCATCAGTCACTTCAAAATCATAGCTTTCAGGAAGTCTTACAACTCCAGACACAGAATTGTCATTGTTATCAACCTCCTTAACCCGATTTGTAATGGACCATGAGGTACATCCTCAAGTTTCTTGTTATTCATCCACACCTCCTTGATGGCAGCAACATCCTTCTTCAGAGCTATTAAAGAGTCTAATATGACTTCAATTGTTCGTAAACGCTGCTTTTGGTATTGTTCCTAGTTCTGCACCATCATTGATATGGAATGTATGATGGAATTGAACTGAAATTTCCGATGGGAGTGGGGTTTGCGAAATCATTTTTTAGGTTGAATTGAGATGGTACTTGAATTGGTTTCCCGACAATGGAACCGTTGATAGAATCTGGAAATCAAAGAAAGTAATATTGAAACCGATAAATAGACGATACAAATTCTAATCCAATTCGAGAAGCGTTAGACCTCCAATTATAATAGGTAAAACCTAATTTGAGAAACAAACATCTATACCTAAAATAAAAAAAGAAACTTTCTACAAATATTAATCCTAATTAAATGGCTATTAATACCCCCAACCTTTTTTACCTTGCGAATTTTATGGAGTGATTTGAGTTGAGCAGGAATTAATAACAGGAATGGGAATTATTTTGGGTTGGGTACGTATGTATCAAGGACATTGAAAGTGATATAGCTCATCACATTTAAGCAAGTTGGTACAAATGAGAAAAGTAACACGATTCATATATATTTAACAAGATGTTCCCAACTAGAGTAAAAGGGAAATTCTATAGAGATGCAGTTTGCCCACCTATATTATATGAAACCGATTGTTGAGCCATAAAAAAGACTCAAGCGCGTAAGCTAGCTAGAGGTAGCAGAGTTGAGGATGCTGATGTGGATGTGTTTGCATACCAGGTTGGATCAAATAAGGAATTAAAGATAAGAGAGAGTAAATCGAGATAGTTTAGGCATATGAAGAGTACGTAGATGACGACATTTATAAGAAACATGGAGACGGTTTAACCGGTACTACCGGCCAGTTTGAACCGGTGTTTAAAACATGTGTTTGCATACCAGGTTGGATCAAATAAGGAATTAAAGATAAGAGAGAGTAAATCGAGATAGTTTAGGCATATGAAGAGTACGTAGATGACGACATTTATAAGAAACATGGAGACGGTTTAACCGGTACTACCGGCCAGTTTGAACCGGTGTTTAAAACATGTGTCAGATCCAAGCTCACATGAAATGAAATGAAATGAACAAATTAAGCATGATTTAGTAAACTTGTGCCTCTTTGAAGACATAATTTGTGATAATACTAATTTTTCTTAGCTTATATAAGGGGTTGGTTTCGGTACAAACCATATTTATCCTACAAACTGTAAGAACAGATCCTAGCACTTAAAAAAAGTTAAATTAGCGCATACTAAAACAATACATACATAAAAGTAGCACTTTTGAATTGTATTAGCATATGGAAATTAATCAAGATAATTGATTTTAGCACATATGTGAAATGATATCAGCACTTTTCTTTATCAGCACATTGAAAACAAAAGGAAGATCCAAATAAAGAATTAATTGCTTGTTAGCATAATATAAGGAATTCAAGATAATTGTTATTATTTAGGTTATCATTTTATCATTTCTCTATAATTGGTTGAATGCCACATAACACTTTTTAAATGATTCTTACAGTTTATATAAGAAATGTGGTTTGTATTTGATCATACTCCTTGTATTGTGTAATGGCTAGTCCTACCTTTTTCGTTTGCATTTCTTCATGGGTGTTGGTGTTGGGTACTTTAATAGGTGTTTTTGAGATTGTTTTTCATGCATTCCTTTTTCTTTCTCTTCTACCACTAGTATACACTCTTATTTGTATTTTGTACTTAAAAATGGTTTGTTGAGTTGCAAATATCATTGAGAACAGCCTTTCTATCTACAAAGATAGTGGTGAAATTACTTGTCATCTCACTCTCCTCAAATACGCGTGTTTGTTTAGATTCTCTTTTGTATTTCATATATTAATTTTAATATACATGATTTTTTTTAATCCCTAACCTAGTTTGAAAACATCAAAACAAAACTTTAGTTGGCATCATAAATTTATCCGTCAATTATGGAATGCGTTTATTTAACTTTTTGGGGAATCGCGAATTTTTTACCAAATGAGCAGCTTAAAATATATAATAAAAGTTAAATACACCATTATCTATAACAAACCTTAGATCATACATATTATTAAGTTAATAAAAAGTTTATCAAATAAAATAATCTACAAAAGCTACACAAAATACAAATAAATTTGGACAGTATGAAAAATATAATATAACAAAACAAAAATGAGAAAGATTAATTAATTATTTCTTCCGGGCAAATAAAAACAGATCTGTATAGGCTATAGTAATTTTTTTTTTCGTTACAAGTGGAGTAATTTAAAAATGTTCTCAACAAAAAAAAACATATCGTGTCATATAAATTAATAGCATTAACATTTTCTAATACCTAGTGGAGTTATTGAAATAATTGTTATTCTAACATCACATGTTGTTCCCTTTAATCAGTTGGCGTGGACCACTGATTAATTACAAAAGATGAACCCTTTAATCATGTGAAGGGGTTCTAGAAACTAGGGCCGGTTTATATAAGGAGTTTATATTATTAACATATGGTGACCTGACCTCTAGTGGTAGGTTCAAAATCATAAAAAATGAACATAAACAGTCAACTAAATAATTTTAATAATTAGTGCATTTTGGGTGCTACATGACACGATATACATCAACAGGTGGGACAAGTCTAAAGTTTCTATACAAATCTGCCCAAGTGTGAACTTTCAGAAGGTAGATTGGCGCTAATCATTAGGTTCAAAATTTTGGTGTGGTTGGGATGCCAGACGTGCCGAGTGGAGAGATCTATGCAGAACCACAAAGACTTATGTTTTCTGGTGAGTCAAGATACCTGAACTCGCTTTGGGTTTCTGGAAATGAAGATCGATCTAGCTCAACTACCATCGGTATGTCTTTCTTGCTGATTACATTTCTAGTCACCCATCAGACGAACTCACAAGTTTACATCGGGACTTTCTTATTCTTGTTTCTTGGTTTGTCTAAACTACAGGTTTGGAACTTGGAGCTGCTAATATTGACCCAAATAATCAGAAAATACGGGACAAGATAGAGGCTGCATTAAAGGTCGTAACGTTCCGGGAGCAACATGTTCTGGTCCAGTTTTGGGGGCCTCATGAGTTTGGGAAGCACCAAATACTTACAACTATAGGTCAACCATTTGGTGTTGGTGTACATGATGCAGGGCTTAGTTTGTATCGGCGGGATTCTGAGGGGAGATCTTTTGTTGTGGATAAGGATCATGAAGAAGAGGACTGTAGTCCTGCAGCTCGAGTATACAGTCGAGGATTGCCAGAGTGGACACCTGATGTAACTAATTACATGCCAAAACATTTTTCCCAACAAGAGTGTGCGATTCGTTGCAATCTCCATGGGTATTTGGCTTTACCGGTTTTTGATTCAAATACACCATTATGTGTTGGTGTGCTTGAGCTCTTGACGTCTTCGAAGTACACGAGTTATGCTTATGAGGTTCAACAACTTTACAAGGCACTTGAGGTTTCCATCTTTCCTTCCACATTTAATGACACGATTAGACTTATTTACTGAAAAGTACACTACGTGATTCTTTCCTTTTTTTTTAAATAAATACAATTAGGAGGCTAGGATCCATCATTTCTTCTTGGTACATAAAAAACAACTGTGCTATTGACATGAGATAAAAAGTAGTTAAACGAGTTGCATTCATGTTTAATACTTGTGTTATTTACGTCGTCAGAGATCTGTTAAACTCAATAAGACACAATTTGTCGCCCTAGATATTATCCTATTAACTCATCCATGTTTGTGTATGTTTTAGAAGAGAAACTCACACACTCTAATTCTACTACCAAATTACATCCACATTTGTGTATTTACTTACACATCCTGCTATTATCCCATCAAGTCATTAACTCATCCATGTTTGTGTATCTTATTAAGTTTGTTTTTAACTTTGGTTATAACTATTTATGAAACACACCTGATTATGTTAAAAATGACAGTATTACCCTTCTCATGTCTCACTAGAAAAAAATAAAGAAAATACAACCCTCCTTTATTCTCAGTCGCTATCTGCCTCGGTGACCGACGCTTCGCCAAAGAGCCCTCCCTCGTTCATTTTAACGATCTGTTCATGAGTGTTCTAAAGGTAACCAAACCAACGCCAACGCCGCCTCAGTTCCTAGAAAGCCCATTTGCGTCATGGCAAATTGTTCGTTGGTGTTCGAGGTGAATCATATTTTTGGTTGTATTCTTGTTTAGGCTTTCCTCATTCGTAAACTGTTATTTTGCAGACAGTAGATCTGAGAACCACGCAAGCATTTGGTTGTCCTGCTTTAAATGTGAGTTGGGTCTTTGGGAAAGTTTGGTACTTTGTGCAAGTTTTTTTTCAATTAAATCATCATATGGGTCGGAATGCTTATGTCGTGCGATGTGTTTTATGTACAGGTTCTTAATGAACGCAGGAAAAATGATTCCGATAAAATCTATGGGATTCTGAAAATGACGTGTGACATCCACGGTTTACCTCTTGCTCAGACATGGGCTGTGTCTGAACACAGTAGTTCTGTTTCGCATGAAAATGTAATAAAGAGGAGCTGTAGTAGTTTTGATACTAGATGTGTCGGGAAAGTCTGCATGTCAAGAGCCGCTCTACCTTTTCATGTTCAAGACCTGGGCGTGTGGCCTTTCTCGAAAGCGTGTAGAGAACGACACCTTGACGGGTCCTGTGGCTATGTTGGCAAGGCGTTGTTATCCCATGGTTCAAGTTTTTGTGGAGACGTAACCAAACTCAGTGAAGAAGAGTACCCTTTGGTCCACAATGCACGCATGAACGGTTTGACCAGCTGCTTTGCAATCTTCTTGCATAGTGTTGAAGCCAATGACGACTATGTGTTAGAGTTCTTTCTACCGCCAGACATCAAAGACTGCGGAGACGTACAGAACTTGGTGCAAACATTAAAACAGAAGATTGAAATAGCTTCTGGATTTGAACTAGGTGACAGCTCACCTATACAAGTTGTGGGACCACCTACAAACATCGGTAGATCTTTAAGCATAGACGCTCATACTATCCAAATATCATCAATCACAACAACAAAGAACAACAAATCCGAGACCGTTACATCAGATTCAGAGTCAATCATGGTAAATATAGCTAATAAAACCGAGTCTTCTGCAATCATATCGAACCAATGCCCATCCAAACAAATTCACCCTGATAAATTCAGTGCTATTATCACTGGCACAGAAAACAACATTAATGTAGTTGGTGCAAGAAAAAACAACGATATGATTTCCTATCCCAGTGTGAGTATACAAAAAACGAGCGATAACATTACTGATGCAGGAGAAAAAAACAACCGTTTAAAACAAGGTAGGAAGCGTAAAATAGACTCTCTAACAATGGAGGCAGTCGAAACACATGTTGAAAAACCAATAGATGAAGCTGCCAAGAGCCTTGGAGGCATGTCCTCTTACTTATTAATGCTTTTTTTTTTTTTTTTTGTAGTACGTCCTTTTGTCATTTTATTTGTTATGATAACAGTCGGCCCAATTTGTTCTCTTTTTCAGTTAGTCGGTCTACTTTGAAGCGTTTTTGTCGAGAGCATGATATGCCAAGTTGGCCATTGCCAAAGCACAGCAAAAAAACTGTTCATACTACCGACTTAAAACCGTCACCAAAAGCATGGACGAAGCAAAACTTGCAATGGCATTCAAATAAACGTTTTCGTTTTGCTTTTGTTGTGTTCCTAATGGTAAGGGTTAAGAGGTGGAGTTGTTCAATAAAAAGCCATGGAGTTTCAGGCAAGTGGTGGAGTTGTGGCAGGCATAGCTATCTTCCTTCTAAATCAGATTTTATATACCAAGCAGCACGCCTGTTCGTGCTGTTGAGACGGTGGAAAAATAAGAATTCAATGAGGAATACACTGCGTAGTGGTGATCACCCTGCTGTGAGTGAGAGCACAACAAAACCCAAATATACAATAAACATTATAAACCCGTATTCATGTGTTGCAGAATCTACTCTTGTTCATGCGTCCCCAAAACAGACTGTGACCAATATCTCAAATATAAAGATGGTGACAGTGAAGGCAACTTTTAATGAAGATATGATAAAGTTCCAATTCCCTACTTCATCGGGTCTTTTGGAACTGGAACACGAAGTGGCACGAAGGATTAAGTTAAAAAGTAGAAGGCCTCGTTTAAAATACAGGGATGAAGACAATGACCTGATACTCCTTGCTTGTGATGCGGATTTACACCATCTTTTAGCTTTTGCAGCTAATCACAGTCCTATCAGATTAGCCATTGTGGCTGATGATTAACTAATAAAACTACGCTACTTTCGCAGTGAGATTAATTACAAAAATTGTCATAACTCATATGGATGTATCATGTGTTTTACAGTATTCTTAGAACTCAATTGTATAATACTTGAGGTTAATGTAACATCCCGATCCGAAATTTTTAGTAGCAGAATCATATCAGTTTTGTATTTGAATTAGAATTATGATTTATGTAAGCAGCAACAGATTTTCGTTTGGTCCTTTTGGCTGAACATTTTTTATCTAAGTTGTAATCTTCAACGCAGTGACCCCAAAATAGTTTGTAACAGAAATGGGAATTGGGTGTTCGGATGACGGGCCACACTGTATGGTTAGCAGTTTAAAACCACAGTGCAAAGTTAGATTGGAATGAACAGAACTATAGAAGGTTCAGATTACCATGTGTGTGTTTTTACCAAGATGTTTATAAACATGTTTATTTGTCAAAGAAACTGTAGATATTTCAGATTACCATGTAAGAATTGTATGAATGTTTTATGAAAGATATGATGTACAGTTATGTAGCAAAATTCTGTCTTTTGGATGTGAATATGGTTAGATGTAAAGAGTGTTTCAAGTGACACCAGTGGATGTATGTTTTCTATTTCAACGCGAACCGTTTCGACGGAATCGTTTAGAACCGAACTGCTTTGACGGGAATCTTTTCGACCCGAATTGTTTCGACGCGAACCGTTTCAACCCGAACTGTTTCGACCCAAACCGGGGGTGGTGGGTGCGGGGGTGATGGATTCCAATTCATTTGACAACCAAACACATAAATGGAGTTGAGATTCCAATTCCAATTGAAATGTTTAAATTCCAAATCCAATTCCTTCAAATTCTAATTCCTATACAAATTACAATTCCAATCCCAAAACATTCGCGAACCAAACGCACCTAAATTTCTTATAAAATAAAGAATTAAAAGCAAATCTTAGGTCAAAAATCCTAATTTATCATTAATTCAATTGCAGTAGAAAAATATACTATTTTCAAAATCCCCAAAAATCAAATAAAAGCGAAACCCTATACTTGTAATAAGAAAACTGCATGAATCAACAAATGATCAGAAGAAAATAGACCTGGAAAACAGCAAGGGCAACGAATTGTTGGAGTTACAGTAAACGTAGATCGTCAATCGTATGATCAGATAGCTCAAAGAATTAGTAAATTACAAACCGGAAGAAAATAGACCTTTGATGCAGATCGTCAATCGTATGATCAGATAGCTCTGGACGAGTACTACGAACAGAAAGTAAGTACTGTAGAGCATCCATCAAATTACAAATTTTGTAATAAACCCTTGTTTCGCTCAAAGAATTAGTAAATTACAAATTTTGTTTTTTTTTACTAGGAGTGTGTTGGGTCGGTTTGAGTCGGTTTTTACTATTAACCACAATGTTTTAAAAACCGGTTTTTATATCAAACCGGATTAGGCTAAAAAATGATTCAACTGGTTGAACCAGGTTGTACCGAGCGGTTCAACCGGGTTGACTACCTAACTCTATAATTTTATAAATTACTATATCAACTCAAAAGTTAATCCAAAAATGCATGATTACATGTTTAAAGAGAATACAAAAGTAAATTCATAATAAAAAATTATCCAAAAGATAATCGAAAATCATTCAATTTTCCAACAAGCTCTTTTAAATGAAAGTGTACGATATGTTTAAGGCATTTAAGAGTTGAATACATCAAGTTCACGATCGCATTAAAGATAAAATTCACTATTATCGTCATCCTTATCAACTAGAGGATAACTATTTTCGTTTCATACAATATTAAATAAGAAATTTTAGTTACGAATAATCATAATATATAAAAATTACGTAAGATAAGTAACATATATAATAAAAAAAAATAAGTAACAACCCAAACTAAAATAACCCTGGGCCGGTACCGGTATTACGTTTAAAACCGGTATACCGGATTTTACCGCTGTTACAAACCTTATGCCGTTTCACTTATTTACCAGGGTGTTTCGTACCGGATTTACATCTGGAAACGGTAATACCGATATAACTGGCCGGTATTTACCGGTTTTTAAAACATGAGTAAATTACAAAGTTCGTCCTTTATGTATGTCATTTATTACAAAGTATGTCCTTTATCTTTAATAAGCTCAGAAAACATACTTAATGTTTGCAAACTCTTGCGTGTTATGTCCTTTAGCCCTAACTGAGTTATTTTTCATGGTTAAATCTGACCAAGTGGACCCCATATAAGGGTATTTTGGTCATTTTACCCACATAATAATAGATTAAATCTATTTACCCACCATTTAAACTTGACTTTTCACTTTCTTCTTCAGCAAATCTATTTTCACTGTATCAAGCAAATCCAAAACTTTTATCCATCTACAAATTCCCATGTTTTTTTTGTTCAAAGCCATTTGAGTCGGTTCTTCCAAAAGAACCCATTTAAGGCTTTGATTGGTTTTATCAAGAGTCAAAACAAGTCTGGCGACCACAGATCCGTTCATCCAATGCATGCCGGCTACACTTTTGTTTGTTATTTTTGTTTCAAACAAATCAGATCTGATTTTCCCCTCCTTGCTAACAAACCTAGACCCATAATCGATCTCATCTTTCTCTGAATCCCGCTACATCGTGAGCCCGGGCCACCATCTTCTTGTCGGATCTCCACTGCTTCACTCTTCATCGTTGGAATGGATACTTTTCGCAGATAAGAATGAACAAAGAGTAAGGGTAACAAAAAAAAACATCAGTGACAAATGTAACTGGTAACCTGTTCTTTCGGTTACTCCCTGTACACATTAGGAATTTGAACCTTGTAAACCCTAACATCATCACTCCAAATTCAGTATCAATCGTATGGTGAACGGAGTGATGGAGTTTGGATTTAGTGGTGAACGGAGTGATGGAGTTCAGATCTGGATATGTTTGAATCCGGATTGGGGTTTGTTTGGCAGTAATAGAATTAAGTGGGTGGAGGTGGTGGTAGTGGCAGGTGGTGGTGGTCTTCAGGTGGTGATGGTCGGTGAGGGTGGGTGGTGTGGTCCTGATGTTAGAGAGAGAGGGAGGATAGTTGAGATAGAGAGGGTGGTGGAGGTTGTGCAGCAGGAGTGGAGGTGCGGTGGTGGAAGTTCAGTGCTGATGATGGAGGTATGGTGGTGGAGGTGTTGACGGTGGTGGAGGTGCGGTGGTGACAGTGGAGGTGTGGAGGTGATGGTGTGTAGATGGTACTGGGTGTGTATGTGTGAGAGAGGTAGAGAGAGAGGATGAAGGAGAGTTCTGGTCATTGATGTATATATAATATATTTTTTTAAACATAATTATTTATTTAGGGTAAAATGTCTAAAATATCCTCATGTAGGATCCACTTGGTCAGATTTAACTATAAAACTAACTCAGTTAGGGCTAAAGGACTTAACACGCAAGGGTTTGCAAACATTAAGGATGTTTTCCGAGCTTATTAAAGATAAAGGACATACTTTGTAATAAATGACATACATAAAGGACGAACTTTGTAATTTACTCTTAAAACATTGATTAACCATAACCATAACTGCTAGTTCGGTTATGGAGTTTTGGTAACCATAATCATAACCAAACTTCGGTTATGGTTAATCGTAGGGCTGTAAACGAACCGAACGAACACGAACAAGGCCTTGTTCGTGTTCGTTCGTTAAGGAAATAAATGTGTTCACGAACGGTTCATGAACACTTACCGAACGAGATTTTATGTTCGTGTTCGTTCATTAAGGAAATGAGAGTGTTCGCGAACGGTTCACGAACACAAACGAACACAAATAAATTTGGCGAACACAACGAAGGATAAAGATAGATGGCCCAAAGAGTAGAACTCAAACTTGAATCCCTTATTGTGGAACGAAGGTCGATTGTATTCGTGGATGTAAATAATGAGAAATGAAAGGAAAATGATGGATAAACAAGGTGAAAGTGGGTTTCCTAGTTTAATTGTTAGGGAAATAAAATACATAAAAGGTTAATAATATGAAAAGTACAAATAAAATATAAGAAAGTACAAAGATCTTCAATTAAAACACAAACATACGAACATAAACGAACGAAAATCAACGAATGTTCACGAACACGTTCATGAACACCTTACCGAACGTTCACGAACACAATCGAACGAACGAGACCTCTGTTCATGTTCGTTCATTTAACTAATCGAACGAAATTTCTTGTTCATGTTCGTTCGATTATTAAACGAACGAACACAAATGAACTTCCCGCCGAACGGTTCACGAACTGTTCGCTGAACGTTCGGTTCGTTTACAGCCCTAGTTAATCGGTTATGAAGTCAGTTATGGTTCGGTTTTGGTTAATTTCGTTTAAGTAACCAAGCAAGGTTTGAAATAAATAGGGTTGTGCACGATTTGAACTTAGCTTGAGCGTATTTTATAAGATAACGAAGACTAAACTTTTTGGTTAAACTACCGATTTAGAGTTCATTTTTAATAAGGTAATTCTCAAACAAAAACAATTATGGCCATAACACCTTAGTTCTTTATCAAAATAAATGGCATCTACATCAAGATCATTTTATTACTAACATACTTTTATCTTAATAAAAACCCTCTATATGGTTTTGTAAAACACAAATCTATATATAAAGTTAACATCACAACTTCGGTTCGGTTTCGGTTATATTCGGTTAACCAAAGCTTCATAACCATAATCATAACCGATTGAGCGGTTATACAAAGTTTCATAACCATAACCATTGGTTAAATTGGTTATCGGTTATTAGTGGTTCGGTTATGTCGGTTATGGTTCGGTTATCGGTTATGGTGCTTAATTTGCTCACCCCTATTTTGTACTAATACTTTAGATTAAACTCCAATTTTACTCTAGCGGTTTGAGGATGTTGATATTCTTACTTCCTATTTTAAAATTTCGTTGTCTTATCTCTGGGCAGTTGAATCAATCTTAGACCTTTACCTAAACTCTGTTAAAATTAACTGTTACCCACTAACGATCAAATGATAAAATAGTCATTTCGCCTTTTTATTCTACCATTTTTACACCCTCATCATCTCTTCTTCTTTCTTGTTCGCCCCCAAACTGTTGTATCAGTTTTGGATTTTGTGACAATAAATATCAATAAATTTCTAAAAGCCACATTGTTAACTGAGAATTAAAATACAAATTACATTGATGATGGACACGATATAAAAATTGACCAATGCCCACAAAAATCCAGCCAACTCTATATATATATGGGTAAGATCAAATAAAAAGTTCATTTTGCCTAAGTAGGATGAGAAAAAATCTTAACCATTCATTTTTCAAATCAATGGTTAAGATGAAAATGTAAGAAAAAAGAAAAGTGTAGAAAAGTGTATGTGTATTTTAGGAAAATCATATTTATTGACTTTCTCTCCCCACATGCAAGACGCATGCATATTTCACCCTCATTTTTTAAACATTCATAACTTTTTTATACGGCATTATTTTTACATAAAAATTTCACCATAAAATCGAGCGTCTTTTTTCTATTTAATTTGAGCACTATATTGCTATATAAAATATGACTACTAAAAAAATCCACAAAAATTTGTTGTATTCCTATGTTGTATAACATTTTTTTGTGGTAGATTTTTGTACTATATTTTTGTGCTATATTTTCTTTTTTAAACCTTGTCTTCAGATAGTTTGCACTTATCTGTAAGGTGAAGAACATCACCCCCTATGTGCACATGTGTTATGTGGGCTAACTGCTTCTGTAATTTTCCTCAACTTAGTTAATTATATCTATTGGTATGTAGGAAATCAAATTGATTTATTTGGAAAAAGGAATTTTGTGACCGATGAAAATGAGCCTGGAGTCAGTTAACTACTATGTTTTACTTAACAATAGATCAAGTTAGGCTGTAAAAATCAGAATCATAATTTATTTGAACAGAACCTGAGCAGGAAGTTAAGATTGGCCCATGAGTGCATAGGATGAGATGCTCTGATGGCACCAAAATGTTTTTCATCTTAACCCTCATAATTGTTTGTTTTCATGGTTAATGGTGTAGATAGCTATATTTTATCTTTAAATTTTTTTCCTCAATTTTTTTGTACTATATTTTTTTGTGTTTGAATTTTTTCGTGCTATATTTTTTGAACTATATTTTTTGTACTGGATTTTTGTGCTAGATTTTTTGTACTGAATTTTTTGATGTTTTTTTAGAACACAAAAAGGTGTCACATGTCATTTTCACACTCCTAGTTATAAGGACTAAAATGTTTTAGTACCAAAATGCCCTTGATTCCTACTTATAAAGAGTGACACATGTCATCATCACAATCCTTCTTAGGCTACTTAGGCAAAATCCATTTTTTAGTGGATCCTTCCCCTATATATGGATACAAATCCCCTAATCGTACATTATATACGCGAGTTCATTGGTCGTACACGTGTCTTGATTCGTTTTTCACTCATAAGGTTAATTCAGACAATTCATTCAATCAACTGAGGGAAAAATCGTCTGATCATTCAATCAGCGAGAAGTTCATTACACTAATATCCCGGTAATTATTATTCGAATCAGTTTCAAATTTTTCATAATTCTCAAATTGCAGTTTTCGTTCTTCTGCGTTAGGGTTTGATTCAATTGTTTTTTCAATAGATCCACAGAGCAGCACCAGTAGAAACACAGATGTTGATTTTGAAGAAGCTCGATCGATCGGTGATCATGTTCAATTATCTGCGTATCAAAGAGTTACGATTGACGATGTTTTAAATCCGGAACCTGCAAATCCAAATCCAAATCGAAATCGAAATGCAAATACAAGTGGTGTAAATGAGTGTTCGAATGGTAATTATGTTAATTCAGATCTTTAAATTGTTCGTAGACTGTTTTTGTTTAATCGTAGTAATGATTTTGCATTTTTGTAACTTATTTGAAGTTTGAATGTTGAGCATAATTGACATGAAAGCAATTTGTATAAGTTCGCATGTTTTTACTCTGGCAATTCGCATGTGTTGTTTATTCCAAATGCTGATTTCGCATGTTTATGATATCATAAATCGCATGTGTAAAACATATTTATCTAAATGATCATTTTCGCATGTTATGAGTTTGCCAATTCGCACGTGTTGTTGTTCTTATGATGAAATTATAGAGTTTTTAATATATCGCATGTTACCAGTCCAATAAATCGCATGTGTTTCCCTTTTTTTATTTGATTTATGTAGATGAAAGGCTATATACTCCGGAGGTTGAACCATCAGCTACACATGTGGTTGGAATGCAATTTACCTCTATCGAACAAGCATACGTGTTTTACCAAACATATGCTAAGTTAGCTGGTTTTTCTACTCGGAAAGGTGGTGAAGTACACAGTGGTGGTATAATTAAAACTAAGTATTTTGTTTGTTCTAAAGAGGGACATAAGCCATTGTTTATTGATGATGCTTATTCGAAGTTAAAAAAGCCATACAAATCAAGGAACAGGGGGACTATTAGAACTGGGTGCAAAGCTCAACTTATGATTTGCACGGTGGATGGTAGATCATATACAGTAAAGAGATTTGTTGATGGCCATAATAATAAGTTTGTATGTCCACATGATATTCATATGCTGCCAGCGTACAGACAATTGTCAGATGTCCAGGAGGAGATGATATGGGAACTATGCACTTTAAACCTTGGCCCTGTTAAAGCTTTTCATATAATGAGGAAACGTTACGGTGGTTTCGAGAATGTTGGCGCCACGGTCGATGATTGAAAAAATTTTAGGACTCGAATTAACAGCTATATAGGAGAATATGACGCTGACATGGTGATTAATAGGTTGACCGAAAAAAAAAACAGTATTTAGTTGATTTTTCGTTTGAATATTCTGTTGATGAGGACAAACGATTAACTGGTTTGTTCTGGGCTGATGGGTTATGCAAGCGTAACTTTATGGAGTTCGGGGATGTGATATCGTTTGATGCTACTATCAAGACAAACAGGTTAGTGTTACATAAAATGGTTTTTAATTTGTTTTCGCATGTTATATGATTTCTTAAACTTGCAATATCGCATGTTAATATACATGGGAGAGTAGGTGTTGAATATATCACATGTTATATTCTATATTTTCGCATGTGATATTTTGTCTATTTCGCATGTTACAATGTGTACTTCGCATGTGTTTGTTCAGGTACACGATGGTGTTTGTTCCGTTCACTGGGATTGACAACCACTGTCGAAATGTAACCCTTGGAGCTGGGTTGTTGGCATCGGAGAGCATTGACTCTTATAAATGGCTTCTCAAGTCATTCGTAAAGTCATTTGGACGGCAGCCAAAGGTTGTAGTGACGGACCAAGACCCTGCGATGAAACAGGCTATTGAGGATGTTACACCCCAACCGATGACGGAAACATCGGGGCATGACACTGAGCGAAACAGATTGTCCAGGAAAATCCATAACAACTATTAGTTATAATATATTAAAGGTTCATGTCCCATACCATAAACATTTAAAATAAAAACATTTATTACAGACATTGTTCTCAAAGACAAATATCCATTCCGACAACTCAGATTTATTTAGGTTTGTTTCTAAGACTCCATCCAAGCTCGATTCCCACATAGCAGCAAAACACAGGCATCCTAAACACCTGTCACATACATTAAAATAGAGGTCAATACACATAGTGTAAAGGTGAGCATACAAGTTTGATAGTATAGTAGAGTTCGAAATAGTTTACGCATAATCAACATGTACAACGTATAATGTGAAGTATGTAAGTTATCGACAAAGATCCTATCAATACCAATGACTGCGAGTTGACTGCGAGTAGCGAGTGCGCATCACATGTTCACCACTGCGAACACGTGAAGTATTGTCCTTAACAACCCCTAAGTGAACAGGTGCTGAGTCCAAACTATAGTACTATCGTTGCTAAGGCAGGTAGACAGCAATCAATGTGTAAACATAACAAACAGGCATTCATCGAGTCACGTATAACATGCAATAGCGGTCAGCGTATAAATAGTGTTTGCGTTATATGTTCGATGTGATTTAGAATAAGTAACGTATGTAACACCAAAAAGTGCTTAAAGCAAAAATGGATCGAGTATGCTCACAGCGATGGTAATTAATGGATTGGAGGGAGTGCTAGATTGATCAGCCTGAATAGTTAACGATAGCATAAGCGAAGAGCGGTGCGTAAAATGATGAAAGCGACCAAGTGTCGAATGGTGATCCGATCAGATGGCAATCCGATCGGATGGTCACTCGATGGGATGTCAATCCATTTGGATGGTCATCCGATCGGATGGTCATCCGATCGGATGGCCATTCGAATGGGTTGACATTCGTTTAGTTAGGATATGTTTGTGTATGATGGTTTGTCCTTTGAAGTTTTCGTTGTAGCATTTTGAAAACAGAGAAGTATCTCTGCCTTTCAGGCCGGTCGATCGGACGGCGGTTCGATCGGGTGGCGATCCGATTGGCGAGGCTTCTCAGTTGAGAACAAGTTCACAGCAGGACGGTCACTCGATCAGATAGCAATCCGATCGGATGGAAATCCGTTGCATTGAACATGTTGAAAATTGTTTAAGTACCAAAGTTCCAATGTCACATGATCGGATGGTCGTTCGATCGGATGGCAATCCGATCGGACGGTAATCCGTTCAACGTTCAGAACCAAGTGTAGTCCGATTGGGTGGCCAGTCGATCGGATGGCAATCCGATCGGATGGAAATCTGATCGGACGGCAATCCGTCCCGACGGTCTGATCGTCTTGGCACTTGATTAGTTTGCGGTTTGTTCGAGACGGTTTGACAACGTGTTAAACAACAGAAGCCCCATCTTGACCCAAGTGATCCGATCGAACAGGAATAACCCAAGTCCGATCAGTTAACTGTTCGAGATGGCAGTTCATGCTTAACCCGAAATCGGTTGTCTTTTCGATAGAAACCAGATCTTGAACTAACACATCACTAAGAAGGAGTAGAAGATCAGAACTAGCTCTGATTCTATCGGTTTTGAGTGAATTGAGTGTAAAAGAGTTGAAAGAAAGTTGGAAAACCATCTTTCAATCCTTTTTACCATGTATATGTGTGGATCTAAGTGAAAACATTGTTTAATCTTGTGGAAATCCTTCAGATCTGAGTTGTTCTTGGTGGAATGAAGCCAAACCTTGAATTTCACAAGAACTCCATGATGACATCACCCTAGAACACCTCAAATCTGGTAATTTCACGGTTAAAAGTTAAGATTCAAAGGTGAAAAAGATGAAGGAGTGCGTGTAGATCATAGAAGTACAAGATTTAGGTTGAAAACTTACAAGAATCGCGAGAAATCGAGAGAAATGAGAGCTTGAGTGTGGCTGGTCGAACAAGGAGCTGTCACTTCACAAATGATGTTTACAGAGGGGTATTTATAGGGTTTCCCAAAAAGGAAAGGGCACAAGTGTCGAGTGAGGTCACCGATCGGATGGCCACTCGATCGGGTGGCCACTCGATCCAAGTGTCTGGCGCATT
This sequence comes from Helianthus tuberosus, assembly GCA_030545235.1. Taxonomy (NCBI): domain Eukaryota; kingdom Viridiplantae; phylum Streptophyta; class Magnoliopsida; order Asterales; family Asteraceae; genus Helianthus; species Helianthus tuberosus. Next base: position 194,137,987 of record CM060418.1, read on the forward strand.
GAGTTCTGTCGTTTCGATTCGCGTGTAGTGCGTTGTGATGCAATTCGAGTGAGCGATGTGATAGTATTACCCATTAATCACACAAATAACCTAACTACTATATCTAACATACAATCACTATATATTACTTGCGTTTAGCGTTTGTGATTAGATTGCGATTAACCACCTCAACATAAACATAACATGCACAAGTAACACATAATAGGCACACACACGTAAAACAATATCCAGAATGCATAATTCGAGTTGCGATTGCCATAGCGATAAGTCGATTAGCGATTAGTATGCGATAAAACCTTGATTATTAGCAAGTACTCCACATAATACAGCTAAAGCAAATAAAATAAAGATTCTATTACAGTCGAAGAAGTCAAGTCAATAATTAAGCAAGGAGTAACAGATCGCAATTAACAATCTTTTCTTCCTTTGACTTCAATCTTGACTTTGACTTTGACTTTCCAAAAAGCGGGTTGTTACAGAGGAGGTTTTTACTACTAGTAGACACAGATTATTCATGTGGCACATAATAAAAAAAAGTGACAGATAAGGTATAGCATGCTATATTGTATTTTTTAGTGTTTTTTTTATATTATAGATTCGTTATAGGCTGATATAAAAACCATTTATTGTTATAGGTTGGACACAAGTTGTGCAATAATGATGAGTTTAAAAGGAGGATGTGCGATGTTGTTTGGACTGATTCCATTGAGCCTGAAGAATTTGAGAGACAGTGGAAGTTGGTGATGATTGACTACGGTCTCACCCAAAATAAATGGATTGATGATATGTTTGCGATGAGATCCATGTGGATTCCGGCTTTTTACTGGCACGAGCCAATGTCTGGGCTTATGAGAACAACTTCGAGATCAGAGAGCGAGAACCATTTTTTTTTGCCAGGTGGCTAATTCACAAATCACTCTCGTAGAGTTTATGAATCATTTTGATGGTGCAATGGATGTCCAAAGGTTCAATCATAGAAAGAATGATCACATTTCAAGATATACTGAGCCTAATGATTGGAGCCAAACTACTTTGGAAAAAGAGGCTGCTAAGATATACATCAGGTCTGTATTCTTTGATCACCAAATAGAGATATATGGAACTATTACCGAATGTCTGCCGATGGACACCAAAATCGAGGGTCCACAGATAAGGATATCGCTGAAAGACTTTAAAGCTCATGGAGATGGGTTATTAGAGGTATTATAACATATATATTTAAAACATGCGATTTTGAAAACCTATATGCGAATTTCATACAGAACATGATTTTGCAGTATGCGATTTTGATGTACGCGTGCGATTTTAAATTTAATTGAATAAAATGATTTTTTAGACATGCGAAATTGCTCATCTACACATGCGATTTTAATTTTTAATTTTTTTTTTGGTTTTCTTAGGTGTGTTTCAAGAATCTTGAAAATGATGTAACTGCACAGTGTAGCTGTTTGCGTTTTGAACAGCATGGGCTTCTATGTAAACACATCTATTTTCTTTTCAAGATGTTTGCTGTTAAAGAAATACCAAACAAATATGTTATGAAGAGATGGACAAAGGATGTGGTTCCGAATGAATTAAACAACACGTTCGATGTAAAGGTGAATGATAAGGATGAGCAACAGAAGGCTAAACAGATTGCTCGTGAAATAATCTACACAGGGGAGTATTTGGTTAGCAATTTGATTTCCGACCTTGATCAACTTGTTTTAGTCAGGGATCAAATGAAGCAGATTAAAGAAAAAGTTGATCAGAGTCGTATAACCAACCAGCTTGATCCAAAGTTTGACCGGTTTTCAAAGTTGATTGGTTAACAACAACCAGTAACCAATGCACCTCCTACTGTCCGTGTGCCGGCTGGTGTGAGAAACAAAGGACGTGGCTCGCATAAAAGGATTAAATCGAAGAAGGAACAAATGATCATCCGCAAAGGAAAAAGGTAAAGGACATGCAATGTATGTAACGAAAAAGGCCATGATATTCAGACTTGCGAGATACTGAAAGGCAAACAACAAAAGAAGATGAAGGGAGTCCAGATTGAAAAAGATCCCAGGGATAAAGCCAACGAGGTTGAAGATTATGAAGAGGAAGATGAGTTTAAAGATTACAGTGGATGTAGTGATGATGGCACTAAAGAAGATGAGTGGGAGGAGGTTTCAGACGAGGAAGAGTAAAATTTTTTACTGTACATGCGATTTTATACGAGAAACATGCGATTTTAATACAGATGATTCATTATTATATAAACATGTGATTTAGTATGTAAACATGCGATTTTCATATGCATCAGTATATAAGTAGTTTTCATGCGATTTCACTTTGTTTACATTTTAGTACATGCGATTTTGAGTTATCCTGTTTTTTTTTTTTTTGTGACATATATGTCTAATTGATTCATGCGATTTATATTATAATGAAGTAGGAGATGTTTTCAAAACTTGTACCCAAATCATAAATATAAAGTAGTTGTTATTGTCTAACACAATTAAAACCATAAAACTATTAAACAAAAATTTAGTTACTTGAAGCAAATATTTTGTCACATTCAGCCGAGCTAAACTGCATCTTCTCCTTCACAGTGTTTAGAGCATCTTTTAGGAAAGAGAAGGCTAAGTCATCAGCTCGAGACTGTTCCTTTATGCGATCCAAACCGGTGTCCTTGAAGCTTAATGGTGGTTCATTAAGTAGTGTCTCCCACATCTCTTGATTTTTTTTTATTTCTTCAAGGATCTTCCCCTGCACATCAAGAATCAAATGAGAAGAGTTGACATCGGTGCTTATTTCTGTCAACGTGTGAGTTGACAACAGTTCCTTTATTGCAATGTTTTTTATCTGTTCTGAATCTTCAAATGACATTTTGTGGGTGTGTTTTGTGTGTTTTTGTGTTCAGAGTCTTAATATGGAAGGTAGTTCTCCTTGGGTGTTTTATATTAAAATAGTAAATTATGTAGGTAGGGTGGTAAGTTCAGTAGTATTTATGGTAAAATTGATCATTACAAGTCACATTACACTCACATCGCTAATAAATTCATTTTTTATATATAAAATAGTTAATTTTTATTTTTTTTATTTATCAATTAATCATTTTTTGTTTTTGCATTTTAGGAGAAAGTTAAATGAAATCATCAACTGCATTTTTTTTCAAAATCGCATATCTTTCGAAAACGAATTCGCACACTTTAAGAAACCCCAGACAACTTCAATTTCTAAATCGCATGTTTGTAAAAATAGAATTCGCACACTATAAGAAATCTTAAACATTATTTCTTTTTTTTAAAATCGCATGTTATAAAACATGATTTCGCACACTAAAAAAACAAAACCTTTCTTTTTGTCTGCATTGGTTTTTCGCACATTCAATATGTATTTCGCATATTTTTATAATTTTCAACCTGCGTCATCTTCTTCAATAGACGGTCTATCGATTTGTTTGAATTCTGAACTTCCAAAAATCATCAGATATGAAATCGCAGAAGGAGGTTGGTGAATTAGAATCTTAAGTTGGTGTATTTGATTTTATGTATCGAATTTTGATTAATGGATGGATTTTCGAATACGATTTTGAAATTAAGATTCAAATCTCCGTCGGTTACAGAGATTAAGATATCGTAATGACGATTTTAACCTTTTTTTCAATATTTGAATACATTAATTTGACTATTTTAATGATTTAAATTGGTTTGATGGATTGAAGATCCAACGGCTGAGAATATCGCGTACGTAATGTAGGATAAGTGGTATTGTACGTTAACCGGTCCCTATATATATATTACTAGGTTATAACCCCGTGTATTACACGAGTTGAATAAATGAATTGTATATATATATTAAATAATAAAACAATACATCTTTAAAAACCTCATTTATTGCATGTGTTGAATAAATGTAATTCTATATATTAAATAATAAAAAAGTTATATTTGTAAGAATCATATTGTACGAGTTGAATAAATGTAATTTTATATGCCAAATAATAAAAAAAAAGTTATATCTTTAAAACCATGTGTATTAAACGGGTTGAATAAATGTAATATTGTTTACCAAATAATAAAAAAGTTAAATCTTTAAAAACTCTCATGTATTACACGGTTTGAATAAATATGATTTTATATACCAAATAATAAGAAAATTGTATTTAAAAAAAATAATGGATATACTCGGTACGCGATAGATATGGTGATTGCGGAGATGATTATTGAAAAAAGAGACAGTGGTCAAACATGTTATCCAAGAAGCAAATAAGCAGCTATTTGAGTGATAAAATATAAATTATATATAAAAAACCCGTAATAAATCTAATTTTATATATAAAGTAATATTGAAAGTTATATACAATTTGTTTAAAAATTATGTAATAAAATCGATATACTATTTTTTTTAATAATGAAAATAAAAATAAATAATATATTAATACAAAGTTTGGTTTTGGTGATAAATAATTTGGTTACTTAAAAATCTCTTAAATTAACAATTTAAATTTAAGGATAATATTTTATTAGAAAAATATAAGTATTCTATTTGACATTTAAAGTATGATAAAATTTAGTATTAATATTTATTTATTTAGTAATATAAGATAGAAAAAAATATGATTGAATAGTTGGGAGGTTGTATGATGATAAACGTGTTAACTGTATTATAATGTCATATGTTTTTAGTTATATATTTTTGAATTATTTAAAAGAAAGTAAGACTTTGTTATTATTAGTAAAATCAATGATTTTGTATTTGTAATTTTGTTTGGTATTATTTTATTAAAAAGTGCATATTATACATATAATTATATTATTTCTTAAGTTATTGATGCCATCCAAAATGTTTTCCGATTTTATGTCTAGTAGGTGTCTGTCATATGATATAGAAAATCAAATAAATAATATTATAAATGAGAAGTATACATTAAATTTAAACTAAATAATAATTATCTATAGTTAAGGAGAAGAGATTAAACAAAAAGATATTTAATATGTGAGTTATCTATAATTAATTAGAAGAGATTAAACTAAGTAATAATTATCCATAAGATATTAAACTAAATAATATTTAGTAGGAGAGTTATTTATAATTAATTAGAAGAGATTAAACTAAAATAATAATTATCCATAAGAAATGGTCTAATATGATGACAAGTGTCTCATAGATGATTTCTATTATTATATTGTATAGATTAGGCCAGCTTCTTTCCTGTTAGTTTAGTTTTTGTTAAAATATGAATCAAAATTTAAAAGTTAACCAGGCTCGAGTTCTATGTCAAATCGAATTAAGAATAGACGTTAAAGCACAATTTGTGTCACTTTTTTAAAGCTTATATTCTATAAAAAAAACTTAATATTAGTAGTGTTAGTTTGCAATAACACTTCCAGAAACTTAGGTGGTAAAATGTCACTGCAAGAGTGAAAGTGAATCTCTACCATAGTCTTCCAATTTCTTGAGCATGTAGATGAGTTTTGGACTCAGGGTAGAAATCAATTCTAATGCCTGATTGTAAGTCGTAGTCTGGAATCATTACATATGACTTGATGGTTGGAGAAGACGGACTCCCAGTCAGTGGCGTGAATCCCCACACAAGCCGGCATAAACTCCGGCAAGCAAAGCCACTCGGGGAAAACACATCGGAATCCAACCAAGTTGTTGTTTCTTAAAATCCTGCTTAAACCATTAAATATCACGACACTCCATGATTCTTGGAAGGACTTCTCATCACCAGGAAGCACCCTTAATAATGCTCAGGGTATATTACACTTTTCGTATTTTGCTTTTCCGGTACCGGCATTTCCTTTTCAACCGCCCTAAAACTATGATTCATCTCCATAAATCCATAATATCCACAATTTATACAACGTTGAAACCCTAAACCCTAACAAAACACATTATTTTCACGAAAACCAAAGCACGCGCCTAAATTATTAGCTTCTAAACCCTAATTTATGAAAATACGGTGTAAATGTTTAGATTTTCAGCTCCAGATCTGAAAATCGAGCTAAAATTGTTCTAATGCGAAGAACACAACGTTTCAGAATCGATTTTTTTTTTGAAACATTGGAAGTTGTATATGAATTAACTGAAGAAACTAAGAAGAGATGCATAAATAGGTTTACGTGAAGATGAAAATGGAGGTTTCAGAGCAGTGACTACGTGAATATGAGAGCCTGTTAAGGGGTTAGGGGCGGTGGGTATATCCGGAGTGGTGGTGGTGGCGGCAGGATGAGGTGGTGGTGGCAAGATGTGGTGGTTAGGGTTTTAGGGTTAGGAAATTGGGGAAGATGGACTGTATATGAATTTATTTTGCTTTTATTTATTACACAATTAAATAAAAACATGAATCGACCAAAATACCCTTAAGTGAATAAACTTAACTGAAAATTTTAATCTCGTTAGTACTAAAGGACGTAGAGTGTAACGGGTTTTACAAATAAAAGATTGTGACTATAATTATTGAAGTTAAAGGCTGTTCGTTGCAATCTGATACAAACATAAAGGACGTAAAGTGCAATTTACCCTAATGCTTATAAACCCTAGTCGCCACCCCCACACACAAAGCCAAAGAATTAAATTCACCACAAATTTCACCATGGTCGGCACCCTTCACCGTCGCCATCACTCTCCCTCTCACTTTCTCTCTCAAAATGTGTTCTCTCTCTCTTTTACTTTCTCTCTCTCTAAATTTTTCGTGTAAAGGAAACTGAATGTGTCTGTGTCTAGGAGAAGAAAAGAAAGATAAGGTAGGGGCAAAAACGTTTTTTCACACATTACTAATAATCAAACAACTATTGACTTGATAGAGGGTCCAAAATTGATGCAATTGAAACTAAGCGAGGGTAAGGCAATACTTTTTTGAAAATGGGAGTAAGGGTGTCAGCGCCCCAAACCACATGAGGTAAAATTGCAATTCACCCTTTAATTTAAGGCGATGGTCTTTGCTTCTAACCAAGTTAATTTTTTTTTTGTTAAATTTGATCACCTAAGGATATTTTAGTCTTTTTATCCATTTACTTTAAAAATAAAACAAAATATTTTTAAGATTTTCTATTTTATATATATATATATATAGGGAGAAGATCATGCGAGAACCACCTCTTATTGCGAGAACCGCGAGAACCAATGTGAACACAACAAAAAATGCCTAAAAATAGCTAAAAATCACACAATTTTTTTTTTAATATTTTTTATATAAAAATCCCTACTTTTCGAAGCAAAAAAAATATAATAAAAATAAAAAAAAAAAAAAATTTGCCACTAAAAGTAGCGATTTTAGCATAAAAAATATTAAAAAAAAAATTTAGATTTTTTTTAGATTTTTTTAGGTTTTTTGGGGGTTTAGTTTTTAGCATTTTAGCTTGGGGGGTGGGGGGGGGGGGGGAGGGGGGGTTAGGTTTTTTTTTTTGGGGGGGGGGGGGGGGAAGGGTGGGGGGTTTAGGTTTTTTTTTTGGGGGGGAGGGGGGTGGGGTTATGTTTTTTTAGCTATTTTAGGTTGTGTTCACATTGGTTTTCGCGGTTCTCGCAATAAATGGAGTTCTCGCATGAGCCCCTCCCTATATATATATAGGGTAAGGTTCATGCGATAACCACCTTTATTGCGAGAACCAATGTGAACACAACCTAAAATAGCTAAAAAAACCTAAAAAAAACCTAACCCCCACCCCCCCTCCCCCCAAAAAAAAAAAAAAAACCTAACCCCCCCCAAACTAAATGCTAAAAACTAAAATCCCCAAAAAACCTAAAAAAACCTAACCCCCGTCCCCTAAAAAAAACCTAACCCCCCCCCCCCCACCCCCCAAAAACCTAACCCCCCCCCCCCCAAAGCTAAAATGCTAAAAACTAAACCTCCAAATATTTAAAAAAATTATTTTTAAAAAAAATTCTTATTTTTTTTGCTACTAAAAGTAGCGATTTTTTATAAAAAATATTAAAAAAAAATTTGTGTGTTTTTTTGGCTATTTTTAGGCATTTTTTGGTTGGGTTCACATTGGTTCTTGCGGTTCTCGCAATAAAGGGTGGTTCCTAACGGATCTTTGTTCTATATATATATATAATGCATATTGTAAGGGCAAGAATGGTCATTTGCCACTTTTTCAACATGTACAAATATTTAAAGCTCCTTGTACAAACCATGAAAGCACAACAACCCCAAGCTTTTTGAAACATGAAATGACGCGACAAGAATTTTAGGTGGCCAATATCTTTTGAGTTCAAATTTCGAATTCCAACACTCATCCCCAAATACCCTTATCCCGCTTATTCTCTTCATCTGCGGATGCCAGGAAGAACCAGAGAGAGGGAGATAGGGAAGGAGAGTCTTGAGAGAAGAGTTCCAGCGACAACAAGATGCAACGAGGTTGAACAATGATGGTAATAACTTTGGTTCCTTCCTTCCTCTCTATATCTCTGCACTTCCCCTCTCTCTCTCTAGGGTTCGATTTGACGTCGATGATTATGATTAATCATCACAGAAGTCCTGAACCCGGATGTATCAACACAGGTTAGCTCATTCTAATTCCACTAGCCGAGGTCAGAAGTTTCTTAGGATTGGCTGGTTATTATAGAAGGTTTATTTGAGATTTTTCTAGAATAGCCATTCCTTTAACTAAGTTAACCTGTAAATCCATTAAGTTTGAATAGGGACCAAAACAAGAAGAAGCTTTAAGAATTCTTAAGCAAAGATTAACTAATACACCCATACTAGCGTTACCAGAAGGAACTGAAGACTTTGTAGTCTATTGTGACGCTTCCAAATTAGGTTATGGATGTGTGTTGATGCAACTCCAAAAGGTTATAGCTTATGCGTCTAGGCAACTTAAGAATCATGAAGAAAATTATTCAACCCATGATCTAGAATTAGGAGCTATAATTTTTGCCCTCAAGATGTGGAGACAATATCTGTATGGTAGTAAGTTTACCATATTTACAGATCATAAGAGTTTAAGGTATGTTTTCGGGCAAAAAGAGTTGAATATGAGACAAAGACGCTGGATGGAAATGCTTAGTGATTATGATTGTGATATCCAGTATCATGAAGGAAAAGCAAATGTAGTGGCAGATGCTTTAAGCCGAAACTATCACGAAAAGCCAAAAAGGGTACGTTCCCTTAAATTAAATCTGCAAGTAGATTTAAATGATCAGATAAGAGAAGCACAAGAATCAGTAATCAAGGAAGATACTGAAAAATTAAAAGGTATGATTAAGGAATTAGAACAAGGAACATATGAAATTTGGAGATTCCATAAAAAGAGAATGTGGATACCTAAATTAGGAAACCTAAGCCATCGTATATTAGAAGAAGCCCATAAGTCTAAGTATACGATGCATCCAGGAAATGATAAAATGTATCAGGATTTAAGGAAAAATTTCTGGTGGATAGGAATGAAGAAGGATATAGCAGCCTATGTTTCTAAGTGTTTAACTTGTTCACAAGTTAAAGCTGAACACCAGAAACCCTCAGGTTTGTTACAACAACTAGAAATGCCAGTGTGGAAATGGGAATTAATAACAATGGATTTTGTTACTAAATTACCCAAAACAAGGAAGGGTAATGATACAATCTGGGTGATTGTAGATAGACTAACTAAGTCAGCTCACTTCCTACCAATGAAAGAAACTTTCAATATGGAACAACTAGCTAAATTGTATGTAAATGAAATCGTTTCATTACATGGAATACCTTTATCTATCATTTTTGATAGAGATAGTCGTTTTACCTCTCATTTTTTGTCAAGTTTCCAAAAAGCCATGGGAACCAAGTTAAATCTAAGCACAGCTTATCATCCTCAAACCGACGGACAAAGCGAAAGAATTTGTGTAATTGATTTCGGAGGTAATTGGGATGATCACTTACCTTTAATAGAATTTTCTTATAATAATAGTTATCACACAAGTATCAATGCTGCACCTTTCGAAGCACTTTATGGACGAAAGTGCCGAACCCCGGTCTGTTGGGCATAAATTGGGGAAAAGCAACTATCCGGACTTGAGATAGTACAAGAAACAACCGACAAAATTATTCAAGTCAAGGAACGACTAAAAGCAGCATGAGATCGACAGAAAAGCTATGCCGATAACCGACGCAAGCCATTGAAATTTCAAGTAGGAGACAAAGTATTGTTGAAGGTCTCTCCTTGGAAAGGAGTAGTAAGATTCATCAAAAGAGGAAAGCTAAGTCCCAGGTATATTGGACCTTTTGATATTATTAGAAGAATAGGACCTGTAGCTTATCAATTACAACTACCAGAGGAAATGGTAGGAATACATGATGTGTTCCATGTATCTAATCTCAAGAAATGCCTAACTGATGAATCACTAATGGTACCTCTTAAGGATATAGAGGTAAATAAAAAACTTAAGTTTGTAGAAAGACCTCTACAGATTGAAGACAGGAAAGTCAAGAACCTCAAACATAAGAGATTAGTTCTGGTCAAAGTGAAGTGGGACTCCAAAATAGGACCTGAGTACACATGGGAGATGGAATCCGAAATGCAAAGGAAATATCCACACTTGTTCCAGTAGATCTCGAGGACGAGCTCTAAAACAAGGTGGGGAGGATATAACAACCCTCAATAAACCGACACCCTCGAATATTTTCCGACACCCTAATATATTTTAAAATATCCCAAAATACACCCCATACGCGAAAACGGACCTCAAATATATTAAATAGTATTAAAAATAATTAAAAATCTGAAATTTAAGTTGAGTCGGGCCGCGTAAACCCCACCCCAACCTTCACGTGGGCCGCGTGAACTTAAAAACATGGCGCAGCCTGGTGTGGCCACGTGGCCCAACACATGTCGAGTCTATGTGATGACCCGGACCCCCTACGCAGTTGACCAGGTTTGACGCGGGCCGCGTAGCCCTTTGGCTACATTTACGCGTGCCGCAAGAAAACCGAAGTGAAGCACTATATAAGCAGGCCATCGGATTTCATTCGAATTCGTTCAAAGTTTCTTCCTCAATCTCAATTTCTGATAATAGGCTTTATACTCGGGTATAATACCCCCTTAAATAGCGAAGTTTTGCTCCGTTGTAAGTATTATAACCCCTGGATACGTATTAGATACGCTGCCCGATTGATCTAGGGTTCCGTAACGGCTGTCGTGGTTCTGCCCGACGTAGTCGTTGGAATGCCGTATCAGGGAGGGTATTGCTAATGTTAAAATGGGTTATTATACTAACGCGTGTGCATTTGTGTAATTTCTAGCTTATCACCAGGAAACCCTTACGGAAAATCTAAGACAACAATGTGAGTTGATCCACTTTTTGTAAACCTTTTGTTAACTGTTTTTACAAAACCTTAAATACTTTTCCATGCGAATAACAGTTATTGAGTATTTGTAAGAATACAATTATCATGAGTATGTTGGGGTTTTGTATACAAAATTTGTTACCACCTGGTCAAGGAGTAACATGTCCACAAGTCGGGTTCGACAGTACCATGGATGTTAATGTCTTGGAAACAAATATAATTGCAGGATCGCCCTCAATACTGTACACTGGGACTTTTTACTTAAACTTGATTAAACGGGGATTCACTCACCAGTATTTCCCACTGACAAATGTTTTTAAAACGCGTTTCAGGTAACAAACTGTGAAAGCCAAATAGAAGCCAGCTTGACAGCACTGAAGGCTTGGAAAAGTGGCAATAAAGTTACCAAAATATAAAATAGATGTTTTTATTAAATAAAATAGGATTTATTTCTATGAAAACGTGTGTACTATGAACTTGGGTTTATCCCATATGTTTAATATTATGGAAATGTGGTATTTTACTCTGATCCAATATTTCCTAACTACGGTCCTGATGAAAATTTCCGCTGCCAAATTAGACAATACACGATACCACCGAAACTGGCTCGCGGCCGCCCGTTCCCGGGAATCAGGGATCGGGGGTTGCGACACTGTGAGATACATAGGTTTTGTTGAAGCAGGATTCATGACTTGTAAGTTAAAAGAAATGTTTAACAAAAAGTTGGTCATGAATCTTGTAAAAATGTGTTCTTTTTATAAATCATACGAAAATCGATATGAAAATCAAATGATATCAAAGAAAGGTGTATGGTTAAGTAAATAACTAAGTAAAAATGAGTTTGTATAAAATATGTCGATTGTAAATCAATGTCATGTGAAAATGTGTCGTTTGTGTAAAATGTATCATGTCTTTGTCGAAATGATTTAGATAACGCTACGATATGTAATATCATAAAAGTACTTATATATAGGAAGTACCAGCGACGTATCCACCATGCTTTTATCATATTACACACGCCTCGTTATTTAAATCACTTACCAAATAAACCACCAAAAATGTCTTGTTTAAACTAATGTCAAATGTTCATGTATAACAATGTTTAATGTTTCAGTGTCATGTGTAAATCATGTCTTGTAAAACAAATGTCAAGTAACAACAATGTCTTGTGTGGTGAATAAAAAGTATTTACTCAAACCACATGTATATGTCAATGTATAATCAAATGTCATGTGAAACCAAATGTCATGTACAGTGAATAAAGAGTATTTACTCAACCCCATATGTAAAATGTACAAAACAAATTCTTTGAATAAATCTAAATTTAAATCAAAAGTGATGTTTTGCAAAAACCAATGCTTTTATTGATACAACCATCTATGCAGTAATGTTTATCGCATACATTCAAGCCTTGAGACTGTTGGATAAACCCTTAAACGAATCAAAGGTTTATCAAAAATGTTTTCGGATTATGTCATACTCTACCTATGGTACCACTACATACTACCGAGCGACGTGATCAATGTTAATGAACGTATTTTAGTCCCGTTAAACATACCAAATGTCATACCAAATGTAAGCATGTCATGTAAAAATCATGTACTAAGTATGCTAAGTAAACATACAAAGTAGAAATGTTCATGTAAATCCATGTGCCCATATGCTGAGTAAACATATGCAGCAGAAATGTAATGTAAATAAATTGTGCCCATATGCTGAGTAAACATATGCAGCAGAAATGTAATGTAAGAAATCAATGTGCTAGCATGCTCAGTCAACATACAAAGCAATGCCAATTGAAATCATGAACTATATGTGTACTAAATGAACATAGCAAGTATATGTCATAAAAGCATGAAAGTAACAAGTAGGCACATGTGTTTCACCCAAAATATTTAAAAGCGGTAAAAGAGGGGACTATGTACTCACTTGATATTGCTTAAAAGTCTTGAAATAAGAATCAAGTAACGCTCGAAGGATCACGGAATCAAATGGCACCTAATATAGGTAATTATGTTAATAAACCGAACCTAAATCGGGAGATCGGATAGAATGAGGTGTCGTAAACCAAATGAGTATTGGAACTCATATGATATGGTTTAATAAAGCCTACATTCTAATCCAGAACCTAACCTAAGTGCTTATGACTCGTTATGACCCGTTTAGGTAGCTTACACTACTTTAACGCGTCATTTGCGCAAATTTCAAACGAGTAGCCTAACTAGTCCTATGACAAGTATTATATGCCCTAACATGTTTAAATATGTTGCATAATCAGTTTAAGTGACAAAATTTAGGTTACATGTGCTTAAAATGAAATTAAGCACAAAAAGGGCATTTTGGTCATTTTCCTAAGGCATATAAACTACCTATCATACAACTAATTAAACTAAGTGACCATAAGGTATAACCTCGGAAGGTTATTCCCTATACAACTATGGTCATAAAATGTGTTTGGTCGGATCCTAATGATCGACCAAACGGGTCGGGTTCGAAAGTCTAAGCGGTTGTTTAGACCGCTTATCTTACGACCCTAAATAAGCACTAAACTAAAAGTGACTAGTTAGACATGTTAAAACATGTTTAACTAAGTTAGAAAACTGATTTGATATCAAAACAAAGTGTTTTGATACCCGAAAATAGTTTCGTCTCAAAATGCGCATAATCGGCATTTTGACCGAGACTATGACTCGTCACTACGCCTAATAAACGTGGTAATCAGTAGGTATAGTCACAAGGGACTATAACCATCGTGATTACGCTCACCTTGCAAAGTTCAAACGAAATTTGTGTTGACCAATTCATGGTCAAAGTAGAAAGTCAAACATTGTTTGACTTTCATGCTTGAAGTACATAATCAAGCATGAAGGAACACTTACAAGAGTCCAAGCTTGAAGAAAGAACAAATAAAACTGAAGAATGAAGCCTTCAACCAAGAGGGATAACTTCAATCAGATCCAAGGTGAAAGAAAAATGGAATGAGCACGTTGGAATGAGAAATGAGGTGGGTATTTATAGATTTCTTGAATCAATAGGATCATTCCAACTGTTTTAAAACATGATCATGGCCCTACACTTGTTTCACACTGATTGGGGGACCTGGGGAACACGTAAACAAGCCCATGGTATCCAAAAACTAGGATTAAAACCAAGGATTCAGCTGCTGAATTGAAAAAAAATGGTCTCTGCCCAGCACCAGCTGTCGCGGGCCGCAAAGACAGACACAACAGTCTTCACGCCCAGCGAGGGTATTCAGACAGAAAGTTTAAACTTTTGGCAGAACAGGCCCCTATGACTCCAAACTTGATTTTTACGCGTTTAAGCCCCGTTAACCCATTTTCAAGGCTCTACAAGGATGTTAAAGTATATGGGGCATGAAATATGCTTGAAAATATCATGGATGTCAGTTAGTTTGGTCGTACGATCTCGTTGTTCGGTTAATTACGACGAAATTCGAACGGACTCGAAAAACAATCCAAATTACACGACGAATGGTATTTTAGCATTCCAATCACTAAAATAAAATATTTTATTGATTAAAATTTTTTTTGGATGTCCGGATATGTTCAGAACGTAAGATATGCGCGTAAATGCAAACTCATGCACTTTTTGACGCTTTTAGTCCATGTTGATCAAATAAGCGTATTTTCTCACACCGAACCCCTCAAAGATTATTTCTAAGCTATTTTAAGGATATTTATGGTATGTTTAGCTTATGATCATGTTTCGGAATGTACGTTGCTATACGAATCGACAGACTTTTGCAGTTTGACGCAATTAGTCCCTGTAGTCGAATAAACTTGTTTTTGACATACCAAACCCTTCAAAACTTATTTCTAAGTTATGTAAAGGTTATTTAAGGTATGTTAAGCTTATGTTGATATTCCGGAGTGTTTGTCGCGTTAAACTGATTACGTTTACGCATCAGTTTGCGTATAACTTTCCAGAAAGCGATTTAGAGTTTAAAATCGAACAAAATCATAATATGAAAAATGTTAAACATAAATAAACAAATATTGGGATCAAAACACATTGTTTTATTGATAATTGAACTATTCAGAGTTATACAATGTTTACACAAGCACATATGTCACATATAAGTTATGCCTCAAAGATATAAGTCACTGATTTTAACTTCAATTAAACAGGTGATCGTGTTCAAACCGTTAGGTGTTGTCATGTAGTTCCAACGTTAAGTAACTCGCGTAGCACATGTACAATATGGATTGTAGAACCGAATAAAAGTTACCATGGTATTATGTTAAACCATTGCAAATTTAGAATCATAACATTTAACACAACTATAAGTATATGCAAACACAAAAGTAATTAATTGGTGGAGTCTGTTTCAGTCTTGCATAGGTTCACCAAAATAATTTTAATCAACTTCCAATGGTAGTCCCAGGATGAATGTCAGTATCTGATTGATCTTGCTAAGCCTCATATGGAGAAGTCGATCGTTGTTGATAACGAGACCGGTAAGAGAAAAGATAGTAGGTGTGCTTTGTCTTCCTGAATCTGTATACACTTCAGTTGTTAATATTAGTAGTATGTTTTTTAGTGTCATTTAGATATTTATACTGCATAGAGTTTTGTGTGTCTCTTGTTCAGGGTGCGTACGAGGTTTAGAACATTTCTGGCCAGAGGGTATGATGAAACAGTCAGAACCATTGAAAAGAGGATTGCGGATTTCACCTTCTTACCTGTAGGTATGCGTTTTTTCACTCTTACTGGATGTTCTAAACACATGGGAAATATCAATCCTTTCACTCTACCACGTAGTGTTTTATCACAGCTGGGTCCAATTGTAAAAAAAAAGCTAAAAAGGAAATGGTTAAAGTGTCAAACAGGTTAATAGCGAATAGCGGGCAATAGTGATAAGCTACCTATACGCTACGTAGCGATAGGGTTGTTCAAAACCAGATATCCGAAAAATAGGATATCCGAATTTCGGATATCCAAAATTTTCGGGTACCAGATTTCACTATCCGAATCCGTATCCGAAATTTCGGATATCCAAATTTTCGGATACGGATTCGGATAGTGAATCGGATATCCGAAAATCCAACTTTTTTTTTTATTATTTTGTTTCATAATTGGAAACGAATATTTTGGATAGTTTCGGATATCCAAATATAAGTTTTCGGATATTTTCGGATAGTTTCGAATATTTTCGGATATTTGGATATCCGGAAAAAAATGAAAATTAAATTTTTGGATATTTCGGATATTCGAAATATCCAAAAATTTTGAAAATTACTATCCGAATCCGAATCCAAAAATTTCGGATATCCGAAATTTCGGATATCCGATTTTCGGATATCCGATTTTCGGATATTTCGGATACGGATATTTCGGATACGGATAGTTCGGATACGGATAGTTTTGAACACCCCTACGTAGCGATACGCTGAAATAGCGGGCGCTATTTTATGTTTAGCGATATACTAGAAGATAATTTTAGAAATATTGTATTTTATCAGTATTTTATCAGTATTTTATTAAAATACGCTGTTTTCATATGTATATTAAAACGAAAATCCTGCTATTTTATAGGCATATATCATCGCTATTTATATTATAAAACAAAAGATAAAAAACTTACAGTTTCGCTAATCTTACGCTATGGAGCCGCCAAAACCAGATAGCGAGATATTGACGCATCGCCACGTTAAACGCTATAACGAGCGCTATTGTCGCTATTAACAACTATGATATAACCTCCTAAATTGTATTTTTTTTTAAGATTAAGATTATTATTGTAGTAATATTATTTACGTAATCATATTTAACACATTATATATTTATAAAAAATGTCCTTATTGGGCAAACGAAAAGTGGTTACGGGTCAACCTGACATGGCCCGTTTTGACATACAATGACCCGTTCAATCACAACCCATTTTAACCCATTCTTAATATCTAATTTGTGTCCAGAAAATGGGAAGGACTACAAGTTCTACATTATGAAGTCGGGCAGCAATACGAGCCTCATTTTGACTACTTCCTTGATCTGTTTAATGCCAAGAATGGTGGTCAACGAATGGCTACAGTTTTGATGTATTTGTAAGTCATGATTTAGTTTTTATTGAATTTTCCTCGTGTATTTGTAATCATATCATTGATATCTTTTTGTACCCTTGTTCGCAGCACAGATGTTGAAGAAAGGGGTGAATCGGTTTTTCCTAACGCAAAGAGCAACGTTAGTGTTGTGCCTTGGTGGAACGAGCTGATTGAGTGTGGCAAAGACGGGCTATCCGTTAAGCCCAAAATGGGAGACGAGTTGTTGTTCTGGAGTATGAAACCTGATGCATTTCTTGACTCTTCAACTTTGCATGGTTAGTTAATTTTCATCTCTAGACGGGCTATGTATTAAACGTGTCAAAATAGACAGTTAGACATGTTTGTCAAGTTGGGTAACATGTCAAAAACGGTTTGCGTTGAAATGGATCATTTTTAGCGTTGGTTGAAAGAGTTGGGCTGACCAAGAAAGATTCTTTTGTCCATTTTTTGGATCTTTCCATAAATATTGATATGCTATATATAATTAAAAAAATTAGAGTAAAACGCCGAAATGGTCCCTGAGTTTAGGCTACTTCTGGCCAGAGGGTATGGTGAAACAGTCAGAACCATTGAAAAGAGGATTGCGGATTTCACCTTCTTGCATGTTGGTATGCATTTTTTTCACTCTAACCGGATGTTCTAAACACATAGGAAATATCAATCCTTTTACTCTATTGCGTTGTGTTTTATCTCAACTAGGTCAAATTGTAAAAAACAAAAGCTAAAAAGGAAATGGTTAAAGTGTCATACGGGTTAATAGCAAATAGCGGACAATAGTGGCAAGCTACCTATACGCTACGTAGCGATAGGGGTGTTCAAAATCGGATATCCGAATTTCGTATATCCGAAATTTTCGGATACTAGATTTCACTATCCGAATCCGTATCCGAAATTTTGGATATCCGAAATTTCGAATACGGATTCGGATAGTGAATCGGATATTCGAAAATCCAAATTTTTATTTAATTTTTATTTTTTTATTATTTTTTTCATAATTGGAAACAGATATTTTGGATAGTTTAGGATATCCGAATATAAGTTTTCGGATATTTTTCGAATATTTCGGATACTTCGGATATTTTTGGATATTCGGATATCCGAAAAAATGAAAATTAAATTTTCGGATATTTCGGATATCCGAAATATCCGAAAATTTTGAAAATCACTATCCGAATCCGAATCCGAAAAATTCGGATATCCGAATTTCGGATATCCAAAATTTCGGATATCCGATTTTTTGGTTATTTCGGATTCGGATATTTCGGATACGGATAGTTTTGAACACCCCTACGTAGCGATACGATGAAATAGCGGGCGCTATTTTAGGTTTAGCGATAAATTAGAAGATAATTTTAGAAATATTGTATATGTGTATTTTATCAGTATTTTATTAAACTACGATGTTTTCATATGTATATTAAAAAAGAAAATCCTGTTATTTTATAGGCATATATCATCGTTATTTATATTATAAAACAAAAGAAAAAAACCTACAGTTCCGCTATTTTCACGCTATGGAGCTGCCAAAATTAGATAGCGAGATATTGACGCATCGCCACGTTAAACGCTATAACGAGCGCTATTATCGCTATTAACAACATTGATACAACCTCCTAAATTGTATTTGTTTAAAGATTAAGATTATTATTGTACTAATATTATTTACGTAATTTGTTTAAAGATTAAAATTATTATTGTACTAATATTATTTACGTATTCATATTTAACAAATTATATATTTATAAAAATGTCCTAAATGGGCAAAAGAAAAGTGTTTACGGGTTAACCTGACATGGCCCGTTTTGATATACAATGACCCGTTAAATCACAACTCATTTTAACCCATTCTTACTGTCTAATTTGTGTCCAGAAAATGGGGAAGGACTGAAAGTTCTACATTATGAAGTCGGGCAACAATACGAGCCTCATTTTGACTACTTCCTTGATCTGTTTAACGCCAAGAATGGTGGTCAACGAATGGCTATAGTTTTGATGTATCTGTAAGTGATGATTTAGTTTTTATTGAATTTTCCTCGTGTATTTGTAATCATATCATTGATATCTTCTGTACTCTTGATCGCAACACAGATCGCAACACAATGTTAGTGCTGTGCCTTGGTGGAACGAGCTGCCTGAATGTGGCAAAGACGGGCTATCCGTTAAGCCCAAAATGGGAGACGCGTTGCTGTTCTGGAGCATGAAACCTGATGCATCTCTAGACTCTTCAAGTTTGCATGGCTAGTTAATTTTCATCTCTAGACGTGTAACGCCCTGCGTTTTCATACTTTCTATAATTAGAAGCCGTTGCTTGTATTTCTATTTTTGGAAGTCTTGTGTTCTTGTAATCATTGTAAAATCCGAGACTTGAATCATAATGAAATTCATAAATTTTCTTACATTCATGTTATACACGTTCCATACTTGTTCGTACATTTGGAACATATTTATAATGAAATGGGTAAAATCACAAAAGTATCATTATCTGCCTACTAAAATTACAAAAAAATCCCTGATTTAATAACAAAAATTAACTTGGTTAGGGCCAAATAACGTAACGAGCAAGATTTTGAAGTATATAGTACAAATCTCAACAATTTTAACGATAAACGACACCGCCTGAAATTAAGTATATAGATAAAGTACACAATTTGTAGTTTACTTAGGAATTATGGAGATTTTTAAACACCACACCATCTTTGTTCAAGTTTTTAAGAATTTTTATTTATTTATTAAAACATTCTTTATTTATAACAACTACACTCATCTAAAAATAAGGTGTTTATCTTTTGTTCACTTAGTGTTACTAAGTCGTCTTTGGAGGCCCCATGGTGTGGCCCGTCCCTGGACCGAGTTGCTTGGAAGCCAGTCAAACCATTTCGCTTATGATCAGTCACTTGTTTTGTCATGCTATAGACTCATCAGGGGAGTGACCAACAGCTCTCGACCAGTTGTGCATTCGACATGTAAACAATTTCTAGTTTGCTAAGGTCGTACCTAATGAAATCTCGGACTCGCCAGTAAACCTAAGTCAAGTACAGACCTATCAAATACAATCTTCGAACATTTGGCCCATCATACTCTCCTACCACCAAGTCATGCACGTCCTTATGCATGTACCTCAGCAGTCACGCTAACACTCAAAAGAAACATTTAATGTACACTCCGTAAATATTAACTTCACTTTTTATATGTTTAGGTATGCTCGTAGAATAGTTGATCTTAACATGTAGCTACCATCTTCACCCCAAATCATCTTGATGCTTCGCTTGGGTTGGTCCATTACCATTTCTAGCGATAAAATGCTAGTACTAGATCCTGGTCAATTCCTCTCACGCTTTGTTCAAGTAGGTTATCAGGCGCGTAACCTGCAATGCTAATAGGTCATTGTCATATTTGTGGCTCAAACGACCTGGTATCTGATATACGACACCAATACGCCAATGCCATACTTGTAGCTCTAAAGACTTGTCGTCAAGGCCCCACCTTCAAAAGATGTGTCGGATTTATGCATTTGATGCACAAAGTGCTTGAACATGATCACCCGGTCTTTAACTTACGATTTCGACAACAAGGGATGAGTGGCGCGACATATTTTTTTTGCGGCAACATGTCATCTTTACATTCCCGGGAACGAATATCAAGTTAAGATTTCTTACGACTCCTCTAATACCTTTGCAATCTTCAAGAATCATGCACCAAAACCAACCAACAGGCCAAATTTCGATCTTCTCCTACCACCATTATTTAGACATCCTTTAAATTTTTTTTGGGATGGGCGACGTTCCAACGTATCTAAGGATCAACCCGCTCTAATACCACTTGTCACAGAGACTTCTTTTGAGACCTCATGTGGCACCCGTGGTTATCGGAAAGCCAACCGATCTGTCCCAAACATGGTCATTGGTTACGTCCTGACATGGACTCGTTAGGGGATCGTCCAAGAACAATGATATTGCAGGAAAATATAACGAGTAGAAAACCATCCCTTAAGAGCATTCTCATCCAATCCATCAAAGTAACCCCTAACTTTAAAATATAAAAAAATCTTCTAAAAACTCACTCCAACCTATCCACTATATCTATACCCTAACCTTATATATTAAAAAAAAGGTACAATAACTTTTTATTAATAAAAAGCTCCTGTAACTCTTCATCTCCAACAACCACACATCTCCCGCCCCTCTACTTCTCCTGCACATCGACTACCATCAACAAATTAAGCAAAACTACCAGAAAGTTCCCACTTCCCAGGTTCTGATTTGTAAAGTGTGGAGGGTTCCGAGTTGAAAACACTTCTGATTTCACAGGCAATGATGCGGCTTCTATTGGAAACTAGGGTTCCGATTTGAAAACTAGACAAACAGGTATGATTCTTTCTTTGTTTTGTGTTGTTGTATGAATCGTTGAAACCAGGGTTCCGATTTAAATCATCGAATAAGGTATGTTTTGATAAGGTTTTGTTGTTTGGTTTTATGAATCTGTGAAGTGTTTGATTAAATGTCTGAGAGAAAGTTTAGATGTTTAGTTAGAAATTTAATTAGAGTTCATGTGAGCAAGTATAGTTAGCTGATAGTTTTTGTTAAAGAATATCAGGGTTAGGCGCGTTAGGGTTAAGGTTCTTTTCTGTCTGTTCATGTATAGTTTAACATTGTATCTTATACAAACTATCTCAATTAAGTATCTCCTTTCACATTAATAGTTTTAATCGCTCGCGTTGGTGTTAACTCTTCACTAATTAACCTCTTTTGTGGTTGTATCTTCATTGGTTTATGCTTAAGTTTTTATATTGAACACAGGTGAAAGAGCCTATCTCAAGAAAGAAAATCGAGTTTGCACACTATTGGAACAAATCGGTGGATCAGATTTTTGGACCCGCTATTCAGGCTCTCAGCTCGTGGCACTGGTAAAGACGCGATACTTGTGTTTCCCAACCACTTTATGGTGATGTGTTACTACCTAATTTTTAATCATATACTCTCAATTGCATGCTATTATGTATCTTGAAAATTTCTTGAACTTGTCTGCATTGCCATAGCAAGTTTATCAATATCTCATATTTTCATTGACTTATATTTTACCATCTTGTATCTCTTTCATTCAGATTTCGATTTCGATTTCAATCTGAATATATTGTTAATTAGTCATTACAAGATCGATCGTTATAGGTTTCCAACTTTGGGAAGGAAACAAGAAATCATTATAGGTTCTGACTTTGGGGAGTAAACAATCAATCTTTATAGCCCGTGAGGGACTAGTATCACTAGTAGAATTAGGTACTAGGTAGTTGAAATCCATGCTTGCTTTTTTAGACCCATCATGGTCGCCAGAACCTACCACTGAACCCCGCCGTAGGGCCACCGTGACGCCGCTGCAACCGCATCAGCTGAGCAATAAACGCTTACGGCCCGCGAGAACCACGAAACCGGCTCTTTAGAGCCGAGGGTTAGAACTGTTTTGGTAAAAGGTACGATTCTCCACCCTTACCCACTAATCCAATCAGCATTAAGAAATCAACAAGGGGTGTGAATTTTATCCCGGAAGAAGACAAGCTAGTTGTCTCCGAACACTAGCGCGTTTTTTTGGGTGCTACACGGAAATATTACCATCTATATTTTGGTGTTACAAGGAAGTATTACTACACATATTTTGTAGCTTTGTCTAACCTCATACTTATGTGTTTTTGGCGTTACATGTAAATCCACTGTGTAGGCTATTAAATAGGTCAAACTTGGCATGATTTGGTATCTTAAACTGTTGTTTGTAGTCTGATGGTAGTGAAAATGGATGGTATGGTATTTGATTTGATCATTATTGTTTTCCAAGTGAATGTATATTATAATATGCAGTAAGTGGTTTGTCTCTTCACTTGACCCGTTTGATCAAGGTGGAAATTTCATCATAAACGGGAGTGAAAAAGAGACAACCGACCCGAAAAACCCAAAAATAATTAGTATTTATGGTGATTATTGTTTTCCAAGCAATTTTTTTTGTTGGTTTATGATGATACAATTAGTATTTAAAGTAACCCGACCCGAAAAACCCAAAAATAATAATTAGTAGTATAATTTCTATAAACAAAGTTATTAGAATCAATATTAAAAGAAAAAATATAATAAGACAAAATAGATAGTAGTTAAAATTGTAAGTAGAAGAAAGAGAAGAAAAAATAATAAAAAAAGAACACATAGATAGGTATGAGGAGTTAGATGTAGAATGTTTTTAAAAAATGTGAGATAAATTTTAAAAAGTGATGTTTTTTAGTTAAATTATAAGGTTAAAGAAGATGGATTGGATGAGAATGCTCTAATAACTTAACCATGTAATCCATCTTTAGTTAAAAAGATCCGAACAAACTTATGACTTCTCACATTAATAATCGACTATGTGGTATAATTTTGTTGGAAAAAATGATGCATAAAAAGTTATTTACATTTAAGAAATCTATACAATATAATAAAAGAAATCGGTTGAGGGACACATGTCATTTATTAAATGAGGATATCACAATATATGTTTCCGGCTCATATATGTTATCCAAAAAATTGATAGATTAGTTTTGCTCCTTAAATCACTCACATTCGATCTATTATCACCTCATTCAAATTTTTAATCAATCTTATTTAATTAAATGGTTAATTTTAATTGTGTTTTTTTTAATCTTTCAATTGCCCCTGTTCTATCATCCGAGCTACCAATTGGACTTCCATTGCCCAAAATTTAATTTAATTGTCCCTAGATTCTTAATAAAAATCTTTATTTTTGGTATTTATTTAAAAAATACTTTAATACACGAATTCGTAATACTTTAATTGCCTCTACGAATTAATAAAATTCTTCTATTTTTCGACTTCCAATGTCCCTAGATTTCTAATAAAATTATTATGTTAGTCATTAAAAAACCCTTTAAATGAATTAATGTGATAAAATAACTAAAGAACCGAAGTATTAAAAAACCCTTTAAATTAATTAATGTGATAAAATAACTAAAGAACCGAAGTCCAAAAAAAAAAAACAAGAGACACGAACTCACTCATATATCTATTTGTAGCAGGTATGTATTTAAAATCATGTAAACTAAACACGATCCATATAACCCCTTCATCTAAATGTTGGTTATCGGATAGTAATGAAGTTGTAGATGTATTTAATTGGGTCGACTGATTGTAGAACATTGGTTAAATAGGTTATGATTCATCTTAGGTGGTCATTGACTATGATAAGTTTAACTGGTTTTCTTTGCTCATTGATTGTGATGAGATTTTCCAGTTTCATATGTTGTTTGGTGACAAAATACAATCTAATTAGGTTGTTAGAATAAGCAAAACAACATTAATACATCAAATATTAACTTTTATTAAATGTAATATGTAATTTATTTATAAAGCTATGACTTTTATAAAATTTTATGGCTCAACCCGTATAACACACAGGAAGATAACCTAGTTACTCAATAAGAGAAAAAAAAAACTAAACAATGGGTCCCTATTACCTTTTTGCCCCTCCTAGCCAAACATACGCGAAAAAAAATTGAAGTCCACGAAAACCCTTCATCTTAGCTATTAATTTTCCTTTTTCAATAGTATATAATCTATCTCTTAATATCTAGGTTTTTTTTTCAACTTTTACTATAACACACACTAGATGGTGCTCTTATAATGCGACCGGAACAAGAATACTGTTAATCACGTACATGTTAATTTTTTTAAGTTAGAAAAACTACATCAATATCATATCCAAATTAAAGAGAATACAATGATAGTTTTTATGGTGTAACTTAAAAAATATTAATTTACGAAAAAGTTATAGTCGTTTAACAATTGTAGGAAAGTTGGTTTAAAATTCAACAATATGTTTTAAAGGATTATATCATATGTTTTAAAAATTGTAATTGATTAAAGTCTTAAAATAATGTAAAATTTTCTTTTTGTCCTTTTTATATGATTTATAATAGTATCTGTTTATTGGGTGAGGTTAAGCTATATTTAAAGTGTGTTTTTACTAGAATGTGTAAGAAGTGATCGTATCCATTAAACTAGGGTAATTGATGGAAGAGATTAAAGGAGTGTCAAAATTGTAAATATGTGTTTAATTAAATTGATTGATTTCTTTGATTAAGGGTATAGCGTGTCTTAAATTCAGTAACCCACATGCAAGTCATATGCCATATCCCCCATCTTTTTTAAACATAAATAACTTTTTATAAAATTGTCACATGTCACACTTCTATGTTTTCTCACACTTTTTAGGAATTTTTCACTTTGTAACCAACTTCTAACCGTGTGTATGTTTGTGTGTAAGTTTATTTTAAAATCAATACATATTAAGAACCCTTTCAACTCTTGTACTATTTATCCCATCAATTGACAATAACTAGTTGATCTTCAAACCAACTGACAACAATAATCGACAACATTTTTGGAGTTTCGATTTCATCAAGAAACATTCACATTTTGTACTTGGTCATGATGCGAGTCGTTTTTTTTTTGGGGGGGGGGGCAGTGATTGCAAGTGGATTTGAAGTGGCAATTGACTAAATTCAAAATCTATGATTTCACCATCTAATAATTTCGTACATTTGTTTTAAATCCAACCTACCGTGTAAGGAAAACAAATAAAGGCAGACCCAAATTGACATAAGATGAGTGGATTAGGTAAGATTTGCTAGACTTGCATGTCTCAGAAGACCTAATTAGGGATATGAGTTCTTAGAAAAGCTATATTGGGGTTACAGACTTCTAAGGGACTGTATACATGTTTTAGTTTTGTCTTGTGGCCTTAGCCTTAACCTTTACTTAGTGTTGTTTGGATGTAATGTTGTTTTAGAGAGTATATAGGTATTTGCATAGGGTTAGAGCTTGTTTTTCCTATTTATTTGCTTTGTTTATATGTAGCTACTATACTTTACTTCTTATTGTAGGCTAATGGTTGTTGACAACTATCATTATTAATATTAATATTTTTGTATGGTTGCTTGTGATAATTCTTATAACCTTTTTTTTTTAATCTGGAGCCGAGGGTCTCAACATATGGGATAGAGGTAAGTTTTGCCATCATCACACACTCCTCGTATCCTACCAATAACATTTTGCTATGAATGAGATTATATTGGATAGATTTGTCTGTTTGTTTCGAAACCAACCCATATAACAATTTATTTTCGCAGTCTTATCTTCATGTGCACGGCCATTAACCTATGGAACCATTGAAGATGGGACGGGAAGGTTCCGACAAAGAAGAAAAAACAGAAGGGTGGCATCGGCCGGGGGTGAGGGCGAGGAGTAGAAAAGGTTTTTTCATTTTTTATAAAGTGTTGGTATATTGATCATTTTATTAATGTTTAGCAAAAAAAAAAAAAAAAAAATTAATGGATGTTAGTCTTAACGACTAAACGTGTTATGTCTGAATGCACAATGCACTTGTAATTTCTAAAAACTTAATCCAAAACCAAACATTAGCGTACTTAATCAAAACTTTATGCATGCATAACTTTAACCTTTTGTGTTGTTATATATTATTTTTGATGTTTATAAATAAACACATAAAATAAATCTTTATATCACATCTCTGTCGAAGCCAGAACACATGTGATTCAATATGACTTAATCATAGCGCCAACTTGGATCTAAATCGTCCATAGATAAATGATAAATGGCAGGCTTTTTGTAATATATTTTGACGACTTGGAATAGTACTATAGTAGGCACGGGGGGCACAAACGGATAACTCGGTGCACGTTACATCAATCATCGTGCACCATATATTATAAAACTATATAAATAAAATTAAATACTGCCGACAAGGTTTTAATACTAAATCTACCTACTTAGACATGTGGCCTAGTGGTGAAGAGGGTTTTCCTCTTGTGGAGCCACTCAAATTCAAATCTTGGGGTGGGGAGTAAGATTATGGTGTGTGTAGGGGTTTGGGTTGGAGACATTGTTCGACACGTGGTGAGAGTGGGATCCACAAGGTAATACTCAAAAACTAGGGGTGTGGTGTGGCATGGCTTAGCTTGACGTGGCCTGAATTTTTTTATTTATTTTTTGTTGTTTAAACTATTTAAAATTTCACCTAGCCATGTCATCCAGCTCCTCCGCCCCACACCAGGCTCAATACCCCCACCAAAAAGGCAACCCTATGCCCAACGTCAACCCGGGATGGAGTACTTGGCGTTTAGGAGCCAAATTGCCCCCAAACCAACACCCACACCCGCACCCACTAGTCTAATTTATGAGTGTAATCTTTGTTAAAAAAAGGTACTAAACTTACCTGTCAACATCGTTGGCCCCAATACAAAAGAAAAAGAAATACTATAGAAAGTTGACTATAACAACCAATCCCATTAAGTCAAGTCAATGATTGATATTAAAGAATGATAGTGGACCGGTTCAAGTTCAGATAATCAGATTCATGACCCTTTCTTCAACAAGTTCTTTTGTTACTGGTTTTTCTTTTCATCAATAAGTTAAATAGATAAGGTACACTTTTAAGTGTATATAGACTAAACAAAAGCCAAACCAAGAAACAATGGATATTGTGGCGTTAATACCCATGGGCCATGATAAAGAGATTAAAAAAGGGTAGGTGCACGGTACCCCTGACCGCGGAGGGGATCCCCCCTCCCAGTTCACCACCCGACAAGGATCTCTGGCGGCAAATACCCTCCCAACACTTGGGGTTCGAGAGAGGTGGGGTTGCCACGTCTCGAACCCGAGACCCCAATGATCCAAGTGTTGGAATATGGGTGTCGGTGGCCAACTGAGCTACCCCAGTTGATTATGATAATGAGATTAGGGATGATTATGGAAGGTAATGCTAATCTCATCGGTGATATTAACTAGAAAATTATGAAAGTAGTTATTTTCTTGAATGTGTTATATCTATATAGTTAATCTATATAAACATGTTTTTAATAATTAAGTTTATAATTTTGAGAATTTATGGTTGCCTATCTACTTTCGCTCATGTATCTAATTAACTTTAATCTTACTAAAATGCATGTTATGAAAAAAACAGTTAAAAGTGAGCCGCACGACCAAGTTGTTGATATCTTCGCTAAAAGTCTTCATTATGCCATTACGACATATTTGCTTTTACATAATTGAAGTTGTTTGATGTTTTCTGAACTTAGATTGCCGGGGGGAGGGGGTGTTCAACAACACAATTTCTATACGGTTTGGATATTTCTGTATCTTCTTATGTCTTATTTATGTATGGTCTTTTTTTGGCAGGGTTAAAGCGCAGGATTAACTAGGAAAGTTGTAGAACATGATAACGAAATTACAGTTAAAAAAATTTACAGAAGGGGGCTGAAATTTGATACATAATCGTTGAAAAAAAAAAACTAAGCACCAGAGCTATGAACGGCAACCAATTGTACAGATAGTTTAACCATGTTAGTAGAAGTTAGTTGCATAAAAGCGCCCAATGCCTTCAAGTCATTGTCACAAGCAATCGTTATCATATCGCCATCTTCATCCTTATATCTCAGTCTAAAGCTTCCAATCGTGAGCTGAAACCGCGTTGCAACCTCCTCCTCCAGCTTTACCAATCCATCTAAAAGGCGATATGTAAACTTAATAGTATCGTCTCTATATGTTGCCTTAAACGTCACATTTGCTTGTTCCTGCTGGTGGGGTACATGTGTGGAACTATGCTTACCATTTTCAGTAAGAAAAGTAGGGTCACGAGTTATATATGGTGTACCACCAATCGGTTCATTGGAACCCCCGAAAACTGGAGTTGGGGTATGTGTTCCTTCAGATGTAAAGACAGCTACATCTGTTTGATATGACTTCATAAAGGTGTCGGTATCACTCTTATAAGGACCGGTCTTGTATGGCCACCTTGGTATACCAAGATTCCTGCAAATACGCTTCAACGTAGATCTGCTAACTACATAAATTCAATGTAGGCACAAAGTGAAAATGAGAATATTAAAAGGAAACTAAGCACACAAATATTGACATCATCTACAAGCTATGAACTCACCATTAAGGATAGCTGCAGCTTCATCCATTGTCTTTCCAAAATGTTTACTTATTTCCTCATAACTAATCATTCTATCCGATCTCTTCCTTTTTCTACTTATCTTTCCTGAATCAATATCGACATCTTCAATCTTGTTCTGGCTTGTTCCCCCTGCGGCAGAGTTAGATGGTTCATTTTCCATATTTTCTGATTCCTGTGGCGGTGCCTCGCCTTTTTCAGTCAATAAGTTCACCGGAGAAGGTGGAGACTCAAAGTCCCAATTAAACGGAACTCCTCCAATAACTTGGGGAGGCGATGCAATATCTAGTTGCATCCAAGAAGAGTTTTTAATCTTCTGATTAAATGTTTCCAACAACCTTCGTAGGCCTGTTTCGTTTGCGCTATGTGCTGGTAAAAAGAATTCTATGACATGTTTAGCATCTGATTCATGACTCTTGAGATAGATAGCTAAACAGCTATTTAACCCACTCAAGCGCGCAATGTGAACCAAAGGGTAATCGTCTTCATCAAGTTTTGTTACATCTTCACAGAACCATGCACCACAGGATGACAATGATCTCCCAACAACTCCTTGAGATCTGTCCAGGTGTCTCTCTCTGCAAACTTCACGGAATTCCCAAAAGTTCAAGTCTCGAACGTAGAATGGTAAATCGACTGTTGATATGCAGACTTTCCCTATACAGCTTCTGTTGAAACTACTACAACTCTGCTCTAGATTTTCTGAATTAGCCACATAACTACTATATCCACAAGGAGCCCATGTCTGAGCTAAAGGTAAATTATAGATATCACAAACCGTCTTTAAGGCTTTGAAGATATCATCCAGTTCTCGTCGCCTTCTTTCATCTGCAATCTATCCGAACTAGTAAAATATTAATGATAGACTCATAGACTGACAAAAACTTGTTTGTCTGTTTTTTTTTTTTTTTGAAAACAAGAAAACGGTATATTTAATAAATTTATTAAGTGTGATTAATAAAAATATATAATCTTAGTGATAATCTGAATCTTTTATCAAAATGATTTAGGATGTTCTATGCTTTAATACTAGAAGTTGCGTGACTTTAAACAGTGGCAGATCTAGAAAAATATTATAGGGGCAACGTTTCAAAGAAAAAGGGTAACGAAATCGAAAAACGTTATTTTTTTCCAAAATTTACACTACCATCGGAGCGTCAAGGGATAACTTGAAGGGTAGATCTGCCCCTGACTTTAAATCCAGTTTATCTATTCCCCTCTCAGCATTTTTTTTATCCCTTACGTATGAGAATCAAAAAACAACCCAAAATAGCGCTTCATAAGTAGATGAATTGAAATTTCCGCCTGTAATACAGAGAGAGAGAAAGTTCAGGTTACTTGGAACACCACTCACACTTAAGCTTGGATCCTCAAACAAGTTTGGAGACTTCAGATTCTGGTTCTGCCAAGTTAAAAAATGAAGATTAACAAGTGAACAAACTCATAGTATGAAGAACATTAAAAAAGTGCATTTGTATGTACGTATGTATGTATGAAACAAATAACACAAGAATATGGTAGTAAGAATATTGCAGCAACCTTTAGTGCTCTTGAGACTTCTTGAACCTCAAACGCAAAATCAACATAACTTGATGATGTTATGATCTCAAGAACGCCTACACAGCTATCACTGCTAGATTCAAATACAGGTAAATTAATATATCCATGGACATTGTTGCTTGTATCTTGACCTTGTACATCCAAACTCCACTCTGGCAACTTATGGCTATAAACACGACCTGGTGAACCTAATTTTTCTCTGTGTTCCTCGTCTGCAACAACTGCAAACCGCTCAGACTTTTTTCTATATGAGTACAGCTCTTCGTCAGCCAAACCAAGACCAAAAGGTTGGTCCCAAGTTGTTAGCAACCACCGCTTCTGGACAGTAACAGCTGACCAAAACTGAACTAGCACATGCTGCTCACGAAATTTTAAGACCTTGAGAACAGATATGATTTTTTCCTTAATCATGTGCGGGTCGATGATACTTTGATCGACCATCAGATTAGAGAAGCCTACAGATTATAAGGAAGTTAATATGATTATAATAAGAAAAGTATGAAACTTGGTTACAACAGTACACTACACAATTAATCTAAATATTATAGCTTGGAGAAAAACCAAAGTAGACATAATACATAAGAGCAGATGTGGTGGCTAGTGCCTACGACAATGATGAAATGGCGAACGGGGTTAAACCAGTTTAGAAGTTACAATGCTGACCAGATGTGCTGCCAAACTGGATGTATGACTTAAATTTTTATAATTCGATTATATTTAATTAAAAATAATTATATGAATAATAAGCTGCCTCAAGACAAGGGATTGTGAATATATGTACAGAAAGAACTATCCAAAGGTAAAGGTAATCAACTAATCATCTGATTATTAAAGTCACAAAAACCACCTCAAGAATGCACATCTAGACACCCCCTCATGTTGCTTTATTATGGTCTTCAAATTTAAACTACTGTGCTAATCTTACCCATCCCCTTATTATTTTTACTGAATGTACCAGTACACCCCTACTAAATCAGTCTTGGCATCTCTCAGCTACTTTTAGCCAACCCCATCTTTTAACAGTTAATCAAATTTACTAATTCATAAATGTTTAAATATAACAGGGGTCAAATTGTTATACATCCAAATTTAAATTACATATTTGCCCTTTGTGCAAGATTAGCAGGGAGTCTCTAACCATTTCTTCATAGAGTTGACTTCACCAAACCAGAAGTTATCAGAACAGGGAAAGGTGGAAGAAAATCATGTGGTTGCATGTGTAAACATACAAAATGATCAATTAACTAACTTAAATCAGCAAAATCACATTCAAGACTTACTAGGGGGTAGAGGGGATTCTGGTTCATCGACTTCTCGATCCTCGAAAACCCAAAGAGATGTCAAATATCTTCGGTCATCCGGTGTTGCAGTTGCAGCAGCAGGCAGAGGCTCATGAGCGCAAGGGTATCTTGATTTCAAAGTATCCAAAACACCTGAATGATTACTGCCTCCCACCAAATCGTAAGAAACTTCTCTGCTCATTTTTTGCTTTTTCTCCGGTAATTTCCAAGTTCTGAGGAGTATTTAACACAATTTCGTGAATCGGGTCAAAAAGAGATGAACCCTTAACAGTTTTTTTTTTCTTTCGGTTGACGTGTCATTTTAGGTGGGAATTAGCTAGATTTAAACTTTTATATTTTTTTTTCATTATTTGTATATATACAGTTTTGAGATCGAGGATTAGTTTGAAATTTGAAAAAAAGCGGACTTAAAAGGAAAATTTTAAATTGTAAAAGCATTCACATCCATTCCATCATTTTTTCACCCTAAATTACACTAAAAAATATTATATCTTCTCTCTCATTTTCAATTAAATAATATTCTTTTATATCTTTATCATTATATTTTCTCTCTCCTTCACTCACAACCACTTTCAAAATATATTAAAAAATTATAGGGGGTGAACAGTGTCCTCTCAAATATACAGATGAACAGTAACATTTTCTCTCTCCTCCACTCACAACCACTTTTTATATTCTTTATATTATAAAAACTCCACTCACATATTTTAGTGGGTTGGATGTGAATGCTTAAGTATTAAATTAATAATATTATTATATATAAATAATGAATGGATAATTCCCATTTAAAGGATTATCTTAAATGGGAGCCGCTAAAATGAAAACCACCTCCAGTTATGAGAACCATGAGAACCACTTTCAACCAATCAGAACATGCCAATAGAAATGGTATATTAGTCATTTACCCAAAACATCAAATCCCATTATCTCTCTTCATTTAAAGCACTTTCTCTCTCCTCTTTCATTAAATCTCAGCTTCATCTTCATTCCTCTCTCTCGAATACCTAAAGCAAATCACAGGCAACCAAAACCTTCATCTCTCCCACTCGATATATACATCAGGCGACCACAAACACCCTCCTCAACTCATCTTCGCTCACCACTCAACCCTCCCCCCACCCCTGCTCAACTAAACGACCGGCCACCACTGTGGTGGTGGCGGCACACAGCGACGGCAGGGCCGTAGAACAGAAACGGAAGCTCCGTTTCACGGCGGAGCCGGGGACGGCAGTGCCACCGTGATGGCGGCGGTGGTGCACCTGTTTTCACGGCGGCGGTGCCGGTGTTTGAGTGGTGGCTAGAGGCGGTGTCGGTGATTGAGTGATGGCTATCGGTGGTTGATTTGTTGGTTTAAACGGGTTCAGGTTTGTTTTTCGCTTGTTGATTGTTGGTTTGATCTGTTGGTTCAGGGTTGTTTTCGACTGTTGATTTGTGTGTTGATTTGTTGGTTTAATCTGTTGATTTGTATGTTCTACTGTTCTTGAATCTGATGGTGGTATGTTGGGGGTTTGATTTGGGTGTTCTACTGTTCTTGAATCTGATGGTGGTATGTTGGGGGTTTAATCTTGAATCTGATATGTGGGTTGAATGATGTTCATGTTCCTTGCGGGTTTGAATCTAGGTTTAAATCGGCTGTTGAATCTGGGTTTTTGTTGCTGTTGAATCTGGGTTTTTGTTGCTGTTGAATCTGGGTTTTTGTTGCTGTTGAATCTCTGTTGAATCTGGGGTTTTGTTGCTGTTGAATCTGTTGAATCTCTGTTTTTGTTGCTGTTGAATCGGCTGTGATTATGCAAAAAAAAAAAAAAAAACAAACTGACGATGGCGCGGCAAAGATGGTGGAGGGTAGGTTATTGAACCCACAACCCCACTTTGCAGCCTCTGATTATCGGGAAATCTGAGCCAAAACTTCGTTTTTTTTTAACCCGTTTTTTTTTTCGAGATACACTTTGTTTTGATGTTGTTGTTTTTTTTATTTTCCCCCCCTAGTCGATGATGATAGCGATATATCTGAGACACCTCCCGAGTTTGCGATTTCTGAGTGCGTTCATTTTTGTGTAAAAAAGTTTTTTTAAAAAAAAAGTTAAACCGTAAACTTTTTTTTACGTTAACCGTAAACTTTTTTAACGTAAACCGTAAACTTTTTGTTGTAAAAACGTAAAGCGTAAAACGTTTTACGTTAAACGTTAAAAGTTTTACGTAAAACGTAAAATGTAAAAATTTTAACGTAAAAAACGTAAAACGTAAAAAGTTTTATTTAAAAAACGTAAAACGTTAAAAGTTTTACGTAAAAAACGTAAAATGTAAAAATTTTACGTAAAACGTAAAATTTTTAACGTAAAATGTAAACTTTTTTAACGTAAACCGTAAAACGTAAAAAGTTAAACATAAAACTTAAAAAGTAAAAAGTATTAAAAGTATAACGTAAAACGTATAAAGTTTAAAAAACGACAAAAAACCGACGCGTAAAACGTAAATTACGTTAACGTAAAAACGGCGCGTTGAAAAAACGGCGTTAAAAAATGGCGTTAATAAACGGCGCGTAAAAAACGGCGTTAAAAAATTGGCGCGTAAAAATCGGAGTTAAAAAACGGCGTTAAAAAATTGGCGCGTAAAAAACGGCGTTAAAAAATTGGCTCGTAAAAACGGCGCGTTGAAAAAACGGCGTTAAAAAACGGCGCGTAAAAAAACGGCGTTAAAAAATTGGCGCGTAAAAAACGGCACGTAAAAAAACGGCCTGTTAAAATAACGACGCTTGAAAAAACCCGGCGTAAAAACGGCGCGTCAAAAAAACGTAAAACGTAAAAAGTTTAACGTAAAACTTAAATTGTAAAAAGTATAAAAAATGTTTAAAAAAATCTGAATTTTAAAATGTTTTTTAATAAAAAAGTTATGTTTAAAAAATAAAAAGTAATATAATAATACAAAAAACTAATAAAAAACAATAAAGATAAAAAGACAAAAAAAGAGTTAGTTTACTAAATTACCCTTTTAGATTATAATATTAAAGACATAATAAGACAAAAACCATTTAATATTAATTTTTCTTACTTTTAATCTCATTCATCCATCCATCAAGTTGATCTAAGGGCTAATAAGTGGTTCTCATGGTTCTCATAACTAGAGGTGGTTTTCATTTTAGCGGTCCCCTATCTTAAATAGGTTAAAGATAATTCAAATGGCTTTAAGATAAACATAATTTTATTCATTGGAATAACATCAAATATAAACACTTATGTTGATAAGAACCGTAAAAACTAACACTTAATTGACAAGTGTCTCTTAGAAGTGCTTGATATTACGTTTTGAAGTGATTATTTGATTATTGCGTTTGTAAAATATAAATAATCTAAAAAAATGTTTGGATAAAAAAGTGATTATCTGCCTTCAAAACGCAAATTAAGAACACAAAACCAACATTAAACCATTAGAAAACACCTTACAGGCCATCGAAAATTCCCAATATATCAAACGTTACAAACCCTATGGTAATTAACAATTTATCAGCACAAAAACCACAATCCGACCAAGCACAAAAACCCTCAAACATTATACACCCATACAAAAACGCATTATAGAAGATTTTACCTACCAAATATGTAGATGATGCGGATTGTTGATTATCGCCGGACATTTGCTTTGAGGTTGAACGCACAACATGTTATTCAACTTGTTCGTATTCAACATGTGTTCGCCTTCGAGGCTGATCGCACACTGGGGTTTTATACGGAATTGAACTTTATCGCACAAAAGGGATTAATGTGGGTGAGTTGTTTTGGTATTGATCCTAATAAAAATTACACAACAAAATAAGAACATGCGTCTAGATTTAAAATCAACATAATACATTTTCATATTAGCACATTCTAACTACATAACTAGCACAATTATAAAACATCTTTTCATAACCTTTTTAAAAGTCACTATAAAAAGGTATAGCAATATGGTACTCATATTAAGAATAAATTACAAGTTGTGTCTTTTATGTTTACACCCTTTACAGGCGGTGCCCTTTGGCACAAAATTTGACAAGTTATGTCCTTAATATTTCAAAATCTTGCACGTTATGCCCTTTAAGCCTAAGCCAGTTAATTTTTTCTGTTAAATCTGATCATGTGCGGGTAATTTTGTCAATCTACCTAATTTAATTTCTTTTTTTATTTTAAATAAAATCCAAGTTTCAACCTAACCAATCTCTTTCTCTCCATCTCTCTCTACCATCTCTCTTACAAGTTCTGCTACACCACACAACAACACCACCACCGCCACCCCCTAGTCGATTACACCCACCAGGCACCACCACGACCCCCCTAGTATTACCCACCACCTGATAACAATCTGCGAATTGCACCACCACTACCACCATAATTGTTCACCTACCACCACTAAAAACCTAACCTGATTACCTATCTGCAAATCCTAACCCGCCACACCATCACCGCCCATTTTGGCGACCATCTCCAAAACCCAACCGCTGACCAACCCTTGCCATGAACAGGACGATGATGGTGGAGACGGTGACAGTCGCAAGTCTAGCGACTGTCACGACTAGAATGGTGGTGGTGTGTTGTTGCAGCGGCAACTGCAAAAGTTGAAGACGAAGGTAAGGCGACCAGAGATCGAAGAAAGAACGAAAGATTCTGGCGACCCATCTAGGGTTCCGATGAAGTTCCGACTGGATTCCGGTAACCTTGTTTTGACCTGCAAATTCTATTTCCGTATAGATCAGATTTTACAGGTAAGCCTTTTGTACAATCTGAGGTTGAAGATTTTCCGTTGAAGGTCTAGTGAGTTGTCTTTGAATTGTATATCTCGTTTATTGCTAAATCGGTGGAATCAAGAGTCCTTGAATAGCGAATGGTGATGTTGGGTATCAGGTTAGTGTATATCTAAGGTTTTGTGGTGCCATCGGTGAGAGTGAGAGAGAGAGAGAGAGAGAGAGAGAGGTGAGATGTGAGATGAAAGAGAAAGATTGTTATTATATTTATTAGGTTTGTAATTTTAATTTTTGTTTATTTATATTAACGTATTTTTAAATAAATAGGTAAAAAGACTAAAATACCCTTGGGTGACCAGATTTAACAGAAAAAATTAACTAGGTTAGGCTCAAAGGGCATAACGTGCAAGATTTTGAAACATTAAGGACATAACTTGTCAACTTTTGAGCCAAAGGACACCGCCTACAAAAGGGTGTAAACATAAAGGACAAAACTTGTAATTTACTCTCATATTAAAGTTAAAAAAATACTTGATTTTATGGTATAATAAAAAAATAATGAAGTATATAAAAGTTATTTAGTTTAAAAAACCTTGGTGGAATTAGTATTTAATGGAAAATGACTAAAATACACATAACTAATAAATCTTATTATTTAATATAAATTATCAATTTTACGAAATTACCCCTAACTTTTTAGTACTAATTATTATTAATTATAAGAGTTTTATTTGTAATCAACACCAACCATTGATTTAATCTATCAACCATTGATTTGTTTGTACATGATCTCAACTGTCGATTTATTTTAAATAGTGTTGGTGCATATTTGTGACAACAGCTTAGATTTGGTCTTTGGATATCTTGTAATTAGTTAAAACGATAAACGGTTAGCGGGTTTAGTTTTGTAATAGTTAGTTGTAATGTTTGGTCTAAGCAAAACCCAGTATGGGTCTAGGGGGGATGAATTGGGCTTGCCCATGTAGGAATCCCTAGCCCAAGTAGCAACCTTGTGTTATATAAACAAGGCTTTGCTTTAGGGTTTAGGTTAATCAGCTAAAACAGTTTTTGAGAGAGATTTCGTGAGAGACAAGGTCTTGGACGAAATTGTGTGGGTTAGGGTTTGATTGATTGTAATTCTTGTAATTGATAATCAATAGAAACCCAGTTTGATTGTGAATTGCTGATTACTACTCGTTTCTGTGACATTCTGATCAAGAGGATTCTGCACTCTTGATTGGATTGATGATTCTGTTACGATCCGTACGACCAGGGGACCTACAATTGGTATCAGAGCATTAGGCTCTTGAAGGCTCGGTTCAGAATTATGCTTGGCAGAAACAGGAAGTTTTGGATATAAATTTTCAAAATTTTTTGGCTGTTTGATATAAATTTTTGAAAATTTTGGCTGTTTTTGATCTTCTGCATTGTTAGTTTTGCTATTTTGCAGGTCTTAGAGATTGTTCTGGTTGATTGGTGGAAGAATTTTGGCTGGAAAGGCTTGCAGATTCGAAGATTTTTCTTCGTGTTCTTCACGGTTTTCGTTCTGTTCTTCACGGTTTTCGTTCTGTTCTTCACTGGTTTTCAAAAATTTATGATATTTTGCTGTTTCGATTCTGCAGGAAAGTGTTAGGAGAATCTGGAAAATCTTCAGAATTTCGAACAGATTGAGTTTCCGAATTTACTGGACCAGTGAATTTAACCAACCAGCGAATTTGAGACTTAATATCTCGGTGACTAGCGAAATTAAATCCAAAGGAGACTTTGGTAACCGTATAATTTCCTCAGCGAAATTATCACGGTGTTTGGCGACTTTAACAGTCGTCGTAATAGCGAAATTAGGCAGCGAACTTGTCAGCGAATTTGACCTTTCAGCGAACTAGACCAACGTAATTAACTCAAACTGACTAGCGAATTTGACATTGGAGTAGCCTGCGAAATTAGCAGCATAATTAAAAAGGGTGGAATTTTTCTAGGCAAGTGTCGATAAAATTTCACTGTTTCGCAAATAAAAAACGATCCATAGCTCATCTGGCTAAACCGTCTGCACCGTTGAATTCCTTGGATTTTTAGGATTAAAAAAAAAACTGGAAATTCCCGAATTCGGTTTTCGACATTATATATCATTGGATTCGTCTTTTCGAGACAATTCTAAAGGTGTAATTTGGTAACCACAATTTTCGGACACTTTTTGTACGGTTTTACCGGTCTGTTACGTTAAAATGTCGAACATGTCTAGTTTGAATGAGCTTTTGAGAATGGAGCATGAGGTTGGCACTACCAACAAACCACCTAAGATGATGAAGGTGGAAAATTATTTGACATGGAAGGATCGTTTTCAATCCTTCATTGAATATCAGGACACACGCATGTGGATATGTATTGAAGATGGGTACACAAACCCAACACATGACTTTGAGGGTAGACCACGTAGAACAGCCTATGTGAACATGCAAGAGGCTGATAAAAAGATGTATGAGGCTGAAAAGAGAGCCCTGGCTGCAATAAAAATGTCCTTACCTGATAGCATCAAGCATATCTTCAAGAAGTACACAAATTCAAAGGATATGTGGGATGCATTAGAGAAAAGATACGCGGGAAACGCATATGTCAAGAAGAACAAAGTTGATCTACTGAAGAAACAGTTCGCTGTTTTCAAGTACATGAAACATGAGTCACTTGAGGACATCATCACTCGATACTACCATCTGATGTCGGAAATGGAAAATTATGAGATAGACTGCTATTCTGACATAGAGAAAAATGACAAGCTACTCGATGCCTTACCTACTAAATGGGATATCTACACTCTCATGATCAAGGGAGAAGCAGATTATGAGACAAAGGAGCTGGAATAAGTAGTTGGCAAACTGAGAGCTTATGAGCTCAGTATGAAGAAGAAAGACACTGGATATGATCAGGTTCAAGATCCAGTGATTTACAATGGGCTTACATCTTCTTCATCTCACAACGCTTCTAGCGACTCTGCTACTGCGTTTCTATCGTGTGAGAATGAGCAGGTCACAGTAAATGAGGATGGTGACGTGTGTTTTGTAGCTGCTTCAGGAGGATCAACAGGAGCCAAGAAAACATCAGCTTCTAAGCAGGGTAGCAGTACAAAGTCGATGCCTATGAGTGTCAAGGCTGCTGAAGAGCATCTAGCATTGCTCGCCTCGTTCATTGCTTCTTACGAGAATTATATTCAGGGGAAGATATCTGATCCAGCTACCTTTGATGAAGATTATGATCAGGTTGACCCTGATGACTTAGAAGAGATAGATCTACAATGGAAGATGGCCATGATTTTGATGTGTGTAAAATGCAACATATAAATTACATCAAATAAGGCATAAAACTAACCCCTTTTTAGTACTAATATTGGAAAAAGAGTGTTTTTGTCTTCCTTTTGTATTTTCAGGATTAAATGAGCTCAAAAACGCAAAAGAAGCAAAAAGACAGCTAAATCCAACATAAATACAAGAAAAGGAATATTAGTGGACTGCCCGAACCCTCAACGGCACCTTCCAAAGCAAAATAGAGAAAACAGAAGACTGAACACGCCCCGTGCTCAGCCAGCACGGGGCCGTGCCCAAGAAGCAGCAGAAAAGACAAACCTATAGAAGCTTCTATTGCCCACCACGGGGCCGTGCTCAGCAGACACGGGGGCGTGTCGAAAGTACAGCAGGCGCATTTATTGTAATTGCGAATTACAATTAATGAGGAGAGAGATTGTCAGACGGACACGGGACCGTGCCCAGCGGACACGGGGCCGTGTCCAGCTCTCTGTTCAGCCTATAAATAGGAGTGCTTGGATTCATTTCATCTCATCCCTTGGCACACCACCTCTCTCACACTTCATCCACCACCCACCACCATCACAACACCATCATCCACCACCATCATCCATTGTCCATCGTAGAGTGTGTGAGTCGTCTCGGGATCCAAGATTGATCGTAAGAGTTCTTGACAATCAAGGCCATGTTTGCCTAAGTCTCTTACATCACTTGGTGAAGACAAAGTGTCTAGTATAATACTTTTTATTTCTAATCTTTTGCACTTTTTATTTGGTTTTGTATTAATGACTTTAATAACTAGTTACTTATGTTGAAGGTGATCTTTCCTTATCGTTTGTCCGTGGTGTCTTGGCATTATTTTACTGTCTATATAAAATAAAGGATTTTCACCATTCATATCTCCACGGTCTATATGGAGGTATGTTGGCTACCTGGTAGGGGGGTTAAGGGAACGGTTTGGTAAAGGTCTTGCCATTGTTCAGCGTTTAGAGGTCCTGCAATGGACCTGGGTCAAATTTAGTAGGACCTCCTTCAATACTTCACGGTATTGGATGGCGGGGGTCCAAACTCTTTGATCCCCTCATAAGTTAACTACTATTAATACTATAACCCGGCTATTTAGGACTGTATCCCTGCTGACTCAGACTACTTAGCCGAGGGTAACGTCACCGCCAAAAGCGGGGCCTACCACAATACTGCATTAATAACTTAATTCATTATCTTCCAATAATCCACCCTTTTAGGATTGTATCCCTGCTGACTCAAACTACTGGGGTGAGGGTAACGTCGCCTTCAAAAGAGGGGCCTACTACAATAACTAAGATAATCTCTTAATTATGTGCAAAAGTGCGGAAATAATCAAAGGTTATACTAGATACGAGTCGGAACCAAGTGATTCATCTTGTCTATCTGTTTTTTTTTTTTTTTTTTTTCAGCATTTTAGTTAGTTTTATTTTTCTTAGTTTAAAACATTTTTCTAAACTTTTATTTTGATCAGACGTTGAGGATAAACCGGTACTAAAAGCTCTTGTGTCCTTGGACGACCTCGGTATCTTACCAACGCTATACTACACTCAACGATGGGTGCACTTGCCCATATGTGTGTTTAGTGTTAGTGAAATATCGTGTTTTATAAATTTAAAACTTGGCTAAAATAAGTGTTAAAAAGGGCTTAAAATATATACCTAAAATAAGTAACACTTCGCACGCATCAAGTTTTTGGCGCCGCTGCCGGGGACACAAGGATTTTAAGAAAGTTAGGAATCAACGGCCTAATCATCTTTTATTTTTCTTTTTATTTTTTTAAGATTTTCTTAGTTTTTCAGCTTCTGCAGAGCTCAGCACGGGCCGTGCCCGCTGAACACGCCCCCGTGCTCAATCATTGGAACTGGCAATCCTGTTTTACATCAGACAGTAAGCTGAACACGGGGCCGTGCCCACTCAACACGCCCCCGTGCCCAAGTTTCAGTTACTGAAAACAGAACCGTTAGATCCCGGCGGTTGGTAATTTCTGACATAAACATGAGTGATAGTAATTATTTTTACTTTCGGCACTCTTATGGTACGTGGTGTCAATTATGTGGTGGCGAACATGAAGAAGTAAAATGCTACTTCCTAAATTATAGGCCCCACTACATGGACCCACCAACTTCTCACAACCTTAAGAGGGGCGAAAGTAAAAATAAGCACTATTTCTCCCTCGAATGCGCCCAGCCAGATATTCTAGGGGAAATGCTCCTTAGCGAGTTATTTCAACTAGAAGAGCTAATTCTGAAATGGTTAGAAGAGCTTGGGAAGGATTTTATTGATCCACCCCAAGACGATACCCATGAAGAAATGTTGGAACCGCATTCCGACAACCTCGTTGCTCCCGAAAATACCTTCGTACCTAGCAA
Organism: Helianthus tuberosus; assembly: GCA_030545235.1. Classification (NCBI taxonomy): domain Eukaryota; kingdom Viridiplantae; phylum Streptophyta; class Magnoliopsida; order Asterales; family Asteraceae; genus Helianthus; species Helianthus tuberosus. The sequence continues at coordinate 194,180,555 of CM060418.1, forward strand.
AGACTTGGACGATAGTCATCCCTGTGTCGATTGTGCCGTGAAGGACTCTCCATCGACTTCGTTCGGTGCATACATAGACCTGAGCGATTCGGCATATACCTTCTTTAACAAGAGCCCGGGAAAGGGTTGGACTTGTCCACCTAGAATGAAAATAGGAATTACCCTCACCGACAACCTCTTGCGTTCTCGCCTTAGTCTAGGACAATTAAGGTATATTAGGCACTTTGGGGTTGTTCCAACCAGTAAGGAACCACCCGATATCGATGAAATCCTTGAAGTAGCAAAACTCCATAAAGCAGCCTCCAGACACGGGGCCGTGTCCAGGTCAACACGCCCCCGTGCTAACTAAAAAAAAAGATTCTCTGCTGATTTGGTCAGAATACGGACAAAATGTGTCAGGATTTCCTCTGAACACGGGGCCGTGTCCAGTCAACACGGGGCCGTGCCCAGTGCGCTGTCGTTTTCTTTAAATGCAGCCTGATTCCTGCTCATTTTGACCACCTCAATTGACAGAGATCCCTGGGATTTTCACTCATACCATCCTAGGTAAGTGTTAAAAGAAGGTTCCAAAGGACCCTCTTGTCCCTTCCACTTTTATTCATTTCCTCCTCTTTCAAAATTTTTCCAAAATTTCCTCCATGGAAGCTTGGAAATCCCTTGATTCCAACACTCTATGTGAAGCTTGTAAGATTATTTGCTAAAGATTCTTGCTTAAAGTTAGTTGTATAACTTTGTTTTAAATTATCTGAGCTTAAAACCCAGATAGAAATCATCAAAATAATTTAAAACTCCAAGATTCTTTAGCCAAAAATCCTGCAGACTAATGGACACGGGGCCGTGCTCAACGAGCACGGGGCCGTGTCCAGGGGCTCTGTTTTGCAAAAATTTAGCTTTCTTCGGTTTCCTTCACAGAAAATGGCAAGCAGAACAAGCGGTTCATCTTCAAGAAATAACCGACAAGGGAGGAGATCTTCAACGGCAGAAGACTCTCCTGTAAACTATGTTTACGCTCTAAGGGAGGCTATTGATGAAATGATGGGAGTGGAAGAAGCATTGGTCGATCGTATCAACCATCTTACAGTAGGGCTGGAGGGCTGTCTCCATGAAGTAAACCTCTTGCACCAGAGGTTGAACCTTCTCGCCTCCCCGCCTTTGGTACCTATAATAACCCAAAGGGCGTGGAACATGGTGCCCGAAGTTGTCATTCCAGCCGAATGGTACGCCATGCACCAAGAGCTTCCGCGAAGAGTGGTGCAAGGAGTCCCGGTGAATGTTCCCCCTCAACCACCAGCAGCGGAGGAAAATGAAGCCGCATTCTTCCTTCCTAGGGAGATCGAAGAATGGCTTTAAACAACGTTTAGGGAAGAATTCGTTTGGCTAAAAGTCCTACTATATCGGGAAACCATTCTCAAAATTTTCTTAAAATAGTAGAACTCCTTATGATAACCTCGTGTACCTGCTGACCTATTTAGTTAAGTTTTAGTTTTATTTTAATTTAGAATTATGTAAGTTCTCTCTACGATGAAATGAAATGATGGTTTTAAGGTTTGGATGGTTTGTAAGGAATAAAACACACTCATGGTGGTAAAGGATGAAAAGGGGAACGAGAAAAATGATCCCATGCACAAGAACAAGGCAACCCGACAATTCTCTCCATTTCAGAAAGTTCAACACGGGCCGTGCTCAACCAACACGGCCCCGTGCCGAACCTCCTGCAGAAAAACGCCCAGTTCAGGTACCTGGACACGGGCCGTGTTCACCCAACACGCCCCCGTGTCCAGACTTCTGTTTCTCTTATTTTAATTTTGTTACTGGCACTTGAACACGGGGCCGTGCCCGGATAACACGGGGCCGTGTTCAGTGCCCAGTAACACAAATTTTTGTTTTTTAAACACTATTTTACACATCTAATCAACCTAAAAATTTATTTTTGGGACACATTGAGGACAATGTGTAATTTAAGTGTGGGGGGGATGCTAAAACCTTGAATTTTGCAAGTCCTAAATACAAGCGTTACACAAAACTCTATTGGAACCGCTAATCACCCCAAATTTTTTCAAAAATTTCATTTTTTTTACTTGTCTAGGTTTAACTCGGGAAATTCAAGTTCTCAAAAAGGTTATATTTTTACGAATTTACAACCGATAGCGTAGTGATAAAAAGAACCAACATAAGAAAATTATGAAAAGGCATAGCAAACTTATTTAAAATTTGATTATATATACTTGATCACATAAAAACCCATTCCCACAAAAGTGAGTTTTGAGCCTTTATTGAGCACACAATTACATATCATTTGACTAAATGCTCATTTTTCGTTTCTTGTGTGAATAGCCGCTTGGTTCTTACGACTCTAGAACTTGCCATGACAATACATTCCCGGTCCTTATCAACTTAAACCCGAGTGAGTAAATGATGGAGGCATTAGGACTAACCCTTTTTATTTCTACACCATTATTTTTCTTTTTCTTTTGCCACCTACCCAAAAAAATCTCCCTAGTTAGCCCCTTTGAGCCTAAACCTTTTCGTTTCATCACCCAAACAAAAACCCTTTTACCCACCAAAACCTTTTTCATTTTTAACCCTTTATTTTAGTAACAAGTTCGGTTCTTCGTGAAAAAAAAAAAGAAAAAAAAAAGTGAGATAATGATGAAGCAAAAAGAAAATAAACAAACAAGTTAATCAAAAATAACTTAGTTTGAATAAAAGCTTCATCAAAATAAAAAGTTGCAAAAATACGAAAACCGACACTTGTTACGCTTTTTGCCCTTTTTCTACTAACCACTAACCCAACCACCTACCTTTAACCCTAGCCTAACCCTTAACCCACAAAGTCCTCTTGATATCTACAAAGGTATAAAAGTTAAAAAGGAGGAGGATTGATTTCTTGGCAAGCCTATGGTAGGAATAAGTTCCATGCCGCTCTCGAGTGATTCACTAAAAATACACCTTCGGCCGAGTGTGAGTGATTTCCCCGCGAGGTATGTGAACTTGTATATAAATAGAATTTTAAAAAGGCATGTTATGCCCAAATAAGTAATTTCTTTTATGAAAAGTTCTAAATAAATCATTACGAATAGGAGTGTAAATAAATAAAAATAAAACCCAAAAAAAGATCTTGGAAATCCCGACACTCTACGACAAGCCCAAAACCTTCTCTTCTACCTATTCCATTTGGGAGTGTAAGCCACATATTAAAGAGTTTTGCTTGAGGACAAGCAAAAGTTCAAGTGTGGGGGTATTTGATGTGTGTAAAATGCAACATATAAATTACATCAAATAAGGCATAAAACTAACCTTTTTTTAGTACTAATATTGGAAAAAGAGTGTTTTTGTCTTCCTTTTGTATTTTCAGGATTAAATGAGCTCAAAAACGCAAATGAAGCAAAAAGACAGCTAAATCCAACATAAATACAAGAAAAGGAATATTAGTGGACTGCCCGAACCCTCAACGGCACCTTCCAAAGCAAAATAGAGAAAACAGAAGACTGAACACGCCCCGTGCTCAGCCAGCACGGGGCCGTGCCCAAGAAGCAGCAGAAAAGACAAACCTATAGAAGCTTCTATTGCCCACCACGGGGCCGTGCTCAGCGGACACGGGGGCGTGTCGAAAGTACAGCAGGCGCATTTATTGTAATTGCGAATTACAATTAATGAGGAGAGAGATTGTCAGACGGACACGGGGCCGTGCCCAGTGGACACGGGGCCGTGTCCAGCTCTCTGTTCAGCCTATAAATAGGAGTGCTTGGATTCATTTCATCTCATCCCTTGGCACACCACCTCTCTCACACTTCATCCACCACCCACCACCATCACAACACCATCATCCACCACCATCATCCATTGTCCATCGTAGAGTGTGTGAGTCGTCTCGGGATCCAAGATTGATCGTAAGAGTTCTTGACAATCAAGGCCATGTTTGCCTAAGTCTCTTACATCACTTGGTGAAGACAAAGTGTCTAGTATAATACTTTTTATTTCTAATCTTTTGCACTTTTTATTTGGTTTTGTATTAATGACTTTAATAACTAGTTACTTATGTTGAAGGTGATCTTTCCTTATCGTTTGTCCGTGGTGTCTTGGCATTATTTTACTGTCTATATAAAATAAAGGATTTTCACCATTCATATCTCCACGGTCTATATGGAGGTATGTTGGCTACCTGGTAGGGGGTTAAGGGAACGGTTTGGTAAAGGTCTTGCCATTGTTCAGCGTTTAGAGGTCCTGCAATGGACCTGGGTCAAATTTAGTAGGACCTCCTTCAATACTTCACGGTATTGGATGGCGGGGGTCCAAACTCTTTGATCCCCTCATAAGTTAACTACTATTAATACTATAACCCGGCTATTTAGGACTGTATCCCTGCTGACTCAGACTACTTAGCCGAGGGTAACGTCACCGCCAAAAGCGGGGCCTACCACAATACTGCATTAATAACTTAATTCATTATCTTCCAATAATCCACCCTTTTAGGATTGTATCCCTGCTGACTCAAACTACTGGGGTGAGGGTAACGTCGCCTTCAAAAGAGGGGCCTACTACAATAACTAAGATAATCTCTTAATTATGTGCAAAAGTGCGGAAATAATCAAAGGTTATACTAGATACGAGTCGGAACCAAGTGATTCATCTTGTCTATCTGTTTTTTTTTTTTTTTTTATTTTCAGCATTTTAGTTAGTTTTATTTTTCTTAGTTTAAAACATTTTTCTAAACTTTTATTTTGATCAGACGTTGAGGATAAACCGGTACTAAAAGCTCTTGTGTCCTTGGACGACCTCGGTATCTTACCAACGCTATACTACACTCAACGATGGGTGCACTTGCCCATATGTGTGTTTAGTGTTAGTGAAATATCGTGTTTTATAAATTTAAAACTTGGCTAAAATAAGTGTTAAAAAGGGCTTAAAATATATACCTAAAATAAGTAACACTTCGCACGCATCAGATTTCTAGGAGAGTGAAGAGGTTTATGAATAGAACAGGAAGGAAGTTTGTGGGAAAGACAGTTGGTTTTGATAAGACCAAGGTTAGGTGCTTCAACTGTCAAAGCTATGGACATTTTGCTAGAGAGTGTCAAAGATCAAAGACGGAATCTTCGGGTCAAAGTTCAAACAACAGGAATGCATCAAACAATTCTAGCTCAAAGGCTTTCATTTCTACAGCATGAGAAGGTTCATATGATTGGAGTATTCATCTAGAAGATAATGAGAATGCCACTCAGGCATTCATGGCAGAGATAGTGCCAGTTGATGATGATGAAGCTACTGTGGGAGATGCTGAAGCAAAAGTGGATGCTGAGGTGGAGATAGAGAGTAAAGCTGAAGAAGAGAAGGGTGATCAGACAACAGATGCTGAGGAAAAGCAAAAGTCTGACTATGAAAAGGAAGCTGAAGAAAAGGAAGCTAAACACAAAAGAATGGAAGCTCAGCTTGCTGCTCTCATGGCCAACCTTGACAAACAAACAGGAGAAGTAAGTTCAAAATCTGTTTGCTTAAGATGTCGTGAATTACAGGGTGAGGTTGACAGGTTGTCAACACAAAACCAAAGTCTGGTAAGCGAGATGTCTAACATAAAAGAATCAAACTTTTTTGCTAAAAGAAACGAATCTCTATACTTGAAGAAGATAAAAGGTTATGAAAGTGAAATTGAAGCTGTAACCTGCAAACTAAACGAAAAACTTCAAGTCATAGACTTAGCTCATGACATGATGGCTGAGAAAACAAAAGAGATTTCTGAAAAATGCAAAGAGTTGTCAGATGCACAACTCAAAATTGTTGAACTTGAAAAGAAATTAAGTCAATTCAGAGATTCGTCTTTTGTAATGAAACACATGATGGGTGGCTTGAAGAAAAGTAATGACAAAACTAGTGTGGGCTTTCATGGTTTCAATGAAGTTCCACCTCCTGTTAGTCATGACTATTCTTTCTTGCCTAATGAAGATGAGCTAACAAACTTTATGTCAACTGCACCAAGTAGTTTCGCATCAAGTCAAAGTGATGAGTCTGAGAGTGATGATGCTAAGAAGAAAAATAACAGGGAACTAGTTCTGAAAAAGAAAAATTCACCTCCTAAGAGCAAAAATCAAACTTTTGTTAAAAACATTAATTTTGTTCAAGGTAGTGACATGAAAAACGAAACCACTGTTATTGAAAAAGAATCAAATGTAGAGTTTGCAAAAAATAAGAACATAGAAAAATCTGAAATTAAGCAAACTGAAGAAAATCCTAACAAGGCATCATCATCATCATCTGATGAGGAATCTGGTTCAAAGACTTCAGCTAAGAAGTCTTCGAAAAGGAGATCGTGCTTCAAGTGTCACACAAAGGGACATGTAGCAAGCTGTTGTCCTAACAAAAAGACTGAAGCACAAGTTAGTGAGAGAAAGAGAGAGAAGTCACCAGAGAAGAGTGGTGATAAAAAGGAGAGAGAGTCTAACTCTCCAAAGAAATCTGCTCCTAAGCAACCAGAGAATGTTGCTGTTGGTGTAGGTGTAGATAAGGCTGAAAAAGGAACTCCACAAGTTCCTCGTTTTCAAAAAAATCAACCAAGATTTCAGCCTGAATCTACATCAGGCAGATATGAGAGACCTAGAAGCAGTTCACCTAGAATGAACAATTTTAATGGAAATTCAAATAATTTCAGAAGTCAAGGTCAATATCAAAATCGATACCAAAATAATGGTGGTCGAACTTTTTATAACAATGACTTTAGAAATTACAACAATCAAGCTTCTTGGAATCAAAATTCAAGGTTTCAAAATCAAAAATTTCAAAGGTCAAATAGTCCAAACACATATAGGAACCCTCAGGACCATAGACCTAGTGGAAATCAAAATCAAATTCCACCAACAAGTCTGAGATCCAAGACTCCAGTTAGGAGTAATGGATATTGGATGGATATTCCAGTAGTTGGTGAATTTGGACGACCCAAGACCATTAAGGCTTGGGTCCCCCAATCTAACTAATCTTTTGGTTGGTGTGTGCAGGAGCTGCTAAGGAGGATTATCAACTTGTGGTATGTTGATAGTGGCTGCTCCAGGCACATGACGGGGGATGCGATATTGTTGACAAAGTTTGAAGATTATGATGGTGGACATGTGAATTTTGCGGGTGCTAAAGGTGGTAGAATTACAGGTCGAGGAAAAGTGACCAATGGGAAGATCACACTAGACAAAGTGAACTATGTTGAGCACTTAAACACAATCTGATGAGCGTGTCACAAGTCTACGACAAGGGTCACTCGGTCCATTTTACCAATAGTGAAGCATTAGTGTTGAAACCAGGTTTGGTAATTCCAGACGATTGGATAGTGATGAGAGCGCCAAGGAGAAATGACACTTATGTCATGGACATGGGTGCTAAGGATCCAACTGCTGTGGTGGCATGTTTACTATCAAAAGCATCTGAAGCTGAATCGATGTTTTGGCACAGATGCATGGACCATATTCACTATCGCAAAATGAACTATATTATTAAAAATGAATTAGTGAAAGGGGTTCCATTGCAGAGGTTTCACGTGGAAGATAAATGTCTTCCATGTCAAAAGGGAAAACAACATAAGAAACTTCATAAATCAAAAACAGTAAATTCCATAGATGCCCCTTATGAATTACTTCATATGGATCTATTCGGTCCGGTGAACGTGAGGAGAATAGGTGGAAAATACTATTGTTTAGTTGTCACAGATGATTACTCAAGATATTCATGGGTTTTCTTTTTAGGTACAAAAGACGAGACAACAGAGATGCTAATAGATCTTTTTACAAAATTGGAGAACGTTCATGAAGCAAGGATCAAGAGGATAAGGAGTGATAATGGCACGGAGTTTAAGAATCGGATTCTGGATCTCTATTGTCTTCGGAAGGGAATAGAACATCAATATTCTGCTCCTTATACACCTCAACAGAATGGAGTTGTTGAGAGGAAAAATAGGACGTTGATTGAAGCCGCTAGGACTATGCTTTCAGATTCAAAGCTTCCAGTTCTTTTCTGGGGAGAAGCTGTGAATACAACTTGCTATGTCTTAAACAAAGTTTTGACCGTTAAACGATTTAACAAAACTTGTCATGAATTAATGTTTAACAAGAAACCAAACTTAAAAGGCTTTGAACCATTTGGATTACCCTGCACGATTGTGCGAAACAAAGATAAACAAAAATTTGGTGAGGTGGCTGACGAAGGCTACTTTCTAGGTTATGTGCCTGGCACACCGAATAAAAGGGTTTTCAATCTAAAAACTGGTAAAAATGAGGTTGTTTTTAATGTTGAAATAACTACATACAAACCTCAACAATCAACGATTGGTCCTGCTATATTATATGATTATGAAGGCGTTTTTAAATCATTTAATATTCCTGAGTTTTCTGATGCAGATGAATCTCAGCTGATTCAAACAGTGATAAGTGAAGACGATGAAGGCGAGTTCATCCCTAGATCGAATGTTGATATGACAGATGCTCCGGAAACTTCCCAAGGTGCTGTTAAAAATGATTCAAGCGATAGTGAGTCTGAACCCATTCAGGGGGAGGATTTCATTAATCCGTTTGCGAATCTGAAGGGGTAAGGTCCCAAAAACCTCATAATAAGTGCTTAAGATCATACCACAACCTCATCTTTAAGTTTCTCTTTTTTACCTTGCGCGGCCGCGCACTGGTCTTACAAAAGAAAGGCTTAAGAAACAGTCAACACTTGGGCGCCCAAAGGAAATCATAAATCCTTGCGCTTTCTCCCATAAACAAAGGATGGAAATCCTAAAATAAAAACTTCCGCTGAATATCCAGACTTGGATAGTATTTACCCAAAGTTGGGATTTATTTATTCAGCTGATTCCACACGATAAGGAGTCACACCAGATTACAGCAGTAATTTTCTAGAAGGGATTCAATCGTGCACCACTAAGACGGTTATAACCGTCTGGACATGTGTCGCCATCTCAGGCCTCCCTGAAATCACAACGATAGCATGCAAATGGAGAGTAATCTCCACTTAATCACTTTCCACGTGGCATATTCCCATCCATAGATCTAACAACGATCCGTGTGCATTCACGTCGGATCAAGAAACTTAAACGGAAGGAAAAGTAACCGCTCACAAGGGTTAGCATCTTCCGTTAACTTTTCACTAACGAGTTTTCCCGCCCAAAGACTCCCGGCTATAAATATGAGAACTATTCAGGTATGAAATTCAAGTTACACACACTTCTCAAATACATCTTCTTCTTCATAACCTATACTTATTCTCACACCGGAGTCGGGTCAAGGAGAGAACCCCTTTCTCCCCTTGGCGAGGCTAACGGTGCTTCTTTTTTGCAGAGTTATCGGAGAAGGAGATCAATTGTAATCGAATCAAACGAGAGGAAACCCACCTTTTTATGCGGATTCAAACCCCCTAGATATTCCGATCCCGGTCGTTTATCTAGTGTTTCTTCATTGGCGCCCACCATTTTTTCTCTGTTTCACCCGTTTCTCTCTTGTTTTTTCGATTCACTTCATCGTTTCCATTTGCATATGGAGGAAACGTCATCTCATCGGCAAACCGGCCCCCGGCCGAACGTCAGAAACAACTTTCAAGTAGAAGGAATCCCAGAGGATGCCTCGGATGACAACGAGGTTCAATCCAATCGAGCAAACGACCCTGTCACTCCAGGAGCGTTACCAGCAAACCCTGCTCATTCAATTCTGCCACCAGGAGAAACTCCAATTTCCTGGTACGTCAGGTCTCAAGGGGCACTAAATGCAGTATACACACAACTGTGTGCTCAGACTGCTCCCTTAACTCAGTCACGGAGACCAGGATCTCGTGCTAACGCTTCCCAACGGGAGGATTCAACTTACGAGAATACAGAAGTTTATGCCAGATCCACATCAAAACGTGAGTACACTCAGTCAGGAAGTCACCAGAGAGAATATCATGGTGAACCACACCCTCACCGAAGACAATCGGTTCATGATAGGTTGGGTTCCCAACAGAACACCCACACCGATGAGTCTGATCCAACATACCGTTTAAGTGCAAATACCAGTGTGTTCAATCGATTGCAGCCGAATTACAACAAATGCAGGCCTCGTGCGGTTTATAACCCTATGAATTTCCCGCGGAAAAACATGATCTATCAAGCGAAGCGGAAACATTAGAGAGTAAGTTAAGTTTCATATAATTATATTAGCAAACTTTGTAAAAGCCTCTGTGCTCTATCCCTAAATGAAATAGCAAAGTTTCTATTATTTCTTGTTGGTACACTTTATGTGGACGCGACTCGACTCGGTTAGGTCCGGCTCAAGCCCGAAGACACGACATTCCTCCGTCGTGCGTCCCAGAGTTCGACACGTGAAGCACGGAGCGCCGCGAACCAAGACAAGGTGACACATCACCGTGACATCATCTCTGTGATGTCATGATGATGTCATTATGTTGAAACCACAATTTCAATTCACTGAAACCATGTCTGGGCCGTAACTTTCACTTGGGCCGTGAAGACTTGTGAATGGACTTTTACCGTATATTTGGGCTTCTACCACTCGACGAAACACGATTAGATTTAATATGTTTGTCGACGAAACAAGGTGTGTTTCGTCGACTTTAGTGTTTCGTCGTGGCCTTTATACGTTTCGTCAGTCTGTGTCTGTGTCTAGTATAAATACCCCTCACAGTTTCTGTGTGAAACAGATGAGCGCTGTGAGACTTTGAGTGTTATACTGTAAAACTGTGTGTGTATCAGTTGTAATTGGTTCTCATCCCGTTTAATCAATAGAGTGTTTTCATTGGTTAATCCGTGTTCATTATACACTTTGTTTGGTTTGCACCGTTACGGGGATTCCGCACCCGTTACCGTGTTTGTGATAAACAAGGATAGGTTTTCGTTATCGATCCACCGGAAAAATGGGACCTACAAGTGGTATCAGAGCTTTGGCTCTTTTCCTTGTTTAAAACCAAACATTGTCGTGTTTGAAACAAGTGTTATTGTGATTTTTCAGATTTCGTTTTTAAAAGTTGATATATTTTCTGGAAAAAGTCACTAAAATCAGTGTTTATATTGTTGTTTTGCTAAAAGTTTGTTCAAAAACCTTGTTTGTTTGAGTGTTTACATATAAGCATTTGGTTTTTGTTGAAAGTTTTAAACAAAATCGTGTTTCGGAAAATTGTTCGGTCACCAGAAAACTCATATATTCATCAGATCTTCAACTTGTTCATATTGTTCTTGAATATTTGGCTTTGTTAAAATTATTATTAAAGTGATTATGATTATTATATTATTGTGGTTTGAATTTTGTGGACATAAAAATGATGTTGTTTAATTGTGACTATGAATCGTATCACATTCAAGTTTCACTCTATCACATTCATGTTTCATATCAGCACAATCACTACATATGCTAGGAGTTTCAGATTTTACCTGACTTGTCGAGGCTGAGACATTTGCCATAAAGGCAGTCTGATAAGAAAAAGATCCATCTTCAGAATTATAATCTCCCGCATTCGAGCTTTCTTCATCTGAACTCCCGCTGTATCCCGAACTATCATCTGATTCAGAAAATTCTTCTTTGTGCTTCAAATCAAAGTCCTCCAACCATTGAGGACTATGATTCTTCGGATGATGAATCAGATGTGAGTGATGAGTATAAATCTCTTGACGATAGAAAAGGAGTAGAAGTGCCTATTGAGAATCACATTCTGTGTGATCCTCCTACTCCTGTTGTGCAATCAACTGGTGCTAAACAAGAGATAGATCCTATCACTGAGACAGTGTCTACCATTAAAAGTGATAACGTGTTGTATACTTTAGTCGGTGATGACAAAATTTATTCAAACAAAGATTTTCCAATCAAAAACGTCAATCAATCCTTGATTGATAAAGTGTTTGAAGATAATACAACTGAGTTTTTGGGAAAAGCGATCCCGAGAGTTTCAGTAACTCAGTGTGATCCTATTCCAAAAGCTGAAGTGAGGAAACAATTTGGAAACCAAAAATTACCGACTAAACAACAACCTGTTGCTTTTAAGGGTAAACAACAACAACGAGCTCCAAATCCTAAGGCTAAGGTTGAAACAAACTCCCCCTTGGACGCTACTCGTGATGGTTCGTCTTCTGTGTCTTTCATGTCGGAGGATCTTCAAAGTCTTCACGCGTCGTAATAAGAAAGTGTATCAACAAACTCCCTTTGCATTTAGGAAGTGTGTTAACAAACTCCTCCTTAGAATGAACTCTCCATTGAGTTATGCCCGTGAATCTTTTGAACTTCAAAACTTTAGATCCTTGTGGTGTTGAAAAGTGATCAACTGCAATCCGATCATCTTGATCTTCTGATTGCATCAACGTTGTGTCTTCACTTTACGGCTTGTCATCTGACACGTTCTCTTCACCTTTAGCTGATTTTGATGTCGCATCTGCACATACAAGAAAGCTAAACACGTAATGAGAACAACCGCTTGGAATATAGACAAATTAAACAAATGACACATGTGAGATCAAATCTCAATAAAACACCGACCGACAACAGTTTGAAAGTTTAACAAATTATGTTCAATTTTAGTTCTTTAACTTTCAAAACTTGTTAACTTTGACAGTTTATGAAGGTGCAATTGTTTTCCGGCTTAGAATCAGGATTTTGGGTAGGATAGACTCGAGTTCCAACATCAGTCAATCAAAAATAAACTAGAAGCAAAATCTTTTTGGATTTTATAAAGTTTATATTAAAACACACCTAAAATCTTTTTGGAATTTTTCATTTTTTTTAAATGAAAAGACGGAAAGCAATAAATAAATATATACAAAGATACAGAAACTGAAAGCAGTAAACAAATATCTACAGACGTCCTTTTTGCGAGTGTCGAGGATAAGAGAATCATATCAGTGTACGGTCATGCCAAAACGCTCTTTTTGTTCAATTAGTTAACAATTAGATAAGCATCCTATAACAATTATCGGTATTGTTGTCCACATAAGCTCAACTTATCAGATGTAATCATGGCGAGGGGATACGTTAAGGTATGATTTATACTTACCGACCAGTGTTCATCCACACACGACACATTCCCGTATCAAGGTATGCACGAGAGTTCATCTTACCGGTGAGTATACCGATTATCATCTGTTTGACCTTATAAAAGAATGTGAGAAACTCACTTATTTTGATTGAAAACAAGCCCTATGTGAAAGAATCACTTATTGATGAGGAACTTGATTTTCAGATGCATGAGGGCACATGAGCAAGTCCGTGAACAGGTCAGTACTTTCGTACAACAGAGAGACGAACTTGACTCCCGGATAAATGTGATATATTATCACTTATTTTGTTTGGACATGTGATTGTTGATCACTTATTGAGGTCGAATGCAATATGTACACGTATGTATAGTATCATGGAAGATCTAGACTTCGTCTCCGTTTTGTTTCGATTTGATACAACCATGATACCCAGATGATAAGCAGCATAAAGACCGAATATCTCAGAACCTCGGCAATCTCTCAAACGAAATTTCGGTACTAAGACCATATGCCAATGTGCGGTTCCCACATGGTCTTCAGTCGATTAAGGTTTATATCACCCTGCACACTTTAAAATGATTGTGAGCCTACCGATACATCTTATATAGAGCTGCTTATCGTTTTTCATTTTAAGTTCAGTTTGAAGAGGTTTCAACAGACCACTGATTTACTATCATTTTCTCTTTTGCTCGCCAGGAAACTCATTTTTGTTTTTCTATTGTTTTTGGGCTTTTGAAATTTTCACATGTTTTTGTATTTTCTTGATTACTCCCCCCTAAAAATTCAAAAAGATTTCCGTTTTCGTACCTCTTTTAGCATTTTAGGGGGAGTAATCAAGAAAATACAAAAACATGTGAAAATTTCAAAAATCCAAAAATATGTCGTTTACTTTATGTCTTTAAATTTGAAAAATCAAAAATTCAAAAACAATAGAAAACCAAAAATGAGTTTCTTGGATAAAGGAAAATGATGATGTTCACTGGTGTGGTCGGTCAACGTGTTCAAAATGAAAAACAAAAATTGAGAAATGATAAGTATCTCTACTAACGATGTATCGGTAGGCTCACAATCAGACTAAAATATGCAGGATGATACAAACCTAACAGACTTCAAGTCAGGTGGGAACCATTCATTGGCATATGGTCTTAGTACCGAAATTTCGTTTGATAGATTGCCGAGATCTGAGATATTCGGTCTTTATGCTGCTTATCATCTGGGTATCATGGTTGTTTCTTTTACCGAAACAAACGGAGACGAAGTCTAGATCTTCCATGATACTATACATACGTGTACATATTGCATTCGACCTCAATAAGTGATCAACAATCACATGTCCAAACAAAATAAGTGATAATATATCACATTTATCCGGGAGTCAAGTTCGTCTCTCTGCTGTACGAAAGTACTGACCTGTTCACGGACTTGCTCCTGTGCCCTCATGCATCTGAAAATCAAGTTCCTCATCAATAAGTGATTCTTTCACATAGGGCTTGTTTTCAATCAAAATAAGTGAGTTTCTCACATTCTTTTATAAGGTCAAACAGATGATAATCGGTATACTCACCGGTAAGATGAACTCTCGTGCATACCTTGATACGGGAATGTGCCGTGTGTGGATGAACACCGGTCGGTAAGTATAAATCATACCTTAACGTATCCCCTCGCCATGATTACATCTGATAAGTTGAGCTTATGTGGACAACAATACCGATAATTGTTATAGGATGCTTATCTAATTGTTAACTAATTGAACAAAAAGAGCGTTTTGGCATGACCGTACACTGATATGATTCTCTTACCCTCGAAACTCGCAAAAAGGACGTCTGTAGATATTTGTTTACTGCTTTCAGTTTCTGTATCTTTGTATATATTTATTTATTGCTTTCCGTCTTTTCATTTAAAAAAAAATGAAAAATTCCAAAAAGATTTTAGGTGTGTTTTAATATAAACTTTATAAAATCCAAAAAGATTTTGCTTCTAGTTTATTTTTGATTGACTAATGTTGGATCTCGAGTCTATCCTACCCAAAATCCTGATTCTAAGCCGGAAAACAATTGCACCTTCATAAACTATCGAAGTTAACAATATTTTGAAAGTTAAAGGATTAAAAGTGATCATTTTTTAAGCTTTCAAACTGTTTTCGGTCGGTGTTTGATTGAGATTTGATCTCATATGTGTCATTTGTTTAAATGTTAACTATATTCCAAGCGGTTGTTCTCATTACGCGTTTAGCTTTCTTGCATGTGAAGATGCTAAAGGAGAGGAGAACATGTTCGATGACAAGCTTTGGAATGAAGACACGAAGTGGAGGTACTCAAAGGATAAAATGATCGAGTTGCCGCTGACCCTTCATCAACACCACAAGGATCTGAAGCATTGAAGATCGAAAGATTCACGGGCATAACTCAATGGAGAGTTCATTCTAAGGGGGAGTTTGTTAACACACTACCTAAATGAAAAGGGAGTTTGTTGATACACTTTCTTCTTACGACGCATGAAAACTTTGAAGATCCTCCGACATGAAAGACACGGAAGACGAACCTCACGAGTAGCGTCCAAGGGGGAGTTTGTTGGTACACTTTATGTGGACGCGACTTGACTCGGTTCGAGTCGACTCGGTTAGGTCCGGCTCAAGTCCGAAGACACGACATTCCTCCGTCGTGCGTCCCAGAGTTCGACACGTGAAGCACGGAGCGCCGCGAACCAAGACAAGGTGAGACATCACCATGACATCATCTCTGTGATGTCATGATGATGTCATTATGTTGAAACCACAATTTCAATTCACTGAAACCATGTCTGGGCCGTAACTTTCACTTGGGCCGTGAAGACTTGTGAATGGACTTTGACCGTATATTTGGGCTTCTACAACTCGACGAAACAAGATTAGATTTAATATGTTTGTCGACGAAACAAGGTGTGTTTCGTCGACTTTAGTGTTTCGTCGTGGCCTTTATGCGTTTCTTCAGTCTGTGTCTGTGTCTAGTATAAATACCCCTCACAGTTTCTGTGTGAAACAGATGAGCGCTGTGAGACTTTGAGTGTTATACTGTAAAACTGTGTGTGTATCAGTTGTAATTGGTTCTCATCCCGTTTAATCAATAGAGTGTGTTTCATTGGTTAATCCGTGTTCATTATACACTTTGTTTGGTTTGCACCGTCACGGGGATTCCGCACCCGTTACCGTGTTTGTGATAAACAATGATAGGTTTTCGTTATCGATCCACCGGAAAAACGGGACCTACATTTCTGTGTTTTTCTTACAAAGTGCATGCAATTTCTTTTAGTAAGCGCAAAAAACATTATGGTAGTTACAAAATAAGCTTCATGAACGGTCAGTGATCACGTCAAAAACGACCATAAGTTCACACATGAGCTTTATACCCACTTCATTCGCCTTACTCAATAAAAGTAATCGTACTCATGCAAAATATTGTAAAACGAAAAACATAGCATACTATTCTCGGCGTACAAATACGCCTAAAAAACTATCAAGCACGACAGTGTTTTAGTTACTTGCGCAGCAGCGCACCAACAAAAAGAGGGATATACATCCCAAATATTACAAGGAAATTGTTCAAATACATTTTCAACCTACGACAAATCTTCACCCTCATCCGGAAAGATTTCTTTTAGTTGTGCTACGTGATCGTCAGATTGCAGCGCCACATTTATCAGGTCCATAATCGGAAGTTGCAAGTTGTTAAACTCTGTCTTTAAGGCAGCAAGCGCAATACCAGTATCCACGCCAAAAGTTGCAGATCTACTAACATCCCAGTCAACCTTTAAAGCGCTATTTACATGATGAGAGCATTCAGCATATCCTTGGGCGTACCCATCTTTTCGCGCAGCAACCACTAAACGCGCAACGGTTTTATCCAGCTCTTCAGAATTTAGCACTGACTCAGCAACCTGCGGAAGTAGGAAAAGGTGAATAACAAAAAAGCGCATAAACAGTCCCACAACAGAAAAGAACAAGCAACTTACACAAGCAATTCCACGATCTTTTAACCACGCCATATCACTCTTTAAATGTTCAAGCTCGCTCTCCGCCGTGGCTCGCGCCGTTTCAGAGTTTTCCAATTTTTCTTCAGTTTCGGTCAAACGGCGAAAGGTTTCAGCCTTTTCAGAATGCGCAAGCTCCAGATTCTTTTTAAGTTTTTCCTGGCCAGAAAGCAAAGCAGTAAGTTCTTCTAACTCTTTATCTCTAAGGGCAAGAGTGGCGCAAGCTTGTACCTCTCGTTGCTCACTGCGCTCCCTATGAGAACGCGCCTCTTCTAAAGCAGCTTCTGCATCAGCTTTCTCCTTTCTTAACTTTTCTACCTCCGCATCCTGATTCTTCAGTTTTTCAGTCTCAGCCTTGAAATTATTGATGATATTACGAAGATTTATCTTCTCAGCATTATCTTTTTCGCAAATTCTCTTCCAGTTTTTGCGTTCTTCAGAAAGGAGGGCAGCTTCAGCTTCCGCTTTCCTCTTCCAACCTGCAGCAGACCACTCCTCGGTTTTAAGATCAGCCTCAAACTTGGCTTGATCAGCTTCCAATTTCGCTTTTAGCTGAGCCAAGCGCCTCTCATCATTGGCAAACTTTTTCTGGGACACCCTAAAAGTTTCCCAGTCCTTATGCATACTATACCACTCACGCACTATGCGATGAGTGGTAGAAACTTGAGAAACAGTCTCTTCAAGGTAAGCTTGATAGGTTTGTTCATAAGACCGGCTTTCTTGAAACTTGATCTCCCCAGGCGGAAGTATCCCCTGCAACCAATCTTGGCACACACGCCAATCCGAGAAAGTGTCACCTTTTCTCAAGTTCCAAACAGGGGCATGAGGCTCGGAAGCATCTTTTTCTGAATAAGTTCTATAGTAATAGTCCCCCAGAGTTTCCTCTGGGCGGATTGGAGAACTCGGACCCGTATCAGAAAACACGTTTTGCTCCTCAGCAGTAACCTTCTCTACATGCTCAGGCATAGCATCAGAAGGTTTAGGGGAAGAAGTAGAAGTTTTATCAGCAGTTTGTTCTTTCCCCAGATCTTGAGCAACAGTTTCAGGGGTTTGTGGATTACCAGCACCATCCAAAACCCCTGGATCAACAACTTTTTCAGTTTCTGCAGCAATATCAATAGGCTTCTCAGCCTCAGCAGTCTTATCCACACCACCATCAACAACCCCCGTAGGCTCTAACTGGTCAACAACAGAAGCACGCGGAGGGGTGGGTGGAAGCTCTTCATTAACCACAGATTGCAGCCCTGTGGGAACAGGGGAAACAGGAACCTCTGAAAAAACAACAAAATCTGTAAAGATTTAATGCGCATAAAGGAAACAAGAAAAGGCAACACTTACCAGGAACAGATTCCGAAATAAAAGCATCTAGATTCCATTTTCTGGTAATTTTCTTCCTCTGAATCTTCTTAGAGGGCTGACCCTCAACATCAGTATCAGCTTGTTTCCTTTTACCAGCCTTCCTGTGCACCAAGTGTTCAGGGCTAGAATCCAAGTCAATAGGATCACTTGGGTTGGATGGAGGGATATCAGCAGTATCTCTCGGTTCTGGTTTTGGCCTCCTAACAGTAACTGCAGGCGTAAGACCATCCAGAGAGTCAGAAACCACCACATAATCACACCAGGAGTCAGAGGAACGGCGCATACCTTTCTTCTCTCCTCCAATATTTTTTGCCTTCAAAGATTGAGCTTTATCGGCTTCGTTCTTCTTTGGCGCAGAAGCAGAAGTCACCGCGCGCTTTTTCCTCTCAGGGCCTATGCCCAAATTTGACAACTCACCTACGAAAGCGCAAAGAACAATTTACTCAAAAGCGCAAAAAGCAAAATAAAAAAACCAATATAGCTTACCAGCACCAGCAGTAGGCTGAGCAGACAGATCCGCATCCCGCGGAAGAACAAAGTTTCTCACAATCCGGTGGTACCAAAGCTCCTCATCAGGTTTCTTCTTAATGGTACCCATTCTTCCGCCTTCCCTCTTGAACGCGACAACATACAACGACACAACTACAAGGGAAGAAAGGCAAGTTCAAAAAAAAAAAAAAAAAAAAGAGAGAAAAAGAAGAAAAGGAAGGAAAAACCCCCAAACTTACCATGACCATCCTCCGTATATACTGGCTTGTCATCACGATCCATCTTCCAATTCAAGCTCATGCTAGCTCCGACAAGAGCTTTCTCCAGCAAAGCAATGTTCGGAACGTCCTTCAGATCCTGGTACCAGTTCTCGTCAACAGGGGTCTGAATCATTTCAATCGGAACATCTTCCTTCCCCCTTAAAACCATCCTCACTGGAATCACCTCGGCCTTGATAAAGAAAATTTTTTGCTTCCAATCATGGAAGGATTTCGGAGGCTGCTGCAAAATCTTCTTTGAAGACGCTCTCTGAACGAACGAGTAAAACCCTTGGGTACAGTGCATCTGGTGGAAAACCCTAAATCGAGGAACAGTCGACTCAATATGCATTGTCCGACACACAAATTCAAAATGTCGAATCCTAACCATACCAATAGGATGAAGTTGGGAGATATGCAGCTTATAAAACCCAAGAATTTCAATAAAAAATTTACTGACAGGCAAACGAAAGTTGCATTCACAGAAAAAATCCCAAAAAAGGGTAATATACCCAGCCGGAGCATTCGCTGCAGTCTGCCTCTCTTCAGGGTACAGAGCACCCCAGTTCTCCAGAAATTTGAGATTCCGAACCAAACCATCGAAGGTCGCTCTAGGCCACTTTAACAGTGGAAGTTCAGTCGACATTTCTTCAGAAAGATCTTCTTGGTGTTCTCCGGTTGACATAAGAGGAAGGGATGATAAACCTTTTCTTAGAAGAAAGGAACAAGAAAAGTTTTCAACGAAACAATAATTACACAGAAAGGGGGCTACTCAAACGTTATATATACTCACCGCAATAAATAGCATCGGTAACAGCCACAACACCTTTTTCGAATATCACAGTTCTCCAAGCAGCAGAGAGAGTGAAAACCAACACAAACGCGCTTACACGCGTGCGTGCAAGACACGGACAGTAAAAAACAACTGACAGTGACAGACTGTCACTCAGTTTTACTGTACCAGACTCATTTAAAGTCAAAGATTTTCAAAAATCTTTACAATGATCAAAATGAATCTTCTTCCGGAAGCTTCCTTATTTTTAGCGCCAAAAAGCATTTCCCTCTTATAAGTCCAGTGCCCTACTTATTTGTATAAGTGCAACACTAGACTAGGGGGACTTGAAGGGGTAAGGTCCCAAAAACCTCATAATAAGTGCTTAAGATCATACCACAACCTCATCTTTAAGTTTCTCTTTTTTACCTTGCACGGCCGCGCACTGGTCTTACAAAAGAAAGGCTTAAGAAACAGTCAACACTTGCGCGCCCAAAGGAAATCATAAATCCTTGCGCTTTCTCCCATAAACAAAGCATGGAAATCCTAAAATAAACACTTCCGCTCAATATCCAGACTTGGATAGTATTTACCCAAAGTTGGGATTTATTTATTCAGCTGATTCCACACGATAAGGAGTCACACCAGATTACAGCAGTAATCTTCTAGAAGGGATTCAATCATGCACCACTAAGACGGTTATAACCGTCTGGACACGTGTCGCCATCTCAGGCCTCCCTGAAATCACAATGATAGCATGCAAATGGAGAGTAATCTCCACTTAGTCACTTTCCACGTGGCATATCCCCAACCATAGATCTAACAGCGATTCGTGTGCATTCACGTCGGATCAAGAAACTTAAACGGAAGGAAAAGTAACCGCTCACAAGGGTTAGCATCTTCCGTTAACTTTTCACTAACGAGTTTTCCCGCCCAAAGACTCCCGGCTATAAATATGAGAACTATTCAGGTATGAAATTCAAGTTACACACACTTCTCAAATACATCTTCTTCTTCATAACCTATACTTATTCTCACACCGGAGTCGGGTCAAGGAGAGAACCCCTTTCTCCCCTTGGCGAGGCTAACGGTGCTTCTTTTTTGCAGAGTTATCGGAGAAGGAGATCAATTGTAATCGAATCAAACGAGAGGAAACCCACCTTTTTATGCGGATTCAACCCCCCTAGATATTCCGATCCCGGTCGTTTATCTAGTGTTTCTTCAGAATCTGAATGTTCAGGGGGAGATTGGCTCAAACCTGGGTGATAATTTAGAAGTTGATGCCGTTGCTACAACACGAGTAAACATAGATCATCCAGTTGACATGATACTTGGAAATCCTGCTGCAGGTGTTCAGACGAGGAGAAGTATAGTAGCTAATACAGGTTTATTTGTTTCGATTGAGAAAACTGGGATTGTGAATGAGTGCTTGTATAGTTGTTTTATTTCCCAAGAGGAGCCAAAAAACATTCACATGGCTCTAAAAGACAATTCATGGGTTGAAGCTATGCAAGAAGAATTGGCCCAATTTGCTAAGTTAAAGGTTTGGGAGTTAGTTGACCATCCTAAAGGTGAGAAGGAAATAGGCACTAAGTGGGTGTTTAAGTGCAAGAAAAATGACAGAGGAATTGTGACGCGAAACAAGGCTTGATTGGTTGTCAAAGGTTTCAATCAGCAAGAATGGATAGACTACAATGAGGTGTTTGCACCAGTGGCAAGGTTGGAAGCAATTCGGTTGTTCCTAGCCTTCGCTTCATTCAAGGGCTTCAAAGTGTTCCAACTAGACGTGAAGAGTGCATTTCTTTATGGGAAAGTCCAAGAAGTGGTGTATATCTCACAACCAGATGGGTTCGTTGATCCAGATTATCCAGATCGGGTTTACAAACTTGATAAGGCTTTATATGGATTACATCAAGTACCTAGGGCGTGGTACGAGACACTGTCAACACATCTGATCAAAAATGGTTTTGAAAGAGGTCAGATTGACAGTACACTTTTCATCAAGAGAAAGAAGGAAGATTTTCTACTGGTACAGGTATACGTGGATGACATCATCTTTGGGTCATCAGACGAAAGTATTTGTCAAGAGTTCGAGAAGGTGATGAAGTGCAAGTTTGAAATGAGTGCTATGGGTGAGCTGTCCTACTTTCTGGGATTACAAGTTGAACAGAAGAAGGATGGAATGTTTATTCATCAAACAAAGTATGTGTATGACATTTTGCCTAGTTTCAAAATGGATGATTGCGCTATTTCAACACACCCATATGTGAAAATCACAATCTTGGCCCAGATCATGAAAGCACTGAAGATGTTGATCCAACTCAATACAGGGCAATGATTGGTTCTCTTATGTACTTGACTGCTTCAAGACCAGACATTATGTTTGCTGTATGTCTGTGTGCCAGATTTCAAGCAAATCCAAAGGAGTCACACTTGAAAGCGGTGAAGCGGATTCTTCGTTACTTGAAGCGGAAACCTAAACTTGGGTTGTGGTATCCGGCTGATAGTGATTTGGAGTTTGTTGCTTACACTGACTCAGATTTTGGAGGATGCAAGTCTTCGAGAAAGTCTACAACAGGTGGTTGTCAGTTCTTAGGAGGCAGGATTGTGTCTTGGCAATGCAAGAAGCAATCTTGTGTATCTACCTCTACGTGTGAAGCTGAATATATTGCTGCGGGTAGCTGCTGTTCTCAAGTTCTCTGGATACAACAGCAGATGCGCGATTACGGTTTGGATTTCACTCGTACTCCTATTATGAAAGACAATAATGCCACAATTTCTATAACAAATAATACCGTGAAACACAGTCGCACAAAACATATTGACATTCGTCATCATTTTATACGGGATTGTGCTGAAAAGAGGCTAATTGAATTACATCGAGTCGACACACTAGATAACCTGGCAGATCTTTATACTAAAGCTTTTGACAGGGCTCGGTTTGAACATTTAGTCAAACTCAACGGGATGAGGAATCCTGAATAACTGTTTTTTCATAAGAATTTTTGTAAATAGTTTATCGCTTTCTTAAAAATAAAAAATACAAAAACATTGAAAAATGAAAAACATAAAAAAATAGAAAATCAAAAATGAGTTATCACTGTGTGTAAAAGAAGAAATGATAGTACATCAGCAACTTAGACTGTCACACTGAAAATGAATTAAATTGCTTAAGTGTGATAGCAGCTTCATCATATGATGTACCAATAGGCAAAAGCATGAAATAATCAACTTACCAATGTGATATAAACCTAAATGAACTGTGTATAAGCGGGGAACACATAAGTGGTGTATGGTTTAATGACCTTAAATCTTGCGTTGATAGATTGCCAAAATCTGAGGTTTTGGGTCTTTATACTGTTTTTTCATCTGGGGATATCAGGGTTGTCCTTCTGCTGCATCCAGATACATGCTGACCTAGGCACAACCAGGATATATTAAAAGAGCAAAAAATGCCAAATCCCATAAATGAAGAAGCTCTCCTAGAGAGTCATTCAAAATGTGCAAAATGCATAAATCGTACCAAAAAATGGTATTTGTCTTAGCCCTCGTTAGATATTTTGGTCTCTTTGCTGTACGGAATACTGACCTGATCACCAATTATCTAAACGTTGTTTAACAAAATGGATGAATTCAGTATACTCACCTACTACGATGAATCTTTGTGCATACCTTGATCGCGGGGGTACATCCTGAAGTGGGACACGCTAATATATCAGTAATAAAATTACCTTAACGTATCATACGGTAATGGTACTAGAAATGTTCATGCATTTTGTTTAAGTGGACAAACATACTGGTAATCGTCTTGGACTGCTTTTCACGAAAAATTAAATAAAGAATTATCTAATAGTATGAAAACAGTTTAATTGTGCTGATATGATCTTCTTACCGGTGATTCTCACAAAAACAGAGTGTTTATTGCTTTTGTTATTTACTTGCTTTCAGAAAATATAAAAATCCAAAAATAGTGTCTTTTTCTGTTAAAATTCTTAATGTACGGAAAACTGTTATTCTTGGAGGAATTGTTACTGATAGGGGGAGACGGAATTAGTAAGTGAGTTCAAAATTTTAAATAGGGTCTTGTGTGTTGGACAAAACGTTTTGCGTGTTGGTGATAATTAGGAATCGCTTAATCTGTGTTATAGTTTAACCATCTCTTGAGAAATAATATTTTATTTAACTTTGTTGAAAAATTCTTATGGTTTCTCGAGATCTTTGTTTTATAGTATACAGTTTGAAGCAGTGTGTTGCTGAGAAGTTGGTGTGATGAGAAGATGAAAGTTTTATTGGATGCATGGTAGAACCTCCTTTCTACATTGCAAACAAAGTTGAAGAGTTTGAAGATGGATATGCAAATGCTGAACTGGAGTTTACTCAAGTGCTAACGTTTTGAAGATGGTGATTGGATGTATCAGCTTAGGGGGAGTCTGTTGCTGACAGAAGCTGGTAAAGCTGAAGCTATCCAAAGACCAAAGACATTGCAAGATTACATGAAGATTGCAAGATGACTGAAGATAAAGTTATTTTATGAAGCTATTGTCAAGGGGGAGTTTGTTGGTGCATATTTGTGACAACAACTTAGATTTGGTCTTTGGATATCTTGTAATTAGTTAAAACGATAAACGGTTAGCGGGTTTAGTTTTGTAATAGTTAGTTGTAATGTTTGGGCTAAGCAAAACCCAGTATGGGTCTAGGGGGGACGAATTGGGCTTGCCCATGTAGGAATCCCTAGCCCAAGTAGCAACCTTGTGTTATATAAACAAGGCTTTGCTTTAGGGTTTAGGTTAATCAGCCAAAACAGTTTTTGAGACAGATTTCGTGAGAGACAAGGTCTTGGACGAAATTGTGTGGGTTAGGGTTTGATTGATTGTAATTCTTGTAATTGATAATCAATAGAAACCCAGTTTGATTGTGAATTGCTGATTACTACTCGTTTCTGTGACATTCTGATCAAGAGGATTCCGCACTCTTGATTGGATTGACGATTCTGTTACGATCCGTACGACCAGGGGACCTACAAATAGTTTGAATTATTGGTTTAATATACAAATTTATCTAGTTGGTTATTTTATTTATTAAATAGAGTTTGAGTGGTTAGGATTGGGTTATTTGTTTATCAAGGTTGGTTAGCTATAAATAGGGTCATCATGTAATGGTTTTAGGTGTGTTTTGTTTTATAATAACGAGTAGAGAGGACTTATGCGTTGTGGCGCAGAACTGTCGGGGGCCAAATGGTCGCCTAACAATGAGATGGAAGCCGTTTGGGTCCGGGTTCATCTTGTGGGTCGCGTAGAACTGTTGTGAAGGAGATGGGATGTTTCAGTTTCGTTCTGGGTTGAGTTCAAGCATGTAGCCATGTGGGATAATTAACAAAGATGAATGATGGTGTAGTGGTTGCCTTGTTGTATGCTGAACAAGGGGTTCCAGTTCCGGTTCGAGTCCCTACCCATATGTTCTTTTTACTCCTTTTAATTCCTGATAATTTCAACATTTGCATAACAGCCACTGCACTTATATAACTTGACTAACTAGATCTACATTACATAAACTAACCTGATTTTTTTTTGAAAGGAAAAGTTCATTAAAACACCGGCACACCTCAAAACCAAGGCAGCCAACCACACAAAACAAACTACATAATTACAAATTTACACCAATCTTGCCAAGAACACGAAATACCTTTTAACCTACTATTACACTACAGAAAACCCAAAGCTTTAATATTGCTAATGATATCTTCGATCTTAGCTTCTTTGTTGTTAAAAATTACCCCGTTCCTCGCCTTCCAAATGCACCAATATCCAATTCTTATCAACCCCTTAATGATTTCCTTTTTTGGACCATTTAAGCTGACATGCTCGTGGATTTGAAGTAAGTCCTTGAACTCGAAGAAGAACATCGGAGCCACCTTACACCATCTACTAACATGATTCCAAACCGTATTAGCCACAATACAAGTCGTGAAAATGTGATCAACAGTCTCAACACCTTCGCTACATAACTTACAACTTTCATCTTATAAGATAATGTTCTGATTTTTTAAAGCTTCCGCCGTGGGAATCCTATTCATGCTCGCCTTCCATACAAAAATGTTACATTTAGCGGGAAGCCAATTGCAGTTGTTGTCTTCGACTATCTCATTATGAATCCTGCTACTATCGAGCATTTGTTTAACCGCCCCTACACTGAATGTCTCATCTATACTGCCAATCCATTTCCATGAGTCCCGAGAAGCAGCCAAAGAAACATTATAAAGTAACGTGCACAGGCCTACTAGCGCGTCCACTTCTCGACCAGCCGAGACCGGCCTCTTCCAGGCCCATTCATAAAAAAGACCACTTGTATCGGATTTGACCCACTCAACAATTCTGCACTTTTTCTCCGACTCCTGTTTAAAAATTTTCGAAAATTTGTCTTTGAGCGGCTCATTACAAACCCACGGATCTAACCAAAAAGCAGTGTTTACTCCATCACCAACATTAGTTTTAAAAAAATTCCTTGACGGCGTACCTTTGATTTTTGTTTTGGAAAGAACGTTGACGATATTATTCCAAACTCCTCCCATGGATTTTCTATTCGGGATAAAATCCCAACATAATCTAGTATTATGTATTGCTTCAATGACTTTCTTCCAAAGCATTCCTTTATCCGATAAGAACCTCCATCCCCATTTCGCTAAAAGGGAAATATTAATATTTTGCAGTTTGCTAAGCCCGAGCCCTCCATGTCGCAACCCCCGATCCCTTATCCCAAGGAACGGGCGGCCGCTAGCTAGCTATTGGTGGTATCGGTGTTTATCATTTTGGCAGCGGAATTTACATCAGGACCGTAGTTAGGAAACATTTTATCAGAGTAAAATACCACATTTTTATAATAATAAACACATGGGTAAAACCCAAGTTTCCATTACAAACATGTTTATAGGGATACACCCTATTTTATTTAAACAAAACATCTTCTTTATTTAGGTAACTTTTATAGCCACATTTTCCAAGCCTTTAGTGCTGTCCAGCTGGCTTCTATTTGGCTTCCACATTTTGTTACCTGAAACGCGTTTTAAAAACATTTGTCAATGGAAAATACTGGTGAGTGAATCCCAGTTTAATCAAAACAGGTTTTATCATTTCACATTATTGAGAGCGATTACAATGTTTATATCTACACAATTACTCATTCAGTACTGTCAATCCATGATTGGTGGGTCATATTACTCATTGGTTATCTCATTGTCCAATGGTAACGTGTTCCACATTTTGTATACAAAACCCCAACATACCGGCAGTAATTGAAGAATTACAAAGACTCAATCACTGCTAATTATAATTTAAAACATTTAAGGTTTTGTAAAAATAATTTACAAAAAGGAGATTACTCACATTGCTAGTACAATGTACACGCGTTAGTATAATAACCCAATATTTACATTAGTTATACCCTCCCCGAGACAGAACTCCAACAACTACGTCGGGCAGAACCCCGACAGCCGTTACGGAGCACTAGATCAATCGGGCAGCGTATCTAATACGTAACCGGGGGTTATGATACTTACAACGAGGCAGAGCTTCACTAATTAGGGGGTATAATGCCCGGTTATTACTTCTACACTATAGAAATTGAGAGAGAATTTTGAATTCTGAACGACGAAAATGAAATGCAAACTTCCCCTATTTATAGTTCTGATCGTCCAGCGGGTCACAGCCCGCGACAGCCAATGCTATCTTTCTCGCAGCCCACGAGATAGGTGTGTAGGGCCTAGGTTTGATCAATCACCCGGTATAGCTGCGACACGCAAGTGACACGTGGCACGATCTGGCGCGGTCTGGTGTCCAGGCGCTCGCGCCCCGCGACAGACACCCAAAGGTGTGTCGCGCCCCGCGAGGAACCACTAAACTTTGTTTTTATTTAATTTTTATAAAATAAAAGGTATTTAGGGCCATTTTACATATACGGGATATAATTTAGGACGTATAGGGGTGTTACAAATATTTTAGGGGTGTCGGAAATATTTTAGGGGTGTCGGAAATATTTTAGGAGGGTTGTTATACTCCATACCTCTTAGGAGAAGTAATCTTCTACCAAGCCACCCAGTGGAGATTATTGTTTGTATCATTTGCACCCCATAAGAATTTTCTGATTTTAGCTTCTAAATCATTTAAAACTTTGACCGGGGCCTTATAAAAAGAGAAATAATAAATCGGGAGGCTTTCGAGAACCGACTTGATAAGAGTGACCCTTCCCCCCATGGAAAGCTGAGAAGCCTTCCACTTAGATAACCTCGCATCAAAAATATCATAAACCGAATTCCAATTGGAAATTCGATTCATGTTCGCACCAACTTTCAGGCCAGGGTAAAAAAGAGGAAACTCCCCCACTTGACAACCAATAAGAGCCGCTGCTTCTCCTAATTCAGCTGGCCCCGCCCCCATCCCAAAAATACTAGATTTAGCAAAATTGATCTTCAAACCCGAGCACATATTGAAGATCCTAAGGATGCGGATAACATTCAACAGATTATCTCTAGTCTAGTCCCCAAGGATAATCGCATCATCCGCATAGCGAAGATGTGAGATAATCGGATCATTATTAGGAAGTTTAATACCATGCACATCACCAACCTCTTTAGCCTTGTCGATCAAACACGATAAAGCTTCCATCACCATAAGGAACAAAAACAGAAAGATCGAATCTCCTTGACGAAGACCTTTTGAGTACCTAAACTCAAAAGTGGGGGAACCGTTAACAAGCACCGCGGATCTAGCCGATTCCAAAATACCCTTCGTTCATAAACACCAACGATCTGGGAAGCCCATTTGGGCCATAATGGATAATAAAAACTTCCAATTTACATTGTCATATGCCTTCTCGAAGTCAATTTTCAACAAAACAGCCTTTTTCTTGAACTTATTTCCCCATCTTAATACTTCATTAACGATAAGCGGCCCATCTAAGATGTAGTTCCTACTTAAAAAAGCAGATTGAGACTCCGAGATTACCGGTCCAATAACCTTCTTCAAGCGATTTGCAAGAACTTTGGAGATCACTTTACTAACCACCCCAATGAGATTAATAGGCCTATAGTTATTCAAATCAATCTTGTCCCGAATTTTTGGAACGAGAGTGATGAATGAAGTCTTGCAGCCCACATTAATCTTCCCATGATCAAATAAATAATCCAAAAGATCTTTAAAATCCTTTTCAAATAAGTACCAAAACGTTTTAATGAATTTCATGTTTAACCCGTCCGGGCCCGGGGCCTTATCACTCCCACAACCAAAGACAACTATCTTTATTTCCTCCGACGAGAATCTACCCATCAAGCTAATTTTGTCGACCTCCGATAATTTTTTGAAGCCTTCACAAAAGAGATCAGGTCTTTCTTGAATATCCTCCACAAAGTGGTTCCTGAAAAAACACATTATCTCCTTCTTAATTTTTTAGGGTTTCAAAATCTAGGTTCCACCAATATTCAGGCCTGGTATATGGTTTTTGGCTTTCCTGTTGTTGACCAAAGCGTGAAAAAACTTGGAATTTTCATCCCCTTCAAGGGCCCATTTCATCCTAGACCTTTGCTTGATATCCATGTTTTTCTTGTAAGAGATGTCGGCAACAACTTTCTTATTTTCAGCAAAAATCCATTCTTCCTCTTCCGTTAAGTCCCTATCCTCCATAATCTTTTCCATATCCTCCATATCCTGTATGGCTTTATCGAAATCTTCATTCACATTTTTACAAAAATCATCCCTCCAGGCTTTAATTGCTTTTCTTAACACCGTAAAGTTTTTGATTAACCGGACATCAGGCGACCCTCAACTACTAATGTAAATGCTAACTTGATTTATATAACATTAACTAACTTAGTTAAGGTGTCCCTCTTATATAATTAATCAATAAACTAACTTGGGGGCTGTTTGGCAACATCTGAATAGTTAAGCTGAACCAGTAAGAGGTCTGAACCATTAAGTGCTGAACCAGTAAGAGGTTTGAACCGTTAAGAGCTTGTATAATGCTTAACCGTTCAGAGGCAAATGTCTGACCAATTCAGATTAGAGGTCTTAACCATTCAGACTTTGTATAATGCTTAACCATTCAGAGACAAATGTCTGAACCATTCAGACATATTCTCGTGAAACAAACAGTCTGAACCATTAAGTGCTGAACCAGTAAGAGGTCTGAACCATTAAGAACCTCATTAAGAGGTAAACAAACAACCCCTTGGTTAACTGAAGGACGTTATAATATAATTTCTAATAATTACAAAACAATCCCTTAACTTATAAATTGGATTAACCAACATATCTAACTCAGTTAATGGTTCCCTTTAATAAATTTAACCGAACTAACCGATAATCTTTATATGTATCAAGTTTTAACCCGGTTTTTACCCAACGTGACATCTCACCAACTTTAAATAGTTAGATAATGAAAATAACAACAATTATAACAATTTCCATTTTTATTAAATTCATCAATGGATCCGTTTTCGTAATCCGGTTCGGGTTTCGGAGATTCATTTTTGGCGGATGTTACACACCAGTCACCTTCCATCATCTTTGTTCCCCTCTTGCAAACAACCAACTAACCCTTGAGCATCATTTCCATCATGAACCACCTGTAACCACCAAGCCTTGTCGCCGCACAACCCCTCCCTTTCTACCACCATAACCACTTGCAAATCACCACTGCATCCACCGCCTCCACCCTAACATCGTGGAACCACTACCTCTACAATTGCCATGCACAATCGAAACCCCTAACCACCCACCACCATCACTAGTCACAATCCACCTCTCGACCACTGCTCACAACTGCTCCACTAGTGTTCATTTCAATTTCACTCCCTAATCCTATCCAGTGCAAATTTTAAGGTAACTGTCATCCATAATGGCTTACTTTCGATAGGTAAACCGATGATGCTTAATGATTGTGTGTGACAGATTTACGAAGCCTAGATAAATATGACAACTTTATTGTCTGATTTTGATTACTATTAACTGATTAATGTTCTCTTATCTCAGAGAAAACTGGTGTTCTTGATGATAAGGTTTGCTTGGATCTCTGATGGTGGTTTGAAAGGAGCAACGATTTGATGATATAAGTTGTTATGAATTTTGCGTTTTTCCTTAAACTTTCTTTTGGTACTTACAGGCTGCACCTATGTAATATCACGCAACTAAAAGAGTTTGTCATCATGTTGTGGAACGCAATCATGGTTATACACCGGATTACTAGAATGTCTCATCTTCCGCAACGAGGGGGCTACTGTATTTGGTGTTTGGTAGTGGGCAGGTGAGTATTTGGATTGTAGCAAGTAGAGAAATGAAGGAGCGGGTGGCATGGGGGCTGTGCATTTTTGTGGTCGGTATAATTTGTCATTTGGATACAAAATAATGCATTGATGCGTGGTAATGTGCAGGTGGTGCGTGATGGCGGGGAAGAAGTGGTGCATGGTAACGGGGAAGAAGCTAGTGGTGCGTGGGGGGGGGGGGGAAGAGATGGTGGCCGGTGGTGTTGTGGGAGGTAGGTGGTTTGGGAAATGTTTGGTAAAACGCAGGGTTGTAATATGAGAATACGTTTAAACCATAGGGACGTGTATGGATATGAAAAAAAAGGCAAAATAGTCTTTGTACCGATCAACCTAAACAGTCAACAAATAGAAGGTTGTAAAGTGAAGCGCATTGCAAACGTGAATGGTGTAAGCGTCCAATATTTTCTTAGGGGCGCCAAAATTGATTTTGGTATCAAACCACATGGTTGTAAACTTATGTTTACTCTTTATTTTAAGCTTACTTGTATTTAACATTTTCCGAGTTAACTCTTTACATTCTAATTTAGTTTCCATGTAAATGTTTCTTATTGAGGTATTTATAAAGAACACATTGAAACAAAAGGTCAAGGTTTTCTTGAAGAGTGATTAAGCAAACTCCAGCAAAAAAAAAAAAAAGAGTTTCTTGCAAACCACGGATAATCTTGGATGCCAAAAGGTTGGTTGATGATCAAAATATGTTCTAATCATTTTTAAAGTACGAATACCCCTTGAAGAATAAAATGCTACTTTGTTTGAAATTTTGTGGGTATTATTTCTTTGAAAAACTCGAAAAAGGAATTGTCACACTTTATCATTGGATGTCAACGGTGAAATTAGCAATGTCCCCAAATTTTTAATTCACACTCCGAAAAGGTTGGGTCGGCCCTATTCATTTGAACATCTTAATCAAACGATGATAGCTAAAGTCCATTAAATAAAGGCATGTTGTGTCGTTTCATGATATGAATTATTTGTTTGGACACCAATAGTGTAATAATGGCACTACAAAATGAGGTAAATTGTATTCAAGTTTGTTGAATGCGCGCGCACCTCTCGACAAACATTTCAACTTGATAAGCTTCAAAAGAAAAGAAAATAGCTTACAAACAATCATATGTCTTTATATGCGAAAGGTCACATAAAAATTTATTTTTTTAGAACATCAACTCACACTCCCATCTAATATATTCCTGATTTACTCCATTGTTTATAGTGGGACTCGACCCTGACTTCTAAGGGAGTAAAACACACCAACATTGGGGTAAATACATTTTGGTACGTTGAAGTATATTTCAAAGTGTAAAGATGACCGTTTGGGTGATTGTTGTCTCTATTAGAAGCAACTATAAGAAATCATGTGGATTGATGGTTTCAGGGAAGTAGGTGCTGATGAGGGTCGTCTCTGAAATCGCTAAAAAAATAGAGGCCCAGGTTGAGTAAGAAAAATGGGCCCTTAAAACTATAAACTTGAATGTCAATCTTTTGTTGGTTTCTGTGTAACAGTTTTATTTATTTGGGGTATGAAAAGTGTAATTTTAAACAATATTGAGCTAATGAGCTTAGTTGGGTAAATAAGTTTAATTGAAAAATGTTGTAAATTTGTGAAAATAGCATTTTTCATAAATATAGTAAAATGATTTTTTTCCTATTTTGGACTAGAAATAAATATAAGAAAATGAGCGGGTTTTATATATTTATTTGTGGGTTTGTGTTCTATGTTGGAAGAGCTTCGCAACGAACTAAACCACGTCAAAAACGGAGCTAAGATGAATGAGATATCGATGCTCAAAGTAAGGTGTTTGAAACTTAGAATGCTGAAAAATTGGGAAAGTAGCACCTTGTCCCACATAGGAGGAGAGATGAAACTTAAAGGGGTATTTAAGTGGGAACTCTCCATCCTTATTGTTTCATGGAAGCACTCACTAAGTGTACTCGCACTCGCAAACGCGCGCGCGCGTGGCGTGGGCGATGAGGCGCAATGTGGCGCTTTGATGGCGCACTTTGCACTTCGCATCGCCGCTTGAGAGCCGCCTTTGTATTTTTGACCACATGCGTGTGGTAGAGCGCAAGGGTTGCAAGGACCAAGTGTTGGTGACGTGGCATGCAGGCGCGTGACCCTGGTGGGTCCGCGCACAGGGGCGCATAACATGGCAGTCATGCGCGTACGCGCGCGAGTACACGTGGCAGGTAGGCACGCGGTTGCGCACAGAGCATGGGCACTGAAGTGACGTGCGCGGCGCACCAAAGTGAGCCAAAACGACGCGACTGTGTGGCGTGCTCGTAGAGGCTTACAGGTGACGTGGCGCACGCGCGCAGGTGCACATGGGACTGAGCCAAGGTGGCGCACACGTGCATGGAAGTGAGCCAAAATGGCGCACGCGCGCATGAGCATGCAGACCTGCGCGCGCGCGCGCAGAAACTTCCTGCAGTTAATGGCAGTGCAGTTACATTCAGCATTCGAAACTGACGAAGTCAATGGCTTTGACTGCGAATTAAATGACGAATTAAAGTGCATTGAAGACGTTTAATGCAGTTTAATTCTCCCATTAAATTCGTTTTTCAGTTTCTTTCACATCTGCAGTATAAATAGAGGACCTGCTGCAGAACCAGATACACGGAAACACAGCAACATACAATCTTCCTCACTTCTGAATTTTCTTCATCTTCAAGCAGCAAGGTACACCTTCGGGTTGGAGTCAAGACCGGCAGTGCAACTGCTTTAGCTGTTGTATCCTGGAAACAAACGTGATTTCCTGGGAGACACGAAATTTGTTTTAAGGGACCCGTGTCTAACACGATCCTCAGCTTAGAACAGTGTTTTGTTCGAATTTTTGTTCCTGTTTTACTTTTTGTTTAGTTGTAATTGTACTGTATTTTCTTTTCATTCTGTTCTTGTCCAGAATTTCAAGTTAATAAAATTTTGTATTTATTTACACGAACGGATTCCTACAATCTTAAAACAAAATTTTAAAACACCGTTCGTGTAGAATCACTAACAATTCTGCTGTGATTTCAAATATTTTTTTTTCTTCACAGCAGGTTGTGTTTTAAAAAGTTTTTCTTTGTTTTGATTCAAAGTAGCGGCTTTGTCAAAACAGAACTTTGCTTCTACTCCTTTCTGTCGTTGAGTCTTAAAAATCTCCTGTCGTAGTCTTCAAAGTTGGACTTAGAAGCTACACGGCTGGTTTTTTGAACTCCTAATAATAATAAAGTAGCATCTTTATTATTTTGAAATCAGAATTTAACTTGTTTTCTTGAAACTTTTCAGAATGTCGGCTGAAAATGTGAACACGAGCAACACCAATGTTGTTGTCGGAACCCCTGCCAACACTGTGGGAGCGTCCACAGTGGCAAATCATGCTGAACGACCCGAGAAGTTCTCGGGTCTCCACTTCAAAGGGTGGCAACAGAAAATGTTTTTCTATCTGACCACCTTGAACCTTGCGAGGTTCTTGAATGAGACCGTTCCCCAACCTGCGGAAGGGGAGACCGATGCTCAGGCTCTGAGCGCGGTAGAGGCTTGGAAGCATTCGGATTTCATTTGTCGAGGCTATGTACTCAACGGTCTCTCGGATGCCTTGTATAATGTGTACTACAATATCAAGACTTCCAAAGAATTATGGGAGTCTTTGGATAAAAAGTACAAAACGGAGGATGCGGTAACAAAGAAATTTGTTGTCGCCCGTTTCTTGGACTACAAAATGATTGATAACAAGACTGTTATGAACCAAGTCCAAGAGTTGCAAATTATACTACATGACATCCATGCTGAGGGAATGGTACTTAGCGAGACATTTCAAGTAGCAGCCATGATCGAAAAATTACCTCCTGCTTGGGTGGATTTTAAGAATTATCTTAAACACAAGCGAAAGGAAATGACGATTGAGGAACTTGTCGTCTGTCTTCGTATAGAAGAGGACAACAGGGTGGCCCAAAAAGGCACCATTTTGTAAGCTTCGGCTAAGGCAAACATGGTGGAAGTAGGAGAGTCCTCAAAAGGTAATAAGGGCAAATGGGGTAAAAAGGACAACAAAAGGAAAGCAAAGGTTAACAACCTTGGACCAAAAAAGGGGGCTGTGAAAAAGAAGCTTGCGCCTTTCCAAGGTACTTGTTACAACTGTAACGAGACGGGGCACCGTGCTAACCAATGCAAGAAACCTAAGCGTGAGCATTCGCACATGGTTGATGAGGATGGTATGCCTTTAATCGCAATGATAACCGAGGAAGCGGCTATGATTGAAGAAGTAAACGCAATGGGTGAAAGCCCAAAAGGATGGTTCGTTGACATGGGTGCAACCCGTCATGTTTGTGGAGATAAGGCTCTTTTCTCTACTTTCAAGGAAGCTTCGGGTGAAGAAAAGCTTTATATGGGAAATAAAGCTACCGCAAGCATCAAAGGGGAAGGCACTGTCATCCTGAAGATGACTTCTGGCAAGGAGTTGACCTTGACCAAAGTGCTTTATGTCCCAGAGATATGGAAGAATCTCGTGTCGGGATGGATGCTCAACAAGTTTGGATTTCATCTAGTGTTTGAATCGGACAATTTTGTCTTGTCTAGACATGGAATGTTTGTTGGAAAGGGCTATGCCCTTAATGGTATGTTCAAAATGAATGTAATGGTTGTAAACCAAAACAAGAAAATGAATGAAATTTCTACTTCTACTTACATGATTGAGTCTTCTATTGTTTGGCATGGTAGATTAGGACATGTAAATTTTAATTCATTACGACGTTTAATTAAATTAAACTTGATACCAACATTCCATATCGATTCCGATCACAAATGCGAGACATGTGTTGAATCCAAACTTACGAGATCATCGTTTAAATCGGTTGAACGAATAACCGAACCCCTTGATTTAATTCATACCTATGTGTGTGATTTAAAAGCGGTTCCCTCATGTGGAGGAAATAAGTACTTCATCACGTTTATTGATGATTGTACGAAATATTGCTACGTGTATTTACTTAAGAGTAAAGACGAAGCAATAGAGAAGTTTATCTTGTACAAAAACGAAGTTGAGAATCAACTTAAAAAGAAGATAAAAGCTTTGAGAAGCGATAGAGGAGGTGAATATGTTGCACCTTTTGCGGAATTATGCATAAAAAGTGGCATTGTACATGAGTATACACCTCCTTATTCTCCACAATCAAATGGCGTTGCGGAACGAAAGAACCGCACATTGAAAGAGATGATGAACGCCATGTTGATAAGCTCGGGAGTGAACCGAGAAATGTGGGGGGACACCATTCTCTCAGCAAACTATCTTTTGAACAAGATACCCTTGAAAAATAGGGACGAAACTCCATATGAGTTATGGAGAAAAAGGAAGCCTTCATACAAATACTTGAAAGTGTGGGGGTGCCTAGTAAAGGTGATTGTACCACCTCCTAAGGCTCTTAGGATAGCACCCAAAACTGTTGATTTCATTTTCATTGGATATGCACATCAAAGTAGTGTACATCGTTTTCTTGTACATGAGTCCAAGAATCCCGATGTACATAAACACACTATCATGGAGGAAAATCCTAACATTGTCTCATATTTTTAGAATGTGTTTCGTATGTTAGGACAAACACATGCAACTTCATCAACAGCACTCGATGAAGCAGGTCCAAGTTCATCTACAAGGTTAGATGAAGCGGGTCCAAGTTTATCTACGAGAATAGATGAAAGACATGAACGACCTGAGGTCGAGGAGGGTGAGCTTAGACGAAGTAAACGACAAAGGGTTGAAAAATCCTTTGGTCCAGACTTCATGAGCTACATGGTTGAGGGTGAGTCCAATACCTACCACGAGGCGGTCACCTCCGCAGAAGGACCTCAATGGCAAGAAGCAATTAAGAATGAAATTGATTCTATATTGCAAAATCATACTTGGGAGTTAGTAGATCTTCCACCTGGTTGTAAACCACTTGGATGTCGTTGGATATTCAAAAGGAAGATGAAAGCTGACGGAAGTATTGATAAATACAAGGCAAGGTTAGTAATCAAAGGATTTAGACAAAAGGAGGGTCTAGACTACTTTGATACTTACTCGCCTGTGACGTGAATAACCTCTATAAGATTGGTTCTTGCAATTGCGGCTCTAAGAAATTTAGAAGTTCACCAAATGGATGTAAAGACCGCATTTCTAAATGGCGATTTAGAAGAAGAATTTTACACGGAACAACCTGAGGGTTTTTCCGCCCCAGGAAACGAGGGCAAAGTATGTAAATTGGTCAAGTCTTTGTATGGCTTGAAGCAAGCTCCAAAACAATGGCACCAAAAGTTTGATAATGTCATGATTGACAATGGTTTCAAAATAAATGAGTGCGACAAGTGTGTTTGTTTTAAAGACACATCATGGGGTTATGTAATTTTATGTCTTTATGTAGATGATATGCTTATCATTGGGAGTGATGATAACATGATCAACTCAACGAAAGACATGTTGAAAGCGAGGTTTGACATGAAAGACATGGGTCTCGCGGATGTGATTCTTGGAGTAAAAATCACTAGAACCCAAAAATGGTTTTGTGTTGAGTCAATCTCACTACGTGGATAAGATCCTTGGGAAATTCAATTCGGACGATACGAGTATAGCTCGCACTCCAATTGATAATACCTAACGCCTAAGGAAGAATAGAGGCGAGAGTGTTGCTCAGTTAGAGTACTCAAGGATCATTGGTACTCTCATGTATCTAATGACATGTACTAGACCCGACTTAGCGTATGCTGTGAGCAGGCTAAGTAGATACACCAGTAATTCATGCGTGGAACATTGGAAAGCTATCACGAGGGTGCTTAGATACATAAGATACACAAGAGAATATGGATTGCATTATACCCGTGATCCAGCAGTGATCGAAGGATAAACTGATGCGATCTGGATATCGGATATAAAAGATCATAGATCGACAAATGGATATGTGTTTACACTTGCGGGAGCAGCTATAGCTTGGAAGTCTTCCAAGCAAATGGTTATAGCTAGATCCACGATGGAATCCGAATTCGTCACTTTAGATAAAATTGGGGAAGAAGCGGAGTGGCTACGTCAATTTATGGAAGATATTCCAAAATGGCCTAAGCCGTTGACGGCGATTTGCATACATTGTGACAATCAATCGACGCTTGTTAGAGCACAAAGCGCGATGTACAATGACAGATCAAGGCACATTCGATGTAGACACAACACGGTACGGCAACATATCTCAACGGGTGTTATATCAGTTGACTATGTTAGGTCAAAGGAGAATATTGCTGACTCGTTAACAAAAGGCTTAAGCAAAGATAAGGTGTATAAATCATCAAGAGGAATGGAACTAAAGCCCATAGATGAAGGGAATATGAGGGAAACCTAACCTAGTTTACTAGATATCCCAAGATCTAGGTTCAATAGGCAAACTTAATCATAAACCCAACGGGAGTCACTGTGGGGGGTGCCCCAAAATTAATAAAGGGAGTTGTATACTTCCTAGTCCATTCCAATCAGTGACATGAAGGAAAGATTAAGCATGTTGAGGTTAAGGATTTTGAGTAAATCCAAAATTTAACCATGATGCTTTTAGTGATTCAGAGGAATCACCTATGTTAGAGAGAAGTGGGGTCGCTTCGAATGGATTTGTGGGGAGGCGCAAATCCTAGAGCTCTCGCAGAACCTGGAAAGTGTTCCGTGACCATAAACGGACACAACCATGAGGACTTGACTCAACTAGGGAGAGTATTGTGTGAATGTATATTGTCGCCTACATAAATGGGGGATTGTTCAAAGACACCGCGTCTACAAGACCCTAGGAGGCTAAGTATGCTTCACAAAAGAAGGTTCAAAGGTTACACCTACCTATCTTGCAATACTCAACTGTTGAAAGTGTATCGTTGAAACTTGATAGATCGATTTCTATTCATGTGGGGGATTGTTGGAAATTTGTGAAAATCACATTTTTCACAAATATAGGAAAATGATTTTTTCCTATTTTGGACTAGAAATAAATATAAGAAAATGAGCGGGTTTTATATATTTATTTGTGGGTTTGTGTTCTATTTTGGAAGAGCTTCGTAACGAACTAAACCACGTCCAAAACGGAGCTAAGATGAATGAGATATCGATGCTCAAAATATGGTGTTTGAAACTTAGAATGCTGAAAAATTGGGAAAGTAGCACCTTGTCCCACATAGGAGGAGAGATGAAACTTAAAGGGGTATTTAAGTGGGAACTCTCCATCCTTATTGTTTCATGGAAGCACTCACTAAGTGTACTCGCGAAGGGTGCGGAGCACCCTAACTCGCACTCGCACTCGCACACGCGCGCGGCTTGGGCGATGAGGCGCAATGTGGCGCTTTGATGGCGCACTTTGCATTTCGCATCACTGTAACACCCCTAAAATATAGATTATATATATATACATTAAAACTCGGTAA
This sequence comes from Helianthus tuberosus, assembly GCA_030545235.1. Classification (NCBI taxonomy): domain Eukaryota; kingdom Viridiplantae; phylum Streptophyta; class Magnoliopsida; order Asterales; family Asteraceae; genus Helianthus; species Helianthus tuberosus. Next base: position 194,220,131 of record CM060418.1, read on the forward strand.
AAGCCAAGATAAAATAACTAGGATAAATAACCTAGTTAGCCATGAGTTCTTGGATTTAATAAGAAATCTAGTTAAGAAAGTCCCTTTATAAAACTTGAACAAGTAAAGCGGCTAAAGTTGACAAAAGTTAAAATGGATTTTTATTTATTAAAGATTTAACACCAAAACACACACTTTGTGTGTGTTCTGGTCGCGTACAACACAGGAGCCAGGAAAGCTCCCCAAAACTCAAACCCTAATCTACAAATTTCTTCAAATTGAGAAGCCAAATCAAGTTCAAATAAAAAACCAAGCTCAAACTAGTGATCCCTGAAGTGAGGGGATCATAAGGTATGTCGAATTTATTCTTTTGGTTTCGATTTGATTACTTGATGAACACATGAAGTAGAAATCTGAACTTGAATGTTTGATTTTTGAATGAAGTTATGATAAATTCATGATTTAGAACAAACCCTAGTCAATAGTTTGATGCATTAGTGTCAATAAACATAAGATTCATAATCATCCATTTATGAGTTAAATGAGTTTTGTAGAAAGATGATGAACACTAGAATTATGATTATCAATCTAGTGTTATTTGAACTCAATGAAATAAGTCTAAGTGTTGATGTGTAAACTAGATATTGAAATTGTGAAAAATGCTCAAAATTGGCTAAGTAACTAGTTAAGGAACTTGATTATTGATTTTGTAAAATTATGCCCTCTAGGTGTTTGTTGAAATGCCTAAAAGAAAACTAGATGTCGAAATTTTGAGTAAAAACGCATATTTGAATGTTATGGTGAATTATGCGTTATAGGAAATAATAAGAGTTCTAAACAAGTTGATGATTGAACTCTATAGGCAAAGGAATTGATTTTTCAAGCGGACGAGCCGAAATTGATACGCGCTTGAAGGAAAAGCACTAAAGGTACACGACTTGTCGTTTCGTTACATTTATGTAGACAAGCCTAGTTGTAGATATGTTTAATGTTGTTACAGAGAAATAGTTGGCATATGTATGATGTCGAAATAGTGAAATTGTAATCATTTGGTAAGTCTAAGAAGTGATGGAATTCACTCGACAAACCAAACGGGTCAAAATAAATAATTGGTTAGATATGTTTATTGATAATATTGTTTAACTAGTCATATTGGGAATGAAAGTAAAGTGATGTAACTCACTAGATAAAGAACGGGTTAAAATAATGATCGAAATGGTAATATTGAAAGTGACTTAAACGTCACTCGTTAAATCTGAGTTATAAAAGCGTAAACCATGGAATGGAAGTGATACGCTAAGGTTGACAAGCCCAGGAATGGGTAATTATGGTTATAAACCAATATTGATGAATGATGCAAGTACGAACTATGGTTTCGTTATATTATGTTGATTATGTATTTTTGTTAGTCGACCTTGAATTAGCATATTATGTGAGCTTGACATATAGATGAAGTGATGAAGTTCATCAAATAACCAAACGGGTCAAACAATGGATAAATATGTTAGTGATAGAATGCAATATCCCAAGGTATTGGTTGCACCAAGTTGATTTTTATGAACCCTTGAGATTGGGTCAAACAATTAGAAATAACTTGCAAAATCGCATAAAACAGCATGCTTGAAATGTGGAAAAACGAGCATGGAACTCTATTGCGAGCGTAAAACCATGTAATGGTGATGATACACCAAAATTGATAAGCCCGGGAATGGGTAAATAAGTCTAGCAATTCCATAAAACTGAATGATAAAAATTATGCTACATAGCAAACGGGTCAAACAATTGAAACGTGGATTTGTAAACAATTTGTTTATAAAATGGGTTTCAATGCGTGAAATTTGAATGATTGGATCCGAAATTTTATTACTGACGCATAGGAAAAAGAACCGACTAAAACGGACATGTAGGTAAAAAGTTATGAGCCTTAGAAGTTGATAATTTGAAAGAAAATGGTGCTGGGCAAAAATGCAGGTTTTAACCTGCTTTCGCTGGAAAACGGTCTCCCCCTCGGCACGCGAAGGGAGTCATTTGTTCTAGTGCGACACGCGGGCGCGCTCGCGGCTCGCGAAAGATAACATGAAGTCTGTCGCGTGGCGCGACAGACCAAAAATTGAAATTTTATTTTTGTTTTTAATTATATGATGCCCGAACTTGTTTATTCATGTTATATTGTTGTCAAAACTAATGTTTAACATGGTTTTGACATTAGGTGATGTTCGTCTCACTCCGGATGCCGATCAAGCAAGAATTCAAGAACCGAACACAAGTTTTTGAAGCTTCCGCGCTAATCTAATCTTGTTTTGAACTATGTTTATTTTATAATCACTAAACTAAATGTTGAAAGTTTAAAGTTAGTTCTCAAATTGGAATACCGTAACCTTGTAACTTGTTATTATAACTAAGTTTCGAAGTAATGCATTTTGGCTTTTAAAAATGCGTGTTTTTATTTAAAATCTTAATTAAATGAGACGGGTGTTACAATCACCGCGAGCCGCTTGAGAGCCGCCTTTGTATTTTTGACCACATGCGTGTGGTGGAGCACAAGAACCAAGTGGTTGGTGACGTGGCATGCAGGCGCGTGACCCTGGTGGGTCCGCGCACAGGGGCACATGACATGGCAGTCATGCGCGTACGCACGCGAGTACACGTGGCAGGTAGGCGTGCGGTTGCGCACGGAGCATGGGTGCTGAAGTGACGTGCACGGCGCACCAAAGTGAGCCAAAACGGCGCGACTGTGTGGCGCACGCGCGCATGGGACTGAGCCAAGGTGGCGCACACGCGCATGGAAGTGAGCCAAAATGGCGCACGCGCGCATGAGCGTGCAGACCTACGCGCGCGCGCGCAGAAACTTTCTGCAGTTAATGCCAATGCAGTTACATACAGCATTCGAAACTGACGAAGTCAATGGCTTTGACTGCGATTTAAATGACGAATTAAAGTGCATTGAAGACGTTTAATGCAGTTTAATTCTCCCATTAAATTCGTTTTTCAGTTTCTTTCACATCTGCAGTATAAATAGAGGACATGCTGCAGAACCACATACACGGAAACACAGCAACATACAATCTTCCTCACTTCTGAATTTTCTTCATCTTCAAGCAGCAAGGTACACCTTCGGGTTGGAGTCAAGACCGGCAGTGTAACTGCTTTAGCTGTTGTATCCTTGAAACAAACGTGATCTCCTGGGAGACACGAAATTTGTTTTAAGGGACCCGTGTCTAACACGATCCTCAGCTTAGAACAGTGTTCTGTTCGAATTTTTGTTCCTGTTTTACTTTTTGTTCAGCTGTAATTGTACTGTATTTTCTTTTCATTCTGTTCTTGTTCAGAATTTCAAGTTAATAAAATTTTGTATTTATTTTACACGAACGGATTCCTACAAAAAATGAGATTCATTATTTAATGGGCCAAAACTAAACGGAACGTTAATGAGTTTAACAAACAAATCTTTTATCTTAAAAAGTTATATATATATATATATATATATACATGCAATATATCATATATTGCATATATTCAAGATAAGATGTATTCCATATATGTAGTATTATACATTGCATATATGTAATATAAAGTTTTCTGGTTTTCTCAATAGAAATGAGTTATGATAACCTACTTTGCTCCTCCGCAAGGCCAGCCTTGGATGAAATGAGTCATGAAGTTACAGTTTGAATAATAATTTTTGGTTTTATATTTTCACTGATTATTTCCTTCGGTTTCTATTGTATTTCCCACCTATTTAAAGGCCTCAATATACGCATCAATTGTTGGCACAATGTGATCTTCTGGGTCTTTACATTTCTCATACTCCAAGAGATACATACATATTAGTTATGTTTTAAGCATAACTAATTTTTTATGGTTCCACACCTGTGCTTAGGCAGAGCACATTCAAACACTCACTTCCCCCTTTTGTATAGGAGTACTTAGTTTCATCTCTTTATTTAATTACATGCTATCTATATCAAAATCTCCAATATCATCCATGGAACCATGATTTGCAACTGGAGCATTGTTATATGGAAAAGCAAATTCAGACAACCAAGCTTCAGAATCACCACTAGTCATAGTGTTTTCGTACCTACAACGGAAGAAGATACATTTTAAACAAGTCCAATGTCCCATAGGCCATAGTCAAATGAATATGAAAGTTTTTAAATGACCTACCATAATGGATCAGCTTTAAGATGATCAATATCCATGGAATCAAGATGGACCCTGGCCGGATATATATTGTCATCTTGATTTTCCATCAGATCACCAATAGTTGCCATGAGACTAGGATGAGCGTGTTCAGACTCAGACTCGTTCCAATCTCCTGTATCACCGCTTGCCTCACTTGCAAATGGATTGGTTCGAATTTCTTGGGCAGATGGTATGGAAGTCATAATTTCTTCCCCTGACAATCCTTCATCCCTACATAGGAAGAAGATACATTGTAAAATAGTCCAATGTCCCATAGTGAGAAATGACAGTAAAAGTTTTAAAATGACGTACGGGTTGGAGATCAAATCATCATTCAGCGTTACAAAAGACATAGTCCCAGTTGTATTTCGTATACATGGCCACTCAGGAATTCCTACGCTCCTACAAAGATTCCTAAAGGTACTTTCTGGTACTGCGCAAGGAGTACAAGTGTAGGTCAGAAATAAAATGGTAATACTTGACACAAACGTTATTAATCATATATGTGGGTGAATGAAACTTACGTGGATGTTTAATGACTCCTTCAAGTGCTTTTGCAGCACAGATACTTCTCAGTCCGAAATATTTATTAAGACAACAGTAGCTAATAAGGGGAGATGTGTGTGTCATGCGGCTCCTTTCTTTGGGACGTATATAAGTCCTCATTGTGCTATCAATTTGCATTGTTGTTTGCAAACCGGCATGCTGCAAGTGAAGCAATATTATAAGAATAATATCATAAATGACCCCTAGCTAAACACAAGGCTATATATATTTAATTAGCATAAACTAAAGTAAGTTTAAATGTTGTATACTTACATATATTTAGTTTATACAAGCATACAATATGTAGATTAGAAAGGGCAGGACAAACCTCAATGACTCCTTTAGCTACAGTAATATCATTGCTATAATCCCTGGGTGTATCGGTGACAACCTCAAGCACACCAACACATTTGTTAGCGTTAATCACAGGAACAGCATATGATCCCCATTTCTTAGTAAAAATAGCATGTTCACACGGAGTACTATGATGATGATCTTCATGGTATTCATGCACATTTTGAGTCTGTTGAGGAGTGCAGTACAGGTACGCCATGCCTGCAAGACCGAATGCTGCTTCTTCCAATTCCTTTCTATACACATAGAGTTTTTTGTATAAACAGGCTACATGGAACGCATGAAGTTCTTTGTTGTTCCCAGAAAGACGAAAAGGCTGACATGTTGTAGTAAGCACAAATATATATTTTTTAATTTCTTCTGCAGCCCAAAACAGAACAGTAACAGATTCACCATCTTGAAGTGGTAAATTTTGAAGGGTAGAAATGATTTTTTTCTTCACCTCTCCATCAATGTGAACATGAATATCTGTATAATTAAAACTGTTAGAACAATGAAGCTAGGAACTAGTATATAACAACATTGTGTACTAATAATTAAAACAAAAAGGGAAAGAGAACTTTTAGCTGCGGACGCTAAAGTTTATAAAGTGGAGCAATTATTTATTAATTAACATAGAACTTCATCATGATCATTGCAATAGTTGACCCAAACTACTTACATGCAAGTATTTGCGTTTGATTTGTGGAACAAATTCAGTAATTAATTTATAAAAGGTATCTAACAAACTCATCTTGATACAAGTGTTGTTTCAACACTTAAAAAGTACTAAAATCTCCAGAAAATTCAGATCCGTAGACCGGATCTATTTCATCCCATAAACAGGGGAGTTTTTATTGAAAATAAAAGTAGATTTTGTATGGCAAGTAGCAGAAACTAAATCAGCCCCCTTTAATGGACTGATCAACAAAATCCCCTTTTTTTTCTTGATCAAACAAAGCTAAAAACAACCATATATCACATAACAAATAAAGTCAATAAGGAGTAAGTAAGTCTACATAGAATATAACTGCACACTAACACAACTAGCATCCGAAGAAGGCTTCTCTTCTATGCCCACAACCACAAAACAGGAGTAGGTAGCTTGTAGCATCTTAGAAAAAGTCGTAAACGATGGAGGTACTCAACCGTCAGATTTGTAAGTGAGGGATAAGCCAAAGAGTGATATTGGGATTAAAGATTGCATTTGAACAACAGATGGAGAGATAGAAGGAGAGAGATGCAAGAAGAGTATCTGTTGGATAATTTGAAAAACTAGAAAGAAATAAATACTAAAGAACAAGAAACAACTTGTTTCCTAAAAACAATTAGCAGTAATTGAACCATGAATTTTCTGTAATTAGTTGAACTTACGGTTAATGATTGAAGAGGATTCACCAGGTGAAACCACAGCTGTGGTTTGCTCAGTGCAGCTACTGCTCATACTAGAAGAGGCCATCATTAACCAATTTGATCTTCTAGTTGAGGAACTGTGCCTTGAACTATGGCAGAGACAACCAACTGTGAGAGTTCTGTGAACTGGTTCAATCATATTTATAAACCAGACCACGATAGGGTCCACACATCATATTTGGGGGTCCAAATAGATTATTTGAGGTTCAAATAGCAAAAGTAATAGAAAGCAAATTTCCAATTTGCATGTTAAAGGAATCATTTGACAATTCTTTTTACTCCGCATACATCTATAGCTAGATCTCCACCTACCTTAATCGAACAACAATTGTATTATAGCAATATCTGTATCTATGTGTGAATATTATTTTTTTGTAAATGGAACTTTGATATTAATTTAACTAGTTACATATATATCACTGTTTACGTGTATAAAATTTGTATAAGTTAATACAATACATTAAAAAAAGTTAAATGTAAATTAATCATGTAAACTATCAACAAATTATGATTAGTAAATATAAAATAATTATTTATAAAGATTAAAAAAATATCAAATCAAGTATAGATATTCTTACAGACCAAAACACAGAAAATTATGAAATCATATTTTGAGGATCACGGTGTTAACTTAAAAAAAATATTAAATTTTTTTTTTTCTTACAACAAAACTATATATATATTTTTTTCACAAAGAAGCTATGCGAAATAGCATTAAATGAAACAGTTCAGAATTATGCAAACCAACTTCTTCTTATATTAGTGTCGATGGTATAATTCTCGGTTATTTCCTAGTAAATTATATTTTTTGCAATTGTACACGTTGACCCGGACCAATCATATAAGCAAGACAAGGGTTCAATTAGTACTGCACATGCGGGCCTACACCATCCAATTGGCCAATATAGCCCGGATTTCTTGGGATTGAGGACTATAACCAAATTATTATTTTGAACTTAGGTTGAGTATATAATATATTTAATGTATTATACTTTTTGAATATTTAGCATATGTAGTGATGGTTGGATTTGAGAGGTAAAAATCTTTTTAATAGGGTTTTTAATTTTTATTTTTAATCTTACACCTTCATTAAGTTAAAGTTTATTAAATAAAAATATTGATATAATCCTACAAAGTTTTTTATTTTTATTTTTAATCTTACACCTTCATTAAGTTAAAGTTTATTAAATAAAAATATTGATATAATCCTACAAAGAAATCAGCGAACTTTAGTATTAACAGTCATAACGTTTAGCGGTGATTGAAATGAGTTCCCTTATAAATTACCAAACTGATTTCTGGTCTCAACTTTCCCCCTTATTTTTCTCTATCCGATATTAGCCTACAATTTTACAAACCTCACGAACTCATCATGACATTGATGGAAAATATGAACACAACAACACTACAATTAAAACTTCCTATGGTGTTCTTGCTCGCATGATATTGATGAAGAACATGTGTGCATATTGGTGTACGTTACACATTTTACTCATGTACATATTACGTTTATGTTAATAATTGTGCAAGTATTTTTGCATAAATTTTATGTAAAATAGAAGAAATAGAAGTACTCTAATGTTATTTATTTTGCATAAATTTTATGTAAAATAGAAGAAATAGAAGTACTCTAATGTTATTTATATATACACATATTTGTATCATGTAAATTATTCTTTCCTGTTCATTTAACCTGTTAGAATGAAAGATAAGACCACCCAGTGATGCCAACAGAAAGGTTTATAAACTGGTATTTGTGGAGGATGGACTGGTCCATGCTTTGTTCAAAGGGCCATTCTTAAGAGGTTGACCGTTCTCTTACTATAAAAAATGAAAGACATTAAAAATATTGATAACTCGCCTTGCCAATTAGACCAATCTCCCACCAATGCTATTTATTTATTGATAAAATATATATTCAATGACGTGAAATGTTTAAGAGTTAAAAAAAATATTAATTTAATGACAAACATAAAAATTATCCAATCTCTGTAAATAAGTTTGTGGAGAAAATTGTGAACCTCAAACATGGAGCGATTGGAAAAGTCGGTAAAGATGAACCGACAATCGTAGAAATTTTGTTTTCTTGTAGCAAATTTCCTTTGATTGCGGATACAATATTGAAAGTTCAAAGTTGGGGTTGAACATGCATGACTGATACAAGTGGAAGACAACTCATAGCAACCGGTTTCTGTCAATTTTAAAGATAAATTATATAAATCATTCAATGGTTTAATATAAACTAGTAAAGTTACCTGCGTATCGCAGCAGGCTACCGAAATTTGGTTGGTATCATTTTGGCTCGTTACGATTACGGTACAGGCATCAGCTACGTGAAACCTAAAAACAATAGAGTCGTAATATGGACAAAAAAATATTGGTACGTGTTTGACATCAATCGAAAAACATAAAAACGAATATCTAATTTAAAAGATTAAAGGGCAATGTAAGGAGTTTAAAAAATTATTAACAATAATAAATCAAGTCTAGAAAATTCTATAATAAATCGCATTTTTAGCACTCATTTGAATTTTTTTTTACGTTCGTTCGTTTAATTAATGAGCCGGATGTAAACGATTAAAGGGTTGTAAACGAACCGGATGTTCAGTGAAGAGTTCGTGAACCGTTCGGCAGGAAGTTCGTTTACGTTCGTTCATTAGTTTAATTAATGAACGAACATGAACAAGAAAATTTTTTCGGTTAGCTAAATGAATGAACACAAACATATGTCTTGTTCATTCAATAACGTTCTGAACGTACAGTAATGTGTTCGTGAACATTCGTTCATGTTGTTCGTTAAAGATTTTTTAACATTTATTTATTTTATCTAAACTTTTTATATTCTTTAATTCTTATTTATCTTTTTATTCAAACAAATAAAATAGGAAACCCTATCTCCACCTTCTTTATGCACGCACCACTTTACTTTTCATTATTCACATCATAAAATACTATGCACTTTTGTTCAACGTTGGGTCTAGCGCCACTCCCTCTCACCATCTACTTCTAGCCACCATCGTCTTCGCCGATTTTATCTATGTTTGTGAACCGTTCGTAAACATGTTCATTTCCTTAATGAACGAACACGAACATAAAATCTTGTTTGATAAGTGTGCATGAACCGTTGTTGAACACATTATATCCTTAACGAACGAACACGAACAAAGCCTTGTTCTTTTCGTGTTCGTTCGGTTCGATTACAACCCTACTTACAACACAAAATAAAAAAAAAACACTATATTTTGAATTCAACTCTGTTTTCAATTACAAGTACATCATCACTCGCAACCTTATTTCGAAAAAAAGATTATATCGAGATGTGGATAAAATTTGACATGTCTAAATGGCATACTCAAAATATCATAAAAATTGTTATTTGTACCTCTGATATAAGGTTTTTAACTATTTCTCAATTGAACCCTATAGAGTTTTGTACCTTTACTTCATATGTATTCATATTTATTATGATATGTTTTGTAAAATCTATATTCTATATCCTTACATTTACAAAGGTGTTGTATAATAACTTGGTATTTGGTGGGTTTTTTTTTTTTTGTCTTTTTGTTTTGCTTTTTGATTTTTTTGTTGGGTTTTTTTGTTTTTGTATTTTTGTGTACTTATACCTTTCAATTTTTAACATTAACATTAACATTTATAACCGTTAACTTTTTAAAAACTTTGTAATCGAGTTTTACGTGTTTATTTTATATATGTGTTGGTATAAATTCAAATTAATTTACGCTAGACTATAGTAAAAGTGATATAATCATAGGGGCCAAAAACGTAATTTACTCTAGACTATATTTATATTTAGTTTTAATTGCAAAAGATCATTTATATTTAGTTTTAATTGCAAAAGATCTCTGGGATGCAAGTTCTAGGACTTGTCTAACTTTTGTATCCTAAGGACACATATAAGCAATGGACTATTAATTAAATACAATTATTTCTTATATCAAATTTATTGCGATTAAAACACACGTAACTTTGACAAATAAAAGCACAATCTAGTAAAAGTAATTCTTTAAATGTTAGATAAAAGAGTTCTAGTAACAAAATAACTTAAACGTATTAGGGTGCACGGTATGGTTTGCGGGGACTAGGGTGATTGAGTGGAGTCACCGATCGGTGATCACACCGTGGTGATTGAGTTAGGGTGTTTGAGTAGGAGAGAGGGTGAGAAATCGGTGTATAGTCACCGAAGGTGGAGAAGAAAAAAGGGAGGAGAGAGAGAGAGAGAGGAGAGAAGAACCAATCAAAGTAGGAGAGAGGAGAGAGAAATCAGGTGTTTGGGTGGGTGTTTAACCATACCTAGTGTTTGAGTAGAAAATAGGGAGTGAAGGGGGGAGTTGACATGGCTTTATATCATTGGGTAGAGAAAACTCAATCACCACCATACCGCCTACTCTAACACTGTTTTCCAGAGTTTACTAACGGAAGGAAAGGAAAGGAAACAAAAAGAAAGTAAAAATATTTTGTGTTCCAGAGTTTCATTTAAGGAAGGAAAAGAAAGGAAAATAAAACATGTCGTGTTCCCGAGTTTCATTTAAGGAAGGAAAAGAAAGGAAATGAAAGGAAAACTAGGCTAAATTCTTTAATTTTTCTTTCCTTCCGATTTGGGAGGAAACGGTGGGAAAGACATCTTTTTTTTTTTTTCCTTTCTCGTCATTTCCTTTCTCACTTTTGCTTTCTTTTCTTATCCCTCATTAAGTTAACTCGGGAACAGAGCGTAAGGGGAGTGGGGGTGGTTACAAGTGATGAAATTCCATCACTCACAAACATCCAATCATGTTCTGCCATGTCAGCAACCACTATTCTATCACTCACAACCATTTTTTAGTGGCGGTGGTCATCACTAGTGATGGAATTCCATCGTACAAGTATTAATACACAACGTACAAGTCATACACATACAATCAATTTTTTACAACGCGTGATAAATTCAACGCGTTCTTTTTTTCACGAGTGATGGGAGTGGTGGCGGCGGTGTTCCAAAAAAAAAACGAGTGATAGAATTCTAGCACGCTCCCACCCCCACTCCCCTAATAGTGATAGTGGAGGAAAAGATATGATTCAAAGTACGTCAAATGATATGAATAGACTACTAACTTAATTGACCCACTCAACTTGCTTAGCCCATTAGGAATACCTAATAGTGCAACCCCCTCCGAATGTTTCAGTTAGAAGCATGGTTGCAAAAGTCGCTAGGCGCTCCCTAGTCGGATTCGGGAGTACTCGGGAAGTACTCGGGGGTATTCGGGAGTACTCGGGGAGTAATTGGCCTGGGAGAAGAGTAATCGTGCCTCGGCAACCTACCTTGTAGCGAGTACTCGGGGAGTACTCGGAGCCTAGGCGAGATTTTTACAACCATGGTTAGAAGTGTAAAATTTCCGATTTTTTCGTCCAAAAATTCTAAAATTATAAAGGATCGCCCCCCCCCCCCCCCCCCCAATTATTTTGCCTAAATATTTATACAATATATAAATTGGGTCCCATGACTCTCCGCCCCCCGGAACTTTTAGTCAAGCTCCGCCACTAAAAACTATGTTCTTTAACACAAATAAAGAGAGGATAATTATTTATTTTAATTGAAAAAAAAAAAGCCTTACCATAAATCAGCTCGTGTAATGTGATATGACTTAAATGCATAATAGCGATAAAGGATGAAAACATACGACTCAAAACATGTCACATCATATGAACTGGCTGCTTGCTTAATTAATTGATCCCCTAACTAACCTGACCTGATATCCTAAAATAAGTCCATTCTAGAATGTAACTGAACCCAAAAGATCGATGGCCTGTTATTTGCACCTCAAATAAATTTATGACTATTTTCTCAATTGAACCTGTATATAAAGATGACCGTGCCATCTCATTTCTTGCAAGTTACTCCCAGTCCAAAAAATCTTTCTAGATTTCGACCAACAATGGAGTCCAAGATAGATAACATAATCAGGAAATTTGATTTCAATGGTCATGAAGGTTCCCTTCAATATTGGGAATACAAACAGGATGGCCGAAAGGGGGTTCTTAGCATGGTGGGTCAACCTATTCTGTCAACTCAAGGCCAGAAAAGCAAAGGGCTTAAGAATTACAGGAACCGCTGCTTCAAGTACGGCAATGCTTCTGTTGGACCAGACACAGAGGTTGATCAAGAATGGCTGGCTGGCCTAGCAGCTCAAAAAAGGGTTCCACTTCAAAGGACAAGCCGTGACCCTAATCAAATTTTAGGGCAGTTAGTTGTGCCTGTATTTTCTTATCAAGGTGCTGATCAGAAATTCACAGGGGTCATAGAGCTTACCACGACTTTGCTAAAAATAAGTTATGACGAAGAGCTCAATCAGATTCAAAATTTATTGAAGGTTAGTTATTTTAGTTTAGTTGTATGGGTCATAATTTCATTTACCAGTTGACATATACCGGCCATTTAAAAATTTGTGCATCGCTACAACTAATTCTCATACTAGATATTACAGCCAAAATCTCAAATATCGGCAACCCAAGCTTTTTAAGTGTTTCAGAAAAATAAAAAAATCCTTTTAATTAAACTTGATTATCTATTCGAAGATGGTACTTCCAAGATTCAATGTTAACGTACTGTCTTGCTCAAACTACCAAGAGAATAACTACTTTTTAAACTTTTTTTTTTTGTTTCCTTGATATAGTATGCAAACATTTTACATACAAACTCATGCACACCTTACGATTGGGTCATATATATGCAACTTAAAAAACTACTCATAAAAATTTTGTTTTCTAATCCTTTGTAGTGGAATACGCTTAAAGTAAAATACGGGGCAGATATCTACAAGTTTGAACTATCCTGGTCCTCTGGGATAGGAGAAGTATGGGAGAACGTGACAATGAGAAATAAATCAGTGAATCAGAAAAGTTTTCGACTTGAGTATAAAGCCGGCAACCGCCTTATACGTATTTCAAATGATGACCATCTCCGGGCTTGCATAGCCAACTCAAGTTCCAATGCAATCTACATGTTACTTAAACGTGGAGCATGATACATATGTTTCCATTTCTCTTGTAATTTACACACAAGCAGGTCTCGTATTTAGCGTACACTACTAGAAAACTTCTAATATTCCTACGTCAATTTCCGTCGGAAATCCGTGGGAAAGAGCAGTTACCGACGGATTTCCCTTTTACTAGTGTGGTTTGTATGGATTTTTACTATCTGTTGTTTTGTGTGTCATATCAGTTTTGGTTTCAACCTTTATAATAATAATTTCAATTCTTGTATGGTTTTATTTAACTGGTCGTTAATTTTCTTGATGATCTGTAGGTCCCGTTTTTCCGGTGGATCGATAACGTAAACCTAACCTTGTTTATCACAAACACGGTAACGGGTGCGGAATCCCCGTGACGGTGCAAACCAAACAAAGTGTAAAAGGAGAACACGCGTAACCAAAAGATTCAATATCTATTGATTAGGGATGAGAACGATACAAACATATACAAACAATGTTTACAGACTCTCTCTCAAAGTCTCAGCTCTCGTCTCGTCCGAGTTTCACACAGAAACTATGAGACCTATTTATACTAAAACAGAGACACAGACTTGACGAAACTGAAAAGCACTCGACGAAACACCTTCGGGCCAAAGATTGGGCCTGAAGAAGCCCAACAGGCGACGAAACAGTGCTAGGCCACTACAAAGTTGACGAAACACAATTGTGTTTCGTCATTTGCTTTTACAAGTTCACAAAGTCAACATATTCAACTACATGACAAATTAGTGACATCATCATGACATCACTAAGGTGATGTCATGGTGATGTGTTGGCGGGAAAGGCCGCGGCTCTCCGTGCTTCGCGATTCGAACTCTGGGGCGCACGACGGAGGAATGTCGTGACATCGGGCTTGAGCCGGACCTAACCGAGTCGACCCGAACCGAATCGAACCAAGTCGAACCGATCCGAGTCGCGTCCACATAAAGTGTACCAACAAACTCCCCCTTGGACGCTACTCGTGATGGTTCGTCTTCTGTGTCTTTCATGTCGGAGGATCTTCAAAGTCTTCACTCGTCGTAAGAAGAAAGTGTGTCAACAAACTCCTCTTTTTATTTAGGAAGTGTGTTAACAAACTCCCCCTTAGAATGAACTCTCCATTGAGTTATGCTCGTGAAACTTTTGATCTTCAATTCTTTAGATCCTTGTGGTGTTGATGATTGATCATCGGCAACTCGATCATCATTATCTTTTGAGCGCCTTCACGTTGTGTCTTCATTCTGAAGCTTGTCATCGAACATGTTCTCCTCGCCTTTAGCATCTGCACAGGCAAGAAAGCTAAACGCATAATGAGAACAACCGCTTGGAAGATAATTATCATTTAAACAAACGACACATATGAGATCAAATCTCAATCAAACATCGACCGACAACAGTTTGAAAGTTTAGAAAATGATCAATTTTAATCCTTTAACTTTCAAAACTTGTTAACTTCGACTGTTTATGAAGATTCAATTGTTTTCCGGCTTACAATCAGGATTTTGGGTAGGATAGACTCGAGTTCCAACATCGGTCAATCAAAAATAAACTAGAAGCAAAATCTTTTTGGGTTTTATAAAGTTTAGATTAAAACACACCTAAAATCTTTTTGAAATTTTTCATTTTTCAAATTTAAAAACGCAAAGCAATAAATAAATATATACAAAGATACAGAAACTGAAATCAATAAATAAATATTTACAGACATTCTTTTTGCGAGTTTCGAGGGTAAGAGAATCATATCAGTGTACGGTCACGTCAAAACGCTCTTTTTGTTCAATTAGTTAACATTAAGATAAGCATCCTATAACAATTATCGGAATGACATCACCTTTTTGACACGAGACACAGATGTCTTGTAAATGAAAGCTTCTCACAGGCACATCACCATGGCGAGAATCATATCAGTGCGGAATCCACTTAACTTAACTAAGCCAAATCAAACATAGAACAAAGTAGACACAATGGTTAACCAAAGAAACACAATCGTTTGATTAACTGGATGAGAATGCACAACTGATACAAACACAGTTTACAGACTTGCAGTGTATTCTCTCATCTCTCATCTTGAAACTGTGACAGTCTGTGCCTTATATAGCAGCTGGGCTAAAAACATTGACGAAACACAGTTGGGCCAACGAAACAGAAGTTAGCCCAAAAACCAAGCCCAACAGTCAACGAATCACATGTGATTCGTTGACCACTTTGATGAAACAGAAACAAATATGACCATGTCTATTTCGTCGACATGTATTCGATGAAACAGACTGTTTCACCAAAGGCTGCATAATGTTAATGGTTTCTGCATAACAGACAGCAGAAACAGAAGGCACAAACAACACAAACAAATGGACAGATGTACCCTTAACATGCAACATGCATAGTTTTACGACCAATACATAAAAAAGGAGACAAACAAGTCAGACACAAGCGGATAGGAGGATATCCGACTTGGGCGACTGCGAATACAGACTCGATAACTGATAAAAGACCGTACAAAATGCAACATAACGTACAAGACTAGTAACAGACACAAAAATGCATCAACATGATCAAACCCCCATTCTTATATGATTTATAAAGTATTTGATAGAGAACCCATTCTGATACTTCTCATGTGACCTGTAGAGTCTGGCCCGGAATCAATGAACACACAATTGAGAAACAATGAGAAACTAGCAAACTTGATTTTTGATGATGAATGTACGTGTGTTTTACAGAATCGATTTCAACCCCTGTATACAACATAAACCGCCTACCTAGGGTTACAAAGTTTCACCTACTGGTTCATACGTACGTACATCTCACTTGGTTGGTTACCAAGTTACAACTATGACAATTCGATCCTTAGACTTAATTGTGCGTTAACTTACAACTTTGAGCTATTTACACAAATGACGTGTTAACTTTATCCCACATGGATTACGTAAAGTATAATTCAATATTAGAGGCATCCTCTACTTTAGAGTTGAGATAATTCCTCGTTTATTAGGTTTTGAACTAAGCTTTCAAACACAATTTTGTCCTATGTCAACATTTGGGATGTTTCCTTCAATACTTCTAAACTAAGTTATTAGTCTAGTTTTTAGGGTCTAATTAACGGTACGTGGAGGAAGCGCCCATGAGTTCACCTTGCGGTTGGGCTGATTAGACACGGTACATCCCCGCAACCATAGTAGGTTCACCATGTGGCTTTATTTCCTGATTCATGAGCCCGAGTGAGATCTGCAGGTTTGTGTTTGAGTTTGAGCTTTTTTGTTTAATAATAAATGTTAGGATTGAAATGGGTGCCCCCTCCCTTTAGGGATAATTAGATGGGGTTGGAGTGGGTTCCATTGAGGTGGTATTATCCTATTAGTTGGGTTCATGGATTCAAGTGGGTTCCAAAATTGGTGCCCGGCTTCCACCCTAACGAGGGTCCAAATAGAGGGCACAAGTAATTGAAATAAATATGAAAACCTGTTTGTTAAAGGAACCATTTCAAGTAATCCACTAGATTTTTTGAATAACAAGCAAAAATACTGAATTAAAGATCAAAGACAGCAAGCAAAAATAGCCAAAATGCCCCCCAAACATACAAATAAGCATTGATGCCCCAAAGCGGCACCAAGAAACAACAAAGTCCATATGCAAGTAAATGGAGAGCTCACCCATTTAGTCCAACACACACCCGTAAAACTGGATCTGTTTTTTTTATCCATCTGTAGAGGTAGCCATAATGAGTTTGATAATCTTTGATAACCATTGTGAACCTTACGCCCTTTTTACTCTCTAATCGAGGTTCTCGGCATTGAAAATCTTCGTAAACTAAATCATACGTGTATATGTTGACATTTAAGAGGTATACAATCAAGAAAATCAACAGCAATGGTGATATATGTGCGAATTAGACACCAAAAAATAAACACTCAAAAAATGGCTACAATTTAAGGAATGTGTTTAGTGACTGCATCAGATTCCTAATTGATGGAGAAAGATCTGATGGCAAGAAAAGCTGTTTCCAGGATGTTGTCAAGTGTTTTCCCTCGACGATTTCATTCTTGGGTGGTTGGTTTGGCCCTTGTTCTCGTAACTCAAATCCTAGCCCGTTATATCCTATTTTAGGTTTACACCATTGTGAACCTTACGCCTTTTTTACTCTCTGATCGAGGTTCTCGTCATTGAAAAATCTTCGTAAACTAAATCACACGTGTATATGTTGACATTTAAGAGATATACAGTCAAGAAAATCAAGAGCAATGGTGATATATATGCGGATTAGACACCAAAAAATAAACACTCAAAAAATGGCTACAATTTAATGAATGTGTTTAGTGACGGCATCAGATTCCTAGTTGATGGAGAAAGGTCTGGTTGCAAGAAAAGCTGCTTCCAGGAGGTTGTCAAGTTTTTTTGCTCGACGATTCCATTCTTGGGTGGTTGGTTTGGTCCTTATTCCTGTAACTCGAATTCTAGCCCGGTGTATCCCATTTTAGTTTTACACCATTGTGAACCTTACGCCTTTTTTACTCTCTGATCGAGGTTCTCGGCATTGAAAAATCTTCGTAAACTAAATCACACGTGTATATGTTGACATTTAAGAGATATACGGTCAAGAAAAATCAAGAGCAATTGTGATATATATGCGGATTAGACACTAAAAAATAAACACTCAAAAAATGGCTACAATTTAAGGAATGTGTTTAGTGATGGCATCACATTACTAATTGATGGAGACAGGTCTGGTGGCAAGAAAAACGGCTTTCAGGAGGCTGTCAAGTGTTTACGCTCGACGATTCCATTCTTGGGTGGTTGGTTTGGCCCTTGTTCCTGTAACTCGATTCCTAGTCCGGTATATCCCATTTTAGTTTTACACCATTGTGAACCTTACGCCTCTTTTACTCTCTGATCGAGGTTCTCGGCATTGAAAAATCTTTGTAAACTAAATCACACGTGTATATGTTGACATTTAAGAGATATACAACCAAAAAAATTAAGAGCAATGGTGATATATATGAGGATTAGACACTAAAAAATAAACACTAAAAAATGGCTACAATTTAAGGAATATGTTTAGTGACGGCATCAGATTCCTAATTGATGAAGAAAGGTCTAGTGGTAAGAAGGTCCAAATAAAGGGCACAAGTAATTGAAAGAAATATGAAAACCTGTTTGTTAAATGAACCATTTCAAGTAATCCACTAGATTTTGTGAACAACAAGCAAAAATACTGAATTAAAGATCAAAGACAGCAAGCAAAATTAGCGAAACCCCCCCCCCCCCCCCAACATACAAATAAGCATCGATGCCCCAAAGTGGCACCAAGAAACAACAAAGTCTATATGCAAGTAAATGGAGAGCTCACCCATTTAGTCCAACACACACCCGTAACCCTGGATCTGTTTTTTTTTTTTTTTTTTTTTTTTTTTAATCCATCTGTAGAGGCAGCCATAATGAGTTTTATAATCTTTGAGGGGAAAGGTTGTAACGTTTTAAATAATCCACTAGATAGACATACAAGTTCAATTATCGATTAACTTATATTTTTTTATGATGCAATACGCATGTATATTCAGATCCTGACTTAACATTTGAATTATAGTTATATTTGTTTTGTTAAGTTTAAGATAATATCATGTATATTTGAACAATTTTACGTATCTTTAATACATAGCAAATGGGGTGGCGGCGAACAAGCAAGCTTGGTTAATTGGTTCAAACATTGTAATAGGACCATGTGACAGGGTCCACACTTTATTTGAGGGTCCAAATAGAGGGCAAAAGTAATTCACTAGATGAAGACACAAATTCAATTATCGACTGGTTTAATATTTTTTTCGCATTACGTAGCAAATGGGGTGGCGGCGAACAAGCAAGCTTGGTTAATTGGTTCAAACATTGTAATAGGACCATGTGACAGGGTCCACACTTTATTTGAGGGTCCAAATAGAGGGCAAAAGTAATTCACTAGATGAAGACACAAATTCAATTATCGACTGGTTTAATATTTTTTTCGCATTACGTAGCAAATGGGGTGGCGGCGAACAAGCAAGCTTGGTTAATTGGTTCAAACATTGTAATAGGACCATGTGACAGGGTCCACACTTTATTTGAGGGTCCAAATAGAGGGCAAAAGTAATTCACTAGATGAAGACACAAATTCAATTATCGACTGGTTTAATATTTTTTTCGCATTACGTATCTACTATGTATCTATCATTTGAACAACAATTGCATTATAGTTATATTTGTTTGGAAAGATTTAAGATACTATCATTTGAACAATTTTGCATATCTATGTGCGATTTTTTTTTCAGTAAATGGAAATCTATATCTATACGTATAATAAAAGAAACCAACAAGTAACACGTGTCATTCATTGAAGGCGTTTATATTTGTAATTTCCTGCCTTCTCATACTTATCTTATATCAATTAATTAAATAATAAATAATCAATTAATATTAAATCTTATCTTACTTTAAATGTTGGATAGAATCATTCTATTTTTTCTAATAATATATTATCTTCAAATTTAAGATATAAACTAAAGATATTTTTTAAATATTAACACAAAACAATAATCTTAAACCTAAAAAACAATAATACTTTTCATACCTATCTTATATCAATTAATTAAATAATAAATAATTAATTAATATTAAATCTTATCTTACTTTGAATGTCGGATAGAATCATTCTATTTTTTCTAATAATATATTATCTTCAAATTTAAGATATAAAGTAAAGATATTTTTTTAAATAATAACACAAAACAATAATCTTAAACTTAAAAAAAAACAATAATACGCTCAGATAAAAAATTTAAAGTACAAACAAAATATACAAAATAACTTATTAGACATTAGATCAAACTTAAAAAAAAAAGAGTAAATTGCCATTTTAGTCCCTGAGTTTTGTCCAAATTTGCCATTTTGATCCAAATAGTTTTATTTTCCCCCTTGGGTCCCTGACTTTTACATTTTGTTGCCATTTTGATCACTTTGCCTAACTCCATCCAAAAACCCAGTTTGTAACAGGGGTATTTTGGGGATTTCCATAAAAAATGTTTTCAGTTGCCATTTTGATCAAATTCCAAAAAATCAAAAAATTCCAAAAAAATCAAAAAAATTCCAAAAAATTCCAAAAATTCAAAAAAAATTCTAAAAAATTCAAAAAAATCTAAAAGACTCAAAAAAATCTAAAAAAATCTAAAAAATTCTAAAAAATCATAAAAATTCTAAAAAATTCAAAAAAATATAAAAAATTCTAAAAATCATAAAAATTCTAAAAAATCAAAAAAATTCTAAAAAATCCAAAAATCATTAAATGTTTCGGCACGAACCGTTTCGACCCGTACCGTTTCGAACCGAACCGTTTCGACCCGTACTGTATCGAACCGAACCGTTTCGACGCGAACCGTTTCGAACCCGTACCGTATCGAATCGTACCGTTTCGACGCGAACCGTTTCGAACCGTACCGTTTCGACCCGTACCGTATCGAACCGAACCGTTTCGACGCGAACCGTTTCGAGCCGAACCGTTTCGACACGAACCGTTTCGACCCGTACCGTTTCGAACCCGAACCGTTTCGAGCCGAACCGTTTCGACGCGAAGCGTTTCGACCCGTACCGTTTCGAACCCGAACCGTTTCGAAGCGAAGCGTTTCGACCCGTACCGTTTCGACCCGTACCGTTTCGAACCGTACCGTTTCGACGCGAACCGTTTCGAACCGAACCGTTTCGACGCGAACCGTTTCGAACCCGAACCGTTTCGAACCGTACCGTTTCGAACCCGAACCGTTTCGAGCCGAACCGTTTCGAACCGTACCGTTTCGACGCGAACCGTTTCGAACCGAACCGTTTCGACCCGTACCGTATCGAACCGAACCGTTTCGACGCGAACCGTTTCGAACCCGAACCGTTTCGAACCGTACCGTTTCGAACCCGAACCGTTTCGACCCGTACCGTTTCGAACCCGAACCGTTTCGAGCCGAACCGTTTCGAACCGTACCGTTTCGACGCGAACCGTTTCGAACCGAACCGTTTTGACCCGTACCGTATCGAACCGAACCGTTTCGACGCGAACCGTTTCGAACCCGAACCGTTTCGAACCGTACCGTTTCGAACCCGAACCGTTTCGAGCCGTACCGTTTCGAGCCGTACCCTTTCGACGCGAACCCTTTCGAACCGAACCGTTTCGAACCGAACCGTTTCGACCCGTACCGTATCGAACCGAACCGTTTCGACCCGTACCGTATCGAACCGAACCGTTTAGAATTATTTGGATTTTTTAGAATTTTTATGGTTTTTTAGAATTTTTTTGATTTTTATATTTTTTTGAATTTTTTAGATTTTTTATGATTTTTTAGAATTTTTTAGATTTTTTTGAATTTTTTAGATTTTTTTGAATTTTTTAGAATTTTTTAGAATTTTTTGAATTTTTTGGAATTTTTTGGAATTTTTTTGATTTTTTGGAATTTTTTTGATTTTTTGGAATTGGATCAAAATGGCAACTGAAAAGGTTTAAATTGAAAAGAGTAACTGGGTTTTTGGATGGAGTTAGGCAAAGTGATCAAAATGGCAACAAATGTAAAAGTCAGGGACCCAGGGGGGAAAATAAAACTATTTGGATCAAAATGGCAAATTTGGACAAAACTCAGGGACTAAAATGGCAATTTACTCTAAAAAAAACATTAATTAGGAAGATAAGCTAATAATATAATTCTGTTTTTGATTTTTCAAATTCGTGTTCTAATCAATTTGAATTAAACTTAACCAAGTTTGTGATTTGATTCGAATTAAACCGAACCAAATTTATGTTTTTTAAACGAATCCAATAGCATATTATTTACTATACAAAATTACATTTATTTAACACGTGTAATACATGGTGTTTTTAAAGATATAACTTTTTTATTATTTGGTATATATTCGCCCCGCTTGCGGTATACAAGATTACAAAATTACATTTATTTAACCCGTGTAATGCACAATGTTTTTAAAGATATATTTTTTTATTATTTAGTATATATAATTAGATTTATTCAACCCGTACAATACACGGATTTTTATTATTTGGTATATAAAATTACATTTATTCAGTACAATACATGGGGTTCTTAGAGATATAATTTTTTATTATTTAATATATAAAAATTACATTTGTTCAACTGGTGTAATAAACAGAGTTCTAACCTAGTATGATATATTTAAGAGTTAAATGCATGGTTGGTCCCTGTGGTTTGTGAAAATTGCAAACTTGTTCCAAAGGGTTCATTAATTACACACTTGTTTTCAGTGGTTGTAATTTTTAACTCGAGTGGTCCTTAACACTAAACTTTGTTAATTTTTCTAACTAAACGAGTTAGACGCTAACCCGCCTGTTGCGACAGGATGTTGGAAGATGCAAATTTCATCATATCCGTCTTCATGTTTAGGCATGGTTTAGTACAAATCGATGAAAAATATATGCATTAACTCCTCACTGTTACACTTAAAAACCATAATCATCCAAGAAATAACGAATATGTATGCAAATTTAAACGCAAATCCAATTTTAATAAATGAGATCCAATTGTAAATCAATATAAAGGATGAAGTTGAAAAGCCAAAAAAAAAAAAAAAAAGAACAAAAAGAACAAAACAAAACAAAAAAAAAAATCCAAGTATGAAAAGATATGCAATTCGCATTCTACAAAACAGAGTAAATGCCTCTAATTTTCCAGTCTTTTCCAAAGGACACATACTAATTATAGGTCATGTTGTATTGTTTAAAACTATTAAAGTTACCCATAATGATCATTATTAATTCTGGTATAAAAATCATTTTACGACTTTGATTGTATTTGGCAAAATGCATGTCGATTAACTTAATAAAACATGAAACCTAAAGACTAAAAACAAATATGATCATACCAAAAACGATCAAAGCTAATTTGAATCAAACATCAAATCTATTATCCATAATACGAACAATTAACACAATGATTAGAATCATCAGTAGAAATCACACTTACAGTATAAATTAAAAAACCTAATCGCAAATTATGTGTTTAGAAGTGTGCGACTTCGATTCAGATAACAATAATTAGAATTATCAAACACTAAACGAAATATATACCAGATCTATATCCGATCATGTACTTTTCATAGACCACGCATGATTCCGAATAACGGTAACAACACATACATTTACAATT
This sequence comes from Helianthus tuberosus, assembly GCA_030545235.1. NCBI lineage: Eukaryota > Viridiplantae > Streptophyta > Magnoliopsida > Asterales > Asteraceae > Helianthus > Helianthus tuberosus. The sequence continues at coordinate 194,243,769 of CM060418.1, forward strand.
ACCATTACAATTAACAAATTAAGCGAAGCGGGGCCAAATTTCAATATACTATGAATTCTATAACCATAACTTCATCAAATTATTCATGATTCCGAAAAGCCATCTTTTCTACAATGAACCGAAAACTACCAAAAACTAACATAATCGGACCGTGATGTGAGGGTGTTTAATCGTGTTTTAAAGTGTTTAATTATGAGGCTTTATATGATCTTGTGTATGGAAACGGTTTACTTTGGGTTGATTTTGATTTACAGGTACTCGGAACATAACGGATGGCTTTTGGAGCTTGACGGAAGGTTTTCGGAAAGCATTATAGAGTATTGGAAGCATACACACAAGTTGGAAGGCCAAAATATGAAAAATGGGAAGTTCGGTAGCAATCGGCGCCACTAGGTGCTGATTTCAGCGCACCACAGAAGGAAATCATAGTTTGGCGCACTAGGTGCTGATTTCAGCGCACCACAGAAGGAAATCATAGTTTGGCGCACTAGGCGCTGAATGCCAGATATGACTCGCGGATTTCTTGTTTTCCCACCATATTTAAGCACAAACATTCCCCAAACGAAAGGATCATTAACCCTAGCCGTTTTCCACTTCCCAAGGACGAATTTTAGAGTTCTCAACCTGAATCCAATCATCAATCATGCAATTCCTCATCAAGATTGAAGATCAAATCAAGAACATGAGCGGCTAAACCACCCGTGATCATCTCCGGGACTAGGGTTTGTGTTAGGAACCGGGTTGACTTAGTTTTACAAACTTTTGGATTGAGATTTGACTAATCATTCGGTTAGTTTATCTTTATTGTTTATTTGTTTTTGATTAAACGTTGTTGGATTATCATTTGCATACTTGTTCATCAGTTATTTGGTTTTGTCATCAACAATTGGGATTAAATTCTAAGTTGTCATTGTTCTTCAACCTTTAACTATTGAACTCGTTTATGTTTATGAAATCTAGGATTGGTAATTAACTGGGTTACTATTCAGTTGCATCAATCTTTCGGTTTCGATCGTGGATCATTGCAATCAAATATATTATCTGTTAATTATTTATCAAAACAAATAGTTAGCAAATCATGTCTATGTGATTTCCAATTGGTAGTAATTAGGTTACCCGTGTTTCTACACAACTTGAAAACCCGGAGATTGGTCCTTTCTCATCATTGTTTACAACTACAATTTAATTTCCTTTTCATAATTCGTTTCACCTTTTTCAAAAAGCAATTAGTTTTAATTTAGATAATTGTCACAAACAACGAGCTTTCATACTTTCCACCGATTCCCCGTGGATTCGACACCCTACTTGCCCTTTATTAGTAAAAGGTGAATAGGACACTTTTAAATATATTTTTGACCGACCTTACGACATCGATCAAAATGGCACCGTTGCCGGGGAATCGGTGCGCTTAGTTTAGTTAGTTGTTTTTACTAAAAATTAAAAAACCTAAAAATTAGAAAAAACCAAAAACCAAAAAAATATTTCCTTTTGTTCCAGAACGAACCAATTCCACCCATTCCAGATCCACCAATCCCTCAAAACCAAAACCAAAACCAAAACCAAAATCAAAACCAGCCCAATAACCAAAACCAGAATCAACCACCACCACATCCATTTCCACAATTCAACCCAGGCCCACAAAACCAACCGGGGAACCTAAATCTTCGACATGGGAAGATCATTCGTCACAACCAACCACAACATCAAAACGGGTATCATGAGGGTCCCAACCACAGAGAAGGCAGTGTTCATACATGGGAATCCGGTTAGGAAGATGATGATTATCAAAACCAGTATGATGGGAGATATGCTGATTACAGATACGACGAAGGGTATAATGTTAATCGAGGACACCCAGTACAATAACAGGTCAACCAAAGAAATCACATCCATCGGCCGATTCCACACGATCAAGTTCATAATGGAGTCCCGTAGTTTAATGCAGGAAATCAAAGAGCTAATAATCGGTTTAGGGGCGATCAGATACAGTTTGTGGATGGTGTCCCACAGGTTGTTCAAGGGGCACCAATTCAAGGCGTCGAAGGTCATTGTCGACCCGTAGTAGTACCCAACTCATCAGCTATAGTTACACCGGTGGGGAACAATAATCGACCCTTCGAGGTGAGGCCTCAATACTTAGGCCACTTGCCCGAGTTTTATGGAAAAAGGACTGAAGAGCCATACTTGCACATTGCAAGTTTTGATTCAATTTGCCAAACTATTGGAGGGTCAGGGTTTACAAAGGGAGAGGTAAAGCTAATGTTGTTTCAATTTACCCTGAAAGACAAGGTAAGACAATGGTTTGCAACATTACCTCCGGGAAGTATCTATACTTGGCAAGAGATGCAGCAAGTGTTTTTGGAGGAATACTACACCATGAATAGAACCAGTGAAGCTCGGGATGCAATCAGAGCATTCCAGCAACATTCAGGGGAAGCGTTCCATGAGGCGTTCACAAGGTTTAAGGAGTTGCTTAGGAAATACCCACATCATGAAATTCAGACATGGGAATTAATTAAGGCGTTTTATGATGGGCTACTCCCTGATGATGTAAGAGATCTTATCGCCATCAGCAATGGTACATTCCTCACAAACACCGAAGCTGCAGATTGTGCATACTTAGAGAGACAAAGTTCCACATCAAAGAGACAGGCACAATATAGCAGGAGGGCAAGATCGAGTTCAGCAAAATCAGTCGATTATGAAGCTGAGGAACGGGTCGAAAAGTTGAGGCACCAAAATTTATTGCTTGAGCGGCAGTTAGCTCAAATGAATCTCGGAAAGGGAGGTGAAGTTAAAACCGCCAATACGTTTGCGGTATGTATTGAGTGTGGAGAGTTAGGGCATCAAGTCGGAGAGTGTGATGTGTTGGGTGGTCAGACCGATGAAGTGAATCAATTGTACGGTGAACGAAAGCAATATGATATGAAATCGAATACATATCATCCAGGTTTGCGAAACCACCCCAATTTTAGTTACGGTAATTCTGCTAATCAGTTGAACCCCAATTTTCAGGTACCCAACCAAGGAGGTCAACAGTATCAGAATCGGCAAGGAAATTACCCGCAAGGCGGTTACCAAAATCGAGGCCAATAGAATCAAGGGCCTCAAGCCAACAACCAACAGCAAAATCAAGGCAATTATCAAAGCAATTATCAAGGGAGTTGGAGGAATCAAGGTAACCAGCAAGGTAATTCTTCAGGTGGTGGAGGCGACTCGAATGATTCGAAGCTAGATGCGATCATGTCATTTATGAAGGATATTCAAAAGGATAATGAGGTTAGAGATAAGACATCTGCAACAATGCAGAAGCGATTGGGGCAATTAGCAGAGGATATAGCCCAGTTGAGAAGAGACCCTGGAAAGCTGCCAAGTACCACCACGGTCAACCCATAACATCAAAGCAGCAGTTCAGCTACCAAGAATGCACGTGTGAACCAGGTAACTGTACTTCGTTCTGGTAAAGTGTATGATAATATGGTTGGCGCTCCACCACAATTTGTTGAAGGGGTGGTAGAGGATTGGGAAGAAAATGAAGATGGGGAACATGAGCCTGAACCTGTAAGCCCTAAGAAATATGATAAAACGACTTCTCAAGAAACTAATGGTAGGGTACTAGAAAACGCATCAACTAAGGCTACGGAAAAGGGTGTGGGAGTTAAAACCAACCCGTTTCCTCAAGTTTTGGTAGAACCGGGAACTAAAACTACTAAAAGAGGCCCACAACAGGAATAGATGAGGGAAGTTTTTAAGCAAGTAAAAATCAATATCCCGTTGTTAGATGCGATAAAACAGGTTCCGGCTTATGCTAGATATTTAAAGGACATGTGCACCCAAAAGCGGCAAAAAAAAATTTCCAAAGAAAATTGATTTAACCGAAAATGTTAGTGCCGTTTTGTCGGGTGCCATCCCTCCTAAACTCCGAGATCCAGGTGCTCCGTTAATACCCATTCAAGTGGGTGACTTTAAAATGAGCCGAGAACTGCTGGATCTGGAAGCGAGTGTGAGTATTCTCCCGGGGAGTCTTTATGATCAATACGATTTCGGACCATTACAGAAAGCCGACACCACAGTAGTGTTGGCCGACTTGACTTTGAAACTACCCCAGGGAATCGTGTGTGATGTCATTGTCAAAGTAGAGGACTTTTACTACCCAGTTGACTTCTTGGTTTTAGACTATGTCTCAATTGATAAAACTAAACAACCTAATATCATACTTGGTAGACCATTTTTAGCAACTGCTAACGCGTTAATTGACTGCAGAAATGGAACAGTTGACATGGCATTTGGTAATAGGAAAGTCTGATTAAATGTGTTTTCCCGCGCATCTGATTCTCTGGTTAGTGATGAATGCTTCATGGCGGACATCATTGACGAGTGTCATCCTCATGAAAATGGGGTAAACACAACAGAGACGTGTGTTATTTGTGACAGGGAATAGGCTGAATTGTCAGAATGTTTGAATGAAGCTGAAAAGGAATTGGAGGTGATGGCAATTAAAGACGGGAGACCCACTTGGACTCATCAAGTGGAAAGTCTACCCGAGCACATTGATACAAATTTAAAGCCATCATTGGAATCACCTCCAAAAGTAGAGCTGAAGGAGCTGCCGAAACACCTCAAGTACGTTTTTGTGGGAGACAATGACACCCTTCCGGTGATCATTGCAGCAAATTTAACAAAAGCTCAAGAAAAGGCTTTGATGAGGGTGTTAGTGGAGTATAGGGAGGCGATTGGATGGACGATTGCAGACTTAAAAGGGATTAGTCCATCTATAGTGATGCACCAGATCATTACCGAAGAAGGTGCAAAGCCGGCGAGGGATGCACAGAGACGTCTGAACCCGAATATGCGGGAAGTGGTGAAGAAAGAGGTACTAAAGTGGCTGGATGCAGGTATAATATATCCTATTTCTGATAGCACCTGGGTCAGCCCAACTCAAACGGTACCAAAGAAGGCAGGGATACAAGTTGTCAAAGGTGAAGATGGCGAACAGATTGCCACTCGGACTGTAACCGGGTGGCGGATTTGCATTGACTACCGGAAGTTGAATGCTGCAACTTCAAAGGACCATTTCCCCTTGCCTTTCATAGATCAAATCGTTGAGAAACTCGCCGGTCAGAAATTTTATTGTTTCTTAGACGGTTACTCAGGTTATAATCAAGTTGTGATCCATCCAGAGGATCAACAGAAAACCACTTTTACGTGTCCTTATGGCACCTTCGCATTTAGGCGAATGCCATTTGGATTATGTAACGCCCCGGACACCTTCCAAAGGTGTATGATGAGTATCTTTTCAGATATGGCCGGGGATTCTCTAGAGATCTTTATGGATGATTTCTCCATTTTCGGTACGTCTTTCGATTTGTGTTTAGACCAATTAACAAAAGTGTTAAAAATATGTGTCGAGTCTAACTTGGTGTTAAGCTGGGAAAAGAGCCATTTTATGGTTCAGGAGGGTATCGTGTTGGGACACGTGATTTCAAATAGGGGAATTGAGGTAGATCACGCAAAAATTCAGGTTATTTCGACCTTACCTCCTCCCACTAATGTTAAGGGCGTCCGTTCCTTTCTAGGACACGTCGGGTTTTATAGACGGTTCATTAAAGGATTTTCTGTTATCACAAAACCGCTATGTAATCTTTTGTTAAAAGATGTCCCATTTGTGTTCGATGAAAAATGCTTAAAAGCTTTTAACAACTTAAAACAACAATTGATCGAAGCCCCCATTTTACAATCACCGGATTGGTCGCTCCCTTTTGAAATCATGTGTGACGCGAGCGACTATGCGGTGGGGGCAGTGTTGGGTCAACGGGTTGACAAGAAACCCGTGGCTATTTATTATGCAAGCAAAACTCTTTCCGATGCTCAATTGAATTACACCACTACTGAGAAAGAGTTGCTTGCGGTTGTTTATGCGTTGGATAAGTTTAGGTCTTATTTGTGGGGTAGCAAAGTTGTTATCTATTCTGATCATAGTGCTGTCAGGTACCTCATGGAGAAGAAGGACACTAAACCAAGGTTAATCCGATGGATTTTGTTGTTGCAGGAATTTGACCTTGAAATTCGAGATAAGAAGGGTAGTGAAAACGTTGTAGCAGACCATCTATCACGGGTGGTGCATGAGATAGATGCACCGGATGTTGAAATCAATGAAACATTTCCAGATGAACATATATTATCTGTTTCAACTAAACCGTGGTTTGCTAACTTTGCTAACTTTGCTGTTACAGGTGATATTCCGGAGTTTTGGCCGAAAAAGAAAAAGCAACAGTTCATAGCTCAAACTAAAACGTACATTTGGGATGAGCCGGATCTTCTTAAAGTTGGAGCTGATCAGATAATCCGGCGTTGCATTCCGGATGAGGAGATAAAGTGTGTGTTGGAGTTGTTACACGCATCGGCGTGTGGTGTACATTTCAGCGGACAAAAAACCGGGCATAAAATGATTGCGTGTGGGCTATATTGGCCTACAATTTTTAAGGATGCAGCTGAATTTGCAAAGAATTGTGTTAGATGTCAACAATTAGGGAGTATCTCAAAACGCAGTGAGATGCCCATGCAGCCGATCCTCGTGGTTGATATCTTTGACGTTTGGGGAATCGACTTCATGGGCCCATTCCCTAATTCGTTGGGAAATTATTATATCTTGGTGGCCGTGGATTATGTTTCAAAGTGGATAGAAGCGATTGCCACCAAGACGAATGACCATAAAGTTGTTTGCAAATTTGTCCAAACAAACATATTTTCGCGATTTGGAATCCCTCGTGTGATCATAAGTGATGGGGGGTCACATTTCAAAAACTTTCAATTTGGAAAATTGCTTAAACGTTTTGGCATAGACCACCGCATCACTACACCGTATCACCCACAAATGAGTGGGCAGGTTGAGGTGTCCAAAAGGCAAATAAAAGAGATTTTACAAAAAACCGTGCGACCCGACCGCAAGGATTGGTCCACTAAGTTGGATGATGCTTTGTGGGCGTATCGTACGGCATATAAAACGCCTATTGGAACCACACCGTATCGGTTGGTCTATGGAAAAGGGTGTCACCTGTTGAGCTTGCTCATCGTGCATTATGGGCTGTGAAAGAAGTTAACATGGATTATGAAAGTGCAGGTAAAGCGAGGAAGCTGTCGTTGGTAGAGCTTGACGAATTAAGGGACGAAGCGTATGAGAGTGCATTGGCGTATAAGGAAAAGACGAAGAAGGTGCACGATGCAAAGTTAAGGCTACAGAAGTTTGAGGTAGGACAGAAGGTATGGTTATTCAATTCTAGACTGAAACTGTTTCCAGGTAAGCTGAAAAGCAAATGGATGGGTCCGTATTTGATCACACGGATCGGAAACTATGGAGACATAGAAATTGAAGACTTTGATGACCATTTGAGGCAAGTTGTGAACGGGCATAGGTTGAAACCGTATTTGGAAGCTAATGAAATCAACGAACCGGATAAACAGTTGGAGTGCTTCATGTTAAGCACTTTGGTCCATGATTCAGAATAACCATGTTCAGGTATGAAGTCTGGCTGAAGACTTTTAAACTTAGCGCTTTCGGGAGGCAGCCCGAAGTTGTAGAGTTGTGTATTTTTGTTTGTTTTGCTTCGTGTTTCTTTGCGTGTGATTTTTGCAGGTTATAACTTGATATCGTTCTCCACGGATGAAATTACCCAAGTGTGGGGATGTTCAGTGAAATCCCACGTAAGATGACACGTACACGGAAACAACCGAGTAGGAAGGTGAAGGAGAAAGCGGAATCCTCAAGGAAAGGATCAAAGCGGTCACGTAGTATCCGGGATGAGGAGGAGAGTGAAGAATCTGAACCAGAATATGAAGAAATGGATGAAGACAGTCAAAGTAGTGAGGAAGGAGAGGAGTTTGGAAATGAGTCGGGGTGGGAAATGGGCGATGATGGCTTACCCATATGGATCAAACCAAGACGGTTGTCCACGTTTCCTGAGGAATATCGAGCTCGGATGTATATGAAAAAAAACAAGAGTACCCAAGGAAAGAAGAAGTTGTTCTTTTGTGAACGGGTGATCGACATTGAATCTTTTGATAGGTTTGGGATTGTAGAGTGTTTCGGTAGATTGGGGTGGACTGATTTCTTGCAGTTTAAGGGTATCGATGACATTTATACATATCACATTTTGGAATGGATGTCCACATTGAAAAAAGATGACGAAGATAACCCACCACTTACAACTCGGTTGATTGGTATTGTAGATGATGAGGAGGTGGTATTATCGTTTGCAGAAATGAAGAAGTTAGCAAAGTATGACACAAAGGCCACTAATCGTGGTCAATATGTGTATCCTTCTAATGATACCATAGAGGTGATGAAGAAAAAATAAAAGAAGTGGCAGAATGAAGGGGAATGGCGTGAGTGGATTCAGAATCTATTTGATCTTCCTCCGAACATAAATATGACCAGGTTGTCTAAGTTGAAATTATATAAAAAGAATTTGCATGCTTTACCTACAATATTGTTTTGGGTTATCATTACAAATGTGATGCCACGCACGAGTGATAAAAACAAGGTGCGGTTGTTTGAGGTAATGATTCTCTATGCGTTGTTAAAGGGCACTCCCAAGTTGTCAGCACACCATTTGATATTGTATAACATCTGGGAAGCTAGAGAGAGGGAGGGGAGGTTGATGATCCCTCATGCGAGGTTGCTGTCAAAAATGTTATTTCAAGCAGGGGTAATTCCTAATGGGGCTAGAGGATTTAAGATGAAAGCAATCCCAGTTGATATCGATAAGTTTACTAGAACGTCAGTTTGGAATTATGCGAAAACTAGGACGAAGCATGTATTATTTCTTTCCGAGGAAAAGTTTATTGAGGCTGTGAGATCTGATATAGAAGAAGATGAGGAGGAGGAGGGTGAAGATGAAGAAGAAGCAGTAGAAAGACTTGAGGGTGCTGTTAGGGATGTTCCACCACCTGTGACCGGGCCGGTGGTTATTGGGTTGCCTCCTGAAATGCGGGGGTCACCATATTATGAATACTTGCATAAATCAATGGTGGAGGCACGCCCAGGTGAGTTTTCTGAATGGTCTTCATGTGATAGATTTATGTTTGACAGGCAGGCCCAACAGATAGCAGAGGGACGGGTATTCCAGCAATCTATGATTTATAGGCAGGAACATATCAGGAATGAAGAGTGGGAGTATCGAGATCAAATTTGTCATGAGCAGGATTTTATTCGTGGTTATGAGCCGGCTGTGAGGCCTCGACCAACTGATTGGAGTAGCTCTTTGATTCAGCCTTACGCAGCGACGCAGAGATTGCCCCGTTATCCACAGGCTATGCCTTCACCATACATTTCACCCTATCCTCATCAGCAGGAGCAAGGAACTAGTGGACAAGTGTCTCAGAATTCATATGATGTTGGTGCATTGCAGAGGAGTTACTATGAGTTCTCCTTGGGTCGACCTTACACTCCGCCCGAGTATGATGGCGAGAGCACTCTCTGATCAGAGTTGCACTCATGATCAGGTCCATGTGCACTTTCTATATATGTGATACTATTGTTACTATTATGTGTTCGTACTCAATGATGGGTGGTTGGGGTTTGTGACTTTTGTTTATGTTTTTGGTGGTGTTTGAACTATTTAAAGTGTTGGGAATTATGGGCTGAGTAAGGGAACCTCGTCCTTATGTGCATAATGTTTAGATAAATCATACATTGCGGACAATGTATCCCAAGTGTGGGGATGGGGGGGAGTTAAAAAAGAATAGAAAAAAAAATAACAAATTTGAAAAATTTGCAAAAATACCCTCGAGCGGGTTCACATGTGCTTGAAAACCGGATTTTTCAATGTTAATCATTAACGGTTTACCTACTTGAGCAAGGTTATTGGTCCTTAGTCATGGTTAAAACTCTTTAAGTTTCAGGATAAAGGTATGCTCAGTAAGTTTTTTCAAGAGAAAACTGTATAGAATTGCCTAACTAGGAGTAGCAAGCTAGATAGTAGACATGTTTTCACATCGGCAGCCCATGTCCTTTCGTTTGGAGAGATTTTGAGCCCTTAAAATTCTTGACATTATTTATGTTGTTTTGGCAACTTGAGTATTCATTTGTTTGAGAGTAGGCCACTATATTGCTTTGTTTTAGAACTTGATCGATTTGATACATGCTGAGATTATGAACTAAACAATTGCACATAGATGAGAAAGGCAACTTTAGGATCCCCTTTTTATTTTGACACACTGTTTGATTGTTTCCATGTTACCCGATTATACCCTTAGTAGCCCATGTTGAGCCATTTTAACCACTCGTTTGTGAAACCTGATTCAATCATTCTACATCTTTAACTGTGGTACATATTCGTTGGCATAATCCAATAATTGGGTGTTTCTAAAAAAAATCGAAAATTCAGCCGAGTAAATGGGTCGGATGACCAAAATAGAAGGTTAAAAAAAAAAACCCCAAGTATTGAAGTTAGTCGAAAATAAGGATTTGCCTAACGGTTTGGATGTTATCTTCTTTTAGCTACTTATTTAGCCACAAATTCCTACCTTTAGCCTAAGCCCAAAACCCGTAAGACCTTTTGATGTGTGCATTGTTTATGTGAACGATGGAAGTGTGATTATCTTTCAAGCTTATGATAACAAAGCTTTGTAGTTTGGTTTTGAGTGGATTATATACTAGTGAATCTGTAACTAGTCTGCTTGCAAACCGAGAGGAGTGAAACATTGTGAGGGGTGTGGGAGCATGTGTAAACTTGAAGCTTAGTTAAATATGGTCAGGTATATTCTTTGATTTTAAAGGCAACATCAATTTTACTTACTGAGTTTATAAACCTATTGAATGTGTCAGTCTTGTGAGTTTGGGTATGACTTTGGACCATGGCTTAGATTTTGTAAGGGAATTGTGAAATGTATTTGTTAATGATGGTTGGATGGTTACAAGAGAGCTTTGCTTGGGGGCAAGCAAAGGGTAAGTGTGGGGATGTGATGTGAGGGTGTTTAATCATGTTTTAAAGTATTTAATTATGAGGCTTTATATGATCTTGTGTATGGAAACGGTTTACTTTGGGTTGATTTTGATTTACAGGTACTCGGAACATAACGGATGGCTTTTGGAGCTTGACGGAAGGTTTTCGGAAAGCATTATAAAGTATTGGAAGCATACACACAAGTTGGAAGGCCAAAATATGAAAAATGGGAAGTTCGGTAGCAATCGGTGCCACTAGGTGCTGATTTCAACGCACCACAGAAGGAAATCATAGTTTGGCGCACTAGGCGCTGATTTCAGCGCACTGGGCGCTGAATGCCAGATATGACTCGAGAATTTCTTGTTTTCCCACCATATTTAAGCACAAACATTCCCCAAACGAAAGGATCATTAACCCTAGCCGTTTTCCACTTCCTAAGGACGAATTTTAGAGTTCTCAACCTGAATCCAATCATCAATCATGCAATTCCTCATCAAGATTGAAGATCAAATCAAGAATATGAGCGGCTAAACCACCCGTGATCATCTCCGGGACTAGGGTTTGTGTTAGGAACCGGGTTGACTTAGTTTTACAAACTTTTGGATTGAGATTTGACAAATCATTCGGTTAGTTTATCTTTATTGTTTATTTATTTTTGATTAAACATTGTTGGATTATCATTTGCATACTTGTTCATCAGTTATTTGGTTTTGTCATCAACAATTGGGATTAAATTCTAAGTTGTCATTGTTCTTCAACCTTTAACCATTGAACTCGTTTATGTTTATGAAATCTAGGATTGGTAATTAATTAGGTTACTATTCAGTTGCATCAATCTTTCGGTTTCGATCGTGGATCATTGCAATTAATGTATTCAAAATGTAACATATAAATTTCATCAATTGAGGCATAAAACTAACCCTTTTTTAGTACTAATGTTGGAAAAAGTTTGCTTTTGTCTTCCTTTTGTATTTTCAGGATTAAATGAGCTCAAATTAACAAAAGAAGCAAAAAGACATCAAAATCTAACATAAATACAAGAAAAGGAACAAGACGTGGCATGCCCGACCCCACGACAGCATCTTCCCAAGCAAAACAAGAGATCAAAAGCCTGAACACGCCCCGTGCTCAGCCAGCACGGGGGCGTGCCCAAGTGTCAGCAGAAAAGACAAAGTGGTAGAAGCTTCTATTGCGCACCACGGGGCCGTGCTCAGCGGACACGGGGCCGTGGTCAACTATAAGATTCGCACAATCCAGCAAATCTGCATAGTACAAAGATTCTTCTGCACCACGGGGTCGTGCTCAGCGGACACGGGGGCGTGGTCAACTAATAAGACAAAGCTGCAATTAATGAAGAAAGAGAGGATGTGGACACGGGGCCGTGCCCGAGCTTCTGTTCAGCCTATAAATAGAAGTGCTTGGCTCAAGCTCAACCATCCCTTGGCACACCACCTCTCTCACACTTCACCCACCACCCACCACCACCATAACACCATCATCCACCACCATCATCCATTGTCCATCATAGAGTGTATGAGTCGTCTCGGGATCCAAGATTGATCTTAAGAGTTCTTGACAATCAAGGCCATGTTTGCCTAAGTCTCTTACATCACTTGGTGAAGACAAAGTGTCTAGTGTAATACTTTTTATTTCTAATCTTTTGCACTTTTTACTTGGTTTTGTATTAATGACTTTAATAACTAGTTGCTTATGTTGAAGGTGATCTTTCCTTATCGTTTGTCCGTGGTGTCTTGGCATTATTTTACTGTCTATATAAAATAAAAGATTTTCACCATTCATATCTCCACGGTCTATATGGAGGTATGTTGGCTACCTGGTCGGGGGTTAAGGGAACGGTTTGGTAAAGGTCTTGCCATTGTTCAGCGTTTAGAGGTCCTGCAATGGACCTGGGTCAAATTTAGTAGGACCTCCTTCAATACTTAACGGTATTGGATGGCGGGGGTCCAAACTCTTTGATTCCCTCATAAGTTAACTACTATTAATACTATAACCCGGCTATTTAGGACTGTATCCCTGCTGACTCAGACTACTTAGTTGAGGGTAACGTCACCTCCAAAAGAGGGGCCTACCATAATTTGCATTAATAACTTAATTCATTATCTTCCAATAATCCATCCTTTTAGGATTGTATCCTTGCTGACTCAAACTACTAGGGTGAGGGTAACGTCACCTTCAAAAGAGGGGCCTACTACAATAACTAAGATAATCTCTTAAAATAGTGCAAAAGTGCGGAAATAATCAAAGGTTACACTAGATACGAGTCGGAACCAAGTGATTCATCTTGTCTATCTGTTTTTCTTTTATTTTTATTTTCAGCATTTTAGTTAGTTTTTATTTTTCTTAGTTAAAACATTTTTCTAAACTTTTTTATTTGATTAGACGTTGAGGATAAACCGGTACTAAAAGCTCTTGTGTCCTTGGACGACCTCGGTATCTTACCAACACTATACTACGCCCACGATGGGTGCACTTGCCCATATGTGTGTTTAGTGTTAGTAAAATATCGTGTTTTATAAATTTAAAAATTGGCTAAAAATAAGTGTTAAAGGGGCTTAAAATATACACCTAATATATATAACACTTCACACGCATCACAATCAAATATATTATCTGTTAATTATTTATCAAAACAAATAGTTAGCAAATCATGTCTATGTGATTTCCAATTGGTAGTAATTAGGTTACCCGTGTTTCTACACAATTTGGCGTCTAAGATTTTTTTGGCGTTAATTGTATTTATTAAACTTTTTGGCGTTAAATTAATTGTTTTTGTGTTACACAGATAATTTTTTGGCGTTATAGCGTTTTCTGGTCAATTTTTTTGGCGTTTTTGTGGCGTTTTGTATAATAATTCACTACGAGTCATTTATATTTTCAAAAGTTAACAATAAGACCAAACTTTTTTTGGCGTTTAGTGATTTTTTTGGCGTTTAATACATTTGACAAGTTGCTTTGCCAGCACCCGTTCTCATGGTTTTTACACTACTAGCGTTTTGGTGTTTGTAGTTTTTGGCGTTTTATATAATAGTGTATTTTATTTGTAGAGAATTATATAACAAAACAACAGATAACTTTATAACAAAAACAATATAAAATGAAAAAGAAAAAAATTAAAAATGGTAATCTAATTTCTCTTCCGAATCTTCACTGTCATCAGCTCCTTCTTCTTGAATTTGTTTTGGCGTTTTGAACCTTTTCGAATACCTTAGCTACATGCCAACTTTCCTACATAAACCCCGTCTTTTTCAGACGAAGCTGCTTAGTGGCATCCTGTTTTTTGTGTGATATTCTTGTTTGGTGGCATGTCATTTAAGATCAACTCTTGCTTGATGCTATTTGTAATAATGGAGTCCAAAGTAGCATTTTACACTTGTGTTGATCCCTTTATTCCATGCTGTAACACCCCAAAACCCGAATGTTTATATTTGTTGTATGTTCCTATATGACTTAGCATGAAATAAATAACTAGGCTATTTAACCTAGTTAAGTGTGTGGTTAAAAGTATTAAATGACGAAAGTAGTGCAAATTATGTTAAGTGACAAACACGAGGGGCTAAATGGAAAAATATGGAAGTTGGGTTATTAAAATGAAAGATCACCACACACAAACACACACTTCGTGTGTGTTCTTGAACGTTCAGGAGCTCCAAAGAGCCAAAACCCTAGCTCAACTATAACCATCAAATTGAAGGGTGAATCAAGGATTAAATTCACAACCGAACATGGATTAATGATCACCTTCACAAGCGGATCATAAGGTATATCTTAAAATTTAGATTGGTGGTTATGCACGAAGTGGGTTATGTTAGAAATCGGGAAATTGTATGAAATTGAGTATGAGTATGTGTTAGAATCATCATATAGGACATGAATTATGCATGGTTTGGGTTAATTTAATGTTTAGAGGTGAAACCCATTAGTTATGGTAAGGATGATGACTTGAATCATCATCCATGTCCAAAATTCTTGTTCAAAAATTGATGTATTATGATATGGATGATGGATTCTTGTTAAAGGAATTGAAAGAAATGTGATGACAATATGTTTGATGATTATGTGTGAATGATACATGTTGGTTAGAAGGAGAATTTGATGAATTATGTATGAGATTAGGAGATTTTGCATGAATTAGTTGTACACTATGTTTAGAAGGTAGTATACACACCAAGGGTATGATGAAATTAGAGATAATAGAGATTTGATCACTAGTAAGTGATTAAGAATGTAGTTATGAAGTGGGTTTTGTATAATATGATGAAAATGATGATATGCTCATGTTAATGATGTTTGAAATCGTATATGTGTGTGAATGTTTGAAGAATTCGGCTAAGATTTGATAGATTAGCATGCTAAAAGACCGAATGATAAATTCAATATAAGATCCGTAAGATGGAAGGGTCGTGATGAATGATAAATAAGCTAACTATCTTGCGAATGATATATAATAGTTTTACGTTAGACAAGCTATGTGGAAGCTTGGGAAAGAAGCGGGTCAAACGGAACATATACGCATAGGAAGCATATTTGGATGCGAGGTAAGTAAAGCTTACACCCCTTTTTGTAGAATATCTATTCATCGTATAGATTAATAATATGATAAGCTAATATATGGAATATGAAGTTCCGAAAAGTTTGATACGGGTCGGAACGTGTGTTCATGACAAGAAACTAAGTTTGATAGTTAAAAAGGGATAAAAGGGTACTATGGTAATTTTGGTTACGAGTTAACGAAGGAATGAGTTACGTGGATGGGATAATGGATAATTAAAATCCCACAAGGATAAAATGGATATTTAGATTTAACGGGTCAAATGGTGAAGATATCACCATTTGGCGATATCGACTAATGAATTGTTTTGTCAAGCATTATGAATTCACAGAATGAATAGCGAAAGGAATTCCGTTGCTATTAACGAGCAATTTAGCGGATGAAGTATTAAAACAGGTCATAGCTTTGATCCGAGCCAGGTATGTACGATTAGAGTCGTAGTTAAGTAGTGAGATTGGTTAAATATGCAATGAAGTCCTTGTTGTAAAGGACGGAACAAAGTTGACCAAAACGCCCTTGACGGGTATAGCGGGCAAACGGTCCTAAAAGTTGTCTAAAATTAAGTTAGTTGATTAGGGAAATGTTTTGGACAAGTATGAAAGTGAGGAGTATATTTTTGTAAGTCATAGACCTTAAAATGCCTAAATACCCTTAACGGGTCAAATTAAGTTTTTGAGCGAAAATGGGTTAAGAGGATGCAAGACATCCGGAAATTTAATATTTTATGATAGACGACATTGAAATTATTAAGTTCATATGAAGTTAAGGTCAAACAAACAGGTTATGTTGATAAATGTATGAACGGGTCAAAATTTGGTAAAAGGGTAATAAGCCGAAGGCTTAAAAGTCCCAAATTTTGGTAGTCCGAATATCAGATGTTAACTCCATGTGATGGAGAATTAAATTACGATCACGTAGGAAAAAGAATCGCGTAAAACGGATCAAAAACGAGAGAGTTATGCTCGTTTCCGTAAAAATTTGTTATGCTGGGAATATGCAGCAACCAGCTGCGAACTGTCTGTCAAAAAGAGGCCGTCGCGCCACGCGACGGAAAGGGGTACGGATGGTCGCGCAGCGCGACAAGGTTTGCGGCCCGCGAAGGCTCTGGGTGCACTTCGTCGCGCCCCGTGAGGGCCCAAAATGGCAGCAAACTTGTTGCTAGGTGTTTATTTTCAGTCACGAGCCTGTTTAAACACGTTTTAAACATTCTAAGCTATGTATGACCAATTTAATGTATGTTTTAGGAAACGTAGGTATGCGTGAAGGTAAGTATGTATGTTTATATGTATGTAATCAAGTATACGCGGATGTATAAAGATATGTATATGGGTAGGCATGTATGAGGGTAGGGATGTTGCAAGTAGGGATGTATGTATACATGTATGTATAATGTTATGAATGTATGTAATGATATAGGTATGTGGTTATGCAGGCATGTGTGTATGTATGTAAGTAGTTATGTGTGAACGTATGCATATTTATACAAGTATGTGTGATATTATGTATGCATGTATTCAATGCGATTGAGTATTGACAATAATTATAGCACGCCTTGTGAATGAAGTGTAACGCAGGTACGATAAGGAAGTCTCACCGCGGGTTGTATAATTAGATGGAAGGCTGGAATGTAAAGAGAATAACGAAATGAAAAGTAAACGAGAATGAATCTTGTATGTTACCATGTGTACTAATGTTATGAATTTTGTGGGGAGCGCAGGTAGTACTAGTCACGGAGGATCATCAAAGAGTTGAGATCGAAGACCGAGTCACAAGTGAGATTGTACGGGAACGTTGATGCATATAATGTAGTAAACATAAGTTATGTTTTTACTTAGTAAATAAGTCGATTGATGGATTTATGTGAAAGAGTTATGTTAAAGTGAAAGTTTAAATAACTCAAGGTATTTATAATGAAAGAAATTTTATGGCACGAATTTCCGCTGTGACTTTTAGTCAAATACGTATTAGGGTCTTACATGTATATTCATTAAGAACAAAGCTCACATGATGGCATATCACTGTTATCAGTCTCTTTTTCTTGAATATTTATCCATCTCATTCAACAAAATATTATTGAGATAATCCCCTCAGAAGAAGAATCCATTCAGTGAAAGCTTTGCCATCTGTGGTTATTTTAACTAACATTATTTGGCGTTTTAAAGTGAGTGGTTTCTAGAGGATATGACGTTTGTTTTTCTGGGTGTGATCAATTTCATTTTGTATAGACCCCTCTTTTATAGGAGTTTTTGGCGCGTAGTTTAGGCGGGACTTCTTTATTGTAATAAATGATAGTAATAAAGTAACCGTCTTTTCAGTTACTGTTTTTGTATTTACTATTTTGATCAGATTTTTTCAGTTTTATAGGTGATAGACGTCCCATCTTCTAAGTTTGGCGTTTTTTTTAAATGCCGTTATGCAAACCAAGATGACAAAATACAATAACGGAGAAAATAAAATATTAAGCAGGAAAAATATTTTTTGTTATTTTTTGCGTTTTGTAAAGAATAACCTTTTTAGTATTTTTTTGGTGTTTTGCTAATAAAGAGATAAATATATCATTTAATTATCTAAAAAAAAAAAGATTACACAAAAGAAAAAAAAAGAGGAAAAAAAATTAAAACCCTTCGTCAGAAAGGTCTTTATCCGAAAAGTATCCATCACTTGCGTCATCTTCTTCCTCGGAGTCTTCATCTGGATCTTCATCCATGTCATCACCTTCACCTTCGTCGGCTTCGTGTTCCTGAAGATTCTGAAGCCTCCACTTGAACATGTCTTGCATTAACTCCAATTTTGAGTCCATTTCTGTGTTCGTACAAGTGGCGTTATGCAATTCTTCCATGAAACCAAGACCCTGCTTTGTCATGATGTTTTCAAGCCAGTAGACTTCATGCTCTCCGTTGTCGTATATAGCGGTCACCATGTCTGTTTCATCATCAAAACGCCATGATGTCATGACAGGGTCCGGCTTCACGTCTGCTTTGATTGGTCCAAATTTCCTGGTTAATTCTTTCATAAGCATATGTGTTTCATGGCATTCGTTGTCTAGAGCGATGCCAAGGGATAAGATACCCCTCTGTACCTCTTCTTTAATCTTCAAAATTGCCCTAACCGTCTTAACATACACTCTCCTTCTGTTGTCAAAACGGAGGACGAATCGCCTGATTGCCAGAGTGTATCTCCACGAAACGAATGTTGCCATTTTTTTGCGTTTTGGTTAAGTTGGCGTTTTTGGTTAAAGATGCTTTTGCAGAAATGGATAGATTTAAGTGATTATGTAAGCTATGTTTTACCTCGTTTATATAATGATGTTTTTGTCGCGTAATTTAGGAGGGATTTTTTTCTAATAAATGTTAATAACTGAAATTCAGTTACTGTGTTGTTTCATCTTACTGTAATATGCAATGCGTTTTATCACTAATTTTTTGCGTTTTGTTTTTAATGGCGTTTTTTTTTTTTTTTGAATGGCGTGTTATCATTTGATGGCTTTTTGAATATGAGCGGTAAAAGACTATTTTACCCTTAATGAAGCGCATCCCACATAATAAAATTGATGTTATTTACGAAAACGTCACCGCGCAATCTAGTCCATGGATTGTTTTGATCGGACGATCCATAAGCTTTCTCACCGTTCTCACACTTTTCACCGTTTTCTCTAGATCCTGACCCTATATAATATGATTTATTAAAGGGGTGTGTATATTGAGACATGTTGGTTTCGGTTGCATAACATGTGTTTAATATATGGTATGTGTTTATTAATTAATGCAAGGGTATTATTTGAGGGTGTGATGTAAAGAGACACAACTATTAAGTTAACCTAAGGTAGGGATGAGCAAAATGGACCCGGTACCGGTCCCGAATTTACCGAACCGGGTACCTTTTCGGTACCGATTCGGTACCGACTTTTGACATTTTCAGTAACGGTTCGGTACCGGTTCGGTACCGGTTTTCACCCTCAAATATCGGTACCGAACCGGTACCGGTACCGAACCGTACCGAACCGGGTATATTCGGTACCGGTACCCACTTTTGAGGATTTTCGGTAACGGTACTTTCGGTTGCGGTACCAGTTCGGTACCGAGCTCATCCCTAACCTAAGGTACCCTAAATTACTTTTTGTAGTGTTATATAATATTGTAAAATGACTAAATTGTCACTGAACAATTAAAAAAAACAAAAAAAAAATATGAGCCCACCCATTATCTTCTTCTCCCCCACCTCTATCTCTTTTTAACCCACCACCACCTCCACCTTCAACCCACCATCACCACCACCTCCTCCACCTTCAACCCACCACCACCACAACTCCACCGTTTTAACTCACCCAGTATAATAGTCACGCCGTAAGTAAACATCCTTCAGGGGTCCAAACTCTCCAAATGGTCCAGGAAGATCTTCTGGTCTGCAAATAATCAAATCTTTGATTAAAAGAATGTTTTGTATCTGAAGAGGTATGGTCCCAATTCTTTACCCACATGGCAAGGACCATACCACTTTCTCCAGCTTATGTGGCGCTAACATCAACGACACCATCCAGAAGCTTCTGGAAAATACGAAGGCAACACCAAAGATGCTCCATCCGACATAAAGGACAACACGTGTCACCAGTCATCAAGCGCCAAATAAGCCTGTGACGAATCCAGGAGCAATCCGACAATGCCAGTACGACGTCTCCAAAGGAGGCAAATACAGGCGCGCCACGTGTACCACTACACTGACCACAGCAGAGGAGACCAAAGGGATATTCCCCTTGGTCGGACAGCTGGCGCGCGTCTACAGCTGGCATCGCTGCTCCTCTCCTTCTTTACCCTCCGGCTATAAATAGGACCCTTCACCATCCAGGTTGATCATCTTGCTCTCTCTATTCTCACACTTAACACACAATGTTTATTCCTCCTCGGAACAGTACTTATTCTCACGCCGGAGCCTGGTTAAGAGGGAAACCCCCATATTCCCCTCTTAACGAGACTAACGGCGTTGCTGTTTTGCAGGAAACGTGCCATCTCACGAGTAAGAAGAAAGATTGAACCCACGGAAGAAGTAACCCCACAGTTTAACCATAGTGTTAACCTGTGTTTCATCATTGGCGCCATCCGCTTTTAGCAAAAACCACCCTCATCTCTTTTTCTTTCCAAAAAAGACTCGTCGAAATGGCTGAACAAAACCACCTGGCAGATGGAGACGTTTCTTCTTTTGAACTCATTTCGGACAACATACACGTCCAAAGAGACCAAAGGAACGAAACTATCCAGGAAAGACCGGGGAACAACGAGTTTCCTAGTATCTTTGGGAGTACATCCAGGATCGTGGCTCAAAACGCACCTGGTGCTACTTTCCAAACTCCACCCAGAATCGTCACTCAAACCACAAACAGAGCTACGTTCCAACCTCCTTCAGAGGTAGTCCAACAGACACCTCCACCCGTACAAACTCAGAGCCATGGAGCTGGCCCCTCAGCTCCATCGGACCAAACACAACTGAACTTCTCTGCACTACTAGGGCTACCCGAAGGAAAAACTCTGGCTTCCTGGTATGCCGAACAAGTGGCGTCTATAAACCTTGTTTACACACAACTCAGTGCGCAGCAAGCTTTGCTTCAAGCACAAGCTCACCAGTTAGCATTTGTCACTCCACCGCAAAGGCCTTTGAGCGCTCCCATGCCTCAACAAGTCAATGCATTCAATCAGCGCCCTGAGTCAATACCTCCACCACATGTTAGAAGGCCAAGTGCGCATGACACGCGCGATACGTACGGCGAGACAGAAAGCAATTATGTGCAGTATTCTCACCAACCAAAGAAGCCAATACAAAGTCGTTTAGGCCCACGCAACATAAACGATGAATTTGAAGATGACGACGAGATGAACACAGTGTTCAGCAGGCTGCCACCAGAGCATGAGGCATACAAGCCTCGCAAACGCGCCGGTTATGACCCAAAAGCCGAACATGATTACACTCTAAGCTATCGTCCCGACGACATGGCTGAGAATTCAAAGTTCATCAGAGAGATCGCCACGGCTGCTATAGACAAAACAAAATTGCCACACAACGTGGGCAAATACAACGGGTTGACAGACCCAGATGATCATCTCCAAGTTTTTAACGGTGCGGGAGCAACGGGCGGATGGAACTTACCAACCTGGTGTCATCTCTTCGCTCAAACCTTCGTAGGCGCGGCGCGCGTCTGGTTTGACAGCTTACCAGCAGGGAAAATCAAATCATGGGTTGATTTCCGAGAGAAGTTCCTGGCACACTTCTCGCAGCAACGACGACACACCAGGGACCCAGCCGATTGTTTGAACATCTGGCGAAGAGACCACGAAAGCGTGGAAGATTTCATTACAAGATACAACAAAGAATGTTTGGAGATCGGCGACGTAGGCGAGAAGATGATGCGCGCACACTTCATGCGGGCAGTCAAGTGCGATGATTTAATCAAGCGTGTAAAAGGCAGAGACGGAGGACCCAAAGATTGGGAAACCTTCATTGAGGCAGCCAAAACTATCGCGCAGTCGGACAAACAGTTAACCGGTGATGACCACCGTCAACGCAGCTACAACCATAATGACCGGCATAACAAGAAAGGCAGGAGCCAACCTTGGAAAGCATCCGGTCACAGAGAACGAAGCCCGGTAAGAGAGGATGCGCGCCACACGATCAATCAAATAGCTCACCGAAAAGAGGTAAAACGTGAAAACAGGGAGAAACAGTGGACACCCCTCACGAAAACCCCTTCAGAAGTCTTAGCAACCGAGAACCACCAGTTTAAACCGCCCCTACAAATGCGCAACAAGAGGGGCCAAGACCCAAATCTTTTCTGTGAATTGCACAAGGACACAGGCCACTTAACCGATGATTGTTTCAGCCTCAAACAAGAGACCGAGAGAGCCTTAAGAGATGGAAAGTTATCCCACCTGGTCAAAGGCGGGAGGCGTGATTACCGCCAGATTCAGAGAAGAGAAGAAGGGCCGGATAACAAAAAACTCCGGAAGCTAGAAACCCACATGGTTCAAGGGGGTCCACGAAGGTCAAGAAAAAACTACAACAAGCGCGCGCAAGATGATTCATGGTGCGAGAAACAAGTCGTTTTCCCGGTTGTAAGGGGAGGCCCACGAGAAAGAAGACCCATAGTCATCTCGGGAGTGATAGGGCATTACCAAACAGATTACATTTTCATCGATCCAGGGAGGACTGCGGACATCATATACGAACAATGTTTTAATCAGTTCGATCAGGAGGATAAAGCGCGCTTAGAACCAGTTGATTACCCGCTCACTGGTTTCTGCAACGAAGCCGTTTTTCCTCTAGGACAAATATCATTCCCAGTGTTGCTCTCGGACGGAAGAAACTCAAGAACCGAAGAAGTCACATTCATGGTACTTCCAGCACATACAAGACACGATATTCTGCTGGGAAGAGAATCCCAAGGTGAATTCAGCATGATTTGCTCTGGCCCACACTCAGCAGTGGGATTCCCAACAGAAACAGGAGTAGCCATCATCTATGCAAGCAAAGAAGTATTAGCGACAGATGAGCTAAGACCTGCAAAGACAAGGAAACCAGAAGCACGCCAAGAGGCAGAAAAATGGGTGCTAAACAGCGCATACCCGGAACAGACAGTAACCTTGGGACCCGCAATGTCCGATCTGACGCGCGCGGCGCTAAAAAAACTGATGTTCCAAAATATGGATGTCTTTGCCTGGACGCCAGCAGACATGGTGGGTGTCCCACGGCACATAGCTGAACACCGCTTAAACGTCTCGGAAGAAGCCAAACCGGTGGTACATGCTAAGCGCCATTTAGGAGACATAAAGCACGACGCCAGGAAAGAGCAAGTGATAGAGCTGTTAAACGCGGGAATCATCAGGGAGGTCAGGTATCAAACATGGGTGGCAAGCCCAGTGATGGTCCAGAAGAACAATGGTAGCTGGAGAATGTGCGTGGATTACAAAGATCTGAATAAGGCATGTCCGCGAGACTGCTACGCCTTACCAGACATCGATGAAAAGATCGATTCACTTGCCACATTCCGATGGAAATGTTTCCTCGATTGCTACAAAGGGTACCACCAGGTACAGATGGCCGTGCAGGATGAAGACAAGACCGCGTTCCGCACGCCAACAGGGCTATACTGCTATACCAAAATGCCTTTTGGTTTAAAAAAATGCGGGCGCGACTTATCAGAGGCTCATGAACGAAACTTTCCACGACGCCATCGGCAAATATATAGAAGTGTATATGGATGATCTGGTTATTATGATCAAAGATGAGAGTACAATGTTGTTGAACATCCAAAAGACGTTTGACACCTTGCGCGGAGTCAGCATCAACTTAAACCCAGCAAAATGCTCCTTCGGCATGGAGGAGGGGAAATTCCTGGGTTTCATTGTCACGAAAGATGGCTTCAAGGTAAACCCTGACAAGATACAAGCAATAGAACGCATGCCGTCACCTTCAACGATCAAGGAGATGCAAAAATTGGCAGGACGGTTGGCAGCACTCAACCGCTTCCTGGCCAATCACGCAGCTAAATCATTTCCGTTTATAAAAACTCTCCGTAACTGCATGAAGAAGAGTCAATTTCAGTGGACTCCGGAAGCTGAAAGCGCATTCCGCGAGATAAAAGACTGCCTCATCAAGCTGCCAACATTAACTGCACCAGTCAAGGGCGAACCTCTGGTACTGTGCTTATCAGCCTCCGACAGGGCAGTAGGAGCAGTGTTGCTTGTAGATCGACAGGGTGTCCAGACGCCAGTCTATTATGTGTCACGAACTCTAACCGACCCAGAAACCCGGTACGCAATCATGGAGAAACTAGTACTCGCACTGATTCATGCATCAAGAAGGCTGCGCAGGTACTTTGCGAACCACGTCATTCACGTGCTAACAAACTACAATATTGGAAACATACTCGCAAGGCCGGAGATTTCAGGGAGACTAGCAAAATGGGCAATAGAGCTCGGGGGTCATAACGTAGTGTTCAGACCAAGACCGGCGATCAAGGGCCAAGTACTTGCGGATTTCATGACAGAGGTACCGGATGACAAAGATCGAGAATGCAAGGCGATGGAAAAAGCCGAGAAACAGCAAGTGGAAGAACCATGGCTACTATACACAGATGGTGCGTCTAACGAAGACGGCGCAGGTGCTGGTCTCCGGCTGGTGAGCCCTGACAAACATGAGTTCACCTACGCCATACGCCTGGATTTTAAAAGCACAAACAACGAAGCTGAATACGAAGCCTTCCTTGCTGGTTTAAGGTTGGCAATCAAAATGGGAGTACGACACATCGAAGCGCATGTGGACCCCATGTTGGTGGCAGGTCAAATTAACGGGCAGTACGAAGCCAAGGGAGATACAATGGCACTTTACCTGAGCCAAGCAAAGACACTGCTGTAAACCTTCTATTCCTACAAAGTGCATCACATCAATAGAAGCGAGAATAAGCCAGCTGACGCGCTGAGTAAACTCGCCTCTACAAGCTTCCAGTACCTAGCAAAAGATGTACGAATAGAGGTTTTAAGCAACCCGTCAGTGCCTCTACGAGAAGTAAGCGTCGTTCAAACAGGGACAACGTCGTGGATGACCCCGATAATCACATACCTCCAATCTGGAATACTCCCGGAGAACAAGGCAGAAGCAAGGAAAATCCAGTACAAATCCGAACATTACCAGATGGCTGATGGGATTTTGTACAGAAAATCATACCTCGGGCCTTTGTTAAGATGTGTTGATCCCGAAGACGCACGCTACCTAATCATAGAAGTGCACGAGGGAATCTGCGGTATACATGCTGGACCAAGAATGGTGGTAGCAAAAGTCATGAATGCAGGGTACTATTGGCCCGGAATGCATTTAGATGCGGTCAAAGAATTGAGGAAATGCAGTGGATGCCAAAGACATGCCCTCAAAACGATGCGCCCAAAGAATGAGTTGGTACCAGTTACCACGGCGTGGCCCTTTCAACAATGGGGGATCGACATGGTCAGACCTTTTCCCGAAGCCCCAGGAGCCGTCAAATTCATAATAGTCGCAGTCGACTATTTCACCAAATGGGTAGAGGCGAAGGCCCTCGCGTCAACCACGGCCGCCGTTGTCAAAAAATTCATTTGGGAACAAATCATATGTCGTTTTGGATTACCCCTCAAGATAATCACCGACAATGGAACCAACTTTGCCGAAGACAACCTTCAACAGTGGTTCAAAGAATTACACATCGAGCACACCTTTTCCTCGGCCGCGCACCCGTAGGGGAACGGTCAAGTC
This sequence comes from Helianthus tuberosus, assembly GCA_030545235.1. NCBI lineage: Eukaryota > Viridiplantae > Streptophyta > Magnoliopsida > Asterales > Asteraceae > Helianthus > Helianthus tuberosus. The sequence continues at coordinate 194,269,548 of CM060418.1, forward strand.
GAAGCCGTCAACAAGAGTATTGTCGACAGAATCAAGGCAAGGCTGGGAGAAAAAAGAAGAGGTTGGGTAGACGAACTGCCCAGCATCTTGTGGGCCCACAGGACGATGCCCAAAACAAGCAACGGAGAAACACCGTTTAGCTTGGTTTATGGGTCGGAGGCAGTAATTCCAGCAGAGATAGGATTGCCGTCACCCAGAATGCTCTCAATGAACATGATCAACAATGAAGAAGAGAGGAGGATCGACCTGGACCTCCTAGAAGAACGGAGAGAAATGGCGGCAATCAATGAAGCAAAGTACAAAACGAAGCTGGAAAAATATTACAACTCTAAAGTCCGAGTGTGCACCTTCAACCCGGGAGAATACGTCCTCAGAGACAACGAGGCCTCAAATGCAGAAAAACCCGGGAAGTTGGCTCCCAAGTGGGAGGGTCCATATGTCATCGACACCGTGCTCGGAAAAGGAGCCTATAAGCTGCGCACCATTGACAACAGGGAGGTTCCTCGCACATGGAACGCCCAACAGCTGAGAAAATGTTACCTATGAAGGAAATTCTTGTAATCGCAATGGCCAAGTCGCCGACACATTTATAGTTATACAAGAAGTGTTTGGCTATCTTTCTATCATGCAAATTTATTTGTCACAACTGCATATATTACTTTGGGCATACACGAAAACATCAATGGCTCGACCATTAGAAAACGTTGTAGACCTCCAAGGCTTGTCACAAACAAGTGCACAGCCGGGTCAGACACACAACCAAAGCCTAACAAACGCCAAACAAATACTTCGTGCCCACATAAACACGAAAACATCGAACACAGGACAAACCAACATTGTAAGCACCCCCAAGGCTGAGAACAGCTGGGTCCACACAATAACCTGTAACCTCGATCACTTCGTATTCACGATCTAACCTGCGCATGAAAACGACAGAATAAAACGTTGTCATAAACACAGCACAAACCTGTCAGCGCCATCATTCATTCGTGATACCTGAATCAAAGTAATTACACATGCACATATTATGACAATAACAAAATTCGCATAAAAATAAACAACTACGAGCATAACATATGTCAAAGCGTGACCATATATCCACAAGCATAACAGGGAAGTTAAAATTGTTTTTCCAAATTGTCAAGTACAAGACCAACCAAGGTCATACGCGGCGCGCAGGCCGGAATCCCTCATTCAGGATGACTGGATCCGGCGCCCCCAGCCGCACCACCTTCATCACCAAGCGCTTTCTTTAACAAAGCGACACCATCCGGTCTTTGAGCCAGTTTCTTCGCAGCTTTAACCACAGCAAACTCCAAAGACGAAAACTCCTGCCTCTTCGCGGCGTAAGCGGCAGTGCAATCCTCTTTCCACAGCTCGAAATGGTGTTCTTTCTCCTTATTAATGGCCGCAGCCCTACCCTCGTTGTACCCATCTTTACGACCGCTACTGTAACCAGTTTGCCCCAACTCATACATATAATGGGCAAGCTCGTGCGAGTTAACGATGCGATCAGCAATCTACAACAAACACACAAATAAGGGACAATTCAGGGAAGTCACAAAATACAGTAAAAAAAAAATTTACCAGAGGCACCGCGCGCGAGAGCAACCATTTGCAATCAGAGGACGCTTCCTCAGCAAGGAGTTCCGAGGCCTGGCACTCAGCAGTCTTCTTTTGAAGAAGACGGTCAGCAGTCTCATATTGCCTGGCGAAGTCTTCTAGCTTAGCAATACGTGCAATATACTCCTTTTCCTTATCTTCAAATGCAACACGCGCCTTCTGAGCTTCATCAGCAAGCTCAGCCTTCTCTCCGGACAAACGAGTAATCGTGTCACGTTGCGATTTAAGCTCCACATTGGTACCCTCGCACGCAGCCTCCCAGTTCTTCTGCTTATCAGCATTTGCTTGTTTTTCTTGGGCAAGTTTCTCTTCCGCATCAGCCAACCTCCAGATCAACCCTTTCTTCTCAACATTAAACCGTTCCTTCTCTTCCGCAAAGAGTTTCTTCTCATTCTTAAACTCCAGAAAGTCTTCCCCCATTTCTCTCCACTCACGGACAATCTCATGTGAAGTGGACCAGAAATTAACCCCGGCTTGAACATGCTCGTCCAAGAGCTCTAACCGGCGGCGCCTCTTCTGGAACATCCTTTCAGCTGTGGGGAGAGACATGGAGAAAAATTCATGACAATTATCCAGATTATCCATCCTGGAACCCTGGGTCAAGTTCCAACGGGGGACGTGCGGAAGATCATCACAAGCAGGATTCGTTGTATCAAAAGAATCAGCATGAACTTTTCCAAACTGGGGGCTGCGGACAGCACCTGAGGTTGCACCACCACCATCACCCGGTGGGCGTTTGGTATACACCGTTTGATGAGGAGTAGTTTCACTCACCTCTACTTCAACCTCAACATTCTTACCGCGATCACCACCAGCAGCACCGCCCGCAGCACCACCTGCATCACCGCCACCTTCTCCAACCTGCTCAACCCTCACATCTCCTTTTTTCGTCCCGTCAGGAGTGTCATGAGGAGGAGACAACCCAAAAGTCCTCGACGGCGGAGATTCTGGAGGAGTAATTTTGGAAATATCAACCTTGTGTCCAGTCTTGGCTGTTTTAGCGCCTGCTCCAAAACGAGCAGTACATTCAAAGAAAAGAAGGACAAACATACAAAAAATGTAAAACAGGCTCAAAGAAGCTTAAACGAATACCAGAAGCTTCAAAAATCTTCTGCAGCAAATCCGAGGGTTTTTCAGCAAAAATACCCATATCAATGTCCGATTCAGAAGGGGCAGGAGGATTCTCTTTTTGAAGTTTAATCTTCTTTGATGCAAGCACAGCAGCAGCCTGCTCATCAAGCCTTCGCTTCCTATCCTCAAACATCTTTTTCTGCATAATCTCAGTTAAAGTTGCGCGGTCCTCGGGGTCCGACTCAGGGCGCTTCTCTCCAACCCCTAAACCGGGCAACGTGTCAGAAACGACAACATAATCAAGCATACGAGGAGTATGAGGTCGCTTACGAGGAGGCTCAGTGACAGTTCCTTCAACCTGTTTCCCTTTCCCTTCCGGCTTGTCAGCTTTCGCCTTTCTCCTCGTCTCCAACAGGTCAGCTGTTTCGACAGGAATCTCCAAATCATCAACAACAGGTTCATTCACCGGTTCATGCACAATACCCTGCGCCGGACCTGCACGCGCGGAACGAGAGGTTAGGTCTTCAAAAGATCTGCCAGACCCATCACTCGAGAGAACGATAACTTCCTCTCGAATAGAATCAAATGCATCATCATCATTTTCACTATCTTCACCTAGGACAGTGTTCACGAAAGCAGTGAAACTCTCATCACTCAGATGCAGAAAACGGCCACGGATCTGATCCAACCAGGGTCGTTTGTCAGGTTTTTGTATCGCCTCAACCATCGCACCCGGCGCCTTAAGATCCAAAACGTTCAACAACGTGAACCCTACTGCACAAAAAGACAGAGATAAAGAACAATGCACAAGCAATACAGCGTACAACATACAAAAAAAAAAAAAAGAAGAGTAGGATCACGGAACGAGACGTACACTTGCCCTCATGACCATAAACCGGGACCCCCAACGGATGTTTAGGGATCCACTTCATACTCATCCCGGCACCAACCAACGCCATCTCCTCAAGCTGGATTATCGGAGTGGCTTTACGGGTCAACCTCTTATACCAGTCTTGATCAACAAAATTTGCAACCACATCAACTTTTGGGATACCCTCATCCACAGATCTGTAATGCATGTCCACTGGAACAACACCCCGGCGAATGTAAAAAAACTTCTGTTTCCAGTCATGGAGACTCTTCAGTGGCACAGAGCAAACCGGAGAAACGTTGGTACGAGCACTGAAAGAGTAAAACCCACTTGTATATGTAACAGTGTAGAAGACATTGAACATCTCAAACGTCGGATCTAAACGGTTCGCCATACAAACGAACTCGAAGTGAGTAATCCGAGGGAGTCCGATGGCATTTATCTGAGAGATATGGAGACCATAACCCCTCAAAACGTCAGCAGTAAATCGAGTTATCGGAAGTCTAAAGTTACCCTCCCGGAAGAAAGCAGCGTACAAAGTCATGTACCCGGGAGGAGCATCCATGGCGGTGGAACCAGCAATAGGGTACTGAGCACCCCAATCAGGAAGAAAACCCATCTCCCTTACCAAATTCTGGAATTCCTCTTCTTTCCACCCTATAACCGCCTGTTCCGGGCCAGGGGGAGTTTTACCCTTGTTCCTCCTCCTTCTCGAAGAAGGGTTTGCAGAAGACATTTTGGAGAAACAAACAAGAACACAGATGAACTCAGGAGAAGGAAAGAAAACGGAAGAAGATGAGAGAAACTGGGAATTCAAATTTTGAATAAAGGAGAAGAAAGAGGAACCACCATCTACTTATACCCATCGCATTTAATGCGATGGGTAGTGGGGGCGTCAGAACATGAAAAGGCAACCAATAGGGGAGAGACACGTCAGAGGAGAGAGAAGGCGGCACCTCTTTTTCCGGGAGCAGGTGAACAGACACCTGACATGTCGCCGAAAAAGCAACTGACGGTTACTGAAAAGACAACTGTTCACCTGACACCAGTCAGTCACATCAGTCACTCTTTCCCAAGGCAGACAAAGCTTTCTCTTGAAGACAACTTTTATAAAGGGCCAAAACCCATGCGCCATGCGTCCGTTTGGCTCACTTTTTCAAAGAGCTAAAACCCATGCGCCATGCGCCATGCGTCCATTTGGCTCACTTTTATAAAGGGCCAAAACCCATGCGCCATGCGTCCATTTGGCTCACTCTTTCAAAGAGCTAAAACCCATGCGCCATGCGTCCATTTGGCTCATTTTTTCAAGGAGCTAAACCCATGCGCCATGCGTCCGTTTGGCTCACTTTTTCAAAGAGCTAAACCCATGCGCCACGCGCCATGCGTCCGTTTGGCTCACTTTTTCAAAGAGCTAAAACCCATGCGCCATGCGTCCATTTGGCTCACTTTTATAAAGGGCCAAAACCCATGCGCCATGCGTCCATTTGGCTCACTCTTTCAAAGAGCTAAAACCCATGCGCCATGCGCCATGCATCCATTTGGCTCACCTTTCCAAGGAGCTAAAACCCATGCGTCATGCGTCCATTTGGCTCACTTTTTCTACAAGGAATCAGAAACCATACGCCCATCATGCACAAACGGCTTAAGAAAAAACACAACCTTCATAAGTCCAGCATCCCTCCTAGACGATCAACTCAACTAGAAGGCACACTGGACTGGGGGGACTTGAAGAGGTATGGTCCCAATTCTTTACCCACATGGCAAGGACCATACCACTTTCTCCAGCTTATGTGGCGCTGACATCAACGACACCATCCAGAAGCTTCTAGAAGCTTCTGGAAAATGCGAAGGCAACACCAAAGATGCTCCATCCGACATAAAGGACAACACGTGTCACCAGTCATCAATCGCCAAATAAGCCTGTGACGAATCCAGGAGCAATCCGACAATGCCAGTACGACGTCTCCAAAGGAGGCAAATACAGGCGCGCCACGTGTACCACTACACTGACCACAGCAGAGGAGACCAAAGGGATATTCCCCTTGGTCGGACAGCTGGCGCGCGTCTACAGCTGGCATCGCTGCTCCTCTCCTTCTTTACCCTCCGGCTATAAATAGGACCCTTCACCATCCAGGTTTATCATCTTGCTCTCTCTATTCTCACACTTAACACACACTGTTTATTCCTCCTCGGAACAGTACTTATTCTCACGCCGGAGCCTGGTTAAGAGGGAAACCCCCATATTCCCCTCTTAACGAGACTAACGGCGTTGCTGTTTTGCAGGAAACGTGCCATCTCACGAGTAAGAAGAGAGATTGAACCCACGGAAGAAGTAACCCCACAGTTTAACCATAGTGTTAACCTGTGTTTCATCAGTATCATTTACCATGATAGTAGAACAGCCATGAGAGGAAAGCTGAAGCATCTCTCAAGTATTAATTTGAAAAAAGAACAAATTCAATATCCAAAATCAAAAGATTAATCCTTTCAACATGTTGAACAGATTTGAGTTCCACATCTACCAAAATAACGATTGATAGATGAAAAGATGTGACGAAATATTTTCAAAACCATGTCTACTAATCAGCAATATTTATTTCTTAAAATCAAATAATTTAAGTTACAAAGTTCAAAAAGTTTTTTTACTCTTAAATTTCAAACATTGAAAAAAATAAAAATATTTCCATGTGGGATGAAACACAGCTAGAAGAAATCAACAATACAATTACGGTGACTCACTGAGTCGTAAAACAAGTTTATAAGCAGAAATCAGAACAAACCTACAACCACTTTGATTAATTTCGGTGGAGGTTGTGGTGGTGGGTTGAAGGTGTAGGAGGTGGTGGTGATGGTGGATTGAAGGTGGAGGTGGTGGGTTTGAGAGAGGGGGGAGGGGGGCGATATCCTATTGGGTTTTTTTTTTTTTTTTTTTATTCTTCATTTGTTTAAGGACAGTTTAGTTATTTCATAAATACTTTAACCGGAAAATTTAACAAATGTTAGTGTTAAGTACCAATCAAATTTAAAAATTGCAACCATCGGGACCAAGTGTGTAATTAGTGAACTCTTAGAACCAAGTCTGCAATTTTCATAAAACACAAAGACTAACCAGGTATTTAACTCTATATTTAAATAGTTTTATCTATAAATTTAAGGGTTATTGGATTTTAATAATCATAAGTTTCACCTGTTGGCCGATAATAATCCAAACTTTAAAATTTCCCTCTAATAATCCCAACTTGTAAAAGTTTGGCCGCCATTGATCATTTTCAAACATATAAGAATTTGATCTCCTCAATATATTCAATTACACCTAGAGACTCTTTAATTGATTTAAGTGCACCTATGTTAGAAGAGTATCAATGGCGGCCAAACTTTTACAAGTTGGGATTATTGGAGAGAATTTTTAAAGTTGAGATTATTATCGGCCAATAGGTGAAACTTAGGATTATTAAAATCCAATATCTCTAAATTTAACTAGTCATATCTCATCTATTTGTTCAATGCTTGCGTGTGTATTTGTATAACTTATACAATATATTAAAATTAAAAATAAAGTTATATAAAATTATAATATAAATAAATAATAAATAATCAAAAAATATATAAGGGTTAAGTCATTGTACAAATAGGTCTTAACATAAAAAAACCCTTAACGTAAGAAGTGAAGGATAATTTTTTTTTTTTTGAAATTTTTTCCTTACTTATTAAGCACGTATTTTAGTCTCAAAATAAATAAAAAAAAAATCGTGATTTTACACTAGCAGAGTAATTATGTAATTTTGTAACGTAATAATATTTACTTTAGTGTAATTATAATTAGAGTGGGGATCCTACAGAAAGTGTGTTTTTCCTAAAAAGTGTAAAAAGTCATAAAACACAATAATTTCAGGCATAAAACACACCTAAAACTCACAAATAATAGAATGAATATTACTAAAACACCATATTCAAACTCTAATAGTCCATAAAAACTTCAAACACACCATCGTAGAACTATGAATATAAAACACACAATGCTAAACAACATAAAACACAATAATATTTGTCATTCCACAATCAGAGCCTTAACATCTAAAACACAACACAAAACCCACATATATGATGTTTTAGTAATCTTCATCATATTATTTGTTGGTTTTTGGTGTGTTTTATGGTTGACATTATGGTGTTTTATGACTTTTTACACTTTTTAGGAAATTTGGACTTTCTGGCCAACTCCTATCCTTATAATTATTCTACAAAATTGTAGAATAATAATAATTATTCTACAATATTGTCGAGAAATTATAATTACGAAAAATTACAAGTTTTGTACTTTATCTTAATACTACTTTACAGGCGATGTCTTTTTCGATGAATTTTGACAGGTTTTGCCTTTTATAGGGAATATTGTTGCACGTCATGTCCTTTAGACCTAACCTAGCTAGATTTTTTTGTTAAATCTAATCATGTGCAAGGTACATGAAGGCATTCTTGTAATTTTACCTGAAAGAACTAAGTATGTAAAATAAAAATGTTATCTCTTCATCACTTAGACCACCCACCATCATCACCACCACCGCCATCTCCCACCACCACCACATCTTAGTGTTTCCTCATCGACATACCTCCGCCACCGCCGAAAACCCCAGCTGCAATGGTTAACCAACCGGAGAAATGCTAAACAACGCGTGAACTAATTAAACACCGTCAGGACCTTACATTTGACAACCAAATCGGCGCAAAACTGACGCACCGTTCCGGTAAATAAAATTAAACAGCCACAACCACCACCTGTATCTAAAAAATCACTCATACACAAAACATGATACAAAAATCTAGGGGTGCTAAAAAATCACCCACACACAAAAAAACTCTTTAGTTGCCCTTGCCCCTATCTTCATTCATAATCCACCCCAGACGCCAAACAGAAAACACAACGCACCTGGATGCGCCATTCTTCAGCAGCCTTGGCCCACGATTCTCTGCCTCCTCTTTCTTTATCGATTGATTTCATACAGAACCAGCCAGGTATGAGTTTCGGTTCCCCAGCCACAGTTTGTGATTATCACTTTGTTAGGAAGATTAGGTGATTTATGGTGTAAATTGAATGATGTTCTTGCCTGCCTTCCTGAAGTGATCTGTTCAAATTATATTTTTCTCTATGATTCCCCTCCCTTGGTATCATTGTCTTCTCGATTTCTTCATCTTTATCTGTCAATTTTTAGTTAGTTTCCAAGAAATTCCTTTTATATATTGTTTATGTGAAATTAGGGTTCTGGTTTCTATGCAAATTGGTAGCAGCAGTGAAGCTGTTGCAATATCTCGTACCACAACCACCTGTTCTGGTAAAAAAAAATCAAACAACCACAACCACCACCAGCGGCTAAGGTTTCATTCGACAGTGAGACGCCTGATCTGTGGGGTTGTTGGTGGTCAGATGAGGGTGGTGCGGTGGACTTGGTGGTTGTCGGCAGATGTGGATTGTTGTGGTCGGCAGGTTAGGGTTGGTTGTGATGGGTTAGGGTTGAGGTTGACAGAAAAAAGGGCTGTGGAGGTGGTCCGATAGGGTTGGTTGTGGCGGGTTGTGGAGGTGGTGGCGGGTGGAGGTGGTCCGGTGGCGGTGGACTAAAGTACTCAGAGAGAGAGAGAGGGAGAGAGAGAGAGAGTATTGTGTCTGTGAGAGATTTTTGATTTCATAAAGATACTAGTTTTAAAGGTTTTTTTTTATTTATTAAAAAGATTCATAAATAAATGTGTAGAAAGACTTAGCTACCCATGTTTGACCAGATTTAATAAGAAATATTAACTGGGTTAGGTGTAAAGGACAATACGTGTAAATAATTTTCCTATTAAGGGTAAAACCTATATAAATTTGTCGAAAAGAACACTGCCTGTAAAGTGGTATTAAAATAAAGGACAAAAAGTGTAATTTTTCCTTATAATTACCCTACAATAATTACTCAGCTATCGTTGCAACTTAACATCATTCTTAATGAGTAGGGAAAAAATAAAAATAAAAAACCTACTTTCATGTATTACGTTAAGGGCATTTTTTATATTAAGTCACATTTATATTTGATTTTTACACAATATAAAAGGTCGATTTTTAATTAGTAATTTTACAATAAAATAAAATGCTATCAAAACTAAATCGATATACACACACGCACTAATATTACATTACATTACCTATAACTACAAAGAACATTAGGGAAAATAGTGCCAGGCATCTGACTAGCATCCTCTCGTTGGTCGTTTCTTTTTGTATTCAACTTTTTAACCTCCAGCTTTGCTAATATGCGTGTTTAGTCCCTCTATTTCTTTAAAAGTTTTTTTATTGATTAATTTTGTTTATATGCGTGTTTAGTACCTCTGCTAACTTTGGTAGTGTACATGATTAGTCCCTCTAGTATTCTTTTTAGTAGTTGATCGTCATTTTTTGTATTTTGCTTTTAAGCCTTCAACTTTGCAAATATATGTGTTTAGCCCCTCTTTTTTAAGAAAAAAACCTTCTTTTATTAGTTAACTTTGTTTGTATGCGTGTCTAGTCCCTTTACTTTAACTTTGGTAGTGTACATGTTTACTCCCTCTACTTTTATTCCTTTTAGGGTGTACAGGGTGGGTTAGGAAACACACATCGGCAATGTGTTTGCCGACAGGCAACACCGACGCCGTCTTTAATTGCCAAGTGGGAAAGCGAGCAAAATTAGTGAGTGTATGCCGATGGAATATGAACGTTGGCCTTGAAAAGGGAAACTTTCCATTGATTTGAATTAATATATGACCGTTGGGCATTATTAAAAAACTTAGTTAAACACCATTATAAATATCATTCCATTCAATAAAATTCTCACCTCATTCTAAAAAATTCTCACCCAATTTAAAAAGTTCTCAAGCATTTCATGGATAGACAAAACAAGAGCGATGGCAAGAAAAAAGTATCGGGTTTGGGTTCGAGTGCGAGAGGGCGTGGCTCGTAAAGTAGACGAGGCGGATCAAGTGTGTACCAACCCAACTTCCCATTGCAATTTTTTCGCAAACGGGTTTTTACAACAACCAACCCCCAACCCAACTATCTACCACAATTTTATTCATTACCGCAATGTCCCACAATGGTTGCATCGGGTGTGTACGAGTATCCTACGGAAGCTCAAAACGCTTTTGACCCGTTTGCTTATCGGACTCCACCGTCTCAATCTCCAAGAGATAATGTTGAACATGTGCTCCCCATATACGATGATGACGAAGATGAAGAATTTGTACCCGAAACTCAACACTTAGATGAAGATGAAGAAGTCGAAAAAGAGGAAGATGTTCAAGGTGAAGTAGAAGCCAAACGTGAAGGGAAAGGAAAAGGGAATAGGGCGGATCTGCAAAGATGGACGAAGAAGAAAAAAGAGGCTTTAGCGATGGCATACGTGCATTGTACTCTTAACAAGAAAAAAGAAAATGCACAAAAAGCGGACATTTTTTTGAAGAATTTTCCCACACACTACAATGCAACCGTTGGAGGAAGGTCACAGACCATTCCTAAAGTCCGTCCGAAATGGAAAAATATGCAATCAAAGTTGAACGAATTCAATGGTTTTTAGCATCAAGCGGTATAACTTTTAACATTTACATAATTATTATTTTTTACCATAAAATATATTCTGTTTTTTACATTAATATAATTTATATTTTTATTATAGGATCGTTTACGTCCTAGCGGGTGTGACGATGCTCATGTTATGAAACAAGCGCTAGAAGATACCAAAAAAATATGCGGGCGGCTTTCCTCATATTGAGGGGTGGGAGGTGGCCAGAAAGCATGAGAAATGGGCCTCGGTGCCATTGGTGGGTGATGCGTGTAAAGTGTTATATATATTAGGTGTATATTTTAAGCCCCTTTAACACTTATTTTTAGCCAAGTTTTAAATTTATAAAACACGATATTTTACTAACACTAAACACACATATGGGCAAGTGCACCCATCGTGAGCGTAGTATAGCGTTGGTAAGATACCGAGGTCGTCCAAGGACACAAGAGCTTTTAGTACCGGTTTATCCTCAATGTCAAATCAAAATAAAAAGGTTAGAAAAATGTTTTAAACTAAGAAGAATAAAAACTAACTAAAATGCTGAAAATAAAATAAAAAAAACAGATAGACAAGATGAATCACTTGGTTCCGACTCGTATCTAGTGTAACCTTTGATTATTTTCGCACTTTTGAACTATTTTAAGAGATTATCTTAGTTATTGTAGTAGGCCCCTCTTTTGAAGGTGACGTTACCCTCACCCCAGTAGTTTGAGTCAGCAAGGATACAATCCTAAAAGGGTGGATTATTGAAAGATAATTAATTAAGTTATTAATGCAAATTATGGTAGGCCCCTCTTTTGGAGGTGACGTTACCCTCGACTAAGTAGTCCGAGTCAGCAGGGATACAGTCCTAAATAGCCGGGTTATAGTATTAATAGTAGTTAACTTATGAGGGGATCAAAGAGTTTGGACCCCCGCCATCCAATACCGTAAGTATTGAAGGGGGTCCTACTAAATTTGACCCAGGTCCATTGCAGGACCTCTAAACGCTGAACAATGGCAAGACCTTTACCAAACCGTTCCCTTAACCCCCGACCAGGTAGCCAACATACCTCCATATAGACCGTGGAGATATAAATGGTGAAAATATTTTATTTTATATAGACAATAAAATAATGCCAAGACACCACGGACAAACGATAAGGAAAGATCACCTTCAACATAAGCAACTAGTTATTAAAGTCATTAATACAAAACCAAATAAAAAGCGCAAAAGATTAGAAATAAAAAGTATTACACTAGACACTTTGTCTTCACCAAGTGATGTAAGAGACTTAGGCAAACATGGCCTTGATTGTCAAGAACTCTTACGATCAATCTTGGATCCCGAGACGACTCACACACTCTATGATGGACAATGGATGATGGTGGTGGATGATGGTGTTTTGGTGGTGGTGGGTGCTGGGTGAAGTGTGAGAGATGTGGTGTGCCAAGGGATGGTTTGAGCTTAAGCCAAGCACTCCTATTTATAGGCTGAACAGAAGCTCGGGCACGACCCCGTGTCCAGTGGGCACGGCCCCGTGTCCACATCCTTCTCTTTCTTCATTTAATGCAGTTTTGTCTTTTTAGTTGACCACGCTCCCGTGTCCGCTGAGCACGACCCCGTGGTGCAGAAGAATCTTTGTACTATGCAGATTTGCTGGATTGTGCGAATCTTATAGTTGACCACGGCCTCGTGTCCGCTGAGCACGGCCCCGTGGTGGGCAATAGAAGCTTCTACCACTTTGTCTTTTCTGCTGACACTTGGGCACGCCCCCGTGCTGGCTGAGCACGGGGCGTGTTCAGTCTTCTGATGTCTTGTTTTGCTTGGGAAGTTGCTGTCGTGGGGTCGGGCATGTCACGTCTTGTTCCTTTTCTTGTATTTATGTTAGATTTTGATGTCTTTTTGCTTCTTTTGTTAATTTGAGCTCATTTAATCCTGAAAATACAAAAGGAAGACAAAAGCACACTTTTTCCAACATTAGTACTAAAAAAGGGTTAGTTTTATGCCACAATTGATGAAAGTTATATGTTGCATTTTGAACACATCAAATACCCCCACACTTGAATCTTTGTTTGTCCTCAAGCAAAACTTTTTAATATGTGACTATTACACTCCCAAATGGAATGGGTAGAGAAGAAGGTTTTTGGGCTTGTTGTAGAGTGTCGGGATTTTGAAGATTCTTTATTTAATTTTATTTTTATTTATTTACAATCCTATTCGTCATGATTTATTGAAAACTTTTCATAAGATAAATTACTTATTAGGGCATAACATGCCTCTTTAAAATTCTATTTATATACAAGTTCACATACCTCACGGGGATCACTCAACACTCGGCCGAAAATGTATTTTTGTGGATCACTCGAGAGCGGCATGGAACTTACTCCTACCATAAGCTTGCCAAGCAATCAATCCTCCTCCTTTTTAACTTATATGCCTTTGTAAATATCAAGAGGATTTTGTGGGTGAAGGGTTAGGTTTGGGTTAAAGGTAGGTGGTTGGGTTGGTGGTTAGTGGTTAGTAGAAAAAAAAGGCGAAAAGCGTAACAAGTGTCGGTTTTCATAAGACTTTCTATTTTTGTAATTTTTATTTTGATGAAGCTATTATTCAAATAAAGTTATTTTTGATGAACTTGTTTGTTTATTTTCTTTTGCTTCATCATCAACAAAAATTTTTTTTTTTTTGAAAAGTCATACGAAAAATCGAACTTGTTACTAAAACAAAGGGGTAAAAATGAAAAAGGTTTTGGTGGGTAAAAAGGGTGTTTGGTTTGGGTTATGAAATGAAAAGGTTTAGGCTCAAAGGGGCTAAATAGAGGGATTTTGGGTAGGTGGTAAAAAAAAGAAAAAATAATGGTGTAGAAATAAAAAGGGTTAGTCCTAATGCCTCCATCATTTACTTACTCGGGTTTAAGTTGGTAAGGACCGGGAATGTATCGTCATGGCAAGTTCTAGAGTCGTAAGAACCAAGCGGCTATTCACACAAGAAACGAAAATGAGCATTTAGTCAAATGATATGTAAGTGTTTGCTCAATAAAGGCTCAAAACTCACTTTTGTGGGAATGGGTTTTTATGTGCTCAAGTATATATAATTAAATTTTAACTAAGCTTGTCATGCCTTTTCATAATTTTCTTATGTTGGTTCTTTTTATCACGACGCTATCGGTTGTAAATTTGTAAAAATATAACCTTTTTAGAACTTGAAATTCCCGAGTTAAACCTAGACAAGAAGAAAAAATGAAAATTTTAGAAAAAAAAAAATTTTTGGGGTGATTAGCGATTCCAATAGAGTTTTATGTAAGGCTTGTATTTAGGACTTGCAAGATTCAAGGTTTTAGCATCCCCCCCACACTTAAATTACACATTGTCCTCAATGTGTCCCAAAAATAAGTTTTTAGGTTGATTGAATGTGTAAAAGGTGTGAAAAAACAAAAATTTTTGTGTTACTGGGCGCTGAACACGGCCCCGTATTATCCGGGCACGGCCCCGTGTTCAAGTGCCAGTAACAAAATTAAATCAAGAGAAACAGAAGCCTGGACACGGGGGCGTGTTGGGTGAACACGGCCCGTGTCCAGTTACCTGAACTGGGTCTTTTTCTGCAGACTGTGCAGCACGGGGCCGTGTTGGGTGGACACGGCCCGTGCCGAACTTACTGTAAATGAAGAAATTTGTCGGACGGTTCTGTTTTCCTGTATGAAGTGCTGGTTCAAGTTTCCCTTGCATCCTTTGCCATCTCAAGTGTATTTTATTCATTTCAACACCATCCAAAACACCAAATTAACTAAAACTATCATTCATTAATCATAGAGAGAATTACATAATAGTCCTAAAAATGAAAAATAAAGCAGAAAATAAAAGTTAATAGTCCTAATATTAAATAGGTCAAGTGATCCGTAAAATCTTCCTAAGGAGTTCTATTTCTACAATAAGAACCAAAATTCCGGAAATAGAATTCCGGTCTAAAAGTCTTATAGAACTCCAAGCCGAACGGTGTTCCTTGGATGTTGCTAGAGCCATTCTTCGATCTCCCTCGGGAGAAGGGAGGCGACTTCATGTTCCTCAACATCTGGTGGAGGAGGAGCGACACCAACCGGAACCCCTTGTAGTATGTCTCGAGGAGGTTCCGGGTGTAGGGCGTACCATTCGGCCGGAATGATGACTTCCGGCACCACATTCCATGCCCTTTGGGTGATAATCGGTACCAAAGGAGGAGAGGCGAGAATGTTCAACCTTTGGTGCAAAAGGTTGACCTCCCGGAGACATCCTTCTAGCCCCACCGTCAAATGATTAATGCGGTCGACCAATGCCTCTTCCATACTTGTTACTTCATCAAGGGCCTCTCTTAAGGCGTAAACATAGTTTACAAGAGAATCTTCAACTGTTGATGATCTTCTCCCCTGCCGGTTGTTTCTGGAATGCGACGAAGAGTTTCCGCTTGTTCTGCTTGCCATTCTGAGAAAACATACCGAAAAGAGTTCAACTTTATGGATCCAGTACTTTGGACACGGCCCCGTGTTCATCGAACATGGCCCCGTGTTCAGATATTTGCAGGATTTATGAACAAGGAATCTTGGGGTTTCAAATTGTTTTTATGATTTTTGAATCATTTCTGAACTTAACAACTTAAAACATTGTTATAAAACTTATTTTTAACAAGATTCCATGAACAAAAATCTAACAAACATCCCAATAAGGCTTGAAATTATGGAATGTTCAAGCTTTAATGGAAGTATGAAGAAAATTGAAGAAGATGAAAATGGATAAAAGAGGAAAGGACAAGGAGATGGTTGAGAAACTTCTTTTAGAAAATACCTAGGATGGTATGTGAGAATATTCCTCAAATCTCTGTCCTTGGAATGGTTCAAATGTGCAGGATTATTGACTGCATTTATAGAAAACGACAGTACGTTGCGCACGGCCCCGTGTCGGTTGGACACGGCCCCGTGTGCAGATGGAATCCTGACACATTTTTGTCCGCATTCTGACAAAATCAGAAGGGAATCTTTGGGTGGACACGGGGGCGTGCTGACCTGGACACGGCCCCGTGTCTAGAAGCTGTCTTAATGAATTCTTCAAATTTCAAGGAACTTTCCCGGATCGGGTGGTTCCTTACTAGATGGAACAACCCCAAAGTGCCTAAGATACCTTAATTGATCTTGATTAAGACGAGAACGCAAGAGGTTGTCGGTGAGGGTGATTCCTATGCTATATGTAGGTGGACAAGTCCAACCCTTTCCCGGGCTCTCGTTAAAGGTGTATGTCGAATCGCTCAGGTCTATGTATGCATCAAACAAAGTTGATGGGGAGTCCTTCACGGCACAATCGACACAGGGACGAGTATCGCTCAAGTCCTCACTAGAGTTAGAAGTATCATTGGAAACAATGAAGTTGTTTGAATGCGTTTCCAACCTCTTTTCTTGGTTATCGTCTTGGAAAAGATTATTGAAATCTTCCCGGCCTAAGTTCTTTTAACCAATTAATAATTAGATCTTCTAGTTGAAATAATTCATCTAGAAGCATTTCTCCTAGAATATCTGGTTGGGCGCATTCGAGGGAGAGATAAGGATTATTTTTACTTTCGCCCCTCTTAAGGATACTAGGAAATGATGGGTCTATATAGTGGGGTTTATAATTTAGAAAAAAACATTTTAATTCTTCATGGTTACCACCACATAATTGACACCACATAGTACCATAAGAGTGCCGAAAGTAAAAAGTATCAGTATCACTCATGTTTGTGTCAGAAATTACCAACCGTCGGGATCTTACGGTTCTGTTTTCAGTAACTGAAACTTGGGCACGGGGGCGTGTTGAGTGGGCACGGCCCCGTGTTCAGCTTACTGTTTGACTTAAAACAAGATTGCCAGTTCCAATGAAAGGGCACGGGGCGTGTTCCGCGGGCACGGCCCGTGCTGGGTTATGCAGAAGCTGAAAAACTAAAAAAAAAATCCTAAAAAAAATGAAAAATAAGAAAAACGATTAGGCCGTTGATTCCTAACTTTCTTAAAATCCTTGTTATATATATTAGGTGTATATTTTAAGCCCCTTTAACACTTATTTTTAGCCAAGTTTTAAATTTATAAAACACGATATTTTACTAATACTAAACAAACATATGGGCAAGTGCACCCATCGTGAGCGTAGTATAGCATTGGTAAGATACCGAGGTCGTCCAAAGACACAAGAGCTTTTAGTACCGGTTTATCCTCAACGTCTAATCAAAATAAAAAGGTTAGAAAAATGTTTTAAACTAAGAAGAATAAAAACTAACTAAAATGCTGAAAAAAAAAACAGATAGACAAGATGAATCACTTGGTTCCGACTCGTATCTTGTGTAACCTTTGATTATTTCCGCACTTTTGCACTATTTTAAGAGATTATCTTAGTTATTGTAGTAGGCCCCTCTTTTGAAGGTGACGTTACCCTCACCCCAGTAGTTTGAGTCAGCAAGGATACAATCCTAAATTGGTGGATTATTGAAAGATAATTAATTAAGTTATTAATGCAAATTATGGTAGGCCCCTCTTTTGGAGGTGACGTTACCCTCGACTAAGTAGTCTGAGTCAGTAGGGATACAGTCCTAAATAGCCGGGTTATAGTATTAATAGTAGTTAACTTATGAGGGGATCAAAGAGTTTGGACCCCCGCCATCCAATACCGTAAGTATTGAAGGGGGTCCTACTAAATTTGACCCAGGTCCATTGCAGGACCTCTAAACGCTGAACAATGGCAAGACCTTTACCAAACCGTTCCCTTAACCCCCGACCAGGTAGCCAACATACCACCATATAGACCGTGGAGATATGAATGGTGAAAATCTTTTATTTTATATAGACAGTAAAATAATGCCAAGACACCACGGATAAACGATAAGGAAATATCACCTTCAACATAAGCAACTAGTTATTAAAGTCATTAATACAAAACCAAATAAAAAGTGCAAAAGATTAGAAATAAAAAGTGTTACACTAGACACTTTGTCTTCACCAAGTGATGTAAGAGACTTAGGCAAACATGGCCTTGATTGGCAAGAACTCTTACGATCAATCTTGGATCCCGAGACGACTCACACACTCTATGATGGACAATGGATGATGGTGGTGGATGATGGTGTTATGGTGGTGGTGGGTGGTGGGTGAAGTGTGAGAGAGGTGGTGTGCCAAGGGATGGTTTGAGCTTAAGCCAAGCACTCCTATTTATAGGCTGAACAGAAGCTCGGGCACGGCCCCGTGTCCAGTGGGCACGGCCCCGTGTCCACATCCTTCTCTTTCTTCATTTAATGCAATTTTGTCTTTTTAGTTGACCACGCCCCCGTGTCCGCTGAGCACGACCCCGTGGTGCAGAAGAATCTTTGTACTATGCAGATTTGTTGGATTGTGTGAATCTTATAGTTGACCACGGCCCCGTGTCCGCTGAGCACGGCCCCGTGGTGGGCAATAGAAGTTTCTACCACTTTGTCTTTTCTGCTGACACTTGGGCACGCCCCCGTGCTGGCTGAGCACGGGGCGTGTTCAGTCTTCTGATGTCTTGTTTTGCTTGGGAAGTTGCTGTCGTGGGGTCGGGCATGTCACGTCTTGTTCCTTTTCTTGTATTTATGTTCGATTCTGATGTCTTTTTGCTTCTTTTGTTAATTTGAGCTCATTTAATCCTGAAAATACAAAAGGAAGACAAAAGCACACTTTTTCCAACATTAGTACTAAAAATAGGTTAGTTTTATGCCACAATTGATGAAATTTATATGTTGCATTTTGAACACATCAGTGGGTGAGGATAGTGGTGGTTCGGGGCAAAAAAGAAAGTCATCCGATTCGGTTAACTATCAAGAGGGTATTGATCTACCTGACATAAACGTAGACCCCTCACCAACAAGGGAAAAAAGAAAGATAAAGTGCCCGCAACATTGAGCGAAAAGTCAGTTGATATGTCCGACAAGCTCCAAGAATACAAAAAAATGAAACAAGAGTTGGTGACAATTAAAAAGAAACGACAGGAAAAATATACCAAGTTAGCTAATGAACAACCAGAGGCGTTGAAATCGATTCTGTTTGATAAAGATCTCGAGAAGTTTAATAGGCCACACGACAATGTTTCACCGGAGATGTTGGAAATCACACGAGCTCGAAAATGCGAGATCGCAAAAATATATGGATGGCCATATAGTTTTTCAATTTTATGTAATGTCTTTTTTTAAATTTAGTTAATGTTATTTTACTTAGTTTATTTTAATCTAATGTTTTTTTTAATCCTTTGCCCAAACTCAATTTAGGCATGCACCCCTTGTGATTTTTTGGTAATAGTAAAAAAGTTTAAGTAAATTACATGGCACAATTCAATTTGGGGGGGGGGGGGGGGGGCTAGAGTGGTAAGGCATGCACCCCTTACACAATATTTCATCTTTTAGCCTTTTTCTCGTTACTAAAGTAACGAATCAATCCTGGGGAATAGTGACCGTTTGCTATTGGTGGACAACCGCTACTACTGCTGGACTTTAATAAAGTTACTTTTTAATTTCTAAATTTATTAAAACAAAAATTCTTTGACAGACATATTTTTATCAATTCTCGATGAAATTTTTTGTCACACCCCGATATTTCCACGTGGGCCCGGTGGGGAGTATCGTGACGTAGTTGATATCATCATAGTCAATAATCAAAGTTTAAATGCACAGCGGAATTCTTAAAGTAATAATACAAACCGAATTGAAAGTATAATAAAATATTACACAACGGTTGTAAGTGGATCCACAGGCGGATCTAAAACAGAAAGGAAATATTGTTCAACAGATTTAAAGTATTAAAAGCTTGCAAGACTCTTTATTTAATACTCGGAGTTTCCAGCCCATTACGCGTAGTACCTGCACTTAATCTTTTTGAAAAATACGTCAGTTTACACTGGTAAATACAATTAATTGACTTTTTTGAAAAGTGTTTATAAAATTGATTTGGATACACAAGGCATAAAATCTTTTATAACTTGGGACAATTATTTAAAAATAATCTTGTATACAGATTTATATGTTTGTCGTCCGTTCAGGGCTCAGTTAGAAGAGCTGAGACAAGATTAATAGACACGCCACAAGTATAGGCCCGCAAGAGAGTGAGATACCGTTTATACATACGCAACTGTCAGGTGTATGCCTACACCCCGTGCTTATGCCGTGGCCATTTCAAATGAATGAGCCGAGGATATCCAGGGCATGGTCATTAACCCCCCAAAGGCATTGCATCAAACAAGACAGATTAAAACGTGTTATGCAATTTATTAATCACAATCCGATTAAATGATTTCATACCCGACCAAGCGGTATTATTATAATACCGTATCCCAAGCACGTATAAGGGAAATAAGTTAAAAGTATTTACCTGAGCTAAAAGTAATTTTTTTTATTCTCATCCGTATATCAAATCAGCAAGTACAAGTATCTTTTACTGGGCTCCTAATCTGGAACGAAGGTTTTAACAACCTATTAGATTCCTAGCGGGTCTTATTTAAGTTATAACTTAGACCAGTTAGTTTTAAAGAAAGGTTTACAGTTCAAAACGCAAGATTAAGCGAAGACCGGATTAGAATGTAATTTAGCCCCAACAAGTATGCAGACTTGTATAAAATGGGTAAACTAAATACATTCTGGATTTTGAAGTAAAAATGATAGGGTTTGACCCGTTTCGGCCAATTCATGCAAACTAGTTACCTAAACCGCACCGAACGCGAATATGCATAACGGGTAACCGAATGAGTCATGACCATATTCCATAAGTTATTATGCTTAAAATATGTTATGATATCAGTAGGATATCTTCCATTATGCCCAAAACGAATTTAAAACCAAATTAAGCCCCGTAAGGGTATTTTGGTCATTTTATAGCTTATAAAAAGGTTTAAATAGTAAACTGAGGTTCTGGTCTAAAATAATCAGTAAGAACATTTATTTTATCAAGTTATATCAGTAAGATATTATACATATGTGAAATTTAGCATATATGGCCAAACTATGCACCGTAGGGGCATTTTGGTCATTTCACATATGGTTTAAGGGTCAAATTTGGAAATCTGAGTTCAAAACTTAAACTTATTGTTAAAGTATAAAAATCTATTTTTAAAATCAGTAGGTAATAAGTTTTAGGTGCTAAATATGGTTTTTAACATATTATGCGCCTAAATCGCATAAAAGTCGGTATTTGACGATGTTCGGGTTATTTAAGGAAATCTGAGATTTTTTTCAGTCCTAACTGCTCAAAATATTTTATTTAACATATAAAATCTGTGGAAAAAGGTTTGACATGTAAATCATGTGTAAAACTCTTTTTATTAGCGAAAAGGGCATTATCGTCAATTACCGAGATTATGCAAGAACTCTATGTTATGATCAGTTTAAAATTTAACAAAATTTTCCAAAAATCCCAAAATATTATATCCTAACAGTGGGTAGAAAGTTTGGTGTCAAAAATTGGGTTCAAATATGATTTATGCTAAAAATGCTATTTAATTAACAAAAAGCATTCATTGTACGATATCGCGCATAAATTTCATTTTAGGCCAGAATCGGATGTCAAATTTCTAGGACATACTTATATTTAAGTAATAAAGATTTTTGTCCACTCACATTTTCAAAATCTTCATTTTAATGATAAAAGGGCATATTGGTCAATTTTAAGCAAATAACGGAACATGCATGTAATCTAAGATTTATAAGGAACCATGTAGTATAACTTCAGAGAGTTATACTAACATATAATATGGCCCCAAAGGAACCCTAAGGCATAACTAAACTAATCTAAATCGGGTCAGAACTGAAAGTCAAAGCAAAAGTCTAATTTTGCGACTTTCGGTTGCGAACCGAGCCTAAACTCCGAATTGTCGGGTTGAACATGCCTAAACATGTTCTTATATTATTTACCAAGTTATTTAAGTGTTAAAACATGTTCCATAACTTCAGCATTATCAGTTATGACTTATTCTGCAAAAACTGACCCGTTTGACTTTTTATTAAGAAGTTTGACCCGACAATTGATCAATTAAAAGTGATAATCAGTAGGTGCCCTTTTAAGGGTTTATTACCTACATAATTACCAACTCATAGCCACTTTCAATTCGAATAATGGCTGGACCGTTAGTGATTAATCACTAAGTCAAAGCTTAATTACGATAACTTTGACTTTCGGTCATTAAGCTATTAAAATCTTAACTAGAGAAGCTAAGAACGCTTACAAGAGTCCTTAGCACGAATTTTGAACTTAAGAAAGCTTCCTTGAACAGCAGGAGGCTTCATAGAGTGAGTTGTGAGATGAAAACTCCAAGTGTGCAAATGAAGAATGAAAACCAAGCTCTTATATAGGAATTTTGATGTTCTTGGATCATTGCAGCTGTCCCTATGATGTTACCAGATGTTCCCAAGTGTCCCTAGGGTAGTGAAAACCATTTACAAGCCCCATGTATTGGTCAGAACTCATGCAAAGGCGGTGGACAGGCTGCAACATGCAGCTGTCCAAATTTTCTGTCGCTGGCACTCTTACGCGGCCCGCGTAAGAAATGGAAATAGCCTACGCGGCCCGCGACAATGGCTATCTCCGGTAAAAAGTTTGTATTCTTTACATTTTCAGTCCCTGGTCCATTTTAAGTTTAAATTACTTTCTTTTATTGCACTATTGACCCCCATAGTTAACTTTTGAGAGTCTTGGGTCAAAAATTAACTTCGTTAAGCTCCCGGTTAGTTATGAGATCACCCGAAAGGTCTTGTGTTCGTCGAAACTCTATGAGATTATTATCCGATATTCGTGAGAGCAAAATTATAAATATTACAATGCTTTTGGGATCGTTAAAAGGTCACTCAGAGGTAACTTTAAACATGTTGACACGTTTAACCCTTAAGCTTCGTAAATTTTCAATTTAAGCGCAAACGGTTTCTTATGTTCGATAATTTATTCATTCATGAATACGAACATCTTATGAGGTCAATCAGAGGCACGAGTTCGGCATGTTGACACTTTTGATCCTTTCATACACATACTTTCTTTGTTTGTCAGCTTTAGTCCTTCGAAAATAATTCGTTAAGAGTTTTAAAGTCTACGACACGTGCCTTCATTATATTGGACAAGATTTTTGCAAGGTGTTACATTTTTATTGAGAACGTGTTATGAGTAGTATATATAAGTAACTGAAATAAAGGCATGCATGTTATTAAAGTGAGAAATATTCTGTTTACCGTCCCGTAACACGGGCAAGACATAAAACTAGTTTTCAATACATACAAACACAAGTTTGATGATGTCAGCGGGGAATAGTGAAATCAAATAGTTGGCCAAAAGTGGCGGCCAAGTTAAATTTTTTTTTTCATAAAATAGTTATTTATAAGTCCTGTCAAATTATGATTTTATCCCCTTTTTAAAATTACGATATTGCCCCAGCTCCAAATTAAATTTATACTTTGCCTCCAGGCTTAAATCTACGATTTTGCGCTCTGTTAAAAAAAAAGATTTTGCCCTGGTTAAAAAAATATACTTTTGCCCCCAGCTACAGTCCTGCCAAATTACAATTTGGTTCCCAGTTTAAAACTCTAATTTCGCCCCCAGTTCAAAATAAAATTTTTGTTTGCCCTTGCCTTCAGTAAAAAAATTACGATTTTCCCCCAATTCAAAATAAAAACATGGTTTTGCCCTGAGTTCAAATTATTATTTTACCTCCAGTTTAAAATTACGATTTTACCCCATCTAAAAATTGCAATCTTCCCATCGTTTTTTTTGGGCAAAACTATGATAGTCTTTTATTTGACTTGGTTGACTTAATTTAGTTTTTATTTGTGCCAAACAGCTGTCTAGAACTCGCTAATTGTTCCTGACAAATTATTGTTTTGCCCCCAACTCTAAATTACACGTTTGCCATTGTTTTAGTTATTTTTTTATCAAAACTATCATAGTTTTTCCTTTACATCGTTAATTCGATGTATCTTTTTTGATATCGTGTTACAAGTAGCATGTATAACTAACCGAAATAAATGCGTACATGTTATTAAAGTAAGAAAGTTTCGGTTTAGCTCCCTGCAACGCGGGCGGCGCATACAGGGAATAGTATCACCCTTCCATTAGTTCAAATGGGCGGCCACCCCTCCCCATTGGACCAACCAGTTTATTATTTGATACAGACTTTAAAATTACGTTTTTGTCCTGGAATAGTGTTTCTCTAGCATTGGTTCAAATGGGCGGCGAGCAACACCCATTGGAACAACCAGTTCAGTATTTTATATCCAGTAAAAAAATACGGTTTTCCCTCAACTTCAAAATACATCTAACCTTTTGCCCCGAGCTAAAAAATACGATTTCACTCTCGGTAAAAAAAATTACGCTTTTACCCTCAGCCAAAATTACGTATTCGCCCTAGTTCAAAATAAAATTTTGTTTTTCCCCCGGCTCAAAATTACGATTTTACACCAGTTTATTATTTTATACCTACTTTAAAATTACGGTTTTGTCCACAGATTAAAATTATGTATTTGCCCCAGTTCAAAATAAATTTATGCTTTTGCCCCAGCTAAAACTTACGAACTTCCCCTCGGTTCAAAATTACGATATCACCCTCAATTCAAAATTACGTTTTTGCCCCAATGCAAAATAAAAATATGGTTTTCCCCTAACTAAAAATTAGGACTTTAGCCTCGGGGAAAAAAATTGATTTTTCCCCCAAGTAAAAATTAAAATATGAATTTGCCCCCAGCTAAAAATCGTGTCAAAAAGCTGCCTAACACTCGTTTTACTATTTCTTTCTAGCAAAACTATAGTACTGCTTTTTTAATTGGTTGAGAATTATTCGGCCATCGCACCGCAACACGGGCATCAACTAGTATACATACATTCAAAAGCTTCCTCTACAAGACTTTTATTCAATTGTTTAGAAAATGACGGCTCTAATCTTTTAACTCTTAATGAGTTAGGGGAAGGTTCATTGGGGAACACTAAAAAAGTGGGGAACAGCGGGGAACCGACTCAAACGAACTCCGATTGGACTCATTCCAACGGCGTTGGAACCGGCTCGTCGAACCCTAACTAAGATCTCTTAACCCTAAACCCTGAATCCTAACTCCTAAACTCTAAACCCTAAAGCTAAAAAATAAGGCTAAAACCTAAGCTAAACCGTAAAATCTAAACTATAAACCCTAAAACCTAAACCCTAAAGGCTAAACCTAAAGCTAAACCCTAGAGCTAAACCCTAAAGCTAAACCCTAAATCCTAAAGCTAAACACTAAACCCTAAAGCTAAACCATAAAGCTAAACCCTAAGGCTAAACCCTAAAGCTAAACCCTAAAAGGCAAACCCTAATATATTTAGGGTTTAGGGGTTAAGATTTAGGGTTTAGGGTTAAGAGATCCTAGTTAGGGTTCGACGAGCCGGTTCCAACGCCGCTGGAATGAGTCCAATCGGAGTTCGTTTGGGTCGGTTCCCCACTGTTCCCCACTTTTTTAGTGTTCCCCAACGAACCTCACACTAATGAGTTAAATGTATGTATACTAGTTTTATAATCTTTTAACTATTAATGAGTTAAATGCAATTTTAGTCCTTGTGGTTTGGATCATTTTGCTAGTTTAGTCCAAAGGTTTTATTTTTCGTTTGTATGTCCAAAAAGGTTTCATCATTGCCCTTTTAGTCCACTGGGTTAACTTCATCCATTTTTTTCTATTAAAGAGAAGAGCAATTCAGTCATTTTATGTGTAATTCTGTTAACTACAAGGGCAATTCGGCCATATAAAATGACCAAATTGCCATTCTCGTTAACATAAAAAAATGGATGAAGTTAACCCAGTAGACTAAAAAGGCAACACTAAAACCTTTTGATACCCATAGACGAAAAATGAACCTTTAAACTAAAATGACAAAATGACCCAAACCACAAGTACTAAAATGACATTTAACTCTAAATTAATTGTGCCAGCTAGTTCACGTTGGATTACTTCCCATCCTTTTTAGAACAACATAGGATTGGAGTTTTAGAATAACTAGTGAGATTACCCGTGCTTCGCAGCGGGTTTCGGTTTATATCTGGTCAGTTCAATATGGTACCAGCACTCAGAATAGCAATCGAAAGAGACAAGCACAAGAGGATATACACATCGATTGAAAACCAAAAAAAATGGATATCGTTACCGATAGTGTTCGGCTGGTACCGATTCGATTCATCACGGGAAAGTTACTATACCAAACTCGCCATAGATAACGGTACCAAAAAAATCTCTATTGCAAATACAACTCCATCTTCAACAAACTTTATACCGCCGCATCGAGAAAGCCACAAAAATGAATACGGTACTCATAGCGATACCGATGTTGTTTAACAACATCGGTCAAATTTCTTACGGTAAAGTTTGACTATATTTGACTCATTCAAATAAAGTTATAAATGAAAAACAAAATATACTCAAAAGTATTATAAAGATAAAATAACAAATGAAACTAAGTTTAATAATTTTTTAAATAATATAATTAAAAAAACTAATTGTTAAAAAATAAATTAAAAAATATTAGTAAAATAAAAGAAATAATATTAAAATATTAATCTACTTAAAAAAAGGTAAGATATAGTAATTGTTTATTTTTAAATAATATCATTAAAAAACTAATAGTTAAAAAAATTAAACTAATAAAGAAAATATTAGTAAAAGTAAGAAAATAATATTAAGATATAGGAATACGAATAGTAAGTTTGTATGTTTTTTATTTTAATATTATATGTTTAATTGTTATTTCAACAAGGGGTGTAGCATAGTGAGGGTGAGAGGGGGTGTCTGACCCCTAACCTTTTCGCTCAGTGGTGGAAAATATGTAGTTTTCGTATAGAAATTTTTGGGTATATACGTTTTCGACCCCCAGTCGGAAATTTCAAGCTTCACCACTGATTTCAACATCAAGTGTTAATCCTTATCTTGGAAAGCTTACAACTTATAAATGAAATTAAGTTTTTATGTTTGTTTACTTTAATAGTAGATTAGAATCTCGTGTATTACATGGTTTAAGTAAATGTAATGTTATTATTCGCGTTGATTAAACATGTGTGTTACACTAACAACATAGCTATCAAATAATATTATAAAGATGATTTGATACTTTATTTAGATAAGGGATATTGGATTTTAATAATCCTAAGTTTCACCTGTTGGCAGATAATAATCCTAACTTTAAAAATTCTCTCAAATAATCCCAACTTGTAAAAGTTTGGCCGCCATTGATCATTTTCAATCATAGGTGCACTTAAATCAATTAAGGAGTCTCTAGGCGTAATTGAATCTATTAAGGAGATCAAATTCTTATATGTTTGAAAAGGATCAATGGCGGCCAAACTTTTACAAGTTTAGATTATTGGAGGGCACTACTAGAGAATAAGGTATTTGCTACCACATTTTCGGTCGCAAAACGGTAGCAATTGCTCTTTTGCCACCGATTTGTCTCCAAAAACTCGGTGGCAAAAGCACACGTAGCAAATGCCCTATTACCACGTATTTGCTACCGTTTTATTTTTTGCTACCGATTTTGCTACTATTGATTTGCCACCGTTTTGCTACCGCTTTTTATCACCGTTTTGCTACAACATTTTGTTTGTCATCGTTTTGCTACCACTATTTTGCCACCTTTTTACTACCGCTTTTTGTCACCGTTTTGCTACCACATTTTGTTTTGTCACCATTTTGCTACCGCTATTTTGCCACCTTTTTGCTACCGCTTTATCACATTTTACCACCGTTTTGCTACCATTTATGGTATTCCATTTGCATTCGGCTATTCCATTTCATAAAAACATAACAATTTATAACTTGTTGCCATTCTGTTAGGATCGGAGGCTCTTATGAGAGTGTTTGTTTGTATAAATTGAACAATCAATGAATATGAAAACATGTAAAGTGCAGCGGAAATGAACAACAAACTTTGTAAACACAATCATAAAGAGAAATGAATTTGATAAACACATGAATTGCATCAGTCGAAAGATTACAAAGTAAATCAAAAGATTGCAAAACATGCTTACAAATAAACTCCCCCCCAGCCTGATACTCCAGTGGTTGGTTGCACAAGATGAAAGGATTGAATTGAGGAGAAGAACTCACTCAAAACGATCAAATGTAACAGTACAGAGTACTGCTCCATTTATAGACAAGCCAAACCACTGAGGCATCTCAGCTGACGTCACCATGAAAGCAACGTCTAACAGTCTAACAACTTGTAACAACTGTTCCTATACAAACACTGCTATACTTAACCACTGATTCTACAAAAGACAAGTAATACACTAAACTACTGCTATCTTCTTCCATCAGTGCTTTCCTCAAAGTTGATCAGTCCTTGAGTGGGCAGTGCTTTGTCATAAGTAGATAGGACCAACAGTGTTTACTTCTTCAGGGCTTTGTCAGCAGTTTAAAGGATGTCAGCAGTTGTATACGGACAGTGGATAGAGGACCATCAGATGTTATAATCACTTTCAAGGGAAAAGTCTAGTGTAATCAGCTGCTTATTAAGAATCCACTGTTGTGAACCGGTTTTGGCTTTCATCAACAATCTCCCCTGGAACAGATAATGCCAAAACTCTTCATTATTCTGGATTTTTATTTCTCATCAGAAGCTCCTTAGCTTGTCTTTTAAAATCTTCTTCAAAATCCTTGGAACTTGAGTCATCCTAATCCCTGCATAGTGTAAGTTCAAGGAGATCCTGCAAATCTTCAACACCAAGACCTAGTGCTTCTTTCCTTGATATGTACTTCACTTCGCCATTGGATCTGACTAGAGTCAATACATGGGTCTTTTGGTTAGACATCCACTTTAGTACTTTTAAACCCAATGGGTTTCTTGGGAGAGATTTATTTGAAGATGAGCTTGGAGATTTTGGCATTGTAAAAATTTGTAAAGTAGTATCTTGAGCTTCAGACATTCGTTTGAAAGCTACTTCTATGACTTCATTTGCTGCAGCTATGTCTTCTGCAACTTCTTTGTCAATCTGTTCTTGTCTCTTTTGTTGATCTAGCTCAATGTCTGAGATATCTGCTGCAGTGTTAGGTGATGCAGGTTTGGTTAATACCTTTTTGGCAAGGTCTTGAAGCTTTGCTGATTTGTCTTCTTTTAGATCCATTTTCTTGATGGCTTCTCTGAAGTACTCAGCTTCCTTTTCTTTTTCTTCTTCACTGGTCAGCAGTTTTCCCTTTTCTTGGTTTTCCACAAGGATAGGGTTATCTACTGATGTGAGCAGTGTTTTAAGATCATCAATCTGCTGTTCTAGCTTTTTGTAGTCAGGCTTCTTAGAAGTGTCTGAGACTGTTATTCTTCTTTTCTTAAGCCTTTCATAAGCTTCATCGGTATACTGCTTTGTCCATTTTGCTATGGCTTCAGCAATATCCACTTTAGCATCTATCAGTTCCTGTTTTTTCTTTTTGTACTCGGATGTAAGATCAGCAATGAGCTTTTTATATTTGTTCCAATTTGGAGCTGTCTTCTTCTTTCTTGGATCATTTTTAATCCTTTCAATTCTGTTCGCTTCATGCTTTAAGGCAACCATTGGCCATTCTTCAAATTGGTTTTCTTCAGCTTGATAGAATTTTTCTTTCATGATGTATGCAAGATAACTTTTTCTCATTTCTTTTCTTTGATCTGCTTTTTCTTTGCTCAGATCTTGTGCATAGTTTTCCATCAGCTTGACTTTTGTGAGCAAAAATTCCAACTTTTCAGAAATGGCTTCATCACCTTGATCTTTGCATTCAAGTTTAGCTCTAATCTTTGCTTGCCTTGTTTTCATCTCGAGATATTCATCCATGTCTTCTGGGACTATGAAACCTATGAGAGAAGGAAATCTTCTTTTTAAAGGATCATCCTCAGTGTAAAATTGTCTCATCTCATTTTTTACAGCTTCTAGTTCCAGTGGATATTTTGCAGCAACAGGATCATATTTTTCATCCGTTGCCTGAGTTGTTTTTCTTTTTCTTGAGTAAAGCCTTTTTGGAGAAGGGGGTTTTGGTTGTGATGTAGGAAGTTTGAGAGAAATGGTGGATGGTTGATTGACAGCTGTTGAAACAACTGGTGTTTCATCCTCTGTTGTCATCACAACTACTGATGTGTCAGTAGATGTCTTCTGCTTTTGAGCAGGGGTTGAAAGCGGTGAAGTTGTTTTTGGTGATGGTAATGGAGGATCATCACCAGGAATAAAAATCCTTCTCCTTTTTATTGTAGGAGAGGCTGATGATGTTTTGGGTGGATAAGTGGTTTGAATGGTGGAAAGTGTCTGACTAACAGCTGTTGAAACAACTGGTGCTTCAACCGCTGTTGTCATTACAACAGATGTTGTAACATCTGTTGTCTTCTGTTTTATGACAGGAGGTAATGGTGGTAGGGTAGTGGTAGTGTGTGTTGTAGTGGTGTGTGTTGAAGAGATGGCAACTGTTTGACAAGCAGTTTTTGAAACCACTGACATATCAGCTGTTTGGATAGAAGTTTGAGTCTTGTGGTTTGAGGTTTAGATGTCTGTTTTTCTTTTTCCGGTTCAACGTAAACACCATCCTCAATTCCCTTCATCTTCAACTGCTGGATTTTCTCCCCCTTTTTGGCATTATCTGGAAGGGGGTTATCCATGAAAAGGATAGTAGGGGGAACTTTTCCACCACGAGCTGTGCTTTGTATATGAGCCTTGATAGCTTTGATGTCTGCTTGAGTATCTTTAAATCTTGCTTCCACCATGTTTGTCAGCATTTGTACATGTATTGCATGCTGCTGATCAGCCATTTGTTTTTGTTTTTCAAGCATGGGTTGAAATAGATTCCAGAGCTCATTTGCAGCAAGTGCTTGTGGTGGAGCAGGTGCTTGAGGTGGAACAGGTTCTTGTGGTGGAACAGCAGTGGATTGTGCTTTTTGAGCTTCTAACAACTGCTGCACCATATCCTTTATTTCAGCAACTTATGTTTCAAGTTTTTCAACTCTGCCCATCAATTCCTGATATTTCGAATCATCACCCAAATTAATGGGATCATCTGAATCCCCACCAGCAGTGGTTGTATCAATGTGTGACTTAGGAACTGAGTCCCAAAAATCATCCATTGATGCCCCTTGTTCTCGGTACTGGGGACTTCTTTCTTCAACACTTGATAATCCTTTGATGGTACCAGTGGACAAAACAGCCTCACTAGTGGTTATCAGTGGTGCTATGGAAGAAATTGCCTTCAAGGGAGTCTGACTGATGAAACAACTGTCCAAATGTAGATCTGTTGATCCAAAATTTGTAGTTGCTGCTCCACTTGAACTACTGACAGGAGTTACTTGTAACTCCTGCAGTGTAACCTCCTCAATTGTTGCTGGGATAGCAGGTGTAGTAGCATCAGACCCAGTCACTTGTGGGAGTATACTCTCAGTGACAGGTGATAGAGAGTAACTGGTTTGTGTCTGAGCTATAGCAACTGCATGCAACAAGGGTATTATTGATTGTGGCGTTATGATTGGTGAGGGTATGGGTGTTGAAAGAGACATGTCCTTGGGATCAGCACTGAGGAAGATGGATCCGATTGGGTCCAGAGCTTCATATTGTGGGGTCCCTGTGCTTACAACCTGATCCTTTTGTGAGGATGCAGGAGGAGTTTTAGGTAAGGGTGGAGATCTTTCTACCAACAGCTGTGAGGAAGTAGCAGCAGTGGTTTGTGGTGACATTTGTTTTGTCACTGGCAGTTGCTCTAGGATCTCATCTTCCAGAGTTGCCTTTGTTTTGGGTTTGGTGGGTTTTCTGGATGTTTTCTTTTTGGTCTTTTTGGTAATGGCAGGTGTGGGTTTCAAAGCAGTGGTTGTGCTGCTATGATCACCTGGAGCAGTGGGCTCAACAGCTGATACCTGAGGAGCAGTGGTAACTGCTAAATTCTGCTCAGGCACCTCTGCTTTTGTTTTTATAGGTGCCAACATTCTAGTGAATGTTTCAGGTGTTAAACCTTTTATTTGAAAATAAACACCTTGTTTGAGCAAATTTTCATTTTCTTTTTCAAATTTTTGTTTAAAATAGTAGCTTAAAAATCTTGGAAAAAGTAAAAATGATTTGCTATCAACATTTTTTACCAAGTCATTAAAGTTCTCTTGGGAATAGTTGTAATTTTCATTCTTTAAAATAGCATAACCCAGACATTGAATCTTCAGTGGTATTTCGTTAAACGCTGTTGTTTTATTTGAAACACACATCAAGAGTGTGTGAAATAAAAACCTTGGTGCAGAAGGGAAATAACCTTTTTGTAAGGTATCTACCTTTGATTGTTCTGCATATCCCCTTTTCAGAAAATCAGCTTTCATCTCGTTTTTGGGAAAAGAAATTTTACCATTCTGATCATCGAGCTTAAAAACTTCTGAAATTGATTGTGGAGAAATTTGAATCGCTTTACCCTGTATAGAGGAGTTGATGGCAATGACTTTATCAACTTGTTTTTCAAGCGTAGCCTTTTCCCAAAACTCTCTCTGGGTTTGCAGATAAATTGGTGCATCTGCGGTAAGCAAAGTTTTGTACTTTGATGCAGATATGGTGTCAATGATGGAATCGAATGTGGGTTTTGTGAGTAGACCCAAATAATTATGCGGGGATTTGTACGGAATTTCAATGGGTTCAGCGGCCGTCTGAGCGACCTCTTTGGACGAGGATGATGATTTTGACTTTGATTTTGATTTCGTCATTTTGATGAAATGGAGGTTGGAAAGACGAAGAAGAATGAATTGAAATGGAGGTTGGAAACTGCTTTGAGAAGAGAATTTTTGGAATTCAATTCGACAGTGTAAAACCCTGTTTGGGGTTTTGATCAGGGTTTTATTTTGGGGAAAAAGTAAGTGCTGATGTGGCAGCGGTTACAAAGATCTGAGGGCTAAAAACTGACCACGTGTCAATCCGCTGATGAAGAGATGATATATGGAGGACAGTTGTTTTGAGAGCCACTGATGAAGCAAATATCAGTGGTTACAACGGTAACAATATGAGAGCA
Source organism: Helianthus tuberosus (assembly GCA_030545235.1). Taxonomy (NCBI): domain Eukaryota; kingdom Viridiplantae; phylum Streptophyta; class Magnoliopsida; order Asterales; family Asteraceae; genus Helianthus; species Helianthus tuberosus. The sequence goes on from CM060418.1 coordinate 194,302,615, forward strand.
GTGGGTGATTTTTACTATCAGTGGATAGCATATCAGTGGATAAGACACTGATTTTGAGCATCAGTGCTTGCCAAAAACATAAAGAATCAGTGACTGACTTTCAGCAGTGGATAGTATTTTGGAAACAGATGTTTGAACAAACCAGTGGTTAGGGGTAAGGTAAAGGTAATGATTTGAAAGACTAGTATGTCAGCAACTGTTTTGAGAATTTTCATTCAAGGTTTTGCCACATGTCATTTACATATTTTGAAGTTTTTACAACTCCCTGACAGTGGTTTAGTACCCCAGATGATGTAAACTTTTTACTAAGGCTACTCATTCTTGCTATAATATTTAAATTAAAACAAGAGTACCCCAGTATTTCAAGGTCTTTTGGCAATCAATCTTTGATCAGTTTTAAGGCAAACTTGAGTTGGATATGACCTTGATACTTGAACCAATTTCCTTTTGATCTGTTTTGAGAAAAATATAACCAACAAAAATAAAGGTTATACATCCTGACAGGAGATTGGAACTTTTACTATCAAAAACTAGTAAAAGTTCAAAATATATTATTAAAAAAAAAAAGAATGAAGAATGATATATCCTGCCTTATTTGAGAGAATCCTTTTTCAGAAAAATAAATAAAGGATTTTCTGAAAACAACATCAAAAAGATTCTGGTATAATTTTCCACTGAAACTCCTAATCATAACAATCTCAAGCTTATGAAAATGGTCAGTGGTTTGACAACAGTGGTATGAAATTTTAAATACATTTTGACCACTGTCTGGTACCATTCTCTTGTTGATTGATTGACAACTGAAAAATGAGGACACAATATCACAAGAGTTTTTGAAAACCCTGGTGTGGATTTTGTTACCATGTGATAATTCTGAAAATTTGTCTAGTCCTTTTGAAAGTTTATTCTCTGCGAATACTATTGTTACCTGAACCTTTCCCTGAACCAATGAATGCACACAGTTGCTTAATGACCATTGTTACCCAAAATTATTATTATTATTATTATTATTATTATTATTATTATTACCCATCCCATTCATAAGTACTGAAATACTCACTGTGAGGCATTATTGAAGGAATACTTATTCCAAAATCATTTTGCAGTAATATTTTGAGAGATTTGGTCATTTATACACATGCTCATGCCAAATTTCACATCAGCTATGATCTGGACATTTTTGACCCCTGATTTTCAACTAGGTTGGTTTGTTCCTTTTGAGGATCTCAACCTGTTTTTCAACACATAAGATCAAATGACTAAAGTTTTAATTTCCCTCTTTTTACATTAGCAAAACACCAATGTTTTTATGAACATAGGTTATGTTAATCTGAGGTTCATACTTTAGCATCTAATGTAATGAAAACATCACAAATTTCATAAACAACAGTTGAAATCAACTTTGAAAATAAGAAATAATACCATAGTTTAGCAGACATGTTTTCAGGTCTGAAAGCTATGAGTGACTTGTGCATGACATCACTTGTTGTGTGAAATTTGTGTGTCTATGACATCTTGGTTGTTTTAAAGAGTATTTGATTAACAACGTTAAGCATGATCAATCCTTACTCTGTTTTTCAACTGAATACAACCAACCTTAGTATCAATGAATTTTGAGCTGAACTGTTATGTCAAATTGATTGTTAGATCGAATTTGACTGTCCAGGCTCTGATACCAATTGTTAGGATCGGATGCTCTTATGAGAGTGTTTGTTTGTATAAATTGAACAATCAATGAATATGAAAACATGTAAAGTGCAGCGGAAATGAACAACAAACTTTGTAAACACAATCATAAAGAGAAATGAATTTGATAAACACATGAATTGCATCAGTCGAAAGATTACAAAGTAAATCAAAAGATTGCAAAACATGCTTACAAATAAACTCCCCCTCAGCCTTACACTCCAATGGTTGGTTGCACAAGATGAAATGATTGAATTGAGGAGAAGAACTCACTCAAAACGATCAGATGTAACAGTACAGAGTACTGCTCCATTTATAGACAAGCCAAACCACTGAGGCATCTCAGCTGACGTCACCATGAAAGCGACGTCTAACAGTCTAACAACCTGTAACAACTATTCCTATACAAACACTGCTATACTTAACCACTGATTCTACAAAAGACAAGTAATACACTAAACTACTGCTATCTTCTTCCATCTGTGCTTTCCTCAAAGTTGATCAGTCCTTGAGTGGGCAGTGCTTTGTCATAAGTAGATAGGACCAGCAGTGTTTACTATTTCAGGGCTTTGTCAGCAGTTTAAAGGATGTCAGCAGTTGTATACGGACAGTGGATAGAGGACCATCAGATGTTATAATCACTTTCAAGGGAAAAGTCTAGTGTAATCAGCTGCTTATTAAGAATCCACTGTTGTGAACCGGTTTTGGCTTTCATTATCTGTTCCTCTGGTAGGGTTCAATCCCAACACATTCCATTAAAATGTAAAAACTTATGCATCTGATGGTCCTTATAATAAACATCCAAATCAAAATATCATATAACTCAAATTAAATTATCCAAATCCAAACATCCAAACTAAAAGTGTGTGCTTGTATAAGTGTGGGATTTTTTTCAAGAATATACTGTTCTTTAAAACTGAGCTTGCAAGATAACTCTCAATTACAACGAAAATATGCATCAATCCATTATGATCACAATATACAAAGCGTGTTGGTTTGGAGGTTGTGAAGATGCCGACCTTCTAGCGGCATTTAGCGACGCTATTCACGATGGCGTCGATGTTCTTTCTATATCTCTTGGTCAGCTTCCGCCCCAACAAATTTACTTTGAAGACCCAATATCTATTGGATCATTTCATGCGTTTCAAAACGGTATTGTTGTAAAAAAATTGGTCATTATGATTTTAAAGTAATGAGCTTGTTTCCCAGAAATATAGGTGTACCTTTCGAATAGTTTCCTAGGTGTTGGGGGTCAATTTTCTGTAAAAATGAGCTTGTTTTGACTAGCAGTTTCATGTTTGGAGCCATTGAGAACTATAGACGCAACTCTCTGTGGCAAAACCATCCTCTATTGTACCTGCCACACAATATCAAAATGACATTAATAAATAACAAAAGAAAAAAATGTTAATACTTCTAGTTCTAGAAACTCTAAAAAGGTTTAACATATTACATAAACTCCTCAAGTATCCAAAATAAAATGAAAACAGAGTAGTATATGAAATTTTAAAGTAATGATAAGGTGTGAGAGGGATACATACATTTCATTAGCTGCAAACAACTGAGCTTCATCCTTTGGCATGCTGTAAGATGAGGGTAACTGTTAATCATCAAAAAGCATACAAAGAAAAAAAATGAAAATGGGTGGTTTATTAATACAGGTCGATTTAGGTTGGGTTGATCCAACTTTTTTTGGTAGAATTTTTTACTAGTTTTCAAAAAGAACTAATTCACTAGAATTTTTAACAAACTATATTATTACAGTCTATTTTATTATTTTTTTGGGAACAAAGAATATATGACATAAGAATACACTTTGGTTGACTTTTGACATGCATACCAAGAGTTTTCTAAACAAGAGTCAACCGGAATAAGGGTCGTCCTAGCCAATGATATGGTCATGAGTCATCAACAAGTAATCAAGTAATCGAAACAGAAATGGAGTGAGAAAATAAAAACCTGCAACTCACAAAGTTCCACTTACAGCTAGCTCAAAGTCACCAGACATGCCCATTGACAATTCGCATGGCTCCTCCTGTATTTCGAGAGCATTGTATACCTCCGTTTTGCAATTGGCTAATGTCTAACATCATCAAGACACACAATTGGTTAAATCTAAACTCTTACTACATTAAGAACATAAAAAAAAGTATAATTGGGTATAACCTTGAAGTTCTCTGGAGTAAATGTATAATCTGGCATTCCAATTGTCATTAAGCCACAAAACTCGAGGTTTGGGCAGTTTGAAGTATAACATATAGAAGAAGCATCTTTTGCACCATCTGTTAACAATGATTATTGCGTTACTGATAGACTAAGAAAGCAAGATTTATCTGCAAATTCAAAGTTTCGGTACTTGCAAGCTGAGCCGAAGAAAGCCCATGAGCATTTATCGAGGAACAGAACGATATTTGGTGTTGAATTTACAGAAAGCGGCCATAAGCCATCTTTTGAGTCTTCACAGTCTTCTTCATGGGATCAAAACACGTCATCTGTCAACCATTGCCGTTGGATCGAATTCTGTGGAAAACATGAAGTTTTATATGCAAAAAAGAACCATGAAAACCTTCAAAAACAGCTACCTCATTGGCTTATGAAGACCAAAGGGAAAGAAACAACAATTTATCAGATGAATTTGGATTCTTTGCAGCAACATTCTCAGCAGTTTTTTTAAGAAACCTGAGAAACTTCAAACCGATCATTACCATGGAATTACAAAAATTCTAGGTGTCCCAATTGTTAACGTTCAAGATTCAGTCAACTGCACTCATGATAAGAACGCTGAAAACAATAAAAGTAAAAGCATTATGGAATCAAGGCAAGACTTTGATTTAAATTTTTCGTTTGACGAACAAGAAGATCCTTCATCAACACCAAACATCCCCGAAGCCGTTGTCAAAATTGCTTCAAGGAAGATGTGGTATCCTTGAATCAAAAAAGTTAAAAATGGAAAAGATATCTTAATTTTTGAACAAATAAATTAACTAATTCTGAACCAATTGCACTAAAGCTCAAGATTAAAAAACTATAATCACACACCTGAATATAAGTTGAACATCATAAACGTAAACAGTTATTCTGTTCAGATAACAACAGAGCATCAAAATTTTAGAATTTAAAGTTGGGATTAGTATCGACCAACATGTGAAACTTATGATTATTAAAATCCAATAACCCTTTACATAACTCACTTATAATTTTAGTATCCTAAGTTATAATATTAATAGAATTATAAGTACTTGTACATATTATTTGGTAGCTTATTAGTAATTATTGATTATATCTAAATAATATATAATATATTATTAGGCTGGTATGCTTGGGTCACTTTTTTCTCCGATTTATTTTTAGCTATCTTAATAAAGAAAAAAATAGGCAAATTGGATTTAAATAATCTCAACTCACTGTTATTGGCCAATAATAATCTCAACTCATTTAATCACCAATAATAGTCCGAACTATTCACTTTTGTTTGTAAAATACTCCCAGTTAAAAAAATACTAACTAGGTTAAAAAATTGCTGATGTGTCTTGCCACGTCACCTGCCACATCAGTTGCCATGTCATCAAAAATGCCACGTAGACTGCCACATCAGCTGCCACGTCATAAAAAAATGTCACATCAACTGACACGTCAGCAAAATTGCTGATGTGGCATGCCACGTCAGCAATTTTTTAACCTAGTTAGTGTTTTTTTAACTGGGAGTATTTTACAAACAAAAGTGAATGGTTCGGATTATTATTGGTGATTAAATGAGTTGGGATTATTATTGGCCAATAACAGTGAGTTGAGATTATTTAAATCCAATTTGCCAAAAAAATATTATTTAATATTATTTGTACCGCTATACACATTAATGTAATAATCTAAATTATATAATTTAATAAATTCACTTATTTTTATTCCATTCCTTTTAATACTATACGTACATTTGTTTTTAGACTTTCTTTTATATAAGTTTTTATATTTGTTAAGTAGATCCTTAAAATTTGTCTTTAAATCTCTCTTTGATTCTGAACGTACCTTGCAACATGTTCTTTTTTTTCTATGCTTTCATATACTTCTTGTAACACTTCAAATTCTATGTGCTAATTAATAAAGGTTAGTGGTGAATGTGTAAGAAATAAATTATTAGCCATTAATAATGTAAGCACCAAACTTGAGGGACCAATAATGAAAAAGATGAAAGATGAAATTATTAGCCGTTAATAATGTAAGCACCAAACTTGACGGACCAATAATGAAAAAAAATGAATTTATAAAACTCAATTAAAACACACACACACATCAGTGGTGTGTGTGTCGACTAGAACTGGGTGAAGAAAAAGAAAACCCTTAACATCATAAATCTGCAAAATTAAAAGGAAAATTGAAGTTTAAATCTGTGCATGAACTAAGATTCATGATCATCTAAGTGCCCTTAACCCCAAGTAAGTCGAATTTTATGTTTTAGTGATATTTGATGAAGTGGGTTATGTGTAATCCGTGAATATATTATGAAATTTAACATGAATGTTAGTTAATATCAATGTGTGGAAGTTGTAATATGCTTAATTTTGATTGTATTGATGAGTTAGGATAAAACCCACTTGGAATTTGGTGAAACACAGGTTAACACCAGGGTTAATCTTGGGGTTATTTCTTCTGTGGGTTCAATCTCCTTTCTTACTCGTAGAAATGACTTGGATCCTGCAAAACAGCAACACCGTTAGTCTCGTTAAGAGGGGAATGTGGGGGTTTCCCTCTTAACCAGGCTCCGGCGTGAGAATAAGTACTGTTCCGAGGAAGAATAAACAGTGTGTGTAGAGTGTGAGAGTATAGAGAGCAAGGTGATTCAACCTGGATGACGAAGGGTCCTATTTATAGCCGGAGGGTGAAAGAGGGAGGAGCAGCAGTGCCAACTGTGGTTGCGCGCCAGCTGTCCGACCAAGGGGAATATCCCTTTGGTCTCCTCTGTTGAGGTCAGTGTAGTGGTACACGTGGCGCGCTTACATTTGCCTACTTTGGAGACGTCGTACTGGTGTTGTCGGACTGCTCCTTGATCCGTTGCAGGCCTACCTGCCGCCTGATGACTGGTGACACGTGTTGTCCTTTATGTCGGATGGAGCATCTTTGGTGCCACCTTGATATTTTCCAGAAGCTTCTGGAAGCTTCTGGATGGTCTCGTTGATGTCAGCGCCACATAGGATGGAAAAGTGGTGTGGTCCTTGCCATGTGGGCAAGGAATTGGGACCATACCTCTTCAAGTCCCCCAGTCCAGTGTGCCTTCTAGTTGAGTTGATCGTCTAGGAGGGATTCCGGACTTATGAAGGTAGTGTTTTTTTTTTTTTTTGGGTGCGCACTTGTTATGGGAGACCTGAGATATTGCACTTGATGGGCGCATGGCGCATGGTTTTTGGCAGTTGTGGAAGTTGAGCCAAATGGACGCATGACGCGTGGGTTTGGCAACTTGGAAAAGCTGAGCCAAATGGACGCATGGCGCATGGGTTTTGGCAACTTGTAAAAGTTGAGCCAAATGGACGCATGACGCATGGGTTTTGGCAGCTTTGTAAAAGTTGAGCCAAATGGACGCATGGTGCATGGGTTTTGGCAGCTTTGTAAAAGTTGAGCCAAATGGACGCATGGCGCATGGTTTCTGACTACTTTGTAAAAGTTGAGCCAAATGGACGCAGGGCGCATGGCGCTTGCTGTTGTCTTCAGGGGGAAGTTTCGTTTGCCTTGGGAAGGAATGACTAATGTGACTGTTGCGTGTCCCTCTGTCTTATCGAAGGTGAACAGGCGCCTTTTCAGTCACTGTCAGTTACTTTTCGGCGAGGTGTCAGGCGTCTGTTCACCTGCTCCCGAAAAAAGAGGTGCCGCCTTCTCTCTCTTCTGACGTGTCTCTCCCCTATTGACTGCTTTTCTGGATTCTGACGGCCCACTACCCATCGCATTTAATGCGATGGGTATAAATATCAGGGCGGTTCCTCTTTCTTCTCCACTTTTCAAAATTTGAATTCCTGATTTCTTCCCCATTTCTTCATCTTCTTTCATCCTTCTTCCAGAGTTCACTCATATTATTCTTTGATTATGTCTGGAGCAAATCCTTCTTCCAGGAAAAGGAGAAACAGGGGCAAGAATCCACCAGGTCCTGATCAGGCAACTATAGGGTGGAAGGAGGATAAGTTTAATAATCTGATACAGGAGATGGGTTTCCGTTCTGAGTGGGGTGCTCAGTTCCCAACCCCAGGATCTACTGCCATGGATGCCCCTCTAGGTTACATTACTTTATATGCTGCTTTCTTCCGGGAGGGCAACTTCAGGCTCCCGATGACCAGGTTTACCGGGGAAGTGTTGAGGAACTATGGGCTCCATATCTCTCAGATCAATGCGATTGGGCTTCCCCGTATTACCCATTTCGAGTTTGTGTGTATGGCTCACCGTCTGGAGCCGACGTTCGCGCTGTTCAACGTCTTCTATACTGTGACGTATACTAGTGGTTTTTACTCCTTTAGTGCTCGTACCGGCGTTGCTCCAGTTTGTTCTGTTCCCTTGAAGAGCCTTCATGACTGGAAACAAAAGTTTTTCTATATTCGCCGAGGTGTTATCCCTGTGGATATGCATTACCGGTCGGTGGATGAGGGTATCCTTAAGGTTGATGTGGTTGCAGATTTCGCTGAACAGGCCTGGTATAAAAAGTTGACTCATAAAGCTACTCCTATTCTTCAGCTTGAGGAGATGGCATTGGTGGGTGCCGGGATGAGTATGTTGTGGGTTCCAAAACATCCTTTGGGGGTCCCCGTATATGGTTATCAGGGTAAACGTATGTGTCGTCACAGCTTTTTTGTCTTATCTTGTTTTTTGTTGTTTTTCTCTTTGTTGTGTTTCTCATCTCCGTGTCTTTTGCAGTGGGTTACACCTTGCTGAATGTTCTGGACCTGAGAGCCGGTGGTGCCATGGTCGAGGCGATACAAAACGCTGAGAAACGACCCTGGTTGGATCAGATTCGCGGTCATTTCCTGCATCCATCCAACGAGAGTTTTACCGCCTATGCCAACGCTGCCTTAGGTGAAGATAGTGAGGATGATGATGATGCTTTCGATATTATTCGAGAGGAAGTTATTGTTCTCTCGAGTGATGGGTCTGGCAGATCTTTTGAAGGCCTAACTTCTCGTTCCCCGCGTGCAGGTCCGGCGCAAGGAGTTGTGCACGAGCCGGTGAACGAGCCTATTGATGAAGACGTCGAAATTCCGGTTGAGACTGCTGAGCAGTTGGAGACGAGGGGAAAAACGAAAACTGACACACCAGAAGGGAAAGGGAAGAAGGCTGAGGAACATGCTGCTGAAACTCTTCGTAAGCAACCTTCTACTCTCCCCGTCCTAGATTACGTTGTAGTTTCTGATACGTTGTCCGGTTTAGGGAGCGGAGAGAAACATCGTGGATCTGATCCGGACGACCGTGCTACCTTAACAAAACTTATGCAGAAAAAAGTTGTTGCTGACCACAAGCGGAAACTTGACGAGCAGGCTGCTGCTCTTCTTGCTTCAAAAAAGGCTAAGTTTCAGAAGGAGACTCCTGCAGCTCCTTCGGAATCAGAGGTTGATCTGGGCGTTTTTACTCAGAGACAAGGGAATCTGTTGGAGAAAATTTATGAACTCGTTTTATCAGTTTTCCCGTTTGTCTTTTCTGGTTCCTTGCTTTTTCTTTCTTCTTTTTTTTTTCTAAATGTGATGCTCGTTTTGGAGCAGGTGCCAAGCCAGCCAAGACTTCACACAAGATTGACCTTTCGAAAATCACTCCTCCAGAATCTCCGCCTTCGAGGATGTTTGGGTTGACTCCTCCTCGTGACACTTCTGGTGAGAAGAGGAAAGAAGACGATGTTCATGCTGAGCAGGTGGGTGAAGGAGGTGGTGATGCTGCTGGTGGCGATGGTAGAGATAAGGGCGTTGATGTTACAGTGGAGTCCAGTCAGACTGCTCCACGTCAAACCATTTATACTAAGCGCCTTCCGGGTGGCGATGGCGGGGCTACTTCAGGTGCTGTCCGCAGCCCTTAGTTTGAGAATGTGCATGCTGATTCTTTTGATACACAGAATCCTGCTTGTGATGATCTTCCTCATGCCCCCCGTTGGAATCTAACCCAGGGTTCCAGGATGAATGATCTGGACAATTGTCATGAGTTTTTCTCTCTCTCTCTCTCCCCCAGCTGAAAGGTTATTTTAGAAGAGGCGCCGCTGGTTAGAACTGTTGGATGATCACGTTCGTGCCGGGGTTAATTTCTTGTCTACTTCTCAGGAGATTGTCCGTGAGTGGAAGCTGATGGGGGAGGACACTCTTGAGTTTGAAAATGAAACGAAACTATTTGCGGAAGAGAGAGAAAAATTTAATGTTGAGAAGAAGGGGTTGATGTGGAGGGTATCTGATGCAGAAGAGAAACTTGCCCAAGAGAAGCAAGCCAATGTTGACAAGCAGAAAAATTGGGAAGCCGCGTGTGAGCGTACTAATGCCGAGCTGAAATCTCAACGTGACGCTATTGTGCGTTTGTCTGGTGAAAAGACAGAGCTTGCTGAGGAGGCTCAACAGACACGTGTTGCGTTTGAGAAGAAAGAAAAGGAGAATGTTGATCGTATTGCTAAACTGGAAGATCTTGCGAGACAGTGTGAGACTGCTGAACGTCTTCTTCAGGAGAAAGCTGCGGAGTTTAGGGCTTCTGAACTTCTTCTTGAAGAGGTCTCTGCAGATTGCAAGTGGCTTCTTTCACGCGCTGTGCCTTTGGTAATTTCCGTCGTTTTATTTTATGATTTTCGTGGACTGTTTCTCTTATTTATGTGTTTCTTGTAGATTGCCGATCGCATCATGAACTCCCACGAACTTGCCAACTATATGTTTGAGTTGGGGCATGCTGGGTATAGTAGCGGGCGCAAGGATGGTTATAATGAGGGCAGAGCTGCGGCTCTCAATATTGAGAAGGAGCATCACTTCGAGTTATGGAAAGAGGATTGTAGTGCTGCTTATACCGCAAAAAGACAAGAGTTCGCGTCTTTAGATTTTGCTGTTGTTAAGGCTGCCCAAAAATTGGCTCGAAGGTCTGATGGTGTCGCCTTGTTGAAACAAGCTCTTGGAGATGAGGATCGTGCGGCTGGAGGTGCTGGTTCCAGTCATCCGGAATGAAGGCTTCCAGCCTGCGTTCCGCGTATGGCCTTGGATGGCCTTGTAATCATTTGACTAGTTTGTGAACAATTTTAATTTTTGCTTATCTGTCGTGCTTCTGAACAATTTGGTATGCCTGACGTTTGATATGTTAATATATGCCTTCGTTTTATCGCGAAATTTGTGAACGTCATAATATGTGCATGTATAATTACTTTGATTCAGGTATCACGAATGAATGATGGCGCTGACAGGTTATGTTGTTTATTACAACGTTTTATTCTGTCGTTTATGTGCGCAGGTTGGTTCGTGAGTACGAAGTGATCGAATTATAGGCTATTGTGTGGACCCAGCTGTGCACAGCCTTGGGGGTGCTTACAATGTTTGTTTGTCCTGTGTTCGATGCTTTCATGTTTATGTGGGCACGGAGTATTTATTTGGCGTTTGTTAGGCTTTAGTTGTGTATCTGACCCGGCTGTGCACTTGTTTGTGACAGGCCTTGGAGGTCTACAACGTTTCCTAATGGTCGAGCCATTAATGTTTTCGTGTATGCCCAAAGTAATATATGCAGTTGTGACAAAGAAATTTGCATGAGATAGAGATAGCCAAACACTTCTTGTATTACTATAAATGTGTTGGCGATTTGGCCATTACGGTTACATAACCTTTTTACATATAACATTTTCTCAGCTGTTGAGCGTTCCAAGTTCTTGGAACCTCCTTGTTGTCAATGGTGCGTAGTGTATAGGCTCCTTTTCCGAGTACTGCGTCTATGACATATGGACCGTCCCACTTGGGAGCCAACTTTCCGGGTTTTTCAGCATTTGAGGCCTCGTTGTCTCTGAGGACGTATTCTCCCGGATTGAAGGTGAAGACTCCGACTTTGGAATTGTAATACTTTTCCAGCTTTGTTTTGTACTTTGCTTCGTTTATTGCCGCCATTTCTCTCCTTTCTTCTAGGAGGTCAAGGTCGATCCTCCTCTCTTCTTCGTTGTTGATCAGGCTCATTGAGAGCATTCGTGATGACGGCAATCCTATCTCCGCTGGTATTACTGCCTCGGACCCGTAAACTAAGCTAAACGGTGTTTCTCCGTTGCTTGTCTTGGGCATCGTCCTGTGGGCCCACAAGATGCTGGGCAGTTCGTCTACCCAACCTCTTCTTTTTTCTCCCAACCTTGCCTTAATTCCGTCGACAATACTCTTGTTGACGGCTTCAACTTGACCATTTCCCTGCGGGTGCGCGACCGAGGAGAAGGTGTGCTCAATGTGTAATTCTTTAAACCACTGTTGAAGATTGTCTTCGGCAAAGTTCGTTCCGTTGTCCGTGATGATCTTGAGTGGTAATCCGAAATGACATATGATTTGTTCCCATATGAATCTTTTGACGACAGTGGCTGTGGTTGATGCAAGTGCCTTTGCCTCTACCCATTTGGTAAAATAGTCGACTGCGACTATTATGAATTTGACAGCGCCTGGGGCTTTGGGGAAAGGTCCGACCATATCTATTCCCCACTGTTGAAAAGGCCACGCCGTTGTGACTGGCACCAATTCATTCTTGGGGCGCATCATTTTGGGGGCGTGTCTTTGGCACCCACTGCATTTCCTTAATTCTTTTACCGCATCCAAATGCATCCCGGGCCAATAATACCCAGCATTCATGACCTTTGCCACCACCATTCTTGGTCCGGCATGTATACCACAAATTCCTTCGTGCACTTCTCTGATCAAATAGTTTGCGTCTTCGGGGTCGACGCATCTTAACAGTGGCCTGAGGTATGATTTTCGGTATAAAATTCCATCAGCCATCTGATAATGTTCTGCCTTGTACTGGATTTTCCTCGCTTCCGCTTTGTTCTCCAGGAGTATTCCAGATTGAAGGTACGCGATTATCGGAGTCATCCAAGACGTTGTTCCTAGTTGAACGACGCTTACTTCTCTCAGTGGCACTGACGGGTTGCTTAAAACTTCTATGCGCACATCTTTCGCCAGGTGTTGGAAACTTGTAAAGGCAAGCTTACTCAGCGCGTCTGCTGGTTTATTCTCGCTTCTATTAATGTGTGCACCTTGTAGGAGTAGAAGGTTTGTAGCAATGTCTTTGCTTGACTCAGGTAGAGCGCCATTGTATCTCCTTTGGCTTCATATTGCCCGTTGATTTGTCCGGCCACTAACATGGAGTCCACATGCGCTTCGATGTGTCGTACTCCCATTTTGATTGCCAACCTTAAACCAGCGGGGAAAGCTTCATATTCAGCTTCATTGTTCGTGCTCTTAAAATCCAAGCGTATGGCGTAGGTGAACTCATGTTTGTCAGGGCTCACCAGCCGAAGCCCAGCACCTGCACCGTCTTCGTTAGACGCGTCGTCTGTGTATAACAACCATGGTTCTTCTACTTGCTGTTTTTCGGCTTTTTCCATTGCTTTACATTCCCGGTCCTTGTCATCCGGTACCTCTGTCATGAAGTCTGCAAGTACTTGGCCTTAATTACCGGTCTTGGCCTGAAAACCACATTATGGCCCCCGAGCTCTATCGCCCACTTTGCTAGTCTCCCTGAAATCTCTGGCCTTGAGAGGATGTTGCCAATATTGTAGTTTGTTAGCACGTGAATGACGTGGTTGGCAAAGTACCGGCGCAGCCGTCTCGATGCATGGATCAGTGCGAGTACTAGTTTCTCCATGATGGCATACCAGGTTTCTGGGTCGGTTAAGGTTCGTGACACATAGTAGACTGGCGTTTGGGCACCTTGTCGATCAACAAGTAACACTGCTCCTACTGCTCTGTCGGAGGCTGATAAGTATAGCACCAGAGGCTCTCCCTTGACTGGTGCAGTTAATGTTGGCAACTTGATGAGGCAATCTTTCATCTCGCGGAATGCGCTTTCGGCTTCCGGAGTCCACTGAAATTGGCTTTTCTTCATGCAGTTGCGTAGTGTTTTGATGAACGGGAAAGATTTGGCTGCATGATTGGCCAGGAAACGGTTAAGGGCTGCCAGCCGCCCTGCCAATTTTTGCATCTCCTTGATCGTCGAAGGTGAAGGCATGCGTTCGATTGCTTGTATCTTATCAGGATTTACTTTGAAGCCATCTTTTGTGACGATGAAACCCAGGAATTTTCCCTCTTCCATGCCGAAAGAGCATTTCGCTGGGTTAAGCTTGATACTTACTCCACGCAAGGTGTCAAACGGTTTTTGGATGTTCATCAGCATTGTATTCTCTTCTTTGCTCATAATGACTAAGTCGTCCATATACACTTCGATGTATTTGCCGATGGCATCATGGAAAGTCTCATTCATCAATCTCTGGTAGGTCGCGCCTGCATTCTTTAAACCGAACGGCATCTTGGTGTAGCAGTATAGCCCTGTCGGTGTTCGGAATGCGGTTTTGTCTTCATCCTGTACGACCATCTGCACCTGGTGATACCCTTTGTAACAGTCCAGGAAACATTTCCATCTGAATGTTGCTAGGGAGTCAACCTTTTCGTCGATATCTGGTAAGGCGTAGCAGTCGCGTGGACATGCCTTGTTCAGATCCTTGTAATCTACGCACATTCTCCAGCTGCCGTTGTTCTTTTGGACCATCACCGGGCTTGCTACCCATGTTTGGTATCTGACTTCTCTGATGATTCCCGCATTTAACAGCTCCATCACCTGCTCTTTCATAGCGTCGTGCTTTATGTCTCCCAAGTGGCGCTTGGCATGCACCACCGGTTTTGCTTCTTCTGAGACGTTTAATCGATGTTCGGCTATGTGTCGCGGAACACCGACCATGTCTGCCGGTGTCCAGGCGAACACGTCCATGTTTTGGAACAACAGCCTTTTCAGCGCCGCGTGCGTTAGATCGGACATTACAGGTCCTAAGGTTACTGTCTGTTCCGGGTACGCGCTGTTTAACACCCATTTTTCTGCCTCCTGGCGTGGTGCTAGTTTACTTGCCTTTGCGGGTCTGAGTTCATCTGTTGCTAAGACTTCCTTGCTTGCGTATATTATTGCCACCCCCGTTTCTGTTGGGAATCCCACAGCTGAATGTGGGCCGGAACAGATCATGCTGAAGTCGCCTTGGGATTCTCTTCCCAGCAGAATGTCGTGCCTTGAATGCGCGGGTAGCACCATGAACGTAACATCTTCTGTTCTTGAATTCCTTCCATCCGAGAGTAACACCGGGAACGGTATCTGTCCAAGGGGAAAAACGACTTCATTGCAGAAACCAGTGAGTGGGTAATCAACTGGTTCTAAGCGCGCCTTATCCTCTTGATCGAACTGATTAAAACATTGTTCATATATGATATCCGCGGTGCTCCCTGGATCGATGAAAGTGTAATCGGTTTGGTAGTGCCCGATCACGCCTGAGATGACTATGGGTCTTCTTTCTCGTGGGCCTCCTCTTACGATAGGAAAAACAACCTGCCTTTCGCGCCATGAATCGTCTTGTGTGCGCTTGTTGTAATTTTTCCTTGGCTTTCGTGGGCCCCCTTGAACCATGTGGGTTTCTAACTTCCTGAGTTTTTTGTTATCCGGCCCTTCATCCCTTCTTTGAATCTGGCGGTAATCACGCTTTCCCCCTTTTACCAGATGAGTTAGCTTTCCATCTCTTAAGGCCCTTTCGATCTCTTGCTTGAGGCTGAAGCAATCGTCGGTTAGGTGACCCGTGTCTTTGTGAAACTCGCTGAAGAGATTGGGATCTTGACCCCTCTTGTTTCGCATTTGTAGGGGTGGTTTGAACTGGTGGTTCTCAGTTGCCAAGACTTCTGAAGGGGTTTTTGTTAGGAGTGTCCATTGTTTCTCCCTGTTTTCTCTTTTCACCTCTTTCCGGTGAGCTATCTGATTGATTGTGTGGCGCGCATCCTCCCTTGCTGGGCTTCTTTCTCTGTGACCGGAGGTTTTCCATGGTTGGCTTCTGCCTTTCTTGCTATGCCGGTCATTGTGATTGTATCCGCGTTGACGGTGGTCATCACCAGTCAACTGTCTGTCAGACTGCGCAATGGTTTTGGCCGCTTCAATGAAGGTTTCCCAATCTTTGGGTCCTCCGTCTCTTCCCTTTACACGTTTGATTAGATCATCGCACTTGACTGCCCTCATGAAGTGTGTGCGCATCATCTTTTCACCTACATCTCCTATTTCCAGACATTCTTTGTTGTATCTGGTGATGAAGTCTTCCACACTTTCGTGGTCTCTGCGCCATATGTTTAAACAATCGGCTGGGTCTCTGGTGTGTCTTCGTTGCTGAGAGAAGTGTGCAAGGAACTTCTCTCAGAAATCGACCCATGATTTGATCTTTCCTGCTGGCAGGCTGTCAAACCAGACGCGCGCTGAGCCGATGAAGGTTTGAGCGAATAGATGACACCAAGTTGGTAAATTCCATCCGCCTGTTGCTCCAGCACCGTTAAAAACTTGAAGGTGGTCATCTGGGTCTGTTAACCCGTTGTATTTGCCCACGTTGTGTGGCAATTTTGTTTTATCGATAGCAGCCATGGCGATCTCTCTAATGAATTTTGAATTCTCAGCCATGTCGTCTGGACGATAGCTCAAAGTGTAATCCTGCTCTGCTTTTGGGTTATACCCTGCGCACTTGCGAGGTTTGTATGCTTCGTGCTCTGGCGGCAACCTACTGAACACTGTACTTTCTTTGTATGTTTCATCCTCGTTTTCTTCATAGTTATCGAGCTCGTCATTTATGTTGCGCGGGCATAGACGGCTTTGTATTGGCTTCTTTGGTTGGTGAGAGTACTGCACATAGTTGCTTTCCGTTTCGCCGTAAGTGTCGCGCGTGTCATGCGCGCTTGGCCTTCTGATGTGTGGTGAAGGTACTGATTCAGGGCGTAAATTGAATGCATTGGTCTGTTGAGGCATGGGAGCGCTCAAAGGCCTTTGCAGTGGGGTGACAAATGCGGACTGGTTGGTTGGCTTGGCTTTTAACCACGTGGTCGTGGGTTCGAGTCCCACGGATGGCGCCAATGGTGAAACACAGGTTAACACCAGGGTTAATCTGTGGGGTTATTTCTTCTGTGGGTTCAATCTCCTTTCTTACTCGTAGAAATGACTTGGATCCTGCAAAACAACAACACCGTTAGTCTCGTTAAGAGGGGAATGTGGGGGTTTCCCTCTTAACCAGGCTCCGGCGTGAGAATAAGTACTGTTCCGAGGAAGAATAAACAGTGTGTGTAGAGTGTGAGAGTATAGAGAGCAAGGTGATTCAACCTGGATGATGAAGGGTCCTATTTATAGCCGGAGGGTGAAAGAGGGAGGAGCAGCAGTGCCAGCTGTGGTTGGGCGCCAGCTGTCCGACCAATGGGAATATCCCTTTGGTCTCCTCTGCTGAGGTCAGTGTAGTGGTACACGTGGCGCGCTTACATTTGCCTACTTTGGAGACGTCGTACTGGTGTTGTCGGACTGCTCCTTGATCCGTTGCAGGCCTACCTGCCGCCTGATGACTGGTGACACGTGTTGTCCTTTATGTCGGATGGAGCATCTTTGGTGCCACCTTGATATTTTCCAGAAGCTTCTGGAAGCTTCTGGATGGTCTCGTTGATGTCAGCGCCACATAGGATGGAAAAATGGTGTGGTCCTTGCCATGTGGGCAAGGAATTGGGACCATACCTCTTCAGAATTGGTAAGAAGATGAAGTCTAGTGAAGTTATGTGTAAATTTGTGTAGATGTTGATGTTAAAGTAGTGTTGTAGAAAGTATTTTGATGAATAATTTGATATAAAACATATGATACATGATTATGATGATGACTTGTGAAGATTGAATGATCATATTAATCCATGGACAAATTTGAAAGAATGTGTTTTAATTACTTGTACATTATGCTTTGTTAATGGTACGCACACAACGTGTTTGATGAAATGCCTTGATTTGGTTTAGTTAGATTTTGACACCAAAACTTGATGAATTAGCATGGAAATGGAAATATATGCGGATAATTACCGTTATAATTGATACTCGAAGTGTGCGTATGTAATTGATATAGTGTAAGCTAAACATGTAATGTTGCACCTTATAGGGGTGAAGAAAGAAGAAGGTACAAGTCAATGGAAGGCACTTGGAACGCAAAATCAGGGTAAGTTCATATGAACTTCGTCTATCTTTTAAGTAAATCAAGATAATAGTCTTATTTCGTTGTCTCTAGTTTGAAGGTTGTAGTGTAGAGAATGATAAGTTGATGTGTTGAACGTTAAAGTAAAGTTTAGAAAGATGAGAAAGTAAAGGATGCGTATTGACCCGTTGAGAACGGGTCAAAATGAGTGGAAAGCATGATGATGGAATAGTGTAAGTAGAGACTCGTTGAAAACGGGTTGAAATGATGAAATCATGTTGATAATGTTATGGAATGAATTGACTGCAATGGATGGGTCATATGAGACTTGCATAATGAATTATGATGATGGTTAAGCCATGGCTAGTTATGGACGGGTCGGATGTTTTCGATGCTTGAATGTCAAAGGAATGCTAACAATAAATCCGTGTAAATGGATTAGATGCAAGTATGGGATAAATGATATATAATGATGATGTTATTAAATTTTGATCTTGTTAACGGGTCAAGTAAAGGTTGAAAGGAAAGTTGTAGATTATCATAAGTAAAGTATGCTAATAAATGTTTTGGTGTTGTGTATGCTAGGTAAATCAAAAATCTTGAATACGGCGAGCTTGAAATGAACACATACATCTCGGCCGTATGCGCTTCCAGACAAGTTGTCACAAACGGGTCAAAAATACTTTTTGGGTTGTAAATGTCAATTTGGTACTTATGGTTTGTAAGTAAGTAGGATAGGATGTAGTTGTACTTGTTACACGGTAGCAGGGTTAATGTTTGTTAAACGCCTTTGATGGTCGTGTTGTTTCGACCAACCATAATGGCATTTTGGTAAAAATCTAAAATATGGTATGGAAGTTTTAAAAAGTTGTCGTTTTATTTGTCTTTTTCACCGTTATATAAAATGGGCGTTTCACTTTTTTGTGGTTTAACGGGGCACAATGATATTGTCCCATGAAAAATTAGTTTAATGACTTTCGATCATGTAAAACATGTATTGATATCCTCTTGGATATACTTCTTTTGGTTGTTACACTGAGTGCCGGTACCGTATCAAACGGAACCGATATCGACTGAAAGCCCGCAGTGTAGCATTGGTAATCTTTCTAGTTACATAACAAATTATCATTTGTAAAGTAATTTTGATAAGTACCATACGAATAAAATAACTACGATAATGTCATTGCGTTGTTTACTTTTCTACTCTATTCGCACATTTTGTACAATAAAATATTTTATATTTGATCTTTTTTCGTGGAATGTATTGCAAACTTATAAACTTTTGTTTTACTACATTTTAACATGTACGTGTCCGATTTTTATTCGATTGTGGTATTATACGTGTAATTATCGTTTTAATTTTGTACCTTTTAATGTGTCTTGATTTTGTTTGTTTGTGAATTTAAAAACGTATATTATAAATAAAATTAGATTTCTCATTTTGTATAGGTAGTTTTGTTTTTCAAGATGACCGTATACATGATCTATCCTTTATTCTGCCAAAATTCATATATTGCGTACCGTAGAAATAATGAATGGTGTTTTTAAACTTATTATGAATCTTTTCTTAGTGCTGCTTAAAGTTTTTAAAAATAGGCTCGGATTTCAATTCGCTTTTTCTCTTCACCTTGGATGTTTGACCGTGGGGTATGGTGGGGCGTGGGTTGGGGGCATGATGCGACACGTGGAGTATGAGACACCCAAGACCAAAAGCCAATTTCAAAGGGGTATGGTGGGGTGTGGCCAAGCCAAATCATAATGAGGTTCTGCCATGGCTAGTGCTCTTGGCCAATGAGGTTCCGCCATGTCATGTGGGTAGCCCCGCCCAACGCCCGGTCTGAATCGCACGCCAAAGGGGCCACGCCGAAACCCAAGCCCACCCGGGGTTGTGACTTGGTGGTTTACATACCATGAATTCCTTGTATGAACAAGGCTTTCGTCCACCATGCTTTTCCTTTGTTGAATTGGAATCATCTTCCAATTTCTTGATTCTTTCTTCTACCATTGACAGAACTGTGTTTTGAATTTTATCAATAAAGCCCGACAGGCTGTTTTCAATCGCCTTTCCGACCTCTTCGGCAATCACTTCTTTCATTTGCTCGGTGACTCTTGGCACCGCATTATCATTACCTCCATCAGCCATCTCTATTTCTGAAATGTTTACATAGTTTGTTAAACATTCCATTTATAACACATGTTTTACTTGTTTTGATTTAATCAAGTTCATAACTTGATCTAATCATTCTTGTTTCAATTCAATCAAGTTCGTAACTTGATTTAATCATTCTTGTTTCATGCATTTCTTGTTTTTTTTTTTGAGTGAGCTTACACACTCTTTTCATGCATATTTGTTTATTTCTCATGTTATACATAGTACATAATTTATTACCAAAACAAGTTAATTCTTACCGGACGACCGATCAAGCTTGAACCGAACACTTATTGACAACCTTGAGCTCTGATTACCAACTTGTAACACCCTAAAATTTGTACCCTTGATTTAATACAAAATATAGTTTAAGTACATGACTTTCATTAACAAGTTCATAAGTAACCATGACCTTAGTCGACTAATGACTAAGTTACATAATTTCAAAAAAATCGTTTAAAATGTGTTTACAACCATTACACAAAGACTACAAAAGTTCTAAGACGTTGCGGAAGCTTCAAAATAGAGTGTTCGGTTCTTCATTTTATCACTTGATCGCCACCCGTAAGATCCACCAATTTACCTATGATCAAAACCGTTGAAAACATTAGTTTTGATGTTATTATATAATATGAATTCAAGGAGTTCAACATCAAACTTGAAATAACAACAATATAAAGCTTATTCTGGGTCCACCGTAAATTACGGTATCACCGTAATTTACGGTGAGTCCTGGGATTTGTTGATCACCGTAAATCAGTGAACCTACACCGTAACATATATATTCTTCACCGTAAATTACGGTACTACCGTAATTTACGGTGGTACCTGGAAATCTCATGTCTTGTTTGTTTTGGTCATTCCACTCTAACCCAACGCTTGGAATTTAGTTTTCTAACAAGTACTACATCAAAATTCTAGAAATTCTAACATGTTATATATTAAGAAATATCAAAGAAACAATCCATCATATTCCGGAACCTTAATCACGTTTTACTTGATTATTTGGCCCGTTTGGCTCGTCTACGGAAATACTCCTTCATGACGACTACCAACGAATACCAACCTAATATAATAATTCAGTCAATAACGATTCCATCGATTAATTCAAACAACTCTTATTCAAGGTTTCAATTACACATTAAAATTATCAAGTCTAAATAATGTAACGGGTCAAGTTACATACCTTAACGCACGCCTTTCAATCGTGAGTCACCACCGGCTTGTCCACTCGACGTTCCGGTATCTTGTCCTATAGAGTTCAATTCAAGACATATTTAGAACTCTATTTAGACCTTACTTCACATTTTCCACCGAAACATCGTAATTATGCGTTAAATCATTAGATTTCCATTTCAAGCCTTCTTTGAGGCATTTTCACAAACACCTTAAAGGCAGATTTTTCGTATGATTATATGACAAGTTTATAGCTTATCATCTAGCCATAATCTCACTTCTATCAATAGTTTTTACATGATTATTAGTCTTTAGATTTCTGAATCACTTTCAAATTGTCAAATTACACAAGTTTAGCATGCACAACCCTAGTATTCATCAATTAACCCAAAACCCATTAATCACCTACAATGGGTTCATGGAATTCCTGAATTTTGGTCATGATTTTACATGTAATTGATTAGGGTTCACTTCTAATCACCATGTTAACTCTAATCTAATCATACAACACACATGCAACATCAAATTTCCAGATTTCCTAAATCATGAGAATTTCAAGTTTAGAGATTTCATCAGATTTTACATACCTTATGATCCTCTGGTGATGAGGATCACGATTCTAGGCTTGGATTTCGTTTTGGACCAGATTTGCACATTCAATTTGAGAGTTTTTGTGATTTTGGAGTTTGGAGCCAAGGGGTGTCGCCCCTCTCTTGTTCTGTACGACCAACACCTCCTAATGGGGTGTTTGGTTTGTTTTATTTCTTTAATTACAATTCAAGTTTCAGTTTTTACAATTCTAGCCCCTCCATTTTAATCATCTTTTAATCTAGCTACTTTTAACTCTAGTTTGAGTTATTCCTAGAAATTAACTAACTAGGTTAAAGTCCCAATTAATTAAATTCTCGTTTATTTAAACTTTATAATTCTAATATAAAGTTTTATATTATGTATATATTTTTTTTATCGGGGTGTTACAAGTCCACCCCCCTTAAAAGGGTTTCGTCCCCGAAACCGTAGTACGTACCAAATAAAGTAGGGTAGAGCCGACGCATCTCTTCCTCGGTCTCCCACGTGGTGTCCGAGCCTTTTCTATGCTCCCATTTGACCTTGACTTGATTGATTTGTCTATTTCGTAAGTGTTTGACCTTTCGATCTAAAATCTCCAACGGTCTCACAACATAATTCAGACTATTATCCACTTCAATATCATCATAATGGATATAGGTTGTTTCGTCCGCTAGGCACTTTCGTAATTGTGACACATGAAACGTGCCATGAATCCCACTTAGTTCTTCCGGTAGCTCAAGACGGTAGGCTAATTTTGAACGGTCCAATAAACCTCGGGCTTAATTTCCCCCTTTTTCTGAATCTAATAACGCCCTTCCAAGGGGAAACTTTTAGCATAACCATGTCGCCAACCTGGAATTCGATTGGCCTTTTTCTTTTATCAACATACGCCTTTTGCCTGTCCTGAGCCGCTTTCAAGTGTGCCCGAACTTTATCGATCTTTTCATTAGTGGCTCGTACTATATCTTGGTGGGCGAGTTCACGTGGACCCACTTCACCCCAACATACCGGGGTTCGACACTTCCTACCGTAAAGCATTTCGTATGGTGCCATCTTAATGCTAGATTGGTAACTGTTGTTATACGAAAATTCGACTAACGGTAAGTGAACATCCCAACTGCCTCCAAAGTCGATTATACACGCCCGTAGCATGTCTCCCAATATTTGTATCGTTCTTTCACTTTGTCCATCCGTTTGAGGATGGTACGCAGTGCTAATGAACAATTTGGTCCCCATTTGTTCTTGGAAATCACGCCAGAAATTCGAAGTAAACCGGGTATCTCTATCGGACACGATGGAAACCGGCACTCCATGACGTGCTATGATTTCATTGGTATAGACTTCAGACATCTTTTCTGACGTATAAGTCTCACGAATCGGAATGAAGTGAGCACTTTTCGTCAATCTATCCACCACTACCCATATGGCATCAAAACCACGATTCGTCTTAGGCAACTTGGTTAACAGGTCCATTGTAATATGTTCCCATTTCCAAACCGGAATTTCTAACGGTTGGAGTTTGCCGTATGGTTTCTGGTGCTCCGCCTTGACTTGTAAACATGTTAAGCATTTTTCCACATATTTCGCCACGTCCCTCTTCATTCCGGGCCACCAATAATTTTGTTTCAAATCATTGTACATCTTGGTTGCACCCGGATGAATCGAATAACGGGATTTATGAGCTTCGTTAAGTAGAAGCGTCTTTACTCCACAAGTATGTGGGACCCATATCCTTCCGGATCGAGTCTTTAACCCGTGATTCCCATCCGACAAATCTTTCAACTGACCAATTATTCTTTCTTTCTTCCAATTTTCTTCTTTTACCGCTTCTAACTGCGCCTCTCGAATATGTTCAAGTATACCTGAGGTTACCACAAGTTGCATCGATCTTACTCGTATCGGGACATAATCCGTTTTTCTGCTCAACGCATCCGCCACCGCATTAGCCTTTCCTGGGTGATAACGTATTTCGCAATCGTAGTCTTTCACCGTTTCCAGCCATCGCCTTTGTCGCATATTTAACTCCTTCTGATCGAAGAAGTATTTCAAACTCTTGTGGTCGGTGAATATAGTGCACTTTACTCCATACAAGTAGTGCCTCCATATTTTTAATGCAAACACTACCGCCGCCAACTCGAGATCGTGTGTGGGGTATTTCTTCTCGTGTATCTTCAATTGCCTCGAGGCATAGGCTATTACCTTGCCCCGTTGCATCAACACGCAACCGAGTCCCGATAGTGAAGCATCCGAATAAACCTCCATGTCTTCGAC
The DNA here is from genome assembly GCA_030545235.1 of Helianthus tuberosus. Classification (NCBI taxonomy): domain Eukaryota; kingdom Viridiplantae; phylum Streptophyta; class Magnoliopsida; order Asterales; family Asteraceae; genus Helianthus; species Helianthus tuberosus. The sequence goes on from CM060418.1 coordinate 194,326,626, forward strand.
TCCGTCCGGCAATGTCAATACCGGAGCTTGAGTTAATTTTTCTTTTAGCGTTTGAAACGCTTTCTCTTGATCAACACCCCAAATAAACTTTGCTTTCTTCTGGGTTAGCTTTGTTAGCGGTGACGCAATCTTGGAGAAATCTTGAATAAATCTCCTATAGTATCCCACAAGCCCCAAAAAGCTTCTAATTTCCGAAGGGTTCTTCGGGGGATTCCATTTTGACACAGCCTCGATCTTGGACGGATCCACCAATACTCCGTCAGCACTTATGACGTGGCCAAGAAATTGTACCTCTCGTAACCAAAAGGCACACTTAGAGAATTTCGCATACAACCTTTCTCGTCTAAGTGTCTCTAACACTTCTTGTAAGTGATGTGTGTGTTCAGCTTCACTTTTCGAATACACCAAGATATCATCGATAAACACGATGACCGACTTATCCAGCATTGGTTTGCAAACCCGGTTCATGAGGTCCATGAAAGCCGCGGGTGCGTTTGTTAGCCCGAATGACATCACGAGGAATTCGTAATGTCCGTATCTAGTGCGGAAAGCCGTCTTCGGCACATCTTCTTCTTTGACCTTTAATTGGTGATACCCCGATCTAAGGTCAATTTTGGAAAACCAATTCGCACCTTGTAGTTGGTCAAATAAATCATCTATCCTCGGGAGCGGGTATCGGTTCTTTACCGTGAGTTTGTTTAACTCCCGGTAATCAATACACATGCGCATGCTCCCGTCTTTCTTCCTTACGAACAATACCGGTGCGCCCCAAGGAGACACACTCGGCCTTATGAATCCTTTGTCAAGCAGGTCTTGGATTTGGGACATAAACTCTTGTAGTTCCGACGGTGCGAGTCGGTACGGGGCTTTTGCTACGGGTTTCGCGCCCGGAATCAATTCGATCCCGAACTCTACTTCCCGTTCAGGCGGTATCCCCAGTAAATCTTCCGGAAAAACATCTTCATAATCTCGTACTACCGGTACATCTCCAATCTTTCGTGATTCTTTCTCGGGCTCATTAGCATATATTATGAATGCCTTGCATCCTCGTTTCATTAGCTTGTGAGCTTTCAACATTGAGCATACTATGGGGTTGCCTCCTTTTTCGCCATAAATGGTGACGTGTTTCCCGCTCGGTGATGTTAGTTTTATCTCTTTACGGAAACACACGACCTTTGCATGGTGTCGAGATAGCCAATCCATCCCAACGACTACTTGAAATTCTCCCATCGACATCGGGATTAGATTTATCAAATATTCTTCATCGTCAATGCTCAGTTTACAATTTTCACATACATCACAAACAATAAAGCTTTTGTTATTACCTATCTCTACTTCTAAAGGCACAGGTAATTTTGTTAAAACAAATGAAGGATGTCGAATAAGTCCATATGAAACAAAGGATTTATTCGCACCCGTATCAAATAACACGTGTGCAGGAATTGAATTTACAGCAAATATACCTGAGACCACGTCAGGTTCAACCTTTGCTTCTGCGGCAGTTAGTTGAAAAGATCTTGCTTTTGCTTTCGGGGCTTCACTTTTCGATTCTTGCCCATTTTTCTTTTCAACCAGTTCCGGGCATTCCGACTTCTTGTGACCCGTTCGATAACAGTTGTAACAAACCGTCACTTTCTCCGGGCATGATATAGCCATATGTCCCGTTTTCTTGCATATGGGACAAGGCTTATCCTTGTAACGACATTCACCTTTATGATTTTTCCCACAAATTTTGCAGCCTGATGTACTACCTTTAGCATCTGATTTCTTTCCTGATTCATTCGTTCTTGCTTTCTTGGCAGGGCTTGGATTCACATCTTGTGCCCTTCGTTCACCCCGTTCTATACTCTTCTTCAATTCGATCTCCCTTTCCCGAGCAGCATTGACAATCTCGGTAAGGGTCTCATACTTTGAAGGGGTTATGAATTCTCTATACTCCGCGCTTAGCATGTTATGATAATAATAGACCTTTTGCTCTTCATTCGTTATCAAATCGTCACAGAACTTCATCTTGTCCATAAACATCCCCGTGATCTTGTCTATGGATTCACCTTTGTGTCTGAGTTGCATGAACTCTTCCTTGATTTTATTTATGACCGCCTTGGGACTATGGTGTTTAAGAAACGGCGTCTTAAACTCCTCCCATGTCATGGCCTTAGCTACTTCACTTCCAATCTCCTTCTTTTTGTTATCCCACCAGTCTTTCGCTTGGCCTCTTAATTGACCCGTACCATAAGCTACGTAGTCATTTTCATCACAATGAGTTCTCTCGAATACTCCTTCGATATCGCTTAGCCATCGTTGGCACACGATTGGATCAACCTCCCCATTATATATTGGTGGTTTACATACCATGAATTCCTTGTATGAACAAGGCTTTCGTCCACCATGCTTTTCCTTTGTTGAATTGGAATCATCTTCCAATTTCTTGATTCTTTCTTCTACCATTGACAGAACTGTGTTTTGAATTTTATCAATAAAGCCCGACAGGCTGTTTTCAATCGCCTTTCCGACCTCTTCGGCAATCACTTCTTTCATTTGCTCGGTGACTCTTGGCACCGCATTATCATTACCTCCATCAGCCATCTCTATTTCTGAAATGTTTACATAGTTTGTTAAACATTCCATTTATAACACATGTTTTACTTGTTTTGATTTAATCAAGTTCATAACTTGATCTAATCATTCTTGTTTCAATTCAATCAAGTTCGTAACTTGATTTAATCATTCTTGTTTCATGCATTTCTTGTTTTTTTTTTTTGAGTGAGCTTACACACTCTTTTCATGCATATTTGTTTATTTCTCATGTTATACATAGTACATAATTTATTAACAAAACAAGTTAATTCTTACCGGACGACCGATCAAGCTTGAACCGAACACTTATTGACAACCTTGAGCTCTGATTACCAACTTGTAACACCCTAAAATTTGTACCCTTGATTTAATACAAAATATAGTTTAAGTACATGACTTTCATTAACAAGTTCATAAGTAACCATGACCTTAGTCGACTAATGACTAAGTTACATAATTTCAAAAAAATCGTTTAAAATGTGTTTACAACCATTACACAAAGACTACAAAAGTTCTAAGACGTTGCGGAAGCTTCAAAATAGAGTGTTCGGTTCTTCATTTTATCACTTGATCGCCACCCGTAAGATCCACCAATTTACCTATGATCAAAACCGTTGAAAACATTAGTTTTGATGTTATTATATAATATGAATTCAAGGAGTTCAACATCAAACTTGAAATAACAACAATATAAAGCTTATTCTGGGTCCACCGTAAATTACGGTATCACCGTAATTTACGGTGAGTCCTGGGATTTGTTGATCACCGTAAATTAGTGAACCTACACCGTAACATATATATTCTTCACCGTAAATTACGGTACTACCGTAATTTACGGTGGTACCTGGAAATCTCATGTCTTGTTTGTTTTGGTCATTCCACTCTAACCCAACGCTTGGAATTTAGTTTTCTAACAAGTACTACATCAAAATTCTAGAAATTCTAACATGTTATATATTAAGAAATATCAAAGAAACAATCCATCATATTCCGGAACCTTAATCACGTTTTACTTGATTATTTGGCCCGTTTGGCTCGTTTACGGAAATACTCCTTTATGACGACTACCAACGAATACCAACCTAATATAATAATTCAGTCAATAACGATTCCATCGATTAATTCAAACAACTCTTATTCAAGGTTTCAATTACACATTAAAATTATCAAGTCTAAATAATGTAACGGGTCAAGTTACATACCTTAACGCACGCCTTTCAATCGTGAGTCACCACCGGCTTGTCCACTCGACGTTCCGGTATCTTGTCCTATAGAGTTCAATTCAAGACATATTTAGAACTCTATTTAGACCTTACTTCACATTTTCCACCGAAACATCGTAATTATGCGTTAAATCATTAGATTTCCATTTCAAGCCTTCTTTGAGGCATTTTCACAAACACCTTAAAGGCAGATTTTTCGTATGATTATATGACAAGTTTATAGCTTATCATCTAGCCATAATCTCACTTCTATCAATAGTTTTTACATGATTATTAGTCTTTAGATTTCTGAATCACTTTCAAATTGTCAAATTACACAAGTTTAGCATGCACAACCCTAGTATTCATCAATTAACCCAAAACCCATTAATCACCTACAATGGGTTCATGGAATTCCTGAATTTTGGTCATGATTTTACATGTAATTGATTAGGGTTCACTTCTAATCACCATGTTAACTCTAATCTAATCATACAACACACATGCAACATCAAATTTCCAGATTTCCTAAATCATGAGAATTTCAAGTTTAGAGATTTCATCAGATTTTACATACCTTATGATCCTCTGGTGATGAGGATCACGATTCTAGGCTTGGATTTCGTTTTGGACCAGATTTGCACATTCAATTTGAGAGTTTTTGTGATTTTGGAGTTTGGAGCCAAGGGGTGTCGCCCCTCTCTTGTTCTGTACGACCAACACCTCCTAATGGGGTGTTTGGTTTGTTTTATTTCTTTAATTACAATTCAAGTTTCAGTTTTTACAATTCTAGCCCCTCCATTTTAATCATCTTTTAATCTAGCTACTTTTAACTCTAGTTTGAGTTATTCCTAGAAATTAACTAACTAGGTTAAAGTCCCAATTAATTAAATTCTCGTTTATTTAAACTTTATAATTCTAATATAAAGTTTTATATTATGTATATATTTTTTTTATCGGGGTGTTACATATATCTTTATAAAATAATGTTAAAGACAGTATGTGTTAGTATTATGATAAAAGTTTTTGTCTATGTAAATATGTAAAGTATCATGTGAACAAATATTTGATGAATTCACATTCGCATTTTAGTTAAGTATACATTTAAAAGTCCCAACCACAAACTCGGTACATCTCAATACTGGTACTTTACCTACCGATCTTGGTAATACACATTTTCAATAAATCATCTATGTCTAATAATATCCGCAAACCGATCAAATCTATAATTTTAATTTTCAATGAAACTTTTGTTTTAGCTCTACTTTATTAGCAAGAAGCTTTAGTATATTTTACTTTTCTATACGACATAACTAAATGATAAAAATTTACAAAAAGGTAAAAAAGAAGAATTGATAAACCTATTCCAGTTATCGTCATGATAACATAATGTACCTGGACATCAGTGTCATCAACATTGAAAACCAACTAATAATTTTTCGTGAGTTTAACATGTAATTCAACCTCGAAAAGAAAAAAAAAACTATATAGTAAAAAAGCAGAATTGGCTAACCAGAATCTGTATCTTCCTCATTCCTGCATAGTTGAAGATCAAGGAGAATCACATCACCATCAGATCTGATCTGTGCCTGCAGATTGATTCACTTCAAGCCTTTCTATCACCATTTTCTTGATACCTTCTTTTACAAGTTCATCACCAGCCATAAGTTCCTTCAAGGTTTCCATCTGCTTTTGTCTTTTTCTTTGATAAATAGGAGCACCTGCTGGATCAGTGCATCTCTTGATTTGTAACTTTGGTGGTCTTTTTGAACCTTCAGTTTTAGGATACTCAGGTTTTTGTGGAACATTTGGATCTTTCTTCCTTAGTTCCTCCAACATTTGTAAGTGGCCCTGACCCTATCTTCTCTCCACTTTGACACTGAATTCTTTGACCCATAGTCAGCTGCTATCAGCTCTTCTTTCATTCTCTTTAACTCTAAAGCCTTCTCAGGTACATTCTTTTTGAATTTTTTCCAGTCAGGAGGAGTGTGTTTAACCTTATTTTTAAGCATCTCTTGGATCCTGGCTGCTTCACTTTCAAGCTCAGGAATGGTCTAATCTTTGTACATATGCTTCTCTCCCTTATACTTCTTGTGAGCCATGATATTCTCAACATAGTCTTTTCTCAGAGATTCATCTGCTCTTTCTGATAATTTTTGACAAACATTCTTTGCAAATTATTCCAGGGAACTGACTTGAGTAAGCAAAAATTGGTAGTGCCTTTGATATTCTTTGTCAGTCTTCCCTGTTGATTCTCTTTTAGCAATATCCTCTGCTTGTTTGGCCTTTAATTTTAAATATTCATCAATATTATTGGGCCTAGGATATCCTTCAACAGACGGTAAACTCCTTTTTGCAGGATCATCCTCATAGTAAAAGGATTTGATCTCTTCTCTGACAGCAATAAGTTCTAGAGGAAATTGAACACCTGCAGGAGCAATATCAGTGATTGGCTTTTGTATCTGTATTGAAGAGAGAGGTACAGGGTTTGGTAAAGTGACAAGTGGTAGAGGTTTTGAAGATGTTGGTGAAGGTGAAGGCTCATCATCAATCAAAATTAACCTTCTCCTTTTTGGTTGATGAGAGACTGATGATGTTTTGGGTGGATCAGTGGTTGTGTTTGAAGTGAGAAGTGTTTGACTAATAGTTGTTGAAACAACAGGTGTTTCAACCACTGTTGTCATTACAACTCCTGATGTGTCAGTAGAATTTTTCTGCACAGTGGCAGGTGGTGATTTGATGGTTGGTGATGTGGTTGTAGTGGTGGTGGATGATTTAGTGAAATGAGGTGTTTGAGTGGTGTGTGTTGAAGTAGCAGTTGTTGTGATTGAGGTGGTGGTTGTTGGTTTAACAACTGCTGAAACCACTGAGGTACCAACAGTTGTTGATACAACAGGAGTTACAACAGGTGTTTGGGTGGAAGATTGAGGTGTCATTACAACTATTGATGTGTCAGTAGAAGTCTTCTGCACAGTGGCAGGTGATGATTTGATGGTTGATGTTGTGGTTGAAGTGGTGGTGGATGATTTAGTGAGATCAGGTGTTTGAGCGGTGTATGTTGAAGTAGCACTTGTTGTCATTGAGGTGGTGGTTGTTGGTTTAACAACTGCTGAAACCACTGAGGTATCAACAGTTGTTGATACAACAGCTGTTTGGGTGGAAGATTGATGTTAAGGGCTTTTAGATGGTGGTTTTGGAGTATGCTTTGTGAGTATGGATGGTGTGGATTTGGGTTCCCTCACTTTTCTAGTGGGATTTTTTCTTTTTGGGTCAGGATTTTTAACATCCTTTGGCTCAGAACAACCCTGTGCATCCAGCTCCATGTAAGCTCTCTTCTCCTCATTCCACCTTGATTTATCCTTTGCCTCTCTATCCCTTTTTACACTTTCTTTTGCTTCAGCAAGTGCATTTGTGGTAAAATCAATCTTTTTGCTTCCATCTGGCAAGGGAATGTCTTTAGTCATACAATCTTTTTGTGGCTCAATGTAGAGACCATCTTCAATCCCTTTCTTCTTCCATAGGTTGATCTTCTCCCCTTTTTTGGCATTATCTGGTGGTGGATTATCAAGGAAGAGAACAGTGGGAGGTGCTTTGCTAGTGGTGTTCAAGATATGGCCCTTTTATGGCCTTGATGTCAGCTTAGGTGTCTTTAAATCTGGACTCCATCATGTTCCTCAGCTTTTGGGCATCTATGTCAAGCTGCTGATCAGTCAACTGTCTTTGTTTTTGAAGTAGGGGTTGAAATAAGTTCCATAACTCATTTGCAGCAGGTGCAGGTTGTGCAGGTGCTTGAGCTGGAACAACAGTGGGTGGTACCTTTTGAATTTCCAACAGCTGTTGCATCATATTTTTTAGTTCAGCAACAGATGTGTCAAGTGTGTCAATTCTGTCCATCAGTTTTTTGGTATTTTAAACCATCACCCAACTTAGTGGGATCATCTGATTTCCCACCAACAGTGGTTGTATCAGGAGCAGACTTAGGGGATATGTCACAAAAGTCATCTACTGATGCCCCTTTTTCTTGGTACTGGGGACTTCTTTCTTCATGTGTGGACACCTTGAAAAACTCACCAGTTGTTAAACTAAACACACCAGTGGTTGCCTTGGTTGTCTCTAAAGAAATTACCTTCAAGGGAGTCTTATTTATGGAACAACTGACCCAATGTAGACCAGTGGGTCCAACATTAGTAGTTGCTGCTCCACTTGAACTACTGACAGGAATTACTGGTAATTCCTGCAGTGTAACCTCCTCAGTTGTTGCTGGGCTAGCAGAGGTATGAACATCAGACCCAGTCACTTGTGGGAGTATACTCTCAGTGATAGGTGATTGAGAGGAACTGGTTTGTGTCTGAGCTATAGCAACTGCATGCAACAAAGGTAACATTGATTGTGGTAATGTGACGGGTGAAGGAATAGGTGTAGAAAGAGACATGTCCTTTGGATCAGGACTGAGGAAGATGGAGCCGATTGGATCCAGAACTTCATAATCTTGGGTCTCTGTGTTTACAACCGAATCCTTTTGTGAGGATGTCGGTGGAGTTTGAGGCAATGGTGGAGATCTTTCTTCCATCTGCTGTGAGGAAGTAGCAGCAGTGGTTATTGGTGACTTTTGTTTTGTCACTGGCAATTGCTCTGGGATCTCATCTTCCAGAGTTGCAGTTTTACTGGGTTTGGGTGGCTTTTTGGATGATTTCTTTTTGGTCTTTTTGGTAATGGCAGGTGTGGGTTTCATTGCAGTGGTTGTGCTACTATGATCACCTGGAGCAGTCGGCTCAGCAGCAGATACCTGAGGAGCAGTGGTAGCTGCTAAATTCTGCTCAGGCACCTCTGCTTGTGTTTTGCAAGGTGCTGACATTCTAGTGAAAGTTGCAGCTGTTAAACTTTTAATTTGAAAAGATTCACCTTGTTGGTATACATGAACTTCATCCTTTGTAAATTTCTTTGTAAAGTAATAACTTAAAAACCTTGGAAATAATAGAAAAGATTTTGTTAAAACATTTTTGGCCAAATCATCAAATATTTCCTGGGAATAATTAAAATCTTCATTTTGTAAAATAGCAAACCCCAGGGATTGAATCTTTAATGGTATCTCATTGAAGGCAGTTGTTTTATTTGAAACACACAATAACAGGGTATGAAATAAAAATCTTGTTGCAGGAGGGAAATAACCTTTTTCTAACCTATCCCTCTTTATTTGTTCAGCATACCCCCTTTCAAGGAAATCAGTTTTTAACTCATTTTTGGAAAAAGAAGTTTTACCTTGCTGATCATTGAGTTCAAAGACTTCCGAGATGGAGTGTGGTGTGGTTTTAACTAGTTTACCCATTAAGGAGGAATTAATGGCTATGATGTCTTCTCCTTGTTTATCAAGAGTCGCATTTTCCCAAAATTCTCTCTGGGTTTTCTGGTAAATCGGAGCATCTGCTGTTAACAAAGTTTTGTACTTTGATGCAATCATGGTATCAATGATGGAATCGAAAACATCGGTGCTGCCTGGTGTTGTAAGAATACCCAGATAATTGTGATGGGATTTGTATGGGATTTCGATGGGTGTAGTAGCCTTTTGAGAGGCCTTTTTAGATGATTTCAAAGTGCATGTTGCAGATGGCTTTGATTTTGTCATTTTGATGAAGAAAATCGAAGAATGAATTTAAGATAAGAAGATGGAAACTGCTTTGAGAACAGTTTTTTTTGTGAATTCGAATCGACAGTAAAACCCCTGTTTGGGGTTTTTTATCAGGGTTTCATAGGGAAAAAGGTAATTGCTGACGTGGCAACGGTTACAAAGATCTGACGGATAAGAACTGACCATTTGCCAACCTCTGATGAAATGAAGGATAATGGAAGACAGTTGTTGTTAACGAAACCACTGACGGATGAATATCAGTGGATTACAAATGAAAATGAGGACAGTGGGTAACTTTAACTATTACTGGATAGCTGTGTCAGTGGTTTAAAGCACTGAAGTTTGGTAACAGTGGAAAATAATGAAAATGATGGAACAGAAGTTGGCTTTGAACAGTGGATAGCTACAAACCAACATATGTTTGAACCAATCAGTGGTTACGACAGACTTTGATTTTCTCAATATGCAGCAGCAACATAGTCTTGTTCAAAACAATGGTTGTGGAAACATCTGCTGTTTTTGCTTAGTTTGATGAGTATAAATGTAGACAACTATACTCCAACATATACAATGTTTTTGAGGGTCCACTTTTTGCCCAAAAGATTCTAATCATTAGGTAAGTGTGCAACTTTCTCATCGTTTTTGCCCACTTGTTTTCCCTGAACTGTTGAAGCTCCTCTTATATGACACTACCCAACTTTCTGTCTTTTAGTGGATTTGAAGTTTAATTTGATCAGCAACTATTGGTATATCAGTGGATGAGCTTTAACATCTGTTTTGTACATCTGCTGCTCAGATGTCGTCATGATTGTGTTTTTTGTAATAGATGAATTGATTGTTAAATTGATTGTTAAATTGATTGTGTTTTTTGTAATAGATGAACAATTAATGAATATGATTCAATGATTTTTGCAGCGGAAATGAACACAAAATTTATAAACACAATCAGCTGACGTCAGATGTAAACAATGTATTTGTTCAAACCCTGTTAATCCTAACCACTGATTCTATACAATACAAGTAAAACACTGAACTACTGCTTTTCTCTGGTAGGGTTCAATTCCAACAATCTCCACCTGGAAAAGATAATGCCAAAACTCTTCGTTATTTTGGATCTTTATTCTCTCATCAGAAGTTCCCTAGCTTGTCTTTTAAATTCTGCTTCAAAACCTTTGGAACTTGAGTCATCCTCATCCCTGCACAATGAAAGTTCAAGGAGATCTTGTAGATCTTCAACACCAAGGGTCAGTGCTTGTTTCCTTGATATGTACTTCATTTCACCATTGGATCTGATCAGGGTCAATACATGGGTCTTTTGATCAGAGAGCCATTTTAGTATTTTTGAACCCAATGGGTTTCTTGGGAGAGGTTTATTTACTGATGAGTTGGGAGATTTTGTCCTTGAAAAGATTTGTAAAGCAGTATCCTGAGCTTTTGCTAGCTCAGAATTTTCAGACATTTGTTTGAAAGCCTTGTCTATGACTTCATTTGCTGTAGCTATGTCTTCTGCAACTTCTTTGTCAACCTGCTCTTGTCTCTTTTGTTGATCTAGCTCAATGTCTGATATATCTGCTGATGTGTTTGGTGATGATGGTATGTTCAAAACCTTTTTGGCAAGGTCTTGAAGCTTTGCTGATCTATCTTTATCTAAAGCCATTTTGTTGATGGCTTCTTCAAAATACTCAGCTTCCTTTTCCTTTTCTTCTGCAACAGTCACCTGTTTACTTTTTTGTTGGTCAATCACAGTGACAGAGGTATCTGTAGAGGTGATAAGTGATTCAGAAGTTTTGATCTGCTGCTTTGGCTTTTTGTAGTCAGGCTTGTTTGGAGTGTCAGAAACTGTCAACCTCCTTTTCTTAAGCCTTTCATAAGCCTCATCTGTTTGCTGCTTAGTCCATTTTGCTATGGCATTGGCAGTATCCACCTTTGCATCCACTAGCTCCTGCTTCTTTCTTTCTTTTGTACTCAGATGTAAGCTCAGCTATAAGCTTTTTGTATTTGTTCCAGTTTGGAGCTGTCCTCTTCTTGCTTGGATCGTTTTTAATTCTTTCAATTCGGTTTACCTCATGCTTTAATGCAACTATTGGCCATTCTTCGAATTGTTTTTCTTCAGCTGGATATAATTTTTCTTTCATGATGTATGCAACATATTCTTTTCTCAATTCTTTTCGTAGATCTGCTTCGGGTGGTAAGTTTGACATTTCTTTGCTCAGATCTCGTGCATAATCTTCCATCTGTTTGACTTTGGTGAGGAAGAATTCCATTCTTTCATAAATGGCTTCATCACCTTGATCTTTGCATTCAAGTTTGGCTCTTATCTTAGCCTGCCTTGCTTTGAGCTCGAGATATTCATCCATATTTTCAGGGACTATGAAGCCTATGAGAGAAGGAAATCTTCTTTTCGAAGGGTCCTCCACAGTGTAGAATTGTCTCATCTCATTTTTTATAGCTTCCAGTTCCAGTGGATATTTTGCAGCATTAGGATCATATTTGTCATCAGTTGGCTGAGTTATTTTTCTTTTTCTTGTGTAACTTTTCTCTAGTGAAGGAGTGGTTTTGGGTGATTTATTAATTGAAGTAAAGATGGCTTGAAGTGAAGTGAGGGCAGTGGTGGATTGTGGTTGGCTGACAGTTGTTGAAACAACTGGTGTTTCAACTACTGTTGTCATTACAACAGATGTTGTAACATCTGATGTCTTCTGCTTTTTTCGCAGGAGGTGATGGTGGTGATGTGACATTGATGAGAGCAGTGGTGGATGACTGGCAAACAGCTGTTGAAACAACAGGTGTTTCAACCTCTGTTGTCATTACAACTACTGATGTGTCAGTACATGTCTTCTGCTTTTGAGCAGGGGTTGATTTGATGGCTGGTAATGTAGTTGAAGTGATGACTTTTGGGGGTGAGGTGATTTTAGGTGGATGTAGAGGAGTGGTTGTAGTGTGTGTTATAGTGGTGTGTGTTGAAGAGATGGCAGCTGTTTGGCTAGCAGTTTTTGAAATCTGCTTTTCTTTTTCTGGTTCAACATAAAGGCCATTTTCTATTCCCTTCTTCCTCCACTGCTTGATTTTCTCCCCCTGTTTGGCATTATCTGGAAGGGGGTTATCAATGAATAGTACAGTGGGAGGAGCTTTGCCAGTGGTGTTCTGGATGCTGGCCTTTATAGCCTTGATGTCTGCTTGAGTATCTTTGAACCTTGACTCCACCATGTTTGTCAGCATTTGTACATGTATTGCATGCTGAGCATCAGCCATTTGTTTTTGTTTTTCAAGCAGGAGGTGGAAAACACTCCATAACTCATTTGCACCAGGTGCAGGTTGTGCAGGTGCATGAGCTGGAACAACAGTGGATTGTACTTTTTGAGCTTTTAACATCTGTTGCACCATATCCTTTATTTCAGCAACTGTTGTTTCAAGATTTTCAACTCTGGCCGTCAATTCCTGATATTTTAAATCATCACCAACTTTAATCGGATCATCTGATTTCCCACCAGCAGTGGTTATATCAATGTGTGACTTTGGAACTGAGTCCTAGAAATCATTCATTGATGCCCCTTGTTCTTGGTTCTGGGGTCTTCTTCCTTCGACACTTGATAGCCCTTCAATGTTGCCAGTAGTTTTAACATACTCACTGGTGGTTATCAGATGTGCTATAGAAGGAATTGCCTTCAAGGAAGTCTTATAGATGTAACCACTATCCAAATGTAAACCAGTGGGTTCAACATTTGTAGTGGCTGCTTCACTTGAACTACTGACAGGAATTACTTGTAACTCCTGCAGTGTAACCTCCTCAGTTGTTGCTAGGATAGCAGAGGTATAATCATCAGACCCAGTCACTTGTAGGAGTATGCTCTCAGTGATAGGTGATTGAGAGGAACTGGTTTGTGTCTGAGTTATATCAACTGCATGCAACAAAGGTATTATGGATTGTGGTAATGTGAGAGGTGAGGATAAGGGTGTTGAAAGAGACATGTCCTTGGGATCAGGACTGTGGAAGATGGATCCGAGTGGATCCAGAGCTTCATAATGTGGAGTCCTTCTGTTTACAACCTGATCCTTTTGTGAGGATGCAAGAGGAGTTTGAGGTAAGAGTGGAGATCTTTCTACCATCTGCTGTGAGGAAGTAGCAGCAGTGGTTTTTGGTGACATTTGTGTTGTCACTGGCACTTGCTCTGGGATCTCATCTTCCAGAGTTGCCTTTACTTTGGGTTGGGTGGGCTTTTTGTATGATTTCTTTTTGGTCTTTTTGGTGATTACAGGTTTGGGTTTCATAGCAGTGGTTGTGCTACTATGATCACCTGGAGCAGTGGGCTCAACAGTAGATGCCTGAGGATCAGTGTTTTTTGCTGAATTCTGCTGAGGCACCTCTGCTTTTGTTTTTGTAGGTGCCATCATTCTAGAGAATGTTTCAGTGGTTAAACCACTTATTTTAAAATAAGCACCTTGTTTGAGTAAATTTTCATTTTCTTTTCCAAATTTTTCTTTGAAATAGTAGCTTAGAAACCTTGGAAAAAGTAGAAATGCTTTGCTATCAACATTTTTCACCAAATCATGAGAGATTTCCTGGGAATAGTTATAATTTTCATTATGTAGAATGGCATAAGCTAGGCATTGGATCTTTAATGGTATTTCGTTAAAAGCAGTTGTTTTATTTGAAACACATGTCAAAAGAGTATGAAATAAAAACCTAGTTGCAGAGGGGAAGAAACCTTTTTCTAAGGTATTCTTTTTTATTTGATCTGCATACCCCCTTTCCAGAAAATCAGTTTTCAACTCGCTTTTAAGAAAAGAAGTTTTACCTTTCTGATCATCGAGTTTAAAGACTTCTGAGATGGATTGTGGAGTAACTTGAATCGCTTTACCCTGTATGGAAGAATTAATGGCAGTGACGGTCTCGCCTTGTTTTTCGAGGGTAGCGTTTTTCCAAAATTCTCTCTGGGTTTGTTGGTAAATTGGAGCATCTGCTGTAAGCAAAGTTTTATACTTTGATGCAGCCATGATGTCGATGATTGAATCGAAGGTGTGATTGTTGGTGGGTTTTGTGAGTAGACCCAAGTAGTTGTGAGGGGATTTGTATGGTATTTCAATGGTTTCATTGGCCGTTTGAGCGACCTCTTTGGAAGATGATGATGATTTTGATTTTGATTTTGATTTCGTCATTTTGATGAAGAAAATCGAAGAATGAATTTGAGATAAGAAGATGGAAACTGCTTTGAGAACAGTTTTTTTTGTGAATTCGAATCGACAGTAAAACCTCTGTTTGGGGTTTTTTATCAGGGTTTTATAGAGAAAAAGGTGATTGCTGACGTGGCAAGGGTTACAAAGATTTGACGGATAAGAACTGCCCATATGCCAACCTCTAATCAAATAAAGGATAATGGAAGATAGTTGTTAAGGAAACCACTGATAGATGAATATCAGTGGATTACAAATGAAAATGAGGACAGTGGGTGACTTTAACTATCAGTGGATAGCTGTGTTAGTGGTTTAAAGCACTGAAGTTTGGTAACAGTGGAAAACAATGAAAATGATGGAACAGAGGTTGACTTTCAACACTGGATAGCTACAACCCAACAGATGTTTAAACCAATCAGTGGTTACAACAGACTTTAATTTTTTCAATATGCAACAGCAACATAGTCTTCTTCAAAACAGTGGTTGTGGAAACATCTGCTGTTTGTGCTTAGTTTGATGAGTATAAATCTTGACAACTATAATCCAGCATATACAATATTTTTGAGGGTCCACTTTTTGCCCAAAAGATTCTCATCCTTTGGTAAGTTTGCAAGTTATCAAACTTGTTTTCCCTGAACTGTTGAAGCTCCTATTATATGACACTACCTAACTCTCTGTCTTTTAGTGGATTTGAAGTTTAATTTGATGAGCAACTGTTGGTATATCAGAGGATGACCTCTAACATCTATTTTGTACATCTGCTCCTCAGATGTCGTCATGATTGTGTTTTTTGTAATAGATGAATTGATTGTTAAATTGATTGTGTTTTTTGTAATAGAAAAACAATGAATGAATATGATTCAATGATTTATGCAGCAGAAATGAACACAAACTTTGTAAACACAATCAAGGAGGAAAATACTTTTGATAAACACGTGCTTTTCATTAATTGAAAGATTTATAATCAAATCTACAGATTACATTGCATGCTTACAAACTAAAACTTCCCCTCAGCCTGATGCTACTTGGTCGATGACACAAGAAGGATTGGATCAGAGGAGATAAACACAGTCAGTCCATCAAGTGAAACAGTAGAGACTACTTGTCCATTTATAGAGCATGTCAAACCACTGAAGCATCTTGGCTGACGTCATCATGAACGTGACATCTAACAATTAACTAACTGTAAGTACTGATGTATACATCCATTGTTATCTAACAACTGATCCTCTTACAATAAGACAAAGTAAACTACTGTTTCTTTATTCCACTGCTTTATTCCAAGCAAGGCTTTGGTCTTCTCAGCAATGCTTGACTGAAGGCAATAGTTCGAAGAGCAGTACTTAGTATTTGACATTCTTTTAGTCTTCACATCAGCTGTTGTGCTAAGCAGTGGATAAAACAAATGAGAATTATAGATCAGCAGTTGTTTGAACCACTGTCAAGGGGAAAGGCTGAAGCCTAACAACTGATTATTCTGGTTCCACTGCTCTGAACTGGTTTTGGCCTTAATCAACTGTTCCTCTGTTAAGGTTCAATTCCAACAATGTAATTCGTTATACCAAGACAAATAGAAGTTGCAGAAAAATTAAATAAAGTAGAAAATATACACTTGTTTATGGAATTTAGTAGTTATAAATTTAGGTTTTTTGAGCTTGTGCTCGTCCTTAAAACTAACTCTAAAGCAAACATATGAAGAGAAACCACAAACAGATAATGTAATTATCGAACATATTATAATCAAATTGCAAGAAAATTAGTTCTACGTACCTATGTCAAAGGCATAAATCCACAAACGAAAAGAATAAGTGATAGTGAGTTGTGCACATGGATTGAACCAAAGAATAAAGAGGACACCTGCAAAAGATATTGAAAATTTAGACATTAAAATGAGAGTATACTGCATTGTGATAGTGAATGGTACCCCAACCAATTACCAAGCTGGTCGGTTCGGATTTGTTAATCTAAAACCATTATTAGAAGTTTAATCCACATTTTTTACAAAAACTTGGTGAACTGGACGGTGAATATCCGGTTATATGATAACTAACATTTGTTACCTTGTCACACTTGTATAAATTGATGCTACTCTACAAAAACCTAAGCTTTTACTACAAATTTAAAGGTTAATTAGACACTATCTATATATAACCTAATGCACTCACAATTGCACTTAATTCACAAAGTGAAACGAACACAACTTATATATACCTTCTAAGTGAAGCAACAAATTCTTGCCTAGTCATGTTGTCCATTTCTTCAAGCTCTTTGTCATAGTTGCAAAACTAAATCATCCAAATTTATATAAAATATGATCAGAATCGGTGTATAAGCTTTTAGCAAGCCCATCCTTACTTTCAATTAATTCAGGTCATATAAGATAAAGATTACTACCGGATAGTTTGTGGTGGTGGTGGGACCCCAATACTTGAGGGCTGCTAATTCATAAGCTCTATACTGCATTGTGATTGTGACTGGCAGCCCAACCAATTACCAACCTGGTCGGTTCGGTTTTCTTAATCTAAAACCATTATTAGAAGTTTAATCCATATTTTTGACAAAAACTTGGCGAACTAGACGGTGAACATCCGGTTATATGATAACTAACATTTGTAACCTTGCCACACCTCTATAAATTGAGGCTACTCTACAAAAACCACTGCTTTTCCTACAAATTTAAAGGTTAATTAGACACTATCTATATATAACCTAATGCACTCACGATTGCACTTAATTCACAAAGTGAAACCGACACAACTTATATATACCTTCTAAGTGAAGCAAGAAATTCTTGCCTAGTCATGTTGTTCATTTCTTCAAGCTCTTTGTCATATTTGCAAACCTAAATCATCCAAATTTATATAAAATATGAACAGGGTAGGTGTATAAGCTTTTAGCAAGCCCATCCTTACTTTCAATTAATTCAGGTCATATAAGATAAAGATTACTACCGGATAGTTTGTGGTGGTGGTGGGACCCCAATACTTGAGCGCTGCTAATTCATAAGCTGTAGCTGCTTTGCTTCCTTATCGTATACACCTGGTTAATTAAAATCATAAATCAACATCCACTTCACTAAATTTAGTAGTTATAAATTTAGGTGTTTTTGAGCTTGTGCTCGTCCTTAAAACTAAGTCTAAAGCAAACATATGAAGAGAAACCACAAACAGATAATGTAATTATCAAACATATTATAATCAAATTGCAAGAAAATTAGTTTTACGTACCTATGTCAAAGGCAGAAATCCACAAATGAAAAGAATAAGTGATAGTGAGTTGTGCACATGGGTTGAACCAAAGAATAAAGAAGACACCTGCAAAAGATATTGAAAATTTAGCCATTAAAATGATTGGAAGAATGAAAACCCTAGAGAACGATAATCAATGTTGTTGTTTTTGTTTTGAGTAGTTTAAAATCACGGGGCATAGATGACATTGTGACCTGAATCGATGATAAGTTTACGACTATAGATACGGCAATCAGATGCCGGAAGCGGCGGATCACGGCGGCGTTGAGGGGTTGCGGTAGAGAAGCAGAGAGGGTGGAGTGAACAGGAGAACCAACTCCACGAGAGAGAAATGGATTGATTTCTGAAAGTGAAGCTCTAATTTTGAATTTTAAAGAGAGGTTTTTATGGACCAGTTGTTTAAATTTTGATACAACAAAGGTAAAGAGTAACACAATAAAAGTTTATTACTCAAGACTGCAATTGTCCGCCTCAGGGGAACTTTACATATTTGATCATTAGTCAAAATTCTGATGAGATTGTATGCAGTCAACAAAAAAATCAAATGTTGACTTGTCATACCTGATTCTGATCTCGGTTTAACAATTGTGAATACAATAAATAATTTTATTTCAATCCGCAAACCTTTACAAAACTCACCTACATCAACAACTGCTGCTGCTGAATCAACATCTGCTGTTGCTGAACCTCACAAATTCAATCTTCATATTCCTGAACCTCACAAATTCAATCATTTTGCTTTAACAATGGTTAATACAATAAATAATATAATTTCATTCAGTCGATTATTAACTGAACCTCACAAATTCAATCTTCATATTCAAGCATCAACAACTACTGCTGCTGAATTTGCCGTTGATCCGGCTGCAACACAACTGGAGCTAGAAACGCAACTCTCTCTTTCTTCTATATTCATGGTGAAGTTGCAAAACATTTATATTTTCAGAGGGTCACGCTCAGATTAGGAGGTCGGTGACATTGTCGAGGGTTGTCAGGAAATGTAATCACTTTGCATTTCCTGACAACCTCGACAACGCCACCGACCCCCTCCAAGTTTTCCACCAAAACACTCTCACTGGTTGTCATCAATTATAACTTCACCTTTATAAGCAACCATAGTATCTATATAAACCTGAAACTCATACCTGAATCTCTGCCAAACATAAATGCTTTTTAACCTAGTGAAATTAGCTCATAATACTCTGCCAAACATAAATGGTTTTTATCCCCTAGGTTATTAATGATATATATTTTTGTAAAGATGATGAATAAACACTACATGAGGGTCAAGATTCGGTGTAATATTCAACTACCTGTGCCCTGATGATCTAAAAACCCTAATGTCATTATTCCAGTAAATAAAAACTAAGAAATTGAAAGAAAAGGCCAGAAAACCAAGATTGAATGTTACCAAAGAGATGGAATTGTACCTTTTTGATGAAGATTTCGAAAGCCTGAAGGACGGCAGAGAGAATTAGGACAGAAGATTTCGATATGAAGAAGAAATTGAGATAATTCCAGATTCTTGCCAAAGACTGTGAATTTTAGAGAGAGAGAGTTGAGAGAGAGAGAGAGAGAGAGTTGAGAGAGAAATTGATTAGAGAGGGTAATTGATTGAAGAAGATTATAGGTTATATATCTGGAGCCATAATTTTGAATTTTGAATTTAGAGCCATAATTTTGATTTTGAATCATCAGTGGTTGATTATATATTTTAAAAAGATTTGTACATACATATCTAAATATTGTAAAGGGAATTATGACATCAGCAAGTCCATGTGGCATAGCTTAGAAGTTGACAAGTAAGCAGATTTACATCAGCTCATAATCTCTTATTATAGATAGTATAGATGACATCTGCATATCCTAGATGGCATACCTTAGGAGTTGACACATAGGCAGATTTACATCAGCCAATCTTCTCTTATTATAGATAGTATAGATACTTCACAAAAAGATAAAAAAGATATTTAGGTGGTGTTTGTTTTTTGGCCAGAATCACTTCTGGCCACTTATGTCTGCGCGGCGCAGACGCGGGCAGACGTTTGGATGTTGCAGCTTGTTTGTTTTCTTGCAGACCTTTCATTAAAAAAGGTCTGCGAGACCTCTTCACCACGCAGACAATGACCCATGTCTTCTTGGAACCTCTTCACCACGCAGACCTCTTCTTCCCTGCCACGACCTCCACCACATCCCTGCCACCACCGCCACCACCACATCCCTGCCACAACCACCGTCACCAACACCCACCTGCCATCACACCCCACCTGCAACCACCTCCACCTTCGACACCACCTCCACCTCCGACACCCCTGCTCCGCCACCACCTCCACTCCGCCACCATCTCCACCGATGACAAACAAAACCCCCAAATCCCCAAATCGATCTGTTATCAAAACCCCCAAATTGATCTGTTATCAAAACCCCCAAAACACCATCATCGTCATCATCTGCGGGAAAAGGCTGGCCGGAGAAGGAGATGGCGGTGGTGGTGACAGATTGTAGAGAGAGAGAGAGAGAGTTTGTAGAGAGAGAGAGAGTTCAAGGCTAGGGTTTGCGGTGGTGGTGAAGGCAGAGAGAGAGATCGAGGGAGGAGAGAGAGACGGTGAAGGGCGGTGGTGTAGTGGTGATGACGGTGGTTGTGTAAGGCGGTGGTGCTTGGTGGTGGTGAGGAAGGCAGAGAGAGAGAGCAGATCTGTGTGTGTGTTTGTGTTTGTAGGGGGTGTGAAGATCTTTTTATATATAAAAAAAACAAACCCTCTTCCCCTTGCAGACTACAGACATTTGGTCCACCTTTTCTCCTACAGATGCCTGCAGATGTGGTCCGCAGACTGCAGACCTTTTTCCGCAGAAAAAACAAACAACACCTTAGTCTCTCTGTCAACTCTCTCTCCCTCTCTCATCCACCCTCTCTCATCCGTCTCTCTCAAACACCCACCTTTAATACCACCACTACCACCAAATCATTCTAAAATCAACCCCCAGCATACTGTCCGTTAACTTGGAATGGTTTTCCGATTAGATAAGTCGCCCCAATATTTCAAGACTCCCAAGCCAACAACTATCAAAGTTACTGAACCAAATCCAACAACAGCACTATCACCAATCAACACTATCCAAATTACTTATACAATATCACCAATCAGGGATATCCAATATACTAAACCAAACAAAACATATTCCAACATTATAACAGATCCACATAAACCAGAAACAAACACAACGAATACATCTGGAATTAAACACGTATACCTACATGTTACATTTAACAAGATCAAGTTGAGTGACAACCATATGCGTAAGACCACAGGTGAGAATACCACCGGCTGTACACGCAGCGTAGAATCTGGGCGAGTACATCTTGATCTTGCCGAACGGCTCGCTCGGAGCCGGAAACACGAAGTTGCTTCCGTCCGTAACCGGTGAAGGAGAAAAAAATGATGAATGGTTGGTAGCTTTGGAGATGAGTAAATTGGTTGATGAAGACGGTGAATATAAGAAATTGGGGATGAGAGATTTGTCTGAAAAGTCCATGAGGAAATGTGGAGTTTTGCAGAGGGAGATCGGAGGGTATTTGGGGTAAGATTGGGGCTCTGATTTCCTCTGCAAATGATAGGAGTCTCGAAATGTTTATATATATTGGGGCGGCGGTGATGATGGTGGTGGTGGTGATAGTGGTGTGGTTGAGAGATAAGGAAGAGAGTGTGTGTGTTCAGTGTTGTGTAATAATAATAATAACACAATGGTATTTTAGTCTTTTAATAAAAAAAACTAACAAAAAATTCAAACGAAGTTAAAAATTTGGACTCAAATCCTCTCTCCAGCCCAGTTGGTCCCATGTGGTTGGGCTTGTGTCTTCCATTGGGAGGTCACAGGTTCGAAACCCGGCTGCGGCTTTTCGGGGGGAGGACGTCCCAATGATGGATCGTTCCTACCGAGGCATGGTGCGGACTTGAGGGCAACCCGGTTTTACCCAGCTGTTACCCCAGCGAGTCTCTCGTATGGGGGCAGTATGGTTTCCGAGCGAAGGTCAGCTTGCGCAACGGCCGGGGCCCGATCGAACATCGCGTCCGGAAGAGCGGGGCTGACGGGGGATTGTCTTCGACATGAACCCGGTGACCAATAGGTCCTGTACATAGAAAGTCACCTTTAAAAAAAATTGGACTCAAATGGTTAAGAAAAGTGGCTATAGGGACTCAGGGCGTTAAACATTTTGATTTTGGACTCAAGTGTTTAAAATCACTAAAACATATGGACTCAAAAAGTAATTTACCCTATAATTAAACGTCACTGATCAAATATCATTACATGTTAATGTGTGTCTATCAAACTCCTCTAATTAATTACAACTTGGGAGTTTATAACTTCAGTTAAATGCTTGGTTGTCTCTGTAGTTTGCAAATATTGCAAACTTGGTCCCAGTAGTTCAATGATTACATACTTAGTCTCAGTGGTTGTAATTTTGGCACTCGTGTGGTCCTTATCATTAACCTGTGTTATGTTTCTGAGTTAAGTTGATGTAAAATTACCAAACTACCCTTAGTATTAAAATCAGCATCATCATCATCATCATCATCAATATCATCATCATACTCAGTAAATCCCACCAATAGCAAAGCTAAGGAAGGGTCTGAGGAGGGTAAGATGTAGAAAGCCTTACCTCTACCCCGTAGGAATAGAGATGCTGCTTCCAGTGAGACCCCCGGCTCGATTGTAGTTTTGCATCAAGCCTTGGACATAAGGCACATAACACTCAGCAATTGAGACAACTGCCGATTAGTGCATGTACCCCCTTGTCAGTATTAAAATAAAAAATAAATAAATAAATTACTAAAAAGAACTAATTCTAAAGTGGGCTCCATATTTAATTTTGAGAAAAGCGTCTGGATAGTCCCTGTGGTTTGCCCATTTTTCACCTTTAGTCCCTAACTTTCTAAAATTACATCTATAGTCCCCAACTTTTGCAATTTCGTTCCCAGATAGTCCCAGGCGCGGATGAGGGTTAGTTTTTGGTGTTAAGTGGATGTGAAATGACAAAATTACCCTTACTTAAAAAATTTAAAACATTAATTAAAAAGTGAGGTCCACCCAAATCCTTGTACTTTTCAATACTACCCCTATTTTTCTTTTTCTTCTTTACCCCTGCTTCTTCTTTCTTTCTTTACAACCTACCTGCAACTACACTAGGGAACCCTAGCCCAAGATTCCCAAAATTGATAATGATTGCACTCTATTATACCGAATTAACAGAGAACTATTGTTTGATTCACAAGAACATGTATAAATATCACCTAATTGAGCTCTATTGAACGTGATGGAGGTGCCATCAGAGTTTGGTTTTCCCCCATCCACTTAACACAAAAAAACTAACCCCCATCCGCGCCAGGGACTATCCGAGAACGAAATTGCAAAAGTTGGGGACTATAGCTGTAATTTTAGAAAGTTAGAGACTAAAGGTGAAAAATGGGCAAACCACAGGGACTATCCGGACATTTATCTCTTTAATTTTTTAACCAATCCTCACCACCCCACCCTACCCTCACACGGATCTCTCTATCTCTCTCTAAGTCGACTCTTTTTTTCTCTCTCTTTAAAACCACAACAAAAAACCATACATCCGTCCACCACCACCACCTTGGATTTTATTACTGTATTCCTGTTTGTTCATCATTCATATTCGGTTTACTTGTACTATTGTTAGTTTCATATTCGAATTATCGTGATGTAGTTAGTTGTTTGATGATATTAGGCTTAATTAATCTCTGTTGTGTGAAACGTTTGGTTATTGTTTGGTATTTTGTTTGAAATCATTCCAGACGCCATTGAGTAACAGAAATGAATCTATTGAGTGTTTGAAAACGATGATAATTTAACAGAATTGTTATATGCACTTAAATTATAGCAACAACTCACAACTAGTTATTATTGATTTTGATGAACAAATGTTATAGCAATATTTGATAATTATTATAGAGTTAATAGCCAAAATGGTCCCTGGGGTTTGCTCACTTTTGCCACTTTAGTCCAAAATCCAAATTTTTTAAATCTGGGTCCCTGAGGTTTGCATTTTTTTGCCATTTTAGTCCAAAAATGAAATATGGGCAGATTTCTCAAAAAAAAAATCTCAAGTTTTGTCATTTTGCACAGGGGTAAAATGGTCATTTTCATTTTATTATAACTAATTATTAATTAAAAATAATAAAACCCCTCACCACCATCAACATTCCTCCGTATCCCCCTCTCTTTCTCTCTCTCTCTCTAAAACATAAAACCAGAAACCATCACAAAAATCAAAATACAGACAACAACAAATAAAAAAAAACCGATTTGTAAAAAGAAACGAGGCTCAGATCTGTTTTACATTGGGAACAAGGAGGAATAACCGCCATGGCTGCAAACAGAGGCTGCAAGCGCACTTGCCCTCCTCCGATTCTGCCACGCCAAGCTGCGGAAAATCTCAAACGTTGACCCAATTTTGACTCGGATTAGGTGAAATCATCACAGCCTCGTGGTGAATAAAAGGACTGGGTTCAAGTTTTGATCATCCTGTTTGTCACAAAATCACCCTCAACCACCTAAAACATTAACAAAATCACAGGTCATCATCCATAATCTAGATCCCTTAAAACTAACAAAATCACAGATCATCATCCATCACAAAATCACAGATCATCATCCGTATCCCCTCCACCACCATACACCCTCCACCACCGTCTCCCCTCCACCACCGTACACCCTCCACCACCGTACACCCACCACCACTGTACACCCACCACCACCGTACACCCTCCACCACCGTACCCCTCTCCCCTCGGTTTTCTCCTCCGACGATATCAACCACCTTACCAACATTCCCCTTTCAATATAACACCCAACCCCTACCCCTGTGATACCCTATGTACACCGGCAAAACAATCCCAGAAATCCAATGAGAGAGGGAGAGATACGAAGAGAGGGGGAGCAGGCGTCGGGTTCCGGCGAGCGGAGGCGGCAGACGGCAGGATTGTCTTCCCCAAAATGGGGTGTTAGAGAGAGAGAGAAAGAGAGTGTAGAGGGGTCTTAGAGAGAGAGAGGCAGATTTTTGGGTCTGGGTGAGAGAGAGGAGAGTTTAATCATAAATAGAAGAGTTAATTCTAAAATGACCAAAATACCCCTAAGGGTAAGGACAAAACAGGGGGTCTTAATTTGAGAATTCTGGTCAAATTTCGTTTTTGGACTAAAATGGCAACAAAATGCAAACCTCAGGGACCCAGATTTAAATTTTTTGGATTTTGGACTAAAGTGGCAAAACTGAGCAAACCTCAGGGACCATTTTGGCTATTAAGTCATTATTATATCTATACTAAGATTATATATATGGCGGTGGAGGTTGGGGTGGTGTAGTGGTGGAGGTGCTGGTGCCTGGTGGTGGATTGAAGGTGGCGGTTGATGTGGTGGTGGTCAGTTGAAGTGACTGTGATGATGAAGGTAGTGGTGGTCGGCTTATGGTGGAGGTGGTGGTGATGGGTTGAAGATGGCAGTGGAGGTGGTGGTGATGGGTTGAAGGTGACAGTGGAGGTGGTGGTGGTGGGTTAAAGGTGGAGGCAGCGGCAAACCTACATAGAGTGGGTCGGGGTCCCCAGACCCCAATATTTTTAAAAAAATAGTAGATCCGATTAAATTTTATAAGGACCCCATAAATACAATTAGGTGGACACCATAGAAAGAAAAGGAAAGCTGGTGTAGTGGTAAACCCTCCTCTTTACCAACAAGAGGTCATGGGTTCAATCCTTGTATAGCCCATTTTTATAGTCTTTTTTTAAAATCTAAATTAAACCTCGCTCTGACCCGACCCGAATGAGGACCAATCCGAAAATTTTAATGTTTTGTTATGAAAATTTTGAACACCGAAAAAATGGACCCGATTGGAAAAAAAATCATGGGTCCGCCACTAGGGTGGAGGTGGTGGTGGGTTTTATAGAGAGAGGGAGAGGAGTGGTGGAAGAAGTGAGGGTGGGCCCAATTCTTTTGTTTTTTTTAATTGTTCAGAGGCACTCTAGTAATTTCGCACACATTTAACTGAGAAACTTAACATAGGTCAGTGATAAGGACCACATGAGTGCAAAAATTGCAACCACTAGGACCAAGTGTGTAATTATTGAACCATTAGGACCAAGTCTGCAATATTTGCAAACCACTGAAACCAACCAGGCATTGACGCTCCAAGGATATTTTAATTGCTTATAACTAGCTACTTCAAGGATATTTTAATTGCTGGTTAAGATTGTACGCTCCAAATCCAACACAACTAAACATCAGGTGGACAACACTAATCCGCCACCACCTTTTTTTGAAGGTTAATGTCTTTTAATCACTGTCGTCTGTGAACTTGTGGACATTTAATTATACAAACACCTTTTGGGGAGTCATATAACATACAAGGTGAAGCGAAGAACCGAAGTGAAATCCCAGCACATTTTTAAAATTTTTTAACTTTAAGAAGCACTAAGAAAACATTCATAATAAGTTTAAAAACACCATTCATTATTTCTAGTGTTAAGGAATGTATGAACTTGTTGAGTTAATGATACATGGTGACTTTGGTTAGAAAAACTTAGTTAATTTGATGGTTTAAAAATTAAGCCCACCAAGTGTTTGATAAAATGTCTAAATAAGTTATTGAACTTGTTAATGCATTTGTATATGTCAATTGGCAGTTTGACTTTTAAAAATCAAACCGACCTATAAAAGAATCGAATGAGAAATATGGTATAAAAGTCCATAAGGTATGATAGCCATAATGTAGGATGACTAATCTAACCATCTTGTGGATATTATGTGATACTTTAACACTTGACAAGCTAGGTGTGGGCTTGGAAAGGAATGGGTCAAACGGGTCATAGGCGCAAGGAAGTTCGAACAGGTGCAAGGTAAGTAAAGCTTACACCTCCGAGAATATAATGGTTACATAAATGATAGGAAGTATATGCATGCTTAAGAACGATTGCGGTTAAATGGGTAAAAATGTCAAAATGAGACCCTATGGTGGAAACCATGAAACGGGTCAAACGGGATAAAATTATGACGAACTAGTGTTGGTGACAAAGGAGAAATGTTGAGAGGAGACCCCCATGGCGAAAACCATGAAACAGGTCAAAATGGGTATTATTGCTAAAATCATAATTTGGTGATAAACAAAGAAATTTGAAATAGGACCCTATGACGTAAGTCATAACGAGTCAAATAAGAAAAATGACTATATAGAATTTTGAAATAAGACCCTATGACGTAAGTCATAACGGGTTAAATAAGTAAAAGGATAACTAGATCACACGATGATGATTAAATATATAATTCTAGACATGAGACCATATGGTGTAAATCATAATGGGTCAAATGAGCAAAATGGCGAGTAACTATATATCGATTATTAACACAATGAACTTTCAAAATAAGACCTTCTTGCGCGGACTAAAATGGGTCGAAAGAATAAAAATGAGTTTTTGGTGATAACCTAATGAATTTTCAAAATAACACCTTTTGGCGAGAACCAAAATGGGTCGAACGAGTAAAATTGAGTTTTTATGGTAAGCCAATGAAAATTGAAATAGGACCCTATGGTGTAAACCATGATGGGTCAAATGGGTAAGATGGTAAGTATGCTACTTTTAGCTATAAACAACGCATAGTTAGTTGAAACGCTAAAAGAGTAAGCTATGAACGGGTCAAATGGACAATCGGGTCAAACGGGTCAAATGGTGATGTTATCACCATTTGGATACGATATTTGATGCTTGTTTGTTAAGTTTCATACTTGCAGGTAAGCATAATGTATGGGCATGCATTGCCATGAATTAGAGAATAGGACTGTAAGGTATTGATAACAGGTCAACGCTTTGACCTGCGCCAGGTATGTGTAAAGAATTATACATTTGGTAAGGGCTTATGGTCCGACTAAATAATGGTTTGGGAACTTACAAGTTCGGACCCAAACAGGTTCGTGCACAGTTTAGCATAATGCATATGTTCATGCACAGTGCACAATTTTGCATAGTGCTCATGTCAATGCATACTGCACAGTTTAGCATAGTGCACATGTTAGTGCACAACTTAGTATAGTGCACAAGTTCGTGCACATTTCACAGTCTAGCATAGTGCACAGGTTCGTGCACAGTTTAGCATAATCCACATGTTCGTGCACAGTGCTCATGTCAATACATTGTGCACAGTTTAGTATAGTGCACAATTTCATATAGTGTATAGGTTCGTGCACAGTGCACAGTTTAGCATAGGGCACAGGTTCGTGCATAGTTTAGCATAGTGCACATGTTCGTGCATAGTGCGCATGTCAATGCCCAGTACACAACTTAGCATAATGCATATGTTAGTGCACAATTTAGTATAGTGCACAGGTTCGGGCACAATGTACAGTTTTGCATAGTGCACAAGTCAATGCACAGTGTACTGTTTAGTATAGTGCACATTTCAGTGCATAGTTTAGCATAATGCACATGTTCGTGCGCAGTACACAGTTTTGCATAGTGCTCATGTTAATACACAGTGCATAGTTTACCATAGTGCACATGTTAGTGCATAATTTAGCATAGTGCACAGGTTCGTGCAAAGTGCACAATTTAACAAAGTGCACAGGTCCGTGCATAGTTTAGCATAGTGCACATGTCAGTGCACATTTTGGAAACGTGCACATGTCAGTGCACAAGTTAACAAAGTGCAAGTTCGTGCACAATTTAGCATAGTGCACAGGTCAGTGCACAGTTTGGCAAAGTGCACATGTTAGTACACAGTTTAGCAAAATGCACATGTCTGTGCACAATGCACAGTTTAGCGTAGTGCCCAATTTAGCAAAATGCACATGTTTGTGCACGATATGCAATTTAGCATATTGCACAGGTCAATGCGTAGTGCACAATTTAGCAAAGGGCATAGGTTAGTGCACAATTTAGCAAAGTGCATAGGTCGGTGCATAGTTTAGTATAGTGGATAGTGCACAATTTAGTAAAGTGCATATTTCAGTAAAGTGTGTACTTCGACAAAGTGTACTTATTAACTGTCGTGACATGCGACGTCTAAAGGCATTTTGGTTTGGTACGCGACAGAACCCTAGACGTTCAAACTTTTTCTTTTGTCAATTTTGATTCGTTAACACAAAATAAATATAAACACTAATTGTTTTTGGTGTATATGTTAGACTTTTACAAAGGCGGGAACCGGACGGACGACCAAGCATGCGAAAAACCGAACACTATTAAACCGCTATCTCTTTGGAGACGTTCATGGGAAGGTTGAAGAATGATCACGCGCGGCAAAGTTTTTGAAACTAAATCTCTATTACTTGTAAACTATAAATTAAGTGTTATAACCCGTTATGTCGGTTCGTCTGGGTTGTCAGTGAACCCAAACGTATAAGTTGTATGTTAAAAAAAATCTGGGACCAAAATATCCGATTCTTTAAAATATTGATATAAACGGGAAAGGGCGTTACATATTTATAGGATGATGTCTGGAGGGTGTGCACAGTTGTGCCTTGCAGTGCACGATCGTGCCTTGCAGTGCATGGTCATGCGTATTACTCTCTTCCGACAGAAAAATATCCTTTTTACATAGGCACTAGCGTGTTTATACTTCAGTACGGTCGCGCCATGTTAGTTGTCCTGAAGGAATGTGTGATCTTGCACTTTTTTGCAGAAAATTTTCCTTTGGCTTTACATGCACCACCGTGTTGTACTTGTGCACAGGCGTGCGTGGACAGGTATCCATACAATGTCTTCCGTTCTTGTCAGCTTTGTCAAATCTTGAAGCTTCAGAATGTTGTCTTTTTCTTCCACGACCATGCCTAAGTGTGCACCATCGTGCTTTGGCATATTTGTTGACCATCTTGGGTTAACCTTTTGACTTATGGTTCCTACAATCTAACACGGGCTTCCGTATCTGTTCCTTTGCTGCATCTTCAAAATTCTTGATTTTTTCATGTTATTTTCTTTGTTATTTATCGCTTCTTTTCATTTAGAGTGCCTAAAAACTTGCATTTATCAAACAAGAACGATTTAGGTAGTATTTCTAATGACATAGGTTCAAAAAGCATAATATAATGAGGGTAAATGAGCAAAAAAACATGTATAATTGATGGTATATCATAGCCCCAAAACGTTTAAATGTAAAAAAAGGAAATATAGAATGACCCCAAGCGAACGTCACAAAATTTTAAAACTTGCTAACGTCAAATGGAATGTACCTCGCTATCGAACTTTCAACCAGAATTAATATAATGAGCAATTAACGTTTAGATCACCCATATAAAACTCACTCAGTTGACCCACTACCCGAACCATGACCCGAATCCCACTTGAGGACCCTTTTGGGTTCAGTACACCAATGAGCCACCTCCTGACCGGTCACTTAACCACCTCCATGGTGATTCGGTCACCTAGTCGTTACCCCCTTATGGCTGACTCGACAACGGGAACCCACCACACCTTAGCTGACTCAGCATCGTACATTCGCTTCTCTAATTCTTGCATTCCAAAATGAGAGGTCAGATGTTGTCTACCTTCAAAGTCATGTGTAGGAGTGTATCCATCAGGGATACATATCCACATGCTCGCATCCTGATACTGAGCAAACGATCAATCCTTTCCTTCCATTCAACATATTGTGAAACTTTCACAAGTTTTGTCGGTTTATTAGTGGTTACATTTGTGATGTTTTAACGAAATTATTATTTTTTTAGTTTGAAAAAAAATATTAATTAGTCCAAATATATCAATTATGATGCCAAACAGTCCAAAATCCGAACTTAAGGGAAGTTCGTTAAAGTCTTAGACGAATTTATTCAAACGACCTTATCCAAATTGATGTAGTGTGTGTGGTGATAACGAAGAACAGATCACGTTGATTCTGCGAATACCCGTGATGATCTTCCCCAAACCCCCAAAATTCAACCCAAAGGGCACATAATTTGAAGTGAAAATTGAGTAAATTCAATATTCATGTCTGCCCATCCAACATGCAAGAGAAACATATAAATAATGACAAAAATTCAAAATGGGCCACAAAAAGGCCATGGGCCAAATACAAGCCCAAAAATAAAATTCCCAAAACACCGAAAAAAACATAAAAAGATTAATAACTGATAGAAATAAGCGTTTTTTGGCCCGGACAATGACCCAAATGTAAGACCCTTGGTCCATTTCTACTATTATCATATAATTTCGACTATAATAGTGTATTTACTGTTAAACATACATTTAAAAATACAAGTTTGTTAAAACATTTTAATAAATATAACATTTCAACATTTGGTAATACATTCGCCGTTTAAAACGTGACGACGAAACATTCGCGGAAGCTTGAATCTTGATGGTGTTCGGTTCTTTAGCGAGCTTGATCGTCCACCGGCACCTCATATTAAATCTACATTTCATAAAACATGAAATGAGTTAGTAATTTGGCATATAACACATGTCTAAGCAAATTTGCGGGTCAAAACGAGCAAACCACTGTTTTAACAACTGTTTGCTGAAATTTACACCCGTCGTGTGCCGCGACGGGGAACTGAATTAGTGTCGCGTGACGCGACAAGTGTCGCGGGCCGCGACCGTGATGGGTCTTAGCCGTCGCGCGGCGCGAGGACCATATTTTGAAAGAAAGATTGCAGCTGAATGCTGCATTTTCCAACCAAACTTATTTTTACGCAAACGAGCATAACTTGCTCATTTTGAATCCGATTTATCTCACGTTTCTTCCTACGTGATCGTAATTAAATTCTCCATCACATGGAGTTAAAATCCGAAATCCGGGTTAAATATATTTAAGACTTTTAAGCCTTTGGCTTATTAAATTTTGACCCGGTCATGTATTTATCAAACAAACACGTTTGTTTGACCCCCAATTTCTCACGAACCTTATATTTTTGATATTGTCTATCATAATAGGTTCAAATCACGGGTTTCATAAGTATTTTAAACCCGTTTTCGTTCATATGCTTATTTTGACCCGTTATGTGATTTTAAGCATATTTTAGCCACAAATCGCCTTCATTCGTTTTTAGCATTTTATTATCACATTTTTATCAAATAATATTCCTTCACAATTATATTTGTGTCGGATTTAATGTGGTAATTTATAAATTTTGAATTTTACCCCTCGGATCATTATTTTACGGCAAAGACTCTTATAGAGTCAATTGACCCAAGATTTTCATCTTTCACTTTTGATACTTATTCTAAGTATTTATTTAATCATAAAACTCGTTTCCGAACCACCTTTAAGGGTCGTTCACTCGATTTAGCTTACAAGGGCGTTTTGGTCCATTTTAGCCTTTCATTGACGATGAAAGACTTTTGAAATCATGTTTGACCCAAAATCCCTCTTTTTAGCTATGATTTGTTTTAAAAAGTCATTATGTTTTCAAATCACAATGACCATCATTTAAATCATTTGGTTTAATTATTAAGGTAACCAAATATCCATTTTTGACATGTCTAGCTCTCATAAAACTTTAAGTTCTAAATGATGAGTTTACCTATTATACATACCTGGCTCGGATCAATATATTGACCCGGTTTAATGCCTTGATTAATAACCGCTAAGTAATAGCGGTGCAAACATCCTTTCGATATTTACTCCTGTAATCATACCACTCGACAAAATCATTAGTCGATATCGTAAAAAGGTGATATTTTCACCTTTTGACCCGTTTGGTCTAAGTGACCGTGTATCTTTACCAGATGATAATTATTATCATCTCTTCTACCTGACTCGCTCCAGTTTACACCGTATGGTCATTTTACTTATAACCCATTTCTAAATGATTTTGACCCATTATGACTATTGCCATAAAGTGTCTTTAAAAAATAACGGTTATTGTCAACGCGTGACCAATTTACCGTTTTGCCCTTTTTATTTATGTTGGTTTACCCTATAAGGTAACCATTCGAAACTCATTTTCTATTAGTCATTACATGACCAAATTATCATATTAGTCCGTTTTAACCATTAAACATGGTTTATTATCATCGTCTTTTGTTCCGAACCGCACATGTCGTATCGGAACATCATGATTCAAACAAGACTTTATATTATTCATAACCTATAAAACCAATAGGTATTTAATACAAAGAGTGTAAGCTATACTTACCTAGCATCCAGATTATGCGTATCCTTCATTCTTGATTTGTTTGACCCGTTTCATTTCCAAGCTTTCACCTAGCTTATTAAGCACCAAACTATCCTTGTAATTTGCAAGATGGTTAGATTAGTCATAATCATTTACGACTATTTCGTCCTACGATTTTTATGTCGAATTTATCATTCGATCATATCATTGGTCAGTTTGACTTTTTAAAGTCAACTGCCTATTGACAAAAGTAATTACACGATGTAGCTTAACTACTCGTTTTATTACTTTGCCACTATATGGTAAGCATCCTTATTATGCTACCGTTTTTATCACTTATTTAACAAGTTCTTGTAACCATAAGTTACCGAATTAATAATTGATGATCTTAAACATCATTTAACATGAACATATCATCAATTTTATCATATCATACTAAACTCACATCCTAGTAAGTATGATTACATACTCAAACACACAATTTGTTCAAGTATTTCCTGATTACTATCATGTATGATGATTCTAATCATAATTATATCATCAAATTCATCTTATGATTAATACCCACTTATCCAAGTGTGGTAATTCATCAAATCCTTCAAATTATATCATCATATGTATAATTTTCACTTAGGGTTTGGTTCCTAAGCAATTTGTACATCATAATTCAGCTATAGCTTCAATAATTCATTCATAATTCGCGATTATGATGTTTATTCAACTTTCACAACTCACAAATCATCAAAATTTGACATACCTTATGATCCTCTATCTTGGGTGATCATTAATTCACGTTCAATTGTGAATTTGAGCTTCAATTGAGCCTTCAATTTGATGATTTTGTCCTGTTTAGGGTTTTGAAGCTCATGGGAGCTTCCTGGTCGATACAGAACACACACACCTTGTGTGTGTTTTGTGTTTATCCTATGTTTATAATTGAACTTTCAATTTATCCGTATTTGGACCCTCTTGTTTGGTTAGTTATTATGTAGGCTACAACCTACCTATTTATAACAATATTCCCACTCATTAACTAGGTTAAACATTCCTAGTTAAATTAGTGGGTTCGGGGAATTCATGACTAAGTTTATTTTAACTCCCGTTAACTCAGGCCTTCTATAAACTTTATTTGCCAAAAGCATTCTTTTCCTTTTTATTAAATATTAGGTTTAATTATATAAACTCGGGCCTTCGATGTGATCATTACTTTTCTCAATTTGAATCTTTATTGAGAATACTTACTTGGATGATTACTTTCGTCCAAGTTTATATTTTAAACTAAATCTAGTTATTGTCTCATTATTCACAAATGTGAATAACACTTATCTCTACTGAATTTCTCTTGGAAACGTCATCCTGAATAGGTAACCTATCCAGATTTTCCAAGTTTTATATTCTATATGCAACTGTCATTCACTATGTGTTTGTTGCATATTTCTGTGATAAGCCGAACTTTCAAGGTCTTTCCTCGACACGATACTTGTTTCACACCGGTGTTTCAAAATTTGTTTGCATTGTAATTGTGCACGTTTGTTATATGTTTGAGATACTGTGTTATTGTTTGGTTAGTGATGAAAACTTATTAACTGTTTAAGATTATAAACTTAATCCCATAAACCTCACCCGACGAACATTAAACTTTCGTCATCACTTCTACGCGATGAAGGAAGGTTTTTCGCCATCACCCGTACCCAACGAAACATTGGTGTTTCGTCATCAACATCACGACGAAACATTGGTTATTCTCTGTGTGGGCCTGCGGCCCAAGGGAAGCCTAGCATGACTCGTTTATATCTTTTGTATTCGCACACACAGCCGTATGTGAAGTACAATTAGCAAACCCTAGACCTTTCCTTCTCTCCTCCCTGTTATCGACGACAGGCCCTTCCTCCCCCGAGACTTCTCTTCTTATCGATCTTAACATCTCCGGTTAGTACCATTCTCTTTTAAACGAATCTCTAGTTATGATGTTTAATTGTATTGTGTTGTGTTGTTGGAGGGATCTTGGCTTAATCAAATACAAGGAATAACTGTGGCGTAAATGTGAATTAGGGTTGTGTGTGGTAAATCTCAATGTGCAGGTTATGTTAATTGGCAAATATGTTAGCATATTCATTAGGATTCAATAAGGATAATTGTGCAAATGGATCTGTCGAAGGGTTTATTGTAGAGTGTTCTTAGAAAGATTGTATGTTACTAGTAAACGGCCGTGACCAGGATTGAATAATGAATGTGTCGATAACTTCTGTGTGTTCTTGATAATCATTGTTATGACTGGGTTGAAATCAGTTTGTGATTAGGAATTAATGGTGCAGATTGCATAAAGGTAACTGTACTACTTTAGATGGTTATGGCAGTTAGGGTTTCTATGTGTGCAAGGCAAACTGGCAATGAGACGAAACTACCCTGTCGACGAAACACTTGATATTTCGCCACTTACATTGTCGACGAAACACTTGATATTTTGTCACCCTCTTCTCGACGAAACACTTAGTAATTCGTCACTCACCATGCCGACGAACTACCTTGGTAGTTCGTCGGCATGGTGAGTGACGAATTACTAAGTGTTTCGTCGAGAAGAGGGTGACAAAAGATTGTGGTTAGTTCACTACAGATTGTGGTTAATACTTGTATAATAATGTGCGACTTTGTTGATGAAACCCTAACACTGCTTGTTAAGGATAACAATGGGGGTAACCGCCAGAACAATAACAACGCGGGGAATAATAACAATGGGAACAACGGGGGGAATGGTGCTCGCGGGAGAGCATTCACGATTGGAGCAAGTGATGCAAGGAACGATGGCAACGTCGTGACTGGTACGTTCTCTATCAACGGTATTTTAGCTACTGTATTATTCGACTCTGTTGCCGACTGGAGTTATGTGTCTTTGGGGTTCAGTCGTCAGTTAGGATTAACTCCAACACCTCTTGTAAACAAACACGTAGTGGAATTGGCTGATGGCAAGTCCATCGAAGCCTCGTATGCACTTTTAGGGTGTAAACTCGATCTTATGGGTCAAGTGTTTGACATTGACCTTCTCCCTATCAGTCTTGGTAGTTTCGATATAGTCATTGGTATGGACTGGTTGTCCAAACACAGAGCAGATATACTTTGCAAGGAGAAAATTGTGCGTGTACCTCTCCCTAGCGGGGAATTATTATCTGTCCAGGGTCATCGAAGTGGTGCAACCATCAACATCATCTCATCCATGAAAGCCCAGAAATGTCTACGAAAGGGCTACCCTGCTATTTTAACACTTGTTACCGACACTTTGTATGAAGAAAAGAGAATCAAAGATTTACCTGTTGTTCGCGAATTTCCTGACCTTTTTCCCGAGGAGCTTCTAGGTTTACCTCCACATCGTCAGGTGGAGTTCCACATTGATCTCACACCAGGAGCAGCCCCGATTGCTCGCGTGCCATATCGTCTTGCACCTGGGGAGTTGCAAGAGTTGTCAAATCAACTACAGGAGCTGTTGGATAGGGGTTTTATTAGACCTAGTTCTTTACCTTGGGGAGCCCCGGTTTTGTTTGTAAAGAAGAAGGACAGCTCCTTTCGCATGTGCATTGATTATCGAGAACTCAACAAGGTGACGGTCAAGAATCGTTATCCTTTACCTCGCATCGACGACCTGTTCGACCAGTTGCAAGGGTCGAGCTTCTACTCGAAAATTGATCTAAGATCAGGCTATCATCAGGTGAGAGTCCGAGAGGAGGATGTTCCAAAAACAGCTTTCCGCACGCGGTATGGTCATTATGAGTTCCTGGTTATGCCATTCGGGTTAACTAACGCACCAGCGGTATTCATGGATCTCATGAATCGCGTATGTAAACCATATCTTGACGATTTTGTCATCGTGTTTATCGATGACATCCTGATCTATTCTAGGAGCAAGGAAGACCACGAACAGCATCTACTTCTTATCTTGGAGCTCTTGAGGAAGGAGCAGCTTTACGCGAAATTTTCTAAGTGTGACTTCTGGATTCGAGAAGTACACTTCCTAGGTCACATCGTTAACGAAATGGGGATACACGTGGATCCTGCTAAGATTGACTCAATTAGGAATTGGGCCGCACCAAAGAATCCTTCGGAGGTGCGAAAATTTCTTGGTCTCGCTGGGTACTACCGAAGATTCATTGAGGGTTTCTCAAAGATCGCTCAACCTGTCACTGCTCCGACACAAAAGGGTGTAGTGTATACTTGGGGAATGAGACAGGAAGACGCCTTTCAGCTTCTGAAGCAAAAGCTTTGCAGTGCCCAATTTTGTCTTTACCTGAGGGTACCGAAGATTTTGTAGTGTATTGTGACGCCTCTATTCAGGGTCTCGGTTGCGTGTTGATGCAACACGAGAAAGTTATAGCATACGCCTCTCGACAGTTGAAGGTACATGAAAAGAATTACACGACTCACGACTTAGAGTTGGGGGCCGTGGTTTGCGCGTTGAAAATCTGGAGGCATTATCTATACGGTACCAAATGCACTATCTACACCGATCACAAGAGCCCTCAGCATATCTTCGACCAGAAGGAATTGAATATGCGACAGCCTCGTTGGGTAGAACTCTTAAACGACTACGACTGTGCAATCAAGTATCACCCAGGTAAGGCTAACGTTGTAGCTGATACCCTCAGACGAAAGGAAATGAAACCCAAATGTGTTCGTGCCTTGCAGCTCACTATTCACTCAAACCTCCCTAATCAGATCCGTTCTGCTCAAATTGAAGCGTTGAAAGAGGAAAACATTAAAGCTGAGTATTTACGGGGCATGGAGAAACGACTCGTAGAGAGATCTGACGGCATTTACTACTTCATGGGACGAATAGAGATTCCTCTGTACGGGAACCTCAGAGATCTTGTGATGGACGAAGCACACAAGTCCCGATACTCTGTTCACCCAGGTTCGGATAAGATGTATCAGGATCTCAAAGTCATGTATTTGTGGGCGAAGATGAAAGCTCACATCGCAACTTATGTAAGTAAATGCTTGACTTGTTCAAAGGTCAAGGTGGAGTATCAAAAAACCCTCAGGCCTACTTCAGCAACCAGAAATACCCATGTGGAAATAGGAACAAATCACCATGGATTTTGTCACTAGGTTACCTAGAACTCAAAACGGAAACAATACCATTTGGGTGATCGTTGACCGTCTCACGAAATCTACACACTTCCTCGCAATCGAAGAAACTGACAATTTCTCGCAGTTGGCTGGCATCTATCTCAAGGAAGTGGTTTCCAGGCACGGGTCGCCTACCTCTATTATCCCTGATCGTGATCTGCGTTTCATATCCGATTTGTGGCAAGCGATGCACAAATCATTTGGCTCACGTCTCGACATGAGTACTGCCTATCACCCTCAAACGGATGGTCAGAGTGAACGAACCATCCAGACATTAGAAGACATGCTGCGGGCATGTGTTATTGATTTTGGTATAGGTTGGGAGAGACACTTACCCTTGGTGGAGTTTTCGTACAATAACATGTACCATACCAGTATCCAGGCAGCTCCGTTCGAGGATTTATACGGACGGAAATGTCGATCTCCTCTCTGTTGGGCCGAAGTAGGTGACAGCCAAATCACGGGTCCAGAGCTTGTGCTCGAAACTTTTGAGAAGATTGTGCAAATCAGAAATCGTATGGCGGCAGCGCGCGACCGTCAGAAAAGCAACGCTGACAAACGTAGAAAACCTGTGGAGTTTGCTGTGGGCGATCACGTTATGTTAAAAGTCTCACCCTGGAAGGGCGTGGTACGTTTTGGGAAACGCGGCAAGCTTAATCCGCGTTATGTCGGGCCATTCAAAATTCTTGAACAAATCGGTAAGGTGGCACCTGCTGAGTTGGGTAACGTTCATGATGTGTTCCATGTTTCACAGTTGAAAAAGTGTTTATCTGATCAAACACTTGTAGTACCATTTCAAGAGCTAAAAATTAACAACAAGTTGCAGTTTGTCGAAGAACCAATCGAAATTATGGACCGAGAAGTCAAAGTTCGTAAGTATAGCCGAATTCCAATCGAGAGAGTTCGTTGGAACTCAAGATGTGGACCAGAATTCACATGGGAATGCGAGGATTAGATGAAGCTCAAGTATCCTCACCTTTTCCCAACTGAACAATCTAATCCTGGTGCAACTAATGAATTTCGGGACAAAATTCCCCTTCAAGTTGGGGATGATGTGGTACCCGGGAAAAATCCACAGTCATCCTGATTTGTCACCTCGCCGCTGTCGGGCTACTTATCAAATTTCGGGACGAAACTTCTTTCAAGTTGGGGATGATGTGATAAGCCGAACTTTCAAGGTCTTTCCTCGACACGATACTTGTTTCACACCGGTGTTTCATAATTTGTTTGCATTGTAATTGTGTACGTTTGTTATATGTTTGAGATACTGTGTTATTATTTGGTTAGTGATGAAAACTTATTAACTGTTTAAGATTATAAACTTAATCCCACAAACCTCACCCGACGAACATTAAACTTTCGTCATCACCTCTACGCGACGAAGGAAGGTTTTTCGCCATCACCCGTACCCGACGAAACATTGGTGTTTCGTCATCAACATCACGACGAAACATTGGTTATTCGCCGTGTGGGCCTGCGGCCCAAGGGAAGCCTAGCATGACTCGTTTATATCTTTTGTATTCGCACACACAGACGTATTGAAGTACAATTAGCAAACCCTAGACCTTTCCTTCTCTCCTCCCTGTTATCGATGACAGACCCTTCCTCCCCCGAGACTTCTCTTCTTATCGATCTTAACATCTCCGGTTTGTATCATTCCCTTTTAAACGAATCTCTAGTTATGATGTTTAATTGTTTTGTGTTGTTGGAGGGATCTTGGCTTAATCAAATACAAGGAATAACTATGGCGTAAATGTGAATTAGGGTTGTGTGTGGTAAATCTGAATGTGCAGGTTATGTTAATTAGCAAATATGTTAGCATATTCATTTGGATTCAATAAGGATAATCGTGCAAATGGATCTGTCGAAGGGTTTATTGTAGAGTGTTCTTAGAAAGATTGTATATTACTAGTAAACGGCCGAGACCAGGATTGAATAATGAATGTGTCGATAACTTCTGTGTGTTCTTGATAATCATTGTTATGACTGGGTTGAAATCAGTTTGTGATTAGGAATTAATGGTGCTGATTGCATAAAGGTAACTGTACTACTTTAGATGGTCATGGTAGTTAGGGTTTCTGTGTGTGCAAGGCAAACTGGCAATGAGACGAAACTACCCTGTCGACGAAACACTTGATATTTCGCCACTTACATTGTCGATGAAACACTTGATATTTTGTCACCCTCTTGTCGACGAAACACTTAGTAATTCGTCACTCACCATGCCGACGAACTACCTTGGTAGTTCGTCGTTAGTTCACAACAGACTGTGGTTAATACTTGTATAATAATGTGGGACTTTGTTGATGAAACCCTAACACTGCCTGTTAAGGATACAGATATTGACTGAGGAAACATGGTTTGGTTGTCATGAGTAGTACACTTAACTGTTAAGTACCATTGTGAAACATATATGTGGAATTGTATGAGTTTGAATAACTGCTATGTTGCTTGTATGCACACCATGATTATAACTTATACGTGAACCAGGCGAATGTAAACTGATTACGTATACATGAATACCATAGGGTGTGACTGTTTAAGTGTGAACAAGTAACTAATCATGCCAAGCAAACCAAGGTGAGTTCACTTCTCTCTAAACAAGCATGCGTCAGGTGGGGACAATCAAACTGACAAAACTTGTAAACGGATTTTCCTAAACCCATATCCTTGTAGGGGATACGAGGCGGTTTTCAAATACCCACATCCTTATAGGGGATGTGAGGCGGATTTCACAACGCATATCCTTGTCGGGGATATGCAACGGTTTTCAGTAAACGTTGATGTTGGATAATACACTCACTCTCTATCACTTAAGTCCCATCATACTACCGGGTTAGTTGCTTGTCGCTATTAGGTTTGGTACCCTCACGACGTACCTGGATAGGACGGGCGTGAACTAATAACTTTTAATCATGACCAATGTTTGATAGAGCATTGGAGAAGGGCAAAAAGGTCCGCCTGCGGTATCGAGTTATTATCAACATAACACATCATATGTCACTACTTGGTATTAAACGGTTAAAACAAATTGTGAACTCACTAGCGTTGTCTGATACACTTTTCTGCATGCTTGTAGGTCCTTAGGTACATTGTTATGGAACTTCCTGCCTGGGAAGCTGGAGTGGTCATGGGTCGTGGCATTTGGAACGCTCCTCAATGTTGGATTGTTTTGAACATTTTCATTTAAACTTATTAAACAATTATGCTTCCGCTGAACATGTTGATTTTACTAAATGGTGTTTGAATTATACAATTTCATTTAATGAAAAGTTTTATCTTATTTTATATGTCTATGGTTCAATGTGATTAGTGGCTAGATACTGGTACGTCACACACCTCGCGGGGGTTTCCGCTTGTGGTATTTTGGGGGTGTGACAATTTCTGTTTATGCTATAAGTTTAAGACGTGTACCTTATAGATACTTGCCCTGATAAGCTTTCCTTTTTGTTCGATCTCTTATTCCAGATCATTTCTCGATTCCAGTCGTTAGCGTGTATGACTTACTTGTCATAGTTCAGACCATTTCTTTATCGTATCAATAATTCTTTAGACTCTAGTCATCTTCGGATACGAGGGTCCTTTAGCTAAAACATATACAAAGATTAGTAACGTTTATCATTAATAAGCGCCCGTATTATAATACAAGGCTTTCAACAATACGTGTTAACACACGTAATTTGTTTAACTACATCGGTCTTTTATCGCTTTATTTGGGGTAACGTGTTTTACACGATAACCCTATGTGTTGTTTTCAACACTTTTCATATACTGAATAACTTATCGGATTTTGCGATTACGTCTCGAACCGAACACTTTACTCCTTAACCTGGAGCTCTGATACCAACTTGTAAGACCCTTGGTCCATTTCTACTATTATCATATAATTTCGACTATAATAGTGTATTTACTGTTAAACATACACTTAAAAATACGAGTTTGTTAAAACATTTTAATAAATAAAACATTTCAACATTTGGTAATACATTCGCCGTTTAAAACGTGACGACGAAACATTCGCGGAAGCTTGAATCTTGATCGTGTTCGGTTCTTTATCGAGCTTGATCATCCACCGGCACCTCAAATTAAATCTACATTTCATAAAACATGAAATGAGTTAATAATTTGGCATATAACACATGTCTAAGCAAATTCGCGGGTCAAAACAAGCAAACCACTGTTTTAACAACTGTTTGCTGAAATTTACACCCGTCGCGTGCCGCGACGGGGAACTGAATTAGTGTCGCGTGACGAGACAAGTGTTGCGGGCCGCGACCGTGATGGGTCTTAGCCGTCGCGCGGTGCGAGGACCATATTTCGACATAAAGATTGCAGCTGAATGCTGCATTTTCCAGCCAAACTTATTTTTACGCAAACGAGCATAACTTGCTCATTTTTAATCCGATTTAACTCACGTTTCTTCCTACGTGACCGTAATTAAATTCTCCATCACATGGAGTTAAAATCCAACATCCGGGTTATATATATTTAAGACTTTTAAGCCTTCGGCTTATTATCTTTTTACTAAATTTTGACCCGATCATGTGTTTATCAAACAAACACGTTTGTTTGACCCCCAACCCCCAATTTCTCACGAACCTTTTATTTTTGATATTGTCTATCATAATAGGTGCTAATCACGGGTTTCATAAGTATTTTAAACCCTTTTTCGTTCATATTCTTATTTTGACCCGCTATGGGATTTTAAGCATATTTTAGCCACGAATCGCCTTCATTCGTTTCTAGCATTTTATTACAACATTTTTATAAAATAATCTTCCTTCACAATTATATTTGTGTCGGATTTAATGTGGTAATTTATAAATTTCGAATTTTACCCCTCGGATCATTATTTTACTGCAAAGACTCTTATAGAGTCAATTGACCCAAGATTTTCATCTTTCGCTTTTGATAGTTATTCTAAGTATTTATTTAATCGTAAAACTCGTTTCCGAACCACCTTTAAGGGTCGTTCGCTCAATTTAGCTTACAAGGGCATTTTGGTCCATTTTAGCCTTTCATTTACGATGAAGGACTTTTGAAAGCATGTTTGACCCAAAATCCCTCTTTTTAGCTATGATTTGTTTTAAAAAGTCATTATGTTTTCAAATCACAATGACCATCATTTAAATCATTTTGTTTACCTATTAAGGTAACCAAATATCCATTGTTGACATGTCTAGCTCTCATAGAACTTTAAGTTATATATGATGAGTTGACCTATTATACATACCTGGCTCGGATCAACTCATTTTCTATTAGTCATTACATGACCAAATTATCATATTAGTCCGTTTTAACCAATAAACATGGTTTATTATCATCGTCTTTTGTTCTGAACCGCACATGTCGTCTCGGAACATCATGATTCAAACAAGACTTTATATTATTCATAACCTATAAAACCAATAGGTATTTAATACAAAGAGTGTAAGCTGTACTTACCTAGCATCCAGATTATGCGTATCCTTCATTCTTGATTGGTTTGACCCGTTTCCATCCCAATCTTTCACTTAGCTTGTTAAGCGCCAAACTATCATTGTAATTTGCAAGATGGTTAGATTAGTCATAATCATTTACGACTATTCCGTCCTACGATTTTTATGTCGAATTTATCATTCGATCATATCATTGGTCAGTTTGACTTTTTAAAGTCAACTGCCTATTGACAAAAGTAATTACACGATGTAGCTTAACTACTCGTTTTATTAATTTGCCACTATATGGTAAGCATACTTATTATGCTACTGTTTTTATCACTTATTTAACAAGTTCTTGTAACCATAAGTTACCGAATTAATAATTGATGATCTTAAACATCATTTAACATGAACATATCATCAATTTTATCATATCATACTAAACTCACATCCTAGTAAGTATGATTACATACTCAAACACACAATTTGTTCAAGTATTTCCTGATTACTATCATGTATGATGATTCTAATCATAATTATATCATCAAATTCATCTTATGATTAATACCCACTTATCCAAGTGTGGTAATTCATCAAATCATTCTAATTATATCATCATATGTATAATTTTCACTTAGGGTTTGGTTCCTAAGCAATTTATACATCATAATTCAGCTATAGCTTCAATAATTCATTCG
The DNA here is from genome assembly GCA_030545235.1 of Helianthus tuberosus. NCBI lineage: Eukaryota > Viridiplantae > Streptophyta > Magnoliopsida > Asterales > Asteraceae > Helianthus > Helianthus tuberosus. The sequence continues at coordinate 194,370,802 of CM060418.1, forward strand.
TAATTCACGATTATGATGTTTATTCAACTTTCACAACTTCACAAACCATCAAAATTTGACATACCTTATGATCCCCTAGCTTGGGTGATCATTAATTCACGTTCAATTGTGAATTTGAGCTTCAATTGAGCCTTCAATTTGATGATTTTGTGGTGTTTAGGATTTTGAAGCTCCTGGGAGCTTCCTGGTCGATACAGAACACACACACCATGTGTGTGTTTTGTGTTTATCCTATGTTTATAATTGAACTTTCAAGTTATCTGTATTTGGCCCCTCTTGTTTGGTTAGTTATTAAGTAGCTAGGCTACAACCTACTTATTTCTAACAATATTTCCACTCATTAACTAGGTTAAACATTCCTAGTTAAATTAGTGGGTTCGGGGAATTCATGACTAAGTTTATTTTAAGTCCCGTTAACTCGGGCCTTCTATAAACTTTATTTGCCAAAAGCATTCTTTTCCCTTTTTATTAAATACTAGGTTTAATTATATAAATCCTAATATTTTCCGGGTTAGTTTTACCACTAACGGTACTTTACCCGTCTTTTAGTATTAACATGGTTTGATTACCAAACCCGTTTTCGGGGTGTTAGACCAAACCATCGTAGGCGTTTGCAGCAAGGTGGAGCTCGTTCTCAGGATTGTTTCGCCTGGTCGCACGCCCAAAACGGACCCCCGTAGCCCAAGTTAGAGCCATTTTAGTGAAGCCCCTTTTGTCACACGATCTTGGGCCTCAATATAAAAGATGGCCCGCTCCTCCATACTTGGACCCGCATCACAAATCTGTTGGTTCAGACCCAAGATCACAACTCAAAGCTCGAGAAATAATAAACAAAATGACAGTGCTTTCTAACTCTTGCTTTATTCAAATGAAAAGTGGGGTACATAACAAAAGAACTAATACTCATATTTAGGCCGGAGGGTGTGGGGGGCGCCATACCCGCCACCTCAGCCTCTATAGCTCCCCGGGCGCTATACACCCACACCCTCCATGTTAAGGAGGGGGCGCCATACATGGCTCGCCAACATGGTAACGAGGGAGGAGGGGGTTATCAGCTGGGGCTCACTTGTTTGTACCAATCAAGTTTTTTTTTTTCTCTATAGCGCCCCTAGGGGTTATACCACACCCTCCATGTTAAAGGGGGGGGGGGGGGGGGGTTATAAAGCCCCCTTGGCTGACGTGGCGCCTACGTGGCGCTGAGGTGACACTTATAAAGCCCCAAGGGGGTTATCCCACACCCTCTAACCTTATAATAAACTAAATAAGCACATGCGAAAAACTCAGTCCACATATTCCTAAAATATGCAACAAACTTGCAACGTTCGCCTTTCAAACGTGTTTCACAAACTCCATGTTCAGCTCCTAGTTTCCCGGTCAACCAAGACCAAGTCATTTTATCAATAGATGAACTGTACCGATCACCCGTAACCCGATAACATGCCGAGCCATGACCCGTTTTCTATTCGGTGACACATTTAACCAAAACCAGTAACCGACTTGACCCGTAACATCAAGATTAACCCAACATTCACCCCCTTAATCTTGATGTCCGTTCTTGCTACTTGCTCGCTTCTTGATCGCATTCAATCTCGTTTTGGTTATACTTGCCTACTTGCGAACCATGCTATACTCACGGGTACAATCACATTGCCTTCTCCCGTTTTCGATTCAGACATATTCTTTATTTACACACACCTGCCAAACAAATATAGACACAATAAAACAAATAATGTCTCCTTTCCTTCTTTTTTTCCCGTGCAGTTCACCAACCACCACACTTTAATAAACATTCTCTTGTGTTTAACCACAAAAGCAAACACAATCCTCACACAGCAGGTTACACAATTCTAGATCAGTTTTCTTCTTCACAGTCACACCACACAAATTTTATTCGATCACATAGATCTGTCAGTTCTTTCTCTAAACCACACAACCGGGTTTCTTCTCTTGATCACAAAGATCTTCACCAGTTATCACTTCACACAATTTTTTTCCGGATCACACAGATCTCTTCAGACTTCTCACACAAATACTTGAATCACTAAGATTCTCCTTTTTTTTTCTTGATCGATTCACACAGCACCACTAAGGTTTTCAATCCCTTTGATCACAGAGATCTGGTCCTCCATTCTCACGCCTGCGACACACAGAGCAGGTATGTTTCATCACACAGATCGTCTTCTTCCCCGTCTTCTCCCGGCTCACTAAGAACCGATCAGTTCACTCAGAACTCCTTCAACTCCAGATTTCAGACTCACTTTGAACCATGTTCGATTCACACAAAACCTTCTCATCTCTGCGGCTCACTCAGAACCTTCATTCTTTTTCTTCTTTACTTCAACAACAATCTCTACTCTAATATCAAACCTGTAGTTTAAAAGGGACTGCTCCCCGTTCTTCGAAAGACGACTCTCAAACCGGCAATTACCGTCTTCACCTTGAGCTCTGATACCAAATGTTGGTTCAGACCCAAGATCAGAACTCAAAGCTCGAGAAATAATAAACAAAATGACAATGCTTTCTAACTCTTGCTTTATTCAAATGAAAAGTGGGGTACATAACAAAAGAACTAATACTCTTATTTATAATAAACTAAATAAGCACATGCGAAAAACTCAGTCCACATCTTCCTAAAATATGCAACAAACTTGCAACGTTCACCTTTCAAACGTGTTTCACAAACTCCATGTTCAGCTCCTAGTTTCCCGGTCAACCGAGACCAAGTCATTTTATCAATAGATGAACTGTACCGATCACCCGTAACCCGATAACATGCCGAGCCATGACCCGTTTTCTATTCGGTGACACATTTAACCAAAACCGGTAACCGACTTGACCCGTATACGACCTGTAACATCAAGATTAACCCAACAAAATCCAAACGAACTTATCCAAATCCAAACGAACCTAGACAATCAAGTCAGCATTTTAACATTAGCAAATCTGTTTGGATTTAAAAGATCTAATGCAAGTTCAATTCCCATTTGGTGCCAAAAAGGAGTGAGACACTAGTGGGCAGTGATAGGAGACCCAGGGAAACTTGCGTTCGATCCTTGAGCCAAACGGATTTTACTGGTAATTTACCGTCGTGTCTACGGGCGGATGGGTTACCGGGTTTTCCCGAAATTGGTGGTGGACCACTCGGGTTACTCTCAGAGTACTCCGTTTGTCCAGTGGGTACCCTGAGAGTACTCGGGATTGATTTGTTGCCCGTTAAAAAAAATGAACTAATGCAAATCCGTTCCACAACCTCAACCAAGTATTAAATTTGTTCCGAACCAACTTAAATTAGTCTGTCAAGTTCGTTCCAAACAACTTCATTCCATGCTATAATTTAGATCACTAACAATGGAATCCTTGTCTCCTGTCCTATATCCAAATTATAGAAAGAATGTGAGATTTTGTTTGTTAATTTTCAAACATGCATTCAAATTTGAGAAGGGTCCACATATTCATACAGCCAATTGCCTATTCACACACCCTCATATACGCCTCGTATAGGTCTATACGTCGCGTATAACCTTTTTCAATTTCCAAGAGAATCTATGATTATGTCATATTTTGTCTTATATGACCCGTATATGCCTCGTATAGGCCTATACGGGGCGTATAGACAAAAAAATATCATTTTATCCCTGAGTTACGGCTAGACTTGAGGGCAAAACAAGGCTATAATGGTCTTTTGGACAACTAGACGCCCAGTCTAGGCCTACACGGGGAGTACAGACAAGAAAGACCATTTTACCCCTGAGTTGGGGCTAGACTGGGGGCAAAACATGGCTATAATGGTCTTTTGGACCACACTAGACGCCCAGTCTAGCCCTGTATGCGGCGTATATTTTTATTTTTTTTTGTTTTCTCTTTTTAATATTGATAACACTAATATTAATTATAAAAAAACTCATATTAATATCAATAACACTAATATTAATTATAAAAAAAACTCATGTTAATATCAATAACACTAATATTAATTATAAAAAACTCATATTGTATAAAATGTTTGTAAAAAAGACAAATATTGTATAAAATGTTTGTAAAAAAAAAACTAATATTTTTATAAAAGTTTGCTAAAACAATTAGTATTGTATAAAATGTTTGTAAAAAAACTAATATTTTTATATAAGTTTGCTACAACAATTAATATTGTATAAAATGTTTGTAAAAAAACTAATATTTTTATATAAGTTTGCTACAACAATTAATATTGTATAAAATGTTTTACGCCCCATATTGGCCTATACGTGGTTTAGGGTAGCCAAACCAGAACTGACATGAGTCAGGCACTGAATTTGATGTAAATACACCCCGTATAGGCCTATACGAGTGATATACGAGACATATTGTGTACAAATAGATATGTAGGGTGTGTGGATAGTTTGAGCCTTTGAGAAATACAAGCTCAAGTAATGCTCGAATTCAGGTTCAAAATTTTAAATTCTAATAACTAGATTTGATGCATAGGTAACTCAAAATTCGATTAGTTCTAGCACCCCTAATTATAGAGGTATGGTAAGGAAGCAGTTAAAAAGAAGAGACCCATGTATAGGTAAGCCTATAGGGGTTCATTTAGCAATTTTTGACCTTTTTTGCACATTTTACACTATAACTAATTGACATGATTTTATATTTAAAATTCATTTGACATAATCGTTCAAGAAATTTATTTGAAAGATGACATATTTTTGTTAGGTTGATACCAGTATTTTATAGAATAATGAATAGAAAAAAGTCTCGTAAAAAGCTGCTTAAAGGTTATTTTTTTATTATAATTTAAATTTAAATTACATTATAATGTCGATAAATGTTCAATAAATAAATCACTTTCAAGTGAATAAATTAATCCAATTTCGAATTGTAATTACCATATAAAAGCATGAAAGGAACAACAATTCAACCGATAATGAAAGAAAATATGTTAGATATGGAAAACTACTTTTAACGGACGCAAATTAAAAGTCTTAAAAAATTGCTTCACGGTAAATTTGTATAAAGGATAACTAGCTGGGCAGATATGTCAAGAAAATTGAAAAAAATAAGCTAAAATGTTGTCCACCTGTTAATTGAACTCTTCAAAAGGTGACCTGGTCCAAATTAAATAAATCATTTCTAATATTATTTGAACCCCTTAGATAGATTACTTCATTATTTGCACCCCAATTTAGCCTTTGAACTTTACTATAAATTTCCCAGTCCAGCAAAGTTTTGTGCTCATCAGTCCAAAAGTTGTTTTAACTTTCAACAATGCATACCAAAATCAAAAACGTTTTGCAGAAATTTGATTTCAAAAAAGAATCTGGTTTCCTTCAGTATTGGGAATACAAACAGGATGGCCACAAGGAGCGTCTTACGGTGGCGGATCAACTTTTTGTTGCATATCGAAACCAGATGGGGCTGCAGTTATACAGGAAACGCCTCGGGAAAGAAGTTTTTGTTGGAGCAGCTACTAAGGTTGGCCTAGCAGCTCAAAATGGGGTTGCGTTCCAAAGTACAAAGCATGACCCTGATCAAATTATGGGGCATTTAATGGTGCCTGTATTTTCTTATCAAGGTGCAGATAAGAAACTCATAGGGGTCATCGAGTTTACCACGTTTTGCGCGAAAGAAAGTTATGAAGAAGATTTTAATGAGATTCAAAGTTTGTTGAAGGTTAGTTATTCTAGTTCTCAGTTGTATGGGTCGTAATTTCGTTTACGAGTTGACATTTTACCATTCAAAAACTTGCTCATCTCTAACGTTTCTTTAACTAGATACTACAGCAGAAAACTAAAAATGTTGGTAACCCTCCTTTTTAACTGTTACAAAATAATAATAATAATAATAATAATAATAATAATAATAATAATAATAATAATAATAATAATAATAATAATTAACAAAATCCTTTTAATAAAACTTGTTATGTCATACAAGTGTACAACTGTAACTTTGGTAGAGTTTGGAAGATGGAAGATAGTACTTCCAAGATTGAATGTTAACGTACTGTTTTTGCTCAAATTACCAAGTGAATAACTATTTTTAAAACCTTCTTTGATTTCTTTGTTTTATAACAGATATTAGTATGCAAAACATTTTTTTAAAGGCAACCCTGCACACATTATTAATTTTGTTTTGTAATCCTTTGTAGAATGAGAGCTTAGCTACCACATATATGGCGAACATATAATTAAAGTCGAATATATTGAAAAGTGATTCAATACTCCCATGCTCGTGGAACTAAAGTTTTGAGGAAGTCTTATGCACGTGATCTCTCTGGCTATTTCTATCCGTTTCCAGTTTTGAATTAGTTTGAATAATTCTGCTGACTTGTGGCTTACCAAGTCTGGGTATTTTGGATTGTTAGTTTGTTTAAGTTGCTTGCTTATTTAAGTCGTTTGATTGTAATCGTATTTTGCATATCAGTTCTCAAGCAATAAAGCAGTTGAGTGATAAATCATTGTTCATGTTGTTGATTAATTATTATTGTAATATTAATAGTTCTATACCTTGACCTCTGAGGTTGCATGGCCAATCCGAGTTTGACCACACTCACATTATCGTTAAATCTGTTGGATGATACTACGTCCCCATATCTTCTTTGTTATTTTGCACTAAACCACGTTTCGTACTAATGAATGACAACAATTTCCTTTCTACTTATGTAGTTATGGTTTTGTATTTCTGTCCGTCTGATGAATTTTGCTGATTTGATCAAGTTTACACTGCCCCTTTCAGCTGAATGTACATGACCTGCACAGGAAGTCAAAAGAGATTTCCAGTATTAAAACACCAAAAATTCCGTGTTGTGTATGATGACACCAAGGTAACCGTCTTCCAATTTCAAGTGATGATGACCTCCTGGCTTGCATGGCAGAGTCAAGTTTAAAAGGGGGACAGCTCATCAAAATGTATGTTTTGTTGGACACATAGCGTGATAACCTCTTTTTCTTTTTCTTGTTTTGATTTTTTGTACTTAAGATGATACACTCTCTTCTTTTCTTCTTTTGTTATATGAACGGTGTGCGAAGGGTCTCATTAGGAAGTCATACGGTATAGTTAAATTATGAACGTCAAGCAATTCATATACATTTGACCCAGAAATATCTCATCTTGATTGACGTGTGACAATGAAACAGGTCTTGATCTTGATATTATATAATGCGGTCCCATAAGACTAATGGTTATGGGGGTCGGCTAGCCCCGGCTAGCTCCGGCGCCGAGCCCCCACACCGCCCCCCTCCGCTTCGGCCCGGCCCAAACGACTCACCCACGCCGAATGAGACGAAGCACCATTTCACACTTTTCAATATATTACCGTTTTTCAACGGTTATTTTTCAAAAAAAAAAAAAAAAAATTCTATTTTTCTATAAAAACTCTCCCACTTTCACCATTTTTCCCCACTTTCAACCCACAACCCTCTCATTTTTATACCATTTTCTCTCCACTTTTATAAAAAAAAATTACGTTTTCATCCACAATGCCATCTAATTCTTGGTGGTCCTCGTCTTCGGATGAGGAAGAGGAGATGTTTATCGCGAACGTTGTGCTACGGGCGGCGGAGATTCTTATCGAGGAGGAAGAGGAAGACGAAGAGGAAGACGTCTCGTCTGAAAGCGTTATTACCACACGAATACGAGTTAACAGAGACCGCCAAGGTTTATCATTAATAAATTTTATTATCCTTATTTCCTCGTATTTATATATTTTTTACGACAGGAGCGCAAGAGAAATTGGTGAACGATTATTTTTCGGATGCACCCCTTTACAATGCCGAGATATTCAGACGCAGATTCCGAATGAGTCGTCGGTTATTCACACGGATTGCTGATGATTTGGCGGGGCTAGACCCGTTTTTCACGCAACGACCCGATGCTCGCGGTTATGAAGGGTTCACCACGTTACAAAAGTGTACTGCGGCCATTCGCCAACTGGCGTACGGGACAGTGGCCGACGCTTTGGACGAATACTTACAAATGTCGGCAAGAACTACGCGGGAATGTTTGTATCGGTTTTGCCGTAATGTGGTGAAACTATATAGCAAAAAATATTTGCGTAAACCAAACGTGTATGATGTTCAGCAGTTGTACCAAGCTCATGAAGCACGGCACGGGTTTCCGGGAATGCTCGGTAGTATTGATTGTATGCATTGGGCGTGGCATAGATGCCCGACTGCGTGGCGCGGCCAATATACTCGCGGTGATCACGGCTATCCAACCGTGATACTTGAAGCCGTGGCATCACAAGATTTGTGGATCTGGCATTCTTTCTTTGGTCTCCCTGGTTCACTCAACGACCTCAATGTGTTATACCAATCGACGATCTTTACCGATGTTGTTAATGGAACCGGTCCGGACACCCGTTTTACAGTTTCTGGGGTTGAGTATAGACGTGGGTATTATCTTGGTGACGGGATATATCCGTCTTGGTCTACAATTGTGAAGACTATTCCACATCCCGATGACGAAAAAAGAAAAAAATTTGCCAATCGTCAAGAAGCTGCAAGAAAAGACATCGAACGTGCTTTTGGTGTCTTACGAAAAAAATGGGCCATCCTTGAACAACCGGCACGTGCGTTCACACCGAAGAGGTTGCGCCTGTGTATGTACGCTTGCATTTTGCTCCATAACATGATTATTGAAGACGAAGGTCGGGCAATTTGTGAGTATGATGAGAATGCATCTATCGGGAATACTGTCCCGGTAGATCCGCCACAACAGGATTTAAACTCGTTCTCGCTAACCAACGACTTCACGCATGCAAACCTTCAACAGGATTTGGTAGAACATATTTGGAACAACTTTAACGTAGCGGACGGTGACGAGGACGAAGACGAGTAGTAATTTTTAATTTTTATTTTTCGGTAATATTTTTTTTTTAGGAAATCTAATTTTTTTTTATGTTATGAAATGAAATTATTTATGTTGTATTTTTTTATTTTTATAAAGTTTTTATTAAGTTAGTAAATTAAAACTTAGATAATTATAAAATAATGAGGTGGGGCCCCATCCCCCACGAGCCTCCATCCCCCTCAAATATGATGGAGGCTCATCCCCCACGAGCCGCCTACGTGGCGGCTCAACCCATTCAAGCCTACCCTAACCATACCCATTAGTCTAAGTAACCGAAAGAAGTAATCCAATGAGGATGTTGAAACTTAATCCATATAAACTATGTAGGCTGCAAATTATTATTATTATTACCTAGTATTATGGATCCAACAATTGTCTTTATTTATATATTTATTTATTTATGGGCTAGTATTATTAAAGGTCCAAGAACTTGTAAGTCCAGGTCATGTACGTATGTAGGTTCAAATTAAGTACGGTCAAATGATATTTGTTTGACCAAAAAGTCCACATCGGTAATTCATTATCTGGCATGCAAAATAACAGAACCTCATATGTCTTTAATGCGGTGACGGTTTCCGGCAATAACTACCAGCGGTATCGCAACGTTTCAAGCAAAATCCTTGGTATAAATAACAATGTCAAGAGTCAGAAACATGTGTCGATTTGTAATTCACGTTCTTGAATACAAGTCAGGTTTCTATGTATTGTTCACAATTAAATCAGGAAGTTCGTTTGTTGTTGTTGGTTATTTTATGAGTATGTCAGATTCATCGATCTTGGGAATGTAGGTTCAGGCCCTCACAAAATACTCAATACACACTCACGTACAAGCAAAATGATAAAAAAAATACACTTTATAACTCACTTTATTTGAATGAAAGTGAAGGGTGCGTGACAAAACAATTTAACCCTCTTATTTATAATAAACAAAGTAAGAGGCACATGCTAAAAGAATATTCCAATGAACTCCTTTTATTCACTACTAGGGATGAGCAAAGGGTATAAAATACCGTTCCGATCCCGAAATCCCGATCCCGATCTGTTTTCGGTACCGGAAACGATATCCACTTTTTTTGATTTTTCGGTATCGGTACGGTATCGGTAAAATACCGAATTTTACCCTTCAAATACCGATACCATCCCGAACCGACGTATTTCGGTACCGGTATCGGTACCAAGTTTACACAAAATTCGGGATCGGTATTGGTCGGGATCGGGACGGTATTGGGACGGTATCGGTATTTGCTCATCCCTTTTCAGTACCCACAACGTCCACCTTTTCAAACTTCCTCCAATAAACATGGTCAGCTTTTGACAACTTCTCACCTATGACCCATTAGCTGATGGATGACCCATTTAAACAAAACGATTAGCTCCGTGACCCGTATCCGTCAACCCGACACTGACCTGATCAATCAAGATTATTCCCAACATTCACCCCCAAAATAATCTTGATGTCGGTTCTTGCTACCTGCTTGCGTTCTTTCTTGCTTCTAATCAACATGCTTTGGTTGCTCGGATTTCTTGTGGACTTGCTTTCGAAACTTGTTATTCTTTCTTACTAAATCTTGTGGATCTTGCATCTTACTTGCTAACCTTCTACTGGCTACAGCCACACGCGAGTCGGTTCTTACTACACGAACTGCACGGTTCGGGTTTCTTGCTAACTTTCATTCTTGCTAATCCGAATAGGTTTTCATGCTCTTGCTGATCAAATCACTTGCCCTTAATCTTGCTTTTCATGCAGAATATATTCTATACATGACTCGCTGTCTTGTTAAAACAACTTGCTGCCATCAACAAAAACATTGCCTGGTGTTTTTCCTTTGAACTTGCTTCTTCGAATTTAATTCAACTGATACATGTCTTACGATCATACTCTTGAACACAAAACAAACTCTCCTCATGGTCTCACTCTTCTCTGTGGTAAGCTTCCGGTCTCTCTGGCTCACACCTACGGTCTTCCTTGCGAGTCCTTCAGTCTGAATTTCAAGCCACATGTCGATTATGGCTTTGGTCTTCTCGACGATTTTCTTTCTTTACGTCGGCGTTTGTCTTTCTTTCTTTCATTCTCAGGCAACCCACCGGTCTCGGTTACCTACTTCGGTCATTCTTTCCGGTGAAGAGAACAGATTTGGTCTTCATTCACGCCTTTCGGTCTGTCACATCTTCCGTTCTTCTTCTTCTTAGGCAACGGTCTTTCTTAAGCCGGTATATCTTGTTGATACACTTTATGTGGACGCGACTCGATTCGGTTCGACTCGTTTCGACTCGGTTCGGTTCGGTTCGGCTCAAGCCCGATGTCACGACATTCCTCCATCATGCGCCCCCAAAGTTCGACACACGAAGCACGGAGCGACGCAAGCTAACATCACCATGACATCATCATAATGATGTCATGATGATGTCATATACTTTGACCAAATGCATTCTATAAGACCTTCCATGGATATATACGTAGAGTTATTGCATGTTGGCCCATTTTCCATGTGTTCGGCCTGGTATTTCATCTAATGAAGACTACACGAAGGTTCGTCAAATGTTGAAGGTTCGCTGGTATAATGTTCGTCAAAGATGTGAAAGTGACGAAGATTGCAATCTTCGTCACTTTGATTGTTCGTCGAAGTGTAAGTGACGAAGATCTCACTCTTCGTCACAATGATTGTTCGTCAGGGATACTTCGTCGACTGCAGGAGGTTCGCCGAACCTGTAGTATATATACTCAGCAGAACAGAAGACAAAGTGTGCAAGTTTGAATAGATTTGAGAGAGAGCACACTGTAAAACACACACAGACTGAGAGTTTATAAGGAGATCTTGTAAACACCGCATTGTAACCGCATTACGTCTTAATACATTGGAGTGTTAATCGTTGAACCGTGTTTGTGATTTCGTGTTCTAACTTGGTTTAACTTCCCCGTTTGGATTTCGCACTCTTGGGTACGTCGGAAAACAGGGAATAGAGGTTTAACTCGATCCTCCGGGTGGACCAACAAGTGGTATAAGAGCCTTGGCTTTTTTCCTTGTTAAAACCAAGTTGATTTCTTGTGTTTTGATAGATTTTAAAGTTTTTTTTTTCCAGTTTTTGTTCTTGTTTGAAAATCATACCTTTCTGGAAAACAACTATAAAATCGTGAAAACCTTGACGTTTTGCTATAAGTTTTAGCTAAAACCTTGTTATATTACATGTCTACATGTTAAATGTTGGTTTTTATTAAAAGTTTAAGCAAAAATTGTGTTCGATAATTTTTCCGTGACCGGAAAACTCATTAAGTTCATCAGGATCTTCATCGAGTTCATATTGTTCTTCAAATATAATATGCTTTTGATCTTGTTTGAATTATTATTGGAGTGTAGTTGATTATTTTATGTTTGTTTGACAAAGTTGTCAATAAGAATGATGGTGTGTTGAAAAATTGGTCTGTAGGTAAGGTGGTTTGGCAAAAGAAACTTCTTTGTGAGAAGATTTGGTTTTCAAAATATCTCTATTAACTGTACACCTTTGTCAATGAAGTTTTCATCGACGAACTACATAGCTCTTCGTCATAGTTGTTTTTGACGAACCATCATATTCCTCGTCAAATTTGATTTAGACAACTATCCAACCTTCGTCACCTTGGTCTTCGAAGATCTACCCTGTCCTTCGTCGTCAGTGTCTTCGACGAAGAAACCCATACTCCGTCACTTTGAGTTTTGACGAACAACCCATTCTTCGTCAATTTGGAGTCTTCAACAAAGAATCTTATTCTTCGTCGACATCTACTTCCCATCCAATAAGGAGAGCAAGTATAGAAGCACTTAACTGTTTGTTTTAAGATTTTTGAGCAGGTATTCATTATCATACATCCAAAATGAGTTCAGACTGGTGGGGTATTCCATCCAATAAGGAGAGCAAGTATAGAAGCACGGGTTTATCGCCATCATGGGCCGAATCTCCCGCACCCACATCTTCGTCAGTTCCATCTCAAGCAAATCAAATTTCAACAAGTCAATGGGCATTCGTTTCCAATCAAAATCAAAGTACTCAAAGTATACTTTTAAGCGAAAGTGAAACCGGAAGCATTAATCGTCCACCGAAGCTAATGCACATGAATGAATATCCTGGATGGGAAGAAAGATTCCATACGTATGTTCTTGGGCAAAACACGGAATTGTGGTTATGTTTTACAACAGATTTCGATCAAGCACTTGATGTTGCCGCTTCAACTGCCGTGAAATTTGCAGATCTTACGGCAGGCGAGAAAAAGGCATATGATTTAGAAAAGAAAGCATATTCTTTCCTAACTCAAGCGTTGAGAAAGGATACATATCATCAGTTTGTCAGCTTCAAGACGTCAAAGCGGTTATGGGATGCATTAAAGAAGAGAGGTCTACGAAATGAAGCGACACGCAAATTGCGACATGATCTACTCACGAAGGAGTTTGATGGCTTCACATGTATGGAAATGGAATCTTTGGGAGACTTGACAAGTCGATTTTATCACTTGTTGACTGAGTTAAGTAACTTTGGGGTAGTAGTGAATCCAGAAGAAGTTGTCATCAAGTTTGTCGATGCATTACTAGCTCAATGGAATGGTTTCTTGGAAATCTTGAAATACAATGGCACTTTGGCAGCGACAAACATCAATAATTTCGTTTAGCTCTTGGAGAACAAAGATCAAGAAGAAATCAGGAAGGCCAAAAGGATTCCAGTGCAACAGAATCCTGATATATATTATTGAAACTGTGGAGCTTCTAGCACTACTGCAAGACCTGCCCCACATGCTCAGCTTCAAACGGCCTTTGTATCAAGAGATATGTACGGAAATCTACTACATGTTTCCTCAACTCAAACGACTTTTGTCTCAAGCACTGACATGTACGGAAATCCTCAACCAGAAGTCTCAAAGCAAAGCTATCAATATACCGAAGCAAGAGATATGTATGGAAATCCCCTACCAGTTCCACAACAAGCTTGTTATGGAAACACTTCATCTGCTGGTCCGTCATCTAATCCAAATACAGTTCGGTTCGACACTTTAAATTTCTCAAAAGTAAATGTTGAAGTAGCAAAAGAACATATGGAGCTGCTGAACGCTTTGGTGAGCGCATACTGTGGGTTGGTAGCAGGGCAGATTGGGAACATCAATCTAACGCAGGAAGATTATCAGCAGATTGATAAAGAGGAAACGGATATGATGGATATCAAATGGGCTTTTGCTAGTGCGGTTAGGCGAGCTAAAGACTTCATGGAAAGGACTGGTAGAACCAGCTTGGAAAGCAAGAAAGATACCAAGTATGGGTTCGATAAACAATCAGTCAAGTGCTTTAATTGTGGTGAAAGAGGTCATTTCAAGAGAGAATGTACAAAGCCAGCTCAGCAAGGGAACCAGAATCCGTTTAGGAATCAAGGCAATCAAGGAAACCAGCAGAATCAGAATCAAAACAGGAATAACGAGCGTACGTTGATGCCTGTGAACAATCCAAATCAAGCAGGAGCATCAAATGCCAACTATGCTCTTGTGGTACAAGTCGATGAAGGTTGTGACTGGTCGATTCAGTTGGGAAGTGGTGATCAGGATGGAACAGCTTGTTTTGTTGAGGTTGTCAAGGATCTGAAACACGCTAGTGGTGGAGAATCTTTGATGTGTGCAAAACGCAACATATAAATTACATCAAATGTGGCATAAAACTAACCCTTTTTTAGTACTAATGTTGGAAAAAGTGTGTTTTTGTCTTCCTTTTGTATTTTTAGGAATAAATGAGCTCAAATGAACAAAAGAAGCAAAAAGGCAGCTAAATCTAACATAAATACAGGAAAAGGAACAAACGTGGCATGCCCGACCCCCCGACAACATTTTCCCAAGCAAAAATAAGAGAACAGAAGGCTGAACACGCCCTGTGCTCAATGAGCACGGGGGTCGTGCCCAAGTGTCTGCAGAAAAGACAAAGTTGTAGAAGCTTCTATCACCCACCACGCGGGCGTGCCCAGCGGACACGGGGCCATGGTCAACTCTAAGATTCGCTGAATCTGGGGAAATCTTGATAGTATAGATACGCTTCTGCACACGGGGTCGTGCCCAGCGGACACGGGGGCGTGGTCAACTAATGCAGACAAACTGCAATTAATGAAGAAAGAGAAGGAGGATGGACACGGGGCCGTGCCCGAACTGCAATTTGCGAACCATCCCTTGGCACACTACCTCTCTCACACTTCACCCACACTCCACCACCACCACAACACCATCATCCACCACCATCATCCATCATCCATCATAGAGTGTGTGAGTCGTCTCGGGATCCAAGATTGATCGTAAGAGTTCTTGACAATCAAAGGCCATGTTTGCCTAAGTCTCTTACATCACTTGGTGAAGACAAGTGTCTAGTGTAATACTTTTTATTTTTAATCTTTTCGCACTTTTTATTTGGTTCTGTATTAAAAACTTTAATTACTAGTTTCTTATGTTGAAGGTGATTCTTCCTTATCATTTGTCCGTGGTGTCTTGGCATTATTTTACTGTATATATAAAATAAAAGATTTTCACCATTCATATATCCACGGTCTGTATGGAGATATGTTGGCTACCTGGTCGGGGGTTAAGTGAATGGTTTGGTAAGAGTCTTGCCTTGTTCAGTGTATAGATCCTGCAAGGACCTGGGTCAAATTTAGTAGGACCTCCTTCAATACCCACCGGTATTGGATGACGGGGGTCCAAACTCTTTGATCCCCTCATATGTAAGCTACTATTAAAACTTTAACCCGGCTACTTAGGACTGTATCCCTGCTGACTCAGACTACTTAGTCGAGGGTAACGTCACCTTCAAAAGAGGGGCCTACCACATTATGCATTAATAACTTAATTAATTATCTTTCAATAATCCAACCCTTTAGGATTGTATCCTTGCTGACTCAAACTACTGGGTTGAGGGTAACGTCACCTTCAAAAGAGGGGCCTACTACATTAACTAAGATAATCTCTTAACAAGTGCAAAAGTGCGAAAATAATCAAAGGTTACACCAAACACGAGTCGGAGCCAAGTGATTCATCTTGTCTATCTGTTTTTATTTTTATTTTATTTTTCAGCATTTTAGTTAGTTTTTATTTTCTAGTTTAAAACCTTTTTCTAAACTTTTGATTTGATTAGACGTTGAGGATAAACCGGTATTAAATGCTCTTGTGTCCTTGGATGACCTCGGTATCTTACCAATACTATACTACGCTCACGATGGGTGCACTTGCCCATATGTGTGTTTAGTGTTAGTAAATATCGTGTTTTATAAATTTAAAACTTGGCTAAAAAGTGTTAAAGGGCTTAAAATATATATTAAAAATCTACGACACTTCACACGCATCAATCTTCCGCCAGTGGTGGAGAATCATCTGAAGATGAAGACAGTTCTGATTACAGTAGAAGCTCAGATGAAGAATCCTCAACTTCAGGCAATGATCATTTGGATGAAACGTCAAGTGTGACCGTCGATGTAGATATTGATGAATTGTTAGGAGGAACTGAAGAAGGGAATCATAGAAGATCAATCTTGGTGGATGAAGCTGCTTATTCTTCTTCTTCTTCTTCTAATCATTCAGCCTTTTTGGCTAATGTGGGCGGTTCATCAAACCAGGTATGTGTCGATGATCCAACTTCTGATAAATGTGATAAATATGTTAATTTAGGTGATAAATTGTCGGACTTGCAAAGCAAATATGATGATTTGCAAAGCAAGTATGACGTGACATATATCCACAATCAAAAGTTGATAGTGGATCTTTCGAAATGAACAGAGGCTAACATGTTTTATGAAAACCATGAAAAAGAGTTTAAAACGGTGATTGAAAATTTAAAAGAAGATAAAACCGAGCTAACAAAAATGGTTTCAAGAAAACAAACTGACATAAACTGTTATATCAATCGTCTCGAGGTCATGTAAAAAGAGTTAGCCTGTGTAAAGTGTGAAAGTGAGGCGATCCGGCTTAAGTTAGATAGTTACTCAAATTCTAGGTATGTGCTGGATCACATCATTGACATACATAAAGAGACAAAGTATGTCACGTGCATTGGATATAAGAAATGACCACCACCTATTAGACAAAATTATGACGCAATGCCGGATGAGGAGAATAGAACTTATTTTGAGCAATCTGTTCCTTTAGACATTGAGGAGTTTGCAACCGGACTTGGATACAAAAATGAAGTATCATCAGATTCGGATGTATCAGCAGATACATATGCAACTGCTGAACAAAATCAGGATCCTCCAGTCATTGTTGAGGATGCTGATTCTTCAGATGATGAATCCGATGATACCGACTCAGCACAGTCTGATGCGGTAATCCAAGAAGAGGACATACCTCTCGAGAATCATATTTTATGTGATCATCCCGCAAAACCTGCTAAGACTATTCTGGTCGAGTCCACGTCTGCAAAAGAGTTTGAGAGTGTGAATTTGTAGTACACTCTTGTTGGTGATGATAAAATCTATTCTGACAAAGATTTTCCGATTAAAAATGTAAAACAATCTTTAATCAGTAAAGTTTTTGAAGATTCGACTAGTAGGTTTTTGGGAAAGTCGGATTCACGAATTGTGGTTACACAATGTCCTCCGATTCCAAAGGCCGAAATTCGAAAACAATATGGAAATCAGAAATTACCAACAGTGAAAAAGCAGCAAAATCATACCAAACCAAAAGGTAAATCAACGACTCAAGGTCGAAAGGAACCAAACCAAAAGAAGAACAAGAAGGTGAACTTTGTGAAATCAAAGGGAACGGATAAATTGGAAACTTTTTCAAATAAATCTAACTTAGATCATGTTAGTCAAGTTAAATTTTTGAAAAGAAATGAACAAAACAGTTCAAAACCAAGTACCTCAGGATCACAAAGTTCATCAACAAGACAGTCACATGATACTTCGGGGTTTGTAGAACGAAGATCATGTTTCTCATGTGGTACATTTGGACATATTATTCGGAATTGTCCATATCTTCATAAACTAAAAGCCAAAGTTGATGATCCCCGTGAACAAAATTACCGAAAGCGATCTGTTTCTACAAAATTGGATCCCCGTCTTGTAAAAGAAAGGGAAAAGAAACAGAAACGCCAACAAGTCAAGGTAATTGAGAAGGCAATTAAAACCGACGTGGTTCACAAACAACCTGTTTCAGTTAAACCAGAAATTTCTAAAACTTCTAATAATCACGAAGTTAAGATTTCAAAAATTCAAACTGGTAAAACACAACAGACTTAGAAACCAAAAACGGTTACTAATTCAGGGGGAGCATCACAATTTCTTAACCATCGAGAAATTGAAATAACTTTTGTCGATGAAAACGGAAGACCCAAGTCCTCAAAGGCCTGGGTCCCCATCTCCAACTAATCATGTGAGTTCATGTGCAAGTGTTCCAGGAGGAACTATCAGTAGTCTTTGGATTGTTGAAAATGGGGCATCCAGGCACATGACATGCGACATGAAGCTTCTCTATGACGTTAAATCTATTGGAGGAGGTTATGTTTCTTTTGCTGGAGATAAAGGTGGATATATTACTGGTGAAGTTTCGTTGTAGCATTTTGAAAACAGAGAAGTATCTCTACCTTTCAGGTCGATCGATCGGACGGCGGTGTGATCGGGCAGTTTGTGAGAACAAGTTCACAGCAGTTTGTCTCTCGATCAGATTGCAATCCTATTAGTTGACAATTCGTACTGAACATGTTGAAAATTGTTTAAGTCCCAACGTCACACGATTGGACGGTCACTCGATCAGATGGCAATCCGATCGGGTGGTAATCCGTTTCAATGTTCAGATCCTTTGCATAGTTTGAGAAATAGTTTAAGTATGGAACCAAGTGCAGCCCGATCGGACGGCCGGTCGATCGGGTGGCAATCCGATTGGGTGGTAACCCGATCGGACGACAATCCGTTCCGACGGTCTGATCGTCCTACCCTTGTTTTCGTTTGAAGTGTTGTAGCTTTGAATGAGATGTTTTGATATCTTGCTTGAACTACATGACCCGTATCTTGTCCCAAGTGACCCGGCCGAACAGGAATCACCCTAGTCCGAACAGTTCACGGTTCGAGTCGGTTGTCCATGTTCAAACCTGAAATCACATCTCTCCCGGATAGAATTCAGATCTGGAACTAATGCATCACTAAGAATCAGTAGAAGATTAGAGCAAGTTCCGATTCCATCGAGTTTGAGTGCATTGAGTGTAAAAGAGTTGAAAGAAAGTTGGAAAACCATCTTTCAATCCTTTTCACCATGAATATGTTCAGATCTGTGCAAGATCTTTGTTTATTCATGTGGAAATCGTTCAGATCTAAGTTGTTCTTGGTGGAATGAGACCAACACTTGAAGTTCATAAGAACTCCATGATGACATCATCCTAGAACACCTCAAATCCATTGATTTCATGGTTAAAATTTAAGATTTGAAAGAGAAAATGATGGAGAAATGCGTGTGGATCATAGAAGTACAAGATTTAGGATGTAAACTTACAAGAATCGCAAGAAATCGAGAGAAAATATGTAACACCCGAAAATTTTAAAACAAAAATGTAACAACCCTTATGATTTATAGTCCAATAGGAAACCCTAATTAAGACACCCAAGTGATTCTGCACAAACCCTAATATTTCCAGAACAATCAGAATCAGGATCAGGGCCCCTAAAACTCAGGGGGGGGGGTATTCCCTATTGACGATTATCTAATTATCTCGTTGTCAGAATAGAATTTTAAGAAAATGTCGACTCAGCTAGGCTAGTCCCACGCGTGGCACCCTATGATAAATAGGTAACCCTTACGGACCGTAAGGGTTAATTGTTACGGTCCGTAAGGGGGGGTAAATTTCGACTATAAATACAGAACATTGGCACTCGCTTTCTGTTGTTCATTCGACGAAGAAATTCGTTTCAGGCTTTGAGTTATCGTCTGTTTACTTCAATTAACACACACGAAACACAAATTAAGTATAGCAGGGTGCTGCAGAACAGGGTATTAACTCGATCGCTATTACGATTCATTGTCCGATCGATCAATGTACTCAATGGATGTTTAAGTGCTGCCCACATTAGGGTGATGCTTTGTCATTAGTCGTGATTTCGACCGGATGTTGAGTGCCACCCGAATTCGGGGAATACTCTGTCCTTCGTTGTGAATCCGATGGATGTTTAAGCATAGCACTTTGTCATTCGTTGTGAGGGTTGATCTCGTGAGTTATCGTAAATGCTGTATTAAGTTAAATACCTAGTTTGTGTGCAAATTAGGTTAAGAGGATAATCAGTAGGCTAAACTCTGCCCGTATAAATCTACAATTGAAAACAAGGTAGCATCACTTGGAAATTTTAAGGTACGGATAGAATCCTTTCTTTCGATTTATGTCGTTTGGATACAAGTATATCATTCCTGATTTTAAATTCTGTATTAAGATTAAGTTATGAAATATGTGTTGGAAGTTACAAACGTTTTGAAAAAGGTTTTGTTTTACATCAGTTATTTAGAAAATGATTTATGAAAAATATTCTTTTCGTATTTACAAGTATACATGTTTGTGAGTTATTTGTTTATAAATTTACAAATCAAATTTCATACTCTAGTGGTTCCTTATTAACGAGTCAATGTTTTATCTTGTTCGTTTAATAAACCACATTTTGGGGACGAAATTGTCAAGATAGGATTGATATCCATACCTTGGTGACTGGTTCCACTCTTAGATTTTAATCTCGCCAAAGATTCGTATTTTCAATCAAATTATTATTTACAAGTTATAAGTTAAATATCTTAAGGCTTACAAGTTATAAGTAAATAAATTACAAGTTTAATATTATATACAAGTATTATGTTACTCAAGTCAAATTATTATAATACCATTATATTACTATGTCTTTTTAAAAACTCCTCACGCCTTTGATTATCGATTCATTTGACAGTTCGTTGAATTCCTATTCTAATCATAACCTTGGATTTCGCTTTCATGTCATGCGATAGTATTATGATAAGTTGTACTCATTATCGCATGTTCCAATATATGTTCCGTTTTGTTATGAAAATAAGTTTTATAAGTTATGTGAATAAGACCATTTGTACTCTGATACCCTGAGTGTCGCTTCTCGTGGAGTGTCCCACGAGCATGTTGTTGTGGCATCAACATCATGTGCTCCACCCGTGACGGAGAGATCAGTTCACGGCGTCTCTTAAGTACAAGTGTGGTACATAAGGCTATTAGGAGGCGTATGGATCGATCCTAGGATTTAAGTTTTAAGGAGATGGATAACGGGTATGCCAACTCGCCATTTCGTGTGATAAGTATGCAGGAGTAGCTACCTGTGTATTGTCACGTTTTAAGTTTGGCTCATGGGTACATCCGTAAGATATGATTATGAAATTACGTTACTTGCATCATAAAATTCCATCCGGATATCAAATAAAATAAGCTTTTGTTTTCCTCTATCCGCACACTGGGCAAAACTTTCCAAATTTTGCTCAGACATACGTTTTTGTGTTTTCTTCTTTACGTCAGGTTATCAAGACAATCTGGGACGGGATATGGAAGAATGCCCGAGAGTTTGGAAAAGACGGTAGAAATAATTGTACTGGATTAGATATCCTTCATTAAGTTGTAAAGTCTTGTAATACATTTAAGTATAAATGGAATTATGTTTTTAATCTGACTCCGTAAAAGTGACACGTCAGCCCATCTGGGTTGGGGTGTTACAGCTATGGTATCAGAGCAAAGGCTCTTTCCTGTAGAAAACTTAAACATAAGTTAAGACCTGTGAGGTAATGGGTAGACATTGGATTAGGATTTCGATGTCCAATCAGACGATACATCGGTTAGTAACTTTTCTTTTCACTTCATGATAGTCTCGAACATAAGTATTTCGTCATCTTCATTGTTTTTACTCTAGCTTTATTTCAAGCATGACTATTGATCATAGTAGGCCGCGTTCAAGTATGATTATTAATATATATATATATGTAATAATTTCGAGGACGAAATTTTTTAAGAGGGGTAGATTTGTAACACCCGAAAATATTAAAACAAAAATGTAACAACCCTTATGATTTATAGTCCAATAGGAAACCCTAATTAAGACACCCAAGTGATTATGCACAAACCCTAAGATTTCCAGAACAATCAGAATCAGGATCAGGGCCCCTAAAACTCAGGGGGGGGGGGTATTCCCTATTGACGATTATCTAATTATCTCGTTGTCAGAATAGAATTTTAAGAAAATGTCGACTCAGCTAGGCTAGTCCCACGCGTGGCAACCCTATGATCAATAGGTAACCCTTACGGACCGTAAGGGTTAATTGTTACGGTCCGTAAGGGGGGGTAAATTTCGACTATAAATACAGAACATTGGCACTCGCTTTCTGGTGTTCATTCGACGAAGAAATTCGTTTCAGGCTTCGAGTTATCGTCTGTTTACTTCAATTAACACACACGAAACACAAATTAAGTATAGCAGGGTGCTGCAGAACAGGGTATTAACTCGATCGCTATTACGATTCATTGTCCGATCGATCAATGTACTCAATGGATGTTTAAGTGCTGCCCACATTAGGGTGATGCTTTGTCATTAGTCGTGATTTCGACCGGATGTTGAGTGCCACCCGAATTCGGGAAATACTCTGTCCTTCGTTGTGAATCCGATGGATGTTTAAGCATAGCACTTTGTCATTCGTTGTGAGGGTTGATCTCGTGAGTTATCGTAAATGCTGTATTAAGTTAAATACCTAGTTTGTGTGCAAATTAGGTTAAGAGGATAATCAGTAGGCTAAACTCTGCCCGTATAAATCTACAATTGAAAACAAGGTAGCATCACTTGGAAATTTTAAGGTACGGATAGAATCCTTTCTTTCGATTTATGTCGTTTGGATACAAGTATATCATTCCTGATTTTAAATTCCGTATTAAGATTAAGTTATGAAATATGTGTTGGAAGTTACAAACGTTTTGAAAAAGGTTTTGTTTTACATCAGTTATTTAGAAAATGATTTATGAAAAATATTCTTTTGGTATTTACAAGTATACATGTTTGTGAGTTATTTGTTTATAAATTTACTAATCAAATTTCATACTCTAGGGGTTCCTTATTAACGAGTCAAGGTTTTGTCTTGTTCGTTTAATAAACCACATTTTGGGGACGAAATTGTCAAGATAGGATTGATATCCATACCTTGGTGACTGGTTCCACTCTTAGATTTTAATCTCACCAAAGATTCGTATTTTCAAGTTATAAGTTAAATATCTTAAGGCTTACAAGTTATAAGTAAATAAATTACAAGTTTAATATTATATACAAGTATTATGTTACTCAAGTCAAATTATTATAATACCATTATATTACTATGTCTTTTTAAAAACTCCTCACGCCTTTGATTATCGATTCATTTGACAGTTCGTTGAATCCCTATTCTAATCATAACCTTGGATTTCGCTTTCATGTCATGCGATAGTATTATGATAAGTTGTACTCATTATCGCATGTTCCAATATAT
Organism: Helianthus tuberosus; assembly: GCA_030545235.1. NCBI lineage: Eukaryota > Viridiplantae > Streptophyta > Magnoliopsida > Asterales > Asteraceae > Helianthus > Helianthus tuberosus. The sequence continues at coordinate 194,394,107 of CM060418.1, forward strand.
GTTCCGTTTTGTTATGAAAATAAGTTTTATAAGTTATGTGAATAAGACCATTTGTACTCTGATACCCTGAGTGTCGCTTCTCGTGGAGTGTCCCACGAGCATGTTGTTGTGGCATCAACATCATGTGCTCCACCCGTGACGGAGAGATCAGTTCACGGCGTCTCTTAAGTACAAGTGTGGTACATAAGGCTATTAGGAGGCGTATGGATCGATCCTAGGATTTAAGTTTTAAGGAGATGGATAACGGGTATGCCAACTCGCCATTTCGTGTGATAAGTATGCAGGAGTAGCTACCTGTGTATTGTCACGTTTTAAGTTTGGCTCATGGGTACATCCGTAAGATATGATTATGAAATTACGTTACTTGCATCATAAAATTCCATCCGGATATCAAATAAAATAAGCTTTTGTTTTCCTCTATCCGCACACTGGGCAAAACTTTCCAAATTTTGCTCAGACGTACGTTTTTGTGTTTTCTTCTTTACGTCAGGTTATCAAGACAATCTGGGACGGGATATGGAAGAATGCCCGAGTGTTTGGAAAAGACGGTAGAAATAATTGTACTGGATTAGATATCCTTCATTAAGTTGTAAAGTCTTGTAATACATTTAAGTATAAATGGAATTATGTTTTTAATCTGACTCCGTAAAAGTGGCACGTCAGCCCATCTGGGTTGGGGTGTTACAAAATAGCCCCAAAGCGTTCTGGTCGAGTGAGAGCTGTCACATCACTTGAACAGTGATGTGACATGAGCTATTTATAGGTGAAGAGGGGGAAAGGTGGTGAAGTGCAACGGGTCGGGTGGCAATCCGATCGGGTGGCTGTCCGATCGGGTGGCAATCTAATCGGGTGCCACTCGATCGATCAGTCACTCGATCGGTGGTCTCCGGCGTGTTGCGTTTCGATGTTTGTTTTGTTCGTTAGGCATTGCGATAGTTTGGTTACACATTCTCATACCCACATTCATATGTTTATTATAATTAGTCACAAAGGGTCGTATAAATATCCACATTTCAAAATCTGTGTTGCAATAATTGAGTTGCGCGTTCCGAATATGCATTGCGTTGCGACATATCACGGCTATCGAGGAGGATAGAATAGGTCCTCACTCAATGTCATCGTGAGTGTTAGTACGTGCGATGTGACGTGTTATAGCGGTAAAGTATGTGTAATATGCGAAAATACTGCGAAATAGCGATGTATGCGATATACCCACATTATGATCCGAATCTCTGGTGCTAGGCGTAACGAGTGTAACGAGTAGTAACAACGCACGAACGTGCGGGTTGTTACAGTATAAGTCTCGTATAGGTCTCCTATAAGTCTTGTATAGGCCTATAGGCCTATACGGGACCTAAACTACACTTTTAATCCTATGAGGGACCTATACTACACCTATAGGCCTATATGGGTGTTGCGTTGTATCCTATAGTATCATATCGTATTGTATTGTATCATATCGTATACTGTATTATAAGTCTCGTATAGGTCCCCTATAGGTCTTCTATAGGCCTATAGGCCTATACGGGACCTAAACCACACTTGTAGTCCTATATGAGACCTATACTACACTTATTACCCTATACGTGTGTTGTGTTGTATCCTATTGTCTCGTATCGTATTGCATCGTATCGTATCATGTAGGTGTAGTATAGTATCATATTTTATCGTATCAAATAGTGTAATATAAGTCTCGTATAGGTCCCCTATAGGTATTGTATATGCCTAAAGGCCTATACGGGACCTAAACCACAACTATAGTCCTATACGAGACGTATACTATACCTATAGGCCTATACCGGTGTTGTATCGTATCGTATAGTATAGTATAGTATAGTATAGTATAGTATAGTATAGTATACCATAGTATACCATACCATACCATACCATACCATACCATACCATACCATACCATACCATACCATACCTATATGAGACATATATGGGACCTGTACTACACTATATAATACCATACGATATCACACTTATAGGCTTATACGAGGTCAATACGAGACTTATACTACACCTATACGATATGATATTTTAATAACGTAATAAAAATGATTAATGTTGTATAAAAATGCCTGTAAGAAATAATTATTTATTTATTTATTTAAAATAGAAAAATTATTTCTTATAAAACTTTGCTAAACGGCTTAATATTGTATAAAATGTTTGTAAAAAAATCCTTTACATACGCCGCATATAGGCCTATACGCGGCATATAAGAGTAGGCCCGACTAGAACCGACACCAGTTAAGCACTGATTTTTATGTAACCCTATATGCCGTGTATATAAATCCTAAAGTGTGCAAATAGGCAATTTGGGTGTGCCAATAGTTTGAGTTTGTTCAAAGGATAACTAGCTGAACAAATATGTCAAGAAAATTGCATGAAATAAACTAAAATGTTGTCCACCTGTTAATTGAACCCTTCAAAAGGTGACCTGGTCCAAATTAAATAAATCATTTCTAATATTATTTGAACCCCTTAGATAGATGGCTAGTTATTTGCACCCCAATTTAGCCTTTGAACTTTATTATAAATGGCCTAGTCCAGCAAAGTTTTGTGTTCATCCAGTCCAAAAGTTCTTTCAACTTTCCACAATGCATACCAAAGTCAAAAACGTTTTAAAGACATTTGATTTCAAAGGAAAATCTGGTTTCCTTCAGTATTGGGAGTGCAAACAGGATGGCCACAAGGAGCGTCTTACGGTGGCAGATCAACTTTATGTTGCAAATCGAAACCAGAGAGGGCTGCAGGAATACAGGAAAAGCTGTCTCAAGGAAGAAGTTTTTGTTGGACCAGCTACGAAGCTTGGCCTAGCAGCTCAAAATGGGGTTGCGATTCAAAGTACACGCCATGACCCTGATCAAATTATGGGGCATTTAGTTGTGCCTGTATTTTCCTATCAAGGTGCTGATAAGAAACTCATAGGGGTCATCGAGCTTACCACGTTTTACCCGAAAGAAAGTTATGAAGAAGATTTTAATGAGATTCAAAGTTTGTTGAAGGTTAGTTATTCTAGTTCTCAGTTGTATGGGTCATAATTTCGTTTACGAGTTGACATTTTACCCTTCAAAAACTTGCTCATCTCTAACGGTTCTTAAACTAGATACTACAGCACAAAACTAATAATTGGTAACCCTCCTTTTTTAACTGTTACAAAATAGAAATAATAATAATAATAATAATAATAATAATAATAATAAAATAAATAAATAAATAACAAAATCCTTTTAATAAAACTTGTTACGTCATACAAGTGTACAACTGTAACTTCGGTAGAGTTTGGAAGATCGAAGATAGTACTTCCAAGATTGAATGTTAACATACTGTTTAATTTTTGTTCAAACTACCAAGTGAATAACTATTTTTAAAACCTTCTTTGATTTCTTTGTTTTATAACAGATATTAGTATGCAAAACATTTTTTAAAGACAACCCATGCACACATTATTAATTTTGTTTTGTAATCCTTTGTAGAATGAGAGCTTCGCTACCACATATATGGCGAACATATAATTAAAGTCGAATATATTGAAAAGTGATTGAATACTCCCATGCTCGTGGAACTAAAGTTTTGAGGAAGTCTTATGCAAGTGATCTCTCTGGCTATTTCTATCCGTTTCCAGTTTTGAATTAGTTTGAATAATTCTGCTGACTTGTGGCTTACCAAGTCTGGGTGTTTTGGATTGTTAGTTTGTTTAAGTTGCTTGCTTATTTAAGTCGTTTGATTGTAATCGTATTTTGCATTTCAGTTCTCAAGCAATAAAGCAGTTGAGTGATAAATAATTGTTCGTGTTCTTGATTAGTTATTATTGTAATATTAATAGTTCTATACCTTGACCTCTGAGGTTGCATGGCCAATCCGAGTTTGATCACAATCACATTATCTTTAAATCTGTTGGATGATACTATGTCCCCATATCTTCTTTGTTATTTTGCACTAAACCACGTTTCGTACTAATGAATGACAACAATTTCCTTTCTACTTATGTAGTTATGGTTTTGTATTTCTGTCCGTCTGATGAATTTTGCTGATTTGATCAAGTTTACACTGCCCCTTTCAGCTGAATGTACAGACCTGCACAGGGAAGTCAAAAAGAGATTTCCAGAATTAGAACACCATAAATTCCGTGTTGCGTATGATGACACCGAAGGTAACCGTCTTCCAATTTCAAGTGATGATAACCTCCGGGCTTGCATGGCAGAGTCAAGTTTAAAAGGGGGACAGCTCATCAAAATGTATGTTTTGTTGGACACATAGCGTGATAACCTCTTTTTCTTTTTCTTGTTTTGATTTTTTGTACTTAAGATGATACACTCTCTTCTTTTCTTCTTTTGTTATATGAACGGTGTGCGAAGGGTCTCATTAGGAAGTCATACAGTATAGTTAAATTATGAACGTCAAGCAATTCATATACATTTGACCCAGAAATATCTCATCTTGATTGACGTGTGACAATGAAACAGGTCTTGATCTTGATATCATATAATGCGGTCCCATAAGTAACCGAAAGAAGTAATCCAACGGGGATGTTGAAACTTAATCCATATAAACTATGTAGGCTGCAAATTATTATTATTATTACCTAGTATTATGGATCCAACAATTGTCTTTATTTATTTATTTATTTATTTATTTATTTATGGGCTAGTATTATTAAAGGTCCAAGAACTTGTAAGTCCAGGTCATGTACGTATCTAGGTTCAAATTAAGTACGGTCAAATGATATTTGTTTGACCAAAAAGTCCACATCGGTAATTCATTATCTGGCATGCAAAATAACAGAACCTCATATATCTTTAATGCGGTGACGGTTTCCGGCAATAACTACCAGCGGTATCGCAACGTTTCAAGCAAAATCCTTGGTATAAATAACAATGTCAAGAGTCAGAAACATGTGTCGATTTGTAATTCACGTTCTTGAATACAAGTCAGGTTTCTATCTATTGTTCACAATTAAATCAGGAAGTTCGTTTGTTGTTGTTGGTTATTTTATGAGTATGTTAGATTCATCGATCTTGGGTATGTAGGTTCAGGCCCTCACAAAATACTCAATACACACTCACGTACAAGCAAAATGATAAAAAAAATACACTTTATAACTCACTTTATTTGAATGAAAGTGAAGGGTGCGTGACAAAACAATTTAACCCTCTTATTTATAATAAACAAAGTAAGAGGCACATGCTAAAAGAATATTCCAATGAACTCTTTTTATTCAGTACTAGGGGTGAGCAAAGGGTATAAAATACCGTCCCAATCCCATCCCGATCCCGAAATCCCGATCCCGATCCGTTTTCGGTACCGAAAATGATATCCACTTTTTTGATTTTTCAGTATCGGTACGGTACGGTATCGGTAAAATACCGACTTTTACCCTTAAAATACCGATACCATACCGATACCGTCCCGAACCGACGTTTTTCGGTACCGGTATCGGTACCAAGTTTACACAAAATTCGGGATCGGTATTGGTCGGGATCGGGACGGTATTGGGACAGTATCGGTATTTGCTCATCCATTTTCAGTACCCACAACGTCCATCTTTTCAAACTTCCTCCAATAAACATGGTCAGCTTTTGACAACTTCTCACCTATGACCCATTAGCTGATGGATGACCCATTTAAACAAAACGATTAGCTCCGTGACCCGTATCCGTCAACCCGACACTGACCTGTTCAATCAAGATTATTCCCAACATTCACCCCCAAAATAATCTTGATGTCGGTTCTTGCTACCTGCTTGCGTTCTTTCTTGCTTCTAATCAACATGCTTTGGTTGCTCGGATTTCTTGTGGACTTGCTTTCGAAACTTGCTATTCTTTCTTACTAAATCTTGTGGATCTTGCATCTTACTTGCTAACCTTCTACTGGCTACAGCCACACGCGAGTCGGTTCTTACTACACGAACTGCACGGTTCGGGTTTCTTGCTAACTTTCATTCTTGCTAATCCGAATAGGTTTTCATGCTCTTGCTGATCAAATCACTTGCCCTTAATCTTGCTTTTCATGCAGAATATATTCTATACATGACTCACTATCTTGTTAAAACAACTTGCTGCCATCAACAAAAACATTGCCTGGTATTTTTCCTTTGAACTTGCTTCTTCGAATTTAATTCAGCTGATACATGTCTTACGATCATACTCTTGAACACAAAACAAACTCTCCTCATGGTCTCACTCTTCTCTGTTGTAGGCTTCCGGTCTCTCGGGCTCACACCTACGGTCTTCCTTGCGAGTCCTTCGGTCTGAATTTCAAGCCACATGTCGATTATGGCTTTGGTCTTCTCGACGGTTTTCTTTCTTTACGAAGGCATTTGTCTTTCTTTCTTTCATTCTCAGGCAACCCGCCGGTCTCGGTTACCTACTTCGGTCATTCTTTCCGGTGAAGAGAATAGATTTGGTCTTCATTCACGCCTTTCGGTCTGTCACAACTTCCGTTCTTCTTCTTCTTAGGCAACGGTCTTTCTTAAGCCGGTATATCTTGTTGATACACTTTATGTGGACGCGACTCGATTCGGTTCGACTCGTTTCGACTCGGTTCGGTTCGGCTCAAGCCCGACGTCATGACATTCCTCCATCATGCGCCCCCAGAGTTCGACACACGAAGCACAGAGCGCCGCAAGCTAACATCACCTTGACATCATCATAATGATGTCATGATGATGTCATATACTTTGACCAAATGCATTCTATAAGACCTGCCATGGATATATACGTAGAGTTATTGCATGTTGGCCCATTTTCCATGTGTTCGGCCTGGTATTTCATCTAATGAAGACTACACGAAGGTTCGTCAAATGTTGAAGGTTCGCTGGTATAATGTTCGTCAAAGATGTGAAAGTGACGAAGATTGCAATCTTCGTCACTTTGATTGTTCGTCGAAGTGTAAGTGACGAAGATCTCACTCTTCATCACAATGATTGTTCGTCAGGGATACTTTGTCGACTGCAGGAGGTTCGCCGAACCTGTAGTATATATACTCAGCAGAACAGAAGACAAAGTGTGCAAGTCGGAATAGATTTGAGAGAGAACACACTATAAAACACACACAGACTGAGAGTTTATAAGGAGATCTTGTAAACACCGCATTGTAACCGCATTACGTATTAATACATTGGAGTGTTAATCGTTGAACCGTGTTTGTGATTTCGTGTTCTAACTTGGTTTAACTTACCCGTTTGGATTTCGCACTCTTGGGTACGTCGGAAAACAGGGAATAGAGGTTTAACTCGATCCTCCGGGTGGACCAACAAGTGGTATCAGAGCCTTGGCTTTTTTCCTTGTTAAAACCAAGTTGATTTCTTGTGTTTTGATAGATTTTAAAGTTTTTTTTTTCCAGTTTTTGTTCTTGTTTGAAAATCATACCTTTCTGGAAAAACAACTATAAAATCGTGAAAACCTTGACGTTTTGCTATAAGTTTTAGCTAAAACCTTGTTATATTACATGTCTACATGTTAAATGTTGGTTTTTATTAAAAGTTTAAGCAAAAATTGTGTTCGATAATTTTTCCGTGACCGGAAAACTCATTAAGTTCATCAGGATCTTCATCGAGTTCATATTGTTCTTCAAGTATAATATGCTTTTGATCTTGTTTGAATTATTATTGGAGTGTAGTTGATTATTTTATGTTTGTTTGACAAAGTTGTCAATAAGAATGATGGTGTGTTGAAAAATTGGTCTGTAGGTAAGGTGGTTTGGCAAAAGAAACTTCTTTGTTAGAAGATTTGGTTTTGAAAATATCTCTATTAACTGTACACCTTTGTTAATGAAGTTTTCATCGACGAACTACATAGCTCTTCGTCATAGTTGTTTTTGACGAACCATCATATTCCTCGTCAAATTTGATTTAGACAACTATCCAACCTTCGTCACCTTGGTCTTCGAAGATCTACCCTGTCCTTCGTCGTTAGTGTCTTCGACGAAGAAACCCATACTCCGTCACTTTGAGTTTTGACGAACAACCCATTCTTCGTCAATTTGGAGTCTTCAACAAAGAATCTTATTCTTCGTCGACATCTACTTCCCATTTTTAACAGAAGACTTTTAATTCATACTTAACTGTTTGTTTTAAGATTTGTGAGCAGGTATTCATTATCATACATCCAAAATGAGTTTAGACTGGTGGGGTATTCCATCCAATACGGAGAGCAAGTATAGAAGCACGGGTTTATCGCCATCATGGGCCGAATCTCAAGCAAATCAAAATTCGACAAGTCAATGGGCATTCGTTTCCAATCAAAATCAAAGTACTCAAAGTATACTTTTAAGCGAAAGTGAAACCGGAAGCATTAATCGTCCACCGAAGCTAATGCACATGAATGAATATCCTGGATGGGAAGAAAGATTCCATACGTATGTTCTTGGGCAAAACACGGAATTGTGGTTATGTTTTACTACAGATTTCGATCAAGCACTTGATATTGCCACTTCAACTGCCGCGAAATTTGCAGATCTTACGACAGGCGAGAAAAAGGCATATGATTTAGAAAAGAAAGCATATTCTTTCCTAACTCAAGCGTTGAGCAAGGATACATATCATCAGTTTGTCAGCTTCAAGACGTCAAAGCGGTTATGGGATGCATTAAAGAAGAGAGGTCTAGGAAATGAAGTGACACGCAAATTGCGACATGATCTACTCAAGAAGGAGTTTGATGGCTTCACATGTATGGAAATGGAATCTTTGGGAGACTTGACAAGTCGATTTTATCACTTGTTGACTGAGTTAAGTAACTTTGGGGTAGTAGTGAATCCAGAAGAAGTTGTCATCAAGTTTGCCGATGCATTACCAGCTCAATGGAATGGTTTCTTGGAAATCTTGAAATACAATGGCACTTTGGCAGCGACAAACATCAATAATTTCGTTCAGCTCTTGGAGAACAAAGTTCAAGAAGAAATCAGGTAGGCCAAAAGGATTCCAGTGCAACAGAATCCTGATATGTATTATGGAAACTGTGGAGGTTCTAGCACTACTCCAAGACCTGCCCCACATGCTCAGCTTCAAACGGACTTTGTATCAAGAGATATGTATGGAAATCCACTACCTGTTTCCTCAACTCAAACGGCTTTTGTCTCAAGCACTGACATGTACGGAAATCCTCAACCAGAAGTCTCAAAGCAAAGCTATCAATATACCGAAGCAAGAGATATGTATGGAAATCCCCTACCAATTCCACAACAAGCTTGTTATGGAAACACTTCATCTGCTGGTCCGTCATCTAATCCAAATACAGTTCGGTTCGACACTTCAAATTTCTCAAAAGTAAGTGTTGAAGTAGCTAAAGAACATATGGAGCTGCTGAACACTTTGGTGAGCGCATACTGTGGGTTGGTAGCAGGGCAGATTGGGAACATCAATCTAACGCAGGAAGATTATCAGCAGATTGATAAAGAGGAAACGGATATGATGGATATCAAATGGGCTTTTGCTAGTGCGGTTAGGCGAGCTAAAGACTTCATGGAAAGGACTGGTAGAACCAGCTTAGAAAGCAAGAAAGATACCAAGTATGGGTTCAATAAACAATCAGTCAAGTGCTTTAATTGTGGTGAAAGAGGTCATTTCAAGAGAGAATGTACAAAGCCAGCTCGGCAAGGGAACCAGAATCCGTTCAGGAATCAAGGCAATCAAGGCAACCAGCAGAATCAGAATCAAAACAGGAATAACGAGCGTACGTTGATGCCTGTGAACAATCCAAATCAAGCAGGAGCATCAAATGCCAACTATGCTCTTGTGGTACAAGTCGATGAAGGTTGTGACTGGCCGATTCAGTTGGGAAGTGGTGATCAGGATGGAACAGCTTGTTTTGCTGAGGTTGTCAAGGATCTAAAACATGCTAGTGGTGGAGAATCTTTGATGTGTGCTAAACGCAATATATAAATTACATCAAATGTGGCATAAAACTAACCCTTTTTTAGTACTAATGTTGGAAAAAGTGTGTTTTTGTCTTCCTTTTGTATTTTCAGGATTAAATGAGCTCAAATTAACAAAAGAAGCAAAAAGGCAGCTAAATTTAACATAAATACAAGAAAAGGAACAAACGTGGCATGCCCGACCCTCCGACAGCATCTTCGCAAGGAAAAAATAAGAGAACAGAAGGCTGAACACGCCCTGTGCTCAATGAGCACGGGGGCGTGCCCAAGTGTCTGCAGAAAAGACAAAGTTGTAGAAGCTTCTATCACCCACCACGGGGGCGTGCCCAGCGGACACGGGGCCGTGGTCAACTCTAAGATTCACTGAATCTGGGGAAATCTTGATAGTATAGATACGCTTCTGCACACGGGGTCGTGCCCAGCGGACACGGGGGCGTGGTCAACTAATGCAGACAAACTGCAATTAATGAAGAAAGAGAAGGAGGATGGACACGGGGCCGTGCCCGAGCTGCTGTTCAGGCTATAAATAGGGGTGCTTGGCTTATTTGCAAACCATCCCTTGGCACACTACCTCTCTCACACTTCACCCACACTCCACCACCACCACAACACCATCATCCACCACCATCATCCATCATCCAGCATAGAGTGTGTGAGTCGTCTCGGGATCCAAGATTGATCGTCAGAGTTCTTGACAATCAAAGGCCATGTTTGCCTAAGTCTCTTACATCACTTGGTGAAGACAAGTGTCGAGTGTAATACTTTTTATTTTTAATCTTTTCGCACTTTTTATTTGGTTATGTATTAATGACTTTAATAACTAGTTTCTTATGTTGAACGTGATTCTTCCTTATCATTTGTCCGTGGTGTCTTGGCATTATTTTACTGTCTATATAAAATAAAAGATTTTCACCATTCATATCTCCACGGTCTATATGGAGATATGTTGGCTACCTGGCCGGGGGTTAAGGGAATGGTTTGGTAAGAGTCTTGCCTTGTTCAGTGTATAGATCCTGCAAGGACCTGGGTCAAATATAGTAGGATCTCCTTCAATACCCACCGGTATTGGATGGCGGGGGTCCAAACTCTTTGATCCCCTCATATGTAATCTACTATTAAAACTTTAACTCGGCTACTTAGGACTGTATCCCTGCTGACTTAGACTACTTAGCCGAGGGTAACGTCACCTTCAAAAGAGGGGCCTACCACATTATGCATTAATAACTTAATTAATTATCTTTCAATAATCCAACCCTTTGGGATTGTATCCTTGCTGACTCAAACTACTGGGTTGAGGGTAACTTCACCTTCAAAAGAGGGGCCTACTACATTAACTAAGATAATCTCTTAAAAAGTGCAAAAGTTAGAAAATAATCAAAGGTTACACTAAACACGAGTCGGAGCCAAGTGATTCATCTTGTCTATCTGTTTTTATTTTTATTTTATTTTTCAGCATTTTAGTTAATTTTTATTTTCTAGTTTAAAACCTTTTTCTAAACTTTTGATTTGATTAGACGTTGAGGATAAACCGGTATTAAAAGCTCTTGTGTCCTTGGACGACCTCGGTATCTTACCAATACTATACTACGCTCACGATGGGTGCACTTGCCCATATGTGTGTTTAGTGTTAGTAAATATCGTGTTTTATAAATTTAAAACTTGGCTAAAAAGTGTTAAAGGGCTTAAAATATATATTAAAAATCTATGACACTTCACACGCATCAATCTTCCGCCAGTGGTGGAGAATCATCTGAAGATGAAGACAGTTCTGATTACAGTAGAAGCTCAGATGAAGAATCCTCAACTTCAGGCAATGATCATTTGGATGAAACGTCAAGTGTGACCGTCGATGCAGATATTGATGAATTGTTAGGAGGAACTGAAGAAGGGAATCATAGAAGATCAATCTTGGTGGATGAAGCTGCTTATTCTTCTTATTCTTCTTCTTCTAATATTCAGCCTTTATGGCTAATGTGGGCGGTTCATCAAACCAGGTATATGTCGATGATCCAATTTCTGATAAATGTGATAAATATGTTAATTTAGGTGATAAATTGTCGGACTTGCAAAGCAAATATGATGATTTGCAAAGCAAGTATGACGTGACATATATCCACAACAAAAGTTGATAGTGGATCTTTCGAAATGAAAAGAGGCTAACATGTTTTATGAAAACCATGAAAAAGAGTTTAAAACGGTGATAGAAAATTTAAGAGAAGATAAAACCGAGCTAACAAAAATGGTTTCAAGAAAACAAACTGACATAAACTGTTATATCAATCGTCTCGAGGTCATGTAAAAAGAGTTAGCCTGTGTAAAGTGTGAAAGTGAGGCAATCCGGCTTAAGTTAGATAGTTACTCAAATTCTAGGTATGTGCTGGATCACATCATTGACATACATAAAGAGACAAAGGATGTCACGTGCATTGGATATAAGAAATGCCCACCACCTATTGGACAAAATTATGACGCAATGCCGGATGAGGAGAATGGAACTTATTTTGAGCAATCTGTTCCTTTAGACATTGAGGAATTTGCAACCGGACTTGGATAAAAAAAAATGAAGTATCATCAGATACATATGCAACTGCTGAACAAAATCAGGATCCTCCAGTCATTGTTGAGGATGCTGATTCTTCAGATGATGAATCTGATGATACCGACTCAGCACAGTTTAATGCGGTAATCCAAGAAGAGGACATACCTCTCGAGAATCATATTTTATGTGCTCATCCCGCAAAACCTGCTAAGACTATTCTGGTCGAGTCCACATCTGCAAAAGAGTCTGAGAGTGTGAATTTGTTGTACACACTTGTTGGTGATGATAAAATCTATTCTGACAAAGATTTTCCGATTAAAAATGTAAACCAATCTTTAATCAGTAAAGATTTTGAAGATTCAACAAGTAGGTTTTTTGGAAAGTCGGATTCACGAATTGTGGTTACACAATGTCCTCCGATTCCGAAGGCCGAAATTCGAAAACAATATGGCAATCAGAAATTACCAACAGTGAAAAAGCAGCAAAATCATACCAAACCAAAAGGTAAATCAACGACTCAAGGTCGAAAGGAACCAAACCAAAATAAGAACAAGAAGGTGAACTTTGTGAAATCAAAGGGAACGGATAAATTGGAAACTTTTGCAAATAAATCTAACTTAGATCATGTTAATCAAGTTAAATTTTTGAAAAGAAATGAACAAAACAGGTCAAAACCAAGTACCTCGGGATCACAAAGTTCATCAACAAGACAGTCACATGATACTTCGGGGTTTGTAGAACGAAGATCATGTTTCTCATGTGGTACATTTGGACATATTATTCGGAATTGTCCATATCTTCATAAACTAAAAGACAAAGTTGATGATCCCCGTGAACAAAATTACCGAAAGCGATCTGTTTCTACAAAATAAGATCCCCGTCGTGTAAAAGAAAGGGAAAAGAAACATAAACGCCAACAAGTCAAGGTAATTGAGAAGGCAATTAAAACCGACGTAGTTCACAAACAACCTGTTTCAGTTAAACCAGAAATTTCTAAAACTTCTAATAATCACGAAGTTAAGATTTCAAAAATTCAAAATGGTAAAACACAACACACTTGGAAACCAAAAATGGTTACTAATTCAGGGGGAGCATCACAATTCCCTAACCATCGAGAAATTGAAATAACTTTTGTCGATGAAAACGGATGACCCAAGTCCACAAAGGCTTGGGTCCCCATCTCCAACTAATCATGTGAGTTCATGTGCAGGGTGTTCCAGGAGGAACTATCAGTAGTCTTTGGATTGTTGAAAATGGGGCATCCAGGCACATGAGAGGCGACATGAAGCTTCTCTACGACGTTAAATCTATTAGAGGAGGTTATGTTGCTTTTGCTGGAGATAAAGGCGGATATATTACTGGTGAAGGAATGGTATCCAACGGGGTTGTAAGCTTTGATAAAATCCGCTTTGTGCAACAACTTGATCACAATCTTCTCAGCGTTTCACAAATTTGTGATAAGAAGTTTTCAGTACCCTTTGATGCTAATGGATGTTATGTGTTGAAACCCGGTTTCAAGATTCCAAAAGACTGGATTCTCTTATCTGCTCCAAGGATTAATGATTTGTATGTCCTTGATATGAGCCAAGCAATTACAACGTCTGCACAAGCAACTTGTTTCGTTTCCAAAGCCACAGAAAAGGATTCAATCTCTTGGCACAGACGAATGGGACACATTCATTTAAGAAAAATAAATCATTTGGTGTCAAATGAATTAGTGACTGGTGTTCCTCTTAAAAATTTCCATCTTCAAGACGTCTGTGTTTCATGCGAGAAAGGAAAATAAAGAAAGAATTTGCACCCTACAAAGAAGATCAACACCGTGGCAGTTCTGCTTGAACGTTTGCACATGGATTTGTTCGGTCCTGTCAAGCATAAAAGCATCAGGAATGATCAGTACTGCCTCGTGGTGACTGATGATTATTCAATATTTTCTTGGGTGGCGTTCATGGCACACAAGAGTGATACTTTCCAAATTATCAAAAACTTGATCACAACGATTGAGAATTTGTAAACTTTCAAAGTTAGACGGATACGCAGCGATAATGGAACTGAATTTAAAAATCATGCAATGGCGGAGTTCTATAGATCCAAAGGTATTCTTCACGAATTCAGTGCAAGTTACACTCCTCAACAGAATGGCGTCGCTGAGCGTAAGAACCGCACATTGATCGAAACTGCTAGGACAATGTTGGTAGAGTCCCAGTTGCCCATTCCATTCTGGAGTGAAGCTGTGGCCTCTGCCTGTTACACAATGAACCGAGTCCTTACAGTTAAAAGACACAACAAGACCTGCTTTGAGCTTCTTCATAAACGGAAACCAGATTTACAATATCTTGAACCGTTTGGAGCTCCTTGCACAATGATCGATCCGAATGGAAAGTTTGGGGCAAAAGCAATTGAAGGATACTTTCTTGGGTATGCCACCTCGAACTTAAGAGTCTGGAATCTAGAGACAAAAAGGGTCGAAGAATGGTCTGAAGTCGGAGTACAAAGGCACACATTGCCAGTCAAATGTCCTGGTCAACCTTGGATGTTTGAGTACGATGACTTTTTCAATTCGATCAATATTGAAGAAGTTGTAGTGGATGCTGCGGCACAGATGTTTTTTGAGAGTGACAACGCAACAGATTCACCGTTGGTTCATCCAATTATTGTCAACAATCCATAACCAATTTCAGTGAACAATAATGCTCTCGACAATGAGGATTTTCACGATGCTAACGAACTAAACGAATCTTCAAAGGATGATGAATTTCTCGATGCAGACCAAGAAGTTGTTCATGGTACTTCAGAGGCTACACCTCCAGTGGACGCCCCTAAAAAAGCTGAAGCTACTGCATCATCCTCTTAGCCAGTTCAGGGTATTGATTTGGTTGTTGATCTCAATTTCAATAATCTGGGTACAAATATTCCAGTTCCAGATAATCCAGAAACAAGAATTCACAATACCCATCCTCAACAAAACATCATTGGAAATGTACAAAGTGGCGTACAAACAAGAAATCAGTTGCAAAACAACAACAATGCGGGCTTGTATGCAGCTATTCGAGAATCGGGTTTGCAGAATGATTGGTCCTTCGCGTGTTATGTATCACAAGAAGAACTAAAATCTTGGAAAGAAGCTTTGAAAGATAATTCTTGGGTGGAAGCTATGCAGGAAGAACTGCAGCAATTCCAGAAGCTAGGTGTCTGGAAACTCGTTGATAAACCTGATGATTACAAGAAGATTGGTACCCGTTGGGTTTATAAGTGCAAAAAGGATGACCGAGGAGTAGTCATTCGAAACAAGGCGAGATTAGTCGTTCAAGGTTTTCATCAGATTAAAGGGATCGACTACAACGAAGTTTATGCACCGGTTGAACGTCTTGAAGCTATTCGGATTTTTCTAGCCTATGATTCCTTCAAGGGATTCAAGGTTTACCAAATGGATGTGAAAAGTGCATTCTTACATGGTGTGGTTGAAGAAGAGGTGTACGTCGAACAGCCTCCAGGTTTTGAAGATCCTATTCACCCTGATCGGGTTTGGTAGCTGAACAAAGCTCTCTACGGTCTACATCAAGCACCACGAGCTTGGTATGCAACCTTATCTAATTATCTGCTGGAGAATGGATTTCGCCGAGGTCTTATCGATTGCACTCTTTTCATCAAAGAACAGGATGGAGATCTTCTATTGGTACAGGTATAAGTAGATGATATTATATTTGGTTCTACTAACGATGTTTTGTGTAGGAACTTTGAGCGTGTTATGCAGGAGAAATTCAAAATGAGCGCCATGGGGGAAATGACATTCTTTTTGGGTCTACAAGTACAACAAACAAAGTCTGGGATATTCATCCATCAGACTAAGTATATGAGTGACATCCTGAACCGATTTCAGATGTCCGAAACAACGCCCATTGGTACCCCACTTCAGCAAAATCACGGAATTAATCTAGACTTGAAGGGTGAAGTTGTTACCCCTCATACTACCGCGCAATGATCGGATCTCTTATGTACCTCATAGCATCAAGACCAGACATAATCTATCCAACGTGCCTGCTTGCCAGATATCAAGTGAACCCGAAGGCCTCACATCTTGCAGCTGTGAAAAGGATATTTCGCTATTTGAAGGGTTGCCCGGACACCGGTCTATGGTACCCTAGGGATGATAGCTTTGACTTGATCGCTTTCAGTGATTCTGATTTTGGCGGATGCAAAATCGACGACAAAATCCACAACGGTTGGATGTCAGTTTTTAGGAAATCGCCTAGTCACATGGCAGTGCAAGAAGCAGACTTGTGTCGCTACATCAACATGCGAAGCTGAATACATTGTTGCCTCAAGTTGTTGCTCCCACCTCCTGTGGATCCAACAACAAATGCGCGACTACGGTTTTGAATTCGTAACTACTCCTATTTTCTTTGATAATTCTGCTGCCTTACGGATCACTAGAAATCCTATGCAGCATTCAAAGACCAAACACATCGAAATTAAGTATCACTTCATACGTGATTGCTTTGATAAAAGGCTTATCGATGTTGTTAACGTCCACACCGATGACCAACGTGATGACCTTTTTACCAAAGCATTTGACAAATCACGATTTGACTTTTTAGTATTGGTAAACGACATTAAGGTCAAGCAAGACTAAAACCAACATCGGAAATTTTTTTTTTGTAAATATCTTTGTGTTTTTAATTTATCATAGTTTTTACATTTTAGGGGGAGTAAATCCAAATTTGAAAAATCCAAAAACATTGAAAAATTTCAAAAACACAAAAACAATAGAAAAACAAAAATGAGTTTCCTAGCGAGCAAAAGAGAAAATGATAGTACATTAGTGGTCTGTCCAAACTTCTTTAAACCTAAAATGAAACACGATAAGAAGCTCTATATAAGATGTATCGGTAGGCTCATAATCATTTTAAAGTGTGCAGGGTGATATAAACCTAAATCGACTGAAGACTGTGTGGGAACCATTCATTGGCATATGGTCTTGGTACCGAAATTTCGTTTCAGAGATTGCCGAGGTTCTGAGATACGTGGTCTTTATGTTGTTTATCATCTGGTTATCATGGTTGTTTCTTTTACCGAAAAATAACGGAGACGAAGTCTAGATCTTCCATGATACCATACATACGTGTACATATTGCATACGACCTCAATAAGTGATCAACAATCAAATGTCCACAAAAATAAGTGATAATATATCACAGCTTTTATGCGGGAGTCAAGTTCGTCTCTTTGTCTGTACGATGGTACTAACCTGTTCCCGAACTTGCTCCTGTGCCCTCATGCATCTAAAAATCAAGTTCAGCATCAATAATTGATTCTATCACATAGGGCTTGTTTTCAATTCAAAATAAGTGAGTATCTCACATCTTTTTTTTTATACGTCAAAACAGATGATAAACGCTATACTCACCAGTAAGATGAACTCTCGTGCATACCTTGATACGGGAATGTGTCGTGTGTGGATGAACACCGGTCGGTAACTATAAATCATACCTTAACATATCCCCATGTCACATGATTACATCTGATAAGTTGAGCTTATGTGGACAACAATACTGATAATCGTTATAGGATGCTTATCTAAATGTTAACTAACTGAACAACAAAAGCATTTTGGTGTGACCGTACACTGATATGATTCTCTTACCCTCGAAACTCGCAAAAAGAATGTATGTAAATATTTATTTAATGCTTTCAGTTTCTGCATCTTTGTATATATTTATTTACTGCTTTCAGTCTTTACATTTGAAATATTCAAAGTTCCAAAAAGATTTTAGGTGTGTTTTAATATAAACTTTATAAACGTCAAAAAAGATTTTATTTCTATCATTATCTTTGATTACCCGATGTTGGAACTCGAGTCTTCGTTACCTGAAATCTGAACGAAAACCAAAACAACTGAATCTTCATAAACAGTCGAAATTTGCAAGTTTTGAAAGTTAAAAACCAAAATTGAACAATTTGTTAAACTTTCAAATTGTCGGACGGTAGTTGATTGAAAACTGGTCACATGTGTATCGTTTGTTTATGTTAATTATATTCCAAGCAGTTGTTCTCATTACGCGTTTAGCTTTCTTGTATGTGCAGATGCTACAATCAAACCAGCTAAAGGCGAAGAGAATGTGTTCGATGACAAGCTTCGGAATGAAGACAAAACGTGGAGGCACTCAAAAGATAAAGATGATCGAGTTGCCGCTGACCTATCATCAACAGCACAAGGATCTAAAGAATTGAAGATCAAAAGGCTCACGAGCATAACTCAAGGAAGAGACTATTGTAAGGGGGAGTTTGTTAACACATTTCCTAAATGAAAGGGGGAGTTTGTTGATACACTTTCTACTTACGACATGTGAAGACTTTGAAGATCCTCCGACATGGAAGATGAACCTTACGAGTAGCATCCAAAGGGGGGGAGTTTGTTGATACAGTTTATGTGGACGCGACTCGATTCGGTTCGACTCGGTTCGGTTCGGTTCGGCTCAAGCCCGACGTCACGACATTCCTCCATCGTGCGCCCCAGAGTTCGACACACTAAGCACGGAGCGCCGCAAGCTAACATCACCATGACATCATCATAATGATGTCATGATGATGTCATATACTTTGACCAAATGCATTCTATAAGACCTGCCATGGATAAATACATTGGAGTGTTAATCGTTGAACCGTGTTTGTGATTTCGTGTTCTAACTTGGTTTAACTTACCCGTTTGGATTCCGCACTCTCGGGTTCGTCAGAAAACAGGGAATAGAGGTTTAACTCGATCCTCCGGGTGGACCTACATATCTCCTTTCCGGCGACAGTCTCTCTCGGTCTTACTTTCTTTCGGTTTGGTTAGCGGCCACTGTCTTCTTCTCTTTCTCGCGGCACTGCTACGGTCTTCTTTCGCATTCTTTCTGGCGACAACTCTTCTTTCTCACGTCGTTTGCGCCTTCTTTCTTTTTACTTTGCTGATTTCAATCAGCCGTTCTTCTTTCTTTCGTTCTGTTTCGCTGACCTAGATCAACACTTTCTTTCTAACGATTAAATCGCCTCTTCCTTCTTTTCGTTGTTTAGCCCTACAACCTAAGGTTGTGCGCATTTCTCGCCACCGACTCTCAAAACGGCGTCTCCGGTCTTCACCCTATGTTTTTCTTTCTCCTTTTCTTTCTCTGTAGTTTAGAGGGATGCACCCCCTCTCCAAACACGACTCACAAACCAGCACTCGTATTTCGACCTCCGCTCTAATACCAAATGTTGGTTCAGGCCCTCACAAAACACTCAATACACTCACGTACAAGCAAAATGATAAACAAATAAACTTTATAACTCACTGGCTTTATTTGAATGAAAGTGGATGGTGCATGACAAAACAATTAAACCCTACTATTTATAATAAACAAAGTAAGAGGCACTTGCTAAAAGAATATTCCAATGAACTCCTTTTATTCAGTACCCACAACGTCCATCTTTTCAAACTTCCCCCAATAAAAACGGTCAACTTTTGATAGCTTCTTACCCATGACCCATTAGCTAATGGATGACCCATTTAAACAAAACGATTAGCTCTGCGACCCGTATCCGCCAACCCGACTCTGACCCGATCAATCAAGATCATTCCCAATAGGGAGTACACCTGTGCAATAAATGGAACTAGAACCATACAAGAACATAAAATGTATTTTAGAGGTAAAACTCAATTCTAACATGACACGCAAAACCACAGATAATGAAACTCCATACAAAACCATAACTACATAAGTCGAAAGAAAATTTTGTTGTCATCCATAACTACAAAACGTGGTTTAGTGCAAAATAACAAAGAAGATATGGGGACATAGTATCATCCAACAGATTTAACGATAATATGATTGTGATCAAACTCCGATTGGCCATGCAACCCCAGAGGTGAAGGTATCCTTAGTACATATTCTGATGGTATAGAACTTTTAGTATTACAATAATAATTAATCAAGAACACGAACAATGATTGATCACTCAACTGCTTTATTGTTTGTGAACTGAAATGCGAAAATTACAATCAAACGACTTAAATAAACAAGCAACTTAAACAAACTAACAATCCAAAAAACCCAAACTTGATAGGCAAACTGAAACGGATAGAAATAGCCAGAGAGGTCACGTGCATAAGACTTCCTCAAACTTTAGTTCCACGAGCAAGGGAGTATTTGAATCACTTTTCAATTTATTCGACTTTGTTATATGTTCGCCATATATGTGGTAGCTAAGCTCTCATTCTACAAAGGATTACAAAACAAAATTAATAATGTGTGCATGGGTTGTCTTTAAAGAAATGTTTGCATACTAATTTTGGTATAAAACAAATAAATCAAAGAAAGTTTAAGAAATAGTTTTTAACTTGGTAGTTTGAGCAAAAACTCTACCAAAGTTACACTTGTACACTTGTATGACATAACAGTTTTTTTTTTTTTTTTTTTTTTTTTGAAACAGTTAAAAAAGGAGAGTTACCAACATTTTAGTTTTGCTGCTGTAGTATCTAGTTTCAGAAACGTTAGAGATGATCAAGTTTTTGAAGGGTAAAATGTCAACTGGTAAATGAAATTATTAATTATCCCATACAACTGAGAACTAAAACAGCTAACCTCTAATAAACTTTGAATCTGATTAAAATCTTCTTCATAACTTTCTTTTGCGAAAAACGTGGTAAGCTCGATGACCCCTATGAGTTTCTCATCAGCACCTTGATAAGAAAACACAGGCACAATTAACTGCCCCAAAATTTGTTCAGGGTCACAGCTTGTCCTTTCAAATGCAACCTTTTTTTGAGCTGCAAGGCCAGCCAAATATTCTTGATTAACCTCAGTATCTGGTCCAACAGAAACTTTTTTCTTGAGGCAGCGGTTCCTGTATTCCCGAAGCCCTCTCTGGTTTCGACTTGAAACAAAAAGTTGATCCGCCACCGTAAGACGCCCCTTGTGGCCATTCTGTTTGTATTCCCAATACTGAAGGGAACCAGATTGTCCTTCGAAATTAAACTTCTGCATGACGTTGTTGATTTTGGACTGCATTGTGGAAAGTTAAAAGAACTTTTGGACTGGATGAACACAAAACTTTTCCGGACTGGGCCAATATTTATAGTAAAGTTCAAAGGCTAAATTGGGGTGCAAATAACTAGCCATCTAAGGGGTTCAAAAATAATAGAAATGACTTATTTAATTTGGACCAGGTCACATTTTGAAGGGTTCAATTAACACGTGGACAACATTTTAGTGTATTTTATGCAATTTTCTTGACATATTTGCCAACCTGGTTATCCTTAATTTATACAAATTGACCGTGAAGCGGATTAATCTTGCTTTATGCAATTTTCTTAACACTTTTGCGTATGTTAAAAATAGTTCTCAATATCTAACATCTATTCTGTCATTATCGGTAGAATTTGTTGTTCTTTTCATGCTTGTACATGCTAATAACAATTCAGGATTGGATAAATTTATACACTGTTGACAAAGATTTTAATTTATTGAACATTTATCGAGAGTATAATGTACTGTAATTTTAAAAAAGAAAAATAAATAGCCTTTAAGCAGCTTTTTATGTGTTTGTTTTGTAAGACCCGTCTTTAAACCAAGTAAAACAAGGAACGACAACGAAACCGGTCAAGTTTACTACTCAAAACAAAAATCACACAATTTCCCAAAACGAAAAGAAGAAAGTAAACATTCTTTCTAGAACATTACATACTTAAGTTACAAAACGACCATCAAAACGACCATCAAAACGACATACAAAAGAAACGAAAAGCTTTCATTGACTTATAAAGTTAAACATTTACACACTAGACACGACCATGACAGTTTTTCTACAAAAGTATTTAACCCGTTTAGTCAAGTATCATCGCGGAAGCGCTTGTGAGGGTGTGTTCGCCCCAAGCTTGCCATCACCCTAAGAAGGATATTTATGTAGGATCGTATGACGACCTAACGAGTCGATCAGAAGAGTGCTCAGACAGAATCAGAGGCGGAATTCATTGATTCTGTCTTTGTTTAGCTTGTATAACACTAGAATCACTATTAACTATCTCTTGTATTGCTCAAAACTCGTTTACAGACTCGGAGACACCTCGACAGCACCTCGGCG
Organism: Helianthus tuberosus; assembly: GCA_030545235.1. NCBI lineage: Eukaryota > Viridiplantae > Streptophyta > Magnoliopsida > Asterales > Asteraceae > Helianthus > Helianthus tuberosus. The sequence continues at coordinate 194,416,626 of CM060418.1, forward strand.
TCGGAAACAAGAACTTCTCCAACTGAACTCGCATCAAGGCTATATATAGGGCTTAGGGTTTCGCTTGAGATTGACACTTGTCATTTCAAGCGAAATGACTTATGTTGATTTCGCTTGAAATGATGTTTGTCACTTTCAAGCGAACTTGCATGTTCAAGCGAAATCCCAACTTAAACACCCTAAAATCTGATATTTTCTCATATTACAAGCCCCGATCTATCAGTTCTAATCTAAGACTCGAACGAAGATGAAGTCGACAGACAACTACACCAACAGACCCCCCCCCCCCTTAAATGTTGACGGAATCTTCAGTGAGAGTCTTCATCATGACAACTCTTCAATCTTGATCAGTCTTCTTCAGGAATTTCTCCTGGAATCATGTAACCGGATCTTTTCGCTAGTTCTAACCTCGTCAGACTCCCCCTTTCATCAAGCTGGGATTTTCAGTCTGGAATTAGTTATTGCCTTTGAAATCAAATCCTGGTTTTATCTCTTGATCAGCTCAACACCTACACAATTCTCAACAAAACATAAGTTTTTACTTAAATCAATAAGAAAACTTACTAGAAATAGTTCGATCAAGTTCAAATTAATGACCCTGATTAACTAATCTCAACTTCTTTCTTAAAACAAAATTTTTCAATTTAGTACACACACTTCCAAACCAGTTCATCTTATTTAGCACTTGGAATTTTGAAAATCAGCTCATCAACATCAGTTGTCGAAAATCTTTTTGTATTTTTCAAAAAATTTATGCTAAAACACTTCAAAAATCTTTTTGGATTTTTGAATATAACAAAAATACAGTAAAGAAATATTTACAGACACTATTTTTGTGAGTTTGTGTAAGAGGATCATATCAGTTCATGAGACCAGTCACAAGCACCGTTAAGCTTAGCTTTGAACATTTTCAGTTTTAAACAATTCACATAGATTGACGATATTGTTGTCCACTTAAACTCAATCTAAAAACTTTCGAAATGTTTACCGATACGTTAAAGTATATTAATTTTGCACTAAGTTCTTATGGACCCCACGATCTCAGCATATCCCCTCATCATGCAATACACTGACTCAAGTAATGCCTTTAAACTTTTATCAAGTGTGATTTGTGCGAAAACAACTCCGAATGTTTAAACATTAACAATCAGGTCGATCTTTCGATACGCAGAGAAAGTCCAATGTTTAAACAAAATAAGAAAATAAAAATAAGTTGAAATTGTTTAGGCTTTAACCACCAGGTCGATACTTCCGTATACGCAGAGGTGATCCAAAGCTTAAACGAAACACCAAAGAAAATAAATCAGAACGTTTAGGCATTAACATCCAGGTCGATACTCACGTATACGCAGAGGATGTCCAATGCTTAAACAAAATAAAGAAATAAAAACAAGTTTAAATCTTTGCAAAATGAAATGCACAATCACAGCGTCATTTTCAGTAAAGTTGTGAAAACTCACAAACTTAACCAGTTTTTATGCTTTTGGCATTCCGCGATTACTGAGCAGGCACACAATCAAGACGGATAAAACTAAGTACTACGCTTTCGATCATGTTTCCCACTAGAACTAGGCTTTTTTCATTTAGGTTTGTATCGTTATCGCAAATCTACTAGTCTAGCTGAGCCTATCGTCACATCTTTAGTGAGACCATTTATCACTTTTTGTCATTACATTTCTTTAGCATGCTGTGATAGTTCACTGATTTACTATCATTTCCTCTTCTTAGACACTAAAACTCATTTTGAATTTTCAATGTTTTTTTAACTTTTTCAAATTTTCTAATTTTTTTTTAAATTTTCTCCCCCTAAAATCAAAATATATTCCAATTTTGATTTTCTGGGAAAATTTGAAATCAAACTGTACAAAGTTGACAACTTGATGAGAATTACTTCAATTCTCCATCCTTTTGGCGTAAACAATCAGAACTCCCCCTTACAACAAACTATTTTCCCATTATGATTTCAAAACACTTAAGTTTGTTTTAATCAAAATGGTTTTTCCGAAAAAAAATAGTTTGCTTACCAACTTGTAGGTTTGGGTACATTTCATCACCTTGTTTTTATCACATGTGAGAAATCAAGTACAACTTAATGTCCTTGATTAACCACTTTTTGATCGAAATATCACCGAGGTGAATTTCTCAAGAAATGTGCCGATTCATGTTCCACGCTTACCAACCTGGGAACTCCGGCAAGTCAGGTTTTTCTATTTAAGCAGATTAACCCAAGCCTGACGGTCCTTGGGTGATTTTGAATTCTTGTTCAACAATGGTGGAAAATTTGCATCATCCATTGTTAGACCAGAATTCTCAATTTTTACCTCAATACATGGCTCTTCTGGCTTTACCACACCAGATTCATCGCCTGAACTTGGCTTGCCTGACTTTGATGAGCCAGATTCATCGCCGATATGTGGCTCCTTTGTTTCCACAGACACAGATTCATTGCCAACATGTGACTCTTTTGTTTCCGGAGAAACATATTCATCACCAGCAACTTTCTTCTTCTTCTTCTCTTCTGTCCTCATATTTGTATCTGATGAATTCGTCTTGCTTGACTTTACAGTCGAGGAAAGCAATTTATCATAACTCTTATTGATACCAACAGATGAACCCGAAGACAAAATCTTCTCCGGATACTCTCTGGCCTTCTTCCTCTTCTTCCTCAGTCTGTCTTTTTGCCCCTGAGAAAGCTTCACTTTCTTTTCTTGAACTTTAGGCTCTTGAACCTTTTGTTCTTTGGGCTTGACATTGACTGGTTTCTTTCCTGCTTCTAAGATTCAGCCCTCGATCTTCTCATTGATCTCATTGAGCAATCTCTAGCAATATGGCCAATGATGTTGCAGTTAAAGCATCTCCTTGACTCAAACCTCCAACTCTGGCAGTTAACAGCAATGTGTCCTTGATAGCCGCATCTGTAACACACTCTGTTTTCGTACCAATCACCATTTTCGGCCCAAACATTCAGATCAAAGCACTATTTGGCTTGGTAATAATCATTTCTTCTCTTGTTTGCTGGATTTGGCTTTTGAGCACTGTGGTCCGACCTGCACCACTTATTACCAACAATTTTTGAGTTTTGATTTTCTACTTTTTGTGATTTTTTATCACGATTGAATGATGAAACTGATGAGCTTTTATTTTCTTTTTGAACATTTTTCAGTTTTTTATCCTTTTGTTTTTGTTCCACATTCTTCTTTACAAGTTTTTGCGTTAAGCATTCACCTTTTTCAGTAGAATGTAAAACAGTTTCTTTAAACATTTCATTTAATTTCAAAAATATTTTTTTTTCAATTTCATCATCAGTTTTCTCATCACAATCTTCAACTTTAACTTTTTCAAAGTTTGTGACATTGTCACTTATTGGAATTGAAGAGTGTACCTATCCACACACTCATCTCACTATCTACACACTCAAAAAGGTGATTTTTGTCTTTACATGCACACCCTGCAGTGTCGAACTGTGGCCAAAACGAGGCGTTTTGGTCCGATTAACCAGACAAAGACTAACGGGTGTCTGACGGGTCTGTTGACCGGACCAAAACGCTGAGCTTTGGTCGCGATTTGGTCTTGTCAACCAGACAAAAGACTGATACCCGGTCTGGTTGACAGGACCAAAACGCGGCCAAAGCTCGGCGTTTTGGTCTGGACAACAGACCCGTCAGACACCCGTCAGACACCCGTCAGTCTTTGTCTGGTTAATCGGACCAAAACGCCCCGTTTTGGCTACAGTTCGACACTGCAGGGTGTGCATGTAAAGACAAAAATCACCTTTTAGGTGTGTAGATAGGCAAAATTGGTGTGTGGATAGTTTGGCCCGAATTGAATTGATCGGTTTTGGACATGGATAATCTGGTGTTGATGACGAAGTCTCAAAACCTTTCAATTTCTCTTCAAGCTCTTTGATTTTAATCCGAGCTTTTTCAGCTTCATTTTCAAGCCAAATGATTTTCTGAAGATGAGTATTTATTTCAATCTGTTTTTCAATATTATTTTTAAAAATAACAGATTTTTCATCTTCTAAAATCTTCATTTGACTTTGAAAATCTTTTTCAATCTTTAATTTTTCATTTTCAAAAACTTTTTCTTTTTCTTTCAAACTTTTGTCTTCTAATGTCAAACTGTTCAAATCACTTAACAGTTTAACATTTTCAGATTTCAGCTTCTCACAATTCTCTTGCAAAACAAGAATCTGTTTATCATCAAATTTCTTCTCATCCTTCATCTTTTTGACTTCCAATGTCAAACTTTCCGCATCCTTCAAGAGTTTGACATTATCAGCTTCAAATTTTTTACATTTAGAGCATACTGATTCAGAAATCGAAGATTCAAACTTTTCAGATTCTTCATTCTTTGAAATTTTCTCTGTCTTTTTCCAGAATGTTCCTGCACAAAAAAATTTAACGAAATCAAGAGGATTCACATTCTTATCAATATAACAACCCCTCTTAATGTCATAGTTCATGACATTTTTTGCTGCAAGACACACACATATTCTTTTATCTATTTCAACAATTACATTGAAACTTATGTTCTCTAAGTTTCTTTTTATTTTGTCCATCAATTCTCTTTTCTTATTATCATTTTCATAACTATGTGTTTTGAGCTTTTTGAAGAGCTCTGATGGACGTAATTTTGAGAACCCAGAGAAACTACAATTCAATTTTAGATTTTTCAAAATATCATCCCATTCTGCACGTAATGCATCTGCAAGCTTTGATACTTTTTCAGCATCTGTCAACTTTATCTCATATATTTTCAACTTGTCCAGTAAATAGTTGAATCTGCTTTCCAACTCCTCCAATGTCTCATTCTTTTTACACAGAAAATTTTCAAGTCGCATAATACAAATCCTTTTATCATCTTGTTCATAACTACTATACCAACCATATCCATCATTTAATCGTTCAATTTGATCATTTTCTTTTTCATCAAACATCATTGCCATTTTTCAAACAGTCCCGACAAAATTTCACACAAACACACTTTCAAGCGAAATTATGTCTTCAAGCGAAATGACTTGCACATACACTTCAAGCGAGATCAAAGATTTCAAGCGAGATAGTATGTTGAAGCGAAATGACAGATTTCGCTTGATGATTCAAGCGAACTAGCACCTTTTCAAGCTAAGTAAGGTGTTTCGCTTGAAATGTCAACAACTTTTCAAGCGAAACCTCAATTTCAAGCGAAATGAGGTCAAAAACTCAAGCGAAACCTCGTTTTCAAGCAAAATCAAACTGCTGAGTTCGCTTAAAATGTGCTGACAACATCAATTCGATCTGATTTTTGCAAAATTGATCAAGTTTTAAGCCGATTTTAGGTCTGATTCTTTCAAGGATTTATTAATTCAATGTTTCGCACACTATATGTGAAAATCAGTCCATTTTAACCGTGAAAACTTGATTAACTTTGAAAAGAAGGTGTAGAAGTCAGAAATTTCCAGCGAAAACGAGCTAAACGGTAAGAACTCTTCCTCCTGAGCTCGGATACCACATGTAGGATCGTTTTGAGACCCAAACGAGTCGATCAGAAGAGTGCTCAGACAGAATCAGAGGCGGAATTCATTGATTCTGTCTTTGTTTAGCTTGTATAACACTAGAATCACTATTAACAGACTCTTGTATTGCTCAAAACTCGTTTACAGACTCGGAGACACCTCGACAGCACCTCGGCGTCGGAAACAAGAACTTCTCCAACTGAACTCGCTTCAAGGCTATATATAGGGCTTAGGGTTTCGCTTGAGAGTGACACTTGTCATTTCAAGCGAAATGACTTATGTTGATTTCGCTTGAAATGATGTTTGTCACTTTCAAGCGAACTTGCATGTTAAAGCGAAATCCCAACTTAAACACCCTAAAATCTGATATTTTCTCATATTACAAGCCCTGATCTATCAGTTCTAATCTAAGACTCGAACGAAGATGAAGTCGACTGACAACTGCACTAACAATTTACCTAACATCAAACAATTCCATTAGCAAGATAATAATACAAGGATTTTAAAAATGTAGAATATGACCATTGTAACATCAAAGGTGTTCAAGCACTTCATTCGAACATTATAGACTCTCTAAAATACATATACACTTTAACTCCCAACTTTCCCATACTTACAGATGTTGTACTTTCATTCTTTTAAGTATACAATTGAAACTCGTCCAACTCGTTCATGATCAATCTTAACACTTTGACCAATCATCCTTTTGGTGTTCTTACCCAATTGGCCTGTTTGTTGGATCATATTTTGTAGGGGTCGAAGTTTATCAAATTATACATAGTTTGTCCGATTACAATATGATAAACATATCAACAAACTGAACTACTTCTAGTTAAGGGAGAGTACTTACCTTGATCGTTTGAACCTTGTGACTTTTTATCGCTTGTTCCTTCTTCTTTCACACCTACACTTAACAAGTTCATTCTTAGTTCCACATTGTCTTTTGTATATCGAAATACAAGTCTTTCATTGATGGAATTTCAATTATCACACACATTCTTCTTTTCTTTTCCATATACTTATCGATATTCAACAAGAGATCATCATCAAATACAATAATCTATCTTTCAAGTATTTCATCAAACACTTGGTGGGTGTTCATCTAATTCCTCTACAAAAGCTACCTAATTTTCTATAGTGTTTGCCACAAACTCAACTAGTAATCACAATTCATTCAATTACAATAATAACAGTTCATCATGGATCTTCATAACATGATTTACATCAAACAATTAATCCTAAATCATAGAATGTAACACCCTAGTTTGAAAACAAGATTTAACCGTTTAATTAGCAGCGGAAAAACGGTCCCTAAATTTTTTTTTTACTAATACTCACAAACAACGTATATCCTAACTGAAATCTTTTTGAAAAGTTATCTAGGCGTTACAATGCTTTCTTTTTAGATGGTGTTTATACCTATTTAATGAATCATCCATCCTTGCTTGACTCGTACAACCAAATCTTCAGACCCGATCTTCAATCTCATATTTGACTAGACCTGTGGACATCGATCATCACAATTTGAATTAGCAAAGCTAAGTGAGGGTTTTTAGTATTCTATACATACATTTGTTACTTCGTCATAACCAGTATTTGTCAAATATCCATACCTGTACTAACATTAAGTGTTAGAGTGCTTACTATCATAGCTAAAAAAAATCGAATGCATGACTAGTTTGTTTCTGCTTTCAAATCTTCATGAACAAATTCCCTTCATGCATACCTGAACTTGCTAATCCATCTTAGCATATCCAAGAGTCAGAAAACACAACCATGAGCATTTAAATCGCAGACGGTTCAGTACTCAGGCTTGTACCTCAACACCATGATTAAACACACACATATGTGATACATTCTAAACTTCCATTCTAGTACATAAGTGTTATTCCATATGTCTTTCGAGATTATGTTTATGTTGAGTGATCATTCTAATCTAACCAAATGGATTCCGAACACAACATCTTAACATTTCAGCTTTACTTGAATATTTAACTCATATGGCCAGTGAATTACTACATGAAATACCATACCTCCATTATCAAATAATTGATCTACATGATTTTAATTTTATCGTTCATCATGGACTTTCAATAAGTACAATAAGATACAATATGTTATGTGTTCATAAACTTAATAAAATCGAAAGTAACAACTCATACCAAAACATGTATAAACCACTCACCTTTGCCTGTAGGAAAACATAATTGATCGTATACGCGGATTTTCTTGTAGCCGACATACAACGAGATCCACTTATGTAGTTGTGTTTATTTTTGCATCACAAACATTTCTACGGTCTCGGATTTCGTATAAAACTCCATTAAATCATCCATGCATCACAATCAAGTTCCTTCTTTTCGCACAAATAAACTGTTACAAACTGATCATTTTCAAAACCATACATACTAACATCTGATCGGAATTTTCTTTGGTATGATTGAATATTCATGTCTTCAAAAGCTACTGTCAAAATTTTAGCTCAATCCAACGGTCGGATCTCCTGGAATAACTCATCCTTTATGACTGCATTTTCGGTTCCGAAAATTCAAACTGCTACGATTTGAGCTGTAAATCACCTACCTCCGGAACACATTTCGTATTTCCAACCGTTGGATGTTAACATTAATAAGTCAGAAAGCTACTATAAAAATTTGGGCTCGATCCAACGGTTGGTTTTCTTGTACCAGCCACTTCTTTTAGACCACACAAAATAAAACGGAAATCACATAGACGAATCTAACTTTTCGACATCTAAAAATGACTTTAACTTGAGATTTTTGAGAAAAAAGAGCTTACCATTGCATTCTTATCATCGCGAGGTGGTTTCAGGTTGAAACCCGCAACTCCGACCACCACCGGCCACCGCAAACCGTCATCGGACCACCATTAGACCACCACTTCCTTTCTCTCTCTAGTTTTATGCATTTCTCTCTCTAACTCCGGCCATTTTTGTCACAAATGAGCCTAAAGTTGCCTTTTTATACATTCAAATTTTAGATAATTGCAACATACACCCTCAATTTAATTTTTATATAACAATGCCCCTTTAAATTTGGGTAAGCCACAAGATGATGAGGTAACAGTATTACCCCGCAGCGAACCGGTCATATTTCTCGACTTATATTGCTAAAATACAATCCGTTAAAATATATTGGTACCCAAAGTTATTTTCCTCCATTAATAATTCCAAACAAATAATAAAATATTATTTTACAACTTCACTTGAAACGGGATGTTACAAGTCTACCCCCCTTAAAGTAGGTTTCGTCCCCGAAACCTTTTCATTTTAAAATCATGTTTACTATTACCTTCCAACTAACATTTCTTTCCAAGGGCAAAATAAAACACATACCTATATACTTTTCTTGAAACGGCCAATCGTTTTCCATAGGCATACATTCCAAGTCTTTTCGCTTTCTTAGTGTCCGACATTTATTTTATCTTGTCAAATCTTTAATTATGTTTACCATATAAGCCTTATTAGTGGCATGGCATACTCAAGCTTATAAATACAAGTTGCTCTCAGACAACTTGTATTATTATCTTCTTCGTCCATCGTCGAATTCTGAATTAAATTTGCGTTAACATCACATCTTGCAATTCATACACATATTTTTAATAGTATTCAATTTTTACATAATTACATATTTCAAATCACATTATCACATTCCTTTCATGTTCATCAATTACATGCAAACAACTTCACCTATTGTTACCACCTAGATATTTCATCAAACACTTGGCATGCGTACCATATTTATGGCACAATGTTCACGTGTTTCATGCTTATATTCCTATTTCTTGTTTTCATTCATCAAATACAACTAAACATCCATTAATTTCATATCATAATAAACTTGTCTAACAATACTTCATCACATGCAACATACTACATCAACAATTTACATAACATTGAACAAGGATAATTCACCTGTATCATCATCCTTACTACTACAAGTGGGTTTCACCCCAAAACATCAAATGACATCAAAATCTTGTATAATTCATGTTCCATATGATGATTCTAACATATATTCATGCTCAATTCATACTAATTCGTGACTTCATCAAAACCCACTTCATACAAAATTTACCAAATTGAATCATAGAACTTACCAAGTGATTGTTAGGGCTAGATGATGTTATTTCTTCATTCATGTAAGAGACTGGCTTCCAATTTCATCATCAATTTCTTGTAGTTGTTTGGGAGTTCTCTTGCTCTCTCTCAGGTATGTTGACATACACACAAGAATACACACACTAAACTCCTGCTCTTTCTTTTTAGTTATAACTTCAACCTAAGACATTCACCTTTAGTCCCTCTTATTTGCTACTTGGTCACTAATGACACAACTTTCTTTCCTTACTAGTTTTACTAATCATCTAACTTGGTTAAATAACCTAGTTATTTTATTTCGTATTATAAAACATGAACACCTACTAGCAAATTAAACAATTTGAGTTTTTGGGGCGTTACAAGTCTACCCCATTAAAAGAGGTTTCGTCCTCGAAACCTTTCTCATTAACACTCCTACTTTCTTATTGTACTCTTTCAGAGGGCACACTTCAACATGAATACATTCGAGATCTTGGCAAAAAGTTTTATTCACGCATAAAAACGATCGTACGCATTGTCCATACCTTCTTAAATTAGTAATTTACTTTCATAATCACATAAGAGTCAGAATCTGATCCAGAGCTCTTATTAGTGTCGTTTTCACCTTATAATGCTAGTTCCTAGCACATATCATCACTAGCGGTCCATTCATTGAATTTATTCCAATGTATATTGTTGCTCGTACAGACCTAAGTCTACGGCTTGTTTCTAACTTTCTAATTAAGCATAATACATTCATACATTTAAATAAATCGATTTATTTCATTCTATGCATACATCGTATACGATCTTTCATTTTGTTCACTATAAGCCATCCTCAACATCCCATTACTAACGTTACTTCTAGTTACCTTCATGTTCATACGAGGGGTCAACATATTATCATACGCATTCTATAATCATTCAAAGACTTATTAATATTACAACAAAACCACCCTTCTTAAACTTACTTATTCATTCTTGACACGATGATTAAGCATCATTCCACGGTTACTATTGTTGTCTATACCATGCATATCTTTATGTTGGTCTCAAATCATCTCATTCATATCACTTTACTACTAGCTCCCTTCACGCACTACTTTTCCTTAATAAGCAAGTATGTTGTGTGAGTGCTTTGTGCGAGCCTTTAACCAATACCCTAAACTTTTACTTAAAGATTTTGAAACTCTCCTCCTAATGACATAATTTCCTTCCTATAATACCATTTAAGCTAAACATTCAATATACCAATTCTTACTCATAATTGCAAACTACACATTTTACTAAACTTGATTTCATTGCATAACCGACGGTTCAGCCCGATTCCTCATGAGTTCATGTAATACCTGGATTAATTGCATCCATTCATTTGTTGAGCTCCCGCCTATGTACGTCTTTTCAACAATGTCTTGTTCAGATGAACATGGCCAACAAGCCCAGCATCAAAGTTAGCATTTCTTAACGGTACTTGCCGTCTTGTACTTTCTATCAGAGTTTCCAGAGTTACAATCATTCAGGTGCAGACTACAGTACCATCCGATGATTATTGTGAACATTCTTGAAATTTACTCCACTTTGCAATACGATTTTGTACATACCTTCTAATACACACTTTTTACCAACTCTACTAGTTTCATCACTTCAAGCATTCTACCATTCTTATTTACAAAATTATCGATTAGCACTTCTTATTAGAATACTCATTTCGATTCGATGTTTATTTACCTATATTTCTTTCACAATTTTCTTACTTACAAGGTATACTACATTGCACCTTTTGTTTCTTACGTACTATTCTTATAACTCGTTAATTATTGTCAACTTCTGCAGTTTGACTTTTCAATGTCAACCGCCACTTATTACTTATTGTTTATACATATTGGAGTACACATTGTACTTACTTTCCGTTCGAACATACTTACAAAACGTCATTTTATAATTTTAGCATATATTGCGAATACTTTCTTTTCCCGTCAATACTTAAGCCATTTGCTCGGGTCTTAGCCCGTCATTCGCCCTAATTTCTCATAAGTCAAGTTACAATGTGTCTATCACATAACTTTATTCAATACTTTTCTCAACTAATATTTTCCTTACTACTACAACTTTCGACGCTTTCACTTGTTTAATAAATCGAACATTTCATGTTATTTTACCGTTACTTGCTTTCTAGATAATAACCTCAACTCCGTTTGGCTTTTCAGAAAACCAATCTATTAATGCATTCTTATTTATGTTTTATCGGTCAGCTTTAACTTATCCATCATATGTTCATTCATGCACTTACATATACATATGCATCCCATTAGTCAATCGATATGATTAACCCGACAATGCTATTATCACCGCTTACTCACTATGTTTATACTTGCCTTAGTTGGGGAGAAAGGTGCAATTCTTCCTTTATCCTCACTCGACTCTTAGTCGTTGATGAATCCGATCCTATATTCTCACGTGTTTTGTTCATGCTTACTTAAGGATTTCAACCTTTCACTCATGCTTTGCATTCTTTTAAGTTTGAATCCGTCTATGGATTCAAATCATTCATTGTTACTTTTCGTTCTTTTATGTTTAAATTCGTCAATGGGTTCAAACCTTTCATTCTTACTCTTCATTCTTTTACGTTTGAATCCGTCAATGGGTTCAAACCTTTCATTCTTACTTTTCGTTCTTTCATGTTTGATTCCGTCAATGGATTCAAACCTTTCATTATTACTTTTTGTTCTTACTTGGTTGGTTCGTTCTTACTTACAGACTCATACCCTTCCTGATGTGTGCAAAATGCAACATATAAATTACATCAATTGTGGCATAAAACTAACCCTTTTTTAGTACTAATGTTGGAAAAAAGTGTGCTTTTGTCTTCCTTTTGTATTTTCAGGATTAAATGAGCTCAAATTAACAAAAGAAGCAAAAAGGCAGCTAAATCTAACATAAATACAAGAAAAGGAACAAACGTGGCATGCCCGACCTCCCCGAAATCATCTTCCCAAGCAAAACAAGAGAACAGAAGGCTGAACACGCCCCGTGCTCAGTGAACACGGGGGGCGTGCTCAGTGAACACGGGGGCGTGCCCAAGTGTCAGCATAAAAGACAAAGCTGTAGAACCTTCCATCGCCCACCACAGGGCCGTGCTCAGCGGACACGGGGCCGTGGTCAACTATAAGATTCGCAGAATCCAGGCAAATCTTGATAGTACAGATATGCTTCTGCACACGGGGTCGTGCCCAGCGGACACGGGGTCGTGGTCAACTAATACAGACAAGAGCAATTAATGAAGAAAGAGAAGGAGGCTGGACATGGAGCCGTGCCCGAGCTACTGTTCAGGCTATAAATAAGGGTGCTTGGCTGTCACGACCCCTGACCCGGTTTGACCCGTTTCAGGAGCCGCGAGACAGAAATCCCGTGGTATTTATTTAGTTGAGTTTAACAGCGGAAGTTTATTTAACAGGATCGTTTAAAGCTAAAATTTTCCCGATTTATTTTATTTCACAATTCGGGATAAAACCCCGGTAATTTACAATATTATATTTTTACTACGAAATCGTGATATTACAAAACTTATTTCTTTATTTTATAATGAGCCACTATCTTAAGCTTGAAATGCTCCCCAGCACTTTTCCTGAATTACAACAGATCACCTGAAACATGTTTGAAAAAGGTTTTGTCAGCGGGAAATACTGAGTGAATCATTCTATTTACTAAAATGACACATTTGTTATAAATTACAGTATTAAGAGCGATTACAATGTTTCTGATATCAAACCAACTACCCACGGTATTTGTCACTCGACCGAATCTGTGACTATGGTCATATCCCCCAATTGGCTGCCCCAATGGTGACGATTATCAAGTAATGTATACAAAACCCCACATACCGGCTGTAACTTGGTGATTACAAAGACTTAATCCCCGTAATTATAACTTTGAAAATAACATGCTTTTATAAACAATTTTGATAAAAAGAGAGAATGACTCACATTGCTGATTTAATACGGACAGAGTTTACTCTATGGATTAGCCTTGTTAACCTAATTTAAATAACAATGCACACAAAACTGGGTTAGTAATCAATCCAGCATTTACGATAACTCACGAGATCAAATTCTCACAACGAACGACAAAGTGCGATACTTCATCCATCGAATTAACGACGAACGACAAAGTATAACCCTAATGTGGGCGGCACTTAAACATCCATTGGATATATTGATCGTCGGAAAATGAATCGTAGCAGCGATTGTGCTAATACCCTGTTTTGCAGCAGAATTTCGAGACCCGGGGATGTAATTTGGAATATTCAGAGTGTATCTACGTGTGTGATTGGAATTATTTCGACGTTGATTGTTCAGAATTCGAATGCCACAGTCCTCTATTTATAGCTGAATTTTGGTCAACCTTGCGCACCGTAAGGCCCGTATTGTTACGATGCGTAAGGCATAAAACTAGCCTATAGGGTAGCCACGATTGGGACTAGCTCAGCTGACTCTACCATTTCAAATTTCAGTTATGTGACAACGTTTAAAGTGGATAATCGTCCACTAGGGTTTATCCCCCCTTTAGTTTTAGGGGCCCTAATCCTGATTCCGATTATTCTGAAAATTTTAGGGTTTGTGCGGAATCACTTGGGTGTCTTAATTAGGTTTTCCTAATGATCAATTTAAAGTAATAATTAGGACTTTTTAGTGAGAGTTGTTACATTCTCCCTGCCTTAATAAAAAATCTCGTCCTCGAGATTTACTGGAATAAATGTGGATATTTTCGCTTCATTTCTGATTCCAGCTCCCAAGTGTATTCAGCTCCTCTCTTTGAATCCCACTTTACTTTGACAAAAACTAGTCGTTTGTGTTTGAGAAACTTGATCTTTCGATCCTCAATTTGAAGAGGTTTCTCAATAAATTTCAGCTTTTCGTTTACTTCTATATCTCGAAGAGGTACTACCAGTGATTCATCTGATAAACATTTCTTGAGATTGGATACATGAAATACATCATGTACTCCTGCTAATTCTTCTGGTAGTCGTAAACGATAAGCGACTGGTCCTATACGTTGGATCACTGAAAATGGTCCTACATACCTTGGACTTAACTTTCCTTTCTTTCCGAATCTGACTACTCCTTTCCAAGGAGAAACTTTCAATAGTACTTTGTCTCCAACTTGGAATTCAAGTGGCTTGCATCTATTGTCTGCATAACTCTTCTGGCGATCTCGAGCCGTCTTCAGCCTTTCCTTGATTTGAGTAATCTTATCAGTTGTTTCTTGCACTATTTCAGGACCTGATAATTGACTTTCTCCTATTTCTGCCCAACAAACTGGAGTTCTACACTTTCTTCCATATAATGCTTCAAATGGGGCAGTTTCAATGCTTGAATGATAACTATTGTTATAGGAGAATTCAATTAATGGTAAATGATCATCCCAACTTCCACCAAAGTCTATTACACATGCTCGGAGCATGTCTTCTAGAGTTTGGATCGTTCTTTCACTTTGCCCATCTGTTTGAGGATGATATGCAGTGCTTAGGTTTAGTCGAGTTCCCATTGCTTGCTGAAAACTTTTCCAGAAATGGGAAGTAAAACGACTATCCCTATCCGAAACAATGGAGAGTGGAACTCCATGTAAGGATACAACTTCATCTACATACAATTTAGCCAGTCTTTCCATACTAAAGGTTTCTTTCATTGGTAAAAAGTGAGCTGATTTGGTTAATCGATCCACAATTACCCAAATAGCATCATTACCTTTTCTGGTTTTGGGTAACTTAGTAACAAAATCCATTGTTATAAGTTCCCATTTCCACACTGGCATCTCTAACTGTTGTAGTAGTCCTGAAGGTTTCTGATGTTCTGCCTTAACTTGTGAACAAGTAAGACATTTAGAAACATATCTTGCTATATCCTTTTTCATTCCTATCCACCAAAAGTTCTTTCTTAAATCTTGGTACATCTTATTGTTTCCTGGGTGTATAGTATACCTAGATTTATGAGCTTCTTCTAAAATCTTAGGTCTTAAGTCTCCCTGCTTAGGTACCCAAATTCTACTTTTGTGGAATCTCCAAATTCCATCTGCTCCTTGTTCTAATTCCTTGATTCTTCCTTTCATTCCTTCAGCATCATCCTTGATTGCTGTAGTTTGAACATTCTTCAATTGTTCCATTAAATCTATTTGTAGATTTAATCTGAGAGCACGAACTCGTCTCTGTTTCTCATAATACTTACGACTTAAGGCATCTGCAACTACATTCGCCTTTCCTTCGTGATACTGAATATCACAGTCGTAGTCACTTAGGATTTCCATCCATCTCCTTTGCCTCATGTTTAACTCTTTTTGCCCAAATATATATCTTAAACTTTTGTGGTCTGTGTAGACAGTAAATTTACTTCCGTAAAGATAATGTCTCCAAATCTTAAGGGCAAAAATTACGGCTCCTAATTCTAAATCATGAGTCGTATAGTTTTCTTCGTGCTTTTTCATTTGCCTTGATGCGTATGCAATTACCTTCTTGCGTTGCATAAGCACACATCCAAATCCTAATTTTGAAGCATCACAATATACTTCAAAATCTTCAGTTCCTTCTGGTAAGGCTAAGATTGGAGCATTGGTTAATTTCTGCTTTAATATTCTAAAGGCTTCTTCTTGCTTTGGTCCCCATTCAAACTTAACTGCTTTACAGGTTAGCTTAGTTAATGGTACAGCTATCTTGGAAAAATCCTTAATAAACCGTCTATAATACCCAGCTAAACCTATAAAACTTCTTATTTCCATTGCTGTTTATGGAACCTTCCAATTGGTAATTGCTTCTATCTTAGCAGGATCTACGTGAATACCTTCGTGATTTACCATGTGTCCTAAGAATTGCACTTCTTGTAACCAAAATTCACATTTCGAGAATTTGGCGTACAACTTTTCTTTTCTTAACAAAGTTAAGAGTGCATGAAGATGTTCACAATGCTTTGTCTGACTTTTGGAATAAATAAGTATATCGTCTATGAAAACAATTACAAATTTATCCAAGTACGGTTTACAGATCCTATTCATCATGTTCATAAATGCTGCAGGTGCATTTGTTAATCCGAAGGGCATGACTGTAAACTCGTAATGACCATACCTAGTTCTGAAAGCAGTTTTAGGTATGTCTTCTTCTTGTACCTTCAATTGATGATATCCGGAGCGCAAATCTATCTTAGAAAAATATCTAGCCCCTTGCAGTTGATCAAAAAGATCATCAATCCTAGGTAATGGGTATCGATTCTTAATTGTGACTTTATTCAATTCTCTATAATCAATACACATTCTCATTGAACCATCTTTCTTCTTTACAAACAACACTGGCGCTCCCCAAGGGGATGAGCTAGGTTGTATGAATCCTTTACTTAGTAATTCATCTAATTGCTTCTTTAGTTCTAACATTTCGGTAGGAGCTAACCGATATGGTGCCTTGGCTATCGGTGTAGTTCCAGGTATTAGATGAATTCTAAATTCTACTTCCCTGTCTGGAGGTAATCCCGGTAAATCTTCTGGGAATACATCAGGATATTCTGAGACTACTGGTATTTCCTTAAGATCTTTACCCTTAGTGCTAATGATTACCGAAATCATATACACTATTCCTTGTTTTCGTTCATAATTAGCAACTTTCATTACTGATATGAACTTCATGGGCTTACGTGGTTTATCTCCTGTAATCCTAATCACTTCTCCGGTGGGTGATTGAATTTCTATGGAATTCTGATCACAAAGGATTCTAGCATGGTTGGCTACTAACCAATCCATTCCTAATACAACATCAAATTCAGCTAAATTCATCGGCAATAGTTTTGCAGAGAATTTATGTCCTAAAAGTTCTATGTTTCCTTCTTGCAAGACTTTATCTATTTTAACTGAATTTCCGTCTGCTGTTTCAACTGTAAAAATCTGCCTAATATGGGTTAAAGGTAAACTAAGAGCTTGGCAGAATAAAGTATTTATAAAACTTTGGTTTGCACCAGAGTCAAATAATACTTTTGCGTACACGTTGTGAACTAAGAACGTACCCGCTATCACATCCGGAATGAGTTCTGCTTCTTGAGTGGTCAGCTGAAAGGCCCTGGCATTCTTCTTAGTAGTTCCTTCGGTCGCCTTGGGTTTGTTATCTACTGGCTTAATCAATTTAGGACATTCTGTTTTATAATGCCCCGCTTCTCCACAGTTAAAACAGATTACGGTCTTCTTTTTGCAGTTTTCTTCACGATGTCCTACAGTTTTGCAAAAATTGCAAGTGATATCGCATCTTCCATAATGTTTCTTTTTGCATTTCCTGCAGAATGACGGAGCTGGAGATTGCCCTGTTCCTTTTCTCTTGAAGCTGTTATTATTACCCACACGAAATCCTTGGGTAATTTTCTGAGCTAGTTCCTTTTTCCTATCTTCATCTCTTGTGCGCACCAGTTCATCGGTTAGAGTATTAGCTAATTCTACCGCATCATCAATAGTGCGAGGTCTCGCAGCTTTAACAATATTGCGGATTTCGCTAATTAGCCCCCAAATATAGCGAGAAATGAGTACCGGTTCTGGCGAAGCCAGTGTTGGTACCACTCTAGCATATTCAAAGAATATCGAGGTATAACCGCAACAATCTACACCCATCATCCGATGATTTAGAAACTTATTCGTCATCTGTTCTTTTTCATACTCGGGACAGAATTTTCTTTCCACCAAACCCTTAAATTCTTCCCAAGTCATAGCATAAGCTATTACTCTTCCTTTTGATTGTAACACAGTGTTCCACCATTCGAGTGCTCCTTCTTTGAAGAGATTTGATGCGTACATGACTTGATCATCTTTACCACATTTACTTATTGCAATGACTGCTTCGGTTTTCTCTAACCAACGCAGTGATGCAGTTG
The DNA here is from genome assembly GCA_030545235.1 of Helianthus tuberosus. Lineage (NCBI taxonomy): Eukaryota > Viridiplantae > Streptophyta > Magnoliopsida > Asterales > Asteraceae > Helianthus > Helianthus tuberosus. The sequence goes on from CM060418.1 coordinate 194,435,110, forward strand.
CTCCTTCATTGCCTGCAAATTCAGTGGGTTTACAAGCAAGGAATTCTTTGAAAGTGCAACCAGGCGTTGCAGTTTTCATTTTCTTGGGTAATGGAGCTTGATGTGGTTCCCTATTATGATTAACATGATTATTGCCTCCATTTACACTATTACTGAAGTTATCTTCAGTAATCTGTTTACTAGGGACAATTTGTTGCGGTTCGATTGGATTCTTTATAGCAGCAACGAATGCTGGAATAGCATTGGCTATCCCTTGAGCAACAATGTTTTCGATATCTTGCCGAGTCATATATTGATCTCTTGAATGTTGCTCAGACTGATTAACTTCATTTATAGGTTCATTACCACTGTTTGCCATCTGATAATGTATATATAAATTTTATTAGTATCTGCTAAATAACAATTATATACAAACAATCAGAAAATTTTACAATACAGTTATAGTCAAAACAATCGATTTCTCGATTTCATTTTATATCTAATATAGTATGCATCATTACACACCAATATCTTACAGAGTTTTATTCGTTATTTACAGGCTAATTTTACTATTACTATTATACAACCACCGTTTTACCATCGTACTATCTCTCGTCACTTGCCGTTCTAAAAACGCAGTTCCCTCTCATCGTACTTCCAGGCAATTTGTCCCCCTATTTCCCTGATTCTACTTCCCGCATCAAACAACTCTTCACCAAAGTGGCGAAGTTCAGCCATGTTTTCATTACTCATGGGTGGATTAGGTAGGGGTTCTGGATCGAATTGTGGAAGAAAGGAATAAGGATCGTTGACAATATTTTGAAATTGCCAATCGTTCGTCCACCATTCGTCCATTCCTATGGGTTGGGAGTGGACTATTGGGTCTGGAATTGCTGGTTCCCAATTCATAGGGAGTTGGTTCTCAAGAGGATAATTAAAAATATTAGTATTGACAGGCTGAATAGTTTAACAGCTTGCCAATAGGAAATCTATCTCATCTTGAAAAGTCCTTTCCTGGTTTGGATTGGAGCTCTCTCCGATTTCTATCTGAGTTGGTCTAGAGCCTTGCCCAACTTCCATTACTATTTCTTTAGGACCTTCCTCCATCTGCATTCCTATCTCCTTAACCTCTTCCTTGGTTTTAGTTTCCATTTCCTGCTGTTTCGAACTTTCTCCGGTTATAATTTCTTTTCCCTTTTTCAAAGGATTATTTATTTTGGGAAGTTTTGTAGCTGGCTTTTTCTTACGTATACGATTTCCCCACACGTAATTCTTTCTTTTCTTTCGTTTTGGCTTGTTCACAGGTGGAGCACTGAATTCTACAGGTTGTTCTATATCAGGAAAGTATCCAGTAAATTCTTTGAAAACTTCGATATTCACCGGGTAAAGATTAAGGTTCTGAAAGGCTTCAGATATCCCACTCATGCTGATGTAGCATATATGCAAAATGCATAAAATACTAAGTTAAAATTTATAAATAACCGTTTAATTTATTACATACTGTATACTAATTTATTACAAAGATAACTGAAAAACACACTTAGGGTTTTGAAATTTTATTTATTGCACAGGGTTTCTAGATTATAAGGGTAAGGTACTAAACTTTAAAATATCTAAAGATTTATATTTTCTGCTACTGTGGCTAGCATATATAAATTTGCCCATTTCTCATCTAGCTTATCTTCCCAAGGTGATTTATCAATTAATTCCTGGGTTTCCCGTTTAATCTTCTTTTCTCGGATTTTCTCTTTACTTTTCTTAATAATCATCTCCCTCCTTCTAGGAGAAAGTGATTCCTCGTATTGTGCCTTTCGCACAAATATTCCTTCTTCAGGAATTTCAATCTGATTCGAGGATTTGGTTCGGGATGAACTTCCCTTCTCATTGGATGATCTATCTAATTTAAGATAGATACTTGACAGCTTTTGCTTACCCATACTGTAACTAACAAATAATCAGTTAATAACACAAATAATCACATAATAGTAATCAGGAAAAATTAAGTATTTCTAAATACTTAATTAGCTTAACCCAGTGGCTCTGATACCACCTTTTTCTGTCACGACCCCTGACCCGGTTTGACCCGTTTCAGGAGCCGCGAGACAGAAATCCCGTGGTATTTATTTAGTTGAGTTTAACAGCGGAAGTTTATTTAACAGGATCGTTTAAAGCTAAAATTTTCCCGATTTATTTTATTTCACAATTCGGGATAAAACCCCGGTAATTTACAATATTATATTTTTACTACGAAATCGTGATGTTACAAAACTTATTTCTTTATTTTATAATGAGCCACTATCTTAAGCTTGAAATGCTCCCCAGCACTTTTCCTGAATTACAACAGATCACCTGAAACATGTTTGAAAAAGGTTTTGTCAGCGGGAAATACTGAGTGAATCATTCTATTTACTAAAATGACACATTTGTTATAAATTACAGTATTAAGAGCGATTACAATGTTTCTGATATCAAACCAACTACCCACGGTATTTGTCACTCGACCGAATCTGTGACTCTGGTCATATCCCCCAATTGGCTGCCCCAATGGTGACGATTATCAAGTAATGTATACAAAACCCCACATACCGGCTGTAACTTGGTGATTACAAAGACTTAATCCCCGTAATTATAACTTTGAAAATAACATGCTTTTATAAACAATTTTGATAAAAAGAGAGAATGACTCACATTGCTGATTTAATACGGACAGAGTTTACTCTATGGATTAGCCTTGTTAACCTAATTTAAATAACAATGCACACAAAACTGGGTTAGTAATCAATCCAGCATTTACGATAACTCACGAGATCAAATTCTCACAACGAACGACAAAGTGCGATACTTCATCCATCGAATTAACGACGAACGACAAAGTATAACCCTAATGTGGGCGGCACTTAAACATCCATTGGATATATTGATCGTCGGAAAATGAATCGTAGCAGCGATTGTGCTAATACCCTGTTTTGCGGCAGAATTTCGAGACCCGGGGATGTAATTTGGAATATTCAGAGTGTATCTTCGTGTGTGATTGGAATTATTTCGACGTTGATTGTTCAGAATTCGAATGCCACAGTCCTCTATTTATAGCTGAATTTTGGTCAACCTTGCGCACCGCAACATTTAAAATCTTACGGTGCGTAAGGGTCCTTGCGCACCGTAAGGCCCGTATTGTTACGGTGCGTAAGGCATAAAACTAGCCTATAGGGTAGCCACGATTGGGACTAGCTCAGCTGACTCTACCATTTCAAATTTCAGTTATGTGACAACGTTTAAAGTGGATAATCGTCCACTAGGGTTTATCCCCCCTTTAGTTTTAGGGGCCCTAATCCTGATTCCGATTATTCTTAAAATTTTAGGGTTTGTGCGGAATCACTTGGGTGTCTTAATTAGGTTTTCCTAATGATCAATTTAAAGTAATAATTAGGACTTTTTAGTGAGAGTTGTTACATTGGCTCATATGCAAACCATCCCTTGGCACACCACCTCTCTCACACTTCACCCACCACCCACCACCCACCACCATCCCAACACCATCATCCATTGTCCATCATAGAGTGTGTGAGTCGTCTCGGGATCCAAGATTGATCGTAAAAATTCTTGACAATCAAAGGCCATGTTTGCCTAAGTCTCTTACATCACTTGGTGAAGACAAGTGTCTAGTGTAATACTTTTTATATTTAATCTTTTCGCACTTTTTACTTGGTTATGTATTAATGACTTTAATAACTAGTTTCTTATGTTGAAGGTGATTCTTCCTTATCGTTTGTCCGTGGTGTCTTGGCATTATTTTACTGTCTACATAAAATAAAAGATTTTCACCATTCATATCTCCACGGTCTATATGGAGGTATGTTGGCTACCTGGTCGGGGGTTAAGGGAACGGTTTGGTAAGAGTCTTGCCTTGTTCAGTGTATAGATCCAGCAAGGACATGGGTCAAATTTAGTAGGACCTCCTTCAATACCCACCGGTATTGGATGGCGGGGGTCCAAACTCTTTGATCCCCTCATATGTAAGCTACTATTAATACCTTAACCCGACTACTTAAGACTGTATCCCTGCTGACTCAGACTACTAAGCCGAGGGTAACGTCACCTTCAAAAGAGGGGCCTGCCATAATATGCATTAATAACTTAATTAATTATCTTTCAATAATCCAACCCTTTAGGATTGTATCCTTGCTGACTCAAACTACTGGGTTGAGGGTAACGTCACCTTCAAAAGAGGGGCCTACTACAATAACTAAGATAATCTCTTAAATAGTGCAAAAGTGCGGAAATAATCAAATGTTACACTAAACACGAGTCGGAGTCAAGTGATTCATCTTGTCTATCTGTTTTTATTTTTATTTTTCAGCATTTTAGTTAGTTTTTATTTTTTTCTAGTTTAAAACCTTTTTCTAAACTTTTGATTTGATTAGACGTTGAGGATAAACCGGTACTAAAAGTTCTTGTGTCCTTGAACGACCTCGGTATCTTGCCAACACTATACTACGCTCACGATGGGTGCACTTGCCCATATGTGTGTTTATTGTTAGTAAATACCGTGTTTTATAAATTTAAAACTTGGCTAAAAAGTGTTAGAAAGGGCTTAACATATACATTAAAAACTAATAACACTCACGCACATCAAGTTTTTGGCGCCGTTGCCGGGGACACAAGGATTTTAAGAAAGTTGGGAATCAACGGCCTAATCGTTTTTCTTATTTTTTCTGTTTTTTTTTTAGGATTTTTCTTAGTTTTTCAGTTTCTGCAGAGCTCAGCACGGTTCGTACCTGGTCGGACATGGGTCGTGCCCAGCATTGTTACTGGCAGTTTTTATTTTCCGAGTTACAGAGAGCTGAGCACGGGGCCGTGTCCAATTCCCCAGTAACAGGGATCCGGAAAACAATCACTGTATCTCCGACCACGGGCCGTGTTCGCTGAGCACGGGGCCGTGGTGAACCTTCTGACCAACGTTCTTTTCTGTTTTTATTGCAGGACTTGGAACCCAGGCGCCACATTTGAACTTCCTACGTAGTGTATGAGCTCTAGTTCTAGTAGAGACATAAAAGAACCTCTAGAAGAACCCGAACGCTTTCTCAGAAAAAGACTTAAAACTAAAAACCAAGAGAAAGTTTCAGGGGAGGGACCCACTTCCAATGGCGGACCAACGTACCCTCATGGATTTCCTACGACCCACTGTAGGTAATCTCGGCACCGCTATCAATGCACCGAATGTCGAAGCTAATAATTTTGAACTTCGGCCACATTTGATACAAATGCTTCAAAACTCCGCAACCTTCCATGGGCTTGCGGACGAGGATCCCCATCTACATATTACTAATTTCTTAGATATATGTGATACCTTTCGGATCATTGGAGCATCAAACGACGCCATCCGCCTTTGGATGTTTCCATTTTCACTAAAAGACCGAGCTAAGGCTTGGCTTAATACCCTCCCAGTTGGCTCGGTAAACACCTGGGATGAACTAGCCCAAAAGTTTCTATATAAGTATTTCCCTCCTGCTAAAACGGCTAAATTAATGACTGAAATTAATACATATTCACAAGAAGATGGGGGATCCTTATATGAAACTTGGGAAAGGTTCAAGGAGCTACTAAGAAAGTGTCCTCATCATGGTCTTGCGGTATGGCAACAAGTATCCACTTTCTACAATGGGTTGTTGCCACACACAAGACAAACACTTGATTCTAGCTCCGGGGGACTTTTAGGTAATCGTCGCCCAAATGAAATATATAATCAAATTGAGGAAATTGCTCAAACCAATTTTCAATGGCACACTCCCCGAGGAAATAAATCTATTGCCCCAGGCGCCCATAAGGTTGATGAAAGCACTTCTTTACAAGCCCAAATCGAGGCCCTTTCTTCAAAAATCAAAAAGTTAGAAATGACAAAAACGGTCTCGGTTATGGCTTGTGAAGGGTGTGGTGGGCCACATGAAAATTGGAGTTGTATGAAAGAATTAGATGATCAAACGGAAACGGTGAACTACATTGATAACAGACCTAGGCCGTCGGGTCCTCCAACGGGTACCTACAACCAAGGATGGCGTAACCACCCAAACCTTGGTTGGAGAGATCCCGGTAATAGTAGTAACCCACAAAACCAAGGAACTAACTTTCAACAACCACAAAATTTTTCTCAACAACAAGGTAGACGAGAAAGGCTTGAAGATATTGTATCTCGCCTCATCTCCGACACCGAAAAGAAAAACTCGGATCGATTTCAACAATTGGAATCGAATTTTAGAAATCAACAAGCTAGCATTCAAAACATTGAAAAACAATTAAATCAAATAGCTCAAAATTTCTCCGAGAGACCACAAGGAGCGTTACCGAGTAATACCGAAACCAACCTAAAGGCGCAAGTACATCTCATAACGTTGAGAAACGGTACCGTGGGTCCAGAAGAGGCTCCACTTCCACAAACTGAAAGAAGCCAATCTAGCCAAACCACAACTCCACCAGCGCCCCAACTAGAAAAGGCTTCTCCACCAGTTCAAGAGCCTACTAAGACTCCTCCTGTTCCATACCCCGGTCGGTTAATTCCTCAAAAGACCGATGAGCAATTCGCAAAGTTCGAAAATTTACTAAAACAATTGCATGTTAATATTCCATTTATTGAAGTCCTAACTCAAATGCCTAAATATTCAAAATTTATGAGGGACTTCCTCACTCATAAAAGGAAAATTGAATCATTGCAATTAGTTAACTTAGGTGAAGAATGCTCAGCCTTACTACTCAACAAGCTCCCGCAAAAGAAGCTTGACCCTGGAAGCTTCACAATTCCTTGCTCGATTGGGGAATCCCCCATTCGTAATGCACTAGCCGATCTCGGGGCAAGCATCAACCTCATGCCCTCATCAATGTTCAATCGACTCGGCTTAGGAAAAACAAGTCCTACAAAAATAAGCATACAACTCGCCGATAGATCCGTCAAATATCCACAAGGTGTCGCTGAAAATCTATTGGTCAAGGTCGGAGAATTTGTCTTTCCGGCCGACTTTGTCATACTAGATATGGAGGAGGATACCGAAATACCACTAATCCTAGGAAGGCCATTCCTAGCTACGGCCCAAGCAGTGGTAGATATGAATGATGGAACACTAACATTAAGGGTTGGGGACGAGGAAGTAAAGTTTGGAGTCGGAAAAAGAGTAGAAGACGAAGACCCGGTCAACTACATGAAGGTCATTGACTCAAGCTTTGATGATGCTCTCCGACGGTGTAGCATGGGATGCAAAACATCCCACTTGGGTAACATATGACCAGGCTTTGGGTATAGCCAAGGACCCTTATAAACGTGGCGCACCACTGAGGCATTCCGCGGAACTATCCTTAGTTTAGTTTAGATTAATTTTTATGTTTTCTAGTTTAGTTTTAATTTTCAGGAATAAAACACACTCGGGATGGTGAAGGATAACAAGGGAAACTTGGACCAGCACCCCATGCACGAAAACAGGGCCATCCGACGAACTTTCTTCATTACAGCAAGTTCAGCACGGGCCGTGCCCGCCCAACACGGCCCCGTGCTGCACAGTCTGCAGAAAATACCCAGTTCAGGTAAACTGGACACGGGCCGTGTTCACCCAACACGCCCCCGTGTCGAGGCTTCTGTTTCTTTTGTTCAACTTTTTGGCACCTGAACACGGGGCCGTGCCCGGACACCACGGGGTCGTGTCCAGACGCCCAGTAACATAAAATTTTGCTTTTTCACACCTTTTTACACATTCAATCAACCTAAAAAACTTATTTTTGGGACACATTGAGGACAACGTGTAATTTAAGTGTGGGGGATGCTAAAACTTTGAATCTTGCAAGTCCTAATTACAAGCCTTACACAAAACTCTATTGGAACTGCTAATCACCCCAAAAATTTTTCAAAAATTTTCATTTTTTTTACTTGTCTAGGTTTAACTTGGGAATTTCAAATTCTAAAAAGGTTATATTTTTACAAATTTACAACCGATAGCGTCGTGATAAAAAGAACCAACATAAGAAAATTATGAATAGGCATGACAAGCTTAGTTAAAATTTAATTATATATACTTGATCACATAAAAACCCATTCCCACAAAAGTGAGTTTTGAGCCTTTGTTGAGCATACAAATACATATCTTTAAACTAAATGCTCATTTTTCGTTTCTTGTGTGAATAGCCGCTTGGTTCTTACAACTCTAGAACTTGCCACAACGATACATTCCCGGTCCTTACCAACTTAAACCCGAGTAAGTAAAATGATGGAGGCATTAGGACTAACCCTTTTTTTATTTCTACACCATTATTTTTCTTTTTTTTACCACCTACCCAAATTCCCCCTAGTTAACCCCTTTAAGTCTAAACCTTTTCATTTCTTAACCCAAACCAAAAACCCTTTCACCCACCAAAACCTTTTTTTATTTTTAACCCTTTGTTTTAGTAACAAGCTCGGTTTTTCATATAACTTTCAAAAAAAAAAAAATTGTTGATGAAGCAAAAGAAATAAACAAGCAAGTTTATTAAAAATAAATTTGTTTGAATCATGGCTTCATCAAAATAAAAATTGCAAAAAAAAAAAAAAAAAAGTCTTTCGAAAACCGATGCTTTTTACGCTTTTCGCCCTTTTTCTACTAACCACTAACCCAACCACCTACCTTTAACCCAAGCCTAACCCTTCACCCAAAAATCCTCTTAATATTTACAAAGGTATATAGTTAAAAAGGAGAAGGATTGATTGCTTGGCAAGCCTATGGTAGTAGTAAGTTTCATGCCGCTCTCGAGTGATTCACTAAAATACATCTTCGGCCGAGTGTTGAGTGATCCCCCGTGAGGTATGTGAACTTGTATATAAATAGAATTTTAAAAAGGCATGTTATGCCCTAATAAGTAATTTATCTTATGAAAAGTTTTAAATAAATCATGACGAATAGGATTGTAAATAAATAAAAATAAAAAATAATAAAGAATTTTGGAAATCCCGACACTCTATGACAAGCCCAAAAACCTTCTCTTCTACCCATTCCATTTGGGAGTGTAAAGCCACATTATAAATAGTTTTGCTTGAGGACAAGCAAAGATTCAAGTGTCGAGGTATTTGATGTGTGCAAAATGCAACATATAAATTACATCAATTGTGGCATAAAACTAACCCTTTTTAGTACTAATGTTGGAAAAAGTGTGCTTTTGTCTTCCTTTTGTATTTTCAGGATTAAATGAGCTCAAATTAACAAAAGAAGCAAAAAGGCAGCTAAATCTAACATAAATACAAGAAAAGGAACAAACGTGGCATGCCCGACCTCCCCGAAAGCATCTTCCCAAGCAAAACAAGAGAACAGAAGGCTGAACACGCCCCGTGCTCAGAGAACACGGGGGCGTGCCCAAGTGTCAGCATAAAAGACAAAGCTGTAGAAGCTTCCATCGCCCACCACGGGGCCCTGCTCAACGGACACGGGGCCGTGGTCAACTATAAGATTCGCATAATCCAGGCAAATCTTGATAGTATAGATATGCTTCTGCACACGGGGTCGTGCCCAGTGGACACAGGGCCGTGGTCAACTAATACAGACAAGAGAAATTAATGAAGACAGAGAAGGAGGATGGACACGGGGCCGTGCCCGAGCTACTGTTCAGGCTATAAATAGGGGTGCTTGGCTCATTTGCAAACCATCGCTTGGCACGCCACCTCTCTCACACTTCACCCACCACCCACCACCATCACAACACCATCATCCATTGTCCATCATAGAGTGTGTGAGTCGTCTCGGGATCCAAGATTGATCGTAAGAGTTCTTGACAATCAAAGGCCATGTTTGCCTAAGTCTCTTACATCACTTGGTGAAGACAAGTGTCTAGTTTAATACTTTTTATTTTTAATCTTTTTGCACTTTTTACTTGGTTATGTATTTATGACTTTAATAACTAGTTTCTTATGTTGAAGGTGATTCTTCCTTATCGTTTGTCCGTGGTGTCTTGGCATTATTTTACTGTCTATATAAAATAAAAGATTTTCACCATTCATATCTCCACGATCTATATAGAGTTATAGATCCTGCAAGGACCTGGGTCAAATTTAGTAGGACCTCCTTCAATACCCACCGGTATTGGATAGCGGGGGTCCAAACTCTTTGATCCCCTCATATGTAAGCTACTATTAATACTTTAACCTGCCTACTTAGGACTGTATCCGAGGGTAACGTCACCTTCAAAAGAGGGGCCTACCATAATATGCATTAATAACTTAATTAATTATCTTTCAATAATCCAACTCTTTAGGATTGTATCCTTGCTGACTCAAACTACGGTGTTGGGGTAACGTCACCTTCAAAAGAGATAATCTCTTAAATAGTGCAAAAGTGCGGAAATAATCAAAGGTTACACTAAACACGAGTCGGAGCCAAGTGATTCATCTTGTCTATCTGTTTTTATTTTTATTTTTATTTTTCAGCATTTTACTTAGTTTTTATTTTTTTCCTAGTTTAAAACATTTTTCTAAACTTTTGATTTGATTAGACGTTGAGGATAAACCGGTACTAAAAGCTCTTGTGTCCTTGGACGACCTCGGTATCTTGCCAACACTATACTACGCTCACGATGGGTGCACTTGCCCATATGTGTGTTTAGTGTTAGTAAATAACGTGTTTTATAAATTTAAAACTTGGCTAAAAAGTGTTAGAAAGGGCTTAACATATACATTAAAAACTAATAACACTCACGCACATCACTTCCCATACAACCATTTACTTTCCATTCCTACCGAACATACCTGTGATGATTATCATGGTCTCACGAGTGTCATATGCTTCTTGCGCACTGGCCAGGCGCGCAATCCACATACTAGTCTCGTGCCTTCATGTAATCATCACCTTATGCTCGAAGATGTGGGTTTCAGTTCATACAACATCTTTAAATGTTAACCAAGTCAATATCATTGTCTTTTGTTTGAAAATCAAACCTCGTGTTTCAATCTGGATCCCGCCAAAGCAAAATCAACGTCATTCATTTATCATTAATCCTTTCTCGGGTGACTCTCCCAATACTGGTACTCATACTTATTAAAATTGTGTACCTGGGATCCGATAGTACAATCGGTGCTTACTCCAGATTGCATCTTGGATCACCCTTCTTATTTATCCAAGCTTACCTTACATACACCACACAATTAGCTTCTTCATTTAAGTGTACATATACACATTTTCATTCGATTTTACCTTCGGGTCTTGATCGAGTCTCCGATTGTACGGTTCATATCACAAGAGCACGCAAGTTTGAGTTCAAGTACTTACCTATGTGTACTTGATTTCGCTCAAACCAGGGCTCTGATACCAACTTGTAACACCCTAGTTTGAAAACAAGATTTAACCGTTTAATTAGCAGCGAAAAAACGGTCCCTAAATTTTTTTTACTAATACTCACAAACAACGTATATCCTTACTGAAATCTTTTTGAAATGTTATCTAGGCGTTACAATGCTTTCTTTTTACATGGCATTTATAACCTATTTAATGAATCATCCATCCTTGCTTGACTCGTACAACCAAATCTTCAGACCCGATCTTCAATCTCATATTTGACTAGACCTGTGAACCTGTGGACATCGATCATCACAATTTGAATTAGCAAAGCTAAGTGAGGGTTTTTAGTATTCTATACATACATTTGTTACTTCTTCATAACCAGTATTTGTCAAATATCCATACATGTACTAGCATTAAGTGTTAGAGTGCTTACTATCATAGCTAAACAAAATCGAATGCATGACTAGTTTGTTTCTGCTTTCAAATCTTCATGAACAAATTCCCTTCATGCATACCTGAACTTGCTAATCCATCTTAGCATATCCAAGCGTCAGAAAACACAACCATGAGCATTTAAATCGCAGACGGTTCAGTACTCAGGCTTGTACCTCAACACCATGATTAAACACACACATATAATGATACGTTCTAAACTTCCATTCTAGTACATAAGTGTTATTCCATATGTCTTTTGAGATTATGTTTATGTTGAGTGATCATTCTAATCTAACCAAATGGATTCCGAACACAACATCTTAACATTTCAACTTTACTTGAATATTTAACTCATATGGCCAATGAATTACTACATGAAATACCATACTTCCATTATCAAATAATTGAGCAACATGATTTTAATTTTATCGTTCATCATGGACTTTCAATAAGTACAATAAGATAGCATATGTTATGTGTTCATAAACTTAATAAAATAGAAAGTAACAACTCATACCAAAACATGTATTAACCACTCACCTTTGCCCGTAGGAAAACGTAATTGATCGTATACGCGGATTTTCTTGTAGCCGACATACAACGAGATCCACTTATGTAGTTGTGTTTATTTTTGCATCACAAACATTTCTACGGTCTCGGATTTCGTATAAAACTCCATTAAATCATCCATGCATCACAATCAAGTTCCTGCTTTTCGCACAAATAAACTGTAACAAACTGATCATTTTCAAAACCATAATTACTAACATCTGATCGGAATTTCCTTTGGTATGATCGAAGATTCATGTCTTCAAAAGCTACTGTCAAAATTTTAGCTCAATCCAACGGTCGGATCTCCTGGAATAACTCAACCTTTATGACTGCATTTTCAGTTCCGAAAATTCAAACTGCTACGATTTGAGCTGTAAATCACCTACCTCTGGTACACATTTCGTATTTCCAACCGTTGGATGTTAACATTAATAAGTCCGAAAGCTACTATAAAAATTTGGGCTCGATCCAACGGTTGGTTTTCCTGTACCAGCCACTTCTTTTAGACCGCACAAAATAAAACGAAAATCACATAGACGAATCTAACTTTTCGACATCTAAAAACGACTTTAACTTGAGATTTTTGAGAAAAAAAGAGCTTACCATTGCATTCTTATCATCGCGAGGTGGTTTCAGGTTGAAACCCGCAACTCCGACCTCCACCGGCCGCCGCAAACCGTCATCGGACCACCATTAGACCACCACTTTCTTTCTCTCTCTAGTTTTATGCATTTCTCTCTCTAACTCCAGCCATTTTTGTCACAAATGAGCCGAAAGTTGCCTTTTTATACATTCAACTTTTAGATAATTGCAACATACACCCTCAATTTAATTTTTATATAACAATACCCCTTTAAGTTTGGGTAAGCCACAAGATGAGGTAACGGTATTACCCCGAAGCGAACCGGTCATATTTCTCGACTTATATTGCTAAAATACAATCCGTTAAAATATATTGGTACCCAAATTTATTTTCCTCCATTAATAATTCCAAACAAATAATAAAATATTATTTTACAACTTCACTTGAAACGGGATGTTACATAGAATCTCTAGATTATATGAAAAACCCACTTAGTTATACATAAAGGTCTATGGAAATCATACAAACATTCAATTCTTGTTCTAATTTCACATTCAGAAAAGTTCATTACATCATTCCTATCTACAATTTACCTTATAACTTTGAAACATTCTCTAATTGATCATATTTATACAAATTCTTCATACAAAACCCACCAAATTCAGAATTACAACTTATCTTATGTTCAACAAGCTTAGATGATTAGATAAGATTAACATGCATGTGATTAACTTCAGTTTCTTCCTTCTAATTGCGCATATACTGACAACGCCGATAAATCTGCTGAGCGTTAAACGATAACGAACTGACACCGGGCAAAATACTGGCAACGCCGATAAATACGAAGTTTATACGTATAACTTATACTTATGAATGTGGTTTTGCGAAAACATCATGCTTTCGAACGTCACAAAATGAAAACTTGAACGAGAAACGCGACTGCGGGAACGCACCGACAACGAAACGGAAACATCGGGAGTGAAAACGGGCCGTATAAATGTCATTGAACCACACGAAGCGTTAACTGGCCCTGGGCCCAGGCCCACTTGAAACCCTTCATATAAATACCACACTTAACTTTTTCAAAAACCCTAGCCCCCACTTTTCTTTTCAGCCGACACCCCCACTGGTTCCTCTCTTTCTCTCGACATCACCTGCCTCTCTTTCTCTCAAAATTCCGGTGACCGAAGATCGGAATTTCGGCCGTTTTTTCTGACCGTCGCACACCCCAACACCCTCCTTTCTTCTTCTCCGGTCTTTTTCACCCGCACCCCCCTCCTTCTCGGGTCCGGCCGGCCACCAGCCGCGTTCTGATGATGATGATACACTGATGATGATGATGATGATGATGATGTTGATAGACTGGTGATGGGGATGCCGAAGTGAAGTTGACGATGACGGCGGTGGTGTGCCGATGGCGGCGGACACAGGGCTCCGGTAAGTGACTCGGCCTGAAATTTTGTGCTATGTAAGTTTACTCAAACATGAAATTCATAAGGTCATGTCTTGATTTAGATGCCATATTAAATGTAGGCCATGCAACTGTGGGTTTACTTTGGGCTTTAGTAAAAGAAAAACATGTTGGTACCAACAACCTGGTAAAATGCAGGTTGGAAAATGTCACAGGTTTTAAGTAAATGTTATTTTTGAGTCAAAAATATTAACTTGCATACTAGAATTTGTTGGAGTTGGAAAATATGATTATAATAGGTCAAAGGTACTAGTAAACTACTAAACTCAGTGGCACCTTTGTATAAGTGTACGATGGAACTTTGGTATGTTCTATATAATGATATGTGAATATATGATTATATTGTTGTTATATAGTAAGTTGAGTGAAATAGACGTTCGACATAATTTTACCAATTCGATGTTGACCGAGGGTTAATGCGGCAACGCACCGGTCACACATCTAGTATAAATATGTACAAAACTATATTGAAGATGTTGATGCCTATAATTATTTGCTATTAGTTTTCGCTGATGATATTTTAACTTCTACTATTTACATATTTTTAGATGCGGAACAACATGAGAAAGGCTACGAACAATGCCATACATATGTTGCTGAAGGAGTTGATGTTGATTCTTTTAAATAGTTAGGTATTCCATTAGTTTAGCTTTATATATAGATTTTGGAATTGTATGTAGTTTGTAATTTAATGTAGCTTGTTATACATTTAGCAAATAATTGTAATTTGACCGGTTTATTTCCGAATTTAATGTTATTGGGTTGATTTGAAAATGTTCGAATTGGTGTATATATACTTGCTTGATTTGTTCGGGTTTTGAATAGGCTCGAAAACGTCAAATGTTAAGACGGAGTTCATCATATAATATTTAATAATTTTCTAAATATGTATTTTGGATCAAAAGACGGGGTTCATCATCTTTTAAGACTACTTTAAACCACGTCTAGAAACACCGTATTTTAAGACGCGGTATTTTAAGACGGGGTTAGAAACCCCGTCTAGTGTGTATCCGTAGGAAACATGTAGGAAAAAGAATACACAGGTTTCGTTAGAATTGTGTAGGAAACAAAGATAAATTCGTAGGAAATGTGTGGGAAAAATAATACATTCTATTGAAATTGTGTAGGAATTAAGAACATATTTCGTTGGAACTGTGTAGGAAAAAATATTTCCGTAGGAACTATGTAGGAAAAACGAATACATTCCGTTGGAATTGTGTATGAAGAAAAAAAAATTCTATAGGAATTGTGTAAGAAAATTAAAATATATAAAATATATTTAATAAAAATAAATATAATTGATTTAAACACAAAATTTTAAAAAAGTAATGTTTCGTGGGAAATGCGTTGGAAAATTAAGAAAATTAATTCCGTGAGAAATGTGTAGGAGAATTCTAACGAAACATTTGTGTGGGAAATGAGTAGGAGAATTTGTAGGAAATGCATCAGAAAAAAATTACCCACGAGCAAAATTCCCACAGCCCATTTTTGTGGGAAATCCATGGGTAAACGCAGTTACCCACGGATTTCCCACAGAAATTGACGTGGGAATAATAGCAGTTTTCTAGTAGTGTGCTGAATTTTTGTGTATCAAAGTTGAGGGTTTTTCCCTCTATCTCTCTCTATTCACGTACACACACATGACACATACATACATCTGGGCATTTTATTTGTTTTAATCTTGACCCCAAAATCTTCACTTTTGGTCCCTCAAGTTTCATTCACTATTTATTTGATCTTTAATCCTTCTTTCTCTTAATACACGTTTTCTTTATATAAAACAAT
Source organism: Helianthus tuberosus (assembly GCA_030545235.1). NCBI lineage: Eukaryota > Viridiplantae > Streptophyta > Magnoliopsida > Asterales > Asteraceae > Helianthus > Helianthus tuberosus. Next base: position 194,451,191 of record CM060418.1, read on the forward strand.
TAACTAAGTTAAACATTTTTAAACATCATATTTCACATTATATGTTAAAGCTTTTAATGACTTACTAATTAAAGATTATAGCTCAATGCTATTTACCACTTTTCGTTCTATAGTGATAAGTATAAAATAATATCAAGGTGAAATAATAATATATGTGCATTTTGGGGCGTTACAAGTCTACCCCCCTTAAGAAAGGTTTGGTCCCCGAAACCTAGTTACGTTCCAAATAAAGCCGAGTAGTACTTTCGCATTTCATCCTCTAGTTCCCACGTGAGATCCAAGCCATTCTTGTGTTGCCATTGGACTAGCACTTGCTTAATCTCTTTGTTACGAAGGGTCTTTACTTTGGCATATTTTATAGCTACCAGTCTCTCGATATAGTTCATTCTTTCATCCACCTCGATGTCTTCAAGTGGTACGTGAGTTGTTTCGTCCGCAAGGCACTTCCATAATTGTGACACATGAAAGGCATTGTGAATGCCATCTAAAGTTGGTGGCAATTCCAACCGTTACGCTACTTTTCCAATACGAGCTAAAATTTTAAACGGTCCAATGTATCGAGGACCCAACTTTCCTCGTTTACGAAATTGAGTTACGCCTTTCCATGGGGAGACTTTCAACAATACCAAGTCCCCTACTTGGAATTCAATAGGACGCCTCCTTTTGTCCGCAAAGGACTTTTGTCGATCTTGCGCCACTTTTAATCGAGCTCATACAAGATCTATCTTTTTATTAGTTTTCGCTACTACGTCATTGGGAGCAAGTTCTCTTTGTCTCACTTCTCCCCAACATATATGGGTTCTACATTTTCTTCCGTATAACATTTCATATGGCGCCATTTGAATGCTACTTTGATAGCTATTGTTGTATGAGAACTCCACTAATGGTAAGTGGTCGTGCCAGTTTCCCCAAAATCCAAGACACATGCTCTCAAAATATTGACTAATGTTTGAATGGTTCTTTCTGATTGACCGTCTGTTTGAGGATGGTATGCGATACTCAAGTGCAATTTGGTACCCATATCTTCGTGAAACCTTTTCCAATAACAAGAAGTAAATCTGGCGTATCGATCTGAGACAATGGACACGAGTACCCCATGACGAGAGATTAATTCGTTCACGTATATTTCCACTATCCTTTCTGAAGAATAAGTTTCCCGTTTTGGTAGGAAATGGGCACTCTTTGTAAGACGATCAACAGTGACCCAAATGGTATTGTGTCCTTTCTTCATTTTGGGGAGTTTGGTTACCAAGTCCATGGTCACATCTCCCAGTTCCGTATCGGAATCTCTAATGGTTGCATATTTCCATATGGTTTTTGGTGTTCCGCCTTCACTTGTGAGCATTTAGGCATTTGGATACATTCTTGACAATGTCCCGTTTCATTCCCGGCCAACATTATTTTTCTTTCAAGTCCCGCTACATTTTTGTGGCTCCCGGGCGAACCAAGTAGCAGGACTTATGTGCTTCTTCTAGTATTTGAGTCTTTATCTCGCAAAAACATGGTATCCAAATCTGGCAATACCTTGTCTTGATTCCACTTGCGTTGGTTTCAAGCTTGTCGACAAATCCTTTCATCCTTTCACCTTTTGGATCACCCGCATTCAATGACCTAGTTTGGGCCTCCCGTATTGTTTTGATAAGGTTAGGTGTGATTTTCATTCTCATTGACTTCACTCGAAAAGGCGACGAATATTCATTCCGGCTTAAGGCGTCTGCTACGACATTGGCTTTACCAGGATGCTACAGCTTCGTGCTGTTTAAGTTGTCTTGAGACATAGGCAATGACCTTGCCTCATTTCATCAAGATACACCCCAACCCTTGGTGTGATGCATCCGTGTATACCACTAGATATTCTATTCCTTCCAGTAAGGTCGGAGAACTTGACAGTTTTTCCTTTAGCATTTGGAAAGCTTTCTCTTGTTCAACACTCCATGAGAATTTCTCTTCCTTTTTCGTCAATCTGGTTATAGGCAGGGCTATTTTATAGAAATCTTGGATAAATCTTCTATAATAGCCAGCTAAGCCTAGGAAACTTCTCACTTCATTAACTTCTTCGGGGGTAACCATTTAACCACAACTTCTACTTTAGACGGATCTACTAAAATCCCTTTCTCATTAATCACATGGCCCAAGAATTGCACCTCCCTGAGCCAAAACGCACATTTGGAAAACTTAGCGTATAACTTCTCCTTACGAAGTGTCACGAGCACCAAACATAAATGATGAGCATGTTCAGGCTCGCTTCGAGAGTATACCAAAATATTATCTATAAATACTATGACAAATTTGTATAATGTGTTCCGGCATACTTTATTCATTAAATCCATAAATGTGGTTGGAGCGTTAGTTAACTCGGAAGACATTACTAAAAACTCATAATGTCCGTAACGATTTCGAAACGCAGTCTTAGCCACATCTTCTTCCCGTACCCATAACTGGTGATATCCTGAACGCAAGTCGATTTTTGAAAACCAATTTTCCCCTTGTAATTGATCGAAGAGATCAATTATTCTTGGTAAGCGGTATCAATTTTTCACCGTGTGTTTATTGAGCTCACGATAGTCAATGCACATGCGCATAGATCCATCATTCTTCTTCACAAACAGGACTGGTGCTCCCCATGGGGATACACTAAGACGTTTAATGCTCTCGTCTAGGAGTTCTTGCAATTGGACCATCAATTCCTGTACTTCAGTGGGTGTCAATCGGTAAGGGGCTTTGGCTACCAGCTTGGTATTTGGTTCTAACTCAATCCGAAATTCTACTTCTCGTTCAGGTGGAAGTCCCGTCAATTCATCCGGAAACACATCCGGATATTCACTTACAATTCTTGTATCTTCTAATCTTGAAGTATCTTGCTTAGTATCAACCACATAGGCTAGGAATGCCTTACTTCTGTTTTGTACATGCTTAACTGCTTCGACAATGGTACATAGTTTTGTCTCTACTCTTCTTTTCCCGTATATGTTTACCCTCTTCCCTTTAGGAGATATAACATGAATATCTTGCTTTCGAATTGAATTTCCGCATGGTTTCAGGAAAACCAATCCATGCCCACTGCTACTTTGAATTCTCCCAAGATCATGGGAATAAGATCAATATCCAATTCTTCGTCTTCAATATTCTTACATACCTCATGTAACATATAACTTTTGCAATCGACTGTTTCTACTTCTAAAGGTACAGGCATTCTTTATATTTCAAATGAAGGGGAATATATAAATTCATTTAAAAAAATGACCAACTAGCTCGAGTATCAAACAATACATACGTAGGTATAGAGTTTAGCATAAATATACATAATACAACATTCGGGTAAGCCTTTGCTTCTTCCGAAGAAATCTAGAACATTCTTCCTTTAGCCTTAGGGGTTTCTTTCTTCTTTCCTTCCCTATTTGTTCATTGCTTGAGTTTCGGGCATTCTGCCTTAACATGGCCTGATTCGTTACAACTGTAACACACTCTTTTGGGGTTGGGATAATTGTAATATGGATGCCCCTCTTGCCCACAGTTGTAACAACCCCTTCTTCCCATTAAGCATTCGCCTGAGTGGAGATTCCCACACTTCTTGCATGGTGGAAATCCTCCCTTTATACTTTCCTTCTTGCTATGGTCGTGTGTCTTGGGCTTCTTAGGGTGACCTTGAGTTATTCCCTTTTCGACTTGCCTTTTATCTCCTTGTTCCTTTTGCCTCTTCAACTTAATTTCTCTATCACTTGCCCAATTTATGAGCTCATTCAAGGTTTCGCATTTAGAAGGGGTATTGAATTCTCGGTACTCGGCCTTTAACATATCATGGTAATGGTTAATTTTCATCCTCTCCGTTCTTGTAAATTCCTTGCAAAATTTCATCTTGTCAAGGAAGATATTAGTGATTTCATCAGTCGTTTCTCCCTTTTGTCGAAGAAGAAGAAAGTCTTCTTGAATGCGGTCTACTATTGATTGTGGGCAATGATACTTCATAAAGGGTTCCTTGAATTTTTGCCATGTGAGGGTTTGAAGTTTATCCTCACCTATTTCTTTTCAATATCTATCCCACCAATCCTTCGCTTGTCGTTGGAGTTGTCCCGTAGCGAACATGACTTGATCTTCTTTCTCACAATGGCTCCGAATGAACACCCCTTCTATGTTGGAGATCCATCTTTGAAATTCTATTGGATCTATCTTTCCACTATATGATGAGGGTTTGCATGCCATGAATTCCTTATATGTGCACCGATGTGCTTCTTTCTTGCCTTGAACCCCACTTATCATTTCCTTTAGTTCATCCATCTTGCTCGCCATCATGGTCTCTACCACACATAACACTTGGCTTTCTACTTCTTACGCTATACGAGGGATGTTTGCGTCAAGCGAATTTCCTATTTCTTCCGCAATCAGTTTATTTAGTTCATCCTGACGTATTCGTTCCGTTGCATTTGGACTTCCTTCGTCAGTAACCTACAATTACATACTTATGTTAGATGTCATATCACTCATCCCTTGTAACATTCTAGAATATGTATGCTTTCTATATTTCATTCTTATAAGTTAGGAACTCTTATAATTCTTATCTCAAACATTCTCAATGTAAAAATTGGAACATTCATTCACCTATTCAACTACTTCCTAATCATACGTACATTCGTTTTTAATTTTTAAGTTGACATGCTTTGCAATCATAGTTCTGATAGTATTATAGTGTTTTTCAGAAGCTTAACGAGGTGTTGGGATGGGTTTAGGATGTATAATACCAAGAAATAACAAAAACAGCGATCAAACACGTTTGGGAAATGTGCGTTGGCACAAGAATCGCGTAAACAAGAGTTTAGGGCGTCAGGACACAGGGGCAGCGTAATCAAGTCCGCCCTTTAACACCTTAGCAAATCTGTTTGGATTTAAAAGAACTAATGCAAATCCGTTCCACAACCTCAACTAAGTATTAAATTTTCTCCGAACAAACTTAAATTAGTCTGTCAAGTTCGTTCCAGACAACTTCATTCCACGCTATAATTTAGATCACTAACAATGGAATCCTTGTCTCCTGTCCTATATCCAAATTAAAGAAAGAATGTGAGTTTTCGTTTGTTAATTTTCAAACATGCATTCAAATTTGAGAAAGACAAGCATAACTTAGAAAAAAAATCTTAAATGATGACATAAACGAGCTCAAGTAATGAACTCGAATTCAGGTTCAAAATTTTAAATTCAAATAAGTAGATTTGATACATTGGTAACTCAAAATTCGGTTAGTTCTAACACCCCTAATTTATAGAGCTATGGTAAGGAAGCGGTTAAAAAGAAGGGACCCATGTATAGTAAGCCTATATATAGGGGTTCATTTAGCAATTTTTGACCTTTTTGCACATTTTACACTATAACTAATTGACATGATTTTATATTTAAAATTCATTTGACATAATCGTTCAAGAAATTTATTTGAAAGATGACATATTTTTGTTAAGTTGATACCAGTATTTTATAGAATGAATAGAAAAAAGTCTCGTAAAAAGCTGCTTAAATATTTTTGTTATAATTTAAAGAGTAAACTTTTATTTTGCTTCCTGTGGTTTTGTCGTTTTATCGGTTTTGCCCCAATCCTTTAAAAATAGCCATTTTACTTCCTGATCCATAATCCTTATCTCTCTTTCACTCCACGCCTTTAACGCCATCCAATTTAACTGTTAAATTCATGGTCAAATGACCCTCACATGAGGGGCATTTTAGTCTTTTCCTACTCAAACTTATTAATTTCCCTATTTAATTTTCAGACACTTACTCTCTCATGTGAGAGGCATGTGACTAGGATTTAACAGTTAAATTGGATGGCGTTAGAGGCAGGGAGTGAAATAGAGATAAGCTTTATAGATCAGGGAGTAAAATGGCTATTTTTAAAGGATTAGGGTAAAACCGTTAAACCACCAAACCACAGGGAGCAAAAGGGAAGTTTACTCTAATTTAAATTTAAATTACATTATAATGTCCATAAATGTTCAATAAATAAATAAGGGTCAATCTATTTGGACACCCTATCTGCCTATTTAGACACCCTTTCCCTCGTATATGCCTCGTATAGGCCTATACGAGGCGTATAGGGTTACATCAAAGTCAGTGTCTGACTCATGTCACTTCTGGTTTGACTGCTTCAATATGCCTCGTATAGGCCTATACTGGACGTATAGGGCCCTTCGTATAGGTCTCATATATGACCCTTTGCCCCTTATATGCCTCGTATAGGCCTATACTGGGCGTATATAAGGGGTTTTTTTTTTTTTTTTTTTTTTTTAAACAAACATTTTATACAATATTAATCGTTTTAGCAAACTTTTATACAAAAACAAGTTTTTATTTTAAATAATTAATATTAGGACCCCTCGGTGTTTTTTTTAGTTGAAAAATGGATGTTTTGGTAGGGTAATTTGATTGTTTTTGGAGGGTGATATTTTTTTGAGTAAAAAAATGGGTGTTTTGGTGGGGTAATTTGAGTTGTTTTTTAAGAAAAGTTTTATTTTTTTATAAAAATATTTTACCGGTTTCAAGATCGGCCTTCAAAAATATTCGATCGTAGAAATATTACATTGTTTTTAACATATAGTGTAGTATAGGTCTCGTATAGGTCCCTTATAGGTCTTGTATAGGCCTATCGACGTATACGGGCGTTGTATCATATCCTATAGTATCGTATCGTATTGTATTGTATCGTATAGTGTAGTATAAGTTTCGTATAGGTCTCGTATAGACCTATATGGGACCTATACGAGACTTATACTATACACTATACGATACAATACGATACAATACTATACGATACAATACGATACAATACAATACAATACTATCATATCATATAGTGTAGTATAGGTCCCTTATAGGTCTTGTATAGGCCTATCGACGTATACGGGTGTTGTATCATATCCTATAGTTTCGTATCGTATCGTATCGTATCGTATCGTATAGTGTATAGTATAAGTCTAGTATAGGTCCTCTATAGGTCTTGTATAAGCCTATAGGCCTAAACGGGACCTAAACCACACCTATAGTCCTATACGAGTGTTGTATCTTATCTAATAGTCTAGTATCGTATTGTATTGTATCGTATCGTATCGTATAGTGTAGTATAAATCTCGTATAGGCATTGTATGGGCCTATGGATGTAGTATCGTATCCTATAGTATCGTGTTGTATCGCATCGTATCGTATAGTATAGTGTAGTATAAGTCTCGTATAGGTCTTTTTAAATATCAATAACACTAATATTAACTATAAAAAACTCATATTAATAGCAATAACACTAATATTAACTATAAAAAACTCATATTAATAGCAATAACACTAATATTAATTATAAGAAAACTCATATTAATTATAATAACACTAATATTAATTATACGATGCCTATACGAGACCTATACGAGACTTATACTATATTATACGATACGATACAACACGATAGGCCTATACAACACCTATACGAGACTTATACTACACTATACGATATGATGCGATACAACACGATACTATAGGATACGATACTACATCCATAGGCCCATACAATGCCTATACGAGACTTATACTACACTATACTATACGATACGATACAATACGATACGAGACTATATGATAAGATACAACACCCGTATACGTCGATAGGCCTATACAAGACCTATAAGGGACCTATACTACACTATATGATACGATAGTATCGTATTGTATCGTATTGTATTGTATCGTATCGTATAGTGTAGTATAAGTCTCGTATAGGTCTTGTATAGGCCTATCGTGTTGTATCGTATCGTATAGTGTAGTATAAGTCTCGTATAGCTCTCGTATAGGCATTGTATAATTAATATTAGTGTTATTATAATTAATATGAGTTTTTTATAATTAATATTAGGGTTATTGATATTAATATAAGTTTTTTATAGTTAATATTAGTGTTATTGATATTTAAAAAGAGAAAACAAAAAAAAATAAAAATAGACGCCCAGTATAGGGCTATACTGGGCGTCTATGTGGACCAAAAGACAATTATACCCCTGAATTAGGCCTATACTAGGGGCAAAACAGGGTTATAATTGTCTTTTGGACCCCTCGTATTGGCCCAGTATAGGGCTATACTGGGCGTATACTGGTGTCCAAAAGACCATTATAGCCCTGTTTTGCCCACAGTATAGGCCTAACTCAGGGGTAAAATGGTAATTTGAATTATAGACATACGTCTCATATAGGCCTGTACTAGGCATATAAGAGAGGCAAAAAAGATCAATTTACCCCCAGTGTAGGCCTAAATCAGGGGTTAAATTGTCTTTTTTGCCTAAACGCCCAGTATAGGCCTATACGAGGCATATACGGGGCAAATAAGACAAAATATGACATAATCAGAGATTCTCTTGGAAATTGAAAAGGGTAATACGCCTCGTATAGGTCTATACGAGGCGTCTTGAAGGGTGTGGAAATAGGGAGTTGGGTGTGTGAATATGTAGACCCATAAATAACTTTCAAGTGAATAAATTAATCCAATTTCGAATTGTAATTACCATATAAAAGCATGAAAGGAACAACAATTTAACCGATAAAGACAGAAAATATGTTAGATATGGAAAACTATTTTTAACGGACGCAACTTAAAAGTGTTAAGCAAATTGCTTCAAGGTAAATTTGTATAAAGGATAACTAGCTGGGCAGACATGTCAAGAAAATTGCATAAAATAAGCTAAAATGTTGTCCACCTGTTAATTGAACTCTTCAAAAGGTGACCTGGTCCAAATTAAATAAATCATTTCTAATATTATTTGAACCCCTTAGATAGATGATATTTCAAGAATGATCTTTTTATAGGAACTAGGTTCACGTTTTATTAAAAAATTAATAAAATAAATATAAAATATATAATAACGAGACTCTCGTTATTTGTGGGAAATTCTTCTAGTACAATACCGGTTACATAAACTAAATAAACAAATGTAATATACAATTTAATTGTACCAATCTTGATTCAAGCCAACGTCTTCGGAAGAACTTCAACCGCACCATCTTGTATAAACCTCCGCAGCAAGAATGAACAAACTGTCGACGGTTTGGTTGAGAATCTTGTTAGACACGTGGCCCTTAAAACAGATTCCGCGCCTCCTCTCAGACGGTCGGTTTCCAGGATACAACAACCGAAGCAGTAGTTGTACTGCCGGAGATGACTCTCGCACCCGAGATTACACCGGGTATAATTTGGTGTTATTGGAAAATAATGAAAAGAAGTTGTATATATTTTAGAGTACTCCTCTAAAAATATGTTGTGAATGTTTCTAATAGTTTTTATGAGATCCTCTCATCTCGTGTCTTTTTGTATATAAAAATATGAACCCAACGTTCATATATATACACTTTCACAAAAAGTTGAAACATTCTTTGCCATTAATTCTCTAATTAACGAGGCAATAAATCTTGTAATAAACAAGATTTAATTATATTAAAATGGAATTCATGTGGTCAACGAAACTGTCATATTCATTCATGACAGAATTAAACGAGTTGAAACCACTAGTTTGACCAAGTCCAACCGGCTGTTTTGTTTCCGCTGCAAACCTGTGCGCGCGCTAGAACTGATCCGCCAGTCCGCGCGCCATGCTTCAAGGATCTCATGCCACGCCATATGGAGTCGCGCACCACACTGATGCGACTACGCATACCAGGACGCCACCTGGTCATGCGCCATCCAAACTTGTGCGCCACTTGCATTCTTCGCCATGGCCAATGACATGTGCCATGCCTGCCATCCGCCTACTCCACCCAACGGTGCGCCATAAGCGGACCCGCCATGTATCTGACCACGCGCTCATGGACAAAAATACAAAGGCGGTGTGCGAAGTGCAAAGTGCACTACATAGGGCCTATAGCCCACGGCGCGCGCGCATATGTGCAGGAGTAAGGGTGCTCCGCACCCTTTAGAGTCCCCACTAGTGTTTGCCTTTAAGGAAACAATATACAAGGAGTGCTCCTCCTTATAAACCACTTTAAGTTTTGTCATCCCACTTATGTGGGACAAGTTGACAAAACTAATCCATTTTATTCATCTTAGTTTGTTCCAAACATACAACTTCAAGCTTCGATATCTCATTCATCTTAGCTCTATTTGGACATAGTTTGAACACAAACCATAAATAATTATTTATACAACACATATATAAATATTATTGATGTCCAAAATATTTAGTGAAAAACTCAGTTTCACTAAAATTTCCAACAATCCCCCACATGAATGGAGATCGATTAAAACACACAAAATTCCCCGATGAAAACTCGACAGTCGAGTATTGCAGGATAGGTAGGTGTAGCCTTTGAACCTTCCTTTGTGAAGCATACTTAGCCTACTAGGGTTTTGTAGACGTGATGTCCTTGAACAACCCCCCATTTGTGTAAACGACAATATACATTCACACAATACTTTCCCTAGCCGGGCCATCTCCTCATGTTCGTCTCCAATAATGGTCATGGAGCATTTTCCTGGTTCTGCGGGAGCTCTAGGAATTATGCCCTAATTCCATTCGAAGCGACCACACTTCTCTCCAACATAGGTGATTTCCCTTTAAATCATTAAAAGCATTATGGTTTACTATGATTTACACAAATCATTAAAACCACATATTATGCTTAACCTCATAACAATGTCACTGAATATTATAGGAATGGACTAGGATGTAATTAAACACCCTTTTATAATTTAGGGGGATATATAAATATATATATACTAGCTCATATATAAACATATATATTAACTTTGCCCCCACAGTGACTACCCTTCGGTTCATGATTAAGTTGGCCTATTGAACCTAGATCTTGGGATCTCCAGTCAACTAGGTTAGGTTTCCCTCATGTCCCTTTTCCATGGCTTTAGTCCCATTCCACAACCTGATCTGTTATCAACCCACTGGTTGTTGGATCCAAAATTATCTTTGACTTCGCTAAGTCACTAACGATAATTTAAATTGCGATCAGTTGTTCTAACGTGTTCTTGACTCGCTAGTCACTTTGCCTTTTAGTCAAATCATAAGACTTATAACTCGTGATCTCAACCTGGATCCAGTTATTTACCTTGTCTTTAGAATGACATGAAGCTCAATTCATGGCTAAACACGTTTTCACCATGCCTTTGGTGTGTCATCACTGACATCTTACTAGATTTTGAATCTAACCAATTGGCATTCGAGTCTAATCTACTCAATTGACTCCATATAACCATTGTGTACTCCACTTGGTCATGCGTTTGCAATATATAATAGGATTTCTAAAATCCTTATTGCCAAACCTTCCACATTCAAGTGCAAGTCACCCCCACATTTAAGTGTAATTAGATAGCATCCAAATGGGGTGATGAAAGGTTCTCCCTTTCATTTCGACTTTGAGAAAACTTCTCAACTACCATTTCCACATTCAAATGCAAGTCACCCCCACATTTAAGTGTAACTGGATAGCATCCAAATAGGGTGATGAAAGGTTCTCCTTTTCATTTTGAGTTTGAGAAAACTTCTCAACTACCAATTCCACATACCCTAAAGGGTTTGTTTCTTAAATGGCTTCCTCCCCCCCCCCCCCCCCCCCACATTGCTTGCATTTTAATGAAGTTATATTTATAGTTTTGTTTAGCACAAAATTCGTTCTTGTTTCATCACATATTTTGAATGTTTTAAAGTTAATTTAATCTCCGTCGAGCATATAAATTAACAAGTATTAGTCTAGCATGCTTTAGACCACAACACTCTAGCATGTGAACAGAAGATGCATCATTCTGATTCTTCACAGCCTTAAGAGATAACGCACTATCTCTTCCGAACATTCGTTTCTTAGTTTAGACACAATAATGAAATTTTATTTCACCATTCCAAAACCATCGGTTTTAGCAATGCCTCAAAACCATAGTTAACTCCATCCATTAGGATCATAACTCGTTTGCCTTTTTATCTCCAAGGCTTCACCATTGACTTTCTAAGGACTTAAACATAAGTCTTAACCCAAGTCACTTTGATGAAAGATCTTTGTATAAAATCACTCAAGTCTTGAGATATAGTCAATTACATTGACTCTCAACAACAAGGCATTCACGTATGCGTATAGTGATATATACATTTACGTTGTTGTTTCATTAATACCATGTATTGGGATACTCTCCCAAATTGAGGACCAAGCCTCCACATAGTTTAAACAACATTGATGGTGGTAGAAACATCTACAGGTCCATCACTATTGTAAATTTCCATTAATAAATTTGCTAAATTTATTAAAATCATTTACAATAATAACATATATTTCTTTCATATGTTATATTCTTTGAAAACTTACATGTGCATTTCCATGTTGATGCTCTCAACATTAGATGACATATCTTGTTTCGTGCATTTCATCTCAAACCATGCACCACGTTTCTCACGAACTCGTTATACGTTTGATGTTTGATGTTTGATTTGTGACTTATTACATAAGTCATGATCACAACCCGCTCGTTGTGTCCGTGTAAATTAGTTTTTACACTTTGTATCAAAATGTGTATCCTTTTGACAACTTATTAGTAGTCCAAAATAACGGATACACCAATGATATCTAAACATCAAATCCCAAAGTGTTATTATTTTCAACACTTTAGAACGAAATAAACGCAATTACATCGTTCTGTCATGTTTTGAGGTACTCCCTCAATGGAACACGTATAACTTGTTTCGTCTTGAAACTCTAAACTTGAATAATCACAAGTTGTCCAAAATATAAAGTTGTTTACAATTAACTACTCGCAAGTAGTTGAGAAACTTATTATATTTATAACAACATCGAGTTGTTTTTTCACCAAATAGTCTTTCCAAGACTATGTTTTATTCGTTCAAACATTTCTCGTTTTTGCAAGTGTTTTAATATTAAACTATATATTTATGTTTTGATTACAAATCAAGACAATAAACCTTATAATAGTTTAATAAATAAAACAATTTCAAACTCGCTCGTTTGAAAATAAAACGAATACACATCGTTTTAATAAATGGTTTATCACATTCAAACCATTTCTAACCGCTGTTAGATAATAACGATTATCAATCGTTAAAATGAGTGGTTTGTATGATAACCAATTCTAATATGCTAACTAGAATTTAAATGTTGAGCAAACATTCAAAATATTTGGTTTTTATAAAGTAAACCGCTTCTAAAGCGCTCGTTAGAAATAAAACGAATACAATTATTCACTTTTGGTTTAAATAAACGTTTTTTAACACGCTCGTTAGAAATGAACACAAATCTTTTCTAACACCCTCGTTAGAAATGAACACAAATCTTTTCTAACACGCTCGTTAGAAATAATCGATTACAAAATTTGTTTCGAAGTTTATAAAAAAAATATAAACTATTTCTAATACACTTATTAGAAAGAAACAAATAAAAAATCGTTTAAACGTATGTGGAAAAAATCCGTTTCTAACTCGCTCGTTAGAAATTTAATAGTTTAGACGAAACCGTTACAAGGTTTATTGTCCAAAATAATTGTCTCCAACACGCTCGTCGGTAATTATTTCAAATAATAATCTTTTCTAACATGCTCGTTAGAAAATCTAATCGTCTTTTAACAAGTTAGTTTTACACAATCATCGTATCTAACACGCTCATTAGATATAAAGGATGATATTAAAACTTATTATTCTATAAAATTCTAACACGCTCGTTAGAGATAAAAAGTTCTAATCTTGTTATTCTTTCAACAACAACGTTTCTAACACGCTCGTTAGAAAATATTAAAACTTGTTATTTTATAAAATAATTACTTTCTAATATGCTAATTAGAATTTAAATATATAACAAGACTTTTAAAACCAACATTAATATATCAATTATGGTTACTAAAAGCTTATTATTAATAATTAAACGTTACAAAAACATTTGTAAGGGGTTACAAAATAAAATTTTCTAATACGCTCATTAGAAAATTTAGAATTTCAAAACATATTGAAATACATATTATTTTGTAAATGGTTCGGTTTATCTAAACACGAACAAAAAAACCCAAGAACTCCAAAACTTGAATCAAAACGTTCGTTTTTGTAACACGGTATTCAGATTAAAGATTGTACTCCAATAATAAAATTAATCCGACTCGTTGTACTAAATAAATATTTCCCAAAAATATTTTCAAGATTTTAACAAAAATCCATTAAATATTTTAACTTTTGTGAACCTAAATTCTCATAAAGAAGGGATTTAAGATTGTAGCAACAATCTTCACGAAAGTCTGTTTTAAGATTGTAGGAACTAGGTTCACGTTTTATTAAAAAAATTAATAAAATAAATATAAAATATATAATAACGAGACTCTCGTTATTTGTGGGAAATTCTTCTAGTACAACACCGGTTACATAAACTAAATAAACAAATGTAATATACAATTTAATTGTACCAATCTTGATTCAAGCGAACGTCTTAGGAGGAACTTCAACTGCAACATCTTGTATAAACCTCCGCTGCAAGAATGAACAAACTGTCGACGGTTTGGTTGAGGATCGTGTTAGACACGGGGCCTTTAAAACAGATTTCGCGCCTCCTCTCAGACGGTCTGTTTCCAGGATACAGCAATCGAAGCAGTAGTTGTACTGCCGGAGATGACTCTCGCGCCCGAGATTACACCAGGTATAATTTAGTGTTATTGGAAAATAATGAAAAGAAGTTGTATATATTTTAGAGTACTCCTCTAAAAATATGTTGTGAATGTTTCTAATAGTTTTTGTGAGATCCTCTCATCTCGTGTCTTTTCGTATATAAAAATATGAACCCAACGTTCATATATATACACATTCACAAAAAGTTGAAACATTCTTTGCCATTAATTCTCTAATTAACGAGGCAATAAATCTTGTAATAAACAAGATTTAATTATATTAAAATGGAATTCATGTGGTCAACGAAACTGTTATATTCATTCATGACAGAATTAAACGAGTTGAAACAACTAGTTTGACCAAGTCCAACCAGCTGTTTTGTTTCCGCTGCAAACCTGTGCGCGCGCTAGAACTGATCCGCCAGTCCCCGCGCCATGCTTCAAGGATCTCATGCCACGCCATATGGAGTCGCGCACCACACTGATGCGACTACGCATACCAGGATGCCACCTGGTCATGCGCCATCCAAACTTGTGCGCCACTTGCATTCTTCGCCATAACCAATGACATGTGCCATGCCATGGCATCCGCCTACTCCACCAAAGGGTGCGCCATAAGCGGACCCGCCATGTATCTGACCACGCGCTCATGGACAAAAATACAAAGGCGATGTGTGATGTGCGTGAATTAAATATATTTTTAATTAAGTTTTTCTTCACACAAATTTAGTTTTAAAAATGGTTTTTCACCTAGAAACTAACTACACACACAAAAGGGCAAGTGTACCCGTCGGGTGCTAACATAGCTAATCGGTAAGAACCGGATATCAATCCGTGGATGCGGTGTCTCAATACTAAACTTTTGCTACTTTAAAGCCTTTTCAAATGATTGGGTTGATTTTTCTAACTTAGCATGCAAATAAATAAACTACTAAAAATTCTAACAAAGAACAATATCTAAGAAAGGGTTTCCTAATCTAAGTATCCACTAACAAACATATGACAACAAGGTGGAAGGTTGTGTGATGATGCAAGCTCTCATTTTAGCTAAGTCCCCAATCAAGGGACTCGTCCTCGTCCTGGCGAAAGTTCAGAATTTTGGTTCTCAACGGAACAGTTTTCTCTGGAGGGAAATATTTCTGAAGGAACTTCTCAGCTAATTGATTCCATGTAGTGATAGATCCAGCTGGAAGTGAAAGAAGCCACTCCTTGGTTCCATCCCGTAAAGAAAACGGAAAGAGTCGAAGGCGGATAACATCCGGTGATGCATCTTGAATCCTAAACGTGGCACAAACCTCTAGAAACCCCGCGATGTGGACACTAGGATCCTCGTGATCCTTTCCATAAAACTGTATCGCATTCTGCAACATCGATATGGTGCCAGCCTTGATCTCGAAATTATTATTGTCGATTGTCGGTGCATTGATGCTCGCGGGTAAACCATCGAGTGACGGTTTTCCAATTTCATTCAAGATCCTATTCTCTTCTTCGACCGCCATTTCTACTTGAACCTCGTAGAATGTGTCGTCTCCTCCCGTGTCAACCTCGATCGCCTCGGCTACCACGCGAAACCGCTCCCGCAGTCTCCGGTGAAGATCACGCTCCGGCTCCGCTGAAGGCTCAACGATATCAGCAGCAGGGGTTGAGGACATGCACGACCTGTAAGGAATAAGGAGGAGCACAATGCACAAAATATATACAAAAACCAAAACAACTAGCAAATAATCATAATTTTTTTTCAATTAATCAAGCAAAGGCAAATAAAACAAGTAGACAAAAACTTTGTACACTTTTCACAATGGCTAAATAAGTAACTCGAATCGTTTTCAAGAAGACCGCATCCCCGGCAACGGCGCCAAAAACTTGATGTGCGTGAATTAAATATATTTTTAATTAAGTTTTTCTTCACACAAATTTAGTTTTAAAAATGGTTTTTCACCTAGAAACTAACTACACACACAAAAGGGCAAGTGTACCCATCGAGTGGTAATATAGCTAATCGGTAAGAACCGGATATCAATCCGTGGATGCGGTGTCTCAATACTAAACTTTTGCTACTTTAAAGCCTTTTCAAATGATTGGGTTGATTTTTCTAACTTAGCATGCAAATAAATAAACTACTAAAAATTCTAACAAAGAACAATATCTAAGAAAGGGTTGCCTAAACTAAGTATCCACTAACAAACATATGACAACAAGGTGGAAGGTTGTGTGATGATGCAAGCTCTCATTTTAGCTAAGTCCCCAATCAAGGTTTCCTAGACATATAATCCTTAGGAAAACTTAAAATGAATTAACATTCTAATCACCTAAGAATTATTCTTTTAAGCTCACTTGCTAAGTTGATGTTAATCTTTAATCATGAGTTATTTGTTTGTCAAAACTCCTAACTCTACAAATTAGGGAAAGCTAATATGAACAACACACTAATCACCCTAACTTGGTTTCAAGTAGTTGGCACTATCATCATGTTCTTGATATGAACCACAAGCATGGTCATGCTAGCTAACAATTTTGGCCTAAATCATCAAACTAACAAGAACACAAACTATAGAATCCATATAAACATACTTATGATCTTTCCAAATCTAGATGCAAGAATTCACACATATGCTCAAATCATCATTCAATCACATTAGCAATCACCATTCCTAGTTTCATGCTATGAATCATACTAACAAGTTAACAAGATTCACTAATCATAATCTTTACATGGGCTTTCCAACACAACATGTAAATACTTATGAGCAAACATTCAAGAACAAGAACTTTAAGCATACACATGAACTCCAAGAACAAGATTAAATACCAACATGAAGATTAACAAGAACAATCATCACATCTACTTCCATGTTATCACATATTCATTAGCATCAACTAAGTTTAGACAACTCAAATGTTTAGCCCATAAGGCTCATGACTACCAAATCAAGTGCAAATAAATATAAATTGTTCATAATGTAATAAGCCAGCCAAGTTAAAGACAAGATTAAAATGGAGTTTGAGTAGATCTTCAAGTGATTAAGTCCTCTTCAAGGCTCCCTCTTGGCTCCAACAAGCTTCCAAGACCAGATTCTTGAGAGAAAAAGTCACCAAAATGCTCCAACAACTTTCCAAATAAGCTAGAAACTCGTATTTAAGCTGCTGGGAGAATGGCACGACCATGCCACCTTTTGGCACGGTCGTGCTTGGCAAGTGTCAGAACTACTTTCTCGGTTGTTGACCATGTTTGATTCCATTTTGGGAAAATCCGCGCTCAAAAGTTCCCGAGGTGGCATGACCGTGCTCGGGCATGGTCTGGTCGTGCCAGCCGATAGTGATCGGCTATAATTGAATCGATGTCGGAAACATGCTGATCTGGGGCTCAATTTAACCTGGCACGGTCGTGCCAGTGGTTGGCACGGTCGTGCCGTTCTGAATTTTGATGGTGCTGGTGCTGGGTGCTAGTGCTGATCGAGAGTGCCGATGTCGGAATGTCTGGCACGGTCGTGCGCCTGGGTGGCACGGTCGTGCCGTATCTGGCAGTTTGCTGGAATGTTCCGTTTTCGCTCCATTTTGCTCCAAAAGCCTTCGTTTCAACACCGGGCCGAAGCCCGGACCTGTATTTTCACAAACAACTCAAATGAGTACCAAAATCAATGAAAATACAAAGAGTTTTCGCATAAACGGGGCGCATTTGACGTTTAAAAGATGTATAAATTCTTATACATCAGTGTGCGAAGTGCAAAGTGCACTACATAGGGCCTATAGCCCACGGCACGCGCGCATATGTGCACGAGTAAGGGTGCTCCGCACCCTTTAGAGTCCCCACTAGTGTTTGCCTTTAAGGAAACAATATACAAGGAGTGCTCCTCCTTATAAACCACTTAAGTTTTGTCATCCCACTTATGTGGGACAAGTTGACAAAACTAATCCATTTTATTCATCTTAGTTTGTTCCAAAAATACAACTTCAAGCTTCGATATCTCATTCATCTTAGCTCTATTTGGACATAGTTTGAACACAAACCATAAATAATTATTTATACAACACATATATAAATATTATTGATGTCCAAAATATTTAGTGAAAAACTCATTTTCACTAAAATTTCCAACACTTTCTACCGTCTCGATCAGTGATTTTTACTTGTTTGCCAGCTGAGTTAGTTGGTATTACTTCATTATTTGCACCCCAATTTAGCCTTTGAACTTTACTATAAATTTCCCAGTCCAGCAAAGTTTTGTGCTCATCAGTCCAAAAGTTCTTTTAACTTTCAACAATGCATACCAAAATCAAAAACGTTTTGCAGAAATTTGATTTCGAAGGAAAATCTGGTTTCCTTCAGTATTGGGAATACAAACAGGATGGCCACAAGGAGCGTCTTACGGTGGCGGATCAACTTTATGTTGCAAATCGAAACCAGAAGGGGCTGCAGAAATACAGGAAAAACTGTCTCAAGGAAGTTTTTGTTGGAGCAGCTACAAAGGTTGGCCTAGCAGCTCAAAATGGGGTTGCTTTCCAAAGTACAAGCCATGACCCTGATCAAATTATGGGGCATTTAATGGTGCCTGTATTTTCTTATCAAGGTGCAGATAAGAAACTCATAGGGGTCATCGAGTTTACCACGTTTCGCGCGAAAGAAAGTTATGAAGAAGATTTTAATGAGATTCAAAGTTATATCATGTATATATGTAACGAATAAAAGAAGGGGTATGATGGTTGATGAACACCATTTCATATGGCAGTTATTCCCGCCAAAAGGATAACCACCGTATCATCCGTCACCTCTGAATGTATATATAGACATTTGTCGGCAACTGTTCCGGTACCAAGATATTGCATAATATCCATTATGTTTTTCCTTTTACATTCCGTTTGTTCGTTTGTTTGTTATCGCACACTAGATCAAGGTTGAGGATGGAATTCACTTCCATTCCCTGTGAACCTATTTCGGATGTTTCTGATCATCCAACAAGTGGTATCAGAGCCACGGTTAAGAACGACGGTGTAATGCAACCAACATCAACGTTAATGCCCTGTGAACACTGCACAAATGAGAAGATAGAAAAACAAAGGAAGGAATCAATCTACAAGCGCTGTTACTACTGCCATGAACCCGGACATCGAATCGTTTCATGCAAGATGAAGGAAAACGATGAAGCAACCCAATTAATCCGTCAAGCCATTAACACCGGTATACAGCGACAAGAAGCCGAAGATGATTTCTGACAAGAATTAATTGTTACTGGTACAGAAGGAGGATTATGGACATAAATGTGGTATGTAAGTACTGTTTTAAACACCATTTTGCGGGAAACCTGAATGTTTTGAAACGAATAAAACATATGATTGGGGTAGAGACCAAAAGTGGAGAAAATAATTTCTTGTTCATAAGGGGCATAGGGGCGGTAGATGTTAAATCTAGGAATGAAACATTGCGTATCCGAAGTGTGTTTTACACTCCTGAATTGCAACTAGTATTACAAGGTTACACCAGGAGAAAGACGCAAGATATATCATATGCTTAGTCCCCATGTTTCGAACATTAAGAATGAACACACTGGATTAACAAAAGAAGATGAATTAGGCATGAAAGAAAAACAAAGAGTGATCAATCACGAGTCTGAACATGAAGAATATAAGTCAGACTATTTAAACTCTTACTTTGAAAGTCTGAATTTGTCATCTCTTGAACCGGATTGGAATGTAATGATTCTTCAAGCAATGGAATTTCATGATTTTCAAAACTGCAAATCACTTTTAGATATGCTAGAAGATGTGGAATATGTTTTTAAGTATAAGCATGAATTAGAGATTAAGTTTGAAGAAATGCTAGAAAGGTTTATAAAGATCAAACTGGGAATCTCTACAAGACCAATTCCTCCGTATTCGGCTGACAACAGGAAGATAGATCTGCTTGAATTATACATGGTTGTGAAACGAGATGGTGGGCACAAGAATGTCACCTCCAACAATCTATGTGCAGTGGTAGCCAAAGATATGGGTTATGATTATGGTGATGGTGAGTTAATGAGAATCATGTATGCTATGTACCTAGATGTTTTAGTGTACTACTATAAATTCAAATCAACACAACAAAAGGTTATGGAAAAGGAAACAGTGAAAAGTGATGAAGGTGTTAGCGGAAGTCGGTGTTACTTCAATCATCAAGATCCATCAGCAAACTGGAGAGAAAGAACCAGGAGTGAACGGTGTATCCCTGAAGAAGAAGGTGATCATTATGCTTTATTCGCAGGAAAAGATTGGCACGGAATGAAGAAGCTGCAGAAAAGGCGTCGGTTTGATTTCAAGCAAGCGGTGAAGGCTATGGACGAAGCTAACAGAAGTGTACTTATGCACTCTATGAAACATAATCAAGTTTAGGGGAGTGTATTAGATTATAAACTTAATTATGTATGCTTATTATGTACTTATGATAATTATACTTACATTATGTATATGTGAAGAAACACTGGTTAATCAGACCGGAATCGGGTTAACCAGGAGGTAATATTCTTCATAAAAGGGTTGTTCTCTCTCGTTTGATTGGTTTGGACAGGTCTACTTCTCCTGTGAGCTCTGCAAAACAAAACACCGTTAGCCTCGTCAAGGGGAGAAGGGAGGTTCTCTCCTTGACCCGACTCCGGCGTGAGAATAAGTATGTGTTTTGAAGAAGAAGAAGTATTGACGAAGTGTGTGTAACTTGAGGTTCATACCTGAATTGTTCTCATATTTATAGCCGAGATTTTGGGCGGGAAAACTTGTTAGTGAAATATTAACTGAAGATGCTAACCCCATAAGCGGTTGCATTTCCTTCCGTTAATCTTCTTGATTGAACTGTGAGATCACACGGATTGTGATCTTGATCCACGGCTGGGAGATTGCCACGTGGAAAGTAGGCAAGTGGAGGTTTTCTTTCAAGTCCATGCCATCATCGTGATTTCAGGGAGGCCT
This sequence comes from Helianthus tuberosus, assembly GCA_030545235.1. Lineage (NCBI taxonomy): Eukaryota > Viridiplantae > Streptophyta > Magnoliopsida > Asterales > Asteraceae > Helianthus > Helianthus tuberosus. The sequence continues at coordinate 194,472,729 of CM060418.1, forward strand.
GAGATGATGACACGTGTCTCAGACGGTTGTAACCGTCTAGTGGTGCACGATTGGGCCTTCCAGAATGTTTATTGCCATAATCCTGTGTGGCTGCTTATCGTGTACCGTCAGTGCAGTAAATAATATCCAAGTCTGGGTATTTATTTAAGCGGAAGTATTTTCTTAGGGATTTTATCCCTGTTTGTAGAGGAAGGCGCAGGGGTGCATTAGTCCCTTTGGGCGCGCAGGTGTCGTTTGATGTCTTTTCTCTTTTTGGAGTCATCTCTGTAAAACCAGTGCGCGGCCGCGCAAGGTTTTTAAAGAGAGTTGAAAGTTGAGGTTGTGGTGAGGTCCTAAGTACTCGAGACTAGGTTTTTGGGACCTTACCCCTTCAAGTCCCCCCAGTCTAGTGGTGCACTTATGCAAATAAGCGGAGCACTGGACTTTGAGAGAGGTTTTTGTTTTTTTTTTTTTTAGCGCGAAGGTGGGGAATCTTCGATGGGAAGATATATTTTTTTTTTATTATGGTGATTTTGGAAATCTTTAATTTTGGAAAAGATGAACAGCGTATGAAGAGATATTTATACCTTTATTTATTCTGCACTGTTGTAATCTTGGGCGAAGAGTTTATGTAATTATGAGCTGACGAGAGCTGACGTCATTTCTTGACTCTTCGTCTCTGCAATCCCTGGGAATGCGTGTGGACCCTTGTCAGGGGTTTTAAATGAGATGTGATACTTGCAGTGGCAGCGCCGGTTGAAAATGTAGTTGATTCGATATGCAATCATCACACTTCCTATCTCGATGTTACTTTTTCTCTTCTATATATTAACTTTGGGTGTAATTTTTTTACCCAATTTTGGATAAAATGGAGAATAAGAGGCCAATCCGATGGAGAAGGCTTTCTAATGTTCTGAAAGTGCTCGATGCTGCTGATGGTTTGCTGCTTCTTGCCGAACCGGTGACCAATTTTGCTGTTCAAGAGGAAGTGGTTGAGGATGCAAACTACCGGAGTGCCTTTGAGGATTGGATTCGTCGTCATCTTGAAGATGACAACAACGGTGGTGTTACCAGGTTAGGTGCTCATATGGTGACTCGCTTATTTCCGGCTAGACGGAATGGAGGTCATTCGATTGTCTATCAGCGTCATCCCCGTGTTATTCCCCCGTCTGTTGTACGTGCAGATGGTGAAGATGCTAACCCTTGGGTTGTTAATCCTCGTCCTCTTGCTGAGTATGGTGAGATTCTCCATACTCCGTATGGGGTGTTGGATCAACTTTCTTAGTTTGCTTTTTTCTGTAGCTAGTTCTATAAATATTTTGAAGAAAACACTACTGTGTTTTGTGTAAGTGGCTTGTTTAAAGTGCTTTGTTGCACTGTGAATATATATTTTTGATGCACTGTTGTGCATGTCTGCTTTGGTAATTTACCGGTTTGGTGTTTGGATTACAATATGTTGCATATTTTTAATTTCTTTGTATAGGTAGAGCGAATGAGAATGGTATTGTGCTCATGTGTGAACGTTAGTCTACAATGTTGTGCATATTGTAGACTGTTCATGAGGCGTACAATGTTTACCATATTGTTTTCGCGTAAACCAAAAGAATTATATGCAATTTGTAACAAACAATATGTGTAAGGATAATTTTTGCATTAATAAGGCGCAGGGCCGTAAATACAAAGTAAAATAGTAAAATACATTGCCTGTGTAGACCTGGTCTGGCTGAATAGCTTGGCTATACGTAACACCTGCGCAGTTGTTGTACGTTCCAGGTGCGGGGGACGGGTGTTCCATCAATCCTTTTTAGGGTGTACGCCCCTTTGCCTAGGACCTCATTGATAATGTATGGTCCTTCCCATTTTGGCGCTAGTTTCCCTGGTTTTTCTGCATTCGAAGCTTCATTGTCGCGCAAGACGAAGTCTCCCGGAACGAACGTAAATACGCGTACGCGTGCGTTGTAGTATTTTTCAAGTTTGGATTTGTATCTTGCTTCTGCGATGGCGGCGTTTTCGCGCCTTTCTTCGAGAAGGTCTAAATCCATTCTTCGTTCTTGCTCATTGTTTTGCTTCTCCATGGCAAGCATGCGCGGTGATGGAAGGCCAATTTCGGCTGGGATCACCGCTTCTGATCCATAGACTAGACTGAACGGGGTTTCTCCCGTGCTAGTCTTTGGCATGGTACGATGGGCCCATAAGATGCTGGGGAGTTCATCAACCCATCCTCTGCGTGCTGTCCCGAGTCGCGCTTTTATGCCATCAACAATTTGTTTGTTGACACTTTCAACTTGGCCATTTGCTTGTGGGTGCACCACAGAGGCAAAATTATGTTCGATCTTCATTTCTTTGAACCATTTCTGAAGATCTTCAGAGGCGAAGTTGTTGTCGTTGTCAGAGATAATGCGCAATGGTAACCCAAACCTACAAATAATATGTTCCCATATAAATTTGCGGATTACCATTGCTGTGGTTGAGGCTAATGCCTTGGCTTCGACCCATTTTGTGAAGTAGTCGACTGCCACGATAATGAATTTTACTGCGCCAGGAGCGTCAGGGAATGGCCCAACGAGATCAATGCCCCATTGTTGAAAAGGCCAAGCGGATGTGACTGGTACTAGTGGATTTTTTTGGGCGGAGAGTTTTTGGTGCGTGGCGCTGACAAGTTGCGCATTTTCGTAGTAATTCCACCGCATCCACGTGCATTCCCGGCCAATAGTAGCCCGCGTTCATTATTTTTGCCACTACCATGCGCGGTCCGGCGTGTATCCCACATAAACCTTCATGGATCTCCCTGACTAAGTACTGGGCGTCTGTTTTGTCAACGCAGTGCAGGAGTGGTCCCATGAATGACTTCCGGTATAGAATCCCATCCGCCATTTCGTAGTTTATTGCCTTGTTCTGGATTTTCCGAGCTTCTGCCTTTCCTTCCGGGAGTTTCCCATGTTGCAGATACATGATGATCGGAGACATCCATGATGGATTGCCGATCTCTATGACGTTTACTTGTTTGAGAGGGACAGAAGGGTTGGACAATACTTCGATGCGTACCTCTTTCGCTAGGTGTCTGAAGCTGGTGGCGGCTAACTTGCTTAGTGCGTCCGCGTGCTTGTTTTCGCTTCTGTTTATATGATTGACTTTGAATGTTTGGAATTGGCTGATTAACATCCGCGCTTGTTCCAGATATAGCGCCATAGCTTCACCTTTTGCATCGTAATGCCCATTGACTTGCTCAGCTACTAGTTTCGAATCAACGTTGGCTTCGAGATTTCTTGCTCCCATTTTGAGTGCTAAACGAAGACCTGCTAGAAACGCTTCGTATTCGGCTTCGTTATTCGTGCTTCGGAAATCTAAGCGTATTGCATATGTGAGCTCGTGATCATCTGGGCTGACTAATCGTAGACCTGCGCCTGCCCCGTCGTCGTTAGAAGCTCTATCTGTGTGCAGAGTCCAGACTTTGTCGTCGAAGACTGGAACAGGGTTCTGGATTGCTTCACATTCTTGCACTTTATCGATGGGAACTTCGGTGGCGAAGTCTGCTAAAACTTTCCCTTTGATTGCCGGTCGTGGTCTATATAGGATGTTATATCCTCCCAGCTCGATAGCCCACTTGGCTAGTCGTCCTGCGACATCAGGTTTAGATAGAATCTGCCCTAAGTGGTAGTTGGTAAGGACTGTTATTACGTGGCCAGAGAAATATCGGCGTAAACATCGTGATGCATGTACTAGGACGAGGACTAGTTTCTCTATCATTGAGTAGCGCGTTTCCGGACCAGTGAGCATCTTGCTTATATAGTAAATTGGAGTCTGAATGTTTTCTCGTTCCACCATTAGTACTGCTCCAACCGCTACTTCCGCGGCAGACAAATACAAGATCAGTGGTTCCTTTTCTTGCGGTGCTGTTAGCGTTGGTAACTGAATTAAACATTCCTTCATTTGCTTGAAGGCTACTTCCGCTTCTGGTGTCCACTGGAAGTGAGTTTTCTTGGTGCAGTCACGTAGTGTGCGAATAAACGGGTAAGACTTTGCAGCATGATTCGCCAAGAATCTGTTCAAGGCTGATAACCGTCCTGCGAGTCTTTGCATTTCTTTTATTGTTGTAGGTGACGGCATCATTTGGATAGCTTGTACTTTCTCTGGATTTACTTTAAAACCGTCCCTTGTTACTATAAAACCCATAAATTTTCCTTCTTCCATTCCGAAGGAGCACTTTGTCGGATTGAGCTTTAAGTTTACACTGCACAGAGAATCAAACGTGCGCTGGATATTTGCAAGCATTGTTTCTTCTTCATGGCTCATGATGACGAGATCATCCATGTATACTTCGACTGTTTTGCCAATGTCTTCCCCGAAAACTGTATCCATTAAGCGCTGGTAAGTGGCTCCTACATTGCGGAGGCCGAAAGGCATTTTTGTGTAGCAGAAGATGCCTTTGTCTGTGCGGAAGGCAGTCTTGTCCTCGTCTTCCTCTTTCATTTGGACCTGGGGGTAGCCCTTATAGCAATCCAGGAAGCATTTCCAGCGAAACGATGCCAAAGAGTCGACTTTTTTGTCTATCTCAGGAAGCGCATAGCAATCCTTCGGACAGGCTTTATTTAAGTCTTTGAAGTCTACGCACATTCGCCATCCGCCACTGTGTTTTTGAACCATCACTGGGTTAGCGACTCAAGTGTGGTACTGGACTTCGCGCAAGATACCGGCGTTAAGTAACTCTGTTACTTGTTCGTTCATGGCTTCTGCTTTTCAGCGCTGAGACTGCGCCTTCCTTGTGCAATAGGTTGCGCAGAGTGTCGAATATTCAAACAATGTTGCGCTACATCTCGCGGAACCCCGGTCATGTCTGCTGGACACCAGGAAAATATATCTTTATTGTTGGACAGCAATTCCTTTAATTGTATTCATACTGTTGGCGAAATGGCGTGCCCTAGAGAGATGGTCTGTTCTGGATATTCTTTGTTTAGGAACCATTTCTCCGGTTCGTTTGGTGTTGAGGGCTTTGCCACTTTTGTTGGTGGCTCGTCGTCAACGTACATGACCTCTTTGCTTGAGTACAAAATCGCGACTCCAGTTTCTGTTGGGAACCTGCATGCAGCATGTGGGATAGAAGTGATCATACTGAAGTCTCTTTGTGACCTTCTTCCGAGCAAGACATCGTGGCGTGATGTTGCTGGCATGACCATGAAATTTACTTTGACTGTGCGCGAATGTTTGCCATCAGATAGAGTTACGGGGAATGCAATTTTCCCTAGTGGAAATACGGCTTCATTGCAAAATCCGGTGAGAGGGAAATCCACTGGTTCTAGACGTGCTTTATCCTCTGGATCAAGTTGTTTGAAGCACTGCTCGTATATTATATCCATCGAGCTTCCTGGATCTATAAACGTATAGTCCGTTCTGTAGTGGCCGAAGATGCCAGTAATAATTACTAGTCGTTCTTCCTGAGGGCCTCCGGGAACAACAGGGAACACAACTTGCTGTTCCCTCCAATGTTGACTGTAATTTCGTTTATTCGGCCTTTTTGAAGGACCTCCTTGTACCATGTGTACTTGTTTTGGTCCGGCTGTCTGACCGTTGGTACCTTCTGAGTTTCCAATTATCTCAGGATGGCTGTTAGATTGGATGTCCCCCTGACCAGGTGCCAGTGGGTCCAATACTATAGCGTTAATTTTACCTTTGTTTTCTTTCAGAGCGTCAGATCTGATGTTTAATGATTCAGATCCATTAATTTGCGTGGAAATTTGGTTTATGGAGACTTGAAATCTGCCAAACCAGTATTCCGGAGTTCTTTCTAGGAGTTGATCGGAAGAGTCATTTTCTTCCAAATGGCTGTCGTTTTTGTTAATTTTCACGAATTCGTCGATCTGGGTTTCTTGGATTGCAGAACCCTTGAATTCAAATCGAGGACCTGATGGGAGGAGTGATGAATTCTCTGCCATGTGATATCAGAGAATAAGGGAAACAAATCGAAACGAGATAAAACTAATAAACAGAGAAATCAGTGGGCGCCAATGAAGAAACACTGGTTAATCAGACCGGAATCGGGTTATCCAGGGGGTAATGTTCTGCATAAAAGGGTTGTTCTCTCTCGTTTGATTGGTTTGGACAGGTCTACTTCTCCTGTGAGCTCAGCAAAACAAAACACCGTTAGCCTCGTCAAGGGGAGAAGGGAGGTTCTCTCCTTGACCTGACTCCGGCGTGAGAATAAGTATGTGTTTTGAAGAAGAAGAAGAAGTATTGACAAAGTGTGTGTAACTTGAGGTTCATACCTGAATTGTTCTCATATTTATAGCCGAGAGTTTGGGCGGGAAAATTTGTTAGTGAAATATTAACGGAAGATGCTAATCCCGTAAGCGGTTGCATTTCCTTCCGTTAATCTTCTTGATTGAACTGTGAGATCACACGGATTGTGATCTTGATCCACGGCAGGGGGATTGCCACGTGGAAAGTGGGCAAGTGGAGGTTTTCCTTCAAGTCCATGCCATCATCGTGATTTCAGGGAGGCCTGAGATGATGACACGTGTCTCAGACGGTTGTAACCGTCTAGTGGTGCACGATGGGCCTTCCAGAAGGTTTATTGCCATAATCCTGTGTGGCTGCTTATCGTGTACCGTCAGTGCAGTAAATAATATCCAAGTCTGGGTATTTATTTAAGCGGAAGTATTTTCTTAGGGATTTTATCCCTGTTTGTAGAGGAAGGCGCAGGGGTGCATTAGTCCCTTTGGGCGCGCAGGTGTCGTTTGATGTCTTTTCTCTTTTTGGAGTCATCTCTGTAAAACCAGTGCACGGCCGCGCAAGGTTTTTAAAGAGAGTTTAAAGTTGAGGTTGTGGTGAGGTCCTAAGTACTCGAGGCGAGGTTTTTGGGACCTTACCCCTTCAATATGTGTAACGAATAAAGGAAGGGGTATGACGGTTGATGAACATCGTTTCATATGGCAGTTATTCCGCCAAAAGGATAACCACCGTATCAACCGTCACCTCTGAATGTATATATAGACATTTGCCGACAACTGTTCCGGTACCAAGATATTGCATAATATCCATTCTGTTTTTCCTTTTACATTCTGTTTGTTCGTTTGTTTGTTATCACACACTAGATCAAGGTTGAGGATGGAATTCACTTCCATTCCCTGTGAATCTATTTCGGATGTTTCTGATCATCCAACATATTAAAAGGATTTTGTTATTATTATTGTTATTGTTATTGTTATTATTATTTACATTCCATAAATTAGAAACAATTTTGTGCATAAGGTGTTGTAATTCATGTTTTGGGCGGTTTTCAAAAAAAAAAGTTGATTTTTTAACTTTAACCCCAAAGCTTTTAATGTTTTGCAATTTTAACCCATATAAATTATTTTTTTTCACTTTTAACTCAAAAGTTTCATTATTTTCAATTTAACCTCACAATATTTTTACCTTCAACTTTGGTCCCTGTACTTTTCATCTTTCGCAAATTTTCGTTTTACGTTTCGTTCTAAATTTTGCGAGTTAAGACGGCGCGACGTGCATGTGTCGTTTAACGTTTTTTTTTTGTTTTGTTCAAAATTATACGAGTTAACACGACGCAACATGCATGTGTGGTTCAATGTTTTACATTTATTTTTTTTCATTTGACAAGTTCGTCGCAACGCGCGAGTCCTAGATCGACTCAGTGTTGGTAGTCGCTGACGATGGTGTGACATTAGTGCTATTTGGCATAGTTCTACGCCCCCGCCGCAACGCGGGGTAGCTTAAATCTAGTTATTATTATTATTATTGTTATTATTATTGTTGTTGTTGTTGTTATTATTATTATTATTATTATTATTTAACAATTAAAAAAGGAGGGTTACCATCATTTTTTTTTGTTTTCTGCTGTAGTATCTAGTTAAAGAAACGTTAGAGATGAGCAAGTGTTTGAATGGTAAAATGTCAACTCGTAAACGAAATTACGACCCGTACAACTGAGAACTAGAATAACTAACCTTCGCATTCATGTTAAATCCAGATCACATGAGTTGCATGTGCAGGGCATTTTAGTATTACCCATCTCAATTGAAAGAAAAAAATATCACCTTTATAAAACCCTCGTGTCGGAGGCAATCAAGGCCAGATTATGATTACGCCAATAGTTCTGATTTGGTGTATAATGACGGATGTATGGAAATGAACCATCATGGTACGTCTTGTTTTTAATCTATAATGTAAGGTTTTATTTTTGGAAAATTATCTCTATAACATTTTCCAACTTGGATGAACAGTAGCTGCTGACGCAGCTTTGTCTATGCAACGTAATGTGGCTTAAATTACGATTTTACCCTCGCTACAAAAAGACAACATTGCCGGCCGATGGCCTGTGTCAATAAACGGTTTCCGCCCTCCGGCGACCACATTGATTTCGTGGAGAATGCGATGTTGTAAGGTGGCGGTGGAGGGTGGATATGTGTGTGAAGACGAGGGAGAGAGAACGAAGGCTGATCTAGAGCATTTACCGGCGGCGGGAAACACTGTTCTGGCCAAGGGAGAGAGAGAGCGACGATGGTGGTGGTGGAAAGCAACTGGAGGGTTCACCGGCAGCGGTGGAAAGAGAGGATGCAGTTGTTCCCGGAAGAGATGATCGGTGCGATTGTTCCCGGAAGAGATGATCGGTGGAGATAGATGCATTTGTAGCCGGAAGAGATGACTGCTCCTCGACGGAGACCGTCGCGAAAAGACTAAAGCATTACAGCAAGAGATTTAGAATGTGAGTGAAAACAACAAATTGAGGGTTGTTTTTGGTGGTGATGTAGTTGTGGCGGTGGAAGGCTAAGGTATTTTAATCGAAATCCAGGGATATGCACGTGAAATATGAATACATATGAGATTTGAAAAGTGTGTTGTAAATGAAATTGAAATACATGTTTGGAATCCGGATAACATATTATTAATAAATATTGCAAATCGAATTTTAAAACATATCATAATACAGAAAAAAAAAAGATCATCATAATACACTTATTTTGTGAAACATCATTTTTTTTACATTATCCTGATTCTCACTTATTTTGTGAAACATCATTTTTTTTTACATTATTCTGATTGAATATTTATAAAACACCTAAAAATAAGTTTGCTAAAAATTCTAAAACTATATAAAAAATCTCTACCTATTTTTTTTAAATAATTTGTTACCTTTAAAATTAGTTAATTTGTGATAGTGTTACGTTCAATGTGTGCTTGACAGTATCATCAAGAGCAAATTTTTATCTACGCCTGAATGTAATTTTTTTCATTAGGTCAATTTAGGCTGCCACTTCTTAACTTTAATATTTGTAGAGCATATTTTTATCTTTGTCTCGATGAAATTTTTTTCTTAAAATCGTGTTATGAATAATAATGTACAAGTAATTGAAATACAAGCGTACATGTTATCAAACTGATAATGATTCGATTTAGTGCGTAGGAGGGGAATAGTGTCAGGCAGTTGCCTGACACTTCCCCATTGGTTCAGCCAAATTACGATTTTGCCCCGTTTAAATTTACAATTTTGCCATTAGTTTTGTTTCTTCCGCTCCTAGCCAAATTACGATTTTGCCCTACATTCAAATTTACAGTTTTACCATTATTTTTGTTTTTGTTTTTTTTATTTTTTTTTTTGCTTCTCAAATTATGATTTTGCTCCCGGTATAAAATTACAGTTATGCAATCATTTTAGTTTTTTTGGACAAAACGATGATAGTGTTTAGTTTTAATAGTTGACTGAGTGTAACTTTTATTCGTGTCAGACGGCTGCCTGGCACACGTTCATTTGTTCTGAAAATTTACAATTTTGCTCTCAGTTTAAAATTATATTCTTTCCATCGTTTTTGCTATTTTTAGCAAGAGTATAATAATGTTTTGTTTTGATTGGTTGACTCGATGTAATGTTTTTTGAGATCGTGTGTTATGAGTAGTATGTAAAAGTAACCGAAATACAGACGTACATGAGAGAAAAATATTCGGTTTAGTGCCCCGCAACGCGGGCAGGGCAAAAACTAGCTCTATTACATTTATCAAAACGTATGAACAGTGTTTTAATATTTATTATTATTTTTTTTTTGCTTTTTAACTTTTTTGCCTTTTTTTAGCCAAACCAATTTATGATTTTGTCCCGCTTTAAAATTACGATTTTGCCATCAGTTTAAAATTACGTTTTTACCTCCACTTCAAAAAAAAATATGCTTTTGCCCTCGGTGAAAAATTACAATTTCGCCCTCGGTTCAAAATTACGAATTTGCCCCGTTTAAATTTACAGTTTCGCCATTAGTTTTATTTTCTTCCTCGCAGGTAAATTATGATTTTACCCTTAATTTAAATTTACATTTTTGTCATCGTTTTTGTTTGCTTTCCCAGACAAATTACTATTTTGCCCCCAATGTATAACTATATATATACAAGATGGAGTAGTAGTGTCAGGCAGCTTAGGCAGCTGCCTGGAACTCCCCCATTGGCCCAACCAATTTACGATTTTATCACCGCTTTAAAATTACGAGTTTGCCATCAGTTCAAAATTACGTTTTTACCCCCAGTTCAAAATAAAATTATGCTTTTGCCGACAAAAAAAATTACAATTTTGCACTCGGTTAAAAATTACGCTTTTTACCCCTTTAAATTTACATTTTTTGTCATTTTCCGCTTTATGTATATATTATAGTTATTATTGCGCCAGACTATTAAGAAAAACTTTCGCAATTCAGTTGATTGTATGAACATTCAAATATAGTGAGTGTCTCGGGTTCGAAGCCCTTTATGGGAAAGAAAATTTTTTATCACCTGCTGCCAAATCTTTTAAAACAAAAACCTTTTAAACATACCTTCTTCCTACAGTGTAGCGCATATTAGGGATGAACATTTGGTACCGGGTACCGAACCGTACCGGGTATATTCAGTACCGGTACCAGTTCCCGTTTTCCCCGTTCTTCGGTACCGGTACGGTACCGGTATTTACAAGTAAAACACCGGTAATTACCTATACCGTGTTAGTACCGGTACCGAACCGGTGTATTCGGTACCGGTACAACTTCTCCCCCTTTTTTGGTACTGGTACTTTCGGTACCGAACAGGTACCGTGCTTATCCCGTTACATAACAAAACCAATCGATAACGAAAGAATTCCCTGCCGCATAGCACGGGGAATTAATTTTTATAGCCAACCGGTACGGTACCGGTATTTACGAGTAAAACACCGTTAAGTACCGATACCTTTTCGGTACCGGTACTGAACCGGTGTATTCGCTACCGGTACCACTTTTCCCCGTTTTCCAGAACCACTAGGTACCGAACGGATATCGTGCTTATCCCGTTACAAAACGAACGAATCGATAACATTCGCATTTCCCGCCACGTAGCGCGAGAAATTTCACTAGTTGTAATTAATCCACGATAGATAAATAGATTCATATTTTTTTAATATTTCACTAGTTGTAATTAATCCACGATAGATAAATAGATTCATATTTTTTTAATATAACATATTCTTAGTCTGGCACGTAGGTCCCGTACTCAGAGTTCCGCATGGCTCTCATGGAGGCTACAAAAGAGGTATAATAAAATTTGTAGACGTTATTAATATTTTGATTTTGTTGCTTAAACATTATGTACTCTAGATAAGGGAGAGAACGTGAGTCCCAAGACTACATCCCTTCGCGATCAGAAGTACATTCCATTTTCTTTTAGCTTGAAATTTTTTTTTTTTGAAAGGTGAATTTCTCAACAGACGGATGATTCACGCCAGAAGACCTGGCCCTGCCCCATTCTGTCATGAGGACTATGTTGTCTTAACCGAACCCACGCCTCAGTAGAATGGGACATTGGCTTTCCCCGAGAAAATTTCAGGCCCCCTGCCACTTGACAGAAGTTGCACCCTCCACACGAGCCGCCGCCTATCGAGACTGACCGACTTGCTGGATTAAATGCACCTTAGTAGAAAACTCGGGTTCCCTCAGGCTTGAACCGGAGTCCAAACCATCATTGGGTTGGGGATAACCCCAATGCCTCACCTTTGATGGAGGTGGGGATCGAACCGACGCCACTCAAATGGCACAAAGTTCTTTCCACCACTCCACCAAAGGGTCATTGGCTTCTTTTAGCTTGAATAATATCTATATTTTGTTACTTCTTTTGTGTTTTCTTTTATTATGATATTCACACACCCAACTGCCTATTTCCACACTCTTCAAGACGCCTTGTATAGGCCTATACGAGGCGTCTAGGGTTATTATCCGACCAACCACTGAACCTCGTACCACGTCACATCAGTCACATCAGACGGGGCGTCTAGGCCTGTACGAGGAAGCAATACGAAGGGACAAAGACGCCTCGTATAGCCCTATACAAGGCGTCTTGAAGACTGATGTGACTATGTGTCTGGCATGCGACATAAAGCAATATGGGGCGTCTAGGGCTATACGAGGCGTCTCTCTTTCATATAAACAGGAACTTACAGTGCATTGTTCATCCACCCGAACATAGTCCTGTTTCTTCTACTATCTCTTCGAAATATATTTTCTTGTTTGCATTCGTGTTCTTTTCAGTTTTCACTGTGAAGTGTTGAAATGTCATCATACTGGGACGACAACTATGTCATTGGGCAGTATTCTAGCGATGCATGGGTGCCCAAAAACGTTCCGGTAACAGTTATTAGGTTAACTGTTTTAATTACTTGTTGTTTTAGTTAATTATTTACTAATGATGATACCGTTTTTGGAGGAGTCTGGTGTTCCCGATTCTAACGAGCAAGAGGAGGTTGAGTCTAGTGTACAAGGGAAACAAAACAGATCGTTTCTAGATTTGAACACGCATCCCCCTGTTGATGAAACATCCCCTGTAGATGACTCATACCATGCTGGTCAACCAAGTTATCCGGCGCAACAAGGGTATCCGGATTATGGATACGGGTGTGAATATTCTTACGTGCAACAACATTATCCTGATGATACGGAGGAGACGTTGGTCATCGGTAATTCATTTCCCCGAGCGGTCCTTACATTCAACAAAACTATCCAGACGTTGGAGGATATGGTGGATATGGTGGTGAGGCACCCTCCATCCCGGACAATCCGTACTTAAAAAAGCAGGTATCAATTTTATTTTGTTATGTTAGATAGATTAATTGTTATTATTATTATTATTATTATTATTATTATTATTATTATTATTATTATTATTGAAATTTGTATTATTATTATTATTATTATTATTATTATTAATGTTATTATTGTCGATGTTACAAGTTTTCAACTCTCTAAATGAACTAAAGAAATGGATACAAGAAATGGCAAACGCGGATGGTTTCGTTATTGTCACCCGTCGATCAAAGAAAATCGGGGGAAGTACCGGGAGGGTATGGCTTGAATGTGACCGTGGTGATGAGCACCACACTACAACAACACTTAGAAAAGTCGTAAGCAAAAAAACCGGTTGCCCATTTGACCTGTTGGCTGTGCGAGACCATCCGTATGAAACCTGGGAGATAAAAGAGGGAAAAATTGAACACGGCCAGATGCTCCTACCCTCCACCTGAGGTTTCTTTCAGGCTTGCTAGCGTTTGGCATTGGATGACGCCAGCACAGTTTGCGGTTCATTGCGGTTTATACATGCAGGAGGAGATCGAGATTGACGTTTATACACGGGAGCTAGTGGTAGTTGATAGACCCACTCTTTTAGGGTTTTGGCAGGTGATTGGGTGGGCAGATACTTGGGAGCAAGACAAGTCGAAGGGGAGGGTTTCATTTATTCGTGACCCATTGTACATGTACGTATGTTTATTATAGTAATTATTGTGATTATGTGTATTGTTTATTAATTTATGTTTCTGTATTTCGCTAACACTATCTGCAGGTATATGCACCATATGCTCGCTACGTCTATTACAGGTCGCGGCTACAGCCGTGAGTGGTGTACGACCACAGATCTTTTTTTCTTTTATTGTTTGTTGTACAGGAGGCCGTGCGCACTAGCACACGGTCTAGCCCAGTACTTCGCCTCCGCCCATCACCGGCAGGAGCGCGAATTTTTGTATGGCGGCGCGTACGTGACCGTCATTGCCCATTCATTGGGCCTCGTACCGGAGCAGGACCCACTTTTACGGGCGCCCGTCATGCCGACGCGGATGGGTTTTCAGACGTTGTGGGGGATGGGACTGATTAAGAGGTTCGACGTCATTGGCGAGCAGTTTAAAAACCACGTAGGAGGCTTATGGATAGCGCAGGACCTGCCAGAGCAGTTCGATCTAGTCTATCCTCCGCCAGATCCTGATGCAGTACTCGTGCCGGACCCTCCAGTGAATTTAGATGGTCCAGCGATGCCAAAGCGACCACCACCTCCCGGGGTGCCTCAGTTTCCACGTCACGTTATTCCAGGTCATGCCCCGGGAGCTGGTACATCCGGAGATACGAGCCGAGCTTGACAGGCTCAACGATTTGATAGGTTGGTTGGTTCGGGCCGAGCATGATAGACGAGAGAGAGAGGGGTTACCCCCGATACCGCTCCCACCACCTCGAGCACCACATCAGTAGCTGCAGCCGCAGCAGCCAGATCCAGATTCGGACCCTGAGGCATAGACCAGTTGTAGTTTTTATTTTGAGTAAACTGCCATTTTGGTCCCTGTGGTTTGGCCAATTTTGCCACTTTAGTCCAAATCTCAAACTTATTACATCCAGGGTCCTGTGGTTTGGTTTTTGTTGCCATTTTGGTCCAAATTTCAAATTTGACCAGATTTCCCATTAATGACCTGCTATTTTGTCTTTACCCTCAGGGGCATTTTGGTCATTTTAGATTTATTATCTCTTTATTATATAATAAAACCCCTGATTATCATCATCTTCAACCTCAACACAGATCTCTCTCTCTCTCTCTCTCTCTCTCTCTCTCTCTAAAATACCACCACCACACCACCATCACCCCCACCATCGCATCATCCCCACCACCGTCCCACCGCCGCCAACTCTGCTCTCTCTCTAAAATGACCTGCTCTCTCTCTAAAATACCGCAACGAGCAGGGCACAAATGGCATCTTCTGCTGGTGCTCAAATCGAAGCTCAAACGCTCGAAAACCCTAACCCTAAGAACACACAGATCTCCGCCTCAAGAACACATGGTAAACCCTAACCCTATAGTGTTTGCCCAGCCGTTGTTGAACACACTTGCAGCTCTCTCTCCGATCAAAACCCTTAGTTATGGCGTCTCCGGTCACCGGAGATTTCAACTCAATCGTAGCACCATCCGATCATCATCTCACCATAACCGACTTGAATCTACCGAATCCTGCTGAACACAACTTAACTTCCGCTCAATCGGCGAAAACCTCAGACTTTCCTGAGGCTTCTGCACCGGTACCGCTAATAATATCTGGTTATATGTTATTAATAAATTTGTTTACCTGTGTTGGTGAATACTGGATCTGGTTGTTTTTTGGCAGGTTAAACGGAAGAAACGGAAGCCCAAGAGATATGAGGGTTCTGAAACTGATGTGAGATTTTGGTTTAATTTTATATCTAGTTTTGGATGTTGTTGTTGTTGCCAATTTAGGAACAATTAGTTTTATGATTGTTGTTGTTATGATGTTAAATCTAGCTAGTTATGATTTAGTTGAAAGGGTTTAGAATTGTTATAAACTTTTTACCTCGATATCTTCAGATTCAATGAAGTTAATATGCACTGAATGTCTATTTGTTTGTTTGAAAAAGGGTTGAAGATGATGATGTAATTGGGAAGGGGGTGTGGGTGTGACTGTTGGATGGGACGACGCCGGAGTGGCGGTGGTGAAAAGGGGGAGGAGGTGGCGGTGGCGGTGGTGGTGGTGCTATAGAGAGACAGAAGAGAGAGAGAGAGAGGGAGGAGGTGGCGATGGTGGGGGTGGTGGTGGTGTGGTGATGGTATTTTAGAGAGAGAGATATATGTCTGTATTGAGGTTGAAGATGATGATGATAATCAGGGGTTTTATTATATAATAAAGAGATAATAAATCTAAAATGACCAAAATGTCCCTGAGGGTAAAGACAAAATAGCAGGTCATTAATGGGAAATCTGGTCAAATTTGAAATTTGGACCAAAATGGCAACAAAAACCAAACCACAGGGCCCTGGATGTAATAAGTTTGAGATTTGGACTAAAGTGGCAAAACTGGCCAAACCACAGGGACCAAAATGGCAGTTTACTCTTTTATTTTTGTTATGGATGTACAAACTTATCTTATATATTTTTGTTATGGATGTACAAAAGTTATCTTATATATATCATATTTACGTTTGTTTTCAGTTATTCGGTTACTTAATGATGGTTGTCTTAAATTGATATAATACGGAAACAATATATGTTTTGAATATAATACGGAAACAATATTTAAACGAGATAAAATTTTAATCGGGATAATAATATTTAAAAAAGTAAAATTTTAAAAACAATATAATATTTAATCCATAGAAATATATTTAAAGAGCCGATTTTGAAAACGGTAAAATTTTTTATAATGCAAAAAATTAAACTTTTTTTAAAAACACAAAAAATTTCACAAAAAAAAAAAAACACCTCAAAAACTATCAAAATACCCCACAAAAACACCCCTTCTTTCAACCAAAAAAACACCCAACACCTAGACGCCTCGTATAGGCCTGTACGAGGTGTCTCGGGTTTCTTAAACTTTGTCCCTGACATTCCCTGCAGACCCCCTTGA
Organism: Helianthus tuberosus; assembly: GCA_030545235.1. Classification (NCBI taxonomy): domain Eukaryota; kingdom Viridiplantae; phylum Streptophyta; class Magnoliopsida; order Asterales; family Asteraceae; genus Helianthus; species Helianthus tuberosus. The sequence continues at coordinate 194,489,371 of CM060418.1, forward strand.
ATTCTGTGCCTAGACGCCTCGTATAGGCCTATATGAGGCGTCTAGGGCACCAAAAGTGTCCAAATAGCAGCGAAGGTGTCCGAATAGTTTGAGCCTAAATTTATCCAATCGTGAATTGTTATTAGCATATAGAAGCATGAAAAGAACAACAAATTCTACCAATAATGACAGAAAAGATGTTAGATATGGAGAACTATTTTTTACGGACGCAAAAGTGTTAAGAAAATTGCATAAAGCAAGATTAATCCGCCTCACGGTAAATTTGTGTAAAAGGATAACTAGCTTGGCAAATATGTCAAGAAAATTGCATAAAATAAATGTTGTCCACGTGTTAATTGAACCCTTCAAAAGGTGACCTGGTCCAAATTAATTAAGTTATTTTTAATATTTTTGAACCCCTTAGATGACTTATCTGCACCCCAATTTAGCCTTTGAACTTTACTATAAATATTGGCCCAGTCCAGAAAAGTTTTGTGCTCGTCCAGTCCAAAAGTTCTATTAACTTTCCACAATGAATTTCAATATCAGAAACATTATGCAAAACTTTGATTTCAAAAGACAATCTGGTTTCCTTCAGTATTGGGAATACAGACAGGATGGCCACACGGGGTGTCTTATGGTGGCGGATCAACTTTTTGTTTCAAGTCGAAACCAGAGGGGGCTTCAGGAATACAGGAACCGCTGCCTCCAGAAAGAAGTTTCTGTTGGACCAGATACAGAAGTTGGTCAAGAATGTTTGGCTGGCCTAGCAGCTCAAAAAAGGGTTGCATTTGAAAGGACAAGCGATGAACCTGATCAAATTTTTGGGCAGTTAGTTGTGCCTGTATTTTCTTATCAGAAACTCATAGGGGTCATCGAGCTTACCACGTTTTTCCCAAAAGAAAGTTATTATGAAGATTTTAATCAGATTGAAAGTTTATTACAGGTTAGTTATTTTAGTTCTCAGTTGTATGGGTCATAAGTTCATTTACCAGTTGACATTTTACCCTTCAAAAACTTGATCATCTCTAACGTTTCTTAAACTAGATACTACATCAGAAAACTAAAGTGTTGGTAACCCTCATTTTTTAACTGTTACAAAAAATAAATAAATAAATAAATAAATAACAAAATCCTTTTTAATAAAACTTGTTATGTCAAGTGTCAACTGTAACTTTGGTAGATTTTATAAGATCGAAGATAGTACTTCCAAGATTGAATCAAAACCAGTGGCATCTCTTAGAATTCATGTGCCATGTTCGAACTTGAAAAAATATGCACTTCTGTAATATTTTATTATTATTTTGTTATAAAATCAAATAGGTACTGGGCTCTCTAAACCTAATGGCAATGGGCTAACTTCTAAACCATAAAAATGGTTTTGTAAATGGGCCTATCTTGGAGTTTGTATGGGTATACTATTTAAAAAAAAATTAACATATATCGGATTTAAAAAAAACAGTGCCCCTAGCTCGAAATCACAGGCCCTGTGAGGTGGTCCTCCCCGCACACCATCATCACTGCCACTGATCATAACGAATGTTTTTGCTCAAACTACCAAGTGAATAACAATTTTTAAACTTATTTTGCTTTATTTGTTTTATACAAGAAATTAGTATGCAAACATTTTTTAAAGACAAACTCATGCACACCTTATTATTAATCTTGTTTTGTAATCCTTTGTAGAATGAGAACTTAGCCACCACATATATGGCGCAGATATAATTAAAGTCTTGAAAAGTGATTCGATACTCCCATGCACGTGGAACTAAAGTTGGAGGAATTCTTCTGCACCTGATCTCTCTGGCTATTTCTATCCGTTTTAATTTTGAATTACGTTACTTGCTTGCTTATTTATGTCCTTTGATAGTAATCGTATTTCCCATTTCAGTTCTAAAGCAATAAAGTGTTTGAATGATCAATCATTGTTCGTGTTCTTGATTTATTATTGCAATATTAAAAGTTCTATACCATCAAAATATGTACTAAAGGATAGCTTGACCTCTGGTGTTGCATAGCCAACCTGAGTTTGATCACAATCTGAACCTTTATTTTTTTTAACAGCTAAACTTGCACACCATAGAGATCGAACCCCTGGCCTTCTTCTAGTTGCCTAAACTCATTTCAACCTTTGTAATACATTTTATGCTCTTGTATGGTTCTAGTTCTATCTATTGCGCAGGTCATGTATTTCCAAGATCAATGAATCTTTCGTACTCCTAACAATAAACAACTTCAAACGAACCTCATGATTTAATTGTGAACAATAGATACAAACCTGACTTATATTCAAGAACGTGAATCACAAATCGACACATGTTTCTGACCCTTAACAATTATATTCATACTAAGGAATTTGCTTGAATTGTTGCTATACCGGTGCTAGTTATTTCCGGAAATCGTCACCGCATTCAGACATATGATATGAGGTTCTATAATTTTGCATGCCAGATAATGAATTACCGCTGTTGACTTTTTGATTAAACAAATCTCATTTGACCATACTTAAACCTAGATACATTCATGACCTGGACTTGCAAGTTCTTGGGCCTTTAATACATATACAAGCCCATATATAAATAAAGACAACTGTTGGACCCATAATACTAGGTAATAATATTAATAATCATAATAATTTGCAGCCCACATGGTTTATATACATGGATTATAAGTTTCCACATCCCCATTGGATTGCTTATCGGATTGGTGGATTACTTCTTTCGGTTACTTATGGGACCGAATTATATGATATCAAGATCAAGACCTGTTCCATTGTCACACGTCAATCAAGATGAGATCTTTCTGGGCCGGTCAAATGTATATGAATTGCCCAATAAATGTTTGAAGTTCCAAATTTAACTATTCTGTACTTCCTAATGAGGCCCTTCGCGCACTGTTCATATCACAAAAGAAGAAAAGAAGAGAGTTTATCATCTTAAGTACAAAAAATAAAAACAAGAAAAGAAAAGAGGTTATCACTTATCACACTATGTTAACAACAAAACACACATTCTGATGAGTTGTCCCCCTTTTAAACTTGACTCAGCCATGCAAACCCGGAGGTCATCATCACTTGAAATTGGAAGACGGTTACCTTTGGTGTCATCATACTCCACACCGAATTTATGGTGTTTTAATTCTGGAAATCTCTTTTTGACTTCCCTGTGCAGGTCTGTACATTCAGCTGAAAGGGGCAGGGTAAACTTGATCAAATCAGCATTGTATTTAACTTTTATCATCTTCCCCATATATGTGGATTGTAAGCCTTCTTCCTGCAAATTAGGATTAAAGCACAAAAAATATAATTCATGACTTCATCTAACATAACTCTCTGGTACCAATCAAATTAACGTTTTGTGCACCATAAATTCATGAAAGCACAAACAAACAAATAAACAAACTTACCCAGTAAAATTTAACTCATAAAGTCAGGTTTGGGCATGGCGAGACCAGGGTGAACCATAAATTCTTGAACAAGAAAAGTATAATATTAACCTGATATCAGGAACTATTTTTTTTTAAATTAAAATGTAGTTGGTTCTTACACAACATATGATCCAAACATGGAATAGAGTTAACTTGATTAGCTTACTATAAAAAGTTTCACTTTTATGCTTTATCGAACTTTAAAAACAACATGAGGAGAGTATTAAATAAAACATCTAATCCATTATTTTTGCAACTAGCGCCAACTAAAATTTTATATTTCCACAAAATAATTATAACTGTCGTTTCTATAGATTAATTTGTACTTCTCACACAATAAGTGTGACAAGATTTTAGAAGAAATACCAACATAATGGAACTTTTGGTCACATTACTGACTACCTAGGATATATTGTTGAATAAGAACTGCATAAATGTCCAAACAGTTGCATGGCAATAATCCACAACAACCGTAACCAACACCGTAGAATGTAGGCAAACCTTATATGTACCCTTGTTAATTATGCATCAGAAGAATCATACATACAAATCAATGTAGCTGTTAGAACGAAAGTGTCCTAAGATTCTATAATGCTTGTTCATCGAATATTGAATGGTCACCAATACGATATCATTTTAGTAATTTTAAACTACTGTTTCCATTGCCTCTTGTTGTGTCTGAACTAGCTATGAAGAAATTTGTATTAGTAGTTGACAAGTTGTAATTTTGAAAAATACTTCAAGATCTTACGGTTTAATTTCTAGAAGGAAACTTCACAATATTGTTTGGCATGGGTCATTCACTGATTATGATATCTAAAGATGAAGAGCAGTTTAAAATCATCAATTTACTTCACTTAGATAGAGCTATATCTAAGTGACAAGTAAATGAGTTGATCTGAGTTCTTCTATATGTGTGTTTGAAATACATAATTTAACTTCCTCTATGGCTTTAGTGAATACTTAATTAGAGGTTTCTTTTATGTATTTTTTTGAAGTTCATCAAAGGGACTCTTTTGGCTTGAGTACATGCAGGTAAGGTAAACTTTTGTAGCATCAAATTGAATGTTAAATATATGCTATGACTCATATCCATCAATATGATTACATTGCAACTTGCAAGTAAAATTACAGAAAAAACTAACCTTCAGCAAAGTGTGAATTTGTTCAAAATCTTCGACATAAGTTTCTTTTGGTAAAAGCGTGACAAACTCGATGATTCCCAGAAGTTCATTCCCAGCAGCCTGGCCATAATACACAGGCAAAACCAACTGCCCCTTCCCTCCTATATCTGCAGAATGTTGATCTTCTTGCTTAAGCACATGATGTATAGTCCGATGGTCTGCAATCCCGGTTTGAGCGGCTCGGCCAGCCAACCAGTTGCCCACACTTGTTTCTAATCCAACAAAACAGCAACTGTTTTCAAGACATCTCCTCCTGTAATCCTTAAGTCCTTCATCTTGAGCTGACATGATGGTTTGATCTGTCAACTTAAGATTGCATCCGATGTCCTCTAATTCAGAAGGCGTAAATTCCCAAAATTGAAGTAATCCTGATTCTTTGCGGAAATCAAATTTCCTAAATATTCTGTCAATATTGTAACCTAGCTCCTCGATCAATACAATGATTTCCAAAATATGGGATTGGTTCCAGGAATCTATAGCTTCCATGGCACTGTATTGGCAAAACAACACTACTTTCTAGAACATAAACCACTCTAGAACCAACTCGGTGGGTTAAATAATGATCTCATCAGTGGGTTCAAAACAACCCCTCACATCATGTCTTATTGCCAAGACTACCTTGATAGTGCAAACACTTGATCTACGTTCTTAACTATCGAACAAACATACCCTGACAAACTACAAAAAATAGACCTACGTTAGGTTTCAGCTTTCATACTATTTTTCTAAAGAGTTTGATCAGTTCTTTTTCCACTCTTGAATTTTTTACTTCACTGGATACGAACATTACCTTTGTGTTTCTAATTATCTCAGGCGGTCCGATAAGAAACCGTAAGATTACTCTCAAATCTTCTATAAAAACGCTTAACCCTAGAAACGAAACTCTCTCCGCTCATTCAGCTTATGATAAAGAATTCAACTATAATTAAAGATTTAGTTAGTTACTTACTTACTTTGAGATCTTGATGAGTAATGGGTAGAACTTGCAGATGGATGCAACGGAGATGATGCTGAACGTTAGGGTTTTGCTTATGTTCGATCCTCTCGGTTACCTCCTAGAACCGGCAGATGGATGCAACCGAGATGATACTGAACGTTAGGGTTTTGCTTCTGGTCGATCCTCCCCGTTACCTCCAAGCATATGATAGGAGTGACTGGTTTCGAGATATTTTAAAACTATGTTAGTTTTAGAAACTTTTTGCTTTATCCAGTGAAGTACTATAAGCCCTAGCCGCCTATTTGGAATTATAATTTTTCCTTTTTATTTTATTTCCTTCTTGGTTTCCAGTGAGGGTCTGTTTGGTATAGGATAATAGAATTTATGAGAGAATGTAATAGATGAGGTAATGGAATGGATGAGTGAATGTAATGGATGAGGGAATGTAATAGATCATTACCATTTCATGTCTTATTTGGTTATAATCAGGAATGGAATGTAGGCAGAAAAAGACGAATGAATAAAATCGATGGCGAGTAGTGGTGGTTGGTGGCAGGGGAGGTGGAGGTGGAGGCGATAGCGGGTGGGTAACGGCGGCGGTGGTGGGCGGCGACGGTGGTGGTTGGTGGCGGCGGAGGTAATGGTGGCCGGTTGCGGGTGGCGGCGATTGGTGGGTGGTGACGGCGGCGAGTGTCGGTGGTTGGTGCCAGCGGTGGCTGATGGTGGCAGTGGCGGTGGCGATGGAGGTGGTGGGTGGTGGCGGCAGCGACAGTGGTTGGTGGCGACGCTGAGTGGTGGTGGTGGCGACGGAGGTGGTGGTTGGTCGTGGCGGAGGCGGCAGTGGATGGCAACGGTGGCGGGTGGGCAGCGTCAGCGGTGTTGGTTGGTCGTGGCGGAGGCGGCAGTGGGTGGCAACGGTGGCAGGTGGGTGGCAGCAACGGTGGCCTTCCGAGTAGCGGCGGTGGTGGTGGCCTTCGTGGTGGCGACAGTGGTGGCGGGTTGCGAGTGGTGGCGACGGTGGGCATCAATGGTTGGTGGTCGATGACGAATGGTGGTGGCGGTGCTATGTTGTTAATGAAGGGCGCAAGAGGGCATGGAATGAAAAGAAAAACATGGGTGAAGGATGAAATGATTTTGAGGGAATGGAATGCATTATGTAATGGATGATTCCATTCCATCAACCAACCAAACACCCTTTTCTTCATTCACTCGTAATGGTTTATTCTATTCCGCCTCTCATTCCTGCATACCAAACACTACTTTAACATAATAATTTGTTTACTACAATAACTAATACTATTTAATAATAACATAACATATACCATACATATAATTTTATTTAAGGGGCCTTCTATTCTCACACCCCCACTTTCTTATTTTTTACATCCCTAGGTGTATACGGCTCGTATAACCTTATACGGGCCACATAGAATGTTGTTGCACAGAAATATATGCACTGGAATGATTTTTTTGTTTCACATGTATACGAGTCGTATAACATTATACGGGCCATATACAATAATTGTATACGAGCAATATAATGTTATACAACCAAATGTGTTTTTTGTGAGGTTTTACCAGGTTTTTGGTTTTTAACAAATGTATACAAGTCGTATAATGTTATACGACCCGTATATAATTATTATTATTATTATTATTATTTTTTGTGTGAAACCGAACAACCGTTTAATAAGTTTTAGTAATTGTTTAGATAGCGTTTGCCGTATTATTTAGATACATAGGATTATGTTACGAGTTTTTAATTAAACGTACTAATAAGGTTATAATTTTCCACTTTGCAAAACGATAAATATGTGAATATGATAAACAATACGATAACAACTATTAAACAAACAAGATAAAACGCAAACATAAGATTAATATTTACAATGTTTTACATCTAAACAACAAAAGATAAATATTTACAATGTTTCAAATATAAAACAATAGAAAGAAAATACAATAAGCAGTTACGGCGATGGTGGTGGCGATGGTGGTGGTGGTGGTGGTGGTGCAGTGCCAGCTCGTGGAGGAAGGGGTGCACCAGAATGCACAGCAATGATCGCCTCGACCATCCACTGTACGGAAACCCGTAAAGCAGCTACATCCGACTCGACCTGCCGCCGGTCTTTCCTCCACCCCAAGTGGGGGCATCACACGCGGTCTCACGCTCCGTCGATCGTACCAGCGATCACCCTCCCTATCGAATCAACCTGGTGTGTGATAGTCATTTCCAGGGCCACCTGCGGGGACAAGAGACGCGGCCAGTGCTTCGCCAGACGTGTAACGAAGCCCCCACAGCTAATGTGGCAAGAAGTACGCTTAAAAGCCTACTCAACAAAGTATGTGGCCAACTTGTATGCCAAGATGCCCCCTTCCCCCGCTAGTAAGTAAGATGTGCAAGTAGCCTAGGTCACTTTGGGTGACCCACTCCCTGCTATCGGGGATCACGAACGCGGTGTCGTGAAGTCCCCAGTCCCAATAGTGCGCCACCAGGGCCACAACACGTCAGTGGACGTGGTGGTCGGCCCACCTAAAAATGCCTGGGTTACTGACTCTTCCTGTGAGTACAGACCCAAGGCAACAGTGAACTGGGGTAGCATCATCCGGCGACTCTCCCCGCAAAGAGTAAAAGAAACCGTTATTGTATCCAAAAAATGTCGTAAACCCCCACCCTGGGTGTCCGTAAAAGTAAAAGTACATACAAACTCTAAAGTAATCTCCCTATGGGCTCGCTATCAGGCGGCCTCAAATAAACAGGCCCATGTGAAGTCAGCTGGCATGATATAATGTCACACCCCGATATTTCCACGTATTACCGGTGGGCCCAGTGGGGAGTATCGTGACGTAGTTGATATCATCATAGTCAAACAACATAATTTTAAATGCACAGCGGAAGCAAAAGATAGATTTATTTCAACTGAATAAAATTGTAATATTAAGTATCACAACGTAGTTGAAACGGATCCACAGGCGGATCAAATAAAAACAGAAAACATAGTTCATCAGACTTAATGCATCCAAGCTTGCGAGACTCTTAATGATGCTAAGGAGAGGCCAACCTATTACGCTTAGTACCTGCACTTAACCTTTTTGGGAAAATACGTCAGTTTAAACTGGTAAATACAATTAATTGACTCATTTTGAAAAGGTTTAGAACATTGATTTAAATGCACAAGGCACAAAACATTTTATAACTTGGGATAATTATTTATATATAAACTTGTAAAAGAATTAAATGTTTGTTATACGTTCAGTAGTCCGGATTGACACCGGGTTAAAGATTAATAGACACACCACATGATATAGTCCTGCGGCGGGTTATTCCCGAAACCGGCGGTTATACCTTATTATTTATTTATGAACTGTCGGATGTACGCCTACACCCCGTGCTTAGGTCGTGGCCATTTCGTAAAATGATGCCAAGGATATCCGGGACATGGTTATTAACCCCCCAAAGGATTTGATCAACCAAAACAATTTAAACGGGTCATTTCAATAAATTAACCATCATACAATTAATAATTCAATGCCCGACCAAGCGGTATTTTATATACCGTACCCCAAGCCCGTATAGGGAAAATAAATTAAAAGTATTTACCTTTGCAAGTATTAATCACAAATAGCAAGTACGTGTAGCTTTTACCGGGTCTCCTATTCTAGAACAATGGTTTTTAATAACCTATTAGATTCCTAACGGGTCTTTAATTAAGCCTAAACTTAGACCGGTTAGTTTTAAAAAGGAAGAAACGGTTCAAACGCACGATTAAGCGAAGACCGGAATAGAATGTGATTTAGACCCGATAAGTTTGGAGACTCGTGTACAATGGGTAAACTAAACACATTCTGTATTTTGAGACAAAATAACAAGGTTTGACCCGTTTCGGTCAATTTATGCAAACTAGTTACATAAACCGAACGCGTAAGATGCGTAATGGGTAACCATATGAGTCATATACAGGTTTCCTAAGTTAATATGCCTTAAATATGTTGTGACATCAGTAAGATATCTTCTATTATGCCCAAAACGAATTTAAACTCAAACTATGCCCCGTAGGGGCATTTTGGTCATTTAAAAGGTTATAAAAGAGTTTAAATAATAATCTGAGTTACAGGTCTGATTTAATCAGTAAAGATATTTATTTTTATAAGTCAAAACAGTAGGGTATTACATATATGTGAAATTTATCATTTATAACCAAACTATGTACCTTAGGGGTATTTTGGTAAGTTCACATAGGCTTAAAAGGTCAAAACTGGAAATCTGAGTTTAGAACTTTTGCTTACTGTTAATATATAAAAAAAATTACTGAAAATATCAGTAGGCATGAAACCTTATATGTTTAAAATAGTTTTAATACATACTATGCGTTAAAAATGCCTAAAAAGACGATTTTGAGCTATTACCGGGTTTTATATGAAAAGCTGATATTTTTAACATTCCAGAAAGCTTAAAATGTTTTATTTATCATAAAAAATCAGTAGAAAAAGGTTTGGTATCAAAATAATTTGTAAAACTCATTTTATAGCCCAAAAGGGCAAAACCGGCAATTACCGAATCAATCTTAGAACTCTCTGTTATGCTCAGCCTAAAATTAATTAAAAATCTTTAAAAATCCCAAAATATTATTTTATATTAGTAGGTAAAAAGTTTGGTATTAAAAATCGGGTTTAGATAGGCTATACGCTAATTACGCCGTTTAATTAATAAAAAGCTTCTTATTTACGCTAATGAGCATAACTCCTAATCTAGACCTCCAATTGATGTCAAATTTTAAGGACAAGTCTAATAATCAGTAACTAAGGTTTTTATTCTTTTAAATTTTCATAAATCATGTTTTAAGGTCATAAGGGCATAATAGTCAACATTTAAGCATTTAACGGAAACATGCATATGAATCGGATAACTATTGAACCAAGTTGTATAATCACAGAGGGTTATACTAACATGAAACCTGGTCCAAATAAAGCTCTAAGGAATTTCTAAAACATGCTACATTGGGTCAGAACTGAAAGTCAAAGCAATAGTGTAGGATCGGTTTCGGACCTAAACTAGTCGCTTAGAAGAGTTTATCTCAGTTTGAACGGCGGAAACAGACAAACTGAGTACAATTCAGCAAGTATTCACTATAAACTATCGATATTATTAATCTGGATAACGTTTACAACCTGTCGACACTTCGGCAGCACTTCGTGGCTCACCGGAAGACAATACCTAGAACTATTCATGTGATTCCGCTCATACGACCTATATATATGCAACATGATTCCGCTCATATGGACATGACAAATAAGCGAAATCACCCACATGCCATATGAGCGAAATCACCTCTTGTACAAAAGAGCGAAATCACCTTTTACAAATAAACGAAATCACATTTTGACCAAATGAACGAAATCACTTATACATTTTGAACGAAATCAGCCTTTGACATATGAACTCTTTTGTCTTCTTGTGTAGTGATGTCATGTATGATGTCACTTTGATGTCACCATTATGATGTCATCATTTGATATGATGACATCATGCTCGATCAAATCCGCAACGAACCCGAGACTCGACATAAGACGAAGACGACAGATGAATGCACCAACAGACTCCCCCTCAGATGTTGACGAGTCTTAAGTGTCGAGTCTTCGCATCTTCAGTCTTTATCAGTCTCTTTTCTTTCATAGCATATACCAGGATCTTCTCTTTGGCTCTAACCTCGTCAGACTCCCCCTCTCATCATGATGGGATCGCTGTCTGGAATTAGCTATCACCTTGAGATCAATCCCTGGCTTTATCTATGTTTAAGCTCATCACCTACACAATTTCTCACCACCACATAAGTTTTCTAAATTTAACAATTTGTATTAACCAACACTGACTCCCTTTCATAAACAACTTTCTCTTTGATGAACCACTTGTTGATTTAAAAGAAATGCATTTGATGTTCAAGACATACTCCCCCTCACAACAATGTCATCATGTTTAGCACTCGGAATTTTGAAAATTAGCTCTCCAACATCAGTTGTCGAAAATCTTTTTGACTTTTACAAAATTTATGCTAAAACACACTCAAAATCTTTTTGTATTTTTGAATTTAAAGAAATGCAGTAAAGAAATATTTACAGACAATATTTTTGTGAGTTTGCGAAAGAGGATCATATCAGTTTATGTGACCAATCACTAGCACCGTTAAGCTTTAACATTTTAAGCTCTAAACGATTCACATGGATTGACGATATTGTTGTCCACTTAAACTCAATCTAAAAACTTTCAATCTGCTTACCGATACTTTAAGGTATATTTAGATAGCACTAAATTCTTATGGACCCCACGATCTCAGCATATCCCCTCATCATGTAATACACTATCTCGAGTAATGCCTTTAAACTTTTATCAACTGTGATTTGTGCGAAAAACAAAGCAGAATGTTTAAACATTAACAATCAGGTCGATACTTCCGTATACGCCGAGAAAGTCCAATGTTTAAACAAAATAAGAAAAATAAAACAAGTTGAAGTTGTTTAGGCTTTAACCACCAGGTCGATACTTCCGTATACGCAGAGGAGGTCCAAAGCTTAAACGAAACACCAAAGAAAATAAAGCAGAATGTTTAGGCAACAACATCCAGGTCGATACTCACGTATACGCAGAGGATGTCCGATGCTTAAACAAAATAAAGAAATAAAACAAGTTTAAATCTTTGCAAAATGAAATGCACAATCACAGTGATTTTTTTTAGCAAAGTTGTGAAAGTTCACAAACTTAACCAGTTTTATGTCTTTCGACAATCAGCGATTACTGAGTAGGCACACAGTCAAGAAGGACAAAACTAAGTACTATGCTTTTGACCATGTTTCCCACTAGAACTAGGCTTTTTCATTTAGGTTTGTATCGTTATCGCAAATCTACTAGTCTAGCTGAGCCTATCGTCACATCTTTAGTGAGATCATTTATCACATTTTATCTTTCCATTTCTTTAGCATGCTGTGACAGTCCAACTGATCTTCTATCATTTCCTCTTTTTCACAACAAAACTCATTTTGAATTATTCAATGTTTTTGACATTTTTAAATTTTCAAATGTTTTTGGATTTTCTGAAATTTTCTACTCCCCCTAAAATGCAAACACATTTTAGGAAATTTGAAAACAAACTATACAAGAAAATGACAACCGATATCGAATCGCTTCAAATCGCCATCCACTAGGCATAAACAATCAGAACTCCCCCTTACATAAAACTATTTTCTCATTATGATTTCAAAACACTTAAGTTTGTTTTAACCAAAATGATTTGTCCGGAAAATAAGTTTTGTTAATTTTCAAACCACTTGTAGGTTAGAGGAATGGTTCATCATTTTGTCCATTCAATCTCTTGTATCAGGATTACATCAAGTTTAAACTAATGACCTTGAGTAATCACTTTGACAGAATCAACCTCTTACCACTTGTAAGAATATCCAAAACATATAACCACATGTAGGAATAAAACATCTACACAAACCATTTTACCAATCAAGATGCCGATTCCTGCTTCACACTTACCAACCTGGAAGCTACGGCAAGTCACACTTATCCTGTAAAATTCTAACAATTTTAAGAACTTTTCATACAAACTCATAAAACATGAATGATGCCGATTCCTGATCCACGATTACAAACTTGGGATCTCCGGCAAGTCAGGTTTTTCAAGCAAAGAAAATGTCCACCCAAGCCTGACCAGCCTTGGGTGTTTTCAATTCAGAAGCAGTTGGAGTGTAAGTTGCTTTCTTTTTAGCATAAACCTCCTTAACCCCTTTAACCTTCCCATCGACCATCTTTCCGAAAATCTTCTTAATTTTCCCATTAAACGCTTTCTCAACATCAAATTCATTCTTTTCAGAATAAAATTGATTTGAAATTTCAACCTTTCAAACCTTTGATTTAAAATTCTCAGCCCTCAATGGTGGAAAGTTCTCATCATCCATTGAAAGAACTGATTTTTCAACACTCTCATCAAACTGTGGCTCCTCTGATTTTGTGGAATCAGATCCATTGCCAGATTTTACCTCTGATTTCTTAACAACCCAAGCTTGATTGTCAAAATTTCCCTTCTTCTTGTAAAACCTTTTCGAACACTCACCAACTTCATATGTTGAATTTTTGAAAACTTTAAATTTTTCAGTTGGTGGTTCGGTTTTATCAACAATAACTTCTTTCAGTTTTCCAGAAACTCCCTGTTTTGTGTTAGTCGCTTTCGGACAGTTCCATGCAATATGACCAACTTCATTGCATCTGTAACAAGTTCTTGTCTCTTTCCTTTGAAAAGCTCCATTCTTCATCTTTTCAGCAAGAAACTCCTTGTTTGACTGTTTCCAGAATGAGCTCTTTGCTTCTTCTTCATGACTAGTTCCTGCAACATATGTCATTTTTGATTTAAAATCTCGAACATATTTTTCATTTTTATAGTTTTCAGGTGGAATAAAACCAAGTCCTTTCTTTTTGTAGCTACGATTGTGGTTTGATTTCTTTTGAAAACCAGAACCAGAATTGTAACCCTTTTTCTTGTTTATCCGCTGTTGAACTCTTGAAGCGTATTTTTTAGGTTTTTCAGTAAGATTTAAATCTTTTATTTCAGAAATACTAATTTCTGTCATTTTGAAAACCATTTTGATCATGTCAAAACGAACACTTCTTATTGGAAACTCTTTATCAAAATATAATTTGTCAGAATCATTCAAAGTATATACAACTTCAAATGTTTCATCATTCAAATTATATTTTGACAATAAAAATTCTTTACTATAAACCCGTTTTCCCGACGATTTTGAATTCTTGACAGACGAACTCGAACTTCTGACTGACTGACACGAACTTTGGGATTCGGACTTTGACTCTGACTCCTCATCCTTATCCAACACCTGATCGACCACTCGTTTTATCAGTTCTGACTCATGATCTGTGTCGGACGCTGTGAACGTGACGTCAATACTATCCGGTAAAACATCGGTTATCTCGGACTCCAACTTTATATTGACTGCCTTTTTTAATTCTTCCTCGTTAGGTTTTCTAGACGAATACCCTTCCCAAATCGGAGGCGGACACTTATTATAACAGACACCCTGTTTCTTACCAGTATCCTTTTTCTTCTTTGGCTTTGTTTCTTCACCTTTAAACGCTTCAAATCCTTCAACTGTTGGATAAATTCTATCGATTATGTAGTCACAACCTTTGTAACTTTGCAGCAATCTTCTAATTCTTTCATTTTCAGTTGCTTCACTCTCCAACTCTTTCTTCCACTTTGCACATTCTTCTATGTACAAGTTGATTTCTTTCTGCTTTGTCATCATGGTAGCATTCATCATCTTCAAAGCTTTCTCTCTTTCAGAGTTAGTCTTTTCCAGACTATTCACAGTTCTGTTCAATACATCATATGACTGTTTCAAATTTTTTACATCAAACAACAACTTTTCTTTCAACTTTTCTAACTCACTAAACCTCTCATCTTTTTCTATACATTGTTTACATGACTCTAAACAAGTAAGACAGGGTTTTGTGATTTCAACGATCTTCTCGACTTCAACTATCTTTTCAACTTCCACAATCTTCTCAACCACTTTGATTTCTTTCAATCCTTTTGCAGCTTTCCTCTCTTTTAGTTTCTTCAATTTTTCTGCAAAATAAAATTCAAAACTGTCAGAAGATAAATGAGATTTTCCAATGTTTATCTGTTCAACTTCTTCATCATCATCACTGCTTTCAGAAGAAACAGATTTTCCATCTTGACTCTCCTCATTATCTGACATCACATCCATCCACTCCTTCATTAACTCTGGCTTTTGCACAATCTGAGCAATAAAAGCTTTAACATTAAGATTAGCTGGAATGTACTTGTCCCAGCTAAAACCATCAGCTACTTTCTCATCATCTTGATCAATAATGCCATGATAAGCTTTCCTGTTTGCATCCTCGATCATTCTTCCATGAGCTGTTTGAGCTTCTTTTTGTTGATGTGGTTGATGAATGATTTGCTGATAAATGGTTTTCCTATAATAATCATCTTTCCCAGACGACTCCTTTGCTCCTCTCGGCTCATGATTCTTGCACTCTCTTTTAAAGTGGCATTTCTCCCTGCAACGAAAACAGACAACTTTAGATTTATCAAACCCTAAATTAGAAAGGTTTGCATCCAAGAAATCATTTCTTCCTGTAACCAATCTAAATTTTTCTGCTCTCCTCAATACACTAGCTAAAGCCCATTTAATATCCATCAGTTCCAGCTCCTCTGCATCGATTTGGTCATAATCTTCCTTTGTGAGCATCGGATTACCAATTCTTCCGGCAATCAACCCTTCATAAGACTCTAATGCAGTGACCAATAATCCCATATGATGCTTTACAACTTCTTCAGAATAATTTTGACCGTTTTGAAGATGTAGAGCTACATTGCACTGAATCAAATGCCCATTTCCAGCAGATGCATTTTGAACACTTGGAGGATTTACCGTAGAGAACCCACTAGTGTTGACTGATCCTTGACTGCTAGGTGTAGACTGATTTCCAGCACTAAATGCAGTTTGTATCTTTGGACTGACTTCAGCAGTTTGAACATTTCCTTTATAATACAATTTAATATCTTGTTGATGAGTTGAACTATTCATTCTAGCAATTTTCTGCTGCTCCAGATCCTGTGCCTCCAACTTTTCTATAAACTGTGCAATCGATAACCTTTTAAACTGTCCGGAATTCTTCAATATCATCAGATATGTACCCCATTCCTGTTGCGGTAACGCGTCAGTAAGCTTTTCAACCCATTCTGCTGGAGTTTTTGTAATCTTCAACTGTGACATGGTGCGTACAAGATGACAATATCTTTCAATAAGACTCTTTGTTGTTTCACCAGGCATGCACGTAAACAATTCAAACTCTTTTTTCAACAAAGCTGCTTTACTTTGTAACATTTCAGTGCTTCCCTCAAACTTCTTTTGAAGAGCTTCCCAGATAGAATAAGAATTTTCATCATGTTGAAGCAACACAAATATATCTTCTTTTACCGCTTGTTGTAACAAATTGATCATCATTTTCTCTCCTTTATAACTTTCCCTCTCTTGTTCAGTAAATTCAGAAATGATTTTATCAGCTCCCATTGTATTCTTTGGCCTCTCATATTCAGTTTCGATGCTCTCCCAAGCTTTTAGATGATTCGCCTGAACCCAATTCTCAAACCGTTTCTTCCACCCGTGATAATCCTCAATTCCCATAAGTTTCGGGGGTTTTTGCATTGTTCCGGTTTCATTCTCCATTGTCATATTCTTAGCAATGTCGGATGGATTAGTCGTAGATGTAGCAAAAGCATTGTAAAACTCAGTATCCATCACCTTGTAAAAATATACCTGTCGACAAACAAAAACAAAAACAAAAACACAATCAGATTAACCGCTTATCAAATAACTGAATAAGACTAATACTCGAACTGATGATTTTCTGTGCGGACTGAAAGTTGATCAACTGTGCGGACTTCTAGGACTCGGATCCAATTTAAAACGACTTGACCCTTTGAAACCTTTGAACTCCAAATTGTACGAACTTGACTTTATCACGCGATTTATCCACACAAAACGATCTGACTTACAAACGTACTGATAAAACCGAGCGAATCGACTAAACTCCCAACCTGAACCTGAACCTGACTTGAACTAATCCGATCACATACACCCTTTTTTTTTATTGAATCCGACAACAAATCAATTAATTATCAACTTTCATTGGTCCGCAATACTTTGAATATGGATTAATGAGACTGATTAATGATTGGGCCGAATGAAATGAGGTTCACATAGGCTACTGATAAACCCACTTATTCGATGATTGGGCCGATCAATTCATGTAAATCGATATAATTGAACCATTATTTGTAAGTCAGATTACATTCCAATGTTGCCGACAACTTTAATGCTCAAGACAAATTTCACGTGTATTGAAGACTGTTCCATTTTCAACAATGCCCGACAAAATCACATGATCTCTTATCACCAAACATCAATAACCTGACATCCTTGTAGACTTTTATACACAACACAATGAATGCACTCAATCGGTTCACACTACTCAATGTATTTTCAATAAGGCTAGTGGGTATGATTGATGGACCATCCTTGAGGATGATCCGCCACGTAGGCGCCATGTCATCATCCTCCCAAGAATGGTCCATCCTCCAAAACTAGAGGGCATGGTAAGTTGGTCCTAGTCATCATCCTCCACCACTTTTATGTTTTTTTATTTTTTTTAATCTTCAACTTTTTTTAACATTTAACAAATAAAGTAACAAAATATTTTCATTAATATTAAAAAACATTACATAAACTTAAAAAAAAAAGCTCGTTCAATATCTTTTCTCGCACCCTCTTGAAACTTCGCAAACTTTTTTCTTTTGTCGTCTGTCGGGTGCGGAATGGTCGACGTGCATTTTTGTATATTACTGAAACCCCTTAGCCCCCTAGCGTCGTTCCGCAATGTAAAAAACGGATCAGACTGGGCCATGTCGCCTGCAATACGTAAAAACAGTGGACGACTCATGCGGAACCGACGTCGGAAAATCTCGGCTGGGTACACGGGTTCGTCGGCAAAATAATCGGCTAGTAGTTTAGCGTGGCCGGCTATAAATTTAAAACGAAACATAAACGAAATTAATTATAAAATACATTTTCAAATCTATATAAAACATAAGGAAAAAAAAAGTAAAATACCTTCTTGGTCTCGGTTATATTTTGCTCGTCTAGTTAGTCGTTGGGACGACCCTTGATCAGCCGCCATGAAGACTTGAGCCACGTTCATAATCATGTTGTGCATAATATCATCCTCTTCCGAAGATGATGAATACCACGCAGACGAAGCCGATGAAGACATAGAAGAAATTGAAGAAATGGAAGACATGGGTGAAGCCATGATAATTTTTGAGCGAGAAATGGGGTGGTAGTGTGTAAAAAACGGTATAAAATATGATGAGTTTTTATAAAAAGGGAAGAGTGGTTTATAAAATGTGAGAGGGATGGGGTGGTAGTGGGTGAAAAGTTGTGAAAAAATGGTTAAAGATGTGAGTATTTAGAAAAATGGAAGTGAATTGGGGTATATTTTGAATTATAACCGTTTGAATATTTAATGTTAATTAGAAAATTAATTTTTTTTTTTATTTTGAACGGTCACAAACGTGGAAGGGCCCACCACTTAGCTTCGTCGCAAACGGCTAGAACCCGACGCGGAAGACGGGACGGGGGGGCGGCACGGTGTTGGGACCGTCGCCGACCCAGGACGATCCGGGGCCGAACCCCATACCTACTAGTCTAGTATCACATGAAATACTGACACTTTGTAAACTGTTATACACAATTTGATTAACTTTTCAAATGGTTCACGCAACTCGATGTACACAAAATTCTAAGTGTCACAATAATCGAGACCTTAAGTGTCACAAAAGCGGAACCAATCTTGTTCAAATAAGCGGACCCTTAATTGTTCAAATGAGCGAAATCACACTAAAAGATGACCGTAAGAGCGAAATCACAAGTGTACAAATGAGCGGAACCGCGGAACCTGCTGATGTCACTTTTTTCACGAGTTCATAAAAGCGAAACCTCAAAAATCCTAAGATCTAAGTCGATTTTAGCTTTGAAATTTTCAAGGATTTACTAATACATGATTACGAGTGCTGTGTGTGAAATTGAACCGATTCTGACCGAAAAAAATTTTATTTTCGAAAAAGAAAGATGTAGAAACAGAATAATCGGCTGAAAACGTATAGAACTCTTCTTCACTGGCTCTGATACCACTTGTAGGATCGGTTTCGGACCTAAACGAGTCGCTTAGAAAAGTTTATCTCAGTTTGAACGGCGGAAACAGACAAACTGAGTACAATTCAGCAAGTATTCACTATAAACTGTCGATATTATTAATCTGGATAACGTTTACAACCTGTCGACACTTCGGCAGCACTTCGTGGCTCACCGGAAGACAATACCTAGAACTATTCATGTGATTCCGCTCATACGACCTATATATATGCAACATGATTCCGCTCATATGGACATGACAAATAAACGAAATCACCCACATGCCATATGAGCGAAATCACCTCTTGTACAAAAGAGCGAAATCACCTTTTACAAATAAACGAAATCACATTTTGACCAAATGAACGAAATCACTTATACATTTTGAACGAAATCAGCCTTTGACATATGAACTCTTTTGTCTTCTTGTGTAGTGATGTCATGTATGATGTCACTTTGATGTCACCATTATGATGTCATCATTTGATATGATGACATCCTGCTCGATCAAATCCGCAACGAACCCGAGACTCGACATAAGACGAAGACGACAGATGAATGCACCAACAAATAGTCAAATTATGCGACTTTCGGTTCCGAACCAAGCCTAGACTGAAAATTGTCGGGTTGAACATGTTTAGACATGTTCTTACATTAATTACCAAGTTATATTAATGATAAAACAGGTTGTATAGGTTCTACATTGCTAATTATGCATTAATTTGAAAATAAGCTTTCTGTTGACTTTTTAAGATTAATTTTGACCCGACAATTGACCTAGTTAGAGTGGGAATCAGAGGGTGCCCTTTTAAGGGTTTATTACCCACATAATTACCAACTCATAGGTACTTTCAATTTGAAATTTGACTGGACAATTATTGATTAATTACGAAGTCAAACTCTAATTATGACGGTTTGACTTTAGGCTAATTAACTAGGCAAAACTGAATTAAAAAGGGTTAGGAATACTTACAAGGGTCCTAAGCATGACTAGGAAGCCTAAGAAACTTTGGTTGCTGACCAGAGAGCTCCAGAAATAACCTTGTGAAAGTTTGCAAATGAATGGCACAAGAGTTGCAACATTGAAGCTCCTTATATATGCATTTTGATCACTTAGGATCATGCCAAGGAAGTCTATGCATGGTTTTAGATCAAGACAAGTGCCCCCTATGCATGTAAATCCGTTTGTGCAGCCCCTGGTATCAGTTTATAGGTCCTAAAGGCGGTTACACAGCTGAAACTGGCAGCTGCCAAACGTGGGTTCACCTTTATTTCTTGCACTTTTGGCCCTCTAACTTGACTTTTAAGGACCTTAAGACTTATACAAACTTGGTTAAGTCCTTGGTTAACTTTGTGATCACCCGAAAGGCCTTAGATTTCAACGTTGACGCTTTTAACCCCTCGTACACGAATATTGTCATAACTTTCTCATACGATAACGAAACTTGGTGAAATTTTTACCACATAATCTAGTGAGTATAATTTATCATTACAAAGCTTTGGATTTGCTAAAAGGTCACTTAGAGGTATACTTTCAACATGTTGACACATTTAACCCCTGTAGTTTGTAATTCCTCACTTTCTCTTACAATTAGCTTCGTATGATCCATGATTTATTCGTTTAAGGGTATAAACATCGTGTAGGGTTATTTAAAGGTACTTTTATCCATTGTTGACACTTTGAACCCTTATATTCACATACTTTCTTTGTTTGTCAACTTTAGTCCCTCTAAAGAAATCTTTTACACGTTTAAAGTCCATGACACGTGTCGATACATTATTGGACATAATTTTTCGAGGTGTTACATCCTCAACCCCTTAAAAGAAATCTCGACCTCGAGATTTACTGAAATAATTGAGGGTACTTTTCCTTCATTGTGGACTCTACTTCCCACGTGTACTCGGGAACTCTACGGGCATCCCATTTGACCTTTACAATAGGCACATGCTTCCTTCGAAGCTTCTTAACCAGTCGATCCTCGATCGATAAGGGTTTTTCAACAAACTTTAAGCTCTCATCTATGTGCACATCCTTATGCGACATGACTAGTGACTCATCAGCTAGACATTTCTTCAGATTGCAGATGTGGAATACGTTATGAATACCACTGAGCTCTTCAGGCAAATTTAACTTAAAAGCCACTGCTCCCACACATTCGATGATCTCAAATGGTCCTATATACCTTGGGCTTAACTTACCTTTCTTTCCAAATCGCATCACTCCCTTCCAGGGTGATACTTTAAGCAACACTTTATCACCAACCTCGAACTTTAGAGGTTTACGCCTTAAGTCTGCGTAGCTTTTCTACCTATCTCTGGCAGCCTTAAGACGATCTCTTATCTGCACAATCTTATCTGCCGTCTCGAGGACTATATCGGGTCCTGTTAGTTGGACATCTCCAACTTCTGCCCAACAAATAGGCGTCCTGCATTTCCTACCATATAATGCCTCAAAAGGCGCAGCCTGAATGCTTGTATGGTAGCTATTGTTATAGGAGAACTCGATCAATGGCAGGTGGTTATCCCAACTACCACCTAAGTCAATCACACATGCACGAAGCATGTCTTCCAAAGTTTGGATGGTACGCTCACTCTGCCCGTCCGTCTGAGGATGGTAAGCCGTACTAAAATTTAAGCGCGTGCCCAAAGATTGTTGGAAACTTTTCCAAAAATGTTATGTGTATCTAGTATCTCTGTCAGAGATAATCGACACTGGTATGCCATGCAGAGATACAATTTTATCTACGTACAATTGGGCTAACATGTCGGAGCTATAAGTCTCCTTAGTGGGTAGGAAATGTGCTGACTTTGTCAGTCTATCTACTATCACCCATATAGTATCATTTCCTTTCTTTGTCTTTGGCAACTTGGTGATGAAATCCATTGTCACCATCTCCCACTTCCAGGTGGGAAGTTCAGGCTGTTGTAGTAATCCTGACGGCTTTTGATATTCAGCTTTGACTTGAGCGCACGTCAAACATTTGGATACATAGGTGGCTATAGACTTCTTCAAGCCTATCCACCAATAGTTTGCCTTCAGATCATGGTACATCTTGTCAGCTCCAGGATGAATGAAGTATTTAGAACTATGGGCTTCCTGGAGGATAACATCCCGAAGTCCTCCATAAACTGGAACCCATATTCGTCCATTTAATCTCAGGATTCCGTCCTTTCCATAGGATAACTGTTCTTCAGTTACTCCTAGCTTTTCATCAGGATAGTTAGCTTCCAATACAGCTTCCTTCTGCGCAGCTAACAACCTTTCATTCAAACTATTCTTTATCTCAATGCTCTTGGCATTGATTCTTATAGGCTTCACTCTTTCCTTTCGACTTAAGGCATCGGCGACTACATTCGCCTTGCCAGGATGGTATCTTATCTCACAATCATAATCATTCAAAGTTTCCATCCACCGTCGCTGCCTCATGTTTAAGTCCTTCTGATTAAACAAGTGTTGAAGGCTCTTGTGATCAGAATAGATCACACATTTAGTTCCATACAAATAATGCCTCCACAGTTTTAGTGCAAATACAACGGCACCTAACTCCAAGTCATGGGTGGTGTAATTCTTTTCATGTACCTTTAACTGACGTGAAGCATAAGCAATGACCTTGCCTTTCTGCATAAGCACACACCCCATACCGGTGTGTGATGCATCACAATACACCACAAATTCATCAATTCCATCAGGCAACGTCAATACTGGAGCGTTGCTCAACTTCTGCTTCAGAATATCGAAAGATTCTTGCTGCTTAGGCCCCCAGTCAAACTTGCTATTCTTTCGAGTTAGTAAAGTTAGGGGTGCTGCATTCCTTGAGAAGTTTCAATAAAACGCCTATAATATCATCCCAGACCTAGAAAACTGCGAATCTCAGTGGGCGTCTTCGGCTCTTGCCAATTCATAACAGCTTCAACCTTAGCAGGATCTACTTGGATACCACGCTCACTAACAACATGTCCAAGAAATTGGATTTCACGAAGCCAAAATTCACATTTCGAAAACTTGGCATAGAGCTTTTCTTGATGAAGCAGTTTCAGAATGCATCGAAGATGCTTCTCATGGTCAGCTTGGCTCTTCGAGTAAATGAGAATGTCATCGATGAAGACGATGACGAATTTATCCAAGTAAGGCTTGCAGACGCGATTCATGAGATCCATGAACGCGGCAGGTGCATTAGTGAGCCCAAAAGGCATCACTAAGAACTCGTAATGACCATAATGAGTCCTAAATGAAGTCTTGTGTACATCTTCATCTTTAACCTTCGGTTGATGATAGCCTTATCTCAAGTCGATCTTGGAAAAGTAACTCGCCCCTTGAAGTTGATCGAACAGATCGTCGATCATGGGCAATGGATATTTATTCTTGATAGTGACCTTATTAAGCTCGCGATAATCGATGCATAGACGCATCGAACCATCCTTCTTCTTCACAAAGAGGATTGGTGCTCCCCAAGGAGATGAACTAGGACGAATGAAACCTTTTGCCAATAAATCGTCTAGCTAAGTCCTCAACTCTTTCATCTCTGTTGGTGCCAACCTGTAAGGTGTCCTTGCAACAGGTGCTGCTCCTGGAATAATGTCTATTCTGAATTCTACTTGCCTATCTGGTGGCAAACCAGGTAGTTCCTCAGGGAATACTTCAGGATATTCAGAAATGACGGGAATATCTTCAATCTTAGGCTTCTGTTCATCAATAGTCAATTGTGCCATGTAGATGACACAACCCTTCTTCAAACACCTAGATGCCTTAAGCATAAACACTTGCTCAGGCAGTCCATACTGGGTGTCTCCCTGAATGGTAAGTGGCTCACCAGACGGAGTCTTAATCACTACTTGCTTCTTGTTGCAAACAATCTGGGCCTGGTTGTGAGATAACCAGTCCATGCCTATAACTATATCAAAACCGGCTAACTTCAAAGGAAGTAGGGACAACAGAAAAGAGTGGTTCCTAATGGATATGAAACATCCATCTAACACGGTTGATGCTGTTTCTATGGTGCCATCGGCTAATTCTACCTCATATTTTATGCTTAGGGTTCTAACAGGTAGGTTTAACAACTTACAAAACTTATCATCAACAAATGACTTATCTGCTCCAGAATCAAATAACATCCTTGCATAAACATCATTAATAAGGAAGGTACCTGTTATGACGTTATCATTCTGGATTGCCTCTTGTGCGTTCATCTGGAAGACCCTAGCATTGGTCTTTTTCCCATCTTCAGCCTTCTTTGCAAACTTTTGGCAGTTGGACTTAATATGCCCTTTCTCGTTGCAGCTATAGCACGTCGCATCCTTGATTTTCTTACAGTTTAATGTCTTGTGCTCAGAGGATTTACAAATCCCACAAGGCCTTGGCTGCGATTGGGATTTTGATTCATATTTGTACCTCCCAAAATGGTGCTTCTTACAGATCTTACACTTGGGCTTATCCCCTGACTGTTGACCATCCTTTTTAGTTCCAGAACTCTTCTTGTGGTCATTGTTTCCCTTACGCGTCTTGTCTGAACGTCGTGAGTTGTCATCCTCACGCTTCCTCTTCTCAGCGTCTGTGTTTCTCAGCGATCTCTGCCTAACCGCGTCCAAAGTAAGGGACAATGATATATCAGCTGCAGACCGAAAAGTAGCTGGTCTAGAGGCCTTCACACTGGCCTTGATTTTTGGGGCCAAACCCCTGATGAAACGAGCTATCCTCTTGGGTTCCGGAGTTACCAGATACGGAACCAGTCTTGACATGGTGTTGAAGCTTGTAAGGTAGGCTTGATAATCTAGGTTTTTCATAACCAATGACAAGAAATCAGCTTCAATCTTTTCAACCTCATGCTGAGGGCAGTAATTCTCCTTAATCAATGTCACAAACTGTTCCCAAGACAGATTGTACAATGGGATTTTCCCAGTGGCTTGGATCAAACATCTCCACCAGGCTAGCGCCTCACCCTTGAACGACTGGGATACAAACTTTACTACATCCTTATTAGCGCAACCACTAATATCTACCACAGTGTCCATCTCGTCTAACCATGACATGCAATCAACTGCCCCCTTTTCCCCGGTGAAATCCCTGGGTTTGCAGGAAACAAAGTACTTGTAGGTGCAACCTTTAGCACGTGGTTCCTGATTTAACATAATTCTCTTAGATGGAACACTCCTCTGGTTTGTTGAGTGATGAGAATCACTTTTATGAGCGGTGTGAGTTCTAGAGGGTGGTTTAGAGTGTGGCACAGACTGGGTCCTTACATGGGTACCACTGGATTCATTGAACTATCTGTCCAACGCTCGTGTAATAGCATTATCTATTAACGCTTGTAATTCTGCTCCTGCTACGTTGACCCTGGAGGTGTCATGATTTTCTCTGGGGTGACTGTTGGCTTCGTCTGACCTGGCCATGTAGCTTGTTTGCTACATAAAATAATGATTTTAATTTATTCAGAGGTCTTATAACAACTTTATTATTCTAGAAGATTAATCATGGTATTTAAGAAACCATTTTGATTAATTTGATAAGTATATATATATTCAGGATTTTATTATATTAATCCTTAGTTATAATTAAAGTATATTAATGGCAAAAAGGCCTAGTCACGTGGACGGTTTTAAATCTTTATTCATGATCTTATAGGGTCATGGTATTGAGGTTTTAATTATAATTCATTACCTCTTCATAACAGGGGGTCGAAGACCACGACTGTCTTTTGTCTTATATGACAATGAGTATAGCCCGTAGGCATTATATCCCTAATGGATGTTTTAATTAACTAAAAGTATTTGGGGGAATCCAATATAAGGATGACTCATGCGATTTTATCGAATCACATTTTGTCAAGAGTGTTAACATGTTTTCAGATGTTAACAGGGATTGGAACCTTTTGAATAGGTTTTACCATTTTGGTCATGTCTGCAATGACATATAGACTAGGTTTTACCTTTAAGATTCTCCTTAATATTTAACGCGGAACAATCCTAAATTGAGGTGTTAATAAGGACCTGAATCTAATTTGAGGAATTACCATCTTGGCACTGTCTTATACTGACACATGGCTAGGTTTTGTCCCTTTTTAGATTTTTATTATTTTATTATAATGGTAGGTCTCATTAGAGGAATGTTATATTTTTATTTATTTCACATATTATATTTATGCATATATTAAAAAAAATGAAAATTTAATTTCAACCATTCCACTACAAAATTTAAACAAGTACAGATTTGCCCTAAACGGGACTTCTACAAAATAACACGCCCGCGCAGGGGCTTAAACAGAAATAACATACCCATGCAGGGGTTAACAGAAAGACATGCCCACGCAGGGGTAGAATACAAAAAGACATGCCCACGCAGGGGCAGAAAATAGAAACAAATGTCCACGCAGGGACATGATTACAACACTAAGAACAAACAAACAAATAAATGAATAAAGGATTCAATGATCCTTCTTGCTTTTCCCTTTAATTAAGTTTGCCAGACTCTTGAACATTCCCCGGTTTTGCCTTCGGTCTTCCCGCACCTCCTGCCGCACCTCATTAATCCTTTGCAGAATCTCTTGATGCTGCGGTGGAGACATTGCTGGCGGCTGCGGGGGTTGCTGATATAACGGAGGTTGAGGAGGCGGCGGTTGCTGATACCCATATGGTGGGTACCCATAGTGTGGGTATCCAGCTTGGTATGGGATCCCAAAGGATCCTTCCGGATGATGGGCATTGTAGTTTGCCACTGCTACCAGGTAAGGGTCGGCCTCGGCATAGTTGTAGATAGTGTGGATCGGCTGCTCAAAGGGATTATACGCCGCCGCACCGGTGCATGTAGGTATAGGGTCGCCAAAGCCCAACGGTGGTGGCGCGACAGGCACAGAGTTTACTTCCGAGACGGGGTTTGAAGACCCCCCCATCTGCGGTTCTTTATGGAGTGGCGAGTAGCGGCTGCCACTAGAATGTTGAGGGGTGCTGATTCGCACTCCTCCTCGCACGGACATCCGTGCGTTCGATCTTCTTCGCCTCGGTGGCTCCGGAGGCTGTTGCTGAGCTGGTGGTGGTGGCGGAGTGACCGCTACAAAACGGGAATCCTCAGAGGGATCCTGTTGTGGCTGCTGCGGCTGTGGTGAGTTATGGTAACTGGGAGTAAACACCCAGTCGATCTGTCGGAACCTTTCTTCATAGCTGTCGGGACCATTACAAGGTGATCCCACGAAAGGTGACCCATCAGAAATTTCGATGGGGTGGTTAGGGGTTCCGGACGGTGGCTCTGCGGGATCGATGTCCTCATCTATGTCCATTGCATGGTCTCCCGAGAAATGGTCTTCGGGTCCTAGTGGGTTAAAACCCACTGGTTCTCCAAGGTAGTTCACCGGGTTGAACCGGCTCTGGAAAAAGGGTGTTGGGTCGTCAAAAGGTGAGTTGTGGCCCTGGAGAGGAATGTAAGATTGGTGGGAATTGTGGGGCTCATTTTTAGAATGAGGCCCAAAGGAGTGTTGAAACGAAGGGGAGGAGCTCAGCGAAACTGAGCGCCTTGCTGGTTCAGTATAGGTCCTCCAGATATCTTGAGGACTCCGGTTATGGGAATCTGACGGTGTTCGCCGGTGCGAAGGCCCGGCCTCATGATCATTCAGGGCGATCATTCAGGGCGGCGAGTGGCCCCTTACCTCTTCCTCTCCCTCTTACTCTTGGTGGCATCTTGTTCAACCTGTCAAAACAAACAAAGGATACAACAAGACAATATAAAAGACAAAGTTAGAATTAAAACAAATTTGGATAATTCCTAAGTTCTTTGTCTAGACTCGAGAATTGAAGAATGTGCAACTGTGTAACTGAGATTAAACACAAAAAAGGCTAGTGTTTAATTCACTCAGTATTGGCTCTGATATCAACCTGTTACACCCCGATATTTCCACGTATTACCGGTGGGCCCGGTGGGGAGTATCGTGACGTAGTTGATATCATCATAGTCAAACAACACAATTTTAAATGCACAGAGGAAACAAAAGATAGATTTATTTCAACTGAATAAAATTGTAATATTAAGTATCACAACGTAGTTGAAACGGATCCACAGGCGGATCAAATAAAAACAGAAAACATAGTTCATCAGTATCGACACGTGTCATGGACTTTAAACGTGTAAAAGATTTCTTTAGAAGGACTAAAGTTGACAAACAAAGAAAGTATGTGAATATAAGGGTTCAAAGTGTCAACAATGGATAAAAGTACCTTTAAATAACCCTACACGATGTTTATAACCTTAAACGAATAAATCATGGATCATACGAATAAGCTAATTGTAAGAGAAAGTGAGGAATTACAAACTACAGGGGTTAAATGTGTCAACATGTTGAAAGTATACCTCTGAGTGACCTTTTAGCAAACCCAAAGCTTTGTAATGATACATTATACTCACTAGATTATGTGGTAAAAATTTCACTAAGTTTCGTTATCGTATGAGAAAGTTATGACAATATTCGTGTACGAGGGGTTAAAAGCGTCAACGTTGAAATCTAAGGCCTTTCGGGTGATCACAAAGTTAACCAAGGACTAAACCAAGTTTGTATAAGTCTTAAGGTCCTTAAAAGTCAAGTTAGAGGGCCAAAAGTGCAAGAAATAAAGGTGAAACCACGTTTGGAAGGACCAAGGACCTAAAGTGCAATTAACAAAACTTGTTTGGCTGGTTATGGAAGGCCATACGGGCCACGTAAGATCAGGCAGGACACTTACGCGGGCCGCCTCAGCATGCCAGCGACAGAATTATTTGGCAGCTGCCAGTTTCAGCTGTGTAACTACCTTTAGGACCTATAAACTGATACCAGGGGCTGCACAAACGGATTTACATGCATAGGGGGCACTTATCTTGATCTGAAACCATGCATAGACTTCCTTGGCATGATCCTAAGTGATCAAAATGCATATATAAGGAGCTTCAATGTTGCAACTCTTGTGCCATTCATTTGCAAACTTTCTCAAGGTTATTTCTGGAGCTCTCTGGTCAGCAACCAAAGTTTCTTAGGCTTCCTAGTCGTGCTTAGGATGACCCTTGTAAGTATCCCTAACCCTTTTTAATTCAGTTTTGCCTAGTTAATTAGCCTAAAGTCAAACCGTCATAATTAGAGTTTGACTTCGTATTTAATCAATAATTGTCCAGTCAAATTTCAAATTGAAAGTACCTATGAGTTGGAAATTATGTGGGTAATAAACCCTTAAAAGGGCACCCTCTGATTCCCACTCTAACTAGGTCAATTGTCGGGTCAAAGTTAATCTTAAAAAGTCAACAGAAAGCTTATTTTTAAATTAATGCATAATTAGCAATGTAGAACCTATACAACCTGTTTTATCATTAATATAACTTGGTAATTAATGTAAGAACATGTCTAAACATGTTCAACCCGACAATTTTCAGTCTAGGCTTGGTTCAGAACCGAAAGTCGCATAATAATTATCCCAAGTGTCAATCCGGTGTCAATCCGGACTACTGAACGTATAACAAACATGTAATTCTTTTACAAGTTTATATATAAATAATTATCCCAAGTTATAAAATGTTTTGTGCCTTGTGCATTTAAATCAATTTTCTAAACCTTTTCAAAATGAGTCAGTTAATTGTATTTACCAGTGTAAACTGACGTATTTTCCCAAAAAGGTTAAGTGCAGGTACTAAGCGTAATAGGCTGGCCTCTCCTTAGCATCATTAAGAGTCTCGCAAGCTTGGATGCATTAAGTCTGATGAACTATGTTTTCTGTTTTTATTTGATCCGCCTGTGGATCTGTTTCAACTACGTTGTGATACTTAATATTACAATTTTATTCAGTTGAAATAAATCTATCTTTTGCTTCCGCTGTGCATTTCAAATTGTCTTGTTTGACTATGATGATATCAACTACGTCACGATACTTCCCACCGGGCTCACCGGTAATACGTGGAAATATCGGGGTGTGACATTAATGTAAGCATAGCCATATTTTGTTTGAAACCTTGTTCTTAGACTTTAGTTTTTCTGGGGATAACCCCTGAATATCCAGGAGATAAACCCTTAATGGGGATGAACCCTTAATATCCTGGGGATAAACCCTGATTTTCATGCGCTACAGGCGGGAGTGTATAAACTCCAAGACTTAGAAAGGTGAAAACCTTTAAACCTTAGAGAGTATGAAAATACCCTTTCGTGAGAGAGGGTGATCAATCCTCATATACCTTAAGGATCCAGGATATAGCCAACAATAACGAAATTGTCAGCCACTTTTACATGGACTGGTCCCGCTATCTTGAACTATCCCTGGATAACTTGCGCTCCAGGCGGGGTGTTTAAACCCAATTCGAGAGAAAGGTGAATACCTTTAAACCTATGAAGGGATCAGGATCCCTTAAACGTGAGAGAGGGGGTCAATCCTCTAATCTTTCAAATTATCCTGAATGTATATCCTGGAGTTATATCCTGAGACATATCCTGAGGCATATCATGCAAAACAGCCTTAAACTAAGGTGGGTGTTAGCTTGGCTAACACCCCTTCGATGCTTGAGTCAGTATTGGGTCCAAAAAAGAAAAAATAAAATTAAAAAGAGATAGAATTCATACCATTCTAAGTTAGAAATTAAATTCTAAACTCACTTAAAATAGGCTTTGAGGTGTATAGCATTCCATGATCTTGGCAATACTTCCCCCTCCATATTCTTGAGTCGGTATGCTCCTTTCCCAGATTCTGATTCAACTTCATAAGGTCCTTCCCATTTTGGGGCTAACTTCCCATCAGCAGGATTAGTGGTATTCTCGAAAGCCTTCCTTAACACCCAATCTCCAACTTGAAACCTCCTAGTCCTTAGATTCTTGTTATATGCTCTAGATATCCTCTGTTGATATGCTGCCATTCTCAATTTTGCCGCATCCCTAGTTTCATCAATAGTATCCAGTTCCTGGCATAGAGCTTCAGGATTCTTCTCAGGATCCCGGAAATTAGATCTTGCTGTAGGTATCACCATTTCTGTCGGGATCACTACTTCTGCTCCAAATACTAAGGAGAATGGTGTTTGGCCAGTTGCACTTTTTATTGTTGTTCTATCAGCCCATAAAACAAAGGGTAACTCTTCTGCCCATCTTCCTTTCTTAGCTCCTAGTCTCTTCTTCAAATTGTTGACAATTATCTTGTTCGAGGATTCTGCTTGTCCATTTGCCTGAGAATGTACTGGTGTGGATGTGATCATTTTAATTCCCCAACTCTTGCAAAAGTCAGTAATCCTCTTACTGATAAATTGAGAGCCATTGTCACAAATTATCTCAGCTAGTACCCCAAACCTAGTCAGGATATTCATTTTTATGAAAGATACTACTTCTTGGACTCTGACTTGAACAAACGCCTCAGCTTCAACCCATTTTGAGAAATAATCCGTCATTGCCAGCATAAAAACTTTTCTTCCTGGAGCTTTTGGCAATTTTCCAACTATGTCCATTCCCCACTTCGTGAATGGACAAGGGGAAGCAATAGGATATAGTGGTTCAGCAGGCTGATGCAATATATTGATGTGCCTTTGACATGCGTCACATCTTCGGGCATATTCTGCAGCATCTTTCCTCATCGTCGGCCAATAGTATCCTGTTCTTAACACCTTTGAGAATAATGATCTTCCCCCAATGTGGTTACCACAATCCCCTTCGTGTATATCCTGAAGCACTTCTTTAGTTTTGGGATCCTCTTAGCACCTCAGCTATGGTCCTGCAAGAGATTTCTTGTACGAAACATCATTTATAATAGTGAATCGTGATACCTTCATTATAAAGGCCTTAGGATTCTCATCCTTTGGGATATGTCCTTCCTTGAGATATTTCATGATTGGAGCCGTCCAGGATTTAGGATCCTCATCAGGATCATGACCAGGATCCTGAATACTTGCCACTTCCTTATCCTGGGATTTGAAAAGATCCACTGCAGGATATAGGATATGTAGTATTGGTATTTTGGTTCCTTCCGGTATCCTGACTGATGATCCTAGATTTGCCAAGGCATCTGCTTCAGCATTAACCTCTCTTGGTACTTGTTCAAGTGTAAAAACATCAAAATATCCTGCTAATTTTTTGAGAATTTTGAGATACTCGATTAACTTCTCACCTTTAACTGCATAGGATCCATTAAAATGATTAGGAATTAACAAGGAATCAACAAATACTTGCAAACTTTTAATATTCATGTTCTTAGCCAACTCTAATCCTGCAATTAAAGCCTCATATTTTGCTTCATTATTAGTGGCAGAAAATTCACACCTAATAGCCTGGGGTAATATGTCCCCCTGTAGCGATTTTAGTAGTATACCCAATCCTACACCTCTAACATTAGATGCACCATAATGTCCAGGACTCTAAGGTTTCTCCTAGTTGTTGGACTTCTAGGTCTACTTCATTTTGAATATCACTACTGAAATCAGCCACCAAGTCAGCTAGAGCCTGAGACTTTATGGCATTTCTAAATTCATATACTAGATCATAGGCACTTAATTTTACCGACCACTTAGCCATTCTACCTGACATCTCAGGTTTCCTAAGCACATTTTTAACAGGATAATTAGTTTTAACATGAATCCTATGTGTCTCAAAGCAATGTCTAAGCTTTGTCGATGCCATAACTAAGGCCAATATTAATTTTTCTAAATGTGAATATCTAGTTTCAGCATCTAATAGACTTTTGCTAACATAATAGACAGGATACTGCTGACCTTCATGATCCTTTACTAGAACAGCACTTACTGCATTCCCTAATACTGCAAGATACCAGGGATAATGGTTAACCATTCTCGGGCTTCATCAATAGAGGTGCAGTTGAAAGATATTGCTTCAATTCCTGCAAGGGTGTTTCATGCTTCTCTCCCCATTCGAATTTCTTATTTTTCTTCAGGATATCGTAGAATTCTTTACATTTCTCTGAGGATCTCGATATAAATCTATTCAGCGCTGCTACTCGTCCCGTTAATCTTTGTACATCTTTCATGTTGGAAGGTGACTTGATATCCAAGATGGCTTTGATCTGTTCTGGGCTCGCTTCTATCCCTCTTTTAGTCACCATATATCCTAAAAACTTTCATGCCCCCACTCCTGTTTTGGTCAAAAATCAAGCGATGATAATGCAACCAAACTTTCTGTTGTGAGGTGTGATGCTTGAATCAATGAACAATACTAAGGATCACTCAGAAATGAAATGAACAAGTGACACAAAGATTTATACGAGGAAAAAGCCCTTGATCAATGAATAATCTTCGGCATAAAAAACCTCGGGTGATAGAAACTACCAATCACCAACTCAGATTAAACAAGAAATGTATTACAACTTCGGATGATAGCGAGCTAATTACAAGGATCACTATAGTGTAATGTGCAAAAAAGTGTGTAATCGCCAAGTGAATTGTCAAGAGCTGGTGAGAGCATTTGCGAGTGTGTGTGTTAAGCTAAAAATAGCCAAGTCTATCTATTTAGCTCGCTATCCCCTTTTAAAAATGGAAAAATCTAAGCTAACAAACTGTCTGCATTTTGTGCAAGTCTTCCACGACTTCCATAACGTCCACTTCAGTCATGCACGTGCGGAATAAATATGGAATATGCTCCAGGAATATCGCCAAGACCAAGTCCAAGCTCGTACTCCTGCAAAACAACTTCATATTCAAAGTAGACAATCGTTAGTGTAAGGATCACTATAATGATCCATGATCCTGATCCCACAATAACTTCTGAGGATCACTAATTCAATAGAATTGAGGATCACTAAGCCTGACAGTAATTGAGGATCACTGATCATTGGAAAATCTTCCCCTAACAATTGCCCCCAAAATATAAGGAGTAAAAATGTAAAATAACGAGTTATATTTTCTCGTTCTTATCCGTAACCAACTAAAGGATATATAGCCGTTGTAATCGAACTATCCGTTGCCAATTCTGACGTCATTGAAATGACAATCCTGCAAAATCATCATTATAAATTGAAGTTAGAGATAAGGGTTAGAGAGCATTTAAATTCGTGCGTTTCCTCTTTAAATCCTCATTCGAAGACTTGATCAGGTATTTCTCTTTCTTTTTTCTCTTCATCTTCTCAATTCTGTTTCTTGTTTTTCACCATCTTCATGACCAAGATGTTGCTGAGGTCTTCACCGGTTAAGGATCATAAAAAGGACAGTCCCTTGAAGTCCCAAGGGATCATCAAAGATTCTGCGAAAGAAAGATGCTGCTTTACCGATCCACAGATAGACAGGATCCGACATTGCTTTCTGGCAAACACCGATTTCAAACCATTTGATCCCACCATTCTAAGTGACTTTGTTTATGAAACATGGGTAGCTTTTCCGGTCACCCCATTTACGATAGGATACTCGTATCCTTTTCCTGATTTCACCCAATCCTTCTTCTCTCTCACCGGCATCTCCTACATCCAAGCAATGCCAATGATCTGGAGGGTCTTGTATACCCTTGAAAGAATCATTGAGTGTGAAGGTATCGATCTGGGAATGTCGGAGTTTGCAGAGATGTACGACTTTGTGAGCCATGGATCTCACCGATATCTACTCAAACATAAACCTGGCGAAGAACACCCCATCTTCAAAGCCACTAAGAATGACACCAACTGGAAACGGCGATTCTTCTTTGTCAGAAGGGATTCTATCCCTGATGGAAAGGATCTGCCTAGAAAATGGACCACTCATGGTAGGATAGAGGATCCTGAGAAGGATCACCAGATGACCTTGTTTTTGTTTAAGTATCACTAACGTCCTTTTGTCTCTATTTTGCAGTTATTACTGTCGCACACCTTATTACAACACCTGCCACGAAGGAAAGGCTAGCTGCTTTCCGGAGACTTGATCCTGCAATAAGATCATTTAAAGCAAATACCCAGGATTCTCAAGATCTATCCTCAGGTTCTGTCACGATGTCAAGTAAGTATCCATGTTTATATGTAATTAAATGCTTAAATTAAAATGAAATAAGGATACTTATCTGTATTGGATGTGTAGGTGCTGGAAAATCTTCAAGATCTGCCTCCAAATTCAGTGTCACTGACCTTGACACTGTCCGATCCTCAAAGAAGAAGATTGCTGCCAGTCCAACTGTCACGATCCCCAAGGCAACCACTTCTAAGGGCAAGGGTGGTAAGAAAAGGAAGACCTCTGAGGCTGACAATCTAGAAGGCTTGCCTCTGATCCACCATCAGTTCCTTGAGTACTTTGCTGAGGTAAGGATCACTGACTTAGCTTAATTATCCTGCCCACTTGAGGATCATGTTATCCTAAGCTTTACTTTGTCTTTTTGCAGAAATTTGCTGAAATCGAGGACTACGTGGGCAATGTTGAAGAGGTTGAGCTAAAGTGCCTGGACCTCCAAAAGATGATGTTGGCCAAGGATCAGAAGATTGCCTCCCTTGAAAACATCGTCAATCTGGTGAAGAGGGAACTTGTCCTAGCTCATATCACTGCTGATCAGGAGAAGAATGAGATCACCAATGATGCTAAAGTCTCCGCTGCCATTGCTATGTATAAAACCAAGTTGCAGATGGCCCAAGAAGCTCAGGATCCTGACTTTGACAAGAGCAACTGGGACATAGAGGGCTGGAAGGCTAGGTTGGCTGAGCTGGATGACGAAGAAGAGGCTGATGAGGTCCTGGCAATCGAGGCTGGCGGCAGTAGGGTTAAGGATCATGCGGATGATACTGGAGCTGGAGGTGATGGTGAAGGTGATGCAGCGAAGGTGTAAGCTGCAGGAATGGGCGATGAAGGACATTTCTAGACGTAGCCGGAGCCCATTTTTTAGAATTTGGTAGTTTTATTTTGGTTATGGTGTTTTAAAACAATCTTGGGTTGTAATAACTTTAGACAATAGTTTCTAGGGTGAAGGATCATGGATCCTTGAACAATAGGCAGGATAATGGGTGGTGGATGGATCCTCTGTTTGGGGGATGAAGCCACTCGTTATCCTTCCGTCTTTTATTTCCTGCACTACAAAGACCCGTAAACAATGGACACCCTTTGCCAACCCATGTGGACGGGCCACGTTTTGATGGTAGAAACGTGGGTTGGCAATTTTGACAACCTTAAAGGGTTTAACGTTTTGTGAATAAAATAACTTTAACGTTTTGGCTATCTCCCGTGTTGCTATCCTTGTTAGTACTTTACTTTTCAATTGTTGTGATATACATTTTGTCTGAATTTATTAAGTAAATAAATATCTTCAAAAAGTTTAGAATATAATCACGGATCACATATCCTTTAGTTGGTAAGTTCTGAAAGGTAATATAGTTTATGGATCATAAGTTCAGTTGTCAAAGGATAAGGGTCACTCCAATGAATAATGAATAAAATCAAAATAGTTAAGGATCATACCTGAGAATCCAAGTTAGGATCCTAACCTTTAACACTTATAATCAGGATAACCAAAAGACAAACCTTAGTAGAAGGTAAGGATCAAGGATCCTTGGTCGTTTATCTCCAAAAACCTGAAATAGGATACAACTTGGGACTAAGCCAATTTAAGATAAGAGTTAGTAACTGGGGACAAGCCCAACAATTCTGGGGACAAGCCCAATATACTGGGGACAAGCCCAAAGGATAACTAGGGACAAGCCCAAAGGATAACTGGGGACAAGCCCAAAGGATAACTGGGGACAAGCCCAAAGGATAACTGGGGACAAGCCCAAAGGATCGTGTGTAAACTGGAGTATGGCCCTTACTGGCGACTATCCAAACTTAGTGACATGAAAATGCCAAA
Organism: Helianthus tuberosus; assembly: GCA_030545235.1. Classification (NCBI taxonomy): domain Eukaryota; kingdom Viridiplantae; phylum Streptophyta; class Magnoliopsida; order Asterales; family Asteraceae; genus Helianthus; species Helianthus tuberosus. The sequence continues at coordinate 194,526,396 of CM060418.1, forward strand.
ACCTTAGCTAACGTGAAAACGTTAGAAACCTTAGGAACGGATGTATGCTACGTCTACCATTATACGTAGGATCCTGAATATAGCCAGTCCAATGAAATTGTCAGCCCCTAAAGCGAGTACTGGTCCCATTTCCATGAACTATACCAGGATCATCGTGCGCTACTGGCGAAACTGGGGACAGGCCCAAACTGGGGACTAGCCCAAATAACTGGGGTCAAGCCCAAATAACTGGATACTTCTGTGGATACTCAATCTTTTGTTAAGGATACCTGAACCTTCAAAACTCAGAATCAAGTAAAAGGAGTATAAAGGATACAGGATCCTTATCCTTATATAAGATAATTAATGAATGAAATAGTTTGAAATTAGATCATTACCAAAATAAGGATCCTCTGCCCTGTAAGGATCCTTCAAGGATACTTGTCAGGTAAGGATCATGGATCCTTATTACATGAAGTATTTCTTCAGGTGGACAACATTCTAAGCTCTTGGTAGCAAATCACCTTCCATTGTTAGCAATCGATATGCCCCCTTTCCTACCTCAGCTTCAATCAAGTAAGGGCCTTCCCACTTTGGTGCTAGCTTTCCATCAGCAGGATTGGTGGTATTCTGAAATGCTTTCCTTAATACCATATCACCAACTTGGAATTTCCGGATCCTGACATTTTTGTTGTAGGCTCCAGCCATCCTTTGTTGATAACTAGCCATCCTTATCCTTGCCAAATCCCTGAGTTCTTCTATAGTATCCAAGTCTTGAACCAAGTTTTCAGCATTTTCTTCAGGATCACGAATGCTTGTTATTGCGGTTGGAACCACCATCTCTGTAGGGATCACTGATTCTGCCCCAAATACCAAAGAAAATGGAGTCTGGCCAGTGGCATTTTTGGGAGTTGTCCTATCAGCCCATAGTACATAAGGTAGTTCTTCTGCCCACTTTCCCTTCTTGGATCCAAGCTTTTTCTTCAAATTGTTGATGATGATCTTGTTGGATGATTCTGCCTGACCATTAGCTTGTGGGTGGACTGGTGTTGATGTTATCATCTTAATCCCCCAGCTGTCACAAAAGTTAGTAGTTCTATTCCCAATAAACTGGGATCCATTATCACAAACAATTTCAGAAGGGATACCAAATCTAGTAATAATGTTTCTCTTAATAAAGGATATCACTTATTTTTCTCTGACTTGAGCAAAGGCTTCAGCCTCTATCCACTTGGAGAAGTAATCAGTCATAGCAAGCATGAATACTTTTCCACCAGGTGCCTTAGGAAGCTTTCTAACTATATCCATTCCCCATCTCATAAATGGCCAAGAAGAGGATATAGGATGCAAAAGTTTTGCTGGTTGGTGAAGGATATTACTGTGTCTCTGACAAGGATCACACTTCTTGGCATACTCCACAGCATCCTTCTTCATAGTAGGCCAATAGTATCCTATCCTTAGGATCCTTGAGAATAATGCCATGCCCCCAGTGTGGTTTCCACAATCTCCTTCATGGAAATCCTTTAGGACTTCTTGGATTTCAGGATCCTCAATGCATCTTAGATATGGTCCTGCAAGAGATCGTTTATACAACATATTAGTCAATATTGTAAATTGAGATACCTTAATTTTGAAAGCCCTAGGGTTTTCTCCTATAAGAATCTCTCCATGTTGTATGTATCTCATGATTGGGAGGATCCATGATCCTGAATGAGATTGAGTATCATCACTAGGGATGATTACAGAATCCTCTCCTATTTCCATAGCTATATGATCCTCGATAGCAGGGGTCAGGATGTGGATAATAGGGATCTTGATATCCTCTGGGATCTTCAAGGATGATCCTAAGTTGGCTAATGCATCAACCTCTGCATTCTCTTCCCTTGGTACATGTGTCAAACTAAAGGAAACAAAAGAGAGTGCCAATTCTTTGACTATCTCTAAATATTTGATTAGCTTTTCACCTTTAACAGCATAGGATCCATTAAAGTGATTAGTGATTAATAAAGAATCTACATGTACCTCAAGATACCTAATCCTCATATGCTTGGCAATTTGCAAACCAGTTATCAAGGCTTCATATTCAGCCTCATTATTAGTAGTTTGAAACTCACAAGCTATGGAGTGGGGTATTATGTCCCCCTGTGGCGATTTTAGTAGTATTCCAAGCCCTGTTCCTTTGATATTAGAGGCTCCATCAGTGAAGAGTATCCAAGGATCCTTAGTTTCTTCAAGCTGTTGGACTTCTAACTCAGCTTCCTTTTGCAAGTCACTACTGAAATCTTCCACAAAGTCAGCTAAGGCTTGGGATTTAATGGTAGTCCTTGGTTCATATCTTATATCATATGCACTAAGCTTCACTGCCCACTTAGCCATCCTTCCTGACATTTCAGGTTTCCTGAGAACATTCTTAATTGGAAAATTAGTCTTAACAATAATGGCATGAGTCTCAAAATAATGTCTTAATTTAGTAGATGCCATAATTAATGCAAGGATAAGTTTCTCTAAGTGTGAATACCTGGATTCAGCATCAAGTAAACTCTTACTTACATAATAAACAGGATGTTGTGTACCTTGGTGATCCTTAACAAGGACCGCACTTACTGCTTTTGAGGATACTGCTAGGTATAAGGATAATATATCCCCATTTTCTGGTTTCATCAAGGCGGGGGCTGAGGATAGGTAATCCTTAAGAGCTTTGAGGGCATTTTCATGCTTCTCAGTCCATTCAAATTTCTTGTTCTTCCTCAGAATATCATAGAATTCCTTGCACTTTTCTGAGGATTTGGATATGAACCTGTTCAAGGCTGCGATCCTTCCTGTCAATCTTTGTACATCCTTGGCATTGGCAGGAGATTTGATATTCACAATAGCCTTGATTTGCTCTGGACTTGCTTCAATGCCTCTTTTTGTCACCATATAGCCTAAGAATTTACCTGCTTTAACACCAAAATGACACTTGGAAGGATTTAGTTTCATATTAAATTTATCAAGGATATTGAATGCTTCCTCCAAGTCTTTAAGATGATCCTCAGCTTTCTTGGACTTACCACCATGTCATCTATATAGACTTCCATAGTGTGTCCAATTTGTTCCTTGAACATCATATTGACTAGCCTTTGATAAGTAGCACCTGAATTCCTTAGTCCAAATGGCATTGCAATATAACAATATATACCAGTTGGGGTCATAAAGGCTGTATCCTCTTGATCAGATGGTTCCATCTGAATTTGTTGAAATCCAGATGAAGCATCTATAAAAGTCAACAACTCATGACCCACGGTAGCATCCACCATGGAGTCAATGTGGGGTAATGGGAAAGGATCCTTGGGACATGCCTTGTTTAAATCAGTAAAATCGACACATACCCTCCACTTTCCAATTTTCTTTTGAACAACAACCACATTGGCTAACCATCTTGGATACTTAACCTCTCTAATCATACCTGCCCGAAGTAGTTTATCTACCTCTTCCTGGATAATAGCATTCCTTTCAGGTGCAAACTTCCTCCTCTTTTGATGTATAGGCTTGAATGACCTGTCAATGCCAAGTTTATGAGTAATTATATCTTTGGATATACCTGTCATGTCCTCATGCTTCCAGGCAAAGGTGGATTTCCTCCTCTTAAAGAAGGATACTAGATCCTGCTCAATGTTGCTAAGGATCCCTGATCCTATGAAAACTATGGATTCAGGATCATGAGTGTTATGGCTCATTTTCTAAGCATACATATCTTGATCTATATCATGCTTTTAATTGTTTATCTGTGATCAGGATACTGGACGGGGATATTGCTAACATCCTGGGTGATATCCTGAGATATATCGAATTAATCACGTGCAGGTTAAAGACTGGGACTTGCCAACAGTCAAATGGACTCCATCTCCTCAAGACTCGGGCGTATTAGTTAAAGGAGAGACGTTGAACCCGAAAGACCAGGTCTACAACGTTCGACTAAGGAATATTCGTTGGATCCCGGTTATGTAGGATAGTTAGTTACATTTGTTTTACTATAAATAGATGGGGCGGATCAGATTAAGGCACTCAACTTACACATTTTCAAACACGTTCTCTCTAGCTCATTGCAAACACTACACACAACACTTGTATTCGAATTACATTGTAACACGTAGTCGATCCGCACCACCTCCTGCACTGTATCCTGATATTTGAAGCAATAGAAGAACAAGGCAGCTGCGATTGTCAGCTCCCGAGGTTTTATGCCGGCGATCTAGATTGATCAAGGGCTTTCCTCGTACATCACGTGTCAACCTTTACATTTTCGCTCATTGTTTGATCATAGATACAACTCTTTATCCTGAGCCGTATCCTGAAACTGTTTTCATATCAAATTCGGTTAACACATTTTACACACATAATTTTAGCACACTACCTCACTTAACTAATTTTATCACTAAATTGCCTAGGTAATTTTTGACCAAAACAATTTGGCGCCCACCGTGGGGCAAGTGGTGCTACTTTTACTAAAAATCTTTGTGAAATCGTTAATTGGTTTTCTATTTTCAAAAATTTTTGCCACATTGTTTACAATGGCCTCAAGATCAAACATGAGCTCCTCCACTATGTCCGCTGCAACCTCTGCTACTACCGGTTCGGTGCTTCCACCAACTCTTCCAAGGATGCCATTTTCTTCACAACCTCAAGATGTTATCCCTACTCGGAGTGTTCAGGGATCTGCTCCCGTTTTAGCCTCTAATGATGAAATTCTAACTTTATTTGAAAGTGTACAGGAACAAATGAGGCAGCAACAGGAAACTAACCAAATGCTGTTAAGAGAAATACAACTCTTAAAAGCTAGCTCGAGTAGACCTGCTGAAGAAACTGTCACTCCTATACAACCCAGGGCTTTGAATTTCAGTTCCGCAGTTTACACTGAGGATAACAGGGGGAATATCGTCCCAAGCCATTCTCAGAATCATACTCCTGAGATACCCTCCTCGGTCAGGATGTCGACTGTGAGGAGTTTAGGATATGCTTCAGGATATGGCCAAAATCCTCAGACCGGTAATGTGTCAAATAATAATATTCTTGCTACTAACAACAATGGCTCCTTGCAGGATGCAGGTATGACGTCAACATTTACCAGGGAGCTCCAGAAATTGAAGGACATGATATCCAGTGTACCTGGAGTGGTCCAGCCAATTCCGGAAGTATCCCAAGACAGCCACAGGATATCCTGTTTTGCGTATCCTATCTGTGATGCTGAAATCCCAAAAAGATTCCAGACTCCCAACATGAAACTGTATGACGGAACTACGGATCCTAAGGAGCATATTGCCCAGTATAGGGAACGGATGGAAATCAATCCTATCCCTCCAGATCTCAAGGAAGCATGCTTATGCAAGGGATTCGGTTCTACCCTGACAGGATCAGCCTTAAAATGGCTGTTAAGCGTCCCTCCTCACTCAATTACTTCGTTTGCTCATTTGGTTAATTTATTTAACAGTCAATTTTCTTGTAGTCGGAGTTTTGAGAAACTAACCAGTGATCTTTACAGGATAACTCAAGGGCCTCAGGAATCCTTGAGGGATTATGTGAACAAATTCAGTCGAGAATCCTTGGATATCCCACATCTTGATATTGCAACAGCTGTGCAAGCTTTTAAGATGGGGTTACAAAAGGATTCTCAGTTTTATCAGGATCTTGTAATGAATCCCTGCAGGAATCTTGACGAAGCTCGTAACAGGGCTTTGAGATATATCCGTTTGGAAGATGACAAGAAGATGCAGGAGAGGATGAATTCTACCTCAACCTATGAATCAACTAACAGGAAATCAGAATCCTCATATAATCCATATCGCTCCAAGCCATATGGCAGAAATGATAACAAGAAAGTGAATGCTGTTGAAGACGAGGATCCTGAAGAATATCCTGACTTATCTGAATACTGCTTTTCTGTTAATATACCTAAGTTAATGTATGCTATGCAGGGTTTAGGGGACAAAGCTAGGTGGCCTCGAAAGAACCAGCAGAAAGCTGATTGGAAGGATAAATCTAAATGGTGTGCCTTCCATGAAGACTTCGGACATATGACCGAGGATTCAATTGCCCTAAGGAAAGAAATAAGTTACCTGTTAAGCAAAGGGTATCTGAAGGACTTGCTGGGAAGAAAGAAGAATAAAGGTCAGGATCCCGAGAAGGATCCTGAACGAGCAGCATCACCCCCAGCGGATGCCAAGATAGTTAACTTTATTTCAGGAGGATCCGACATTTGTGGGACTTCGTATTCGGCGGCTAAGAGACATGCGAAGGAAGCTAAGAGTGAAAGGGGAGACAAACCAGTCAGGATGACTACCCTCACAACTGATAAAGTGATCACTTTCGATAGTGATGACAGGGATACTGTTCAGGATCCTCACCATGATGCTTTGGTAATAACATTATATGTGGCTAACCATTTTGTACGCAGGATATTGGTGGACAACGGTAGTTCTGTCAATATAATTCAGCTGGAAACATTGAAAAGGATGAATGTATCTCCGATGGACATTACTTCGAAGTCCACTGTGCTCGTTGGTTTCAGTGGAGAAGCTAGGAATACGTAGGGGAGATAAAGTTACCAGTATATGTTGAAGGGGTCAACTCGATACAACGCTTCTGTGTGATGGACTCCTTATCCTGCTATAACATCATACTGGGAAGACCATGGATTCACGATATGAAGGCTGTGCCATCAACATATCACCAATGCATCAAGATCCCTACCCCATGGGGAGTTGTCAAGGTTGAAAGTGATCAGCAGGAAGCGAAATAATGCTACTCATCCTCGATGAAATCTTCAACCAAGCCTAATCAAGCATAGCAATTAAAGATGCGGGCCCAGGATACCTTGGAAGCTTCGGAGCAGGATGTGAAGAAAATTATCCTGGATCAGGATAATCCTGATATCTCGGTGCTCGTAGGAACCAATATCCCTCAGGATATTGAAGTGCAGTTAACTAACTTTTTGAAATGCAGGATGTCAACGTTTGCATGGAAGCATGAGGATATGACAGGCATATCCAAAGACATTATCACTCACAAGCTTGGAGTTGACAGATCATTCAAGCCTGTTCAGCAAAAAAGAAGAAAATTTGCTCCTGAGCGGAATACGATTATCCAAGAAGAAGTTGAAAGATTGTTGAAGTCCAGGGTGATCAGAGAAGTCAAGTTTCCAAGATGGCTAGCAAACGTGGTTGTGGTACAGAAGAAAAACGGGAAATGGAGAGTCTGTGTAGACTACACGGACTTGAACAAGGCTTGTCCTAAAGACCCATTTCCTCTCCCTCATATCGATGCAATGGTGGATGCTACTGCTGGACATGAAATGTTAACGTTCATGGACGCATCCTCAGGATTTCAGCATATTCAAATGGAGCCCTCGGATCAGGAGGATACTGTTTTCATGACACCAACAGGTATTTATTGTTATACTGCCATGCCTTTCGGTTTGAAAAATGCAGGTGCAACATACCAGAGATTAGTGAACATGATGTTCAAAGATAAGCTGGGGGACACCATGGAGGTATATATTGACGATATGGTGGTGAAATCTAAAAAGGCTGAGGATCATCTCCAGGATATCAAGGGAGCATTTGATATCCTGGATCAGTATAACATGAAGCTGAATCCTGCTAAGTGCCATTTCGGAGTGGGGGCAGGAAAGTTTCTTGGATATATGGTAATGAAAAGGGGGATAGAGGCAAGCCCGGAGCAGATTAAAGCTATCCTGGATATAAAATCACCCTCGAAAATGAAGGATGTTCAACGGTTAACAGGACGAGTAGCAGCATTGAACAGATTTATTTCGAGATCCTCGGAAAAATGCAAGGAATTCTATGATATCCTCAAGAAGAATAAGAAGTTCGAATGGGGAGCAAAACATGAAGCAGCCTTGCAGGATTTGAAGCGATATCTCTCAACTGCACCTCTATTGATGAAGCCAGAGAATGATGAACCACTATCCCTATACCTCGCTGTATCAGGGAATGCTGTAAGTGCTGTTCTTATTAAGGATCATGAAGGTCAGCAGTATCCTATTTATTATGTTAGTAAAAGTTTGTTAGATGCTGAAACTAGGTATTCTCATTTAGAAAAATTGATATTAGCTCTAGTCATGGCATCGACAAAGCTTAGACATTATTTTGAGACACATAGGATCCATGTTAAAACGAATTATCCTGTCAAAAATGTGCTTAGGAAACCAGAGATGTCAGGCAGGATGGCCAAGTGGTCAGTAAAGTTAAGTGCTTATGATTTAGTATATGAACCTAGAAATGCCATAAAGTCTCAGGCTTTAGCTGACTTTGTGGCTGATTTCAGTAGTGACATTCAGGACGAGGTAGACCTAGAAGTTCAACAATTAGGAGAATCTTCAGGATCCTGGACGTTATATACTGATAGTGCATCCAATATAAGAGGTGTAGGTTTAGGTATACTACTAAAATCGCCACAGGGGGACATATTACCCCAGGCTATTAGGTGTGAATTTCCTGCTACTAACATTGAGGCAGAATATGAAGCTTTAATTGCAGGATTAGAATTGGCTAAGAATATGAGTATCAAGAATTTGCAAGTATATGTTGACTCCTTGTTAATTACTAACCATTTTAATGGATCCTATGCAGTTAAGGGTGAGAAATTAATCGAATACCTCGATATTCTCAAAAACTTAGCAGGATATTTCGATGTTTTTACACTTGAACAGGTACCAAGGGAGGATAATGCTGAAGCAGATGCCTTAGCAAATCTGGGATCATCGATCAGGATACCAGAAGGAACCCAAATACCAATATTACATGTCTTGTATCCTGCAACGAATCCTCGGGATAAAGAAGTAGCGGGTATTCAGGATCCTGGAGCAGAGTATCCTGAAGAGGATCCTAAGTCCTGGACGGCTCCAATCATGAGATATCTCAAAGAAGGACACATCCCCGGAAATGAAAATCCTAAGGCATTTAGGATGAAGGTATCATGATTCACTATTATAAATAATGTTTTATACAAGAAATCTCTTGCAGGACCGTATTTGAGGTGATTGGAGGATCCTGAAGCCAAAGAAGTACTTCAGGATATACATGAAGGAGATTGTGGTAACCATACTGGGGGCAGGTCATTATTCTCAAAAGTATTAAGGACATGATATTATTGGCCGATAATGAGAAAAGACTCCGCAGAATATGCTCGAAGATGTGATGCATGTCAAAGACATAGTAACATATTACATCAGCCTTCTGAACCGCTCATACTGGGGGCAGGTCATTATTCTCAAAAGTATTAAGGACAGGATATTATTGGCCGACAATGAGAAAAGACTCCGCAGAATATGCTCGAAGATGTGATGCATGTCAAAGACATAGTAACATATTACATCAGCCTTCTGAACCGCTGTATCCTATTGTTTCCCCTTGGCCGTTTATGAAGTGGGGTATGGATATAGTGGGAAAGCTTCCAAAGGCTCCAGGAGGAAAGGTTTTCATGTTGGCAATGACGGATTATTTCTCCAAGTGGGTTGCAGCAGAAGCATTTGTTCAAGTTAGAGATCAAGAAGTAGTATCCTTCATAAAGAGAAATATCCTGACCAGATTTGGAGTACCAGCCGAGATAATCTGTGACAATGGTTCTCAGTTTATAAGCAAGAGAACTACTGACTTTTGCAAGAGTTGGGGAATCAAAATGATAACATCTACTCCGGTACATCCTCAAGCGAATGGACAAGCAGAATCCTCAAACAAGATAATTGTCAATAACTTAAAGAAGAGACTTGGAGCCAAAAAAGGAAGATGGGCAGAAGAATTACCCTTTGTTTTGGGGGCTGATAGAACAACGGTAAAGAATGCAACAGGCCAAACCCCGTTTTCCTTAGTATTTGGAGCAGAAGCAGTGATCCCGATAGAAATGGTGGTACCTACAGCAAGATCCAACCTCTGGGATCCTGAAAAGAATCCTGAAGTCCTATGCCAGGAGTTGGATACTATTGATGAGACAAGAGATGCAGCAAGGCTAAGGATGGCAGCATATCAACAAAGAATATCCAGAGCATATAACAAGAATATTAGGACCAGAAGATTTAAGGTTGGAGATTGGGTGTTAAGAAAGGCTTTTCAGAATACTACTAATCCTGCCGATGGCAAGCTAGCTCCAAAATGGGAAGGACCATATGAAGTTGAATCAGAAGCAGGGAAAGGAGCATATAGACTCAAGAATATGGAAGGGGATATGCTACCGAGATCTTGGAATGCTATACACCTTAAGCTTTATTTCAAGTGAGTTTAGAATTTAATTTCTAACTCAGGATGGTATGAATTCTATCTTTTTTAAATATGTTTGGTTTAATTTATTCTTTGAAACCCAATACTAACTTAAGCATCGGAGGGGTGTTAGCCAAGCTAACACCCACCTTAGTTTAAGGATGTTTTGTAGTATATGCTTCGGGATATAGCTCCAGGATGCTCACTCAGGATACTTCAGAAGATTAGAGGATTGGCCCCCTCTCTCACGTACAAGGGATCCTGATCCCTTCACAGGTTTAAAGGTATTCACCTTTCTTCCGAATTGGGTTTAAACACTCCGCCTGGAGCGCAAGTTATTCGGGAATAGTTCAAGGTGGCGGGACCAGTCCGTGTAAAAGTGGCTGACAATTTTGTTACTGTTGGCTATATCCTGAATCCTAAAGGTATATGAGGATTGATCACCCTCTCTCGTGAAAGGGTATTTTCATACTCTCTAAGGTTTAAAGGTTTTCACCTTTCTAAGTCTTGGAGTTTATACACTCCCGCCTGTAGCGCACGAAAATTTGGGATTTCCCCCAGAATTCAAGGGATTTACACTACGTCAAATGTGACCTACGGCCACACTTTTTCAAAAACCTCTATGCCACACTTTCAAATAAATGTGTGGCTAAAGGTCATTAATGACATTTTAAAACCTTCTAGCCTACTTTTAGCCACACATTTTATTGATTCATGTGACCATTGTATAACAATTCAAAACTTTTAGCCACACTATGAGAAAATAATGTGACATTTACAAGCCACAACTCGAAAAGTGTGGCCAAATGTGATCTACGGCCACATATATTTGTTTCATGTGACAAAAAACACATGTTTTTGACACGTTTAGCCACACTTTAAGAAAAAAATGTGACATATATTAGTCACACTAGCAAAGTGTGGCAAAATGTGATCAAAGATCACGGTATTTATTTTCATGTGACCAATAACACATGTATTCGAAACCTTTACCCACACTTTAATAAAAAAACTGTGACACTTATTAGCCACACAAGAAAAGTGTGGCCAAATGTGATCTACGACCATAGTATTTGTCTCATTTGACGAAAAACACGTGTATTCGAAACCTTTAGCCACACGTTAAGAAAAAAATGTCACACAAGAAAAATGTGGCCAAATATGTTCCACGGTCACGGTATATGTTTGGTAATACGGCTAAAAGCTATTGCATCTGGCCACATATATTATATTGTGTGACAAAATAATATCAAATGTCACTGAAAAATGTATGACTAAAGATTAAAATTATTTTTCTTTTTTTTTAAATCTTTAAAATTCCCTCCAATATATTTTATCCTAAAATTTAAACTTCCTCCCAAATTATTTCAACTAAAAATTTCCCTCCAAAATATTTCATTTTAAATGTCCCCCCAAAATATATCATTTTAAAACTTCCCCCTCAAATAATATTATGATTTAAAAAATTATATTATTTAATAAAAAATTCTTACTACATAATCAAAATTAAAAGTAATATTAAATATTATATTTTCTAAATTATATTTGTTATAACTCGTTTTCTTATAAATCATATAGTAATGTATACATATTAGTTATGTTTATATACATTTTCTATTTTATAAACAACAGTTTTTTTAAATCATATATTTTTAAAGTATATAAAGTTATAAATTTCAATTTATTGATTGAGTAATTTCGTTCCAAACTTATATTTTTTTTTTGTTTAATAAAGAATATTGGGTCTTAATATATCAAAGTAGACAATTCGTAGATCACATATGTCTTAATAGATCATATTGGGCCTTTGTCGATCACAATGAAAAGTAGTAGATCATATGTGTGTTAATGGGGCGCCATATTGAGACTAAATAAATCACAATGGACAATAGTAGATCGTAAATGTCTTAATGGATTATATTGGTCCTTAATGGATCATAATTGACAATAATCTATTATATATGTCTTAATGGACCATATTGGGTATTAATACATCACAATGGACAATAGTAGATCGTAGATGTCGTAGTGGACCACATTGGGCCTTAATGGATCACAATGAACAACAAATGGATCATACATGTCTTAATGGGCCATATTGGGCCTAAATGGTTCACAATCGAGAATAATAGGTCGTGCATGTTTTAATGGATCATATTGGACCTTAATGGATCAATATGGATAATAGTAGATCATACATGTCTTAATGAACCGTATTAGGCCTTAATGGATCACAATGGTCAATAGTATATGTCGTGCATGTTTTAATGGATCATATTGGGCCACAATAGATCAACATGAACAATAATAGATCATGTATGTCTTAATGGACCATACTGGACCATTATGGATCACAATGGAGAATACTGGATCATACATGTCTTAATGGGCCATATTGGGTCTTATTGGATCACAGTGGATAATAGCAGATCGTGCATGTCTTAATGGATCATATTAGGCCTTAATAGATCATAATGGACAATAGTAGATCATACATGTCTTAATAGACCATATTAGGCCTTAATGGAACACAATGAATGGACAATAGTAGACCATATATGTTTTAATGGACCGTATTAGGCCTTAATGGATCACAACTGACAATAGCTAATCATACATGTCTTAGTGGACCATATTGCGCCTTAATGGATCATGATGGACAATAGTTCATCATGTATGTCTTAATGGACCATATTGGGCCTTAATGGATCACAATGGACAATAACTGATCATACATGTCTTAATGGACCATATTGGGCCTTAATGGATCACGATGGAGAATAGTAGATCATACATGTGTTCACGGTTCATATTGGGCCTTAGTAGATCACGTCGAGTTTAGGGCCTACTATGAGACATTGTTTTACAATCAGGAATGGGTATATGATTAGCCAAACACGACCCATTGTCATCCCTAAATTTATATATAAAATACACAAATAAAATATAACCTCAATTTACTTTTTATTAACTTTGTATGTATTAATTTATATAAAATAAATATAAATATTTATTTTGTGTGAAAAAATAGTTTATTAGCCAGGAAAAGTTTCCTCCAAAAATGTCAAAATTTCATATTTTCACCACTAAATTTCAGTTCCCTCTCCATCTCCATTCCAAACCCTAATTGCAAAACACTAATATCCCCAAAACTTCCGGTAGTTGCAGTTTTCATCTTTCAAATTCATGATTCCAAGTACCAAATCTTTTAATTTCTTCTCGTTTCTGTTCAAAATCATGCCACCATACATCCACTTCCACAACTTCTTCTGATTATCCACCTACTCCACCAGCACCACTTCATCTCATAAAAAAACCTAACATTAATCGATTTCGTACACCTCACCAACACCTCAATAATGCTCACCGAACCCCTCCCCCCACCTGCACATTCGAATTTCTCCATGCGAGAATAAATATTGTTGGCTTTTAGGTTTTCATTTCACCATTTGTACACCGAAGTGGTATGTTTCTTTTACTCTTATCTTGGTTTCACATTAAGGGCATGTTTGGCTTAGCTTATTTTCAACTTTTGCAAAAGGACTTTTGCCCAAAATAAGTCAGGAAATCCTGACTTTTAGCAAATCCAAAGGACTTTTGCCCTTCAAAAGGAAAGCCAAACACTTTTCAAAAGTCCTTCTGCCCTTCAAAAGTCCTTGTACCCTCAAAATAAGGAACCCCAAACACCCTCTAATTGATAGATTGCCAATAGCCACTTTTATTCCATCCAATTTTTTAATTCATATTTCTATTTGCCGTGATTGACGTTCACATAGATAAAGAATAGTTTTGGGTCGGTTTGGATTGGGGATTGCGAATAGAATTAGGGTTAAGTATCCGTTTGCATGCTTTTTTCCCTAATTGAAGTCCATGTTCACAGAATTGTGGTTATTAGCAACTTAACGTTGCCCCCGGTAGCAATTAAAGGGCGCTCGAAAACCACAACAACAATATGTATTTCTTCTCCCACGGTTTGCAATTAGCAAATTAATGTTGTGGATTATTAAAGTGTTATTCATTCTGTTTTATATATCCTTCGCACATAAGTATTCTTAATTTGTTAGGTTTTGATGTATAAACGTCTGAGTTTGATACTTATGTCCGATTTTGATGCTTGATTGTGTAATTTTGGTGTTTACTATGTGTATGTCTAATATGTGCATACGAATACATATGTTTTCATGTTGATTTAGATAATCAATAAAATGATTCATGTGGCCAAAGGAATTTGCGTTTATCGATTCAGATAATTACATTATAACTTCCAGTAAAGGGTGATATTGGGTTTTAGAAAATAGATGCTCAGAGGGATAAATGATGATATACAGATCAGAGGTATGATCATCCAGACAGCAAAGCTAGGTGGAATTGAAAAATCCACAACTTAGAAGTTGGAGTATCGAAAGTCTTGCGAATGTGTAGCTAGAGCTGGGAATTAAAAATCACCAGGAACATTCAAGCTTGGAGTTTGCTTGACGAAAGGGTCAACACAGGTCAGGAATGGGTAAAAGGGGGTCGAGCTAAATTGGGTAACGTATGCTGTTTCTGCAGAAGACTACAATGGGCCACATGCAAATTTTGTAAGCCATCTTTTTTGTTTTTAACATCCTTTTCTCATTAGTACTTTTATGTTTAAGAATTTTTTTTATTCATTGTGGTAACTTGTACTGAAGCAACACTCAAAAGCTGTAGACGAAGGCACATCATCAAATAGCTTGAAGGTAATTACTTTCTTTTAATTAGTTTTAAGGAAATTATGGAAAATAAACTTGATTTTTCACCAAAATGCACGCCGCACATTTAATTGAATTTCATTTTCTTTTAGCTTGTTTGAAGTTCCTCGAATGTAAAGTTTTATAATTGAACTAAGTTAGCTATCTAACAAAATAATTGCATGCAAAATAATAAATAGAAAAGCCTCGTACCCAACAAGACTAAACCAAAACTGTTTTATTTTAATAGCCTTATTTTTCAGTTAGACTTGATATTCCTTTAACATTTTTTACCTAGTAATAAAAATCAGTTGATAGTGGTTCTCATAGTCATAGCTCTTAAATATCTTTATAGTTCTAAGTACAAAGAGCAAAAAGTAAATGGATCATTTAGACTACACGGTATAGGGGTCGTCCCCCTCCGTCCTCGGTCTGGCGCCGCTAGAACACCATTTCCCCTACCGTCTTCGTCCTCGGCGTCGAGTATGGGACGCTGGAGCCGATCCACAAGAAGACAAAAACCACACCTTCCCCTCTCTCACACACCTATACATACAATATATACATATACATTTTAGGTCCATCCCCCATTTCCATACCTCCATCCTCTTTGTTCCATCCTCACACCCATCCTACGTGGATCCTACGTGGCGGATCATCCTCCAAGGGAGGACCATCACCATACCACATAACCTTAGTTTTACTTTTCCTATAGTTAAAATTGAGGTGGTGATAAAAACTATTAATAGTAGAGTTACAAAATTTAACATTTTTTTTGGCTAAAATTGTGAAAAGAAAATATGTATCAACCGTCGAACTTCTTTGTTTAAATCTATTTCATCATTTTTTAACTCAGTGGTTTTATTTAAGTATATTAAATAATTATTTAAGTATATGAAATAAAAGTTAAACTATAAAATTATATTTTTGATCTATAATTTGAGTATAGTTTAGTGTATGTTTATCAGATCACTTTAAAAAAAAGGAAATTGTGTTTTGTGCCTATAGTTATGTCTAACTATGTGGAAGTTTATTATACTTATGTATAACTTTGTGTAATTATATATAAAGAGTAAAGCGCGCATGCTTCTGTTGAAGGTGAATCAGAGAATGATTGTGATGAAAGGGCTTCAATAACTAAAACCACTAAGTTGTTGTTCAGCAGTATGCAGATAAATTCAGATAACTCATTATTGGTTACTTACCATTGTGATCTTATAGAATATCATTCATGACTAAGTAACCAATAATGAGTTATATGAATTTATCTGCATACTGCTGAACAACTTAGTGGTTTTAGTTATTAGAGGATAAGGTCCTAAAGGGGCCCGAGTATGCCTGAAATGGTCACACCAACAAGTGAAATAATGGGTGCTGGTCTTGGCAAGGTACTTTGTTAACCATATAAACTCTATAGGTGGCGAAATAGGTGGGTTGGGACTTGCGTAACGGGTTAAAATGGATACTTTTTTAGTGCGAGTTGAAATGGGTCCATGTTTAGTTACTGCGTTAAGTATAATTGCAAAGAATGCCATACAATAATAATTACTGTGACCCTTTAGGTGATTTTCGAATCGGACGTGACCCGTTGACCTATTCTTTTTTAGCTAACCTTATTGATTTTTCTCTTTTGACTGAATTAGAGATAATGGGCTGAAATTGCTATTTCTAGCTAACACTTGCTCTGAAGAATTTCATCGTTCTATTGGGTTTTATAATTTATCACCTTTTGTACTCTCTGGCTCCATCTTGACTTCTTTTTGGATCCACATGTATATATGCCTGATCCCACAAAGTGGAAACTTAATAGATTTAAGTTCAATGGCTTAAAGTTATGATTGTTCTGGTTTCTAACATATTGTGTTCTTAATGGTAAGAAACAAAATTGTTGGATTTTGCAGGAAGTTGCATTGTTAACTGATGGGAAATTTTCAAGTGGATCCCAAGGATATGTTGGACACATTTGCCCTAAAGCACAGGTTTCATCATTTTCTAGTGTTTTGATTACCTTCAATAGTAACAGAGTAGCTTGTGATAATGATATTGAATTTCCTATTTGCACCTAAATAAAAGTAAAACAATCCAAAAAAGAGCAAACTGTTCATTTGGTGTAGTTATTGTTTTATGGAACATTAGTAATAATGCACATTTATTCCACATGATTCTGAGTCTAGTTCATTGAACAAATTTTTTTCACAAATATGTTTTTAAGAGAGAAAAAGAACAACCTATTGAAATTTTATTTATTCTATCATTGTAAATACAGGATTCTGTTCCATGATGTTAGGTGTGCAAGCTGGTTATGTGTTGTGAAGGGATGTGGCTTGACTCGTTCGGAATAAGGCTTCAAATGGAGGAGACTTTACTTTCATGGTACCATATTTATCCGTTTAGTGTTAAAGAATTCTTTATGTGGATTAGTGAATGTATCGGAAATAAGGGAAAGTAGTGCCAAAACAGAAGGATAGACATTGGATTCATTATTTGCAAACATGAAGGAGCAAAGGACGAAGGTTTTATCTTAGCAGCAACACAACAATAATGTGGGGAGAAAAAATGGACCTGGACAACCAAGGCATATGTTTTCTTCTAAATGGATTTTGAAGACCTTGAGAGGGATCCACATGAATTAAGTAGTAGTTGCATTATTTGTAGATAGCTTATGATCAAAAGTTTATGTAATATATTATTTAAATTTAAAACTTATGTATGGATTTTGGTTTATTATTATTATTATTAATATCATTAGTTTTGTTTTTAGGTTTTTTCATGTTTAATACTTTACTCATGTTTTAATTTTACAAAAAAATGAAAATAAAATTGATAATTACGCAAAAATGGCCACATAGAACCACAACAAATATGTGTGGCTAAAGGTTGGACAATAGTCACACTTAGAATTTAAAAATTTTGTGTGGCTATAAATAATCGTTAGCCACAACATAGTCACTTTGTTTCTTGTTTGTATGACAGTATGATACCAAATGTCATGGGAAAAAGTTATGTGTGACTAAAGATTAGAAAATAGTCACACTTCAAGTTACAAAATTTAATGTGGCTATAAATAACCATTAGTCACACCATAGTCACTTTGTTTTTTGTTTGTGTGACGAAATGATACCAAATGTCATGGGAAAATAAATTTGTGTGACCAAAGGTTATACAATAGCCACACTTACAATTACAAAAATGTTTTATGTGTCTAATAAATTTTTTTAGCCACACTTACATTAAATTCATGTGACTATATAATAGAATTGACGACACTTATAGTAAATTCATGTGGCCGTTACTACAATTTGGCCACACTTAATAAACACAGTGCTTGATTACAACCCTTTTTGCCACACTCTTTTTTAACTAATGTGGCTAAACTAGACTTTTTACTAAATTTATGTGACCATATAATAGAACCAGTCACACTTAAAGTACATTAATGTGACCGTAGCTACCATTTAGCCACACTTATGCTTGATTCCAACAAGAAATTTTTAGTACCCTTTAGCCACACTTTTAAGTTGCAACGGCCACTAAAAAGTGAATGTGGCCGTATGACACCTACGATGACTAGACCTTTGGTCACACTTGAGTTGAAAAAAATTCATGTGGCGAAAGGCATATAGTCACACTTTTTTAGTGTGGCCGTAGCCCTTTTTTGACGTAGTGTTATTTCCATAACATTCTTGGGTTTTACCCCTGTAACATGAAAAATTGTCTATACAACGGGGATTGATATCCAGAATATTTCTAAGTATTTTAAGACATTGTACACATGGGACATTCCTACTAAGGCAATGATGTAAAGCTCAAAGGATAAGGCTCGGAATTAATGCACTAAGTGTCTCAGACAGGGGACATCTTCATTGGAAAAGTTGCAAAGGGACTGAGGTCTGATAATAGGGTTATACCCTATTCCTGGTATGATCTTTCCTTTGTAAACATCGTTTAAGTTTTTGACAATACTATGTTTGGTAAAAGGTTAAATACCCTGATTAGGATAAATTCTCGGTATATATTCTCAAAATATATTTTCAAAATACTTTTCAGGATATTTAATTAAGATATATGAAACTGGTACTAGTTTGAAACTTTAATTAAGTTAGTACCATCATAATAGGTTTTAATTTTCTCTAAAGGTGATTGAATTAATAAAAGTTTTGGTAATCTATTACTGACTATATTTTGCAAAACTAAGGTCTATAATAAGAAAGACAGAAAGTGATAGCAAGAAAAATGAAAGATGAAATAAGCAATACTAGTTGACAACCGAAGGTTTCATCCTGAAACCCAGGACCCGTCCACCTTCGGCTATAAAATTGTTTTGATGCAGAAATAAAAATTGTTCATAAGACATAAAATTGTTCAAACAATTTAAAGGAAATAAGCTTTAGGGGGCAGTGCCTTCTTCATCCATGACGATTTCAACAGCATCCGTATTGGGATCCGCCTCAGCATCCTTCTCAGCATCGGTTGCTTTTTCAACTGCTTTGGAAGATTCTTCGGCAGCTGGTCTGGTAGAAGTGCCGCGGAGGTTCTTTAGCTTGGTCTCCCAGGAACCAACATCCGAAGAAGGGCATTCAAAACCTAATGTTTTGGCTTCATGGGCCATCTTCAACCTGGCTTGGAGGAGAGAAGTGACGACGGAACTCTTAAGGCTTTCCCGGTAGGTGACCATATCCCGTTTATGTTGCACATGGGCAGCTTCAAGATCGGCTTGGGCTTGAAGAGTAGCTTTGTTGAGAGCAGTCTGGTGTTCTTTAATCATAGCTTTGAACTTCTCCTCGTAATGACGAGATTTGGCGGCTGCAATCATGCCTTGATCGGAGATCGTGACTTCTGCTTCCTTTAACTTGGATTCAAGTGTCTTGTTAAGCCTGCAGGATTCTTGATATAGATGAACCAGACGCTCTAGACCCTGCGAAAGTAAGAGGACAGGTATTAATATTGATAAATCTTTGTAAATAAGCTGCAGGATGTGGTTTGAGAATACTAACCTCGTTAAGAAAGGAAGTCATAAACCCGCTAGCTTCAATGAACCCGTGCTTCTCATAGGGAAATGTGTCAGAAATGACAGGGGTATCAGGCTCTTCCCTTTTACGGGAACTTGAACTCCGGGGCTTAGTAGCCGGCGAAGGTTTGGGAATGACGATGGCTTTGGAACTGCTGGGTTTGGAAGAGGATGTGGCCTTGGGACTAGGTTCCTTCTTGACCTGAACCTGATCAGAATAACTGTCCAACTCGTCGAGGTCAAAGACTTCAGGGATCTTGGCCGGTGCTGCATAAAGGGAAAAGTTTTGCACTATTATTACTTTTCATATTAACTAATTATTTTGAAAGTAATCCTTACCAGACATTTCAGATGACGAGTATTGACTGGAACTCGGGACGTGTGTGGTGAAAGTCCTGTCTATTACAGGTAATTGGTAAACAGTTTTGATTCTTTCCTCTGATTCAGCGGTAGGGGGAGCTACTTCCTTGAAATTCACTGCATAAGGATTGAAAAGAAGGAAGATAGAAACTTAAAGGTACATAAGAACATTTATGACCCTACCGGTGGTTAACCACTCCACCGGAAGGTTGGCACCCTCAGCAATGGAGTCTCGTCTGACAAAGAAAAATTTGCGTTGCCATCCGTCTTCGTTTTTTGTGGCTTTAAGAATAAGGGGTTTGCTAGAGGTCGAGAAAAGCAAGAACTGGCTAGAGCCGTGGGATCGGAGGCGATAAGCAATAGGCAGATCCTCGATGCAAAGGTCGGGACAATGAAGGTTTTTGATTTGGTTAAGTACGATTAATACTCTCCAAACCATGGGCATGGTTTGAGCAAAAGAGATGCCAGTGGTTCGGAAAAATTGCATCATGAATTCAGGAAAGGGATATCGAAGACCCAGTGAAAAGGGGTTTGCTGGAAAGCAAACCCAATCTGTGGAAGAAACATCCGATCGAATTGACTGATCGAACGGTCTAAAGACTGTGTTATCTGGGAAAGCACCGGAAGCTCTTAAAGCCGCGATGTCTGCGTTGTCGAAAGTGCAGACCTCCTTTTCAGGATTTTTGAGGAGATTCTGCTGGGTGAAGGTCTCGGCAGCCATTACGAATAAGCCAAGAAAAATTGATAGAAAGTGAAGGAGAAATGGGGAATTACCTGGAGACTCTGTTGGAGATATCGGCTTTTCAAACAAGAAGAGAGAAGATATAGGGGCATTGTGGATCTCCATTGAGCAAAAAGCGCGTTGGAGGTTATGATGTGATCTTGACCGTCGCTTCGTTTTAAATGCCTTGAATTATGGATAAAACTTTTTAAATATATCCGTTGGATTGGTATACCAACCGATATATTTGGGGACAATTGTTATGGCTCATTTTCTAAGCATACATATCTTGATCTATATCCTGCTTTTAATTGTTTATCTGTGATCAGGATACTGGACGGGGATATTGCTAACATCCTGGGTGATATCCTGAGGTATATCAAATTAATCACGTGCAGGTTAAAGACTGGGACTTGCCAACGGTCAAATGGACTCCATCTCCTCAAGACTCGGGCGTATTAGTTAAAGGAGAGACGTTGAACCCGAAAGACCAGGTCTACAACGTTCGACTAAGGAATATTCGTTGGATCCCGGTTATGTAGGATAGTTAGTTACATTTGTTTTACTATAAATAGATGGGGGCGGATCAGATTAAGGCACTCAACTTACACATTTTCA
This sequence comes from Helianthus tuberosus, assembly GCA_030545235.1. Classification (NCBI taxonomy): domain Eukaryota; kingdom Viridiplantae; phylum Streptophyta; class Magnoliopsida; order Asterales; family Asteraceae; genus Helianthus; species Helianthus tuberosus. Next base: position 194,548,044 of record CM060418.1, read on the forward strand.
AACACTTTCTCTCTAGCTCATTGCAAACACTACACACAACACTTGTATTCGAATTACATTGTAACACGTAGTCGATCCGCACCACATCCTGCACTGTATCCTGATATTTGAAGCAATAGAAGAACAAGGCAGCTGCGATTGTCAGCTCCCGAGGTTTTATGCCGGCGCTCTAGATTGATCAAGGGCTTTCCTCGTACATCACGTGTCAACCTTTACATTTTCGCTCATTGTTTGATCATAGATACAGCTCTATATCCTGAGCCGTATCCTGAAACTGTTTTCATATCAAATTCAGTTAACACATTTTACACACATAATTTTAGCACACTACCTCACTTAACTAATTTGATCACTAAATTGCTTAGGTAATTTTTGACCAAAACAATGAGGATCCATGAGGATTTCTTTTACATCCTGCTCTCTTGCCTCCAAGACATCTCTTGAAGGATACTTTAATTGCTATTGCTCCCTTGGTCTTGAGGCTGGCTTAATTGATGATGTGTAACAATTCTTAGCCTCTTGTTGATCACTCTCAATTTTCACCACTCCCCATGGACTTGGAAGCTTTACACATTGATGATAGGTGGATGGGACTGCCTTCATGTCATGTATCCACGGCCTGCCAAGGATAACATTACAACATGATAAGCAATCTATAACACAAAATTTCTGATAAGAATGGAGTCCTTCAATATAAATAGGGAGTTTGATGTCCCCCAATGTGTTTTTGGTTTCCCCACTGAATCCCACAAGGACTGAGGATCTTGGGACAATATCAGACTCCGGGATATTCATTTTCTTGAGGACATCAAGCTGAATGATGTTCACAGAGCTTCCTCCATCGATTAGGATCCTGCGAACAAAGTGGTTAGAAATAAACAATGTAATTACAAGACCATCATGATGAGGATCCTGGACATCAACACGATCATCCTCATCAAAAGTTATGATCTTATCCTTGGTGACGGTGGAGGTCCGAATGGGTCTGTCCCCATTATCCATCTTGGTTTCCTTAGCATGTCTCTTGGCTGCTGAAAAGGAAGTACCACAAATGTCTGATCCACCGGATATGAAGTTTATAACTTGTGCATCTGCTGGAGGAGCGGGAGCCCTTTCCGGGATCCTTTCAGGATCCTGGATCCTTGACTTCTTTCGTCCCAAAAGTTCCTTCAAAAGCCCCTTGCTCAACAAGTAACCAATTTCCTTTCTTAGTGCAATACACTCTTCAGTGAGATGCCCGAAATCCTCATGATATGCACACCACTTGGACTTATCCTTTGTAGCAGCTGGTTTATCACTATTTCTCGTCCACCTAGCTTTCTCACCTAGATTCTGCATTGCAAGAATTAGTTCATTGTTATCAACAGAAAAACAGTATTCAGAAATAGGAGGATAATCCTCATCATCCTCTTCTTGTTCCACTGCATGCACGTTCTGGTTATCAAACTTGTTGTAGGACTTGGATTTGTTGTTCCTGAAGTAGGATCCTTGTTTCTCCTGTTTTGAGGATCCTGTCAATCTATCCTGGATCCTTTTGTCATCCTCTAGGCGGATGAACCTAAGCGCCCTGGTTCTTACTTCATCAAGATTCCTGCAAGGGGTCATAACAAGATCATCATAGAATAATGAATCCCTAAGCAATCCCATTTTAAAGGCTTCTACAGCCGTAGCAATATCCAAATTAGGAATATCTAAGGATTCTTTACTAAACTTAGTGATGTAATCTCTAAGTGATTCATTTTGACCTTGTGTTACCCTATATAGATCACTAGTTAATTGTTCAAATTTTCTACTACAAGAGAATTGACTATTAAAGAAATTAACTAGATTAGCAAATGAAGTAATAGAGTAAGGGGGAAGACTTAGCAGCCATTTAAGAGCAGATCCTGTGAGTGTGGATCCAAATCCCTTGCATAGACATGCTTCTTTTAACCTCTCAGGAATTGGATTGATTTCCATCCTCTCCCTGTATTGAGCTACGTGCTCCTCTGGATCCGTTGAACCATCATACAGCTTCATAGATGGTATCTGGAACCTTTTGGGTATCTCAGCATCACATAAGGGTGGTGCAAAACGAGATATCCTATGGCTACCATTTGCAATTTCAGGAATAGGTTTAACCACTCCTGGTACACTGGATATCATATCTATTAGGACCGGTTTGAATCCGAACGATTGCGAACCGACTCGTACGACGTGCGGAATCCATGTACGAGCAAGACCGAAACACACGAAACGTAATCAATCTGTGATTCTATAAAAGATCTGAAAGATACAAGCAACTTGAATCACCTTTTGCCTTTCTCTCTCTACTTTCTCTCTCTAACCTCTAAGCTTCAAAGTCACAAATGGCAAAAGTTTCAAATGAGAACCCTAATGGTTCTATTTATAGGCCAAGGGACATAATGAGATATCTCATTATTTACACAAATGTTAGGACCGGTTTGAATCCGAACGATTGCGAACCGACTCGTACGACGTGCGGAATCCGTGTACGAGCAAGACCGAAACACACGAAACGTAATCAATCTGTGATTCTATAAAAGATCTGAAAGATACAAGCAACTTGAATCACCTTTTGCCTTTCTCTCTCTACTTTCTCTCTCTAACCTCTAAGCTTCAAAGTCACAAATGGCAAAAGTTTCAAATGAGAACCCTAATGGTTCTATTTATAGGCCAAGGGACATAATGAGATATCTCATTATTTACACAAATGTTAGGACCGGTTTGAATCCGAACGATTGCGAACCGACTCGTACGACGTGCGGAATCCGTGTACGAGCAAGACCGAAACACACGAAACGTAATCAATCTGTGATTCTATAAAAGATCTGAAAGATACAAGCAACTTGAATCACCTTTTTCCTTTCTCTCTCTACTTTCTCTCTCTAACCTCTAAGCTTCAAAGTCACAAATGGCAAAAGTTTCAAATGAGAACCCTAATGGTTCTATTTATAGGCCAAGGGACATAATGAGATATCTCATTATTTACACAAATGCCACCTTGCCTTTTACTAAAATATAACACTATAAGCACTAAACTTAATCTATTTCTGCTACGGTCTTGAGATGACGGAGGCGATAGACATACTGCACTAACAGACTCCCCCTTGGATATTGCCGCAGTCAATCTCAAACATTTAGTCAAACTCGTAGCATCTTTTCTTTCTTACTCTCTAGCTCGAACAGAATCCCCGTGGATCTGTCTTCAGCTTCAGCTCCCCCTTTCGGTAAACTCTTCAGGCTCCCCCTTTCGTCAAGCTTCCGTGCTTTGGGATCGACACCTGGCTTTTCGGTTACAAGCTCTTCTAGGAAAAGTATCCTGGCTCCTATGCACGCTTCCCTTTGCGTTGAGCTCGTCTTCAGACTCCCCCTTAGACACGGCTTTCGGGATCGTAGTCTAGAATCTGCAATTCTCAAACATTTATAAGAAAAACATTTTACAGTGAAAACATTTTCAGTTGTCCAGGTATCGTAACCTGGCTCTATCAAACTTTCTAAATCAAGATCCTGGGACTAAGATATAATAATATGAAATATATCCAGGATTACTTGATACACTCCCCCTATCAATAATCTTCAAAGATTTGGCAGTTTCAACGAACCGGATCGGAAACTAGCTCTTTTACAGATTTTAACAATATAAGCATCCAAATCCCTCACAGTTAATCATCCAAGTTCAACTTAATGACCTTGGAGATATCACAAACAGTTTTTGATTTTTGATTTTAAAACAATTCAAGTTTCAACTTAATGAACTTGTTTTTATTTTCAGAAACACAATCAGCATACTTAGATTTTGAAACTCAGCATTTCAGACATCGGTTGTCGAAAATAAAGCAGAATCAAAAATCTTTTTGAAATTTCTGAAATTAAAAAGCAGTAAAGAAATATGTACAAACATATTTACAGACAATATTTTTGTTTGAGTTTGCGTCAGAGGATCATATCAGTTTTTGACAAGTCACAAGTACCGTTGAGCTTAGTTACACATTAAGAATTAAACAATTCACTTAGATTGTCGATATACTGATCCACTTAAATTTTCACACAAATTTCAACTGATTCAGGATAGGAATTAGGTATTTTAAGAACTTAAACTCATTCATGTGTCCCACCTCTTGAATATACTCCCGTATCCAGATCCCAATGTTCAGTCTTACAGGTGAGTATACCTAGATGATATCTGTAAGGGGAATAAATTATAGTACGAAACCGTGAGAACTCAGGTCAGAACTTCCATTCAGCAGAGAGATGACGACTCGACTTTTGGTGTGTCCCCTTTAGAGGATCTTTTGTATTACAACAGCCATGATTAGCATTTTTCAATGTTTCATCATTTTTAGCTGAGGGCTGTGCTATGTTTCAAGCAATGCGTAAAGTATTCTCCGGGGACTAGGCCATTGCTTCCGCAAAATCAGAAGTCCCAGGATAATACCCCAGATATCACTAAGCATAAAGACCTAGTATCTCAGAAAGAGGGACCTTTCAAACGAGATTTCAGGGGTTACCTATATATCCAAGTAGTGTTCCCCACGAATTAAGCAAGTTTGAATTTAGGTTTGTATCCCGAAAAAGTTTACTAAATGTATAAAAATCTACCGACACATCCACGGTGAGATCGTTTAACACATTTAAACTTTCCAATTCTTTAGCGTACTGTAACTGTCTACTGATGTACTATCATTTCCTCTTTTTACACAAAAACTCATTTTCATTTTTTTTTTTAATGTTTTTGTCTTTTTGCCAATAGGTTTTTATCATGTTTTTGTCATTTTCAAATTTTCTAATGTTTTTGGATTTTCTGACAATATTACTCCCCCTAAAATGCAAAACCATTTAAAGAAAATTTGACAACCAATACTGATAGCTTTGTCTCGCCATCCATTTTCTGCTTCACATGCACTGATTTGCAGAAAAAATAACATACCCCCATGATTTACAACCCATTGATTTTCTACAGTTTGAAAACCGTTTTTCAATCTTGTGAAAGTAATCATGTTTGTTCAGCCGTGAGGGTTTCGGCGTATTCAATCAACATATTTTTGTATTTTTTAATATTTTTGACAAAAACAAAAACATATTTTTGGTTTTTCAAATTTTTGACAAACTGAAAACATATTTTTGGTTTTTAAATTTTCAATTTTTAGGGTTTTTGAAATATTGTTTATTTATTTACAGGAAACAAACAAACTCCCTGTTTAACCATCGCAGGGATCAGCAGCCTCTTCTTCTTGTGCCAGGCTGCTCCGATTTCCATTCTCACAGTCTTCAGTTTTCTTGAGCACCTGCACATTTAAAGTATTTGATTACTTGAACAATTTAGCCCAGGTCTGTTTAACCTTAGGCATTTCAACACAATATGCATCAGTTAACTTCGGAAAATCTTTTTCATTCTGAACAAATTTTCAACTTTGACTTCAGCTTTTTCTTCATTTACCATAGTCGCTTGTTTCTTAACACTCCATGTTTGACCTTTTGGAGTACCTCTTTTGTAAAAATGTGACTCCTTTTGAACATTTTGATTTTGAACAACTTTTGGTTTCCAAAACTGGTTTGGTTTTGTTGCATCAACAGTTGTTTTCCAACTTTGTGTTGTTCTAAATCTGGGTGTGTGAGAATTCCAGGTCTGTCTTGAATCAAACCTGTTCGGGTTAGATTTCCAATTTTGATTCGAAGCAAACTTGTTTGTGTTGTACCTCCAAGTTTGTTTTGAATCAAATCTGGTTGACCTTTGTCTATCATTCTCAGATTTTTGTTTCTCAGCATCAATCTTCTTTTTGTCAACATCCACAGGTTTTAGATTAGGACACTTGCGTGCAAGATGTCCTTTTTGATCACATTTGAAACATGTTCTCATGGACACATCTTTGACCTGTGGTTGTTGCTTTTTCTTTTTAGCAAAGAACTCATCATTAGACTGTCTCATCTTGAGCTCTTTTTCTTTTGCTAAACTGTCTCCTTGAACAAAACTCATTTTTGCCTGAAAATTTGGCGTTTCATTTCTTTTCCAACTTTGTTTCTTCTTATAACCCAACCCAACCTTCATGTTTTTCTTTTTGTAACCAGGTCTGTTATAAAAAGTTTTGTGACCTTTTTCCAGCAAACTTTGGAATCTCAGACTTCTCAATCTCAACCATTTTGAACACTTTATCAACCTTTTCTGAAATCACATTCTGAATCGGGAATACAATATCTAAGAATAATTTGTCCGATCCAATCATGGTATAAACCAATCCTTTTGAATCATCACTCAAATTTTTCTCGGATTTTGTGTTTTTCAGATATCCATCATGAAAATTACCTTCATTTTCATCCAGTGATTCAGATTTACCTGTATCAACCGACTCTTCTTTCAACACACTTTCAACGACTTTACCTACCACCTCTGAATCATGAGAATCATCAGATTTGGAATAGGTTATATCAATGTTGTCTGGCAATTGATCTACCATGTTGAAAGCTTTTTCGACCTTTTCCTCATCATAAAACACAAACTTTCCCGGTGGTGGAACTTTATGAAACTCTGAGCCAATGCCTTTCTTGTTTTGCTCAAACTCACCATCCTCCGGTTTTATGTTGAAAATACGTTCAAGCACATATGATGACGCGTGATAACTTTTTAATTTGTTAGTATCCTGTTCTAAATCAGCAATCTGACGCTTTAGCTTAGCAACATCCTCAATGTAAGAATTAACAACTTGTTGCTTTATTTCATACATTCGTTTATACTCATTAGTTGTTTCAGAACAGTATTTCAATCTTGATTGAACAAGTTTCATTTCATTTTTCACTTTTTCATATGATTCTTTTGTAATGTGATAAGCCAATTTTATTGAATCATATTCCTTTTTCATTTCCTGAAAATCATTTTCTTTTTTATCACATTCTCCTGTCTTTTTCGAAACATTTTCTTTCAAAACTTCATTTTCTTTTTCTAGATTTTTACATTTTTGAGAAAGTTTTTCATCATTTTCTTTTAAAACCTTTTCATTTTCTAACATTTCTTTGCATTTTTCTTTGAAAACATTTTCGATTTTAGTGAATTCAAGATCTCTTGTTCTGAATTTATCATCTTTTTCAGTACAAGCACTGCACGTTTCCATGCATTTCTTGCATTGTTTAACGATTTTGATTACAGTTTCAGAATCAGAATTTACCTCAGTGATTGGCATTTCGGTGTCTGCTTCAGTTTCTTTCTGATCAGCTTCTTTCTGCTGCTTCTCATCAACAGAATCAACACCAACATTTCCAGCAACCTTCAAATTTTCATCCTTCACTTCATCTAATCTTTCAATCTTCTTTTCAATTTCTCCAACCTGCTGTTCTTCGATAACAGCTTCTTTCACAAATTTCACATTCACCACCACTTCTTCTTTCACTTCTTCAACAATCTTCACATCTTCTTCTTTAACTGCTTCTGCTTTAACCTCTTCAGCAGCTTTCTTCAGATTGTTTACCATCTCTTCAACATTCTTTTTCATTCTTTCTTCATTCCTTTTCCTCAGTTTTATCGTCATAGCATCCCTGATGATTTTATCCAGCCTTTTCACATATGTCTTGTCTTTTGCAACATTTGAGTAATATTCGCCGGATCGAGGAATTACTAGAAGAACATCATCGTGAACTATGTCACTTCTGGGAACAACTGGTTCACCTTGTTTGTTGACATAACATTCTTGCTTTTTATCCCATCTTTTGTTCGCAACAGCATTCTCATATTCTTCTTGCATTTTCTCCATTCTGCACCCTACAATGAATCTTTCTCTTGGAGTTTTTTCTTTCAAAATCTCTTCTCGAGTTTTCTCTTTGACCTCAGCAACAACATTATCTTCTTTGTTTTCTTCACTAATTTCAACAACAAGAACATGATGCTGGGCCTTTGATGTTTTTCTTCCATGAGCTGTTACAGGACGATCTTCATCTGGAAGAATTTGACTCCAATCATATCCTTCATCATCGTGGATTACAGCATAAGCTCTGGACTTCTCTCTGGGTTTATCTTCGATCATCTTTGGCTCTTCTCTGCTACAGTGGTAAATTGCCTTTCGGTAATAATCATCATTGAATGGATGTTCATTTCCACCAACCGCAGAGTTAGTGCACTCTCTCTTGAAATGACCTTTTTGCTTACATTTGAAGCAGGTCACTTTGGACTTATCAAATCCAAGCTTTGTAGATGCACCACCGAGAGATTGCTTCCCAGTAATTTCCATATATCTTTGAGCTCTGCGGATGCAGCTTGCCAAACACCAACGGATGTCAATGAGTTCCATCTCTTCCGGATCAATCTGGTCGTAGTCTTCTTTAGTTAACTCAGAGTTACCAATCTTGCCAGCAACTAGACCTTCATACGATTCCAGAACAGATGCAAGGAAGCTCATTTGTTGTTTAGCTACATTGATGCTCATTGCAGGAGAATTCTTCAATTTAAGAGCAATGTTGCACAAAATCTCCTCAGTTTCATCAGAACTTGATTTTGAAGATGAATGATATCCAGAATGGTAACTTGATGAAGTTGTTTGTGGTTCTTTCATCTTTTCACCACTGAATGCTGTCTTTGGAGAACTGCCAACTTTCTCCGAAGGTACATTGCCTTTGTAGTATAGACCAACATTCTGATGATGAGATGAACCACTCATCTTGTTTTGCTTTTGTAGCTCCAGATCATGACTCTCAATCTTTTCTAACAATGCATCAAGAGAAATTGTATCAAATTTTTCATCATTTTTCAAGATAAAAACAAACGTTTGCCACTGATCAGCTCGTGGTAACGCTTCGATTACTTTATCAACAATTTCTTCTCTAGTTTTCACAATTTTAAACCTTTCAAGTTCAATTTTTAAATGGCAAAACCTCTCAATCATTTGCCTCACAGTCTCTCCCTTTAAACTGTCAAACAAATCAAATTCTTTTCTTAATAAAGCTATTTTGTTTTTCTGGATTTGTTTACCCCCCTTAGCTTTAACCTTTAAGGCTTTCCATACAGATTTAGATGACCCATTATGAACTAATAATGAAAAGATGTCATCACGAACTGATTGCTGAATCAAAGCAATCATCTTCTGTTCATAAGAAAATTTCTTTCGATCATCCTCTGAATAATCTTTGATCAGAATTTCTTCTCCTTTGTCATTTGTTGGGTTCTCATAGCCAAACTTTAAACAAAACCAACTTTCATGTGCATATGCCTTCGTCCAATTGACAAACCTCTCCTTCCACCAAACATAATCCTCAATGTTATTCAGCTTTGGAGGTTTTGAATATGTTCCATAAAAGTTGTCATTGTTAATGTTGTCTTTGATGGTTTTCGTTATCGCTTTGGGTGTATCGTTTGAACCTTCCACTGTATCCGAGGTAAACGCATTGTAGAAAGTATTGATAAATTCTTCAGCCATGATGTGATCTTCTTTATTAACAGCACCTTTTAATCACCTGAATCACGAACAAACAAACACAATGAGTTTAAACAATATCAAACAAATGAATTTTACGAGTATCCGATCAAGTGAGTCAACACAAGTCAACAGTGAAAATATTCGTGTGACAACGTTGTCCGTTCGGATGAGACTGAATTCGTTCGGGTGATATAATATCCGGATGAAGATCCGTTCGGACGGAGATCCGGATGGTGATACGTACGGGTGGGGATCCGTGCGTATGAAGGTGATGCGTACGGGTGGGGATCCGTGCGTATGAAGGTGATGCGTACGGGTGGGGATCCGTGCGTATGAAGGTGACTCGTCCGGATTTCTTGTTGACCTTTTGACCACAATTAATGAACGACAAGACCACTTGTAACCTTGGATAACCTTCACGTGAGAATCTGATTACAATTAAAGTGGCTGACAATCTTTATCACATGTAATTATTTTTGAAACACACAAATGGCCGACAATTCTGCTGAAGTTATTAATGATGACCACTTCAATTAGTCAATATTCACATGCAAACCTCGTTTCACATGCCCACCGAATGAAAATGATTATCAATGATGACTAAGAAACATGATCGGTTGAAGTGTTGTGACACGTATTGTTATACGCACGGGTGGTGATCCGCACGGGTGGGGATGTTATCCGCGCGGACAAGTTGTCCGTGCGTATGGCAAGTCAACAAGTCAACACGGATGGCTGAAAGTAATCCGTACGAGTGATGCTATCCGTGCGTATGATGTTATCCGTGCGTATGACTTATGCTATCCGTGCGTATGGAAAATGATGCTATCCGTGCGCATGGCTTATACGTACGGGTGACACAACTCCTATTCGACCAACAAACAATATCACATGCTCTTGACTTTCAAGCTCTGAAACAATCACATGAATTTAACAATGGCCGAATGCAGACTGATCACATGTTCACTGAATTTAGAATGATCACGTGATTACTTCAACTTCACATGCATTCTGATACACAATCACTATCCGACAAGTCCTGAAATCTTATCACAATCACATGCAATCTGTCATCAATAAATGGTGTTGACAAAATTCTAATGTAATCACATGATGATTAAAGACAGCAACTGAATTATTGAGAGAATATGTTTGACTAAATGACTTGATCGTGTGAAATGATTGTGACACGTATTTGCTATCCTTGCGTGTGACAGAGTCAACAGGTCAACACGGATTAAAAATGCTATCCGTGCGTATGACAGAGTCAACAGGTCAACACGGATTAAAAAATGCTATCCGTGCGTATGACAGAGTCAACAGGTCAAAGCGGATTAGTTATCCGTGCGTGCGACTTATCCACACGGATAGGTCATGCGTGCGTATGACCTTCAATGACAACAGCAACAGTTTTCAACATTTTCGCACCACAAATTTCCAATTTTCTCACAAATGACTATGAGTTTGAATCTCAAATTTTGTAGGATTGTAAATCATGCATATACGCACAACATATCCGAAAATTATCAATTTTTAACCATAAAATCCTGGTTAATTTTGCGTTTTTCTGTTTAAAACGTGACAAAGATGAAAGATGAAGAACTAAGACAAATCTGAGTGAAATTTCGATCTGAATCTGCTGAATTCAAGTGCGAAATCATGTGAATGATCCGAGCAATCGAGCTCCTGCTCTGATACCACTTGTTAGGACCGGTTTGAATCCGAACGATTGCGAACCGACTCGTACGACGTGCGGAATCCGTGTACGAGCAAGACCGAAACACACGAAACGTAATCAATCTGTGATTCTATAAAAGATCTGAAAGATACAAGCAACTTGAATTACCTTTTGCCTTTCTCTCTCTAACCTATAAGCTTCAAAGTCACAAATGGCAAAAGTTTCAAATGAGAACCCTAATGGTTCTATTTATAGGCCAAGGGACATAATGAGATATCTCATTATTTACACAAATGCCACCTTGCCTTTTACTAAAATATAACACTATAAGCACTAAACTTAATCTATTTCTGCTACGGTCTTGAGATGACGGAGGCGATAGACATACTGCACTAACAATATCCTAAAGTTTCTGTAATTCCCTAGCCATAGCCTGATTGATACCTGTATCCTGCATTGAGCAATGGTTAGTGTTATATGAATTATTAAAAGTGTTACCTCCCGGAGGATTCATGTTTGGAATTCCATATGTGAATCCATATTGACGGGACTCTGGTATGATCGAAGGACCAGATGAAGCAATGGTCTGCATTGGTATGAAGTCTCCTTGATGAACATCTGTGCTTGGAGGCTGCATACTTCTTAAGAATCCTTGATCCTGAAAGATATTGGATCCTTGAAGCTGAGATGATCCTTGAACTTGAAAGGATCCTTGGGGCAGAGAGGATCCTAAAAACTGGGAGGATCCTGGAGCCATGGAGGATCCTTGAACCTGGGAGGATCCTGGAGCCATAGAGGATCCTTGAACCTGGGAGGATCCTTGACCCTGGGAGGATCCTTGACCCTGGGAGGATCCTTGAACTGCATGCATTCCCAAATATCCTCCTGATGTGAAGTATCCTTGATGCTGAAAAGAGGACCCCGATGGCTGAGAACAGGATCCTTGCGGCTGGAAGTGGGAGCCAAATGCCTGACTCATAGTTGTTGTTCCATAACGTCTTTCTGATGGACCACTTTGATGCTGGATGCCCTGAACTGCCGATTGTAGGGTAGTTACAACTGGAGTGTCAAAATTCAATGACCTGGGTATCAGAGGAGAGTGATCCTCCACTGATTTCTTCTGTTTCTTGATCTCAGCGATCTCCCGGAGGATCCTTTCGTTGGTTTTGTCCTGCTCTTGTGCGTGATTCCTCATCTGCAAAATCAGAGTGTAAAGATCATTAGTAGTAGGATTAGAAGAAACAGAAGAAGTTGGTGGTTTTGTGAAAATGGGGGTTTGTCTCTTCGCATCATTTTCAGCATTTTTCTGAGATCCAGAAGGTGGTGGAGGCAAAGGAGGAACGCCTTGTGAAGAACTAATTGCCGGCATAGAACTTGATGTATTCTTTGTTGAGGAAGCCATCTGCTTGGTTGTAATGAACCGAAATGACCACAAAAGTATGAATCTTCTTAGGAATGAAGCACCAATTGCCCCACGGTGGGCGCCAAACTGTTTTGGTCAAAAATCAAGCGATGATAATGCAACCAAACTTTCTGTTGTGAGGTGTGATGCTTGAATCAATGAACAATACTAAGGATCACTCAAAAATGAAATGAACAAGTGACGCAAAGATTTATAGGAGGAAAAAGCCCTTGATCAATGAATGATCACCGGCATAAAAAACCTCGGGTGATGGAAACTACCGATCACCAACTCAGATTAAACAAGAAATGTATTACAACTTCGGATGATAGCGAGCTAATTACAAGGATCACTATAGTGTAATGTGCAAAAAAGTGTGTAATCGCCAAGTGAATTGTTAAGAGCTGGTGAGAGCAGTTGCTAGTGTGTGTGTTAAGCTAAAAATAGCCAAGTCTATCTATTTAGCTCGCTATCCCCTTTTAAAAATGGAAAAATCTAAGCTAACAAACTGTCCGCATTTTGTGCAAGTCTTCCACGACTTCCATAACGTCCACTTCAGTCATGCACGTGCGGAATAAATATGGAATATGCTCCAGGAATATCGCCAAGACCAAGTCCAAGCTCGTACTCCTGCAAAACAACTTCATATTCAAAGTAGACAATCGTTAGTGTAAGGATCACTATAATGATCCATGATCCTGATCCCACAATAACTTCTGAGGATCACTAATTCAATAGAATTGAGGATCACTAAGCCTGACAGTAATTGAGGATCACTGATCATTGGAAAATATTCCCCTAACAACTCCAAAATGGCACTTGGCAGGATTTAGCTTCATGTTATATTGATCCAGGATATTAAATGCTCCTTTAATATCCTGGAGGTGATCCTCAGCCTTCTTAGATTTCACTACCATATCATCAATGTACACTTCCATGGTGTCCCCCAGTTTATCTTTAAACATCATGTTCACCAATCTTTGGTACGTTGCACCTGCATTTTTCAAACCAAAAGGCATATCAGTATAACAATAAATACCTGTTGGCGTCATAAAAGCAGTATCCTCCTGGTCTGAAGGTTCCATTTGGATCTGCTGGAATCCTGAGGATGCATCCATGAAGGTTAACATCTCATGACCGGAAGTTGCATCCACCATTGAGTCTATATGAGGTAGAGGGAATGGGTCTTTAGGATATGCTTTGTTCAAGTCTGTGTAATCTACACAAACTCTCCATTTCCCATTCTTCTTTTGAACCACGACCACATTCGCTAGCCACTTTGGAAATTTGACCTCCCTGGTCATCTTGGACTTCAATAATCTTTCAACTTCCTCTTGAATAATTGTATTCCGTTCAGGAGCAAACTTCCTTCTCTTTTGCTGAACAAGCTTGAATGACCTGTCAATTCCAAGCTTGTGAGTGATAATATCTTTGGAAATACCTGTCATATCCTCATGCTTCCATGCAAATGTTGACATCCTGCATTTCAAAAAGATAGTTAACTGATCTTCAATATCCTAAGGGATATTGGTTCCTACGAGCACCGAGATATCTGGATTATCCCGATCCAGGATAATTTTCTTAACATCCTGCTCTGAAGCCTCCGCGATATCCTAGGCTCGTATCTTTAATTGCTATCCTGCTTTGGGCTTGGTTGAGGATTTCATTGAGGATGAATAACATTCCTTTGCCTCCTGTTGATCACTTTCCACCTTGACTACCCCCCAATGGGTAGGGATCTTGATGCACTGATGATAGGTTGACAGCACAGCTTTCATATCATGGATCCACGGCCTACCCAATATAATATTGTAGCAGGATAAGGAGTCCATGACACAGAAGCGTTGCATTGAGTTGACTCCTTCAACATATACTGGCAGCTTTATCTCTCCCACAGTATTCTTGGCCTCTCCACTAAACCCAACAAGTACAGTGGACTTTGAAGTCATATCCATCGGGGATACATTCATCCTTTTCAATGTTTCTAGTTGAATAATGTTGATAGAGTTGCCATTATCCACCAGTATCTTTCGTACAAAATGATTAGCAACATATAAAGTTATTACCAAACCATCATGATGAGGATCCTGGACAGTATCCCTGTCATCACTGTTGAACGTGATCATTTTATCAGTTGTGAGGGTTGTCATCCCGGTTGGCTTATCTCCTCTTTCTGCCTTAGCCTCCTTTGCATGCCTTTTTGCTGCGGAGTATGAAGTTCCACAAATGTCAGATCCTCCTAAAATAAAGTTAATTATCTTGGCATCTGCAGGAGGTGATGCTGCTCGTTCAGGATCCTTCTCAGTATCCTGACCGTTATTCTTCTTTCTTCCCAGAAGATCCTTCAGATATCCTTTGCTTAGTAGATAGCTTATTTCCTTCCTCAGGGCAATGCAATCTTCCGTAACATGTCCAAAATCCTCATGGAAGGCGCACCATTTGGATTTATCCTTCCAATCGGGTTTTTGTTGGTTCTTCCTAGGCCACCTTGCTTTGTCTCCCAAACCCTTCATAGCATACATTAGTTCAGGTATATTAACAGAAAAACAATATTCTGACAATTCAGGATACTCCTCAGGATCCTCGTCTTCAACAGCATTCACTTTCTTGCTGTCATTCCTGCCATATGGCTTAGAACGATATGGCTTGTATGAGGATTCTGACTTCTTGTTGGTTGATTCGTAGGTTGAAGATGAATTCATCCTCTCTTGCATCTTTTTGTCATCCTCCAGTCGAATATATCTTAAAGCCCTGTTTCGAGCTTCATCCAGGTTCCTGCAAGGATTCATTACAAGATCCTGATAAAATTGAGAATCTTTTTGCAATCCCATCTTTAAAGCCTACACAGCTGTTGCAACATCAAGATGTGGGATGTCTAAGGATTCCCGGCTAAACTTGTTCACATAATCTCTTAAGGATTCCTGAGGTCCTTGAGTTATCCTGTAGAGATCACTGGTTAGTTTTTCAAAACTTCGACTACAAGAAAATTGACTATTAAATAAATTGACTAAGTGAGTAAATGATGTAATTGAATGATGATGAACGTTTAAGAGCCATTTTAAGGCTGATCCTATTAAAGTAGAAGCAAAACCCTTGCAGAGGCAAGCTTCCTTGAGATCCGGAGGGATAGGGTTAATTTCCATCCTTTCCCTATACTGAGCAATATGCTCTTCAGGATCCGTGGTTCCGTCATAGAGCTTCATGTTGGGGG
Source organism: Helianthus tuberosus (assembly GCA_030545235.1). Lineage (NCBI taxonomy): Eukaryota > Viridiplantae > Streptophyta > Magnoliopsida > Asterales > Asteraceae > Helianthus > Helianthus tuberosus. Next base: position 194,563,733 of record CM060418.1, read on the forward strand.
TTTTAAATCTCTTTGGGATTTCAGCATCACATATAGGATATGCAAATTGAGATATCTTGTGGCTATCCTGGGATACTTCTGGAATCGGCTGGACTACCCCAGGTACACTAGATATCATGTCCATTAACTTCTGAAGCTCCCTGGAAAGTGCTGATGTCATACCAGCATGCTGCAAAGATCCAATACCATTAGTAGCAAGAGTATTAGTAATATTAGACACGTTACCAGTCTGAGGATTCTAGCCATATCCTGAAGCATATCCTGAACTTCTAACAGTTGACACCCTAACTGAAGAGGGTATCTCAGGAATATGACTCTGGGAATGGCTAGGCACGATATTGCCCCTATTATCCTCAGTATATACTGTCGAACTGAAGTTCAAAGCTCTGGGTTGCAAGGGAGTGACAGTATCCTCAGCTGGCCTGCTTGAGCTAGATTTCAAGAGTTGTATCTCTCTCATCAGCATTTGGTTGGTCTCCTGCTGTTGCTTCATCCGATCCTGTATACTACTAAACAAAGTTAGAATTTCATCATTAGAGGCCAAAATAGGAGCAGAACCATGAACATTCTGAGTGGGGATAACATCCCGAGCCACATGAGTTTCAGTCCTGACTGGAAGATCCTGAGGCTGTGAAGAGGCTTGCGTCCTTGGAGGAGGTGGTGGACGCACCGAACCAATTGTTGCAGAGGTTGTAGCCGATATGGTAGAAGAGCTCATGTTTGATATTGAGGCCATTGAAAATAGTGTAGCAAAAAGTTTTGAAAACAGAAAACCAAGTAGGGATAGCACCACTTGCCCCATGGTGGGCGCCAAATTGTTTTGGTCAAAAATTACCTAAGCAATTTAGTGATCAAATTAGTTAAGTGAGGTAGTGTGCTAAGAATGTGTATCAAAAATATCCTGATTTAGTTGTTTGCAAAAGACAGTTTTCAGGATATAGCTCAGGATATCGAACTATATCTATAATCAAACAATGAGCAAAAAGCAAAGGGTGACACGAGATGTACAAGGAAAGCCCTTGATCAATTTAGATCGTCGGCACAAAACCTCGGGAGCTGACAATCGCAGCTGCCTTGTTCTTCTTATTACGTCAAATGTCAGGATATAGTGCAGGATATTGACCAGATTGTTGCTAAGTGTTACAATGTTTTTCAGAAAGTGAGAGTTGCGAGAGAAAGTATGAGAGCTCGAGAGTAGTGAGTGTGATGTCATGTTTGATCTGGTTTATCCGTATATTTATTGTTATGGCTCATTTTCTAAGCATACATATCTTGAACTATATCCTGCTTTTAATTGTTTATCTGTGATCAGGATACTGGACGAGGATATTGCTAACATCCTGGGTGATATCCTGAGGTATATCGAATTAATCACGTGCAGGTTAAAGACTGGGACTTGCCAACGGTCAAATGGACTCCATATCCTCAAGACTCGGCCGTATTAGTTAAAGGAGAGACGTTGAACCCGAAAGACCAGGTCTACAACGTTCGACTAAGGAATATTCGTTGGATCCCGGTTATGTAGGATAGTTAGTTACATTTGTTTTACTATAAATAGATGGGGGCGGATCAGATTAAGGCACGACACAACTTTCACACACTCTCAAACACTTCTGCTTTCTAGCTTTCAACAATCACTACACACAAACACTTGTAATCGAATTACATTGTAACACCTAGTTGATCCGCACCACATCCTGCACTGTATCCTGATATTTGAAGCAATAGAAGAACAAGGCTGTTTTGGTCAAAAAATCTGATGAGGATAATGCAACCAAACTCTTTGTTACGGGGAATGATGCTTTAAATGTAGAACAATGATAAGGATCACTTCAATGTAAATTGCACAAACGACACAAGGATTTATACGGGGAAAAAGCCCTTGATCAAGAGTTGATCTCCGGCACAAAAAACCCCGGGTGATGGAAACTACCGATCACCAAGCTTAAATAAATCAGTAAATGTTTACAACTTCGGATAGCAACGAGCTAGGTACAAGGATCACTATGGTGAAATGTGTAAAAGTGAGTGAAAACTGTTAAGTGTTTGCCGAAAGCTTCAAGAGTGCAATTGTACGAGAGTGTGTGTAGCTGAAAATGGCTAAGTGTTCTAATTACTAGCTCGTCACCCCTTTAAAAATAGAAGTTAACTATGCTAATAAACTATCCGACTTTTGTGCCATGCTCCCACGTTCTCCACAACGTCCATTTCCAGTCAAACGTGTGCGAAATACCCGTGGAATATTCCATAGTAACGTTGCCAAGACCAAGTCAAGCTTGTTACTCCTGCAAAATAATACGAAACACAAACAATCGTTAGTATGAGGATCCTTAAGGTGATCCATGATCCTGATCCTGAAGCTCTTCTCAGGATCACTATCTGTCACAGAAGTAAGGATCATTTATTAGGATAACAAGTAAGGATCACTAATTGTTAGAAAATCCTCCCCTAACAATTGCCCCCAAAATATAAGGAGTAATATGTAAAATGAACGAATTATATTTTCTTGATCTTATCCGCAACTAACTATCGTAAATATAGCCGTTGATGTAGAACTATCCGTTGCAACTATGACGTCACAGAAGTGACAACCCTGCACATTCATGATTATAAATAGGAGATATAGATAGGATCGATTGCATTTAAATTTCAGAGATACTCCCTTTATAACTGCATCCGAAGATAAACAGGTATTCTCTCTTCATCTTCTTCCTTCTTTTGCTCTGTTTTCCGTCTCTTTCCCTCATTCTGTCAAAGATGTTGCTTCGAAACTCCCCAGCTAAGGATCACCCGAAAAACAACCCACTGAAAAGCCAGGGGATCATCGAAGATTCCATAAAAGAACGCTGCAGTTTCAACGATGCACAGATTGATAGGATCCGCCACTGTTTCCCGGCGAACACCGAGTTCAAACCATTTGATCCCAATGCCCTGAGTGATCATATTTCCGACAAGTGGGTTGCTTTTCCTGTCACTCCGTTCACCATAGGCTATACATATCCTTTTCCAGCCTTCACCCAATCTTTTTTTCCCTAACCGGCATCTCTTATATCCAAGCCATGCCGATGATATGGAGGGTTTTGTATACCCTTGAAAGGATCATCGAGCAGGAAGGGATAGACCTAGGAATGTCAGAGCTGGAAGAGTTGTATGATCTTACTACCTTTGGTTCTCATCGTTATTTATTCAAACGTAAACCTGGTGAGGAACACCCGATCTTCAAAGCTACCAAGAATGATGCTAACTGGAAGCGGCGTTTCTTTTTCGTCAAGAGAGACTCTATCGATGATTGAAAGGATCTACCCAAGAAATGGGCTACCCATGGTAGGGTGGAGGATCCTGAGAAGGATCACCAGAGAACTTTCTTTTGATATAAGGATCACTTATATAATTTTGCTTTCTTGTTATGCAGCTATCACCGTTTCACACCTCAGACTGTCTCCTGCTGCCAAAGAGAGACTTGTCACTTTCAAGAAACTTGATCCTGAAACAAGAACTTTTAAGACAACCACCCAGGATTCTCAGGAGGTATCCTCAGGCTCTGTCACGATGTCAAGTAAGTATCTTTGTTTAAAAATTTAAATAAATGGTGACATATAAGTGAAGTAAAGATACTTATCTTGTTTTGGTTGTGTAGGTGCTGGAAAATCCACCAAGTCTGCTTCAAAGTTCAGTGTCACCGATCTCACCACCGTCAGATCCTCCAAAAGAAAGGCTCCTACCAGCCCGACAGCTTCAGTCCCCAAGGCACCCCTCAAAGGAAAGGGAATCAAGAAGAGAAAGGCCTCCGAGGCTGAGGATCTGCAGGGTCTGCCTCTGATCCACCACCAATTCCTCGAGTACTTCAATGATGTAAGGATCATTGTATCTGCTCGTATATCCTGCTGACATATCCTACTGATTTGAGGATCACTTGGCCCTGACCTTATCTTTTATCCCCTTTGCAGAAATTCGCTGAGATTGAGGACTATGTTGGCCACGTTGAGGATCAGGATAGGAAGATTGCCGACCTCCAACAGGTTGCACTGCTAAAGGACCTCAAAATTGCTGATCTTCAGAAGGAACTCCAAGATGCCAAGACTAAGACGGCCAAGATTCTGATCAACTTTGATTATGAAAAGCAGGAGATCACAGATGACGCCAAAGTCTCCGCTGCCATTGCCATGTACAAGACTAAACTCCAGATGGCCCATGAAGCTCAGGATCCTGCCTTTGACATGAGCAACTGGGATGTGGAAGGCTGGAAGGCAAGGCTGGCCGAACTGGATGATGATGAAGAGGCTGAGGAGGTTTTGGCGATCGAGGCTGGAGGCAAGGGTGAATGTGGTGAAGCAAGTGGAGCCGGAGGTGGTGATGCAGCGATGGTTTAGGCTGCATGATTGGGCAATGATGGAAATTTCTAGACATAGCCGGAGCCCAATTTTTTAGTTTGATGGTTGTTTTGTTGAACAATTTGATGGTTTGTACTGAACAATAGTTTTTAGGATTAAGGATCATGTATGATCCTTTGGACAATAGGTGGGATTGCAAATGGTGGAGGGATCCTCTGTTTGGGGGATGAAACCATTGTGATCCTGCCGCCTTTATATTCCTGCACTACTTTTGAACCTATTATCATGGACACCCTTTACCTACCCCAGCGGACGGGCCACGTATTGCTGGTAGATGCTCGGGGTAGGTAATTTTGACAACCTTTTAAGGGTTAATCTTTTGTTAATAAATAAAACCTTAATCTTTTGTCGCTTATCTTGTATTGTTATCCTTTTTGTCTCTTTAATTCTCAATTGTTTTGATGTACACTTATTGAATAAGCAATTTTGAATAAGTCAGATTGAAAATATTTAGGATATGATCCATAATCAAATATCCTATAGTTAAAGAATCCCAAAAAGTAATATATTTTAAGGATCACAAGTTTGGTTGTCAAACTTTAAGGGTTATTCAAATAAACAATGAATAGAATTAAAAATAGTTAAGGATCATACCTGAGGATCCAAGTTAGGATCCTAACCATAATCAGGATAACTATAAAATAAACCTTAGAGAGAAGTAAGGATCAAGGATCCCTAGTTGCTTATCTTCAAGGACCTGAAATAGAGCATAACTTGGGACTAAGCCAATATAAGATAAGAGTTAGCAACTGGGGACAAGCCCAAGGATAACTGGGGACAAGCCCAAGGATCGTATGAAAACTGGAGTATGGCCCTAACTGGCGACTATCCAAACTTAGTGACATGAAAATGCCAAAACCTTAGCTAACGTGAAAATGTTAGAAACCTTAGGAACGGATGTATGGTACATCTACCATTATACGTAGGATCCTAGGTATAGCCAGTACAATGGAATTATCAGCCCCTAAAGCGAGTACTGGTCCCACTGCCTTGAACTATACCAGGATCATCATGCGCTACAGGCGGAACTGGGGTCAAGCCCAAATAACTGGGGTTAAACCCAAGGAACGGATTGCTTCTGCCGATAACCAATACTTTGCTAAGGATACCTGAACTTTCAAAACTTAAAATCACGTGAGAGATGGATAAAGGACACATGATCCTTATCCTTATATGAAAAAGTAAAGAAATGAAATAGTTCAAGATTAGGATATTACCAAAGTAAGGATCACCGATACTTTAAGGATCCTTCAAGGATACCCCTAACGTAAGGATCATCTGTGTCATGAGGATCCTGCTCACATGAAATATTTCTTCAAGTGGACAGCGTTCCAAGCTCTCGGTAGCAAATCACCTTCCATGGTTAGCAATCTATATGCCCCCTTTCCTGCTTCAGCTTCAATCAAATAAGGGCCTTCCCATTTTGGAGCCAATTTTCCATCAGCAGGATTGGTGGTATTCTGAAATGCTTTCCTTAATACCATATCTCCAACTTGAAACTTCCTGATCCTGACATTTTTGTTGTAAGCACCGGCCATTCTTTGTTGATAACTGGCCATCCTTATCCTAGCCAGATCCCTGATTTCTTCAATAGTATCCAGGTCTTGAGCCAAGTTCTCATCATTTTCCTCAGGATCACGGGTACTTGTTCTAGCAGTTGGAACCACCATTTCTGTTGGGATCACTGATTCTGCCCCAAATACCAAAGAGAATGGCGTTTGACCGGTAGCATTCTTAGGGGTTGTCCTATCAGCCCAAAGCACATAAGGTAGTTCTTCTGCCCATTTCCCTTTCTTGGATCCAAGCTTCTTCTTCAAATTGTTGATGATGATCTTGTTGGATGATTCTGCTTGGCCATTAGCTTGTGGGTGGACTGGTGTTGATGTTATCATCTTAATCCCCCAGCTGTCACAAAAGTTAGTAGTTCTGCCCCCAATAAATTGGGAACCATTATCACATATAATTTCAGAAGGAATACCGAATCTAGTTATAATATTTCTTTTAATGAAGGATATAACTTCCTTTTCTCTGACTTGAGCAAAAGCTTCAGCCTCTATCCACTTGGAGAAGTAATCAGTCATAGCAAGCATGAATACTTTTCCACCAGGTGCCTTAGGGAGCTTACCAACTATATCCATACCCCATCTCATAAATGGCCAAGAGGAGGATATAGGATGCAAAAATTCAGCTGGTTGATGAAGGATATTGCTGTGTCTCTGACAAGGATCACATCTCTTAGCATACTCCACAGCATCTCTCTTCATGGTTGGCCAGTAGTATCCTGTCCTCAGGATCCTTGAGAATAATGCCCTGCCCCCAGTGTGGTTTCCACAATCTCCTTCATGGAAGTCTTTTAAAACTTCTTGGATTTCAGGATCCTCAATGCATCTTAAGTATGGTCCTGCAAGAGATCGCTTATACAACATATTATTTAAAATTGTGAATTGAGATACCTTAATTTTGAAAGCCCTAGGGTTTTCTCCTGTAGGAATCTCTCCATGTTGTAAGTATCTCATGATTGGTGAGATCCATGATCCAGAATGAGTTTGAGTATCCTCACTGGGGATAATTGCGGAATCTTGCCCTATCTCCATGGCCGCATGATCCTCGATGGCCGGGGTCAGGATATGGATAATAGGGATCTTGATATCCTCCGGGATCTTCAAAGATGATCCTAAGTTAGCCAATGCATCAGCTTCTGTATTTTCTTCCCTTGGTACCTATGTCAAACTAAAGGAAACAAAGGAGAGTGCCAATTCTTTGACTATCTCTAAATATTTGGTTAGCTTTTCACCTTTAACAGCATATGATCCATTAAAGTGGTTTGTAATTAACAATGAATCTACATGTACCTCAAGATACCTGATCCCCATATGCTTAGCAATTTGCAAACCAGCAATTAAGGCTTCATATTCAGCCTCATTGTTAGTGGTTTGGAACTCACAAGCTATAGAGTGGGGTATTATGTCCCCCTGTGGCGATTTTAGTAGTATTCCAAGCCCTGTGCCTTTGACATTTGAGGATCCATCAGTATAGAGTATCCAAGGATCCTTGGTCTCCTCTAGCTGCTGGACTTCCAACTCAGCTTCTTTTTGTAAATCACTACTGAAATCAGCCACAAAGTCAGCTAATGCTTGGGATTTGATGGCTGTCCTAGGCTCGTATCTTATATCATAGGCACTAAGCTTCACTGCCCACTTAGCCATCCTTCCTGACATCTCTGGTTTCCTGAGGACATTCTTAATTGGAAAATTAGTTTTAACAACAATAACATGAGTTTCAAAATAATGTCTCAACTTAGTAGATGCCATAATTAATGCAAGAATAAGCTTTTCAAGGTGTGAATACCTGGATTCGGCATCAAGTAAACTTTTACTTACATAATAGACAGGATGTTGTGTACCTTCATGATCCTTAACAAGGACCGCACTTACTGCTTTTGAGGATACTGCAAGATACAAGGATAGCACATCGCCTTTTTCTGGTTTCATCAAGGCCGGGGCTGAGGATAGGTAATCTTTGAGAGCTCTTAAGGCATTTTCATGCTTCTCAGTCCATTCAAATTTCTTGTTCTTCCTTAGGATATCATAGAATTCTTTGCACTTCTCTGAGGATTTGGATATAAATCTGTTCAAAGCTGCTATCCTGCCTGTTAGCCTCTGAACATCCTTAGCATTGGCCGGAGATTTGATGTTCACTATTGCTTTGATTTGTTCTGGACTGGCTTCAATGCCTCTCTTTGTCACCATATATCCTAAGAATTTACCTGCTTTAACACCAAAGTGACATTTTGAAGGATTAAGCTTCATATTATATTTGTCAAGGATATCGAATGTTTCCTCCAAGTCCCTTAAGTGATCCTCAGCTTTTATGGATTTTACCACCATATCATCTATGTAAACCTCCATAGTTTGTCCAATCTGATCCTTGAACATCATATTCACCAGCCTTTGATATGTTGCACCTGCATTCCTTAATCCAAACGGCATAGCAATATAACAATATATACCGGTTGGAGTCATGAAGGTTGTATCCTCTTGATCGGATGGTTCCATTTGTATTTGTTGAAATCCAGATGAAGCATCCATAAAAGTTAACAGTTCATGACCCGCAGTTGCATCCACCATGGAGTCAATGTGGGGTAATGGGAAAGGATCCTTGGGACATGCCTTATTTAAATCTGTGAAATCGACACATACCCTCCACTTTCCATTTTTTTTTTTGAACAACAACCACATTGGCCAACCATCTTGGATACTTGACCTCTCTAATCATACCTGCCCGGAGCAATTTCTCTACCTCTTCCTGGATAATGGCATTTCTTTCCGGTGCAAACTTTCTTCTCCTTTGATGGATTGGTTTGAAGGACCTGTCAATGCCAAGTTTGTGAGTGATTACATCTTTAGATATACCTGTCATGTCTTCGTGTTTCCATGCAAAGGTAGTCTTTCTCCTTTTGAGGAAGGATACGAGGTCTTCTTTCATTTCGCCAAGGATCCCTGATCCGATATACATTTTGGATTCAGGATCATGAGGATCCATGAGGATTTCTACCACATCCTGCTCTCTTGCCTCCAAGACATCCCTTGGAGGATACTTTGATTGCTATTGCTCCCTTGACTTCGAGGCTGGTTTCATCGATGAAGTATAGCAATTCTTAGCCTCCTGCTGATCACTATCAATCTTGACTATTCCCCAAGGACTAGGGAGCTTCACACATTGATGGTAAGTAGATAGGACTGCCTTCATATCGTGTATCCAGGGCCTGCCAAGGATAACATTACAACAAGATAAACAGTCAATAACACAAAAAATTTTATAAGAATGTAGGCCTTCGATGTATATTGGGAGTTTAATGTCCCCCAGGGTATTCTTAGTTTCGCCACTAAATCCTACGAGCACGGAGGATCTTGGTATGGTATCTGATTCAGGGATACCCATCTTCTTTAGAACATCAAGCTGGATAATGTTCACTGAGCTCCCTCCGTCTATAAGGATCCTACGGACAAAATGGTTAGAAATGAAAAGAGTAATAACTAAACCATCGTGATGAGGATCCTGGATATCAACACGATCATCCTCATCAAAGGTTATGATTTTTCCTTCGGAGACACTTGATGTTCGAACGGGTCTTTCTCCATTATCCATTTTAGTTTCCTTTGCATGCCTTTTAACTGCTGAGAAGGATGTGCCACAAATGTCTGATCCTCCTGAAATAAAGTTTATTACTTGTGCATCTGCTGGAGGGGCCGGAGCTTTCTCAGGGATCCTTTCAGGATCCTGAGTCCTTGACTTTTTTCTACCCAACAATTCTTTTAGATGCCCCTTGCTCAACAAGTATCCAATTTCCTTTCTTAGTGCAATGCATTCTTCTGTGAGATGCCCAAAATCTTCATGGTATGCACACCACTTTGATTTATCTTTGGTTGCAGCTGGTCTGTCATTTTTTCTGGGCCATCTGGCTTTGTCACCTAGATTCTGCATCGCAAGGATTAGTTCATTGTTATCAACAGAAAAACAATATTCAGAAATCGGAGGATAATCCTCATCATCCTCTTCCTGATCAACAACATGCACGTTCTGATTATCAGATCTGTTATAGGATCTGAATTTGTTGTTCTTGAACGAGGATCCTTGCTTTTCTTGTTTTGAGGATCCTGCTAATCTCTCCTGGATCCTCTTATCGTCCTCTAGCCAGATGAACCTGAGTGCCCGGGTTCTTACCTCATCTAGGTTCCTGCCTGGTGTCATAACAAGATCATCATAGAACAATGAATCCCTAAGCAATCCCATTTTGAAGGCCTCAACAGCCGTGGCTATATCCAAGTTGGGAATGTCTAAGGATTCTTTACTGAATTTGGTAATGTAATCCCTTAATGATTCATTATGACCCTGGGTTATCCTATATAGATCACTAGTTAATCGTTCAAATTTTCTACTACAAGAAAACTGATTATTAAATAGGTTAACTAGATTAGCAAATGAGGTAATAGAGTAGGGGGAAGACTTAGCAGCCATTTGAGAGCTGATCCAGTAAGAGTGGATCCGAATCCCTTGCACAGGCATGCTTCCTTTAACCTTTCTGGGATGGGATTGATCTCCATCCTCTCCCTGTATTGTGCTATGTGTTCTTCAGGATCCGTCGAACCATCATACAGCTTCATGGTTGGCACATGGAACCTCTTGGGTATCTCAGCATCACAGATTGGTGGTGCAAAACGAGATATCTTGTGGCTCCCATCTGCAATCTCTGGGATAGGTTTGACCACTCCTGGAACACTTGATATCATATCCTTCAACTTTTGCAACTCTCTGGCCATGGCGTGGTTGATACCTGGATCCTGCATAAGGCCATGGTTAGTGGTATAAGAATTATTAAAAGTGTTACCTCCCATTGGATTCAAATTAGGAAGAATGGATGTTAATCCATATTGTTGGGGCTCCGGAATGATCGAAGGACCAGTAGAAGCAATGGTCTGCATCGGAATAAAATCTCCCTGATGGACATCTGAACTTCCTGTTTGCAAACTCCTCAAGGATCCTGGCATCTGGAAGGATCCCTGAAACTGGGATGATCCTGGAACAAGGGAGGATCCTTGAACCTGGGATGATCCTAGAACAAAGGAGGATCCTTGAACCTGGGATGATCCTGGAACAAAGGAGGATCCTTGAACCTGGGATGATCCTGGAACAATGGAGGATCCTTGAACCTGGAATGATCCTGGAACAAAGGAAGTTCCTTGAATCTGCTGCGCTCCTGAGTATCCTCCTGTATTCATGAAGGATCCCATATGCTGAGGATAGGATCCAGCTGGCTGGAAATATGGACCTGATGCCTGGGTCACTGTTGTTGCTCCGTAGTGCACTCCTTTTGGTCCACCCACATATTGAACATCTGGAACCACTGATGGCTGAGAAGTAATCACCGGAGTATCAAAATTCAAAGATCTGGGCATCAGTGGGGAATGATCCTCTGCCGTTTTCTTTTGTTTCTTGAGATCTCCGATTTCTTTGAGAATCCTTTCATTGGTCTTATCCTGTTGCTGTATATGATCCTTCATCTGCAAAATCAAAGTAAACATGTCACTAGTAGTGGGAGTGTAAGAAGCAGAAGAAGTTGGAGGTTTGGAGAAAATGGGAGTTGGTTTCTTCTCGGCATTTTTCTGAGGTCCAGAAGGTGGTGGAGGCAAAGGTGGAATGCCCTGAGATGAATTGACCGCAGACATTGCAGTAGAGGTATTCTTCAATGATGAAGCCATGTATTTGTATGCAATGAACCGGAATGATCACCAACAGAAAAACTTCTTAGGAATGAAGCACCAATTACCCCACGGTGGGCGCCAAACTGTTTTGGTCAAAAAATCTGATGAGGATAATGCAACCAAACTCTTTGTTACGGGGAATGATGCTTTAAATGTAGAACAATGATAAGGATCACTTCAATGTAAATTGCACAAACGACACAAGGATTTATACGGGGAAAAAGCCCTTGATCAAGAGTTGATCTCCGGCACAAAAAACCCCGGGTGATGGAAACTACCGATCACCAAGCTTAAATAAATCAGTAAATGTTTACAACTTCGGATAGCAATGAGCTAGGTACAAGGATCACTATGGTGAAATGTGTAAAAGTGAGTGAAAATTGTTAAGTGTTTGCCGAAAGCTTCAAGGGTGCAATTGTACGAGAGTGTGTGTAGCTGAAAATGGCTAAGTGTTCTAATTACTAGCTCGTCACCCCTTTAAAAATAGAAGTTAACTATGCTAACAAACTATCCGACTTTTGTGCCATGCTCCCACGTTCTCCACAACGTCCATTTCCAGTCAAACGTGTGCGAAATACCCGTGGAATATTCCATAGTAACGTTGCCAAGACCAAGTCAAGCTTGTTACTCCTGCAAAATAATACGAAACACAAACAATCGTTAGTATGAGGATCCTTAAGGTGATCCATGATCCTGATCCTGAAGCTCTTCTGAGGATCACTATCTGTCACAGAAGTAAGGATCATTTATTAGGATAACAAGTAAGGATCACTAATTGTTAGAAAATCCTCCCCTAACAAAGGCAGCTGCGATTGTCAGCTCCGGAGGTTTTATGCTGGCGATCTAGATTGATCAAGGGCTTTCCTCGTACATCACGTGTCAACCTTTACATTTTCGCTCATTGTTTGATTGTAGATACAGCTTGATATCCTGAGCCGTATCCTGAAACTGTTTTCATAACTAATTTGGTTAACACATTTTTCACACATAATTTTAGCACACTACCTCACTTAACTAATTTGATCACTAAATTGCTTCGGTAATTTTTTACCAAAACAATTTGGCGCCCACCGTGGGGCAACTGGTGCTACTTTTACTAAAAATCTTTGTGAAATCGTTAATTGGTTTTCTATTTTCAAAACTTTTTGCCACATTGTTTACAATGGCCTCAAGATCAAACATGAGCTCCTCCACTATGTCCGCTGCAACCTCTGCTACTACCGGTTCGGTGCTTCCACCACCTCCTCCAAGGATGCCATTTTCTTCACAACCTCAAGATGTTATCCCTACTCGGAGTGTTCAGGGATCTGCTCCCGTTTTAGCCTCTAATGATGAAATTCTAACTTTATTTGGAAGTGTACAGGAACAAATGAGGCAGCAACAGGAAACTAACCAAATGCTGTTAAGAGAAATACAACTCTTAAAAGCTAGCTCGAGTAGACCTGCTGAAGAAACTGTCACTCCCACACAGCCCAGGGCTTTGAATTTCAGTTCCGCAGTTTACACTGAGGATAACAGGGGGAATATCGTCCCAAGCCATTCTCAGAATCGTACCCCTGAGATACCCTCCTCGGTCAGGATGTCGACTGTGAGGAATTCAGGATATGCTTCATGATATGACCAAAATCCTCAGACCGGTAATGTGTCAAATAATAATATTCTTGCTACTAACAACGATTGCTCTTTGCAGGATGCAGGTATGACGTCAACATTTACCAGGGAGCTCCAGAAATTGAAGGACATGATATCCAGTGTACCTGGAGTGGTCCAGCCAATTCCGGAAGTATCCCAATACAGCCACAGGATATCCCGCTTTGCATATCCTATCTGTGATGCTGAAATCCCAAAAAGATTTCAGACTCCCAACATGAAGCTGTATGATGGGACTACGGATCCTGAGGAGCATATTGCCCAGTATAGGGAACGGATGGAGATCAATCCTATCCCTCCAGATCTCAAGGAAGCATGCTTATGCAAGGGATTCGGTTCTACCCTGACAGGATCAGCTTTAAAATGGCTGTTAAACATCCCTCCTCACTCAATTACTTCGTTTGCTCATTTGGTTAATTTATTTAACAGTCAATTTTCTTGTAGTCGGAGTTTTGAGAAACTAACCAGTGATCTTTACAGGATAACTCAAGGGCCTCGGGAATCCTTGAGGGATTATGTGAACAAATTCAGTCGAGAATCCTTGGATATCCCACATCTTGATGTTGCAACAGCTGTGCAAGCTTTTAAGATGGGATTATAAAAGGATTCTCAGTTTTATCAGGATCTTGTAATGAATCCCTGCAGGAATCTCGACGAAGCTCATAATAGGGCTTTGAGATATATCCGTTTGGAAGATGACAAGAAGATGCAGGAGAGGATGAATTCTACCTCAACCTATGAACCAACTAACAGGAAATCAGAATCCTCATATAAGCCATATCGCTCCAAGCCATACGGCAGAAATGATAACAAGAAAGTGAATGCTGTTGAAGACGAGGATCCTGAAGAATATCCTGACTTATCTGAATACTGCTTTTCTGTCAATATACCTGAGTTAATGTATGCTATGCAGGGTTTAGGGGACAAAGCTAGGTGGCCTCGAAAGAACCAGCAGAAAGCTGATTGGAAGGATAAATCTAAATGGTGTGCCTTCCATGAAGACTTCGGACATATGACCGAGGATTGCATTGCTTTAAGGAAAGAGATAAGTTACCTGTTAACCAAGATAATTAACTTTATTTCAGGAGGATCCGACATTTGTGGGACTTCGTATTCGGCGGCTAAGAGACATGCAAAGGAAGCTAAGAGTGAAAGGGGAGACAAACCAGTCAGGATGACTACCCTCACAACTAATAAAGTGATCACTTTCGATAGTGATGACAGGGATACTGTTCAGGATCCTCACCATGATGCTTTGGTAATAACATTATATGTGGCTAACCATTTTGTACGCAGGATATTGGTAATAACATTATATGTGTCAATATAATTCAGCTGGAAACATTGAAAAGGATGAATGTATCTCCGATGGACATTACTTCGAAGTCCACTGTGCTCGTTGGTTTCAGTGGAGAAGCTAGGAATACCGTAGGGGAGATAAAGTTACCAGTATATGTTGAAGGGGTCAACTCGATACAACGCTTCTGTGTGATGGACTCCTTATCCTGCTATAACATCATACTAGGAAGACCATGGATTCACGAAATGAAGGCTGTGCCATCAACATATCACCAATGCATCAAGATCCCTACCCCTTGGGGAGTTGTCAAGGTTAAAAGTGATCAGCAGGAAGCGAAAGAATGCTACTCATCCTCGATGAAATCTTCAACCAAGCCTAATCAAGCATAGCAATTAAAGATGCGGGCCCGGGATACCTTGGAAGCTTCGGAGCAGGATGTGAAGAAAATTATCCTGGATCGGGATAATCCTAATATCTCGGTGCTCGTAGGAACCAATATCCCTCAGGATATTGAAGAGCAGTTAACTAAGTTTTTGAAATGCAGGATGTCGACGTTTGCATGGAAGCATGAGGATATGACAGGTATATCCAAAGACGTTATCACTCACAAACTTGGAATTGACAGATCATTCAAGCCTGTTCAGCAAAAAAGAAAGAAATTTGCTCCTGAGCGGAATACAATTATCCAAGAGGAAGTTGAAAGACTATTGAAGTCCAGGATGATCAGAGAAGTCAAGTTCCCAAGGTGGTTGGCAAATGTGGTCGTAGTGCAGAAGAAAAATGGGAAATGGAGAGTCTGTATAGACTACACGGACTTGAACAAGGCTTGTCCTAAAGACCCATTTCCTCTCCCTCATATCGATGCAACGGTAGATGCTACTGCTGGACATGAAATGTTAACGTTCATGGACGCATCCTCAGGATTTCAGCAGATTCAAATGGAGCCTTCGGACCAGGAGGATACTGCTTTCATGACACCAACAGGTATATATTGCTATACTGCCATGCCATTCGGTTTGAAAAATGCAGGTGCAACATACCAGAGATTAGTGAACATGATGTTCAAAGATAAGCTGGGGGACACCATGGAGGTATATATTGACGATATGGTGGTAAAATCTAAAAAGGCTGAGGATCACATCCAGGATATCAAGGGAGCATTTGATATCCTGGACCAGTACAACATGAAGCTGAATCCTGCCAAGTGCCATTTCGGAGTGGGGGCAGGAAAGTTTCTAGGATATATGGTGACAAAAAGGGGGATAGAAGCAAGCCCGGAGCAGATTAAAGCTATCCTGGATATAAAATCACCCTCGAATATGAAGGACGTACAACGGTTAACAGGCCGAGTAGCAACTTTGAATAGATTTATTTCAAGATCCTCGGAAAAATGCAAGGAATTCTATGATATCCTCAAGAAGAATAAGAAATTTGAATGGGGAGCAAAGCATGAAGCAGCCTTGCAGGATTTGAAGCGATATCTCTAAACTGCACCTCTATTGATGAAGCTTGAAAATGGTGAACCACTATCCCTATACCTCGCTGTATCAGGGAATGCTGTAAGTGCCATTCTTATAAAGGACCATGAAGGTCAGCAATATCCTGTTTATTATGTTAGTAAAAGTTTGTTAGATGCTGAAACTAGGTATTCTCATTTAGAAAAATTGATATTAGCTCTAGTCATGGCATCGACAAAGCTTAGACATTATTTTGAGACACATAGGATCCATGTTAAAACCAACTATCCTGTTAAAAATGTGCTTAGGAAACCCGAGATGTCAGGCAGGATGGCCAAGTGGTCAGTAAAGTTAAGTGCTTATGATTTAGTATATGAGCCTATAAATGCCATAAAGTCTCAGGCTTTAGCTGACTTTGTGGCTGATTTCAGTAGTGATATTCAGGATGAGGTAGACCTAGAAGTTCAACAGTTAGGAGAATCCTCAGGATCCTGGACATTATATACTGATGGTGCATCTAATGTAAGAGGAGTAGGATTGGGAATACTACTAAAATCGCCACAGGGGGACATATTACCCTAGGCTATTAGGTGTGAATTTCCTGCTACTAATAATGAGGCAGAATATGAGGCTTTAATTGCAGGATTAGAGTTGGCTAAGAATATGAATATCAAGAATTTGCGAGTATATGTTGACTCCTTGTTAATTACTAACCATTTTAATGGATCCTATGCAGTCAAGGGTGAGAAATTAATCGAATACCTCGATATTCTCAAAAAATTAGCAGGATATTTCGATGTTTTTACACTTGAACAGGTACCAAGGGAGGATAATGCTGAAGCAAATGCCTTAGCAAATCTGGGATCATCGATCACGATACCAGAAGGGACTCAAATACCGATATTACATGTCTTGTATCCTGCAACGAATCCTCGGGATAAAGAAGCAGCGGGTATTCAGGATCCTGGAGCAGAATATACGGAAAATGATCCTAGATCTTGGACGGCTCCAATTATAAAATATCTCAAGGAAGGAGATATCCCCGGAGATGAAAATCCTAAGGCATTTAGGATGAAGGTATCACGATTCACTCTCATAAATAATATTTTATACAAGAAATCTCTTGCAGGACCGTATTTGAGATGCTTGGAGGATCCTAAAGCCAAAGAAGTACTTCAGGATATACATGAAGGGGATTGTGGTAACCATACTGGGGGCAGGTCATTATTCTCAAAAGTATTAAGGACAGGATATTATTGGCCGACAATGAGGAGAGATGCCACAGAATATGTTCGAAGATGTGATGCATGTCAAAGACATAGTAACATACTGCATCAGCCTGCTGAACCATTATATCCTATTGTTTCCCCTTGGCCATTTATGAAGTGGGGTATGGATATAGTGGGAAAGCTTCCAAAGGCTCCAGGAGGGAAGGTTTTTATGTTGGCAATGACAGATTATTTCTCCAAATGGGTTGAAGCCGAGGCATTTGTCCAAGTCAGGGATCAAGAAGTAGTATCCTTCATAAAGAGAAATATCCTGACCAGATTCGGAATACAAGCTGAGATAATCTGTGACAATGGTTCTCAGTTTATAAGCAAGAGAACTACTGACTTTTGCAAGAGTTGGGGAATCAAAATGATAACATCTACTCTGGTACATCCTCAAGCGAATGGACAAGCAGAATCCTCGAACAAGATAATTGTCAATAACTTAAAGAAGAGACTTGGAGCCAAAAAAGGAAGATGGGCAGAAGAATTACCCTTTGTTTTGTGGGCTGATAGGACAACGGTAAAGAATGCAACAGGCCAAACCCCATTTTCCTTGGTATTTGGAGCAGAAGCAATGATTCCAACGGAAATGGCAATACCTACTGCAAGATATACCCTACGGGATCCTGAACAGAATCCTGAAGCCTTATGTCAAGATTTGGATACTATTGATGAGACAAGAGATGCAGCAAGGCTGAGGATGGCAGTATATCAACAAAGAATATCCAGAGCATATAACAAGAATATTAGGACCAGAAGATTTAAGGTTGGAGATTGGGTGTTAAGAAAGGCTTTTCAAAATACCACTAATCCTGCCGATGGCAAGCTAGCTCCAAAATGGGAAGGACCATATGAAGTTGAATCAGAAGCAGGGAAAGGAGCATATAGACTCAAGAATATGGAAGGGGATATGCTACCGAGATCCTGGAATGCTATACACCTTAAGCTTTATTTCAAGTGAGTTTAGAATTTAATTTCTAACTCAGGATGGTATGAATTCTATCTTTTTTAAATATGTTTGGTTTAATTTACTCTTTGAAACCCAATACTAACTTAAGGATGTTTTGCAGTATATGCTTCGGGATATAGATCCAGGATGCTCACTCAGGATACTTCAGAAGATTAGAGGATTGGCCCCCTCTCTCACGTACAAGGGATCCTGATCCCTTCACAGGTTTAAAGGTGTTCACCTTTCTTTCGAGTTGGGTTTAAACACTCCGCCTGGAGCGCAAGTTATTCGGGAATAGTTCAAGGTGGCGGGACCAGTCCATGTAAAAGTGGCTGACAATTTCGTTACTGTTGGCTATATCCTGAATCCTAAAGGTATATGAGGATTGATCACCCTCTCTCACGAAAGGGTATTTTCATGCTCTCTAAGGTTTAAAGGTTTTCACCTTTCTAAGTCTTGGAGTTTATACACTCCCGCCTGTAGCGCACGAAAATTTGGGATTTTCCCCAGGATACAAGGAGTTTGTTTCCAAAACATTCTTGGGTTTTACCCCTGTAACATGAAAAATTGTCTATACAATGGGAACTGATATCCAGAAGATTTCTAAGTATTTGAAGACATTGTACACAGGGGACATTCCTACTAAAGCAATGGTGTAAAGCTCAAAGGATGAGGCTTGGAACTAATGCACTAAGTGTCTCAGACAGGGGACATCTTCGTTGGGAAAGTTGCAAAGGGATTGAGGTTTGATAATAGGGTTATACCCTATTCCTGGTATGATCTTTCCTTTGTAAACATCGTTTAAGTTTTTGATAATACTATGTTTGGTAAAAGGTTAAATATCCTGATATATTCTCAAAATATATTTTCAAAATACTTCTCAGAATATTTGATTAAAATATTTGAAACTAATACTAGTTTGAAACTTTGATCATTTAAGTATTATCAAAACAGGTTTTGGAAAAGTGGACTGCTTTTCGCTTTTTAAAAAGCTTTCTTCAAAGTTGAACGAATCTAATAACAGTTTCTATTATTGAGCATATTGATCAGGATATTTTCATAAGATAACAATACAAAATTTTTACGAAGCTAAGAGTTACATTAAGTAATGCAAGGCAATAACAAATAAGTCAAGAGATAGTTATATTATTAACAAGTCAAAAGTTGTGCTTTTGGTTTCACCTTAAACCAAGGCCCATCCGCCAAAAGCACGATTAGTTTTTACCATACATACGTAACGGTTGAAGGATTTATCTCACAACGAAATCTGTCCACCTTCAACCGCTACGAAATTCAAAACAGATTATACTAACCGATGACCAAGGGCTTCATCCTAAAACCTAGGACCCATCCACCTTTGGTCATCGTATTGTTCTAATGCAGGAAATATAAATTGTTCAACAACAGGAAATGTAAATTGTTTTTCACAACCACAACCATGAAATTTAAAAAAGTGGGCTCCGGCCTTGGCACGTATGTCCATCATCGCCCACTTCGCCGCTTAAGAAGCGGCGCCTTCCTGATCAGCAACCTCTTTCCCAGCATTCGCACCAGCATCAGCCTCAGGATTCTTCTCGGTATCGTCACCAGCATTGGCCACTTCCTCTGCCGCCTTAGAAGGCTCTTCACCAGCATGCTTTGCAGGATGAGCAACGGGATGACCTCCGAGATCCTGTAGTTTCGCTTCCCAAGTCTTTATGTTCCAGGAGGGGCATTCGAAACCCAAATCCCTGGCCTCATAAGCCATCCTTATCCTGGCTTGGAGAAGAGAGGTGACCACGGATGCTTTGAGACTGTCCCGATATGAACTCATATTCTGCTGGTATTGGAGAAGGGCGGCATCTAGTTTGGCTTGAGCATCTTCATTGGCTTTGTGGAGGGCAGCTTGATGTTCCTGGGTCATTGCCTTGTATTTGTCCTCATAATGTTGGGATTTAGCAGCTGTGATTGTTCCTTGATCGGCTATGGTGGCTTCAGCTTTTTCGAGCTTGATCTGCAGCATCTTATTAAGCCCACAGGCGTCTTCGTACAAATGCATGAGACGTTCCAAGCCCTGCAGTTAAAGATACAGGTATCGGCGTAAAATGAACAGGATAATGACTAACATGCATGTTCAGGATATTGGAAAGAAATTTTTACCTTCTTAAGGAATGAAGTAGCTTCACCAAACCCATGATTCTCGAGAGAGAATGTTTCCGAGGCGGTTGGAGAATCCATTTCTTTCCCTTCCGGGAACTAGAGGCCCGGGTCCTGGATGCTGGAGGGGCTTTAGAAGCGATAGTAGTCTTTGAAGTGATGGGCTTCGGTGTGGCAGATGGCTTCGGCTTAGGTTCTTGTTCGGTAGGCACAAGGCTGGAGTAACTATCCAACTCGTCAAGTTGGAAGCCTTCGAGGTTAATAACTGGCACTGCATAAGGGAAGATGTTTTAAGCTTATTATACTTCTAAAAATAATAATCAGTTTAATATAAAGATAATTCCTGAAAATATGCTTACCAGACATGTTGGAGCTTGATCTTTGGCTTGAGCTTGTGAGTAACAGGTTAAAGGTTCTTTCACCTTCTGGAAGCTTGTAAATCTCTTTTATTCTCCCTTCCGATTCAGCACTAGGAGGAGCTAGTTCTTTAAAGTTTGCTGCAAGAAAAGAAATAAACATATCAGGATGTTGGCTTAGGATGGAGGTTCGGGATATGATTGGGGATATTCCTAAAACCCTAAGTCCTACCAGAAGTCAACCATCTTTTAGGGAGGTCAAAACCCTTATCAATGGAGTCTTTTTTCACAAAAACGAATTTTCTTGTCCACTTATCCTCGGTCTTGGTAGTTTTGAGGATGAGAGGATCTTTGGAAATAGAGAATAGAAGGAATCGGCTGGAACCATGAGATCTTAAACGATAAGCCTTTGGCAAGTCTTCGATGCACAGGTCGGGCATATGGCGAGCCTTAATTCTTTCCAAGGTGACTAAGATGCGCCAAACCATGGGCATGATTTGGGCAAAGCTCAGGCCAGTAAGTTCGAAGAAACGGGAAATAAAAGGTGAAAACGGGTATTGAAGTCCTATAGAGAAAGGATAGGCAAAAAAGCAGACACATTCGTCGGAACAAAAGTCCGATCGGACCTCTCGGTCGAACGGACGGAAGATTGTCCCGGTGGGAAAGGCACCGGAAGCTCGTAGGGCCGCGATGTCAGAATTATCAAAAGAACACACCTCTTTTGAAGGTTTCTGAAGCAGATTCTGTTTGTGGAAGGTGGAAACAGAGTCCGCCATTTGCGATCTGGTACGGGTCGCCATGGAAAGATCACAATCGGAGAAAAGGAGATATAAACAAGGAAAATAGAAAGGATAGAGAAGAAAGTACCTGATATTCGGTTGAAGATAAGGATGACCATAATGAGGAGTCCCTCGGTTAATATAGGCTGAATGTAGGGGTAAAGAGTAAATAACGCTTTGGAAGTTGCACCACTGTCATTTCAAGGGTCTAGTCGTATTAATTGCCTTAAGTTATGAGGTGAAACTTTTAAAATATATCCGTTGGATTGGTATACCAACCGATATATTTGGGGACAATTGTTATGGCTCATTTTCTAAGCATACATATCTTGAACTATATCCTGCTTTTAATTGTTTATCTGTGATCAGGATACTGGACGAGGATATTGCTAACATCTTGGGTGATATCCTGAGGTATATCGAATTAATCACGTGCAGGTTAAAGACTGGGACTTGCCAACGGTCAAATGGACTCCATCTCCTCAAGACTCGGCCGTATTAGTTAAAGGAGAGACGTTGAACCCGAAAGACCAGGTCTACAACGTTCGACTAAGGAATATTCGTTGGATCCCGGTTATGTAGGATACTTAGTTACATTTGTTTTACTATAAATAGATGGGGGCGGATCAGATTAAGGCACGACGCAACTTTCACACACTCTCAAACACTTCTGCTTTCTAGCTTTCAACAATCACTACACACAAACACTTGTAATCGAATTACATTGTAACACCTAGTTGATCCGCACCACATCCTGCACTGTATCCTGATATTTGAAGCAATAGAAGAACAAGGCAGCTGCGATTGTCAGCTCCCGAGGTTTTATGCCGGCGATCTAGATTGATCAAGGGCTTTCCTCGTACATCACGTGTCAACCTTTACATTTTCGCTCATTGTTTGATTGTAGATACAGCTTGATATCCTGAGCCGTATCCTGAAACTGTTTTCATAACTAATTTGGTTAACACATTTTTCACACATAATTTTAGCACACTACCTCACTTAACTAATTTGATCACTAAATTGCTTCGGTAATTTTTGACCAAAACATTTATATCTACGAAATGAAAACAAAATCTCCTATAATTGGGGGATGCCAGCGAATATTCCCTAGTTAACGTTGGAGACCAAGTAAAGCGGCCTCAACGTTCTTCTTTGAACAACTTGGACCGAGTCTTCAGGGGAAGAGGTCTTCATGAACGTTGCAAACTTGAGCTCGTACTCCTGCACACAATCCGTTAGTAATCCTCAGGATACAGTATCAGGATGTTACCAATATCCTGATTCAGCATCCTGGTTATGCACACATATTATGTAATCAAGATATAATTCAAGATACTATCTAAGATATGGGCTCAGAATTTCACCCATAACAATGGATATATGAAGAGCGAGAGATGCAGTATTGGATGAACGGAACCTAATATATATATATATAAATGTATGTGTGTGTAATTTGAAAAAAATAGATAACCTTATACCTATCGATGCATAACTACTAATGTGTTTATTTTTCAGTAGTAATTTTGTAATTGACGCATATAGATATATTAAAAGAGTAAAGTCGCAATCATGGTTAATAGATGGTTTTGAGGTTTTGGCCCTTTTTTTTGGATTAGGCTCAGGAGTAGCCTCGGAAGTAGGCTCAGAAGTGCCGACATTATCTTGTGTGTCATGATAATGGGTGTCCATAATCATAAGTGATTGTACACTATGACAAGAAGATCCAACCCCAGATGTTGTTTGGGTTGAGGTCCACTTGCAATTTCCAGAGGCAGTATTACCATCAAACAATTCTGCACAAAGTTCTAGAAAAGGCAGTGGAATTGTTTTCAATGATCCAGCCTTCGGATGCCCCTAAACCCAAAGTAAAGAAAAGTGTTATAAATTTTTGTTTGTATGATTATGTTTAAAAATTATATAAATGAACATACCTTTTTAAATTCTTCCCATTCCTCATTCGTTAAGGTAAAAGTATTTGTTTGAGCGTTGTATATGTTGCCGGTTTTGTTTTTCAAATACACCTAGCCTACGTATTTGGCTTTAAGATTATCATAAGCATTCTTCAGTTGTTTTTAGTCAAATCTAAGCCAAACTTTTCCTTAAGAACTTTTCCTAAATTATTCCACGAGTCTTTATGCAAACTCAATCATTTTCTACCCATCATGTTTATCTCTTCAATGCAAGTCTCTAATAATCATTTTAGATGCTCATTTGACCATTGTTGTTTCTCTCCCATTTCTACTAATCAACAGTGCCGTCTCCGAGAAATCTCGAAACGTTTTGGGCCTAGAGCCACTAAAAATAAATCAGGCCCATATAATTTAAACACAATAATCATATATAAATAAAAACTATAATATGACACTAATTGTTAAAACAATCATCAAAATAAAAGTATCGTACCAAAATGATCTAAATTTACCTACTTAAGCGAATCACACATGAACACAAAGCGATTACAACCCGAATCACACTTGAGCACAAAACGATTACTTCTAATCACACTTGAACAATTTACAACCATAAACTTCTAACCAGAATCATACAGAACCGACCAAGAATTCATACTTAAATAATCAAAATCAAAATCCAAATACAGAATCATAAGTTAACCCTTAATAGAATCACACAAATAGACAATAAATCAGAAATTCAGAATCATACATTCATACAAAATCGTCGTTGTGAACAGACCTGTAACGTGATTCCGAATCACTGATTCGTGGCCGCGTCGCTGCTGAACAGCGAACAGAACAGTGAACCGACCCAATTTGAATCTTTGAATTCCGATTACTTTTGTGTGTGCGTTGCCTGTTATCTGTCGTCGCTTCGTATTCTATTCCAGATTCCCGCTCATCACGTCAATCACAAATGAAGGCAAATTATAATAATTAGGTTAATAGTTAAGGGCCCAATAACAAAAACATATAGTCTATGGATTTTATAAAAAAAAACTCTAGGCCCTCAAGAACTTTGGGCCTGGTTCCATTGCCCTACCTGCCCCTACTTATCACCGGGCCTGCTAATCAACAAACAAGCAAATAACATACTAGGCTCGAATCATGTCAATCCATAACAAAACACAAAAACTCTAATCAAACAATGGCTAACATTTGGCAAGTATCTATGCACAATCTACTTATTTCACTCTAAACTAATCAGATCAGCAGTTAATTTTCAAACAAAAAAAATATTCTCTGTCTCTCTCTTTTTTTTATAGAATCTGATTATAATAATAAGAAGCAATTTTATGCACAATCTGATTATAATAATAAGAAGTAATCTGATTATAATAATAAGAAGCAATTTAAAATTAACCTAATGCACATATACAGATGCATCATTATAATAATAAGAAGAAGCAATTTGAAATTAACCTAATTTATGTTTCCTGTGGGGTTGCGTGGTAACTGTTGCTGCCATATACATGGTTAACAAATTGTTGTTTTTAAGATAATAATAAGAATGTTGTTGTAACAATCCTAAATAAACCGACACCCTCGAATATTTTCCGACACCCTAATATATTTTAAAAATATCCCAAAATGACCTAAAATACACCCCATACGAAAAAACGAGCCTCAAATACATTAAATAGTATTAAAAATAATTAAAAACAAGAAAATTTAAGTTGAGGCGGGCCGCGTAGACCCACCCCAACCCTTACGCGGGCGGTTTAAAGGTTAATACCTGATTTCTTTGATTTTTAAGTTTAGGCGGGCCGCGTAAGCTACCCTTAACACTTAGCGAGAGATCAAGAACGCGGCAACACCCCAGGCCGACACGTGTCATCATCGTGGCAAGTCTAGTCGCTGATCCGGATGAGCTACGCGTTGACCTGGTTTGACGCGGGCCACGTAAGCCCTGTCCTTGTTTTACGCGGGCCGCGAGAAAGACAGATTTCAGCAC
Organism: Helianthus tuberosus; assembly: GCA_030545235.1. Taxonomy (NCBI): domain Eukaryota; kingdom Viridiplantae; phylum Streptophyta; class Magnoliopsida; order Asterales; family Asteraceae; genus Helianthus; species Helianthus tuberosus. The sequence goes on from CM060418.1 coordinate 194,589,196, forward strand.
TATATAAGCAGGCCATCGGGTTTCAATCAGAATTTATTCAAAATCAATTTCTTTCTCTCAATTTCTGATATTAGGCATAATACGCGGGTATTATACCCCCCTAAATAGAGAAGTTCTGCTACGTTGTAAGTATTATAACCCCTGGATACGTATTAGATACGCTGCCCGATTGATCTAGGGTTCCGTAACGGCTGTCGTGGTTCTGCCCGATGTAGTCGTTGGAATGCCGTCTCGGGGAGGGTATTACTAATGTTAAAATGGGTTATTATACTAACGCGTGTGCTTTTGTGTAAATTATAGATTGTCACCAGGAAACCCTTACGAAAAATCTAAAATAGCAATGTGAGTAATCTCCTTTTTGTTAACAGTTTTTACAAAACCTTAACTATTCTACAATGAAATTTAGCAGTGATTGAGTCTTTGTAATTCTACGATTACTGCCGGTATGTTGGGGTTTTGTATACAAAATGTGAGTAACGTTACCATTGGACGTAGAGTTAGCCAATGTGTAATATGACCCACCAGTCAGGATTGACAGTACTGAATGAGTAATTGGGTAGATATAAACATTGTAATCACCCTCAATACTGTTAAGTTTAAAATTAAATTAATATTTCTTGATTAAACTGGGATTCACTCACCAGTATTTCCCACTGACAAATGTTTTTAAAACGCGTTTCAGGTAACACAATGTGAAAGCCAATTAGAAGCCAGCTGGACAGCACTGAAGGCTTGGAAAAGTGGCTATAAAAGTTACCTAAATAAAGAAGGCGTTTTAATTCAAATAAAATGGGATTTATCCCTATAAGTCAGCTTGTAATAAAAACTTGGGTTTCATCCCAATATGTTTATTTATATATAAATGGTGGTGTTTTACTCTGATAAAATATTTCCTAACTACGGTCCAGATGAAAAATTCCGCTGCCAAATTAGACAATACGAGATACCACCGAAACTGGCTCGCGGCCGCCCGTTCCCGGGTACTTGGGATCGGGGGTTGCGACAGAAGGTGGTATCAGAGCTAAGTCACTGATTCAGCCACAGAAGTGTTCTGCTGACATCAAAATTCAATCTGTTAGGAAATAAATTACGAAAATACGTGCATAACTGTATTTATTGTTATGTGTTATTTGACTATTTGTTAGTTTACAGTATGAGCGACCAAGGACCATCTGACACGTACCGTCAATTGTCTGGTTCGCCTAGAAGCGAAGGCACCTCCTCTTCTCAGCCTGCCCTCTCAGGGTACTCTGCTGGTACGGAAGAAGGAATCTTTGTGTTTAAGGCTCAGTCAGAAGAGCCATTTCCTCAGAAAAAGAGGGGATGGTTCAGTAGAGGGGCACACGAGCGTAGGAAGCGTATGAAAAAGTTACAAGATCAGAGGGTACTAGCCGCAGCCAAGAGAGGGACAGATGCCTATGCCCAGGATATGATAAATAGGGGTATAGCCAACATCCATATCTTATCAACCACTGCAGCTGACCCTAATCTGGAGCAAATAATAGCACCCCAACCACAACTGCCAATCCCTGACCAACCAATGCAGATAGAAAACCCTGAAAACCAAGTAGAGATGCATGACTTCAATCCGGAAGAAATCCCTAGGGTACCAGCACCAAACCCCCTAGACCCAAATTACGACCCCTGGTGGGATGACGTTAAGGACTATGTGCAACGTTACTCGATACATGAAGACACACCCATGCAGAACGTCGGAGCCTATCTAGGTTTGGACCCTTTAGATCCCTATTTCCACAATGAATATATTAGGGAAATTTTAGAAGATCCTTACCAATTCCAGGCACCTACACCCCCACACCAGGAACCCGCACCCCAGATTCCGAACCCAGTCCTAGAACCTGCACCCCCAATGAGTGCAGAAAACGTACAAGAACTTAGGACATTTGGTGAGGAAATTTTAGAAAGTAGTGAACGGATGAGACATGTGGGAGAGCGACTCGTCTGGAAGTACGACGAGCGCAATATGGATTTTTGGAAGAATCCATATCCGTGATGTGATGGAGGAGACGGTAATAGTAATAATAATATAATAATAATAAAATAAAATAAAAATCAAATAAAATAAAATATGTGTGTAAGGATGCCTATTACTATTAGTGTAATTCTATTTCGGTTGGTATTGTAATTTTTATTTCAGTACTGGTGTGTAATAGATGCATAATAGATTAATAGAGTAAAGTCACAATGATCGACGCTTTTGGCAAAAATGTGTGTCATGTGATTGACTATATTAATATTATTTTGTGATATTAATACGGGGTAAATGTTTAAAATTCAGATGGCCGATGAAGGAAATCAAGGAAATCTGAATAACGATAACCAGAGCAACATTAACGTGGTTAATGAGAATCCAAGCATCAATAACAATGGAAACCAAATGGATAATAGTGTTGTTCAACACATAGTGACACAAGGAATTATAGATGCAATGCCATTTATTATTCAAACGATTCAAGAAGCGAATAATAAAAGTAAACATAGCAGTAAGCGACCAATTGAACCAGAACACAGCGTGAACAATGGACCTGTACTTCAAGTGCCCATTCCCAAAAGAAGAAGAACCGTGTCTTACGGTTGTTCTTACAAGGAATTATGGTCCTGCAAACCAATAGAATTATCGGGCAATGAAGGACCCATTGCAGCTCTACGCTGGATAGAGAAGACTGAGGCTGTTTTAAAAATAAGCAAGTGTGCTGAAGAAGACAAAATAATGTTTGCTTCTAATCTGTTTAAGAACTCAGCCTTAGAATGGTGGAACACTATCCTCGAATCAAGAGGAAGTGATAGGGTTTATAACATGGAATGCGAAGAATTTAAGAATATGGTAGAAAGGAAATTATGCCCTCCCAATGAAAAAGAACAGATAGCTAATAAGTTTCTGAACCTTAGGATGACAGGGGTAGATAGTAAGGGTTATACTACTACATTCTTTGAATATGCTAGAATAGTGCCAACCCTTGCATCACCTGAACCAGTATTAATCTTCCGTTACATCTGGGGATTAATTGGAGAGATTAGACATGTAGTCAAGGCAGCTAGACCTCAAACTATAGAAGAAGCTGTAAAACTAGCCAATACCTTGACAGATGAATTAATCCGTACTAGAGAAGAAGAACAGAGGAGAAACTTAACCCAAAGGCTTACTCAAGAATTCCGTTCTGGAAATTTCAACCGTGGGAAAAATGTAGGTTCTACATCTGCACCTTATTGCAAGTATTGCAAAAGGAAGCATTCTGGAAAATGCTCCATATATTGCAATTTCTGCAAAATATCAGGTCACAAGGAAGAAGACTGCAGGAGGAAAGCCAACAATAGAGTATGCTACAATTGTGGGGAACAAGGTCATATCAAGACAAATTGTCCAAAATTGGCTCCAACTGTGAACAATAAGAACACTAAAAATGCTAGAGCATTCGTTCTGACTGCAGATGAAGCCAAGATGATTCCAGACGTGATAGCTGGTACGTTTTTAGTTAATGATGTTTTTGCTAAAGTATTATTTGACTCTGGTGCAAACCAAAGTTTTATTAATACTTCATTTTGCAAACTTCTAAATCAGTCATTAACTAAACTACCACAAGAATGTCTCGTAAAGACAGCTAATGGAGAAACAGTTAAGATTTCTGAAATCTTGCAGGGAGCAAGAATAGAAATTTTAAATCAAAAGTTTAGGGCAAACCTTTATCCTATGAATCTGACGGGATTTGATGTTGTATTATGAATGGATTGGTTAATAGCCAATAAAACCAGTATTTTATGTGATCAAAAGTCAATCCAAGTAAATTCACCAAAAGGTAAAATGATCACAATTAAAGGAGATAAACCATCTAGATCCACAAAATTCATCTCTGTGATGAAAGCTGCAAGTTATATAAGAAAAGGTTCTATAGTGTATTTGATTTCCATAATCACTAACACTAAAGGAAAGGAACTAAAAGACATTCCAGTAGTGTCTCAGTTTTCAGATGTATTTCCAGAAGAATTACTAGGACTGCCGCCAGACAGAGAAGTTGAATTCAGAATTCACCTACTACCAGGAACAGCACCAATTGCCAAAGCACCTTACCGTTTGGCACCCGCTGAAATGCAGGAATTGAAGAAACAATTAGATGAGTTGCTAGAAAAAGGATTCATACAGCCAAGCTCATCGCCATGGGGAGCACCAATTTTATTCGTTAAAAAGAAGGACGGATCAATGCGTATGTGCATTGACTACCGTGAATTGAACAAAGTCACGATTAAGAATCGGTACCCATTACCGAGAATCGATGATCTGTTCGATCAACTGCACGGAGCTTGATTTTTCTCTAAAATCGATTTAAGGTCAGGATATCATCAATTAAAAGTACAGGAAGAGGACATTCCTAAGACCGCTTTCAGAACAAGGTATGGTTCTTATGAATTTACTGTCATGCCATTTGGTTTAACCAATGTCCCAGCTGCATTTATGGACATGATGAACCGAATATGTAAGCCATATTTGGATAAATTCATAATTGTCTTCATAGATGATATTCTAATTTATTCTAAGAGTAAAGAGGAACATGCAAAGCATTTGCACGCACTTTTAAGTCTATTAAGAAAGGAAAAGCTTTATGCTAAATTTTCAAAGTGCGAGTTTTGGCTAGAACAGGTACAATTTCTTGGACATTTAGTGAATCATGAAGGAATTCATGTGGATCCAACAAAGATCGAGGCAATTACTAAATGGAAAACCCCTGAATCACCAACCGAGGTTAGAAGTTTCTTAGGATTGGCCGGTTATTATAGAAGGTTTATTCGAGATTTTTCTAGAATAGCCATTCCTTTAACTAAATTAACCTGTAAATCCATTAAGTTTGAATGGGGACCAAAACAAGAAGAAGCATTTAGAATTCTTAAGCAAAGATTAACTAATACACCCATATTAGCGTTACCAGAAGGAACTGAAGACTTTGTAGTCTATTGTGACGCTTCTAAGTTAGGTTATGGATGTGTATTAATGCAACGCCAAAAGGTTATAGCTTATGCCTCTAGACAACTTAAGAATCATGAAGAGAATTATTCAACCCATGATCTAGAGTTAGGAGCTATAATTTTCGCCCTTAAGATTTGGAGACATTACCTTTATGGTAGTAAGTTTACCATATTCACTGATCATAAGAGTTTAAGGTATGTTTTCGGACAAAAGGAGTTGAATATGAGACAAAGATGATGGATGGAGATGCTTAGTGATTATGATTGTGATATCCAGTACCATGAAGGAAAAGCAAATGTAGTGGCAGATGCTTTAAGTCGAAAGTATCATGAAAAGCCAAAAAGGGTATGTTCTCTTAAATTAAATCTGCAAGTTGATTTAAATGATCAAATCAGAAAAGCACAAGAATGAGTAATCAAGGATGATGTTGAAAAACTAAAAGGTATGATTAAGGAATTAGAACAAGGAACAGATGGAATTTGGAGATTCCATAAAAAGAGAATGTGGATACCTAAATTAGGAAACCTACGTCATCGTATATTAGAAGAAGCCCATAAGTCTAAGTATACGATGCACCCAGGAAATGATAAAATGTATCAGGATTTAAGAAAGAATTTCTGGTGGATAGGAATGAAAAAGGACATAGCAACTTATGTTTCTAAATGTTTAACTTTTTCACAAGTTAAAGCTGGACACCAGAAACCCTCAGGTTTGTTACAACAACTAGAAATGCCAGTTTGGAAATGGGAATTAATAACAATGGATTTTGTTACTAAATTACCCAAAACAAGGAAGGGTAATGATACAATCTGGGTGATTGTAGATAGACTAACTAAGTCAGCTCATTTCCTACCAATGAAAGAAACTTTCAGTATGGAACAGCTAGCTAAATTGTATGTAAATGAAATTGTATCATTACATGGAATTCCTTTATCAATTGTTTCTGATAGGGATAGCCGCTTTACCTCTCATTTTTTGTCAAGTTTCCAAAAAGCCATGGGAACCAAATTGAATCTGAACACAGCTTATCATCCTTAAACGGACGGACAAAGCGAAAGGACAATTCAGACAATGGAAGACATGCTTAGAGCTTGTGTAATTGATTTCGGAGGTAATTGGGACGATCAGTTACCTTTAATAGAATTTTATTATAATAATAGTTATCACACAAGTATCAATGCTGCACCATTCAAAGCACTTTATGGATGAAAGTGCCGAACCCCAGTCTGTTGGGCCGAAATTGGGGAGAAGCAACTATCTAGACCTGAGATAGTACAAGAATCAACCGACAAGATTATTCAAGTCAAGGAACGACTAAAAGCATCACGTGATCGACAGAAGAGCTATGCCGATAACCGACGCAAACCATTAGAATTTCAAGTAGGAGATAAAGTATTGTTAAAAGTCTCTCCTTGGAAAGGAGTGGTAAGATTCATCAAACGAGGGAAGCTAAGTCCCAGGTATATTGGAACTTTTGAGATTATTAGAAGAATAGGACCTGTAGCCTATCAGCTACAACTGCCAGAGGAAATGGCAGGAATACATGATGTGTTTCATGTATCTAATCTCAAAAAGTGCTTAGCTGATGAATCGCTAATAGTACCTCTTAAGGATATAGAGGTAAATGAACAACTCAAGTTTGTAGAGAGGCCTCTACAGATTGAAGACAGGAAGGTCAAAAATCTCAAACATAAGATATTTGTTCTGGTCAAAGTGAAGTGGGACTCCAAAAGAGGACCTGAGTACACATGGGAGCTCGAGTCAGAAATGCAAAGGAAATATCCACACTTGTTCCAGTAGATCTCGAGGACGAGCTCTAAAACAAGGTGGGGAGGATGTAACAATCCTAAATAAACCGACACCCTCGAATATTTTCCGACACCCTAATATATTTTAAAAATATCCCAAAATGACTTAAAATACACCCCATACGAAAAAACGGGCCTCAAATACATTAAATAGTATTAAAAATAATTAAAAACAAGAAAATTTAAGTTGAGGCGGGCCGCGTAGACCCACCCCAACCCTTACGCGGGCGGTTTAAAGGTTAATACCTGATTTCTTTGATTTTTAAGTTTAGGCGGGTTGCGTAAGCTACCATTAACACTTACGCGGGCCGCGAGAGATCAAGAACGCGGCAACACCCCAGGTCGACACGTGTCATCATCGTGGCAAGTCTAGTCGCTGATCCGGACGAGCTACGCGTTGACCTGGGTTTTACGCGGGCCGCGTAAGCCCTGTCCTTATTTTACGCGGGCCACGAGAAAGACAGATTTCAGCACTATATAAGCAGGCCATCGGGTTTCAATCAGAATTCGTTCAAAATCAATTTCTTTCTCTCAATTTCTGATATTAGGCATAATACGCGGGTATTATACCCCCTAAATAACGAAGTTCTGCTCCATTGTTAGTATTATAACCCCTGGATACGTATTAGATACGCTGCCCGATTGATCTAGGGTTCCGTAACGGCTGTCGTGGTTCTGCCCGACGTAGTCGTCGGAATGTCGTCTCGGGGAGGGTATTACTAATGTTAAAATGGGTTATTATACTAACGCGTGTGCTTTTGTGTAAATTATAGATTGTCACCAGGAAACCCTTACAAAAAATCTAAAACAGCAATGTGAGTAATCTCCTTTTTGTTAACAGTTTTTACAAAACCTTAACTATTCTACAATGAAATTTAGCAGTGATTGAGTCTTTGTAATTCTACGATTACTGCCGGTATGTTCGGGTTTTGTATACAAAATGTGAGTAACGTTACCATTGGACGAAGAGTTAGCCAATGTGTAATATGACCCACCAGTCAGGATTGACAGTACTGAATGAGTAATTGGGTAGATATAAACATTGTAATTGCCCTCAATACTGTTAAGTTTAAAATTAAATTAATATTTCTTGATTAAACTGGGATTCACTCACCAGTATTTCCCACTGACAAATGTTTTTAAAACGCGTTTCAGGTAACACAATGTGAAAGCCAATTAGAAGCCAGCTGGACAGCACTGAAGGCTTGGAAAAGTGGCTATAAAAGTTACCTAAATAAAGAAGGCGTTTTAATTCAAATAAAATGGGATTTATCCCTGTAAGTCAGCCTGTAATAAAAACTTTGGTTTCATCCCAATATGTTTATTTATATATAAATGGTGGTGTTTTACTCTGATAAAATATTTCCTAACTACGGTCCTGATGAAAAATTCCGCTGCCAAATTAGACAATACGAGATACCAACGAAACTGGCTCGCGGCCGCCCGTTCCCGGGTACTTGGGATCGGGGGTTGCGACAGTTGTTGAAGGAAACAAATTGTTGTTTTGAAGATAATGCCAACAGGGTGTGGAATACAGATCCCACGCAACACCTTCCCAGCCGATATAGTTATAATTTATGTGTTAATTCAAATGTTAAAAATTATAACTATATCATTTATAATAACAAATTATTATTATCAAAGGCATTACCACAGAAAACATGTATTAAGAAACATAAATTTGCAGGGTTTCTTGGTGAGAGAGATGAGTTATCGTCACGTACCTGAAGTGAGGGCTTCGACGGCGGTGGAGATCGCTGGAAGTGTCGACTGGATAGAGGTGAGGGCTTCGACGACAATGGAGGTGGAGATCAATGGAGGTGGAGATCAATGGAGGTGTCGGCTGGATGGAGGTGAGGGCTTCGACGGAGGTGGAGATCGATATGTGTCGGCTGGATGCTAAGGTTATGAGATTTGTTTTGAAACAGCAAAGAGGAAGAGGATAGAACACCCTTGAAGATGTGAGTCCACATCTACCTGAGGAAGAGGTCTTGAAGACCTTTTTTAATGAAAGAACTTCAAGAAAACAAACACGCTGTAGATTCAAACGTATGCGCGTGGTCTGTGTGGGGCAGACATAAGAGGTTCTGAAGTGCTTTTGACAAAAAACAAACACCCCCTAAGTAATTATCGCACTGGTGTACATGATTCTGCTTGTAAGGGTTAAGCGGTGTTGTTGTCAACGACTCGACATGTATGGCTTGGTGAAGCTTCGTCCATATGTATGACTGGGGGAGTGAGACAGATATAAGGTTGAAAAGACCAAGTTGTGTGTATCTATATCTATACTATATAATAAAAGAAATCGTTGAGGGACACTTGTCATATTCTCAAGCCTTCTCAGGCTTTTTTCAGACTCATTGTGTACGGGTTATAATCCGAATCCATTTTGCCTAAATAGTACGCTTCATTCACTTCTTTTCAACAGACTCCTCACAAACCCTAACCAACTATCCATCTTCCCTCACAATACAGGCTGCTCCTCAACAATTTCCAATATCCTCATCCATCATTCTTGCACGATGGCTCTGGAAAGTCAACTCGACGGCGTGATTCTAGACTACACACTTTAATTCCTAAAGGTTAGTGTTCTATTTCTTGTCAAGATCATTTTTGTGGTGCCATAAACCCTATTTGTTACATATACCGATTTCAATCTTATCTGCCCTGTTATTCAATTTCCTGGTTGCATGCGTTTTCTCACTTGCAATACGCCTTAGAATTCTTAAAAATGTCATATCTTTGTTTTCTAATTTTGCTTTTTTTACAGATAATTAAAAGATTCTACCTTTTTTTGCCATATGTGTTTTGCCTTCTTCAAAGTAAATTCTTCGGGGGAGTTGAGGTATCACTTGGATATAAATGGGTCATCTATTTTTTAATCTTTCTTGAAAGCAAATGGGATGTTTTAACTGGACTTTTGTTACTGTATTTTGTATCAGTCAAATAGTTTTTTTATTTGTTTATTATTTTTTTAATTTTTTTTTTTTTTTTTTTTTTTTTGCAAGTGAACACGAGCAGAGGCAAACTAATAGTGTTTCAGTAAGCTTATAAATTTTCCATAGAGAAGAAACGAAGGGAGAAGCATTTTTAGAGGTATGCTTATGAACAACCTTTGATTCTTGGTCATATGTATCACTCTTGGCTTTAGGACACTTCTGAGATCGTCTTGAGAAAAGACAAAAGGTATATATTCAAAAAATATTCAATTATAAAAACATTATTAAACAATTTATAACGTTAATAAACACTGTGTTTTTTCAGCATTTGGTTGGTATTTGGTGCATAAAGATTGATTACTATTAATTTTTTACTTAATGGGTGTGGCTAGGGTGATTTACTAATCAAGTGGTGGATCAAGTGGATGATTTTGCCATGTTTGTTGGCTACGTGTCAAGATTTTAGGGTAGTTTAATATCATGTTTGTTGAGTAGTTTATTAATAATTCAATGTGTGTCCAATACTTAATCAAGGTTGGAAAGCTTCTGTTGTGAATTCCTTTATTGGTGTTTTATTGACACAAAATGTAGTAGACACTTCATCAAGGTAAGTTTAGGTTCCTTACCATAATTAAATTCATATATTAATTTGTTGGAGAGAGTATCCTTCACCCGCTTATGAATTATATCGTTTTCAATATTCGATCCATTACATCAATGCTTCTCAAGCTCAAAAAAGTAAGATCTTTCTTTTTAGGGTTTTTCTCCATATCATGTTGATTCTCAAGAAGGGTGATGTGAAGTCCAACAGCGATGATTGCGTAAATCATGTGACTGAATCAAGTGAGCGCTGATAATGCTTACATTTTAAATTATACCTTTTTATTTTGGATCATGTGTCGACCCCTTCATTTGGCTTCTGATTTCGTAATGCATTTTTCGTATAGATTCAATATTTGGTCATCTTTGATTCCCGATTTCGGGTTTCGGTTATGTGACTTGGTTTGTCTGTCCTTTACCAATAATTGAATGTGGTGTTTTGTTCTTATTACAGATTTATGACATATGTAAACACTTTTTCATTCCTCAATATGTTATGTATGCACTGAAGCAATGTGATGCACTATTTATTTTACATTATATATAAAGATTTTAATTTAATTTAAATTTATGATTTATGTACATAGTTAATCATTCCACATATATGTTTCTTTACGTTAAAATTTTATTTCACTTGATTATAATTTAAAGTTTTTTAGTATTTTCATGTGTAAACTGCGTGTACACGCAGGATCTAACCTAGTATATAATACAAAGGGAGAGAGGGGGTGGAGGAGAGGGGAGGGAGAACCGAAGGATATACGCTAAATATATGTCGTGGAAATTTTATGTAAATATCGTGGAAATTTCATGTGCATCTGATATCATTTGAGTTCTTGAGAATGTAAACAAGAGACAGTTTAACTTTGTAACTCCGATTGTTAAATATCGTATGTGGATTAATGGTTCGATTAATGTCAATTAAGGATTTACGCATGGGATTTTCTACTTTTTTTTTCTTTTCTTTTTTTTGTTTGGAGATGCAATATTTAAAGAGGAGGATTGAGAGAAACAATAACGAGTGGGCACCCCAAGGCCTTCAGTGCCGAGCGAGATCGCGAGGACATTGCCCCAACCGCCCCAAGGTAGGGATGGAAAAAAACCCGAGTACAAGGGTACACTTAGAACCTGAAGCATATGGGACGGATACACCCGATATTTAGTGGATATGAGACCGGGTATGGGATTGAAGAAAATATATTTTGGAATGTGGGACGAGTATCGGATTAAATACCTAGCCCAATTACCCGAAATTATATATCCATTTACCTGAACAATATATGTACCCGAAAACTTTTAGCTTTTGTATTTATAATCACTTAACTATTGTCTAGTAACGAGTTGATGTTACCCGCGCGTTGTAGCAGGATGCTGATGATGAAAGTCTTTAGTATCACCAAATGAGAGATAAAAAAAATTCTATAGCTTTAGCGAAACAACTTTTTTCATATTTTTATCCCTAACCTATATTACCACACTAAATCATTTTATCAGGAAAGTGTGTGAAAAAAAAACGATATAGTTATTAATATATATTTTATAAAGCTTATACGATTATCCATATGTACATGGTTATAAAAGCCATTTCCCTATTGATCGCAAACAAATTTACGAAATGACAAATTCAAATTTTGTTTCATTCAATTTCATCAACATACATCCCGCCCAACGAATTTAACGAAGATTAATGAAATGGGATGAGTAATACCTGTAACAGCAGTCTCATTTTATGTTTTCTTTCAAATATAAAAAAAACAAACAAAAATTAAATAGAAGCAAAGAAATGCTTATGTACATAGAAGTTACGTTTACGAAATGAAACCGGTTTGAATATATAAATAGCGAAGATGATATATATAGAACTAGGTTAGAGCCCGCGAGCTTCGCGGGTAGAAAAATTAATTTTTAATTAATAGATTTATGTCCTAAAACACTTAAATATGTTTCTACAAATGTTTTATTGAATTATGTATTATGAAAGACATAACATAAGACGTAAAACCAACAACAAATTTTATGAATGTTTGAATAAATGGTTCAAACACACTTCCGTTGGATTTTCTCCTTGGCAATCAGCTCTAAGAAGCCCACTTTTTCCATTATGTGGAGGCTGACATACCTACCAAAGACCAAAAAAACAATTGTTAGGTGATATAATCAACTACTACACATGTCGCAAAACGACCTAGATTGCCAAATTTAACAGTAAATAACGGCTTACATACCTCAGAAAAGACGGTTCCTAGTTGTCTAGTCCAATCACCAAGAGTCCGGATATGTACACTCAGGTAATCATCATCCGGGGCAGACGTCATGGAAAATGGGTGCCTGTTGACATGTATCAACTTCTTAGTTATACCCATTTATCGGGCCGATAACAATGATATATGACCCGTATTAACCCCGGTACCATATGAACGTACCTACCGAAGATGAAATATTTCCTATACAAATGAAATGAATCCACTTTGTGAGACCGTCATATTCCTTCAAATACAATCATAGATAAAAATTTAGAGAAATGAAATGGAATAATTACGGATTGACAGGATCTCAATAATAGATTTATAAAAAACATACTTTAACATGGTACCAAGAACAATCACTTTTAAAGTCTTTGGGTTCCTTCGGCATCTTCAAAGGAATGGGTATACCTACAAAAACTTATAACATGTCGATTTCAACCTATTTATAGGTTGAGTACCACACATATGGACATACACGTTGAAAGTTGACTACAGTGAAGTTCTATGTGTAGAGAGATCTGAAGCTCTAATGTTTTTTGGCTGAACCGTTAAAACCAAAGAAAGTAGGTTTGACTACTCACCAAAACAGATGTTTTGACTCAAAATTAAAACAAAAGTAAGTCTGATTATTTGACTCAACAAAAATAAGGTTTGACTCACGAAAATGGGTCTATTTTTACAGTCTATGTTAAAAAGTAAAATGGTTCAGAATGTTTTTCAAATTTCACCAAAATGGGTTTAGTTTGTAACATGTGCACAGATTTTGTACACCTCTATTGGTAGGGTATCTTTATGTATTACAACTTTTCCGTTGTTATGATTCTCTGCATTTCCCTTTTGTAAGCAAATAGGTAGGAGGTTTTACATTTCAAGCAATAAAATTCAAAAAAAAATTCCCACAACCTTGTTTACTTTATTCTCCATTTATGTGACTCTGATTACCAACAAATATAACATAACAAAAGTAATTTAACTAAATTTAAACCAAAAACACAAAAGTTAAATAGCTTGGTTTGGTTAAAGTCGTTTGGAAAAGAAGTAAATATGAAGAATATCTTTACTCGATTGAAGAACTTGAATAATTTCTTATTGAAATTACTCAAATCAAACTGTAAATATGATGCATACAATGCTGATTGTATTCAAATTACTCAAATCAAACTGTAAAACTAAACCAATTACGTCGTAAAAACGCATATTGAACCGAATTACCTGACCAAACAACCTCCAGTTGCATCCAAACATGGTAGACCGGCACCCAATCCTTCCAAAACCACCACCCAAGCTACTACCATCATCAATCATCACTTGTCCAAATTAGAGCTTCATTCGAGCCATTGATGAACTTCTAAAGGCATTTGGATCTCGACACCTTCTTATACACAAACTCCAGTTAAAAATACCTAATTTCTTTTATTAATTTGCTTCCCAAATAAAAAAAAACATGTATTACTCTCTTCAGATTGAAGAACAAAAATGTTAAAATATCATATACATACCAGATCTACAAAAAATCAGAAACAAAAATGATATTTTTAGCTTACATACCTGTTAACGCATTTAGATTTGAGTAGATAAACTATGGGGGTGTTTGGGATTCCTTTTCAACTTCTCCTTCTCAAAAAGTCCTTCTCAAATCCAGAAGTAACAAACCCTTACTTCTCAAAAAATCCTTTTTGAAGACATAATTAGTACTGAAACTCCTTTTTTTCATGGTGTTTGGAATTCCTTTTGCTTCAAAAGTTCTTCTCAGATGATGTTTGGGTCTCCTTTTCCTTCTCAAAAGTCCTTATGAGTTCCAAAAGTCACTTTTAAAAGGAATCCCAAACACCCCCTATACTAAAAAAAAGACCAAATCAGGTTAGTGGTGGTGAAAAATTGAATGGAACTATGAAATAAGGTTGAAGGAGTAAGAAACCCTAATTTTGCAGAAGATTGGAATCCCTATTTGCACCATTGCACATCCACCGTCGTTTGTTGAAGCCAGCCAACCCAACAACGGTGTTCACCGTCTACAGGTTACCGGCGGTGGATGAAACACACACCAGAGCAGTATCACCGTGATGGCTCCGTTACCTACTTGTAATCAAACAAAAAAAAATTTACTTAAAATAGTAAACCTAACATTTAGTAAATATCGAAGATTTCACTGTTGTAACCCATTCCCATTCCCTCGTTGTATCCCATTCCCATTCCAATTCCCCTTTGCATTCCTTGTTCTTGTGCATAGACAGGTGGCAAACCAAACCTGTTTCGCATGGTAAGGGTCTGCGATGCACGCTCACCCACAAACAAACAAACAAATGTAATCAAGTAAACAACATGATGATTAAGATGATAAAGGATCTTAAGTTAAGTTTTGAAACAAAATCAATCAGCTGTTAAGATACTAACAGCTTCAATTCCCATCAAAGTAACCACACAGTGATGAAAAGATGCACATCAAGAACAACTGCAGCAAGATTTACAGAGATAATGAAACATATACCTGTACTTTCAGTTGAAGCTGCTTCAGATACTCAATAGTTTCATCCAACATTGAAGCCTTATCAATCTAGCACAAAACAACAAACCAAAATCAAACAATCAAAACCATAACTTCTACAAATAATTAAACACATCTTAACTTTCTTCAATCATTAACGTAATTAACCCTAACTTTATTAGAATTTGAAACCAAAGTCTGCAATGCTTTCAAGTTCCTCACCCTGCTCTGCTCATCTAGCTTTACTCCGACCACCACCGTCCGTCCTCCGGCCAACTCTCTGGCGAGCTCCGTTTGAAGTTTTCTGTAATTTCAACCAAACGAAATCAAAATTAATCAAAGAGGATGATGTAAACTTACCGAAAATCTCCTGTTTTTGATCGAATGAAGAAAAAAGAATCATCTATGGAGCCCTAGATCAAGCCTCAACAAAAAACAATCAATTCCAACCAAGTTGCACCGTATGGAACCCCATACGGCCGAAAATTATTTGAATCAGGTTACAGATTACAAATCAAAACAAACTTACCAGGTTACTTTTGATTATAAAGAGATGAGATCTAGGGTTTTTCAAAGAGAGAAAACTGTGAGGAGGCAAAGGATGAAAAGAAAGGTGTGTGTTAATTCTGGATTTAGGGTTCATGATTGTAACAACTTTCAATTTCAATAATGGGAGAACAAAATGAAAGAAGGCATTTGAAATTTGAAATGAAAGTCAGAGTTTTTGGACATATCTTTTGACTTGTAGGTAGAGAGAGAATGGAGATTCAAACGTTTTGTCTGCCCTTCATTAATTGTTTCTTTACCTCTTCTTACCAGCTTAAAAAATATAAAAAACGCAGGAAAATGACACGTGGATTTGGAGAAGGCTGGTAATGCCATGTAGGAAAGAGAGCAAAGGAAAGGCTTGTGGTGTTGACACCTCAGCCAAAAGCCTTTTGAGTTATTATAATAGTAAGATTCCAATAAAATGGGCTTGTCAGTATTGTTATATATAGAAAAAGCAAACACAAAGTTTGACTCTTAATGGTTAATATATGTGGTGAATTTAGATGTACACGTGTAATGATGCATTGTAAAAATGGTTTTGGACCTTTTGAATTCATAGGACCGACGCACCGTTTTAGTCCTTATTTGTTACACTGTTTCATCACACAAACCGCAATTATCAAACACAAAACCCCTTATTTTTTTTATGTTTTTCAATAACTTTTCTAACCGAGGCAATGCTTAAACAAAGGTTACTCAAAATGGACATATAGAATTTAAATATAGTTTGAAGGAGTGTGACTTTTTACTAAGGGGTGTGATAAATTTAAAAATCGTTTAAAGGATTGTGACTTTTCTAAAGGGTGTGATATATTTAAAAGTTGTGACTTTTTGTAAGGGATGCGATATATATAAAAGTAGTGTGGTAACCCTTCATCCAAACCATTGTGTCTTTACCAAATCATTGTGTATTAAGTTACTTTTTGTATGTATATATAATGTTACATTCTAAGAACTTTATTACTTCAAAAATAAACTTTTATTTTGGAATATATATTTAATAACATTGTTTATATTTATATATGCTAGAAGTACAAAGTAATTATTTGAGATTAACTAGTATTAAGTGCCCCGCGTTGCGGCGGGGGCATAAACTGTGCCAAGTAGCACTAATGTTACATAACTACCAGCGACCAACAACACCGAAAAAACTCGTAAAAACAAAATAAACAAAAAGGAAAAAATAACACCGAACGAAAAGCATATGTAAAATTGCTGACCCATGCATGCCCGTTGCGGCATGATAATGCAAAGAAATTAGACTGTAACGTAAAAATAGAAAAGAATAACTAAGTCGATCTAAAACCACGCGCATTGCGACGAACCTGTCAAACAGGGAAAAATAGACGCGTTGTGTCAGTCCTGTCAAACGGGGAAAAACAGACGAAAAAATGTTGAAACCCACACGCACGTTGCGATGTGTTCACTCGCAAAATTAGAGCGAAACATAAAACAAAAAATTTACAAAAGGTGAAAAATACGGGGATCAAAGTTGAAAATAAAAATATGTTGGGGTTAAATTGCAAAAGATAGAAAAATTTGTGTTAAAAGTAAAAAAATAAAACCAAAGATGTTAAAATGCAAAAAATGAAAACATTAGGATTAAAAGTGAAAACTCAAGATTTTTTTTAGAAAACTCCCTAACCTTATATTACAACCCACTAAAGCACCCACATGTTATAAATTTATAGAATGGTAATGGTAATATCATAATAGCCCAACATTTAAAATTATTTTAAATATTATTATGATAATGTTGAGGTGTACGTTATGTATCATAATTTAATATTAGTTTATAGAATATAAAAACATAAAATTATAATGAAGATAGATAGTATATACACACATTAAAATCCCATAAGAGCATTTTTTTAAAACATTGACGAGAATATCCATACATAACGGGTAAATACTGTCAAATACCCGACATTTAATAGGCCGGGTATTAGATATGATTTTACAATCGAGTTGGATTTGCCTACCCAATCCATTGTCATCCCTAGCCCAACGTCTTCAAACTTGCCAAGTTTTCACCTAGTGTATATAGCTATTAAAAAGGAGAAAGGGTCAAATACAAAGTAAAAATAAATAAGAAGGGTAAGAAAGATTTTGGTCTATTGATCTAAGATTTGGAGGGTTGAGATTAGTTTTAAAGAAAAGAAGATAAGGGCTGCAAACGAACTAAACGTTCGGCGAACAGTTCGGAACCGTTCGGCGAGAAAGTCGTTTGTGTTCGTTCGTTTATTAAACAAAGGAACACGAACAAGAAATTTAGTTCGTTTAGTTAAATGAACAAACATAAACAGAGGTCATGTTCGTTCGTTTATGTTCGTGAACGTTCGGTAACGTGTTTGAAAGTTCATTAGTGTTTTTAGTTTTTATATATAGTTAAATACTTCAAAATTACAATAAATTAAATATCTAATAAGTGTCAGTGAATTATATATTTTGATCATGAACGATTGTTTGTGTTCGTTTGTTTCCATTTGTGTTCATGAACTTTAGTTTGTGCTCATTTGTGTTCGTCAATGTTTGTTTTTGTTCGTTGCCTAAAATTAACGAACAAACACAAACGAACATGAACAAGTTCATTTCCTTAACAAACAAACATGAACATAAAATCTCGTTTGATAAGTGTTCGTGTACGGTTCGCAAACACATACATTTCTTAACAAACGAACACGAACAAGGTCTTGTTCGTGTTCGTTCGATTTGTTTGCAGCCCTAAGTATGATATTGCTATATAAAAATAAAATAAAATAAAATAAAATTCATTTTTACTGGGTTTTTTTTTTTTTTTTTTTTGCATTGTGTTAAAGGTTCAGATCATCGTGTCTTTTAACTGGCTTTTGTTCATTATGTTTTTACTAGGACTTCTATACATTGTGTTATTATCAAAACTTATAACACAATGTTAATTTGGGTTCAGACCACTGCGTTTTATCAAAACTTACAACACAATTTATGACACAATAAAGAAGGTGTTATATTTGGGTCCTCTATATACTGTGTTATAGGTTTTGGTCATTGTGTTTATTTTGCTATCCATTGTGTTTTAATTTGTTGTTCATTGTGTATTAGTCTGTTGTATATTGTGTTTTAGTGTGTTGTCTATTGTGTCTTTTATTTGCTCTCACTAATTGTGTCTTTTATCTGTCGTCATCAATTGTGTTTTTAGTCTACTTTCCATTATGTTTTTTAGTTTGATACTCATTGTGTTTTACGTTATGTCCATTGTGTCGTTTATCTGTTGTCATCGATTGTGTTTTTTGTCTACTTTCCATTGTGTTTTTAGTTTATTAGTCATTGTGTTTTACGTTTTGTCCATTGTGTCTTTTATCTGTTGTCGTCGATTGTGTTTTTAGTGTACTTTCCATTGTGTTTTTAGTTTGATACTCATTGTGTTTTATGTTATATCCATTGTGTAATATGCAACTGAGTTTTCTCATTGTGTTTTACGTTATGTTCATTGTGTAATACGTAACTGAGTTTTCTTATTGTGTTTTACATTATGTACATTGTGTAATACGCAATTGGGTTTTCGAATTTTTTCTTCTAAATATAACAATATGGTACTCATATGAAAGATAAAAAGATGATCGCTTTTATGGTATAATTTTTTTGAAAAACAAATGACGTATAAAAAAGTTATGGACGTTTAAAAAATAGGAGGGAAATAGCATGTGACTTGCATGTGCATAATCTTTTTATTCTCTTTGATAAAATTACCCTTTACACTTGATTTCTTTTGGGACACGTGTCACTTTATAGTAACTTTTTACACTTCTTTTTTTATACTCATTTGTTGAGTAACTCAACCCGTTAAAAAGAATTAAATCTAAAATGATTTTTACATTTTTCCTACATATACAAGCATTATTTAAATGATTATACGTCATTTAGAATAGATGTGTTAATGCATCCAAAATTAACATGATATTGACATATTACCTATGTTTAATATATTTAGAATTTAAAACTTAGAACTATTAAATTAAAGAAAACTAGTTTTTAGGACCCGTGCGTCGCGTGGGACTGTAAAACCAAACAAAAAATAAACGTAAAATGTTGAATCAGAGATGTGCATTACAAAAATTAACCCGAATAATTTACACCGAAACATAAAACATTATCATGATAAAGAAATCTAAGTCAAAGCAATAACAAAACTCACCTAAAAGGAGGTTGTGCAATGAATGTCAATAAAGTGAAATTTAGATAATTAAGTGTAGGTTGTGCAATGAGTAAAAGTACTATAAGCATATAAATTTGTATAAAGTTGAACAGTGAAAGTAACTCATACAACAATTTTACAAATTAATATAGGGGAAATAACAAATGGCCATATTCCATTGTCAAAATAATAAAAGAGTGAATTTCAAGGATTGTCCTTTATCTTTATACTGATTTTCAAACGTTGTCCTTTATGTTCAAAATCGATGAGTTTTGTACTTTATGTTTTCAAATCATACACGTTTTGCCCTTTAAGCCAGACTCAGTTAATTTTTTCTACTAAATCTTTGCACATGATGGCATTTTTGTCAATTCATATTTATAGGGACTAATTGTATAGATAATATAATTAACCAACCTTTATAAAAAACTAAATCTTACAAAAAGGCCGAAAAAATTCTATCTTCGACAATGGAATCTGATAAGTGAGATTTCGAGTAAGTGTTTCCATAATCTTCTTCTATCCGAAGAAATGATTCCACCTTCTTCTCCAACTCTTCAAACCGAACAACCTCCACTCATCAATGAATCTCTGCAACTAACAATTAATTCCTCTCCCTCTCAACCACCTACCGCCAGCACCACCACCCACCCCTTACAACCAGCCACCACCACCTGACCATCGCAACCCCCTCCCCCCCCCCCTCTCTCAATCCTTCCGGTGACACCATCAACCATCACAACCCCTTCTCTCTCTCTCCCTCTCAATCGACACCATCAACCATCAAGAACCACCACTGTCTCCACTGCACCACTGCTCCACCTACCGCCATCACAGTAGACGCACCAACCACCATCATCTCCGGCGAACGAAAACAAGCAGTAGGTTTTTTTTTTTCAATTTGCAGATTGGTTTAAAGGCTTGAATTGAATGTTAATTTGGGTTTTATTTGTGAGGCTGTAAATTGAGTGTGAAATTTTAGGTTTTAATGGGGATGTTAATCTAGGTTTAGTTATTGATCGAAGTCATAATTTTTATGCTTAGTCGGATGTATGGTGGTATTGGAGGAGATGATGGTGGAAGGAGATAGTGGTATAGAGGATGATCAGAGAGATAAAGAATAGGTGTTTGTTTAAAGAAAGAGAGAGATAAATGATATATAATGTTTTTTTTCTTTTATATGTATTTTTAAAGAATAGGGTGAAAAGACAATTTAACCCTCATGTGCATTGCACATGACCAGATTTGACAGAAAAATCTAACTAGGTTAGGGCTAAAGGACATAAAATGTATGATTTGAAAACATAAAGTACAACACTCGTCAATTTTGAACATAAAGGAAAGCGCCTGAAAATGGGTATAAAGATAAATGACAATCCTTGAAATTCACTCATAAATAAACAATAAATAATTGTTAGTTTTTTTTCTCTTAAGATTTATATATCAAATGGAATACGAAAAAGAATAATGGTCAAATAGGGCAAAAGATAATCACATGACCATCGCTCCTCCAAGAAAATAACAAGGGTATAATAAATTACTTTTTGAGACTCTGTGTTTTAATGGTTTTAACCACTTGAGTCCAAAATCAAAATGTTTAACACCCTGAGTCTCTATAGCCAATTTTCTTAACCATTTGAGTCCAAATTTCTAACACTGTTAGAATTTTTTGGTTAAGTATTGTTAAATGACCAAAATACCCTTATAGTTATAAAATAAAAAAATAAATTCCCCTATATTAAAAAATAGAAAAATAAAAATAAACAACAGAACTTACTCTCTCTTTAAAAAACTCAACACTCAGTCTCTCTCTCTCTCTCTCCAAACAACCACCATCGTAACCATTCTTCGGCCACCGGTAAGTTTTCTCTCTGGCCGATCTATTCTCCGGCCACTTTTCTTCCTCCGGTCACTGTTAACTCACTCCTTGATCTACACTTTCACTCTGCAGGCATACTCAAAACACCTACACTTGATTCAATACTCTTCAAAATGGTAAAGTAACCTCACTAGCTTGTTTAATTTCATATCTCTAACGTCAGATTCATTATTACGTAACAGCTTGTGTATCATATTTGATACTTTGAATGTTTAGATTTGCGATTTGGTTTTTTCTAGGGTTTTGGTGGTTAGATTTGGCTATTGATTTGATTTGTTTTGTGTTGTAGATTTGCGAATCAATCATTATCAGAGGAACATTGTCAGGTATTTTTTCTTGATCTAATGTTATTTTATAGAGACTAGTATCTCTTCTTTCTTGATAATTGGAGTATAAGAGAGTTTTGAACATTTGATTATACAGAGATGGGGATGGTGGTGCAGTGGTGGAAATCTACTGCAGCAATCTAACCTGTGGGAGATGGATCGGGTAAAGGTTGTTCATCGGAGAGAGGCCATGGCGACGACCATGGAGGACTCCGTCACGGTGTCCATCGGAGAAGCGACGCAGGGGACGGAGAGGTTGATGTTTGTGGAGAGTTTGTTGGATAGATTGATGGCATCGGTAGTGGTGGGTGTTTGGAGGTGGCAGTAGTGCGATGGTGGTAGCAATGGTAGGGATGGTGGTTGTGCGTTGGTGTTTAGAGAGAGAGAAGAGACTTGTACTGATGTGCATATAAGACTTGTACTTTGTATGTAAATGACCAAATTACCCTTATAGTTATAAGACTTGGTGGATGGAGTTAGAAATTTGGACTCAAATAGTTAAGAAAAGTGGCTATAGGGACTCAGGGCGTTAAACTTTTTGATTTTGGACTCAAGTGGTTAAAACCATTAAAACACAGGGACTCAAAAAGTAATTTACCCAAATAACAATGTTGTTCGTTGACCCAAATTTAAAAAAGAGTAAATTACGATTTTGACCCCTGTGGTTATATCACTATTACTCCTTTAACTCAAAAAGTTAATCTTTTAACATCTGACCCCTCAAAGTCTTTTTTTTCTAACCCTTTTGGCCCATAAAAGTAAATGGATGGGTTAGTGTTAGGGCTAAAAGGGTTAGAAAAAAAGACATTGAGGGCTTAGATGTTCAAAGATTCTTTTTGGGCTAAAAGGATAAAAGTGATATAACCACAGGGGCCAAAATTGTAAATTACTCTTTAAAAAAATAAAAAGAAAAAAAAATAAAGGGTTGACCAAAGGATAATCATTGATCAAACTCATAAATCAAAACTGAATCCATTCAAGTTTGTATCTGCAACAATCAGATTACCATATTATGGAATGAAACTGAAGTGATCCAAATCCAATTTTGTGTGTGTGTATATATATATATAGGGGTCCGCTAAAATGAAAACCACATTCAGTTGTAAGAACCATGGGAACCACACCGTACGGGGCGAGTTGGACCAAATTTTTTTTTCATAAACGTAGATGCGTGTATTATAAACACATTTGTAAAAAAAATTCAAAAAAAAAATGTCGTGTGTGTAGTTTTGTTTATGTTTATGTTTACGGGTACCGTAAATTTTAAAACAAATTTACGGCACCCGTAAACGCAAACTTGTGGTGCTCAAAACTACACACACGATATTTTTTTTTTGAATTTTTCTTTACAAATGTGTTTATAATACACACATCTACGTTTATGAAAAAAAAAATTTGGTCCACCTCGCCCCGTACGTGTAGTTCTCACGGTTCTTACAACTAGAGGTGGTTTTCATTTTAGCGGTCCCCTATATATATATATATATATATATATATATATATAGGGTATGGTTCATGCGAGAACCACCTTTATTGTGAGAACCGCGAGAACCAATGTGAAGACAACAAAAATAAACCCACTACACCACCAAAACCTAAAAAACCTAACCCCCTCAGCCCCCCCTCCCCACCAAAGCTAAATGCTAAAAACTAAACCCCCAAAAACCTAAAAAAATCTAAAAAACACACATAATTTTTTTAATATTTTAATAACGAAAAGCAGCGATTAAAACATAAAAAATTTTAAAAAAATCGTGTGTTTTTTAGATTTTTTTGGTTGTGTTCAAATTGGTTTTCACGGTTCTCTCAATAAAGAGTGGTTTCTAACGGATCCTTCTCCTATATATATATATATAGGGGATGGTTAAAATGAAAACCACTTTTATTGTGAAAACTTGAAAGCTAACAAAAAAAAGTCTAAAAAACACACAAAAATTTTTTTTCAATTTTTTTATAAAAATCACAGGTTTTTTTTTATATAAAAAAACTTTTTTTCAAAAACAAAAAAAATTGTAGTACACGTGTGTAGTACTACACATGTGCACTACAAAAAATTTTTAAAATTTTTTATATATAAAAATGGCGAAAATTGATATGCAAAAAATATTTGGTATGTTTTTTTGGCTTTTTTAATTAGTTTTCGAGTTTTCACAATGACTAGTTGTTTAATTTGAACATTCCCCTATATATATATATATATAGGGGATGGTTCAAATGAAAACCACTTTTATTGTGAAAACTCGAAAACTAACTAAAAAAAACTTAAAAAACACACAAATTTTTTTTTCAATTTTTTATAAAAAATAACAGGTTTTTGTATATAAAAAAAAATTTCAAAAAAAAAAAATTGTATTACACGTGTAATACTACACATGATACACATGTGCACTACAAAAAAAAGATTTTTTTTAATGTTTTTTATATACTAAAAGTGGCGAAAATTATTATGCAAAAAAAAAATTGGTATGTTTTTTTGGCTTTTTTAATTAGTTTTCGAGTTTTCACATTAACTATTGGTTTTCATTTGAACCTTAGGGGAAGGTTCAAATGAAAACCACTAGTTAACGCGAAAACTCGAAAACTAACTAAAAAATCCAAAAAGCATACCAATTTTTTTTTTTTTTTTGCATACCAAAATTCGCCACTTTTTATGTATAAAAAAAATTCAAAAAAAAAAATTTAGTGCACATGTGTATGTGTACTACACATGTGTATTATTACACATGTGTATTACAAAAAAAAAAAAAAAATTTTGAAAAATAGTTTTTTTTATATTTAAAAACCTGTGATTTTTTATAAAAAAAATTGAAGAAAAAATAATTTTTGTGTGTTTTTTAGGCTTTTTTTAGTTAGATTTCGAGTTTTCGCGATAAAAGTGGTTTTCCTTTGAACAATCCTCTATATATATATAGGGGGCCGCTAAAATAAAAATCACCCTCGATTGTAAGAACTGCGAGAAACACTCTCCACCAATCAGATAATGACAACAAAAGGGTAATATAGTCATTTAATAAAAACTATCAAATCATCTCTCTCTCCTCATTGAAGTCTCTTTTAAAAGTCTTTTCAATTTCTCTCTCTTCACATTTCTCTCTTCTCTTTTTGTTATTTTATAAAAAAGTTTTTGTAAAAAAGAATTGTAAAAATGTTTTTGTTAAAAAAAATTTAAAACCGTAAAAAAAGTTTTCGTAAAAAATGTAAAAAAGCTTAAAAACGTGTGTGTAAAACAAGATTTTTTGTAAAAAAAGGTTAAAACCGTTAAAAAGTCTTCGTATAAATTTTTGTCTTTTGTAAAAAAAGTTTTTATGAAAAAATAAATTTGTAAAATTTTTTTTGAAAAAAGAGTTTTTGTAAAAAAAAAGTTTAAAACCGTAAAAAACGTTTTCGTAAAAAAAAACGTAAAAAAGTTTAAAAAACGTGTGTGTAAAAAAAAGGTTTTTGTAAAAAAAGGTTAAAACCATATAAAAATTTTGTATAAATTTTTGTTCTTTGTTAAAAAGTTTTTGTAAAAAAAAGAGAAAATTGCTAAATTCGTCCCTAAGGTTTTACACAAATTGCTAGATCAGTACAAAATCAAGATTTGCTGCTAAAACAGTCCAAAATCAAGATTTGTTTTGCTAATACAGTCCAAAAAAACAGACGCCGTTAAATATAGCAGTTGGACTGTTTTAGCAACAAATCTTGATTTGGACTGTTTTAGCAACAAATCTTGATTTGGACTGTTTTAGTAGCAAATCTTGATTTTGGACTGATCTAGCAATTTGTGTAAAACCTCAGGGACGAATTTAGCAATTTTCTCAAAAAAAAAAGTGATTTTTAACTATTTTTGATATTTAATGTGATATTAATACACCATTAGTGAATTTCAATAAAAAAAAAGTTCTAGTAATTTCTTCAAATATAATAAGTGATGTCATCTTTAACTTTAATTATGATACATATAATGCATTTCGAATTTATTAAGTTTTTTTTTTTGGTAATTAATATGATATTAATACACCATAATGGAATTTTAACAAAAAAAAAACTATTCATTTTTTCAACATCATAAGATTACCGGGGAAAACCCGTTTGGCTCAAGGATCGAACCCGAGTCGTCCACCATCAATTCCGAGGAAAACCCGGCAACCCACTCGCCCGTAGGCACGACGGTAAAATTACCGGTAAATACATTTTTTCTTAAATATCGTGGTTTAGTGTGAAAAGAAAAGGCTAAGAAACCAAATTAAATTTCTTATGATGTTGCCAATGACCTCTACTCCGAGGGTAACCCGAGTCGTCCACCACCAATTTCGGGGAAAACCCAGTAACCCACCCGCCCGCAGGCACGACGGTAAAATTACCGCTAAAACCCGTTTGGCTCAAGGATCGAACCCAGGTTTCCCTGGGTCTCTTATCACTGCTCAACAATGTCTCACTCCTTTTTTGCACCAAATGAGAATTGAACATGAGTCTTCAAAGAATAACTCAAGTCCTCCTACCACTTGAGCTAGAAGTCATTGGCAACATCATAAGAAATTTAATTTGGTTTCTTAGCTTTTTCTTTTCACACTAAACCACGATATTTAAGAAAAAATGTATTTACCGGTAATTTTACCGTCATGCCTACGGGCGGGTGGGTTACCGGGTTTTCCCCGGGATTGGTGGTGGACGACTCGGGTTACCCTCGGAGTACTCCGTTTGTCCAGTGGGTGCCCCGAGAGTGCTCAGGATTGATTTGTTGGCCGTTCAAAAAAAAATTCTTTTGATGAAAAAATAATAGCCTTTTTTTGTTAAAATTCCATTATGGTGTATTAATATCATATTAATTACCAAAAAAAACTTAATAAATTCGAAATGCATTATATGTATCATAATTAAAGTTTAAGATGACATAACGATAATACAATTACATGGAAAAAAATAACTAACAAATAAAAAATCACTTATTATATTTGAAGAAATTACTAGAACTTTTTTTTTTATTGAAATTCATTAATGGTGTATTAATATCAAATTAAATATCAAAAACAGTTAAAAATCACTTTTTTGAGAAAATTGCTAAATTCGTCCCTGAGGTTTTACGCAAATTGCTAGATCAGTCCAAAATCAAGTTTTGCTGCTAAAACAGTTCAAATCAAGATTTGTTGCTAAAACAGTCTAACTGCTATATTTAACGGCGTCTGTTTTTTGGACTGTATTAGCAAAACAAATCTTGATTTTGGACTGTTTTAGCAGCAAATCTTGATTTTAGACTGATCTAGCAATTTGTGTAAAACCTCAGGGACGAATTTAGCAATTAACTCTAAAAAAAATTGTAAAAAAGTTTTTTTTGTAATTTTTTTTTTGTAAAAGGAAAGTTTAAAACCGTAAAAGAAGTTTTCGTAAAAAAATTTAAAAACGTGTGTGTAAAAAAAACAGCGCATAAATACGGTGCGAAAAAAAAACGGGGCGTAAAAAACGGCTCGTAAAAAAACCTGGTCCTAAAACGAGCGTAAATACGGGGCGTGAATATGGGGGCGTAAAAAACGGCTTAAAAACGGCTCGTAAAAAAACCGGCTCGTAAAAACGTTTTTTATAAAAAGAAAACTGACAAAAGTTGTGTTTTTATAAAAAAAAAAAATCAGCGCATAACAACGGGGAATAAAAAATGGCTTGTAAAAAAACCGGGTGATAAAATGACGGGTAAATAAGGGGCATGAATACGAGGCGTAAAAACGGCGCGAAAAAATGGGACGTGAAAAATGGCGCGGTAAAAAACGGCGCGTAAAACCGGGCATAAAAAACGGCGTGTAAAAAACCGGTAACAAAAACGGCGCGTAAAAATAGGGCGTAAAAAATGGCGCATAAAAGCGGGGCGTAAAAAACGGCGCATAAAAGCGGGGCGTAAAAACGGCGCGTTAAAAAAACAACGCGTAAAACCTGACAGAAAAAACGGCGTGTGAAAAGGCCGGGCTTAAAAACGGCGTGAAAAAACGGCATGCAAAAAATTGTTTTTGTTTAAAAATCTGGATCTAAAATGGTTTTTAATAAAAAATTCTGTTTTAAAAAAACAAGTAATATAATAATACAAAAAAAGTAATAAAAAAACAATAAAGACAAAAAAGAGTAAATTTACTACACTACTCTTTTGTATTAAAATATTAAAAACATAATAGGACAAAAAGTATTTAATATTAGTTTTAATTACTTTTAATCTCATCCATCCATCTTGAAGATCTAATGGTTGGAAAGTTGTTCTCTCGGTTCTTACAACTGAGGGTGGTTTTCATTTTAGCGGCCCCCTATAAATATATGTATATATATATATGTATGTATAGGGTTAGGATCGTGTGAGAAGCACACGATAATTGAGAAACTTGAGAAGCATTCTTAAGCACACATTTTCCTTAAGCTTCTCGTAATATACACATATGTATAGTTTAAAATTGACTATATACACATGTGTATAATTCAATATTTGATGATATACATATATATATATATATATTGTAACACCTCGAAAAATCACGTCCAATGAAGTATTGACACGTGTAATAAACCCTAATAAAGTAAAACGTTGAATTTAAGGGGCTAATTTTTCGAAAAATCGAAAACTTTGATTATGAAAGAATTGGAAGTATTATCATACCTAAAATAAGTTTCTAAATAACCTTTTACGGTTTTATATTCACAATTGAGCCACTTGTTAATCAATTGTAGTCGTTTATGTGATTAAATGAAAGTTTGCGCAATAAAGGGTTAAAAGCGCCAACATGTTAATTCTTACCTCTGAGTGACCATTTAACAAACCGAGAGCCTCATGATATTTGATTATACTCTCGGGAATGCCAATCATTGGCAATCCAAGGCTTTTATGCCTAAAAGAGAATTTACGCGCAACTTTGCAAGTATAAGGGACTAAAAGTGTCAATATGTTTAATTATACCTCTGAATGACCTTTTACCGAGCCGAAGTATTATGATGTTTAATAATATTTTCAAGAATGCCTAATATTGACTAGATGAGGCTTTAATACTATTAAATGATGATTTACGCAAGTTTGCGCATTAGGGGGACCTAAAGCGTCAAACTGCTAAAGTATGCCGATTCGTATGTAACTAGTTTGCATAAATTAGCCGAAACGGGTCAAACCTTATCGGTTTTATCTCAAAATCCAGAATGTGTATGAAATACCCATATTAAGCAAGTCTCCGAACTTGTTGGGCCTAAATCACATTCTATTCCGGTCTTCACCTAATCGTGCGTTTGAACCGTATAATTAACCGGTCTAAGCTTAGGCTTAGTTAAAGACCCGTTAGCATTCTAATTGGTTATTTATACCATCATTCCAGACTAGAGCCTTCCGGTAAATTGTACCTACGCTTACTTAAGTGAATACGGCTAAGTTATTATAATTCTTGCTATTTAAGACAGGAGCTAGCTCAGGTAAATACTCTTAACTTATTTTCCCTATTACGGGCTTGGGATACGGTAATATAAATACCGCATGTTCAGGTATGGGATTCAAAGACCAATAAGTCAAGAAATCCAAATAACCTGTTTTAATTCGTATTGGTTGACTGAAACATTGGGGATTAATGCGACCGTGTCCTGGATATCCTTGACTCATTAAATGCAATGGCCACGACCTAAGCACGGGGTGTAGGCATACACCTGACAGCTGCCACATGTTTATTAATTAATTATACCCAATAAGGGATTCCCAATAAGGGAATAGTGGTGTGTCGGTTAATCATGAACCGACATAGAACCGGGCCCCGTATGTAGAGCAAGTTATGTAAAACTGATAACATGAAATATAGTTTGTCCCAAGTATAAAAGATTAATTTTGCCTTGTGCATTTTAATCAAAGTGTCAAAACATCTTCGTGCATTGAGCACCTAGACCAATTTTCATAGACATTTTCAAATGAGTCAGTTGAGTGTATTTACCAGTGAAAACTGACGTATTTTCAAAAGTCTAAGTGACAGGTACAAGTACGTAATAGGCTGGAAGCTGCTCAGGACGTTAATAAGGAACCTTGCAAGTTCTAGGCGTCTAAAGTCTGTTGAACAATATTTATGTTTTAAGATCCGCCTGTGGATCCTTTACTTTCCGTTGTAATACTTGATATTACTTTATATTCGGATTGTAATATATTTATCTTTTGCTTCCGCTGTGCATTTATATATTGTGGTGTTTGACTATGATGATATCAACTACGTCACGATACTCCCCCACCGGGCCCACCGGTGACACGTGGAAATCGGGGTGTGACAGGTTGGTATCAGAGCCAACACTGAGCGAATTAAACACTAGCCTTTTTGTGTTTAATCTCAGTAACACAGTTGCACATTCTTGAGTCTAGACAAGAACATAGGACAAATTCTAATTTGTTTTATTTGTCCTTATTTGGCTCCTTTGTCATTTTCTGATTAGCTCTTGCATGGGCAAGTCATTTTTCTGTTAGAAGACCCGTTTAGGGCAACCATATACTTGATTAAATTTTAAAGGAACGATTATATTAAAAATATCATTCCTATATTATAAAATCTACCATTATAATAAAATGGCAATATCTAAAAAGGACAAGACCTAGCTCATGTGTCACTTTAAGACAGGGCCAAGACGGTAGTTCCACAAATAGATTCAGATCCTTGTTAACATTTCAATTTAGGATTGTTCTACGTTAAATATTAAAGGAATCTTAAAGGTAAAACCTAGCCTAAATGTCAATGCAGACATGGCCAAGATGGTAAAACCTAGCCTAAATGTCAATGCTGACATGGCCAAGATGGTAAAACCTAGCCTAAATGTCATTGCAGACATGGCCAAGACGGTAAAACCTACCCAAAGGATTCCAATCCTTGTTAACATCTGTAACATGTTAACATTCCTGGCAGACGTGGTTTGATAAAATCGCATGAGTCATCCTTAAATAAGATTACTCCAATTTCCCTTATTTATATAATCATCCCTTAAGGATGAAGTGCCTACGGGCTATAATTGACGTCCTCTGTGACTAAAGACAGTGGTAGCCTACAACTCCCTGTCAAGAAAAGGTAATGAACTATGATTCAAACCTTAATGCCTTGATTCTCTGAAATCATGGCTTATATCATCCTATAAGATGATTATATTATAAACATCCCTTAGAAGGGAAGTGCCTACGGGCTATAGTTAATGTCCTCTGAGACTAGAGACAGTGGTAGCCTACAACTCCCTGTCAAGAAAAGGTAATGAACTTTGATTCAAACCTTAATGCCTCGATTCTCTGAAATCATGGCTTATAAATTAAACTTGTCTACGCGACTAGGCCATTTGTGCTATTATTAACTTGTAAATTAGGATTTATAATAAAAATCCTGAATAAAAATAAATATCCTTCCTTCCCTGCCAGTATACATATGAATAAGAATCTTAAGAGTGAAACCTAGCCTGAGTGTCATTATAAAGACCTGGCCAAGATGGTAAGACCTGTTTAAAAGATTCGTATCCCTGTTAACATCTGAAATATGTTAACACTCCTGGCAGACGTGATTCATTAAAATCACACACGTCATTCTTATATAAGGATTCTTCAAAAGATTCCTAACCCAACTTAATGATCTCTGCATCATGGGTTAAATCATCAATTAAGATGATCATATTTTGACCATGCATTGGTAATATAGTGCCTACGGGCCTTGCTCATTTCTACATGAGCCAAAAGACAGGGGTAGTGATGACTCCCTGACCGAAATAGGTAATGAACTATGATTCAAACCTCAATGCTTTGATTCTCTGAAATCATAGCTTATAATTTATAAATGTCCATGTGACTAGGCCTTTCGTGCCACTAGTAAAATTGTTATTGTTTTTATAATTAGGATAAGTTATAATATAAATCCTAAGTAAATGTGATTAATAAATTAACCAAATATGGTCTCCGTTACCATGGTTAATGAATTGCCATAAAAAAAAACAATTCCATAATAAACTCCCAAGTAAATTATTGTCCTTGTTTTATGTAACAGTTCAATTAAATGGCTGGCTCAGATTAAATTAATAGCCACCTAGTGGAGAACAATGATAACGCCCGAATTAATTTAACGGGTGCTGAACTAAAAGCGTTAGTAGACGACGCAGTTACAAAGGCCTTAGAGCGGCAGTACGAAGAGTATAGTGGGACTCGGAGTAGGACCCTATCTACACCACATTCGAAGCCTCCTTCCAAGAAGGATGAACCCAAGAAGGAAGATGACGAGCGTCAGTCTTCTAATCATCACAGTGATCCGTCTCAACAGATCATACTGAATCAAGGACCCCGTGATAAGGGTTGCTCCTACAAGTACTTTGTTTCATGTAAACCCCGGGATTTCACTGGGGAGGAAGGAGCTGTAGATTGTATGACGTGGTTAGATGAGATGGATACAGTTGTGGATATCAGCGGATGCGCTGAGAGGGATGTGGTCAAGTTTGTGTCGCAATCATTTAAGGGTGAGGCCTTAGCCTGGTGGAGATCGTTAATTCAAGCCACCGGGAAGATCCCTTTGTACAACATGACTTGGGACCAGTTCGTTGCTCTTATCAAAGAAAATTACTGTCCTCAACATGAAGTTGAGAAGATTGAGACTGAATTCTTGACATTAGTCATGGAGAACTTAGATTGTCAAGCATACCTTACAAGTTTCAATACCAAGTCTCGATTGGTTCCTTATTTGATCACACCGGAACCAAAGCGAATAGCTCGCTTTATTGGGGGTCTAGCCCCAGAAATAAAGGCAAGTGTGAAAGCATCGAGACCTACTACATTCAGGTCAGCGGCAGATCTGTCGCTATCTCTCACACTCGATATGGTTAGAAACAAGGCTGCCAAGGCTTCTGAAGATGGGAAACGTAAAAGGGAGGAGGATAACTCCCAGAATCCTAAGAAGAGCAAATCCGAGTTCAACAATGACCAACCGGATTCCAACAAGAAGCCTACATGCAAAACCTGCAAAAGAAGACACTGGGGACAGTGTCGATCAAACCAAAGGATAAAGCAATGTGGCATCTGCAAAAGAAATGGCCACCAGTCCCACGAATGTAGGGACATAAAGAATGCAAACTGTTTCAGCTGTGGCGAAAAGGGCCACATCAGTACTAATTGCCCTGAGGCCGCCAAGGAAGGAGCAGCTAAGTCTGGGAAGGATAAGAAAGGAAACGCCTGAACTACCGATTGAATGACAGAGACAGTACATATCAATAATAGCATCAGGTACGTCCCGTACCATTTAGCATTGATAGTTTCTGCTAAGTATCTTGCGTTAATGCAAGGGATAATAAACCTTTAAATAAACCATGAGCCTAGTAAACTCCTGATTACATTCATAAGAACTTCAGATATTAAAAATAAGGTATAATTTACCAATGGAATCTTTAATGACCCTCTCTCCCATTCTCGGAGATAAATCCTTTCATAAGAATCTGGAATACTTTTCCCCAGAAAGAGTACGACAATATATATATATATATTACTTTATTTTATTATTTTTCTCATTATTTTATATCGCCTACGAATGCCAAACTATGTTTGATAAGAGTTCCATATGAGGATTGGCGTATCCTAGTGTGTCCCATAGATTGCTTCCATGCCTGATCAGTATAGAGGTTTAATGCATGGAACCCTGAGATATCCCGATGGTCATATTGTACTAAAGTCGACTAGTAGTATTCAAAGAAGATATCCAATATAAAAAATATCCTTATAAGTATCTATACTTAGGACATCCTTACATTTGTAAAGAGAATGTGTCATTTATCTGACACCGACATCGATAGATGAACCAAAGCCTGAAAATACAGACATCTCTAACATCTCTGTGTGTCATAATTATCTTCTTTATAAGAATTACCATGTTTACCTTCTGAGGGCAAGTAAATGTTAGGACGAACATTCCGCTTAGGGCTACAATTATTGTAAAAGCCTTATATCTGTTAGTATCAACGGAATAGGAAGAACTAAGAGCCAAATCGATAAGCTTTTAGAGAAGATTTCATAAAGCCAATATTCGAAGTCCTAAGAACTCCGATTTATATAAATAAGAAAGACGGATCATCTTGCTTATGCATTGATTACCGCAACCCTATATAGGCAACAATTAAGAATCGCTATTACCTGCCCAGGACCGTTGATTGGTTCGACTAGCTGTAAGGTTTAGCTATTCTTGGAGATTAGCTAAGCAGTGGTTGGAATAACCATCTCACCATAAAATAGGTTTTCTATAGCAATTATTATATAAGTATCAAGGCTACTCCTTTTGAGACCTTGTATAGATGGAATGTTAAACATCTATTATTAGATAGAAAATTGGTAAGTCCAATTATCAGGATCTGAAAGTTGCATTGGAAACAACAAATAAGATCACGCAAATTCATAATCATCTGTAAGATGCCAGTATCCGGCAGAAAATCAAGAATTAATGAAAGTAGCAACCCTCCTAAATTCTTGTTAAGGAATAAGGTTCAACAAAAGATATCACCTAGGAAGGGTGTGCCAAACTTGTTAAATTATCAGGCTAGTTAAGTTCTGAATATATAGAATCATTCGAAGGAAAGCGAATGTATCATGATTAAATAGCTTACGAGCTAAGACCTAATTAAGGAGCTTGGTGGATCGCGCAATGTGACCCACACTAATGATTTAGCGACGTATCACCAATAAGTCGAAAAGCACTATCACATAATGATATGCAGATCGATGATAGTATGAGCAACCTATGTCGATTGAAAATCGACGGGTTAAGGAGC
Organism: Helianthus tuberosus; assembly: GCA_030545235.1. Lineage (NCBI taxonomy): Eukaryota > Viridiplantae > Streptophyta > Magnoliopsida > Asterales > Asteraceae > Helianthus > Helianthus tuberosus. Next base: position 194,623,912 of record CM060418.1, read on the forward strand.
TCCAAAAGAAAGTATGCACCTATTGTATAGGTCAACTGGGATACCCTTGGAGGCCCAAATATACCATGGAAGTTAAATCCATGATACGACAGAAAGTACTTCCTTTACTTTAAGCAAATCTCGAGGTCGAGATTTCTTTTAAGGGGGTGAGGATGTAACACCTCGAAAAATCACGTCCAATGAAGTTTTGACACGTGTAATAAACCCTAATAAAGTAAAACGTTGAATTTAAGTGGCTAATTTTTCGAAAAATCGAAAACTTTGATTATGAAAGAACTGGAAGTATTATCATACCTAAAATAAGTTTCTAAATAACCTTTTATGGTTTTATATTCACAATTGAGCCACTTGTTAATCAATTGTAGCCGTTTATGTGATTAAATGAAAGTTTGCGCAATAAAGGGTTAAAACCGCCAACATATTAATTCTTACCTCTGAGTGACCATTTAACAAACCAAGAGCCTCATGATATTTGATTATACTCTCGGGAATGCCAATCATTGGCAATCCAAGGCTTTTATGCCTAAAAGAGAATTTACGCGCAACTTTGCAAGTATAAGGGACTAAAAGTGTCAATATGTTTAATTATACCTCTGAATGACCTTTTACCGAGCCCGAAGTATTATGATGTTTAATAATATTTTCAAGAATGCCTAATATGGACTAGATGAGGCTTCAATACTATTAAATGATGATTTACGCAAGTTTGTGCATTAGGGGGACCTAAAGCGTCAAACTGCTAAAGTATGCCGATTCGTATGTTATCGGACCTCCCGTAATATGACCATGAGTTATACATACCTTAATTATCCTTCTCATAGCTTAGATATAGGCTTTGAGGTGTTTAGTGCGCAAAAAAAAAAACTTTTAAGTCATGCATGGACTAAAAGTGTCAAAAAGGGCACAAGTTTGCGTTTACGCGCATATCTTACATTCTGGATATTCCCGGACACCCAAAAATTTATGTAAGCACTAAAATATTTTATTTTAGTGTTTGGCTTGATAAAATTCCATTCGTCGCGTCGTTTGGATTGTTTTTCGCGTCCGTCCGTGTTTCGTCGTAATTAGCCGAACAACGTGACCGTACGACCAAACGAACCGACATCCGGCATATTTTTGTGCATGTTTCATGTTCTCTATGCTTAGGCATCATTATAAAGCCTTAAAAATGGTTTAACGGGCCTTAGAGGTGTCGGAAATGACATTTGGAAGTTCAGGGGCCAAACATGTCAACATTTGAAAGATCATTGTGCTGGCAACAGGCTTGCGCACCTCAACACAAATAACCTTACGGTGCGCAAGCATCTACCAGATGTAGAAACTCATTTTTCTTGCATGTTCAGCCCATTCAAACGTCAAGTATCACCCTTTTTCACTTCCATGCGCGTCCCCTACTAATTTTAGACCTTAGGGACACTTGTTACTGATCCATGATCATGTATAGCATGATTTGTCATCATCTAAATGAATCAAGATCACTATAAAAGGCCATTCATGTTGCAACATTCTTGCACTCATTCCATCTGCATTTTTGGAGACTTCCTGGAGCTCTAGAGCAGACCCTAATCATCCTTAGTCTTAATTAAGACCTTGGTAAGTTTGCTTAACCTTCCTTAGTTAAGTTTTTACTTAGTTTAAGCTTAAAAGTCAAACTGTCGTAATTAACGGTTGACTTAATGATTATTCATTGTTGGTCCAGTGATTAGTCGAATTGAAAGTAGTTATAAGTTGGTAATTATGTGGGTAATAAACCCTTAAAAGGGTTCCCCCTGATTCCCACTCTAACTAGGTCTAATGTCGGGTCAAACTTGTTATTAAAAAGTCAACAGGATGCTAAATTTCAAATTAATACATAATTAGCAGTGTAGAACACATACAACCTGTTTGATCATTAATATAACTTAGTAATTAGTGTAAGAACATGTCTAAACATGTTCAACCCGACAATTTACTGTTTAGACCCGGTTCGGAACCGAAAGTCGCAAAGCTTTGACTTTTGCTTTGACTTCAGTTCTGACCCGTTTTGGTATGTTTTAAAAATACCTTAGAGCTTCATTTGGACCAGGTTACATGCTAGTATAACCCTCTGTGATTATACACCATGGTTCATTAGCTAACCAATTAATAGGCATGATTCCGTTAATTGCTCATATGTTGACCATTATGCCCTTTTCACCTTAAAACGTGATTTTTGAAAATGTAAAAGAGTAGAAACCTTGGTTACTGGTATATAAAGTTGCACCCAAAGTTTGACATCAGTTTGAGGTGTAGTTTGAGAGTTATGCTCATTAGCGTAAATTGAAAGCTTTATGTTAATTAAACGACATAATTAGCGTATGGCCTATCTAAGCCTACTTTTTGATATCAAAATTATTACCCATTGATGTAATATATTATTTTGGGATTTTTTGAAGATTTTTAATTAATTTTAGGCTGAGCATAACTTATAGTCGTAGGCTTAATCCGGTAATTGTCGGTTTTGCCCTTACGGGCTATAAAATGAGTTTTACATATCTAATTGACTCCAAACCTTTTGCTACTGATTACATATGATAAATAAATTATTTTAAGCCTTCTGGAATAATAAAAATATCAGCTTTATGTATAGAACCCAGAAATGGCTTCTAATCGCCTTTTTAAGCGTTATTAACACATAGTATGTACTAGAACTAATCGGTATGCTCATATAATGTGTATATGTGTGGGCGCTCGGGGGGCAAAAGCGAAAGTGCACTAATTTTAACGTTATTTTACTAATTTCGTGAAAATAACGTTACAAGAGGGGATGGTTAATCATGCATCATGTGGTGGCGTTGATAGCCGAAAGACAAGGGGGTACATGCACTAATCGGCATTTGTCTCAATTGCTGAGTGTTATGTGCCTTATGTCCAAGGCTTGATGCAAAACTACAATCGAGCCGGGGGTCTCATTGGAAGCAGCCTCTCTATTCCTACGGGGTAGAGGTAAGGCTGTCTACATCTCACCCTCCTCAGACCCTACCTTAGCTTTGCTATTGGTGGGATATACTGAGTATGATGATGATGATGATGATGTACTAGAACTATTTTAAACATACAAGGGTTGATACCTACTGATATTTTGGGCAAATTATAATATTTTAACAATAAGCAAAAGTTGTTTAACTCAGACTTCAGTTTTGAGCTTTACGGCTTATGTGAAATTACCAAAATGCCCCTACGGTGCATAGTTTGGTTATAATTGATAAATTTCACATATATGCTTTACCCTACTGTTATAACTTAGTAAACTAAGTATTTTTGCTGATTATATCAGACCTGTAACTCAGGTTAATACTTAGACTCCTTTATAACCTTGAAAATGACCAAACTACCCCTACGAGGCATAGTTTGTGTTTAAATTCGTTTCGGGCATAATAAAAGACATCTTACTGGTGTCACAACATATTTGAAGCATATTAACTTAGGAAACCTGTATATGGCTCTTATGAATACCCGTTACGCTTATTACGCGTTCGGTTCGGTTTATGTAACTAGTTTGCATAAATTAGCCGAAACGGGTCAAACCTTATCGGTTTTATCTCAAAATCCAGAATGTGTATGAAATACCCATATTAAGCAAGTCTCCGAACTTGTTGGGCCTAAATCACATTCTATTCCGGTCTTCGCCTAATCGTGCGTTTGAACCGTATAATTAACCGGTCTAAGCTTAGGCTTAATTAAAGACCCGTTAGCATTCTAATTGGTTATTTATACCATCATTCCAGACTAGAACCTTCCGGTAAATTGTACCTACGCTTACTTAAGTGAATACGGCTGAGTTATTATAATTCTTGCTATTTAAGACAGGAGCTAGCTCAGGTAAATACTCTTAACTTATTTTCCCTATTACGGGCTTGGGATACGGTAATATAAATACCGCATGGTCAGGTATGGGATTCAAACACCAATAAGTCGGGAAATCCAAATAACCTGTTTTAATTCGTATTGCTTGACTGAAACATTGGGGATTAATGCGACCGTGTCCTGGATATCCTTGACTCATTAAATGCAATGGCCACGACCTAAGCACGGGGTGTAGGCATACACCTGACAGCTGCCACATGTTTATTAATTAATTATACCCAATAAGGGAATAGTGGTGTGTCGGTTAATCATGAACCGGCATAGAACCGGGTCCCGTATGTAGAGCAAGTTATGTAAAATAAGGGAATAGTGGTGTGTCGGTTAATCATGAACCGGCATAGAACCGGGTCCCGTATGTAGAGCAAGTTATGTAAAACTGATAACATGAAATATAGTTTGTCCCAAGTATAAAAGATTAATTTTGCCTTGTGCATTTTAATCAAAGTGTCAAAACATCTTCGTGCATTGAGCACCTAGACCAATTTTCATAGACATTTTCAAATGAGTCGGTTGAGTGTATTTACCAGTGAAAACTGACGTATTTTCAAAAGTCTAAGTGACAGGTACAAGTACGTAATAGGCTGGAAGCTGCTCAGGACGTTAATAAGGAACCTTGCAAGTTCTAGGCGTTTAAAGTCTGTTGAACAATATTTATGTTTTAAGATCCGCCTGTGGATCCTTTACTTTCCGTTGTAATACTTGATATTACTTTATATTCGGATTGTAATATATTTATCTTTTGCTTCCGCTGTGCATTTATATATTGTGGTGTTTGACTATGATGATATCAACTACGTCACGATACTCCCCCACCGGGCCCACCGGTGAGACGTGGAAATCGGGGTGTGACAGGTTGGTATCAGAGCCAACACTGAGCGAATTAAACACTAGCCTTTTTGTGTTTAATCTCAGTAACACAGTTGCACATTCTTGAGTCTAGACAAGAACATAGGACAAATTCTAATTTGTTTTATTTGTCCTTATTTGGCTCCTTTGTCATTTTCTGATTAGCTCTTGCATGGGCAAGTCATTTTTCTGTTAGAAGACCCGTTTAGGGCAACCATATACTTGATTAAATTTTAAAGGAACGATTATATTAAAAATATCATTCCTATATTATAAAATCTACCATTATAATAAAATGGCAATATCTAAAAAGGACAAGACCTAGCTCATATGTCACTTTAAGACAGGGCCAAGACGGTAGTTCCACAAATAGATTCAGATCCTTGTTAACATTTCAATTTAGGATTGTTCTACGTTAAATATTAAAGGAATCTTAAAGGTAAAACCTAGCCTAAATGTCAATGCAGACGTGGCCAAGATGGTAAAACCTAGCCTAAATGTCAATGCTGACATGGCCAAGATGGTAAAACCTAGCCTAAATGTCATTGCAGACATGGCCAAGACGGTAAAACCTACCCAAAGGATTCCAATCCTTGTTAACATCTGTAACATGTTAACATTCCTGGCAGACGTGGTTTGATAAAATCGCATGAGTCATCCTTAAATAAGATTACTCCAATTTCCCTTATTTATATAATCATCCCTTAAGGATGAAGTGCCTACGGGCTATAATTGACGTCCTCTGTGACTAAAGACAGTGGTAGCCTACAACTCCCTGTCAAGAAAAGGTAATGAACTATGATTCAAACCTTAATGCCTTGATTCTCTGAAATCATGGCTTATATCATCCTATAAGATGATTATATTATAAACATCCCTTAGAAGGGAAGTGCCTACGGGCTATAGTTAATGTCCTCTGAGACTAGAGACAGTGGTAGCCTACAACTCCCTGTCAAGAAAAGGTAATGAACTTTGATTCAAACCTTAATGCCTCGATTCTCTGAAATCATGGCTTATAAATTAAACTTGTCTACGCGACTAGGCCATTTGTGCTATTATTAACTTGTAAATTAGGATTTATAATAAAAATCCTGAATAAAAATAAATATCCTTCCTTCCCTGCCAGTATACATATGAATAAGAATCTTAAGAGTGAAACCTAGCCTGAGTGTCATTATAAAGACCTGGCCAAGATGGTAAGACCTGTTTAAAAGATTCGTATCCCTGTTAACATCTGAAATATGTTAACACTCCTGGCAGACGTGATTCATTAAAATCACACACGTCATTCTTATATAAGGATTCTTCAAAAGATTCCTAACCCAACTTAATGATCTCTGCATCATGGGTTAAATCATCAATTAAGATAATCATATTTTGACCATGCATTGGTAATATAGTGCCTACGGGCCTTGCTCATTTCTACATGAGCCAAAAGACAGGGGTAGTGATGACTCCCTGACCGAAATAGGTAATGAACTATGATTCAAACCTCAATGCTTTGATTCTCTGAAATCATAGCTTATAATTTATAAATGTCCATGTGACTAGGCCTTTCGTGCCACTAGTAAAACTGTTATTGTTTTTATAATTAGGATAAGTTATAATATAAATCCTAAGTAAATGTGATTAATAAATTAACCAAATATGGTCTCCGTTACCATGGTTAATGAATTGCCATAAAAAAAACAATTCCATAATAAACTCCCAAGTAAACTATTGTCCTTGTTTTATGTAACAGTTCAATTAAATGGCTGGCTCAGATTAAATTAATAGCCACCTAGTGGAGAACAATGATAACACCCGAATTAATTTAACGGGTGCTGAACTAAAAGCGTTAGTAGACGACGCAGTTACAAAGGCCTTAGAGCGGCAGTACGAAGAGTATAGTGGGACTCGGAGTAGGACCCTATCTACACCACATTCGAAGCCTCCTTCCAAGAAGGATGAACCCAAGAAGGAAGATGACGAGCGTCAGTCTTCTAATCATCACAGTGATCCGTCTCAACAGATCATACTGAATCAAGGACCCCGTGATAAGGGTTGCTCCTACAAGTACTTTGTTTCATGTAAACCCCGGGATTTCACTGGGGAGGAAGGAGCTGTAGATTGTATGACGTGGTTAGATGAGATGGATACAGTTGTGGATATCAGCGGATGCGCTGAGAGGGATGTGGTCAAGTTTGTGTCGCAATCATTTAAGGGTGAGGCCTTAGCCTGGTGGAGATCGTTAATTCAAGCCACCGGGAAGATCCCTTTGTACAACATGACTTGGGACCAGTTCGTTGCTCTTATCAAAGAAAATTACTGTCCTCAACATGAAGTTGAGAAGATTGAGACTGAATTCTTGACATTAGTCATGGAGAACTTAGATTGTCAAGCATACCTTACAAGTTTCAATACCAAGTCTCGATTGGTTCCTTATTTGATCACACCGGAACCAAAGCGAATAGCTCGCTTTATTGGGGGTCTAGCCTCAGAAATAAAGGCAAGTGTGAAAGCATCGAGACCTACTACATTCAGGTCAGCGGCAGATCTGTCGCTATCTCTCACACTCGATATGGTTAGAAACAAGGCTGCCAAGGCTTCTGAAGATGGGAAACGTAAAAGGGAGGAGGATAACTCCCAGAATCCTAAGAAGAGCAAATCCGAGTTCAACAATGACCAACCGGATTCCAACAAGAAGCCTACATGCAAAACCTGCAAAAGAAGACACTGGGGACAGTGTCGATCAAACCAAAGGATAAAGCAATGTGGCATCTGCAAAAGAAATGGCCACCAGTCCCACGAATGTAGGGACATAAAGAATGCAAACTGTTTCAGCTGTGGCGAAAAGGGCCACATCAGTACTAATTGCCCTGAGGCTGCCAAGGAAGGAGCAGCAAAGTCTGGGAAGGATAAGAAAGGAAACGCCTGAACTACCGATTGAATGACAGAGACAGTACATATCAATAATAGCATCAGGTACGTCCCGTACCATTTAGCATTGATAGTTTCTGCTAAGTATCTTGCGTTAATGCAAGGGATAATAAACCTTTAAATAAACCATGAGCCTAGTAAACTCTTGATTACATTCATAAGAACTTCAGATATTAAAAATAAGGTATAATTTACCAATGGAATCTTTAATGACCCTCTCTCCCATTCTCGGAGATAAATCCTTTCATAAGAATCTGGAATACTTTTCCCCAGAAAGAGTACGATAATATATATATATTACTTTATTTTATTATTTTTCTCATTATTTTATATCGCCTACGAATGCCAAACTATGTTTGATAAGAGTTCCATATGAGGATTGGCGTATCCTAGTGTGTCCCATAGATTGCTTCCATGCCTGATCAGTATGGAGGTTTAATGCATGGAACCCTGAGATATCCCGATGGTCATATTGTACTAAAGTCGACTAGTAGTATTCAAAGAAGATATCCAATATAAAAAATATCCTTATAAGTATCTATACTTAGGACATCCTTACATTTGTAAAGAGAATGTGTCATTTATCTGACACCGACATCGATAGATGAACCAAAGCCTGAAAATACAGACATCTCTAACATCTCTGTGTGTCATAATTATCTTCTTTATAAGAATTACCATGTTTACCTTCTGAGGGCAAGTAAATGTTAGGACGAACATTCCGCTTAGGGCTACAATTATTGTAAAAGCCTTATATCTGTTAGTATCAACGGAATAGGAAGAACTAAGAGCCAAATCGATAAGCTTTTAGAGAAGATTTCATAAAGCCAATATTCGAAGTCCTAAGAACTCCGATTTATATAAATAAGAAAGACGGATCATCTTGCTTATGCATTGATTACCGCAACCCTATATAGGCAACAATTAAGAATCGCTATTACCTGCCCAGGACCGTTGATTGGTTCGACTAGCTGTAAGGTTTAGCTATTCTTGGAGATTAGCTAAGCAGTGGTTGGAATAACCATCTCACCATAAAATAGGTTTTCTATAGCAATTATTATATAAGTATCAAGGCTACTCCTTTTGAGACCTTGTATAGATGGAATGTTAAACATCTATTATTAGATAGAAAATTGGTAAGTCCAATTATCAGGATCTGAAAGTTGCATTGGAAACAACAAATAAGATCACGCAAATTCATAATCATCTGTAAGATGCCAGTATCCGGCAGAAAATCAAGAATTAATGAAAGTAGCAACCCTCCTAAATTCTTGTTAAGGAATAAGGTTCAACAAAAGATATCACCTAGGAAGGGTGTGCCAAACTTGTTAAATTATCAGGCTAGTTAAGTTCTGAATATATAGAATCATTCGAAGGAAAGCGAATGTATCATGATTAAATAGCTTACGAGCTAAGACCTAATTAAGGAGCTTGGTGGATCGCGCAATGTGACCCACACTAATGATTTAGCGACGTATCACCAATAAGTCGAAAAGAACTATCACATAATGATATGCAGATCGATGATAGTATGAGCAACCTATGTCGATTGAAAATCGACGGGTTAAGGAGCTCCAAAAGAAAGTATGCACCTATTGTATAGGTCAACTGGGATACCCTTGGAGGCCCAAATATACCATGGAAGTTAAATCCATGATACGACAGAAAGTACTTCCTTTACTTTAAGCAAATATCGAGGTCGAGATTTATTTTAAGGGGGTGAGGATGTAACACCTCGAAAAATCACGTCCAATGAAGTTTTGACACGTGTAATAAACCCTAATAAAGTAAAACGTTGAATTTAAGTGGCTAATTTTTCGAAAAATCGAAAACTTTGATTATGAAAGAACTGGAAGTATTATCATACCTAAAATAAGTTTCTAAATAACCTTTTACGGTTTTATATTCACAATTGAGCCACTTGTTAATCAATTGTAGCCGTTTATGTGATTAAATGAAAGTTTGCGCAATAAAGGGTTAAAACCGCCAACATATTAATTCTTACCTCTGAGTGACCATTTAACAAACCAAGAGCCTCATGATATTTGATTATACTCTCGGGAATGCCAATCATTGGCAATCCAAGGCTTTTATGCCTAAAAGAGAATTTACGCGCAACTTTGCAAGTATAAGGGACTAAAAGTGTCAATATGTTTAATTATACCTCTGAATGACCTTTTACCGAGCCCGAAGTATTATGATGTTTAATAATATTTTCAAGAATGCCTAATATGGACTAGATGAGGCTTCAATACTATTAAATGATGATTTACGCAAGTTTGCGCATTAGGGGGACCTAAAGCGTCAAACTGCTAAAGTATGCCGATTCGTATGTTATCGGACCTCCCGGAATATGACCATGAGTTATACATACCTTAATTATCCTTCTCATAGCTTAGATATAGGCTTTGAGGTGTTTAGTGCGCAAAAAAAAACTTTTAAGTCATGCATGGACTAAAAGTGTCAAAAATGGCACAAGTTTGCGTTTACGCGCATATCTTACATTCTGGATATTCCCGGACACCCAAAAATTTATGTAAGCACTAAAATATTTTATTTTAGTGTTTGGCTTGATAAAATTCCATTCGTCGCGTCGTTTGGATTGTTTTTCGCGTCCGTCCGTGTTTCGTCGTAATTAGCCGAACAACGTGACCGTACGACCAAACGAACCGACATCCGGCATAGTTTTGAGCATGTTTCATGTTCTCTATGCTTAGGCATCATTATAAAGCCTTAAAAATGGTTTAACGGGCCTTAGAGGTGTCGGAAATGACATTTGGAAGTTCAGGGGCCAAACATGTCAACATTTGAAAGATCATTGTGCTGGCAACAGGCTTGCGCACCTCAACACAAATAACCTTACGGTGCGCAAGCATCTACCAGATGTAGAAACTCATTTTTCTTGCCTGTTCAGCCCATTCAAACGTCAAGTATCACCCTTTTTCACTTCCATGCGCGTCCCCTACTAATTTTAGACCTTAGGGACACTTGTTACTGATCCATGATCATGTATAGCATGATTTGTCATCATCTAAATGAATCAAGATCACTATAAAGCCAATGAGCCTTTGGTAGAGTGGTGGAAGAGACTTAGGCCTTGTGAGAGGTCTCAAGTTCGATCCCCACTTCTAACAAAGAGGAGGTGGGAAGGTTTTACCACCTTGTGGGTTCCTGCCCTGGAGTGCTTAGGTTCGAAGCCCCCTCGGACCGAGCTTTGGTCATGTATAGCCCTGACTGAGATGCTGTTCAAAAAAAAAAAGATCACTATAAAAGGCCATTCATGTTGCAACATTCTTGCACTCATTCCATCTGCATTTTTGGAGACTTCCTGGAGCTCTAGAGCAGACCCTAATCATCCTTAGTCTTAATTAAGACCTTGGTAAGTTTGCTTAACCTTCCTTAGTTAAGTTTTTACTTAGTTTAAGCTTAAAAGTCAAACCGTCGTAATTAACGGTTGACTTAACGATTAATCATTGTTGGTCCAGTGATTAGTCGAATTGAAAGTAGTTATAAGTTGGTAATTATGTGGGTAATAAACCCTTAAAAGGGTTCCCCCTGATTCCCACTCTAACTAGGTCTAATGTCGGGTCAAACTTGTTATTAAAAAGTCAACAGGATGCTAAATTTCAAATTAATACATAATTAGCAGTGTAGAACACATACAACCTGTTTGATCATTAATATAACTTAGTAATTAGTGTAAGAACATGTCTAAACATGTTCAACCCGACAATTTACTGTTTAGACCCGGTTCGGAACCGAAAGTCGCAAATCTTTGACTTTTGCTTTGACTTCAGTTCTGACCCGTTTTGGTATGTTTTAAAAATACCTTAGAGCTTCATTTGGACCAGGTTACATGCTAGTATAACCCTCTGTGATTATACACCATGGTTCATTAGTTAACCAATTAATAGGCATGATTCCGTTAATTGCTCATATGTTGACCATTATGCCCTTTTCACCTTAAAACGTGATTTTTGAAAATGTAAAAGAGTAGAAACCTTGGTTACTGGTATATAAACTTGCACCCAAAGTTTGACATCAGTTTGAGGTGTAGTTTGAGAGTTATGCTCATTAGCGTAAATTGAAAGCTTTATGTTAATTAAACGACATAATTAGCGTATGGCCTATCTAAGCCTACTTTTTGATATCAAACTTATTACCCATTGATGTAATGTATTATTTTGGGATTTTTTGAAGATTTTTAATTAATTTTAGGCTGAGCATAACTTATAGTCGTAGGCTTAATCCGGTAATTGTCGGTTTTGCCCTTACGGGCTATAAAATGAGTTTTACATATCTAATTGACTCCAAACCTTTTGCTACTGATTACATATGATAAATAAATTATTTTAAGCCTTCTGGAATAATAAAAATATCAGCTTTATGTATAGAACCCAGAAATGGCTTCTAATCGCCTTTTTAAGCGTTATTAACACATAGTATGTACTAGAACTATTTTAAACATACAAGGGTTGATACCTACTGATATTTTGGGCAAATTATAATATTTTAACAATAAGCAAAAGTTGTTTAACTCAGACTTCAGTTTTGAGCTTTACGGCTTATGTGAAATTACCAAAATGCCCCTACGGTGCATAGTTTGGTTATAATTGATAAATTTCACATATATGATTTACCCTACTGTTATAACTTAGTAAACTAAGTATTTTTGCTGATTATATCAGACCTGTAACTCAGGTTAATACTTAGACTCCTTTATAACCTTGAAAATGACCAAACTACCCCTACGAGGCATAGTTTGTGTTTAAATTCGTTTCGGGCATAATAAAAGACATCTTACTGGTGTCACAACATATTTGAAGCATATTAACTTAGGAAACCTGTATATGGCTCTTATGAATACCCGTTACGCTTATTACGCGTTCGGTTCGGTTTATGTAACTAGTTTGCATAAATTAGCCGAAACGGGTCAAACCTTATCGGTTTTATCTCAAAATCCAGAATGTGTATGAAATACCCATATTAAGCAAGTCTCCGAACTTGTTGGGCCTAAATCGGTGCGTTTGAACCGTATAATTAACCGGTCTAAGCTTAGGCTTAATTAAAGACCCGTTAGCATTCTAATTGGTTATTTATACCATCATTCCAGACTAGAACCTTCCGGTAAATTGTACATACGCTTACTTAAGTGAATACGGCTGAGTTATTATAATTCTTGCTATTTAAGACAGGAGCTAGATTAGGTAAATACTCTTAACTTATTTTCCCTATTACGGGCTTGGGATACGGTAATATAAATACCGCATGGTCAGGTATGGGATTCAAAGACCAATAAGTCGGGAAATCCAAATAACCTGTTTTAATTCGTATTGCTTGACTGAAACATTGGGGATTAATGCGACCATGTCATGGATATCCTTGACTCATTAAATGCAATGGCCACGACCTAAGCACGGGGTGTAGGCATACACCTGACAGCTGCCACATGTTTATTAATTAATTATACCCAATAAGGGATTCCCAATAAGGGAATAGTGGTGTGTCGGTTAATCATGAACCGGCATAGAACCGGGTCCCGTATGTAGAGCAAGTTATGTAAAACTGATAACATGAAATATAGTTTGTCCCAAGTATAAAAGATTAATTTTGCCTTGTGCATTTTAATCAAAGTGTCAAAACATCTTCGTGCATTGAGCACCTAGACCAATTTTCATAGACATTTTCAAATGAGTCGGTTGAGTGTATTTACCAGTGAAAACTGACGTATTTTCAAAAGTCTAAGTGACAGGTACAAGTACGTAATAGGCTGGAAGCTGCTCAGGACGTTAATAAGGAACCTTGCAAGTTCTAGGCGTCTAAAGTCTGTTGAACAATATTTATGTTTTAAGATCCGCCTGTGGATCCTTTACTTCCGTTGTAATACTTGATATTACTTTATATTCGGATTGTAATATATTTATCTTTTGCTTCCGCTGTGCATTTATATATTGTGGTGTTTGACTATGATGATATCAACTACGTCACGATACTCCCCCACCGGGCCCACCGGTGACACGTGGAAATCGGGGTGTGACAGGTTGGTATCAGAGCCAACACTGAGCGAATTAAACACTAGCCTTTTTGTGTTTAATCTCAGTAACACAGTTGCACATTCTTGAGTCTAGACAAGAACATAGGACAAATTCTAATTTGTTTTATTTGTCCTTATTTGGCTCCTTTGTCATTTTCTGATTAGCTCTTGCATGGGCAAGTCATTTTTCTGTTAGAAGACCCGTTTAGGGCAACCATATACTTGATTAAATTTTAAAGGAACAATTATATTAAAAATATCATTCCTATATTATAAAATCTACCATTATAATAAAATGGCAATATCTAAAAAGGACAAGACCTAGCTCATGTGTCATTTTAAAACAGGGCCAAGACGGTAGTTCCACAAATAGATTCAGATCCTTGTTAACATTTCAATTTAGGATTGTTCTACGTTAAATATTAAAGGAATCTTAAAGGTAAAACCTAGCCTAAATGTCAATGCAGACGTGGCCAAGATGGTAAAACCTAGCCTAAATGTCAATGCTGACATGGCCAAGATGGTAAAACCTAGCCTAAATGTCATTGCAGACATGGCCAAGACGGTAAAACCTACCCAAAGGATTCCAATCCTTGTTAACATCTGTAACATGTTAACATTCCTGGCAAACGTGGTTTGATAAAATCGCATGAGTCATCCTTAAATAAGATTACTCCAATTTCCCTTATTTATATAATCATCCCTTAAGGATGAAGTGCCTACGGGCTATAATTGACGTCCTCTGTGACTAAAGACAGTGGTAGCCTACAACTCCCTGTCAAGAAAAGGTAATGAACTATGATTCAAACCTTAATGCCTCGATTCTCTGAAATCATGGCTTATATCATCCTATAAGATGATCATATTATAAACATCCCTTAGAAGGGAAGTGCCTACGGGCTATAGTTAATGTCCTCTGAGACTAGAGACAGTGTGAACACAAACAAAAATACCTAAAAAAATCTAAAAAACAAACAATTGTTTTTTAAAATCGCTACTTTTCGTTAATAAAGAAAATTTATACTTAAAGTAGCGATTCTTATTAAAAAAATTGTGTGTTTTATAGATTTTTCTAAAGATTTTTTTAGGTTTTTTGGGAGTTTAGCTCTATGGTTTTGTTTTTAGCATTTAGCTTTGGTGGGGGTAAGTTTTTCGGGGGATGGGGGTTAGATTTTTTTTTTTGGGGGGGGGGGGGGGTTTAGGTTTTTTTTAGGCTTTTTATTGTTTTTGGTGGTGTAGTAGGTTTATTTTGTTATGTTCACATTGGTTCTCGCGGTTCTCGCAATAAATGTGGTTCTCACATGAACCCTATCCTATATATATATATATATATGGATTGGGTAAAATGAGAACTGTACCGAGGTGTGAGAACCAAAGGAACTAATCTCATCCTTTGTTGAAGATAGGATGTATGGCTGAGATTTGGGTTATGACTTATGGGGACAATGTGCTTTTTAATAAAAAACCATTTAAAGTATATGAAAGTGCAAATATAACATTTTTACACGCCTACTTTTTGTAATAATTATGTTTTTAAAGTTCTCCCATCCAAACAAATGAAACCCACAAAATTATTTTTTCACAAATCAATATCATTCAACACTACAAATTTACATAAAATATATTTTAATGCAAAATTGCATTTTATACAACAAAAAAGTCCCTAAATTTTCACTCGCCAACAAATTTACAAATTTATGTTGACGTAAAATCATCAAAACATGTCTCGAAAAAATAAATGCACACAACGGCCTTCATCTGTTGTTCGTTATCCTCGTCTTTTGAATAGCAAAGCCCCAACACCTGCGAAAATCAAAGAAAAAAATATAGCGTTTACATTCCAAAAACGTGAAAATACTTTTTTAATGTATGTAAAACAAAGTGTTTACATACTCCATCATACGCAACAAAATTTGTACATTCGCCACTCGTTCGTAAAAACATTTTACAAACGCATGTAAAATAAATATTTTTTTACAAACGTGTGTAAAAAATATATTTACGTGTGACGTTTAGAGGAGCTCGAGCGCGCGTTCGGGGGCGTAACAAACATTTTTTTACCGCATGTAAAAAAATACTTTCGACAGCATGCGCAAAAAAATTTTTACATTCGGCAACGAATGTAAAAACATTTTTTCAAACGTATGTAAAAACTCCAAATTTACAAATGTGAATTTACAAACATTTTTATAATTTTTTTGGTGCCGCCGACACGTAAATTTTTTTATTTTTACCACAACCCCGGTTGTAAATTATTTTTATACCTTGGTTGAAAATTTTATTTCTGTCTCGGTGGTAATTTTTGTACGCCCCTGTTAAAACACTTTAAACTTTTTTAGGCCCCAGTTGTAAACTTTTTTTACGCCCTCGGTTGTAAAAAAAAATTTATGCCCTGGTTGTAAACTTTTTTACGCACCTGTTAAAAAAATTTAAACAATTTTTACACCACGGTTGTAAAAATTTTTTACGTCGCGGTTTAAACTCTTTTTACACCCCGGTTGTAAATTTTATTTACACAAATATAACTCGTCAACGTCTTACCTTTTTGCATTGTTTCCCTAATTTCAACAAAAAAATAAATAAATCCAAAGCCAATCTTGATCTTCATCGTCCTCGTCCGCCAAAGACACCGCAACACCTACGAGTACAAGTATAAAAAGAATTTCTTAGATAGTGCAACGATGTAAATGTATTTTACCTCCGTCTTTCACCCAAATTTATGTCGTCGTTTCCCACATGAACACAAAAACACATTCGTTTTTACATCGTATTTATATTGTAAAATATTTTTACATTGTTTTTACATCGTATTTTCTAGTGTAACATTTTTATAAAATATTTTTTACACTCAATGTAAAAAATATTTTTACATCGAATGTAAATATTTTTACATCGACTTTTACAAAAATATTTTTTTCCCACATGACTTTTCCTTTATGTTGAAGAATATTTTGCGCCTCTAATGCCCTTCGTTTTGCAATGGGAACGTATTCCACGTAATCATCATCATTTTCCATATCCTAAAAAAAACTCATGTAAATCAATGACCAGGATTTGATGATAAAATACACTAGTGTATTTTATGCTTTGATGATGAAATCCTAGCCATACATGTGTGTAAATCAATGGTCAGGATTTGTTCACTTAGTTCGCAAATAGTGTTCACTCTAGAACCCCACCCCATATATATATATATATATATATATTGAACGGCAAATTTCTTTTACTCATGTTGTCGGTGAGACTTGAACCCAAGACCTCCCTTTCCCAAAGTGTTTACAGGTTTTGCCTTTGCCAAAGGTGTTTAAACACAAACAACAATTCTATCAAAACTGAGTCCACCAACTCATTAATTCAATCATATTTATTTGGAGTAAATTACAAAATAGACTGTTATCTTACCAAGAGAACCGTGTGTTTCTCACATTAACACAGACATACTTGTAGAATTTTTGGTAGCTCACATCGAACTCATAAGTTATAGAACCTTTACCCTTTTACCCTGTAAAACCTGAACCACAAACCGACCCTTTTATGTTTATCTGGTTCAGGGTCCAAAAAGGACTGACGTATCGGGTAAAGGGTCTAGGTAAGCAATAACCTAATTTAATTTAGGCATGTGAATTGGGCTGCATTAAACTAAAAAATGTCTCATGACAGTAGTAATATCAATCTAAAAACAAAAACATAATACCTTTATACCAAAAACTCTAATGCTTACACATGATTCAACCCTAAAAAATGGAATCACAGAAGGTTTGGTGATTTGATCTCGGAAAGTTTGCTCTTCAAGGTTTCAATGTCATGCATTTATTAATTTGATGTTGTAAGCACACATTTGTGTTTCATTGAGACTTTTGTAATTCAATATACTTGAATGGGTTGTTTAATATTAGTTAACTTTTTTCGTGTGATGGAGAGGGTAAAATTCGAGTGTTAATTTATGGTTTTATTATGTTTTTGGTGATTATATTGTTTGAATGTGATAACTATGAGAAATTGTGGTTTTACAGGTAAATCGCTTAAATCGAGAGAGTTAGAGCACTTGGAGATGAAGTGGAATACCCTAGGATGATAAACAAGGCAAAAGATAGTGTTCGGGACTTGATTTAACTTCAAGGATAGCTTAAAGGTATGGGAAATGCGAAAGAATAAAGTTCGAGGGCCTTCTAGTCATTATGGGAAGTTGTATCATGAAAACAAAGGAATTCAGAAAGTGCCTGCCGTAACTTACGTGTAACACCTCGCAAAAATCATGACCAACGAAGTAATAACATGTGTCATGAATCATAATCGAATAATAAAAGTTCTTGTAAGAATACAAGAGTCATCATGCAATTCCTTGCCTCTGAATGACCATTTATAAAAAATTTGGACCATGTTACTACAAATACATGTCCCTAAAACGACTAATCATGAATGATAAAAGTTGCATGGTCAAATATAAAAGTTCACAAAATTTTGTCTTCTGGTCAGAGCTTACGGACCGTAAAGGGGCCAGCTTACGGTCCGTAAGGACCTTAACTGGGCGATACAAATATAAAAACGGTTACGGACCGTAAGGGCTTAGGCTTACAGTCCGTAAGGACTGTATCTGGGCAATAGAAATGGACAGCTGTGGGTTGTCATCTTCTACACCCCTTTTCTCGAAACAGCAGCATGTTGATGGTATTGTAATACCTCTAGGACACATGTATGCATCAGATTTCACCTGGGGACACCTGCATTGATCCTAGTTCATCCTCTCACAGTATATATAGAGCTCATTTGAAACTTTTATGACTTGCTCACTTCAAAAATCAAACTTGAACTCTCTCAAGCTTCTTCTCTGGAGCATCCTTACATGGAAGGAAGCTCTCTTAGTTGAAATTTTCATGCTAAGGACCATTGTAAGTGTTCTTAGCTTCTATAGTTAAGTTTTTATTAGCTTAATGAGCGAAAGTCAAAGATATCGTAATTATACTTTGACTTTGTGTTTAATCACTAACGGTCCAACTATTATTTGAATTGAAAGTGGCTATGTGTTGGTAATTAAGTAGGTGATAATCCCTCAAAAGGGCACCTTCTAATTATCACGTTATCTCAGTCAATTATCGGGTCAATGCAACTAGTCAAAAAGTCAACACAGTCAATTTTTCAAAATATAATTAAAACTGATAATACAGAAGTTATGAAACATGTTTTGATACTTAAATAACTTGGTAAATATTATAAGAACATGTTTAGACATGTTCAACCCGACATTTCTGAGTTTAGGCTCGGTTCGCAACCGAAAGTCGTAAAAGTAGACTTTTGCTTTGACTTTCAGTTCTGGCCCGAATTAGCTTTGTTTAGTTATGTCTTAGGGTTCCTTTGTGACCATATTATATGTTAGTATAACCCTCTGAGGTTATACTACATGGTCCCATAGAAATCTGAGTTATTCGCATGATTCCGTTAATATGCTTAAAATTGGCTGTTATGCCCTTATGTTATAAAAACGAGATTTTTGAAAATGTGAGAGGACAAAAAGCTTTATTACTGGTATATAAGTATGTCCAATAAATTTGACATATGTTTCTGGTCTCAAACAAAAGTTATGCAAGATATCGTAAAATGAAACTTTTTGTTAATTAAATTCCATTTTTAGCATAAATCATGTTTAAACCCAAATTTTGACACCAAACTCATTACCTACTGTTTTAATATTATTTTTAGGGATTTTTTGGAATTTTTGGTCAGATTTTATACTGACCATAACATAGAGTTCTTGTATAAATCGGTAAATAACGATAATACCCTTTTTGTTTATAAAATGAGTTTAACATATGATTTGCATACCAAACATTTTCCTACTGATGTCATATGTTAAATAAAATATTTTTAACATTAAAGACTGTTCAAAACTTCAGAATTTTATAAACATCTTGAATATCGTCAATTACCGACCTTTACGATAATTAGGTGCATAGTATGGTTTAAAACCATATTTAACACCTAAGACTTGTTACCTACTTATTTAAAAAATGATTTTTATATTTTAACAGTAAGTATAAGTCTTGAACTCAGGCTTCCAATTTTGACCCTAAAAGCATATGTGAAATGACCAAAATGCCCCTACGGTGCATAGTTTGGCCATAAATGATAAACCTCACATATGTATGATATCTTACTGATGTAACTTGATAAAATAAATATTTTTACTGAATGTTTTAGACCAGAACCTCGGTTTGCTATTAAACCTCTTCTATAAACTTTAAAATGACCAAAATACCCTTACGGGGCTTAAATTGGTTTTAAATTCGTTTTGGGCATAACTGTTGATACCCTACTGATATCATATCATATTTAAAGCATATTAACTTGTGAAACTTGTACATGACTCATTCGGTTACCCATTATGCATATAAGCGTTCGGTACGGTTTATGTGACTAGTTTGCATAAATTAACCGAAACGGGTCAAACCTAATCATTTTTACTTCAAAATCCAGAATGTATTTAGTTTACCCATTTTATACAAGTCTCCACACTTGTCGGGTCTAAATTACATTCCAATCCGGTCACCGCTTAATCATGCGTTTTGTACCGTAAACCTTTCTTTAAACTAACCGGTCTAATTTTATAATTTAAATAAGACCCGTTAGGAAATCTAATAGGATATTAAAACATTCATTCCAGATTAGGAGCCCAGTAAAAGCTACCTACACTTACTGAATAGAATATACGGCTGAGAATACAAATTTTATATTTTAAGCTCAGGTAAATACTTTTAACTTATTTTCCCTTATACGGGCTTGGGATACGGTAAAATATTACCGCTTGGTCGGGTGTAGAAACATTTTTCTCGAAGATGGTTAAATGACAAAAAATCCCGTTTTTAATTAGTATTTCTTGATAACAAATAACATTTGGGATTAACGACCGTGTCCTGGAAATCCTTGGCTCATTTAAAGAATTGTAAATGGCCACGACTTAAGCACGGGGTGTAGGCATAACACCTGTCTGTTGCGTATATAAAAGATATACTTATTTTGCTGGGGGTGACCCGCCGTGAGTTTATATTGTGGTGTGTTGTTTAATCTTGATTCGGTTTATTTAATACCGGCCCTAAATGTTGGACAAACATGTAAATCTGATACAAGATTGTTATTAATATAATTGTCCCAAGTTATAAAAACATTTGTGCCTTGTGCATTTAAATCAATTTTATAAACACTTTTCAAAAGAGTCAGTTAATTGTATTTACCAGTGTAAACTGACGTATTTTCAAAAAGATTAAGTGGTAGGTACGTATCATAATTTGCTGGGAGCTTTGGGCGTTAATTAGAGAATCTTGCAAATTCTGAACGCTTAAAGTCTGTTGAACAATATTTGATATTTCTGTTTTAGATCCGCCTGTGGATCCTCACACAACCGTTTGTATAATATTTATTAATACTTTGCATTTCAGTTTGTATTAATATTTTCTATCAAGACTTCCGCTGTGCAATTAAACTGTGTATATTTGACTATGATGATATCAACTACGTCACGATACTCCCCACCGGGCCCACCGGTAATACGTGGAAATATCGGGGCGTGACACGTTGGTATCAGAGCCAGCATTGAGTGAATTAAACACTAGCATTTTGTGTTTAATCTCAATGACACAGTAGCACGTTCCTTGACTTCCGAGTCTAGGCAAACAACATAGGATTAATCCTAATCTTAAATTATTTCTGTTTTGTTTAATCTTGTTTTGATAGGACTGCAAGCGATCATGCCACCAAGAGTTAGGGGCAGGAGTGGAAGAGGAAAGGCACCCATGCGAGGAAGTCACGATCATGAAGCGGGGCCCTCGCATAGAAGAACACCCTCGGCATCACTCGGCTCCAGCTCACACGAAGACTGGAGGACCTACCTTGAGACCGCAAGACGCTCAGTCTCGCTTAGCTCCTCACCATAATACCATCATTCATTCGGGCCGCATCAGGATGACGAGCCTCACGATTCACACCATTCATTCATACCTTTGCAGCTATCAAACTCTCACCATTCCTTCCAAAACCCAACCCCCTACTTCCAAAGCCGGTTCAACCCAATGAACCAAATTGAAGAACCAGAGGGCCAAAACCCATTGGGACCAGCTGACCATTTTCCCGAATACCAAGACATGGAGATGGACGATGATCCAGATCCTGAGATGCCACCATCAGGGACGCCGACTCATCCCATTGAGATTTCCAGCGGATCATCTTTTCATGGTTCGCCTTACAAGGGCTCTGATATCTGGGCCGAAAGGTGGGGCTCATACAAGTGGGAGTTCACACCACCTCACAACCCACCTCACCAACGAGTTCCCTCAGAGGACCCACACTTTGAGGCGGTCACACCACCACCACCACCAGCGCCAGAGCAGCCACCGCCTCAAGAACCATCGAGGAGAAGAAGAAGTGCATGGATGTCCGTGCGTGGGGGTTTTCATTTCAGCACCCCCTAACACTTTGGCAACTACCGGCTGCTGTATGAAGACCCATAAATGGGTGGGCCTTCAAACGCCTTTTCTGAAGTCGACTCTGCACCAGTCGCGCCTGCACCACCACCACCACCCATGGGTTATGAAAACCCAATCCCTGCTTACCCAGATGCAGTTGGGTATAACCCGTTTGAACAGCAAGCTTACTCGGGTTATCACTACAATGCGCCTGCCGTCGACCCATACATCGAGGCAGCAAACTACAATGCTCTCTACCCCTCTCCCTTTCCACCTACGTACCCAACTGTGTACCCTACATATGGGTATCAATACCCACCACCTCCACAACCTCAGCAGCAGCAGCCACCTCAACCTCAAATTCAACCACCCCAGCAGCAAGAAATTCTCCAGATGTTGCATGAGGTGGAACAAAGGGTAGATGAAGATCGAAGAAGTCGTCGCGGTCTTCTAAAAGGTTTGGCAAACCTCATTAAGGGGAAAAAGAAAAGGGATCATTAGAAACCCTTAATTATTGTATTTTTTTCTTTCAATTTAGTCCCTGCGTGGACTTGTTTTCCTTATTTCGTCCCTGTGTGGACAATTTTGTTTGTTTAAAGTCCCGTCTAGGGTAATTATTGTAATCCTTTGGACTTATTAAGAGAAGTTTCCTTTATACAACTACATTTGGCATTTTACATACACATATACATTATATCGCAAATCAAAATATCATTTCAATTTATAATTGATATGCCATTAAATATTAAAAGGAAGTCTTAAAGGAATAACCTAGCCTATATGTCATTTTAGAAATGGCCATGCTGGAAATGCCTTTTCAAGATAATAAATCCTTGTTAACACCTAAGAACGTGTTAGCACTCTTGACAAAGGTGATTCGAGAAAATCACACTAGTCATTCTTATATTGAATTCTTCCAATTCCTTATCTGGCCTAATGATTTAGAAATCATGGCTTATATCATCAAATGAGATGATCATATTATAAACATCCATTAGTGTTGAAATTCCTATGGGCTATGCTTATTATCCAATAAGACGAATGACAGTTGTAGTCTATAACTCCCTGTCAAGAAAAGCGATGAACTATGTTCAAACCTTAATGCCTCGATCTCAGAAGATCATGGCTGTAACACCCCGTGTTTTGGGAAGTCAAAGTCAAGGAAGAAAAGATTGCTAATTGTGATCTGTCTCTCTTTGCTTAATTATCGAGCGTACTTCTTGACTTGTAATCAAGAATGCATTTTAATCGCTTTAGTTGTATTATGTGGAGTACATGTTAATAAATCGCTATTTAATCGTATTTTAATCGCTAATCGACCTATCGCTATCGCATCGCAACCCGAATTATGCGTTCTGGATATTGTTTTACGTGTGTATGCTACTTATGTGTTACTTGTGCATGTTCACTTATGTTTTGTGGTGATTAATCGAAACGCAATCGCAACTCTATCGCAACGCAATTTCATCGCAAACTCGAGATTCACGGTTTATATTTAGGATGATTGTATGTTAGATATAGTGTTAATAAATCCATAGCATCGCCCAAACGCATCGCAACGCTTAACGCGCAAAATGAAAATACGAAAACCAACCCACCGAAGCCACTCGATCGAACGACCACTCGATCGAATGGCCATCCGATCGGATGGCCATCTGATCGGATAGTCATCTAATCCGTGGTCTGCACGCACCTTTTTCCTCTTTTGGAAACCCTATAAATACCCTGTCACATCAACTTTCACTGATGTGACAGCACTCCCTCCGATCAGCCCGCTCAAGCTCACTTTTCTCTCGATTTCTCCCGATTCTTGTAAGTTTCTACCCCGAATCTTGTACTTCTATGATCTACACGCATTTCTCCATCTTTTTCACCGTTAAATCTTCACTTTCAACCGTGAAATCGGTGGATTTGAGGTGTTCTAGGCTGATGTCATCATGGAGTTCTTATGAACTTCAAGATTTGGCTTCATTCCACCAAGAACAACTTAGATTTGAAGGATTTCCACATGAGTTAACACTGTTTTCGCATAAATCTACACATTTTCGAGGTTAAAAGGATGGAAAGATGGTTTTATTACTTTCTTTCAACTTTTTTATACTCAATGCACTCAAAACCGGTAGAATCGGATCTAGTTCAGGCCTTCTACTCATTCTCTAGCGAAGCATCGGTTCCAGATCTGATTCCTACCGAAGAGACAACCGATTTCGGGTTGAACACGAACTAACATATCGAATAGTTGGACCGATCGGATTGGGGTGATTCTCGTCCGATCGGATAGCTTGGGCTTGGCAGAGTTCCCGTTGTTTAACACGTTGTCATACCGTCACGATCAAGCCGCAAACTTTCAAACTTCAAAAATTTCAAAACGAACAAGTCACTGAACGGACTGCCGTCCGATCGGATTGCCATCCGATCGAACGATGATCCAATCAGTTGACATTTACACCCTACATTTTAAATGGTAACCTCCACTCGGATAGCCATCCGAGCGGACGGCCAACCGACCGGATGACCGTCCGAACGGATGACCTGGATGGTAAGGATACTTCTCATTTTGGAGAATGCTACAACGAGAACTTCAAAGCCATCATACACAAACACATCCATCCCAAGCGAGTGGCGAACCGACTGAGAGGCCATCCGATCGGATGACCATCCGATCGGATTGCCATCCGTTCGGATCACTTCGTCACTTTAACGCTTGCATCGTTTTACGTGCCACTTGTCGCTTACGCTATCATTCTGTAACTAGGCTGACTCTCACTCTAGCGCTCCCTTCAATCCATCATCGCTGTGAGTATACTCGATCCCTTTTTGCTTAACGCACTTTTGGGTGTTACATACGTTACCTATATTCAAATCACAATCGACACACAACGCAAACACTATTTATACGCCGGCCATTATTGCATGTTATACGTGACTCGATGAATGCCTGTTTGTTATGTTTACACATTGATTGTTGTCTACCTGCCTTAGCAACGATAGTACTATAGTTTGGACTCAGCACCTGTTCACTCAGGGGTTGTTAAGGATATTACTCACGTGTTCGCAGTGGTGAACATGTGTTGCGCACTCGCTACTCACAGTCAAATCGCAGTCATTGGTATTGATACGATCTTTGTCGATAACTTACATGTTTCACATTATACGTTGTACATGCTGGTTATGCGTAAACCATTTCAAATTTTATTATACTATTAAACTTGTATGCTCACCTTTACACTATGTATATTGACTTTATTTTAACGTATGTGACAAGTGTTTGAGATGCTAGGATATTGCTTGCTTTCATGGAATCGAGTAGGAGAGTCTAGAAACAAAGACCATTTATTTATTTAAATCTGAGTTGTCGGAACATGTTATTCGTCTTTGAGATATCGATGTCTGTAATAACTGATTTTACTTGATGGGTTATGGTATGGGAGATAATGTTAATTATCCGGTAATTTAGTCGTTATGGAATTTCTCTTGGACAATCTGTTTCACTCAGTGCCGCGCCCCGATGTTTCCGCTATCGGTTGGGGTGTGACAATGGCTTATAAATTAAAACTGTCCTTGTGACAAGGTCTTTTGTGCCACTTTAATACCCAAAATGGTTTATGACTAGAATGAATTATGATGAAATTTGAATAAATCTGATTATTAAATTAACCAATATGGTCTATTTATACCATGGTTAATGAATCACCGAAAATGGTGACTCCATAATAAAATCACTAAACAAATTGTTGTAAATTGTTTTATAGAAATCGAACTTCACTATGGCCGACTCAGATGAAGTTAATAGTCATCCAAATGAGAGGAATGACAATACTAGAATGAATGTAACGGGTGCTGACCTGTAAGCAATGATAGACAATGCTGTAACGAAAGCTATAGACAGAATCTACAAAGAATCAGGTGCAACACGCACCAAGACTCAAACAGCAGCTCACACTAAGACCCCTTCCAAAACACATGTATCGAAGAAAGACGATTCTCAGCACTCGTCAAATCAGAAAAGTCAGCCATCAAATAAATTAGTTTTCAATCAAGAAACACGTATTAAAACTTGTTCTTATAAGTATTTCGTCTCATGTAAACCCAGAAACTTCACTGGCGAAAAGGGTGCCATTGATTGTATGGAATGGCTAGACGAAATAGAGACTGTAGTTGACATCAACGGGTGTGCTGAACAGGATATTGTAAAGTTCGTTTCTTGATCTTTCAAAGGTGAAGCGTTAGTTTGGTGGAAGGCACTACTACAGGCCTCGAGGAAAATCCCACTCTACAGTATGTCTTGGGACAAATTTGTTGATCTGATAAGAGATACTTTATGTCCACAACATGAAATAGAGAAAGTCGAAGATGATTTTCTAACTCTGGTTATGAAAATTTTAGATTGTCCATCGTATGTCACCAGCTTCAACTCCATGTCCCAAATGGTACCTTATTTGGTTACACCAGAGCCAAAACGTATTGCATGCTTTATTGGTGGATTGGCTCCAGAAGTGAAAGGTCATGTGAAAGCTTCAAGGCCTGCAACATACAGATCAGCAGTAGATTTGTCTTTGTCTATAACTTTGGATATCATCAGGAGTAGGGCTGCAAGAAATACTGATGATGGGAAGAGAAAGAGAGATGACGATAACACAAGGCATTTTGATAAGAAAAAGAAAGGTGATTTTGGGTTTAAGAAAGGTTCTGAGTTTAGGAAAAACTTGAATCAGTTGGGTGACAGACCCGTGTGCAAGAATTGTAGGAAGCGCCATCCAGGAAAGTGCACAATAGATCCACAGGCTAAACTCTGTGGAATTTGCAAAACAAAGGGTCATAAGACATTAGAGTGCAAAGATCTGAAAAACGCAACTTGCTACAATTGTAATGAAAAAGGGCACATCAAGACCAACTGCCCAAAATTTGTAAAGAAGTCGGAAGAGGCAAGGAAGACCAACGCTCGAGTATTCCAAATGAATGCAAGAGAGGCAGTACAGAATGATAATGTTATAACAGGTACTTTCCTCATAAACGATATTTATGCTAGAGTTTTATTTGATTCTGGCGCAGATAAGTCCTTTGTAGACAATAAATTTTGCAAACTGTTAAATCTGCCTGTTAGAACACTAGACATAAAATATGAGGTAGAATTGGCCGATGGTACCTTAGAGACTGCTTCAACAATTTTAGATGGATGTTTTATATCTATTAGGAACCACTCTTTTCCGTTGTCTTTGTTACCGATGAAGTTAGCAGGATTCGATATAGTATTTGGCATGGATTGGTTATCTTTTAACCAAGCTCAAATTGCATGTGATAAGAAACAAGTGGTTATCAAGACCCCTTATGGTGAATCACTTACAATTCAAGGAGATACGCAGTTTGGATTGCCTGATCAAGTAACTATGCTTAAGGCATCAAAGTGTTTGAAGAAGGGTTGCGTCATTTACATGGCATAGGTGAAGATAGATGAGCCAAAGCCCAAGATAGAAGATATTCCTGTTATTTCAGAATACTAAGACGTTTTCCCAGAAGAACTGCCTAGTCTACCTCCCGACAGACAAGTGGAATTCAGGATTGATATTATACCAGGAGCAGCTCCAGTCGCACGAGCTCCTTATCGTTTAGCACCGACCGAGATGAAAGAATTAAGGAACCAGTTGGATGATTTATTGGAGAAGGGTTTTATTCAACCTAGCTCGTCCCCTTGGGGAGCACCTATTCTATTTGTGAAGAAGAAAGATGGTTCAATGCATCTATGCATCGATTATCGCGAGCTGAACAAAGTTACAATCAAGAACCGATATCCATTGCCCAGGATCGATGATCTGTTCGATCAACTACAAGGGACAAGTTACTTCTCAAAGATCGATCTAAGGTTAGGATACCATCAGTTGAAGGTCAGGACGGAAGATGTACACAAGACCACATTCAGAACTCGATATGGTCACTACGAGTTCCTAGTGATGCCTTTCGGGCTCACTAATGCACCTGCAACATTCATGGATCTCATGAATCGTGTCTGCAAGCCGTATCTAGACAAGTTTGTCAATGTCTTTATTGATGACATACTCATTTATTCGAAAAGCCAAGCTGATCATGAAAAACATCTCTGGTGTATTCTTAAACTTCTGCAACAAAAGAAGCTCTACGCAAAGTTCTCTAAGTGTGAGTTCTGGCTCCGAGAAGTCCAATTTCTTGGACACGTGGTGAGTGAGCATGGTATCCAGGTGGATCCCGCTAAGATAGACGCGATTATGAATTGGCAAGCGCCTAAGACGCCCACTGAAATTCGCAGCTTCTTAGGTCTGGCAGGTTACTACAGGCGTTTCATCGAAAACTTTTCAAGAATTACTGCAACTTTAACCTCGTTAACTCGCAAGAATGTAAAGTTTGACTGGGGTCCCAAACAACAAGAATCCTTTGAGATTCTGAAGCAGAAATTAAGCAATGCTCCTGTGTTGACATTGCCAGAAGGGATTGAAGAATTTGTTGTTTATTGCGACGCATCGCACACGGATTTGGATTGTGTGCTTATGCAGAAAGGTAAGGTTATTTCCTATGCTTCACGTCAATTGAAAGCACACGAAAAGAATTACACCATCCATGATTTGGAATTGGGTGCCATTGTATTTGCACTCAAAATTAGGAGGCATTACCTATATGGAACCAAGTGTGTAATCTATTCAGATCATAAAAGCCTTCAACACTTGTTTAACCAGAAAGATCTTAATATGAGGCAACGTCGCTGGATGGAAACACTAAACGATTATGATTGTGAAATTCATTACCACCCAGGCAAAACTAACGTGGTCGCTGATGCACTAAGCAGAAAAGAAAGGGTAAAACCTATAAGGATCAATGCTAAAAGCATCGAATTAAGAAACAGCTTGAATGAAAGGTTGTTAGCTGCTTAGAAGGAAGCTATATTGGAAACTAACTTCCCGAATGAGAAGTTAGGCATAACTGCTGATCAATTATCTTATGGCAAGGATGGAATCCTTAGATTAAATGGTTGAATCTGGGTTCCAATCCATGGAGGACTTAGAGATGTGATCCTTCAGGAAGCTCATAGTTCAAAATATTCAGTTCATCCAGGCAGTGATAAGATGTACCAGGATCTAAAGGCAAATTATTGGTGGATAGGTTTGAAGAAATTCATAGCCACTTATGTGGCTAAATGTCTGACGTGTGCACAGGTTAAAGCCGAGCATCAAAGGCCGTCAGGTTTGCTGCAACAGCCTGAACTTCCCACTTGGAAGTGGGAAATGGTAACTATGGATTTCATCACCAAGTTACCAAGGACAAAACACGGGAATGATATGATATGGGTTATA
The DNA here is from genome assembly GCA_030545235.1 of Helianthus tuberosus. Lineage (NCBI taxonomy): Eukaryota > Viridiplantae > Streptophyta > Magnoliopsida > Asterales > Asteraceae > Helianthus > Helianthus tuberosus. The sequence goes on from CM060418.1 coordinate 194,653,368, forward strand.
GTCGACAGGCTGACCAAGTCAGCTCACTTCTTACCCATTAAAGAAACGCACAGCTCCTATAAACTAGCCCAGCTTTATGTGGATGAGATTGTATCTCTCCACGGAGTGCCAGTGTCTATTATCTCTGATAGGGATACTAGATACACATCTCACTTTTGGAAAAGCTTTCAGCAATCGCTAGGCACTCGTTTAAATTTCAGTACTGCTTATCATCCTCAGACGGATGGGCAAAGCGAGCGTACGATTCAAACACTTGAGGATATGCTCAGGGCTTACGTTATTGACTTGGGTGGAAGTTGGGATGACCATCTTCCTTTGATTGAATTTTCATACAACAATAGTTATCATTCAAGCATCCAAGCCGCGCCTTTTGAGGCCTTGTATGGAAGAAAATGCAGAACGCCAGTTTGTTGGGCAGAACTAGGAGAAACCCAACTATCAGGACCTAATATAGTCCTGGAAACGATGGACAAGATTGTTCAGATCCGTGATCGTCTGAAAGCTGCCAGGGATAGGCAGAAAAGCTATATAGATAAGAGGCGTAAACCTCTGAAATTCGAAGTAGGTGATAAAGTACTACTTAAAGTATCACCCTGGAAAGGAGTGATGAGATCTGGTAAAAAGGGAAAGTTAAGCCCAAGATATATCGGACCATTCAAGATTATCGAATGTGTCGGGACTGTAGCCTACAAGCTGAATTTACCAGAAGAGTTAAGTGGAATTCACAATGTGTTCCACATCTGCAATTTAAAGAAATGTCTAGCCGATGAATCGCTAGCAATGTCTCATAAGGACATGCAGATTGACGATGGTTTGAAGTTTGTTGAAAAACCCTTGTCGATCGAGGATTGACAGGTAAAGAAGCTTCGAAGAAAACATGTGCCAATTATAAAGGTAAAATGGGATGCCCGTCGAAGTCCAGAGTATACGTGGGAAGTTGAATCCACGATGCGACAGAAATACCCTCATTTGTTTCAGTAAATCTCGAGGTCGAGATTTCTTTTAAGGGGGTGAGGATGTAACACCTCGCAAAAATCATGACCAATGAAGAATAACACGTGTCATGAATCATAATCGAATAATAAAAGTTATTGTAAGAATACAAGAGTCATCATGCAATTCCTTGCCTCTGAATAACCATTTATCAAAAATTTGGACCATGTTACTACAAATGCATGTCCCTAAAATGACTAATCATGAATGATAAAAGTTGCATGGTCAAATATAAAAGTTCACAAAATTTTGTCTTTTGGTCAGAGCTTATGGACCGTAAAGAGGCCAGCTTACGGTCCGTAAGGAACTTAACTGGGCGATACAAATTTAAAAATGGTTACGGACCGTAAGGGCTTAGGCTTACGGTTCATAAGGACTGTATCTGGGCAGTAGAAATGGACAGCTGCGGGTTGTCATCTTCTACACCCCTTTTCTCGAAACAGCAGCATGTTGATGGTATTGTAATACCTCTAGGACACATGTATGCATCAGATTTCACCTGGGGACACCTGCATTGATCCTAGTTCATCCTCTAACACTATATATAGAGCTCATTTGAAACTTTCATGACTTGCTCACTTCAAAAATCAAACTTGAACTCTCTCAAGCTTCTTCTTTGGAGCATCCTAACTTGGAAGGAAGCTCTCTTAGTTGAAATTTTCGTGCTAAGGATCATTATAAGTGTTCTTAGCTTCTATAGTTAAGTTTTTATTAGCTTAATGACCGAAAGTCAAAGATATCGTAATTATACTTTGACTTTGTGTTTAATCACTAACGGTCCAGCCATTATTCGAATTGAAAGTGACTATGTGTTGGTAATTAAGTAGGTGATAATCCCTCAAAAGGGTACCTTCTAATTATCAAGTTATCTCAGTCAATTATCGGGTCAATGCAACTAGTCAAAAAGTCAAAATAGTCAATTTTTCAAAATATAATTAAAACTGATAATACAGAAGTTATGAAACATGTTTTGACACTTAAATAACTTGGTAAATATTATAAGAACGTGTTTAGACATGTTCAACCCGACATTTCTGAGTTTAGGCTCGGTTCGCAACCGAAAGTCGTAAAAGTAGACTTTTGCTTTGACTTTCAGTTCTGGCCCGAATTAGCTTAGTTTAGTTACGCCTTAGGGTTCCTTTGTGACCATATTATATGTTAGTATAACCCTCTGAGGTTATACTACATGGTCCCATAGAAATCTGAGTTATTCGCATGATTCCGTTAATATGCTTAAAATTGGCTGTTATGCCCTTATGTTATAAAAACGAGATTTTTTAAAATGTGAGAGGACAAAAAGCTTTATTACTGGTATATAAGTATGTCCAATAAATTTGACATCCGTTTCTGGTCTCCAACAAAAGGTATGCAAGATATCGTAAAATGAAACTTTTTGTTAATTAAATTCCATTTTTAGCATAAATCTTGTTTAAACCCAAATTTTGACACCAAACTCATTACCTACTGTTTTAATATTATTTTTAGGGATTTTTTGGAATTTTTGGTCAGATTTTATACTGACCATAACATAGAGTTCTTGTATAAATCGGTAAATAACGATAATACCCTTTTTGTTTATAAAATGAGTTTAACGTGTGATTTGCATACCAAACCTTTTCCTACTGATGTCATATGTTAAATAAAATATTTTTAACATTAAAGACTGTTCAAAACTTCATAATTTTATAAACATCTTGAATATCGTCAATTACCGACCTTTACGATAATTAGGTGCATAGTATGGTTTAAAACCATATTTAACACCTAAGACTTGTTACCTACTTATTTAAAAAATAATTTTTATATTTTGACAATAAGTATAAGTCTTGAACTCAGACTTCCAAATTTGACCCTAAAAGCATTTGTGAAATGACCAAAATGCCCCTACGGTGCATAGTTTGGCCATAAATGATAAACCTCACATATGTATGATATCTTACTGATGTAACTTGATAAAATAAATATTTTTACTGAATGTTTTAGACCAGAACCTCAGTTTTCTATTAAACCTCTTCTATAAACTTTAAAATGACCAAAATACCCTTACGAGGCTTAAATTGGTTTTAAATTCGTTTTGGGCATAACTGTTGATACCCTACTGATATCATATCATATTTAAAGCATATTAACTTGTGAAACTTGTACATGACTCATTTGGTTACCCGTTATGTATATACGCGTTCGGTACGGTTTATGTGACTAGTTTGCATAAATTAACCGAAACGGGTCAAACCTTATCATTTTTAATTCAAAATCCAGAATGTATTTAGTTTACCCATTTTATACAAGTCTCGACACTTGTCGGGTCTAAATTACCTTCCAATCCGGTCACCGCTTAATCATGCGTTTTGTACCGTAAACCTTTCTTTAAACTAACCGGTCTAATTTTATAATTTAAATAAGACCCGTTAGGAAATCTAATAGGATATTAAAACATTCATTCCAGATTAGGAGCCCAGTAAAAGCTACCTACACATGCTGAATAGAATATACGGCTGAGAATACAAATTTTATATTTTTAACTTATTTTCCCTTATACGGGCTTGGGATACGGTAAAATATTACCGCTTGGTCGGGTGTAGAAACATTTTTCTCGAAGATGGTTAAATGACAAAAAATCCCGTTGTTAATCAGTATTGCTTGATAACAAATAACATTTGGGATTAACGACCGTGTCTTGGAAATCCTCGGCTCATTTAAAGAATTGTAAATGGCCACGACTTAAGCACGGGGTGTAGGCATAACACCTGTCCGTTGCGTATATAAAAGATATACTCATTTTGCTGGGGGTGACCCGCCGTGAGTTTTTGTTTAATCTTGATTCGGTTTATTTAATACCGGCCCTAAATGTTGGACAAACATGAAAATCTGATAAAAGATTGTTGTTAATATAATTGTCCCAAGTTATAAAAACATTTGTGTCTTGTGCATTTAAATCAATTTAATAAACACTTTTGAAAAGAGTCAGTTAATTGTATTTACTAGTGTAAACTGACGTATTTTCAAAAAGATTAAGTGGCAGGTACGTATCATAATTTGCTAGGAGCTTTGGGCGTTAATTAGAGAATCTTGCAAGTTCTGAACGCTTAAAGTCTGTTGAACAATATTTTATATTTCTGTTTTAGATCTGCCTGTGGATCCTCACACAACCGTTTGTATAATATTTATTAATACTTTGCATTTCAGTTTGTATTAATATTTTCTATCAAGACTTCCGCTGTGTAATTAAACTATGTATATTTAACTAAGATGATATCAACTACGTCACGACACTCCCCACTGGGCCCACCAGTAATACGTGGAAATATCAGGGTGTGACATTACGGCAGTCAGCCATAAGTTACGGCTGAACAACAACTTGACCAGAAACTGCCCGCCGTAGTTTACAGCCAGCATGTCGTAGCTTACGGCCGGGACTCAGACTGAAATGCGAAACTTTACTTGTGAAGGTATAAAAGGCAATTTTTAAAACCCTAGTTATTCATTCAGCTTTGGGGACGAATTTTGGGTATCAAGGATCATTCTTTGGATGATTTTCTCACCTATTCCATCATAATTTCCACCGAAACGAAGATCTCGAAGATGATTTCAACCATGAATCAAGCTTTTGAAGACCGAACACCAACATGAGCGGCTAATTCCTTTGTGGTTTCCTCCGAGTGGATGATTGTTTTTTGTTTTTATTTGTAATTGACATTGGCAATCTAAGCATTCGATGCTTTTTGCTTAGTGATTTATTAATTTGATTGTAAACAATTGATTTCATTTAAAACCTAGTTTTGATTCTTTCAATTCCCGAGAGTTCTAGTAATTGGGATATATTAGATAGGGATTGGGTTTGGTAATCTTCAATTGATAATCGTGTGATAACCTTTCTTTGTTTTGCAATCAAAGTACTTAGTCCTCGTTTATCACAATCAGCTAATTAATTATTTTAATCATGTCTATGTGAATTTCTCAATTAAAACTAATCACTTGAATCCACTTTGAATCTGGAACCTGGAGGAATCACCTTTTCTCCAACTGTTTACAACTCGTAATTTAGTTAAAACTTTCAAACACTTGATTTTACATTTTTGCAATTAAAATCTTAATACTTAATCAACAAACACTTTCCACCATACTCCTCTGGTTCGACGTTTGGGCAACCTTCAAGGTTTAGTGAACCTAGTTCACTTGTGAGAATATGTTCGAGTTGAGAATGTATAATTGTTACACAAATATAATTGTATTTTCTTATAGATATAAGTGCTAAAAATATTTATTTTTAACATCATGAATACGTTGATGTACATGTACGGTGTCTTTGTGGGAGTACACTTCAACAAGTGTATTTGAGTACATTACTTTGTACTTGAGTCTTTTATACGTACACATATAACGTATATGTACTTGTATTTGCGTGTTCTATACGTGTACGTATACCGTATATGTACGTGTAGTTATATCGTATTATACGTGTAGGTATACAGTATTTATACGTGTAGGTACACCGTATTTATACATGTAGGTACACCGTATTATACGTGTGGGTATATCGTATTTATACGTGTACATGTACATTCTTTGTATTTAAAATGTATTTTTACAATATATATTTTTATATAATTATACATGTATTTTCTTTGGGCCTAGCCCACATTATTGTGTTATTGGGCTTAACCCAAGTTCTATTGTAATTGGGCCTAGCCCAAGTCTTATGTTATTAGGCCTAGCTCATATTCTTATTGTATTTGGGCCTAGTCCAAGTTCTATATTATAAATGGGCTTCCATAAGTGTTTTGTTGAAATGGGTCATGCCCATGTATTTAGGAGATTGAGCCTAGCCAAAGATTTATTATACAAGCCCAATATTAAATTTATAAGCCCATTTTTTTGTGTTCTTTGTATTTTTTTTTTTTTTTTTTTTTGTGAACTTTTACTAAGTATGGTATAATCAAATAAACATACTAGTAAACTTGTGTAATTTTACTTAGTGTTGTTTACATATTAAACTTTCTGGTTTTTGTTGTCATTAATATATATTTGTTAAGTGTCTAAAAATATATTATTTTTAGATGCGTCGTTGTAGTTGTTTAATATTTATAACTTTGTGTCGAAGGTTGGCCAAATGCCGTAGTAACCTCTCGCGGTGTCGATGTGTCCGTTGTCCGCGTTTTGTTTTATGGCATCACATAGATGTGCGTTTTATGTGTTCACGAAGGTTCGTGATCGTCGTCATGCTTGTGAATATTTACGAAGTTTTCGGGTATGGTGTATGTGTATATTTTCATATGTAATATATTTAGTATTTTGATACATATTCCTAACACTAATAGATACACATAACATACAAGTAATATACACCAAATAAAGTATTTAAACTATATAATTTTTACCAAAAATTATATTTACATGCACTTATTATTGTTACCCATTTATTTCGTAAATATATATATATATATATGTGTGTGTGTGTGTGTGTTTATATAAATACTTAGATGTTTAGGGCTTAACCATTTTCATTATAACTTCCTTAATGACAATTAAGGTTACTAATCGCGTTTAACCCTCTTAATCACCCCGCTAATCTTAATTTAATCGCGATTAGATTTTTAGAAAATTTCGCCATTGTTTCCCCAAAACTATGGCGTTTTCCCACGTTTTCAAAACGCGTTTAAACCAATTTTCACTTTCCAATGATCATCAACTTACTAATTCCATAAAAATACACTTTTCAAGTGGCTAACCCTACAACTTTTCTTCATTTTCTCATGAGTTTCATACATTAACTTTCTAAAAACAATTTCTAGACTTTTATGTGTTAAAAAGTTAAGACTTTTTATGTGTGATTTTCATAACCATTTATTAAATCACTTATTTTATTTAAAAACCAAGCTTATTAGTTCTTAAACATCAAGTTTAGACCATTAAAGTCCTTAATCTTTCAAGAAAGAAACATATATATGTAAAGCTCATGAACATAATGATGATGATCTTTCATGATTTAAACATCTAGTTGTTTAAATCATATTTTTAAGTTTAATATAACAAGATCATCACTTATATAAGTTACTACACTAAATAAACAACATGATCATCATAAATCCCATGACTAATAAACCTTCTTTAACCAAATCAAATGATCATACAACTTATTCAACATTAATAAACATAATAATCACATAATACTTCATATTTAATAAGTTGTTAAGATGTGTTAGGGTCTTTAAGTTAGATTTTTCTTAATCTTCAAGATGATCAACAAGTACTTTTATAATCTACACTTAATAATAAGCTTAAAAATGGTAAGAAAGGGGCTTACAGCTTTGTACAAGATTAGAATGAAGATTAAGAAGAGGTTAAGCTCCAAATAAAGCCCTAATGATGCTCCATGCTTTAACTAGGCTTAGATGATCTTGTAGAGGCTTGATTAAGGTGAAATTATGGTGATTTAGGAATGAAAATGGTGGGTTTATTTGGTGTTCTTGGAACCATGGATGTAGAGAAGAAAGTAGGGGGTTTTGGCTGCAATTTTGGTGATAAGAAATATGATGGAAAGATGTGGTGAGGTATAATAATAATTCAAGATCTTTCCAAAATCTACAAATAAAATCTTGCAAACCATACTCCTTTATCCATTTGTTTGAAGTTGTAGGTTAATGGGGTGGGCCCCATGTTGACCGAATTGGGGGGTGGGGTATAGGTTTATTTTTTTATTTTTTTTATAAAAGTTATATAATATAAGTTGTGAATTATAAAAGTGTTTAGGGGTTTAGGGGGTTTAAGGAAGTTCTTGCACCATTAGCATTACGGCAATATTTTTGACGCCAAAATATGGCTTACTAGTTCGCTAGAATGTTAGTTTAGGTGTTAGAGTGGTAAAAATACCACTCACTAGTTTGTCGGCGCAATTTCGGCAAAGTTGTGAACGTTGCGCCTTAGTACCGGAAACTTGTGTTTCGGATATCTAATTGATATCCCCAAGCTTATTTAGGGTGTATTATATTATTTTCAAGTCCTACGGACATTAAAATGCTGGATTTTAGTGTCGCGGACATTTTATTTTGGTTATAATTTGGCGCGGAACGGACAAAGTTTAGTGATGTGCATTTACATAAAGTTAAGGTGTTTAGTGTCCTTAATTAGGGATTTTTATTTTTATTTCATCTATAAAGTGCGTTCATGCCCTTCTTAGCTCGTTCCGACAATTTTCGGAACTTGCTGGCATGAATAGTGTGTTCAGGTGAATAGTGTTTTCAGCATTTTGCCAACATATTAGGACATAGTTTGCAGTTTTCTCGCGACATGGCGATTTTATTAATATGGTTTAACATATTTACCCATTTCCTATGATTGCTAGACTTTTCACGACCTAATCATGCAATAATTATCGTAATGAGCGAAATTAAATGTTTAATCAAGCGTTTAAGTTGTACGGAATTGCCATTATTTTTGCCGGTTGTCACACATCTGAACCACCACCGCAATCCACCCAAACTACTACTACTCAAGTTCCACCAATTCCACCGCCACTGTTTACTAACTTGGACAACTTTCCACCCTCACCAAATCAGCCAACAACTTGTCAAAATCCACCTTTCACCCAAGCATCTACTGCTCAGTACTATTCACCGTATGTGAGGATAATATCTGATGAAAACATCATTCCGCCTAACCAAAGTCAACCTGTTAACTCGTCAACCATATCTTCCCTACTAAACCAACCTTCACAGTATCAGTCATCTCAACAACAACGCTTCTCTTTCAGAGCTTCGATGTTTGACCAAAAGGATGGTTCGAGGGAATTTGGAGATGGGTATGATGAATACGATAGTTATGTGGGGAATCAAGGTGATAGAAAAGTGATGAATACAGGGAATTTGGAGAGGTATAACACGGGGTTTGGATTTGCAGAAAGAGAGAACCAGGATACATCTGGGTATCAACAACACGGTCATCCACCTGATCCGGTTAACCAGCAACCAGTTAGTGCAAGACCTATAAACGTTCCAATACCACCACCGGTACAGTAAATGCCGGCTCAACAAAGACCACTCCCGAGAAACCTAATTCCACCGGTTAACTAATACAAGGGCATTCCTAGAAGATATGATCGAGGACCGGTGCAGGGGGGTCGAAAGCCATTTCAAACCCGCGATTTCTAACAACCCATCACCGGTGGTAATACCTCAACTACGAGGTCGTTCATTTGAGGTTAGAGCACAATCTATCCAGAGTTTACCAAAGTATCACGGTTTGGGGACTAAAGAACCGTATTTGCACATCGCTGCTTATGATGCTCGTTACAATACTATTGGGGGTCAAGGATTTACATTGGATGACGTGAAATTGGTGTTATTCCAATTCACTCTAGAGGATAAGGCACAACAACGGTTCCACTCTTTACCATCTGCCTCCATCTTCATATGGCCCGAAATGCAATAGTTATTTCTGGATGAGTTCTACACTCCTCAGAGGATAAGCGATGCTCGGAAGGATATTAGGAATTTTCAACAACAAACGAGAGAGCTATTTCATGAAGCATTCAATCGATTCAAGATGTTGTTGAAGAATTTCCCACATCATGGTGTACAAATGTGGGAATTACTTAACGCCTTTCATGAAGGTTTAACACCGAAAGATGCACGTGATCTTAGTTCAATATCAAATGGTTGGGATTACTTAGAAAAGATAGCGAGTACTTCAAAGAGAAAGGCTCAATCTTCAAGAAGATCTCGGCATTCAGTGGTAAGAGCAATGGATAACACACCTGAGGTTGGGGGGGACAAATGCCTATGTGTGGGCATTGTGGAGATTTAGGGCACATAGCTGACCAGTGCCCCAGTATTGTGGGTGTGTTCGATGATGTGAACTTTGTGCAAGGAAGTGGAAATGGTGGTAGGAATTTCAACATGAACTCTAATACCTACCACCCAAGGCTCAGAAATCATCCTAATCTCAGTTATGGGAATGCGGACAATCAGATCAATTCAGGATTTCAGGGCAACAATCAAATTGGAGGGCAAAGGAACTTTAATCAATCTCGTTACCAAAACAACTATCAAGGGGGTAACACTGGGGGACATCAAGGAAACTACCAGAATAAACAAGGTGGATCATCTGGATCTCCTAATGTTACTGGCAATAGTGAGATCATGGGAATGCTAAAAGCCATGCAGCAAGAGATGCAGAAGAGAAATCAGTTGGATGGAGAAGACAAAAGGATGAGATTCGTGACAAGGTCATCCAATCCCTGACAACACAAATGGGACAGCTAGCTAGTGAGGTAGCTAATCTGAGGCAAGAGAATGGGAAGTTGCCGAGTGACACTCAAACCAACCCTAAGAATGCGAAGAACATATCAATCAATGGGGTAAGTATCATTCCCAAGATTAAATGTAATGATAATTGTTTGACTGTTTCTCATGTGATTGTAGGAATACGTGTAGCGAATGAGGAAGGAAATGGAAGTGATTCAGGGGAACCAGTCATTCCAATCTAAGTTTGGAAATTCAGGATCCACAGAGCACTGTTGGATTATGGAGCGGGAATGAGTGTACTTCCAGGTAGCCTGTATGACTAGCATGGCGATGTTTGCTAATGCGAGTTGGAAACAACCCCGGGAGGTTGTGACAAACGTGATGATCCAACTGGGCGAATTTTACTACCTGGTGGATTTTATGGTATTTAACTACGCATCATCGAGTACATACGAGCAACCATTGGTAGTTTTGGTCCGCCCATTTTTGCATACAGCTAATGCCCAAATCGATTGCAGAAAGGGATTAGTCACTATGAGCTATGAGAATCGTAAGTTATATTTTAATGTGTTTTCAAAATCCATTACTTACGATATTGTTGATGATTTGTGTTATACAGTTGCTATTAATGAATATGTTTCACGTGTGAGCAAAGACACGCTAGATGAGAATGGTGTTGAGCTTTACAAGTCTAAGGTTGAGAATAATGGAGATCAGGTGAAAAGGGCGAATGTGAGAAGGCAAGTAGAAGAAGGAAAACCACCCGATGGTAGGACTGAATGGGGCAATGAAGCTAAATTTGACCCCAATTGGCGTGAAGCTGCAAACCTCTCGAGCAACTGGATGGAAATGTATGTAGAGAAGTGGGGAGGCAAGCATTCATCGTATCTACATTGCTCGTCATGCTCGATTTTTTAACACAATTTCTCATTACAACAAGCAATCTCTTCGATTCCCCTTTCATCTCCAAATTCCAGCCCCTACATATCCTTTTCCGACTCTGCATTTCCTCTTGATACTCCACTTGACAATCTACAACTTCTTACTGAACCAAACGCACCTCCTATCTCCATATCAAGCCTCACTCCTCCACCCTCTCCTACAGCTACATCGTCCCCATCGTCTTCCAACAATTCTTCATCCTCTCCTAGAACTCCTCATCGACAACGTCCTTCTAATCTTTGGCCAAATCCCAAATCCCAAACCCCGGGTCCCTAAAGTCTATCGCCAACATGGCTTTCCACATCTCTCCATGTTAAACCTACTTCGTTCACCGTTGCTAACCAACATCCGGAGTGGCGTCAGGCCATGGCCGAGAAATTTTAAGCACTTGTCAAAAATGATACATGAACTTTGATTCCATATATCCCTAACACTAATGTTATTGATTGTAAGTGGGTGTACATAATTAAAAGTGATCAACATGGCGCTATTACAAGATACAAAACTCACTATGTTGCTAAAGACTTTTGTAAACAACCATAAATTGATGCCAATTCAACATTTAGTCCAGTTGTCAAGGCTACCACTATACGGATGATCCTCTCTCTTTATGTTACAGAGTAGTGGCCTCTTAGACAACTTGATGTTCAAAATGCCTTCTTTCATGGAAACCTCACTGAAATTGTTTACTTTCGATAGCCATAAGATTTCACTGATCTGAAACATCCAGATATATGTGTCTCTTGCGTAAAGCCTTCTATGGTCTTAAAAAGGCATCACGCACTATGTTTCATCTCCTCTTCGAGGTTTTATGCAAACTTGGCTTTCAGTGTTCCAAGACAGACCCTTCTTTATTAACTTACAAACGGAACACCACAATTCTCTACGTTTTGATCTACTTACGTCGATGACCCCATATCATTGTTACCTGCAGTAATACACTTGCTATTAACCGTGTCATACTACTCCTTAGTCATCCTTTTGTTGTCAAAGATCTTGGCTCGCTTGACTACTTTCTCGGCCTTGAATTGGTGCCTTAAGGAAAGAAGATTTTGATTTCGCGAAAGAAATACATTTTGGATATTCTTCATCGACATACCTTTGCTGAATGCAAGTCGGTTTGCTCTCCAATGAGCTCATCACCACAAATATCTCTTGGGTATAGCCCATTCTTGCTTAATCTTAACAAATATCATCAATAAAGTTTGCAATATATGCATACCATACCCCCACCGAAAACCACTGGTCCGCTGCCAAATGCATTCTTCGATATCTTAATGGCATACTTGATCATGGCTTACCCATTCGACATGACTTTCTTCGTCTATAAGCCTTTAGTGATACTCACAGGCAAAACTCGACACTATAGGTCTTTCCAGATGCTGACTGTGCTGGTTGTCCAGATGACCATCGATCCACGAGGGATTCACCATATACATGGGCTCTAATCTCATCTCCTTGATCGCATGAAAACAAAAACGGTTTCTCGGTCATCCATAGATAGGCTTGTAAACGTTCAATCAATTGGAAATGAGCATGTTCATGAACTGTTCATGAACGCTTACCAAACGAGATTTCTTGTTCGTGTTCATTCGTTAACGAAATGAATGTGTTCATGAACTATTCTCGAATACTTACCACAAAACGCGAATGAACTCAAATAAATGCTCATGATCATAAATGAACACAAACGACATTTATAAACAAACACAAATGAATAAACACGAATATATATTTATTTTAGAAAAAAAAATCTGCATGTTTCATCACAAAGATTACAAAGAATCCACCAAATAAATAAATAAGCACTTAACCTAAATATCCAAACACAGCTGACATAATATTTAGAAACATGGTTAACACAAACTGAAATTGAAATGGACAAATGAGGGATGTTAGAGGAGACATTTAGTTTAACTAGTGTTTCAAACTTTAAAAAACTAAAAACAATAAAACAAAAATACAACATATAAAACCTTTTAAATGAACACAAACAAATGAACATAAATGAACACATTACCAAACGTTCACGAACATAAACGAACAAATGCAAACTTTATTCATGTTTTCGTTTAACTTAATGAACGAAATGTTTTATTTGTGTTCGTTTATTTATTAAACGAACTAACTGCTGAATGATTCACGAACTATTCATTGAACGTTCGAGTCGTTTACAACCCAATCCACAGAGTCTGAATACAAAGCTCTAGCTAACAACGTAGCTAAGCTGACTTGGTTAGAAGTCCTATTGAAAGAACTTGGAAGAAACACAACTTATGCTCTAACCCTCTGGTGTGATAACCTTGGCACTACATATATATCCAAGAATACTGTATTTCATGCTAGAACAAAGCATGTTAAAGTTGACTTTCATTTCGTACGAGGAAAGGGTGCACAAGGAAAATTGAATATCCAATTCACATCTATAGAGAAGATCATATTGCGAACATCTTTACAAAGCCTCTACCTACTCATAGATTTACATTTTTACGATTCAAGACACAGGTCATTCGAAGTCTTAGCTTTCGGGAGAATATTAGACAAGAAAGTAATTATGGATAATTAGAGGCTCATTATGTAAATATTAGAGGTAGTATTGTGTAAATATAAGTTCAATAAATACCATGGTTTTAAAAATCTGACTAGCCTTCGATTAGTCGCCGATTAATCGCTTGTCACAGGTTTACCGAGTAATTTAATCTAATCGGTCAATTAATTAGTAGGCGGTCACCAATGGTCAAATCCAGTCCTAATTGACCAAAAATCGGTGGTAGTCTAGCGATTCCGGCCAAATTTAGGCGACCAAAACCCTCGACCAAAACCTGTAAATTCTGGCAATGGATCATGTCTACTTAAAAATATGAGTAGATTAAGGTGTTAAAACATGTCTACTTAAAAAATACATAAAAAATGTATGTATATACATATAAACTTAAAATTACATATAGAATCTCAATCCGATTAATCAATAGTCGGTACCTCACCGGCCGACTAGTGCCTACTGCCTAGCGATTCTTACAACCTTATAAATACTCATCTCTTGTTTACAATTACATTATTCTCTCGAGGTGTGGGTTTAAATAGTGTAAGATCATGCACAAAAGAAGTATATTATTTGCTTTAAAAAAAAATCAAATATTGTGTAAGATCATGCACAAAAGTATTTAGAAGTATATTATTTGGTTTAAAAAAATCAAATATTAAAATGATATCAAAACATTAATTGGACCACCATCCTTAGATTTCCTAATTTTCTGCTCTCCACCACATATTCATTGAATTTCGCTGGCCAAAAAAAAAAAAACATATTCATTGATTTGATTTGACCCCCTATCATCCGTCGTCTTCACTTCATAAACATCAACGACAACTATTTGATTAAATGCATTGAAAGAAAGGAAAAAACCATGTCCATACGATATTTTGGCAAGATCCAAAATCATGTGTGGCTAAAAACAACACACGATCGAGGGATGGGTGGTCAAATCAATGTTCATTTTCTGGATCTCCATGAACTCTATTTTACTAACAAAATAAAGAAGGGGGGAAACAAATCTAACTGTTTGGTTGCAGTTCCTAGTTTGAAACGGTCAGCATAAGTTTGGAGGTGCGATCGAAGGGTTTTATCTTATTTTTAAGGGGTGCGATTAAGATTTTTGCCTAAATAATATAACTTTTTTAAGAGGGTGGCCGCCCTCCCGAGCCATAGCAGTATGTCCGCCACTACTTAGACCATGCGTAGTCATAAAGCCCCATAGGGGGCGTTATGCGACAAGTGGCGAAACGCGTAAGAGAGAGGCTTTATGAGGCTTTATATTACAAGAGGGTGTAGTGGTAAGGGGGTTATATAACCCCTTCAATTATATATACATATGGCTCTACTGATATTTAAAGAGAGACATGTCGTCCTCAATGGCTCGGTATCTCTCATGCGGATAGAACATAATTATATAGATTTGCTTAAGATTTCATATAATTAATATAATAATCTATGGAAACAAAACTTAGAGAATATGTGGATCATAATTGATCTTACTAATTAATAGTTTGGCATGAATATGATTGTTGATGAACAGATACATAAATCATAAAGTAGAGTTAACAAAGCTGAACCTTTTTATTCTTGTGAAAAGGTTCATGAACCTTGGGCCGGTTTATATATAGAGAGAGTTCATTATTAAAGTTCATAGTGTATCTGTTGGTGGACCATTGAACTATATACTGTTTCCTGTAAATATTTACAAAGGATGATCCTTTCAAACATTAATGTGAACTTGTTCAGGAAACTCGGCCCGGTTTCTAGAAAGAGTTTAATATTAATTTTATACAGAAAATAAAGGGAACTTAATAAAGTTATGCAACTACACTAATTTTATTAAAAGAAAAAAACATAAATCTTAAATGTCTTCCAAAAAAAATATTTTTTGAATATGTTTTTCTAACTTTTTTTATTACGGAAAGTCTAGCAAAGCCCGGCCTAGAAAGGCCACCCACGCGCGTAACCGTAGACGACGTCGGTGACCCAACCCCTCACCAATTACATAGGAAACTCACCGCCCGAAGACCTACTATGATAAAACCATTGACTCACGCATTATATTATGTCACAATCGAGACTCTAACCGACGAACTTCCCTAAAAAATCACCTAGATACCGCTGGAGCACGGTCCCTTTTGTATGTTTGTCTAACTTTTGTTATAATAGGTTTAAAATTCTCGAAAATCACATAAATAATCTCTTTAACAGATGTTATTCATACAAAGTACTATTTTGAAAAGGGGAAGAAGTAGCTTTTGACTAATTGACTTCACGTTTTACATCATATTTTCCCTTTACATGTTTTTAAGTTGTATTGTATGAGCAATAAGATATATAAAATTCCTAAAAGACGAGTCATTGTAACAAGGTATGTGATTTGTTTCACATTAGCTGTATGGGATGTGGGTTTATATAATAAATGAGCTCTCCCACTCAACGAACTAGTCTTTTAAGTTGAGTTTTCTTGTTTGATACGTATGTAACTCGTGGATTGGAGGGGGTCAGTATAACCTATGCTTGTAGCCCGTCCCACTAAAACTGAAAAACTCAGGGGGCGTTTGGTTCGCGGAATGTTTTGGAATTGGAATTGGAATTTGTATAGGAATTAGAATTAGAAGGAATTGGATTTGGAATTTAAACATTCCAATTGGAATTGGAAATTGTTGAAATTGGAATCTCAATTCCATTTTTGTTGTATTTGGTTGACAATGGAATTGGAATTGGATTTGGCATGAATTCCTTCGAATTTTTGTCAGAGAAGTACATCTCCGATGCTCGTGGCTCTATGGTAAATTTCTTAGTAAACGGAACCCATTTTCATGCAAATTCTGCGGTTTCTGATAGTGATTCATAAGTAAGCATTGAAGCTCCATCATCAGATATGTAACATGATATTTTGTCAACAGGGTAGTCCATAGCTACGATCGATAAAACAGACAAGTTTAAAAATATATTATTATTTCGCATTGAATCGATTCGAGTCGAAATGAGTTGCGTCGAAACGGTTCGGATATAAACGGTACGGGTCGAATGGTTCACGTCTAAACACTTCGGGTCGAAATGGTTCGCGTAAAAGCGGACGGGTTGAAACGGCACGGGCGGAACGGTTCGAGTCGAAATGAGTTGCGTCGAAACGATACAGGTCGAACGGTTCACGTCTAAACACTTCGGGTCGAATTGATTCGCGTCGGAATGGTTCGAGTCGAAACTGTATGGGTCTTCGGTTCGAACGGTTCGGGTCGAATGAAACGGTACGGGTCGAAATGGTTCGGATCGAAACAGTACGGGTCGAAACCGTTCGAGTTGAAATTGTACGGGTCTTCGGGCGAAACGGTTCGGGTCGAATGAAATGGTACGGGTCAAAACGCTTCGGATCGAAACGTTCGGGTCAAAATAGTACGAATCGAAACGGTGCGGCGATCCAAGATTCCAATGAATTTTCATTAATTCCTTAACATATAGGAAGGATTTTGAATTCCTTTAGTTAAAGGAATTCGAAGGAATTCATGCCAAATTCCAATTCCATTGTCAACCAAATACATAAAGATTGGAATTGAGATTCCAATTCCATCAAATTCTGCGAACCAAACATCTTAAGAGATGGAATTTAGATTCCAATTGTCTTAAATTCCATTAAATTCCTGAGAACCAAACGCATCGTCAGTTACTCAAATCTGAAAGTAAAGCAAAAAAATCCAATAAATACGGCAAGTTGATGTGCACCACGATGTAATTGAAAGTAATGTCAGGAAACATGATTAAAGTAATATTTTCTTAAACTTGCCGTGGTCCACATCAACTTGCCGTGGTCCACATGATTAAAGTAATGTCAGGAAACATGTCAAAAAAATCCAATTTAATTGTCAAAATCAAGAAATGTCAGGAAACATGATTAAAGTAATATTTTCTTAAAGCAACACCGTAAAGAGAGTTGGTATGCTTCCATAAGATTCCAAGCGATGAACCGGTGAATTAATTATTATTTACTAGTTGTACATTACAGCAATAGCAGACAATGACATGTTAGATCGATCAGTAGATGGGGACACGTTGATGATTAAAAAACACTGGTTGTGAATGCAGTTTGAAGTTATCAATTTGAACTCTCATTCAGCTGGTGACTCGAACTTATCATAAGGTTCGTTTTGGTGTGGTTTGGATGCATAACAGATATGCCGACACAGGAGATCGCTTTAGAACCGTCGGGAGTCGCGGTTTCCGCTGAGTCGAGATACTTGACCCCACTTCGAGTTTATGCAAACGGAGATCCAACAATCAGATGTATGTCTTTCTTGCTGGTTTCATTTCTAGCTCTCACATTATTCTTCTTTATGGTTTCTTGTTTCTTTATTTTCTTTTGGTTTATATAGTTAGTTTTTTTGTTCATGTTTATAAGATGCATTTCCTCTAAACTACAGATTTGGAGCTGGGAGCGAACAAAATCGATATAAACCATCAGAATATACAGTATTTAGAGCTGGGAGTTGATAGAATTGACTTGAGTCATCAGAAAACACAGATCAAGATAGCATCCGCACTAAGGCTCTTAACTTTCCGGGAGCAACATGTTCTCGTTCAGTTTTGGTCACCTCAAGTGGTGGGGAAGCACCAGTTACTTACAACCTTAGATCAACCATTTGGTCTTGGGGTAATGGATGAAAGGCTTCTTACATATAGGCGGGAGACTGATCACAACTATTTTGTTACGGACAAGGATCATGAAGATGAGGAATGTAGTCCTGTGGCTCGAGTGTATAGACGGGGATTGCCAGAGTGGACACCAGATGTAACTAATTACTTGCAAAAATATTTGCCACAACAAGAGTGTGCGATTCGTTGCAATCTTCATGGATATTTGGCTTTACCAGTTTTTGATATGAGTACGGATTTATGTGTTGGTGTGCTTGAGCTCTTGACGTCGTCAAAGTATACGAGTTATGCTTATGAGGTTCAACGACTTTGTAACGCACTTCAGGTTTCCATCTTTCCTCGGTTTTGATGATAAACATATCTCATTCTTTTGTAGGATTTCCTCATTTGTAAACTGTTGTTTTGCAGATGGTAGGACTGAGAACACAGCAAGCATTCGATTGTTCTATGCTAAATGTGAGTCAGGTCTTTTGCAACAGTGACGGATCCAAAAAAAACTCACGTCATCATGTTTCAATCGTTGTTTTCGGATGACTATAAATAGATTTACATATTCACCAGCGTGTCATCAACGCGACAAAATTAAGTTAATAGATAATTTAATTTGAAGATTACAAATGTTATTAGAAACAACAAATTTACATTCTACAAATTTCCTCTACGAGTTGCATATTTTGGAAACAATTTACATCTTGAAACATTCTTGAGCAACCCTTTTTCTATGAAACTAATACAACAATTTGTTAGATATCAACGGCGGTGAACAAATCAGGAAACTGATAAAAGACGCAGCGACCTCTTTTGTTGATTGAATTTCACTTTCTGTTGACTGGTCAACTTGACCAACGATACCATGACAGTAACTACTGTTCATGGCATTGTACACGTCGCCGTAACAGACACAAAAACACAAAAATATGAGACCAAAAAAAAAACATGATTTGACGAATAGTCTAGTTAGACATATGTCCACGGGCTGCAACTAGTTTTACTTTAATTACTTTCAGAGGTGATGAGATATTATAACGCCTAGACATATGTCTATAATAATAGATTAGGGTTACTGTCTTAGCAAGCAAATGTAAATTAGGAAACCTATCAATTTACCCATATGATGTATTAGGGTCGGCTACCCTAGGCCGAAGCCTCCACGCAATATGCCCAACAATCTCCTGCTTGGAGGCTTCGATAAACTTCGGACCGCGCTCCATACGGTCTGGAATTTCTGTAATCTCGCCCTTCACTAGTTGTAGCTGCCTTCTCCGGTATTCCTCAAGGCCAGTTGAAGCTCCACTGAGCTCCAACTCTTCCATTGTCACGAGTTTTGTAATCATATCTGCTAGTCGGTGCTGTAAAACTCAACCAACTTGGAATCGGGAATCAGGGGTCCTCCATAGTGATTTCCACCAAGTAGGTAACCACGAATCGGAGTCGGTCAAACTCGGGCATGGCTCAGCGAAATCGGAAGAAATAGGCAGTACTCGTTAGCTCGGGCATGACTCAGCGGAATCAAAAGGACTCGGTCAAACTCAGGCATGACTCAGTCAAACTGGACAGAACCTCAAATTTGGGATTCAATTTCCCTAATTAAAGGTGAATTATCTTGGAAAATTAGGTTTTATTTGTGATTTCATATGAATTCCAAGCATATGAATCTCAATAATTAATGTTCTTTATTAGTTACCCTGTCTGAGTACTCCTCGCCTAGACTGAGTACTCGCAACTCCGCAAACGACCGGGTAGGGAGCACCTAGCGACTTCTACAACATTGCTGCTAGTAACTTGAAATCCTTCCCAAGTGACCCAATATATGCTCTCCTAGCTTGCTCCCACTGAAACAAGTCTTCCACTCTGACTTTTTCGTACTCCTTCCAAGATTCTTTAATCATTGTACCGGATTTCTTTACTCACTAAACTTTACAGGATCTCTTAGCCCCCCCGATTGTCTTACCTTTGCTAGATTCCCCGACCTTCTGAGTTCTACAAAAATCCCATGACCCTCTGATCTCTGCCAGATTTCTAATCCTCTGTAATAGCCGAGACGAAATTGAAACTACAACCCGCACCTTGCTTTTCTGTCCCTTTTGAATCGTTTGTTCTTTCTTGACCACTGAATCTACAAAGGTAATCTTTCTCTGCCCATACGCTCTATGGACCCAACTCTCATTTTCTTGAGTCCTGACATCTTCATACAGGGTGAACTCTGTTTATCTGCTTCATCTGGTTGTACCTCGACCATGTATAGAGAGACCTCTTCTCACCATGAGAAACAACCAAGTTTCCTTTGATACTTTGTACAATGTTTTTTGTTAAATCGGCGTATGCCTTGGAATGTTAGTGAGATGTGTTTTATGTACAGGTTCCTAATGAACGCAGGCAAAATGATTTCGATAAAATTTACGGGATTCTGAAAACGATGTGTGACATCCACAATCTACCTCTTGCTCAAACATGGGCCGTATCCCAACACACTAGTTTTCTTTCCCATGAACATGTTATAGAGAAGAGCTGTGGTAGTTTTGACACTAGATGTCTCGGGAAAGTCTGCATGTCAGGAGCCACTCTACCTTATCATGTTCGTGACCTGGGCATGTGGCCTTTCTTGAAAGCGTGTAGAGAACGACACCTGGACAGGTCCCGTGGTTTTGTTGGCAAGGCATTGTCATCCCACGGTTCATGTTTTTGTGGAGATGTAACCAGACTCAGTGAAGATGAGTACCCTTTGGTCCATAATGCACGCATGAACGGGCTGACCAGCTGCTTTGCAATCTTCTTGCATACTGTTGAAACCAATGACGACTATGTGTTAGAGTTCTTCCTACCACCAGACATCAAAGACATCGGACACGTACTGAACTTGGTGCAAACACTGAAGCAGAAAATTGAAATAGCTTCTGGATTTGAACTCGGTGACAGCTCAGATATACAAGTTGTTGGACCACCTACAGAAGTCGGTGAATCTTCAAGTTTAGACCCTCATACTATCCAAATATCATCCATCACAACAACAAATAACAACAAACTTGAGACAGTCACATCAGATTCAGAGTCAATAATGATAAATATAGCTAATATTACTGAGTCTTCTGCAAACGAATCGAATCAATGGCAATCAAAACAAATTTACCCTGATAACATCTTTAATGTAGTTGGTGCAAGAAAAAACAATGAAATGGTTTCCTATCCCAGTGTGAGTATTCAGAAAACGAGTGATAACATTACTGATGCTGGAGAAAAAAGTAACAGTTCAAAACAAGGCAGAAAGCGTAAAATAGACTCTCTTACAATGGAAGCAGTTGAAAAATATGTTGAAAAGCCAATAGATCAAGCAGCCAAGAGCCTTGGTGGTAAGTTCTCTTACTTGTTCAGGGTTTTTTGTAGTCATTTTATTTGTTATAATGATATTTGGTCTGATGTGTGTTCTCTTTTATTTCAGTCAGTCGGTCTACATTGAAGCGTTATTGTCGAGACCACGGTATGCCAAGTTGGCCATTGCCAAAGTACAGCAAAAAGAGTGTTCATACTACCGACTTAAAACCATCACCAAAAGCATGGACAAAGCAAAACTTGCAATGGCCTTCAAATACACGTTTTGGTTTAGCTTTTATTGTGTTCCTGATGGTAAGGGTTAAGAGGTGGAGAAATAAGAAATCATTGAGAAATTCATTGCGTAATGGTGATCACCCTACTGTGAGTGAGAGCACAGCAAAACCAAAACATACAATAAACAATATAATCCCGTATTCGCATGTTCATGCATCCCCAAAACAGACGGTGGCCAATATCTCAGATATAAAGATGGTGACAGTGAAGGCAACTTTTAAAGGAGATATGATAAAGTTCCAATTTCCTACTTCATCAGGCCTTTTAGAGCTAGAACATGAAGTAGCACGAAGGATTAAGTTAAAAAGTAGAAGGCCTCGTTTAAGATACAGGGATGAAGACAATGACCTGATAGTCCTTGCTTGTGATGCTGACGTACACTATCTTCTAGGATTTGCAGCTAATCACAGTACTATCAAATTAATTATTTTGGCCGATGATTGATTATAGAACTATGCTACTTCGGCAATGAGAGCGACAAAACAAATTGTCAATTTGTCATATGGACGTATCATGTGTATTTGAATTAGAATTATCATTTATGTATGCAGCAGCAGATTGTTATTCGTTTTACTTATATTTTAGTTACCAATGTAGTGCCTCCAAAATTGTTGGTAAAACAAATGGGATTTGGGTGTTCAGGTGAAACACAACCGGGCCACAATGCAACGTTAGATTGGAATGACTGATAGAACATGACTAGAAGATTCAGATTACCATGTGCATGTTTTGCCAAGATGTTTATAAACTTGTTTATTTGCCTACGATACGATAGATATTTCAGAGCAGATTTTTAACCAGCAACAAGCAGAAAAATATGTAAAAAATTAATCCTTATCATAGTTGTGTCATTTACTCATTTGTGCAACTTAAAGTCTTAAACTAAACTTTTGGTTTAGATGAAATCTTACCTTGTGACTTGTGTACATAATTGTATGGATGTTTTATGATAAGATGCGTGATGTAATGTACAGCTATGTAATAAATTCCATCTTTTCGATGCGAATATGTTTAGATGCGAATATGTTTAGATGCTCAGAATGTTTCAAGTGACACCATCCGTATGTTTATTTATTGCATGTAAAAATTTAGGTGACACATATTATATCAAGCTGTTAACTTTTATAGATACTATATATGTTAATTACATAGTCAACAAAGAATGAAAGACCAATGTTGGACAGAACTACACGGAAAATAATTTAGCCAAGAAACTGTTAATATTTCTAGCATCACTGGCAGATTTAATGAAATGGATGAAAATAGTTTGTGGTGGGTGTCTGCGTATGGATGCATGTATATAATCAATTAACGTGATTATGAGATAAACTGAATGTACCTAAATACATACAAGATTTTAGTTTAACTCAATTATCTGGGTCTTAAGTGCTTTTCAACAGGTTCATAGTAGTTAAAGGTAGTTTCCAATACAAGAGATCTGCATATACAAAAGGAAACAAATGGTTTGGTACAAGGAGGAGATTGTGAAAGCAGTTAATCAGAATACTCTTGCACTTGTCAACAAAAACTGAAAGTGTTTCAGCTGAACACATTAGTCCTCAGTTTAGTCTATAGCTCAAACCATGACCTTTAGTTTGAGTCAATCTGTTCATGTTATATTTATAACTATCTGGCTTTTTAATTGTTTTAACAAATTTATTTTGTTTATAAAAACCTAAACAAACGATTATATCACTGATCAGTGATCAGGTAAGTTGAAGACTTGAACCCAGGATCAGAGTTTACCCATTTCTCTAGATCCTCAGTTTAGTCTATAGCTCAAACCATGACCTTTAGTTTGAGTCAATCTGTTCATGTTATATTTATAACTATCTGGCTTTTTAATTGTGAAGCGGGTCTACAAAGCACGTTTTGACTTTTAAGATCGGACAGAAAAATGCAGGAAAGTTGAGTACTTAACTTACTATCGGGAAGTGTTTGTATGTTGACAAATATGCCGCTAAAAGACTACAATGGGGGTTAAATTCTTCAAAGATTCACATTTCCCCTCTTACAAATAACAGTCCTGAATTTCTCTATGTGGTTTAGCGGTTAACAAGTTTTCTTCGCAATGTGCCTCAACTGGCGGGTTTGCCTCACCTTACATTCTAAATCAAAGGTGAGAGGGGGTATTGTTCTTTTTTTGAGGTATTTATAGCTATGTTGTCGAAAGCGCACTCAGGTGCGTTTTAAATATGTCTAAAAACAGGCTACACTAGCCCTAAACAAGCCTGGAATCAACCTAAAAAAAACAGCCTAAACATGGGGTTCCAAAATCTGAAACTTTCATTGAAGTTGTGAGTTCCATATTCATGAGTTCCTCTAAAGCTGATACATGGATGATATATCTAAGTAACAATATGTGGGTGTTTGGCTTTCCTTTTTTTATCAACTTCTGACTTATTTTTGAAGGAAAAGGACTTTTAGAAGTGTTTGGCTTTCCGTTTTTCATGGCAAAAGTCCTTTTAAGTTTCCAGAAGTCAGGATTTCTGACTTTTTTTTTGCAAAAGTCCTTTTCAAGAAGTTGAAAAGAAGGAAAGCCAAACCCTATACTTGTAAATTAGAGAGGCAAAAATTTCAATATCAGATTTTAACCAAATTGCAGGAATCAACAAATGATCGGAAGAGAAAGAGACCTGGAAAACAGCAACGGCGACGAATTGTTCATCAGAAAGTTAGTGAAGATCTGTCATCTTGGATTGATTCCGACGAGGAGTAGATGAAAGCCCCTGGGAGGAGAAATGGGCATAATAAACCCTTGTTTTGTTGAAACAAATTTTCAAGCAAGGATCTTTGTTCAAGTTAGAATTTTGTTTAGAGTTAACTTCCGTTTTGTTTCTCTGGTTTGATCGTTTTAACGATTTTGCTTCAATGGTTTAAAAAATGTTAATTTCTTCCTGATCTATGTAGCTCATTTTCATTTTGTTCCCCGCCTTTAACTCTATCTATAATGTATGTTAACTCAGTGGGTAATCTAGTAATTTACTGATAAATGTAGGGTCATTTTAGTCTTTTACACATATTATATAAATAAATATAGAGTCAATTACAAAAATCGTCTTTTATGTTAACACTAAATTGTAAAATGTGTTCTTTGTCTTCAATAAGTATAAAAAACGTACTCGATGTTTGCAAATCCCTTCACATTATGTCCTTTATCACTAACTTAGTTATTTTTCATTGTTAATTCAGGGTAGATTGGTAATTTTACTCATTTATTTAAAATCTATTTAATAAATAAAACAAAAAAAAAGATTTGTGATATATTAAAAATACATAAACAGATAAATCAATTCCTCACCTCTCTCAACTCTCTTTCTTTCTCTCTCTCTTAACTCCATCTCTCTAGTTCTTGTTATCACCACCACCCACCTTACCACCACCACTACCACCCACCTGCCACCACCACCTAACCCCACCGGCCATCATCACCTTCCCCCACAGCAATCAACACCTCCCCCCTACTACGACCCACCTGTCGCCGCCATCTACCCAACACCGCCACCACCACAATAGCAAGGCAACATGTGAGTATCAAAACACAGGGACCAAAGTTGAAAAGAAACCATCAAACTCTTAAGCACAAACCAACCACCGCCTTCATCATCTCCGGTTATCCGACCAATTTTCCAGCGGAATTCCGATGAACCTGGAACTACCAAATCGCATCTTTTAACGCGTTTTTTTATGATAACACTTATCTCCAGCCCAAATTTTAACTGATATCTCGATTAAAATCCTTAAAAACGTTGAATTTTTGTGTTTATCCGATTACCTTATACTCCAAAAAATCCCAAATCCTATCCATATCAGTTATCCCCTAAATTGTGTATAAATGCATGATCTACGACTCAATACTAACTCGCCCCAAACAATTTCACTTTCCAATTCTCTATTCTCTTTCTCCTCATGTTTGTCGGATGACAAATGATGTGTGCAAGATGCAACATATAAATTACATCAAATGTGGCATAAAACTAACCCTTTTTTAGTACTAATGTTGGAAAAAGTGTGTTTTTTGTCTTCCTTTTGTATTTTCAGGATTAAATGAGCTCAAATGAACAAAAGAAGCAAAAATGCAGCCAAATCTAACAATAATACAAGAAAAGGAATAAATGTGGCATGCCCAAACCCTCGAAAGCATCTTCCCAAGCAAAAACAAGAGAACAGAAGGCTGAACACGCCCCGTGCTCAGTGAGCATGGGGGCGTGTCACACCCCCAAAATCCACACGCGGAGTACCACCGCTTGGAGGCGTGACTGACCAGGATCAAGCCACCAATCATATTGAACAATGTAATAGTAAATGTAATCCAACCAAACAATATGAAAGGTGTTCAAATCAAAAGTATAGTTTCAATGTTTAGCGGAAGAATAAATGTAAAACCCAGCATAAGTAATAAGTTTGTAATGTCATAAAAGGTTAACATGGCATCCACAATCCATATTCCACAACGACTGCGCCTCCCGTGCAAGCTCCATGTGTACCTACGGTTCTGCAAGGCATGTAACAGAGAGTCAACAACTAGTTGAGCGAGTTCACAGTTGGTTGTTCAGTTATCGTAATTGTATTGTAAACCATATGTTCGTTTAGTAACCCATATATCGTATGTACTTGAATCGCAGTCTCCTAGACATGTGTGCGAAGATTAGTGGGGGTTTCCCATGTTTTCTAGACTAGGTATATTTGTATCGCAGCCCACCCGGCATGTGTGCGAAGTTTAGAGTATGGTTCGCAGCCATTCCAGGCATGTGTGCGAAGATTAAAGTATGGTTCGCAGCCATTCCAGGCATGTGTGCGAAGATTAGTTCTATTATCGCAGCCATTCCCGGCGTGTGTG
Source organism: Helianthus tuberosus (assembly GCA_030545235.1). Taxonomy (NCBI): domain Eukaryota; kingdom Viridiplantae; phylum Streptophyta; class Magnoliopsida; order Asterales; family Asteraceae; genus Helianthus; species Helianthus tuberosus. The sequence continues at coordinate 194,680,177 of CM060418.1, forward strand.
CGAAGAGAAGTATATGTATCACTAGTCTAGCAGTATCTACCAATAACCTTCCTCTCCCGAGGCCTATGGTATGTAATTCCGATAACAATTTAAGCATAAGTAATCATCCAAACCCATTCCCAACCCCGGGAATCCCATGCCTTGGTAAGAGTGTGAACTCACCTTGGTTTGCTCGGTATGCTAATGTATGTGCTCACAAACAATCAGTCAAGTCCTAAAGTGCGCACGTACACAAAATCAGTTTATACTCACAAGGGTCGACTAACAATCAAGATCATCACGTACACGCAAGTAACAACCAACACATTGCATTTATCGGCTATACAAGTTCAAATTAGTCCAATGAATACGTTACACAACTGAAATCGTGCTCTTGTTTAACATTGAACATTCACAATCCGCGAAATCAGATTAGATCAACCATCTAACTGTTTTATACATCACTCCCTACCCATCCCTATACGAGACTCAACCATATCATCGGGTTCTATCAACATGCAAAAATTCTAGTTCTTAAGTATTACGTTTAACATTACAAGCATCATGCATCCGTTTACAAATGTTGGGTTGGTTGCTTACTGTCTTGGCGAAACACCCATGTGTTTCGTCGAGATTGGTCATGGCGAAACACTCATGCGTTTCGTCGAGACATGTGTTTCGTCGAGATCACAAGGGGTATCACTTTGTTACGTCGGTCTGTCAAGCAGTTATGCAATATCACAAAAACCCTAATCGCCGCTTAGCATGCAGAAGACATTCGATCACACAGAAATCAGTAGATCATCATTAACAGTCACACACAGCCGTTCATATCAAACAACCGATTCATGCACTCGTGTAAAACACTAACTCATTATCATCAACCTAAGTTTAGCACATGCTACTAATAAATATCACTGACAACATTAATTAGCTCCACATGTCCGCCATTTTTTATATTCAAAGTTGTAAACTCTATCAGCCATTAAACTTCCATCCCATTGGACCAATAGCTACCAAATTCATGCACATCAATGATACTCATATATACACTATATACCTGACAATGCACATGCACTAAAGACAATAATGGCCGCCCAAAACTATTGTTAACTCACACATGATTGGGCCGATTTATGTATAGTGGGCTGCCAAATCCATTCACTCCATATTAAAGAATTCACATAATCATACAATTTGTCAGAAGATCACATGCATATCATTCAATATTAATCATGCAATTACATTCAGCTAATGATCTATGTAATAATTCATATGTATGGCAGTTTGGTGATCCATGACATTTACATTAGAAATAACAAGTAGGTTAACAGTTAGTACATACGAGCATGGTTCATATCAATTATCAAGAGTAATCAATGGATTAACAATTTACTCACCAACCGAATGCAAAAGTATAGATTGGAGAGATCACGGGGTTTCGATGAGGAGACTCCACTGCCGTCGTACACCTAGGGGTTTTAGGGTTTGTATGGTTTTTGTTTCAACTTACGCAACATGTTATTATATGGATAAGAGGTTTGGGCCGGTGATGGTTTGCTAATCAAACAGTGACTTGGGCCGATAGTGTTTTCTAAACAAAACAATGTTTTAAATAATTATACCATTCAAATAACACATATCATACATATCACAAATAACACTTACATTGCACTTGAAATAATTATTTAACACACTTAGCAAATAAGTACGAAGTTAAATCGGATAGACCTTGAAAACTCGGGTTGTCACATTATCCCCAACTTGAAAGAAATTTCGTCCCGAAATTTAGCATGCGGTTACTGAGGAAGCTAGGTAAGTTGTATCGTTTACTGGTTTTTCCTGGGGTGTCACATCATCCCCCCGTTGATTTGGAATTTCGTCCCGAAATTCTGTAGTAGCTTCAGCCTCAGTAGTAGTTGCATTGGTCTCGAATAACTGGGGATACTTGAGTTTCATTTGATCTTCTCGTTCCCAGGTGAACTCTGGGCCACGACGGGAGTTCCAACGAACTCGAACAAGAGGTATTCTAGTGTGCTTGAGGACCTTAACATCCTGGTCCGTGATTTCAACTGGTTCCTCGACGAATCGCAACTGTTCATCGATAGTGAGCTCCTTCAAAGGAACTATGTGGGTCTCATCTGACAGACACTTCTTCAGATTTGACACGTGAAAGACGTTGTGAACTGCACTGAGTTCAGCTGGTAAGTTCAGTCTGTAGGCTACCTTGCCTATTTTCTCGATGACTTCGAAAGGTCCGACGTATCGTGGGTTAAGTTTGCCTCTTTTACCAAAACGAACCACACCCTTCCAGGGTGAAACTTTGAGTAGCACTCGATCCCCAACCTGGAACTCGAGTAGTTTCCGGCGCTTGTTTGCGTAGGCTTTCTGACGGTCGCGAGCTGCCGCCATGCGTTGTCGTATCTGAGCAATTCTTTCCTTTGCGTCTACTACTAGTTCTGGACCTGTGATCTGACTGTCACCCACCTCTGCCCAACAAAGAGGTGATCGGCATTTACGCCCGTACAATGCCTTGAATGGAGCGGCTTGAATGCTGGTGGTAACTGTTGTTATACGAGAACTCCACTAACGGGAGATGTTTTTCCCAGCTGTTGCCGAAATCGATTACTCATGCACGAAGCATGTCTTCTAAAGTTTGAATAGTGCGCTCAGACTGCCCATCTGTTCGCGGATGGTATGCTGTGCTCATGTCTAATCGTGAGCCAAAGGATTTGTGCATTGCTTGCCACAGTTCTGAAGTAAAACGTGCATCACCATCGGAAATAATAGAGGTGGGCACCCCGTGCCTCGAAACCACTTCCTTCAAGTAAACGTCTGCTAAAGTAGAGAACTTGTCTGTTTCTTTGATAGCCAGGAAGTGTGCAGACTTTGTGAGTCGATCCACGATCGCCCAAATAGTATCATTCCCACGTTGAGATCTAGGCAGGCCAGTAACAAAATCCATGGAAATTTGCTCCCATTTCCATTGTGGTATCTCAGGTTGTTGGAGTGGGCCCGATGGTTTCTGATATTCCGCTTTGACTCTCGCACAAGTCAAACACTTGCTAACGTAAGTTGCTATATGAGCTTTCATGCTAGGCCACCAATATGTAGTTTTCAAATCGTGGAACATCTTATCCGATCCAGGATGTACTGAGTAGCGAGACTTATGAGCTTCATCCATTACGAGCTCACGTAAGTTGCCATAGAGTGGGACCCAAATACGTCCTGTTACATAGTAGGCGCCGTCTGCCTTTTGTTCTAACCGGTGCCTTGAGCCGCGTAGAGCTTCAGCCTTGACGTTTTCTGGTTTCAATGCTTCTACCTGAGCATCTCGTATCTGAGAAGGAAGACTAGACTGAATAGTGAGTTGCAATGCTCGTACACGCCTAGGTGTAGTATCCTTTTGACTGAGGGCGTCAGCCACCACATTGGCTTTGCCCGGATGGTACTTGATGGCACATTCGTAATTATTCAACAACTCGACCCATCGACGTTGTCGTATGTTCAACTCTTTCTGCTTGAAGATATGCTCGAGACTCCTGTGGTCGGTGTAGATGGTGCACTTGGTGCCATACAGGTAATGTCGCCATATCTTGAGCGCAAAAACAACAGCTCCCAGCTCTAAATCGTGCGTAGTGTAATTCCGTTCGTGAATCTTAAGTTGGCGCGAAGCATAAGCAATGACTTTATCCCGTTGCATCAACACACATCCAAGACCTTGGATGGATGCGTCGCAGTAGACTACAAAATCGTCCGTGCCTTCAGGCAATGAGAGGATAGGTGCGCTACAAAGTCTATCCTTTAAGTGCTGAAATGCTGTTTCCTGTGTATTACCCCAACGGTAAACAACACCTTTCTGTGTCAGTAGTGTAAGCGGCTGTGCAATCTTTGAGAAGTCTTTGATGAACCGTCTGTAATAACCCGCCAAACCCAAGAATTGGCGTATTTCGGTTGGTGTGCGAGGTGCAGGCCAGTTCTTGATCGAATCTACCTTGGATGGATCAACATGAATCCCATCCTTGTTTACCACATGGCCTAGAAAGTGGACTTCATGAAGCCAGAAGTCGCATTTTGAAAACTTAGCGTACAGCTGTTCCGTTCGAAGGAGTTCCAAAATAAGTCGTAAGTGCTGCTCGTGTTCCTCTTGACTCTTCGAATAGATCAGGATGTCATCGATTGAAAACAATGACGAACTTGTCAAGATAAGGTTTGCACACCCTGTTCATAAGGTCCATGAAAACCGCAGACGCGTTTGTTAACCCGAATGGCATGACCAAAAAACTCGTAATGGCCATAGCGAGTTCTGAATGCTGTTTTGGAGACGTCCTCATCCCAGACTCTCAGTTGGTGATATCCTGACCTCATGTCAATCTTCGAGTAATAGCTCGACCCTTGCAACTGGTCGAATAAGTCGTCGATGCGTGGAAGTGGATAGCGATTCTTCACGGTCACCTTGTTCAGTTCACGGTAATCTATGCACATGCGGAAGGTACCGTCTTTCTTCTTCATAAATAATACTGGAGCTCCCCAGGGCGAAGAGCTAGGACGTATGAAACCTTTTTCCAAGAGTTCTTGCAATTGCTTAGATAGTTCTTCCAGTTCAGTTGGAGCTAAGCGATAAGGTGCTCGAGCTATAGGTGCTGCTCCTGGAGCTAGCTCGATCTGAAATTCGACCTGGCGATGAGGCGGTAACCCAGGTAACTCTTCAGGAAACACTTGAGGAAAGTCGCGTACAACAGGAATATCCTCTAACCTCTTCTCTTTCGTCGATGTATCTGTAACGAGTGCTAAAATAGTTGTGTGGCCCTTTCGCAAACACTTCTGTGCCTTCAAGAAGGAGATGATGCCACTCACGACACCACTCTTGTCGCCTTGAACTTCGAGAGGTTCTTTTCCAGAACGGGGAATACGAACAATCTTCTCTTTGCATAGGATCTCTGCTTGTTGTTGGGGTAACCAATCCATCCCAATGACGATGTCGAAACTACCCAAGACTATAGGAATGAGGTTGATGGAGAATGTCTGACCAGCTAAGACGAGGTTACAACCCTTGACTACCAGAAGATTGCTGACCAGGGCTCTGATAGTCATCAATCTTTCGCTGCCGTGCCTGGGACTGAACTGAAGTTGAACCCTTGCTGGAGGTTCCATCTCATTTTCGCTTGTTGTCACTAGGAGTAGCAGTAGTGATAGTAGTAGTAGTAGCACTAATACGTTTAGGCAGCTTGTTCTGTTCCACTGCCTGGTCTGTGAGACGATGCGCAAGACGAGTAACATCCTAGATGGTAGCAAGGTTGGCAGAAGTCACATGACTCTGAATCTCTGGTACTAAGCCTTTGAGGTGCAGCTCAATGCGCTTGATGGGAGGATCCACCATAGTTGAACATAACACTGTCAGTTCGTTGGATCATTTCGTGTACGCTTCTATCTCTGACCCCGTCACCTTCAAGTTAAAGAACTCCACTTCCAGCTTGTGGATGTCATCACGACTACAGTATTCACGTTTGATCAGTTCCTTGAAATCATTCCATGGTGTGGCGTTAGCAACTGCCAACCCTAACATCTGAACTTGCGCCTTCCACCAAGTCAGCGCAATGCCTTCTAGAGTACCAGTGGCGTACTTCACCCTGCGAGCCTCAGGGCATTCACACATTTCGAAGACCGATTCGAGCTTCTCGAACCAGTGGAGGAGTCCAACGGCCCCTTCAGTGCCACTAAAAGTAGTAGGACAACAGTCCGTGAAAGTTTTGAACGTGCACACAGGTGGCTGAGCGTGTTGACCTGTCGTGTGTGTAAGAGTAAACATATTTGAGCACGAGTGTTGGTTTACGAGAGTAGGATCTAAAGATCCTAGAGTAAGTGGTGATGGCAGGTTACACCTCCTGCCTGGGCAGCTGCGAGTGCTGCAGTAACTTGTTCAGTGATCGAAGCCACCTACTGGGCTTGAGTTTGGTTAACGTGTCCGCTCATGATCTTGATATCAAGGAGAACATGAGTGAGAGAGGTTCGCGAAAGTGCGATGACAGAAGAGGGTAAGCACATAAGTGTTTCAATCAACAGTTGTTACGTTTATCTAAGCATACCATGAGCAAAGTTCTATGTAATCTAGCAAGTAGGTAATCTAATCATGAACAGTATTACCTATAGTGTTGAGTCTTGCACGTGGAGCGAAGCGTCGTTATGGATCGATGAGCACTGTACAGGTTATAGTCTGGTTTTAATAAAAACGTTTTCCCCTTATTAAAACCAAGTTCACTATAACCAATGGCTCTGATACCAATCTGTCACACCCCCAAAATCCACACGCGGAGTACCACCGCTTGGAGGCGTGACTGACCAGGATCAAGCCACCAATCATATTGAACAATGTAATAGTAAATGTAATCCAACCAAACAATATGAAAGGTGTTCAAATCAAAAGTATAGTTTCAATGTTTAGCGGAAGCATAAATGTAAAACCCAGCATAAGTAATAAGTTTGTAATGTCATAAAAGGTTAACATGGCATCCACAATCCATATTCCACAACGACTGCGCCTCCCGTGCAAGCTCCATGTGTACCTACGGTTCTGCAAGGCATGTAATAGAGAGTCAACAACTAGTTGAGCGAGTTCACAGTTGGTTGTTCAGTTATCGTAATTGTATTGTAAACCATATGTTCGTTTAGTAACCCATATATCGTATGTACTTGAATCGCAGTCTCCTAGACATGTGTGCGAAGATTAGTGGGGGTTTCCCATGTTTTCTAGACTAGGTATATTTGTATCGCAGCCCACCCGGCATGTGTGCGAAGTTTAGAGTATGGTTCACAGCCATTCCAGGCATGTGTGCGAAGATTAAAGTATGGTTCGCAGCCATTCCAGGCATGTGTGCGAAGATTAGTTCTATTATCGCAGCCATTCCCGGCGTGTGTGCGAAGAGAAGTATATGTATCACTAGTCTAGCAGTATCTACCAATAACCTTCCTCTCCCGAGGCCTATGGTATGTAATTCCGATAACAATTTAAGCATAAGTAATCATCCAAACCCATTCCCAACCCCGGGAATCCCATGCCTTGGTAAGAGTGTGAACTCACCTTGGTTTGCTCGGTATGCTAATGTATGTGCTCACAAACAATCAGTCAAGTCCTAAAGTGCGCACGTACACAAAATCAGTTTATACTCACAAGGGTCGACTAACAATCAAGATCATCACGTACACGCAAGTAACAACCAACACATTGCATTTATCGGCTATACAAGTTCAAATTAGTCCAATGAATACGTTACACAACTGAAATCGTGCTCTTGTTTAACATTGAACATTCACAATCCGCGAAATCAGATTAGATCAACCATCTAACTGTTTTATACATCACTCCCTACCCATCCCTATACGAGACTCAACCATATCATCGGGTTCTATCAACATGCAAAAATTCTAGTTCTTAAGTATTACGTTTAACATTACAAGCATCATGCATCCGTTTACAAATGTTGGGTTGGTTGCTTACTGTCTTGGCGAAACACCCATGTGTTTCGTCGAGATTGGTCATGGCGAAACACTCATGCGTTTCGTCGAGACATGTGTTTCGTCGAGATCACAAGGGGTATCACTTTGTTACGTCGGTCTGTCAAGCAGTTATGCAATATCACAAAAACCCTAATCGCCGCTTAGCATGCAGAAGACATTCGATCACACAGAAATCAGTAGATCATCATTAACAGTCACACACAGCCGTTCATATCAAACAACCGATTCATGCACTCGTGTAAAACACTAACTCATTATCATCAACCTAAGTTTAGCACATGCTACTAATAAATATCACTGACAACATTAATTAGCTCCACATGTCCGCCATTTTTTATATTCAAAGTTGTAAACTCTATCAGCCATTAAACTTCCATCCCATTGGACCAATAGCTACCAAATTCATGCACATCAATGATACTCATATATACACTATATACCTGACAATGCACATGCACTAAAGACAATAATGGCCGCCCAAAACTATTGTTAACTCACACATGATTGGGCCGATTTATGTATAGTGGGCTGCCAAATCCATTCACTCTATATTAAAGAATTCACATAATCATACAATTTGTCAGAAGATCACATGCATATCATTCAATATTAATCATGCAATTACATTCAGCTAATGATCTATGTAATAATTCATATGTATGGCAGTTTGGTGATCCATGACATTTACATTAGAAATAACAAGTAGGTTAACAGTTAGTACATACGAGCATGGTTCATATCAATTATCAAGAGTAATCAATGGATTAACAATTTACTCACCAACCGAATGCAAAAGTATAGATTGGAGAGATCACAGGGTTTCGATGAGGAGACTCCACTGCCGTCGTACACCTAGGGGTTTTAGGGTTTGTATGGTTTTTGTTTCAACTTACGCAACATGTTATTATATGGATAAGAGGTTTGGGCCGGTGATGGTTTGCTAATCAAACAGTGACTTGGGCCGATAGTGTTTTCTAAACAAAACAATGTTTTAAATAATTATACCATTCAAATAACACATATCATACATATCACAAATAACACTTACATTGCACTTGAAATAATTATTTAACACACTTAGCAAATAAGTACGAAGTTAAATCGGATAGACCTTGAAAACTCGGGTTGTCACAGGGCGTGCCCAAGTGTCTGCAGAAAAGACAAAGCTGTAGAAGCTTCTATCACCCACCACGGGGGCGTGTGATCGGAGTGTCGCGCTCCGGTCAAAGATAATATTTATAAGCCCAAATTACCCTTAACAAATAGTTAGTGGTAGTAAGGGGTCGAACCACGAAGAGTATGTGGTTTGTGTATGGATTCGAATGAATTATAACTAATGTCACGATTTATGAAGCTTACTAGAATGTTTTTGTATTTTTGTTTAATTAAGAGATATGAGTTTAGACTAATTGAATTGATTAAATTGATGAACAACTAATGATTAACAATTACGAGAAAATGATTACTAGAACAATAATTATAAAAAGGAATCACACCCGGTTTCGGTAATTGTTAGCCTAGGATTTCTACAAGTTTTAGTTTCAACTCAAATGCATTCGATTAACGGATTTAGTGTAGCGTGACTTAGGTGCTACTAACTATCAACGCCCCGAAGAACGGACAAAAAGATACTTTGAAATCAACACAAGGAAATCCTAACAACGACAACGTACAATTACATATCACCGTTTCGCAAAGTCATAACTTTTAACATCGTTCGACAATTCACGAATTCGTAACAAATGTAATACTATTGTCAAAAGTTTCAAAAACCAAATACAAATTGTCACTAAGATGAAACAAGAACAAATTGAAACCCTAAAATTAACAACTACCTACACCGGGGTGAAACCGAGATGATTAGCCGCTCATGGTTGATGCAACTTGATCACCGGATGTTTGGAATGCGGATGGAGACATCTTGAAGCCTTGAGAATGGTGAATGATGAGGTTTGGTGAAAGAGGATGATGGTGGAAGGATTAGGGTTTGTGGATGATGGATTGATTGTGATGATGGTGATGATTTTTGATAATGTTTTCGGGTTGTCAAGATGAAGGAAGGTGAATGGTAGGTGAATGATGGATGGTAATGGCTCCAAGATCAAGTTTCAAACTCAAAACAAGTGTGACTCCCGAAATTGGTTGGTGAGGAACTCTTTAAACTCGTTACATCCCCCAATCAAACAAAATTCGCGATGCACACATAGAGATGCCGTCGCCGACGGTGGATGTGTCCGTCGGCGACGGTGCGTAGTTTGTCTTCTGATGCCGACGGTCAATCTCGCTGTCTACGGTGAATTCTGGCCACGGAAAGTTCTGTCAACCGTCGGCGACGGCCCATGTGGGCGTCGGCGACGGTGCCTAGATGCTTGCTTTTCTGTTTCGTCCATTTCTTGAGTCCGGTTGACCCGTTTCACATCCCGGTGGTTCCGTTTTCGCTCCGGTGACTCGTAAAGCTCCCGAAAAGCTCCTTAAACTCTGTTAAACCTGCAAAACACATATCTAATCAAGAGTAGGCAATTCGAAACTAAAACTTGTGTAAAAACATCAAATTAAACGATTACAAGCACCGGATTTCGACCACGTATCACATCCCCACACTTGTCTTTTGCTTGCCCTCAAGCAAATCTCTTTTTCACTTTCACGTGGGTCGAACAACGAATACATTCCCCATTCCCGAGACAAAGGTTAAGGTCCAATGTCATACTAAAGTTCAAACTCTTTACAATTTTCAATATATTTAACGGTAATGTGATTTTAAGTACACAAATGGTTACCCAAGATTAACCCGCCTGTAAAACCAACAATTCATGCATGTCCCTCACAATGTTCTCTCCACTCGGTTTATAAATTGGCTAATATTTATAATGTATTAGCACTTCAAAGACTATTCACTCAAAACCGATTAGAACACATACCCGCATAAGCTTGCAACTCAATCATTCTCCACCTTTGATCACGACTACTAAGCACAAGTCAAAAGGTCTTTGAAGGGTTGTAATGGGGCTAGGCGAGGGGTAGGAATTAGGATATTTTAAAGTGGCTAAGGTGATGAAAATTTGATTTTTTATTACAAATGACTATTCTAACAAAACTAACTATAAACACCAAAATTAAGGGAACAACATTCGCCTTTTATTCAACAACTATCAACACTTCTTTTTGTGTTTTTCTTCAACGATTTTCAATTCTTTTTCATGACATTTTCTGATTTATTTTTTTTTTTTTTTTTTTTACATATATGCAAACAAACAAGAACAACTATACAAAAACGACTCCTATAATCGAATTTCCATCACACGGCTTTAAAAGAAAAGGTTTAACGGTTATGGGCTATAGGGTGGTCAAACGAAAGGTTTAGGCTCAAAATGGGCGACTAGGGGATTTGTTTGGGTAAGGATAGATAAATGGTTTTAAGAGAAAAGGTTTACCTAATGCCTTAATCATTCTTGTGCTTGTATTCGGTCTATAGTCTCAAACGTATCAAAAGTTGCAAGTTCTACAATATATGACTAATGGTCCACTCAAACAAAGAAACATAGGTATGTAATCTATGATATAAAAGTGGCTCAAAACCTCACATATCTAAAAGGGTATGGTATGTGACATGTATAAAAAACTAATTTCTTAGGCGGATTATTCCCAAATAACCACCCGTTAAATACCCGTCATGCTATTAATTCGAACTTGACCATGACAATAGACCAAATGGGTTGTGACATCCCTCGTTGACTTAGTTACTTGTGCTTTTAAGATCGCTTTTGAAACAAGATATTTTTGAAATTTTCCCCCATCCCCACACTTGAGGTGAACATTGTCCTCAATGTGTAGTATTTAAATAAATGGGTCAAAATCTAAAATTTTTACTACTCCCCCATCCCCACACTTGAGATACATATTGTCCTCAATGTGTAAGAACTAGAGTATTAAACGCACAAGGGATGTGACACGGCTAATTCCCCCAAAATTTCACCCCGGAAAAAAATAATATACAAAATACACTCCACTTATTTGCTAATCTAAAGATCAAAAGTAAAAAAGAAACGTATGCACCTGGTTTGTGAGCTCATTCTTCGTATGCTCCTCTCCTCTTCATGAAAGCGGTTGTCCCACGAACCAAATGTACCTACAAATCTTAACCCTTGTGTAGAAGCATGCTTCTCACAACCACTAAAATTTGTTAGTTACCTAGTTCTACCACTTTTATGGAAATATTACCAAGCTATACGTTATTTCACTTTGATTTATGTGGAAAATAAATTACAACAACAACAAACCTAACTCACTTTCGTAGGAATCACGGTTGCATTTAGCTTATGCAACAAGCCCTTTTAAACCCCCCAATAGCTTGGGAGGACGAGAGGTCTCGTGAGGGTTATATAGGGAACACACCCACAAAGTTCATTTAACTAGGCGAGAATTTAAATAACAAAATGAAAATAACAAAAAAAAAATAATAATAATATACAACAACAACAAACGCCATACCTCGCCTCTACCGCTGATATCTCTCATTAGGGTTCATTGGCGGGTTCGGCTGAAACGGATAACCAGTGAGGGCCTCAAGCATATCCCTATAGTTATCTAATGGGCTCGACTCTCCTTGGGGTGGCGGTTGGTACGGCATCGGAACAAAACTCGAGCCAACGGCTTCGGGCCAATGAGGGGTTGGATCGGATGGGCCTTGCGGATGAGGAAGATTGGGGTAATCAGTCCACCCCGAGTGTTCAACATATGGGAGACCGGCTTGATAATCTCTTTGATGGCGCTCTTGGTCATGTAGTACTTTGAAGTTGTTAATCGCCATCTGGTTAGAAAAGGCCAACGCTCCCCATCGGCGTTGGTCCAACTCTCCTTGTGCGGTTTGGCGCCTAGCCTCCTCTTCTTCCCATGCCCGTCTATGGGCCCTTTCTTCCTCTTGCAACTGTATCATGCGTTCCATTTGTGACTGTTGTAACGCATGTTGCAGCTGTTGTTCCTCCAACTGTTTTTCCACCCTCTCGTGGAAAGATGTTTGAAAACCCCATTGTTGCTGCGAGTACGCCCCTTGCACCTCTTCCCATTCGTTCCTACTAGCATGGTACTCTCTTGCTTCACCAATACCCGCCGACACATTGTCGTAGATCGCTTGATCTCCACGGTTCCACAACCGATACGACGGTATTTGCCTTTGATTCACAAAATCTGCCACATTGGCAGAGATTTCCCTATGCTTCCTCCTATACCTTTGCCTCGGTCCCCGCGGACCGGAAGGATCAATTTTCCTCCTCAACATCGGGCATCTCCTCATCGCCCTCTTCTTCATCACCTTTCTTCATCACCCTCTTTGTCATTAACCCGATAACTATCCCCTTGCTCATCTTCGACCGTATACAAATGCCCAAAAGCTTTCACAGTTATTTTCCAATGTCGCCTCATAGAGGCGAAGTTGAATTGATCAATTGGCTTAGACACCCACAGTGAGGTCTTGAGGTAATGCATTCTGTTGGATAATCATGGCGCTAATCAACCTTGCATAAGGAATCATCTTTCGTTTAAACGATTCTCGTGTATCCCATGTGTTGATCATAACAATTTGACGCCACGAGAGCTTGGGCGTCCCATATAACAATGCATGCAAAACCCGACAGTCGGGTGCCTTCACCTTTCCACGGTCTCCGAACCGTACCATAATGTTCTCTAACGAGATACCTTGGAGTATCTTTCCCATCAAAGACAAATCACTTCTCGACTCTCCCGCACCCCCAGAGACCTAGTAGGGTGTCCTCTAAAATGCCTCACTGGGTCAGCATCGTTTTTTCTTGTTGTCCAAAAACTGATCATACCGCATAATATTCATACGCGTCGACCCCAAGCGAGTCAAACCTCGCTATAGCATTCATATGTTCGAAAGACATGACCATTTGATTTTTTCCAATGTTACCAATCAACTTTCCACCTATGAGCCGGTCTATCAGAGTGTTCAAAACGAAGGGTGGATAACCACTCACAAACTGCCCCCAAGTATACCCGAGTAGTGATATCCTCACACCAGTCAATCACCCGTTCCCAGCCAAGTTTCTCAAACCTTTTCACTATACCAATCTTCCTAAACTCTTCAACATCTACCGTACGTTCACAAAACTGTCCTTTCGGGTACGGATTTTGAAACACCCGTAACCATTTTCATCTTCCACATTTTGGCTTCTAACCTCTTATTGTTGTAACGAGAAAGAGCCTTTGTTTTCTCTCTATCTCTCCATGCCAAAGCCGATCTACTATTTTTTTCTTCTTCCCAATCCCAATCTTGCCTAATAAGTTGCCCATCACCCTCTACTACATTACTTAGTTGTTCCCAACGTCTTTGATATACCCCGGAGCCCGAACCGGCTCCGAAGACGAGCCTTGTCCGGAAGTCTTTGCTTTCTTACTTCCTCGAACATGGCTACAATCACAAGACAAAGACAACAACAATTAGTACACTCCAAACCTTCAACAATCTCAAACTTTGAACATGGTGTGCAATGTTGAACTTCAATCAAATTTTAGATGTAAAATCGCCTTTTTAAACTTCCAAAGTCGCACATCTTATCATCTATTTTGCTTACACGTGTTTTATTCCAAAAATTTCGCAAAATTTCATGTTTTCAACAATATTCAACATCACAACTATGTTCAACTCATGCAACAATCTAGTGTAATCAGATCACCACGACTTAAAGCTAGCTCAAATCCCACCCAAATCAAGTAAACATTCTTAAGTTTATGCTAAAACATCCTACATTGTGATAAACAATCTACTCTTAAACACTAGGCTTAAAATTTCGAAAGAAAGTGCAACAATGTATATATATAATTATGCATAAATTTACTGACTGAAATTTCATACCTTTGATGTTAGATTGACAAGAAGACACTAAGAACAAGTGCAAAACAAGAAACTTGGATGAATACTCTTCAAACCCTAAAAACTCACTGTCCAGAAATCGTGCAAACGAACAAGATTTGATGGAAACCGTTATGGGGGTTTTGTTCCTCTTGAAAAAACTACACAAGTTAGGCTCAAGAATCGACTGTGAGAAAAGAAGATCTAGGGTTCTTGGTGACTTAGTGAAGAAGATGGGTTGCAAGAGAAGAAGTTAAAGCATATGGATCTGCTAGATGAAGTTATTTGGGCATGTGATAAGGTTTTCAAGACTTTTGTATGGTTAAAACCATGTTTGGAACGAGTTTTACAAGTGTCAAAGGGGTTTGGGTTCGAACCTTGACTTAAACAAATATCAGCGTCGGCTGAGGATGCACGTACCGTCGGCGACGGGCACACATGCCGTCGGCGACGAACTCGGGAAATAGTCAAAGTGGGCGACGGCTTAACGCGTTGTCTACGAGGATTTTCGGGCGACGGAGGTATTGTAGGGACCGTAGGCGACGCATGTTTTCGCCGTCGGCGACGGCACACCAAAAATTGTTTTTAATTTTAATTTAATTTTTTTTAAAGGGAAAATTATGGACTTTTAATAAAAGAGCTATGTACATACAAAAATCCTAAAAATATTAAAAAATCTTTTTGTGAATTTTTTTTTTTAAGTTAATTTTTTTTTTTTAAACGCAACAACCGTCAACGGCCCTACCACCCCCCAAAAAAATCGTGTATTGTCCTCAATGCACATAACCAAGTCTAAAACATACCTTGTATCTTCGTGACCCGTTCGGAATGTCCGGACTTCACACAATCAAGAGAGATTAGTATGGAACGAAAACGATTAACATAAACACACACAAACAAATAAATAATTGTACATAACTTTACACAAAATGTTACTGGTCCTTGTTAGTCGACCTCGTAAATCGGTATGCTTACCACAAAGCTCACCAATTCCTTGTTTTCGTCTACCTTCTCGTTACCATCAAGAAACGGTTTTAGCCGATGACCATTTACCGTTTGTCGTATCCCATCCTTCGGGTCCTCGATGGTAACATCACCCAATTGTCCAACCCAGGTGATCACATAGGGTCCCATCCATTTGCTTCGGAGCTTTCCGGGAAAGAATTTGAGCTTCGAGTTGTAAAGCCACACCTTTTGCCCAACCTTGAACTCTTTCTTCCTTAACTTAGCATCATGCGCCTTCTTCATCCCATCCTTGTAATTGGACGCGCATTCATATGCCATTTCCCGTAGCTCCTCCAACTCGCATAGCTTGAGTTTCCTTTCCTTTCCTGCATCATCATATTGAACATTAACTTCCTTAATAGCCCATAATGATTTATGCACAAGTTCAACCGGTAAATGACAATTTTTACCATAAACCAACCGGTAAGGTGTAGTGCCAACAGGTGTCTTATGTGCCGTACGGTAGGCCCATAAAGCATCGTTCAATTTAATTGACCAATCCTTACGGTCCGCCCGCACGGTCTTTTGCAAAATCTCTTTGATTTGCCTATTTGACACCTCAACTTGCCCGCTTATTTGCGGGTGATAGGGGGTAGCAATCCTATGGTCAACACCAAACCGTTTAAGAAGTTTCCCAAACCGAAAATTTTTAAAATGAGATCCTCCATCACTTATGATGACCCGAGGAATCCCAAACCTTGAGAAAATATCGGTTTGAACAAAATTACACACTACGGAGTGGTCGTTCGTCTTGGTGGCTATTGCTTCGACCCACTTTGACACATAGTCAACGGCCACCAAGATATACAAATTGCCATAGGAATTGGGGAATGGGCCCATGAAATCAATTCCACACACGTCAAAGATGTCGACTACAAGGATTGGTTGCATGCGCATCTCATCCCTTTTTGAAATACCCCCTAGTTTTTGACACTCTATGCAATTTTTGGCAAACTCATTTGCATCTTTGAAGATAGTAGGCCAAAAAAGACCACTATTTAACACTTTATGACCCGTTTTGTGACCACTAAAGTGACCACCACATGCAAATGAGTGTAGATGCTGCAACACGCTTGGAATCTCTTCGTCATCAATGCATCTTCTTATAACTTGATCCGCACACTCCTTCCACAAATGCGGTTCTTCCAACCGATAGTACTTGATTTGGGACATGAAGTGTTGCCTCTTCCGTCTATCCCAATGTGCCGGTAAGTCACCTGTAACAAGATAATTCACAATGTTAGCATACCAAGGCAACTTATCCAATTTCAAAATATACTCATCGGGAAACGACTCATTGATCTCTAACGATTTAGGATCCTCATCAACCATCAACCGGGACAAATGGTCCGCTACCACATTCTCGGTACCCTTCTTGTCCCGTATCTCCAGATCAAACTCTTGGAGCAACAACAACCATCGGATTAACCTCGGTTTTGCATCTTTCTTCTCCATGAGGTACCTAACTGCAGTGTGATCAGAATAAATAATCACTTTACTACCCCATATATATGCCCGAAATTTATCCAAAGCATATACCACCGCGAGTAGCTCTTTTTCGGTAGTGGTGTAATTTAATTGTGCATTCGAAAGAGTCTTACTCGCGTAGTATATGGCAACGGGTTTCTTATCGACCCGTTGTCCCAACACGGCCCCCACCGCATAATCACTCGCATCGCACATAATTTCAAAAGGAAAAGACCAATTTGGCGATTGCAAGATTGGAGCCTCAACCAACTTCTCTTTCAAATTGTTAAAAGCATTTTGGCAATTTTCATTAAAATCAAACGGTTGATCTTTTAACAACAAGTTACATAAAGGCTTGGTTATGTCACTAAAACCCTTAATAAACCGCCGGTAAAAACCCGCATGACCTAGAAATGACCTAACACCTTTAACAGTCGTGGGATACGGTAAAGTAGATATGACTTGAACCTTTGCACGATCAACCTCTATCCCACGACTTGACACCACATGTCCCAACACTATTCCCTCTTGAACCATAAAGTGGCTCTTTTCCCAACTTAAGACCAAACTAGTTTCGACACACCTTCTTAATACTTTATCTAATTGATCCAAACAAGCCTCAAAAGATGACCCAAAAATTGAGAAATCATCCATGAAGATTTCCAAATACTTCCCCATCATATCTGAAAAGATACTCATCATACACCTTTGGAAGGTGGCGGGGGCATTACATAATCCAAACGGCATTCGCCTAAATGCGAAAGGGCCGTAAGGACAAGTAAACGTGGTCTTTGCTTGGTCTTCCGGATGGATGGCGATTTGATTATAACCAGAATAACCATCTAAGAAACAATAAAATTTTTGTCCCGACAATTTCTCAACTATTTGATCAATGAACGGTAAAGGGAAATGATCTTTGGAAGTTGCGGTATTCAACTTCCTATAGTCAATACAAATTCGCCACCCGGTTACCGGCCGAGTGGCTACCTCTTCACCTGCGTCATTTTTGACGACTTGTATGCCCGCTTTCTTGGGAACCGTCTGTGTTGGGCTCACCCATTGGCTATCCGAGATCGGGTAAATGATACCCGCATCTAGCCATTTCAGCACTTCCTTCTTCACTACCTCCCGCATGTTCGGATTTAATCTCCGTTGTGCATCTCGAACGGGAGTCACATTCTCTTCCGTGATGATTTTGTGCATCACCACCGAGGGACTAATACCCTTTAAATCAGCAATGGTCCATCCAATCGCCGCCCGATTAGTGACCAAAACATCCATCAATTTATCCTCTTGCTCCACGGTTAAGTTTGATGCAATGATAACCGGGAGCGTGTTGCCTTCACCAACATAAGCATACTTGAGATGCTTAGGCAACACCTTCAATTCAACCTCCGGAGGCTCTACTAATGACGGCTTCAACTTGGTGTCGATGCTCTCCGGTAAACTCTCAACTTGGTGCGTCCATGTCGGTTTTCCCTCTCTAACCGCAAGCACCTCCAAACTTCTCACTTCCTCGTCTATGCTCTTATCCATCTCCACCTGTGACCTGTCAAACATATAACAATCCTCCATTGTGTTTTCCCCATCTACGACTGTGTCGCAAAGAGGTATACACGTGTCAACGACGTCCGCCATATAGCATTCATCATCAACTGGAGGGTTCATAAGTCCGGAAAAAACATGCAACCTCAACCTTCGGTTTCCAAATGTCATGTCAACTGTTCCCGTTTTGCAATCAATTTGAGAATTCGCGGTTGCTAAGAACGGTCGACCCAAAATCACCGTAGGTTGTTTGGTTGGGTCCTTGGCCACATAATCAAGCACTAAAAAGTCCACCGGATAGTAGAAATCCTCGATTTTCACTATCACATCCGAAACAATTCCACGGGGTAGTTTAGGTGTCAAATCGGCTAACACCACGGTGGTGTTAGACGACTGAAGTGGACCAAACTCGTATTGGTCATACAAACTACCCGGTAGAATGCTCACACTAGCACCAAGATCTAAAAGTGCCCGGTTGATTTTAAAATCGCCTACTTGAATTGAAATGATAGGCGCACCCGGATCTTGGAGCTTAGGTGGAAGTGCACCCGAAAGAATCAAACTCACATTTTCGGTTAAATCTAATTTTTTTGGAAATTTGTGAGTGCGTTTTTGGGTACACAAATCTTTCAAGTACTTAGCATACGACGGTACTTGTTTAATTGCATCCAAAAGAGGTAAATTGATTTTTACTTGTTTAAAAATTTCCAACAACTCTTCTTGTTGTGGACCTCTTTTGTTTACAACTTTTTTCACGGGTCCCTTCAATGCTTCGGGATAAGGGGCGGTATTAGCCTCCACACCCTTTTCCTTAGCCTTGGGGACGGGGATGGTCACAACAGGGGTATCATTGTTCTTTTTCGAGTCATTTTTATTTTGACCCGTTTGACCATTCTCATTCTCATCTTCACTAGCATCCTCCACCACCCCTTCAACAAACTGGGATGATGGTGTTTTGACACCATTATCAACGACTCGACCACTACGTAAAGTAATTTTATTAATTGGTACCTCACGTGTGTTCCTTGAGTTTGACCCTTGATGCTTAGGGTTCACCGCGGTGTCACTTGGGAGTCTTCCCGTGCTTCCTCTCATTTGAGCCATCTCTTCCGCGAGTTGGCCCACTTGCTTTGCCAATGCCTCATGTGCTTTATCCCTAATCTCGTTTGTCTTTTGAGATTCTTTTTGCATGTTCAACAAAGCATCCATTTTGGCACTCAAATCATCGCCACCGGTTTGATTGTTCGACCCGCCTCCATTACCGCCTTGATTATTGTAATTCCTTTGGTACCCACTTTGATAAGTATTGTCTCTACCTTGGTACCCTTGATTGAAATTACGTTGATAACCCCCTTGGTTACCACTTTGACGGTTGTTGTACGATGATCCACCTTGATTACCTTGATTACCCGATTGAAAGTTCGGGTTCATTTGATTCGAAGCGTTACCGTACCGGAAATTAGGGTGATTTCTCAACCCCGGATGGTAAGTGTTGGAGTTCATGTCATATTGCTTCCTATCTCCATACACTTGGTTGACTTCTTCAGTATAGCCACTCGACCCCGTTGGACATTGCTCCGCTCTATGTCCAATATCACCACAATCTTCACATACCTCGAATTGAACCGCATTTACTTCTTTTTTCTTCATTCAAGCCATTTCCCGCTCTAAAGTGGAAATCCGATCTTTAGAATCAAGATCGGGAAGTGACCGGGAAACGGGATGCTTCTTGGCTCGGTCGGCCGATTCTTTCTCTTTCGAACGCTTGCTCATTCGTTCCAAAAACTCCCAATCATCGTCTTCATGGTTGCTTAGGAGGGTCCCATTGCTTGTGGATTCAAGTCTGTTCCATGTATTGTCATCTAGACCCCGTACAAAGCATTTAACCAACTCCCACTTCTCAATTTGATGATGAGGGCATCTTCGCATCATTTCTCTAAATCTTGTAAAGGCCTCATGTAACGGTTCGCCCGATAATTGGCGAAAAGACCTAATTTCATCACGAGCGTCATCGGTCTTCGCCATTGAGTAGTATTCATCAAGGAACGCTTGTTGCATTTCTTCCCAAGTGCGAATACTATTTGCGGGAAGTGTGAGGAACCATTGCTTTGCCTTATCCTTCAGTGAAAATTGGAATAGTCTAAGTTTGACCTCCTCTAAAGCAAAGTTGTGACCCCCGATAGTGTTGCAAACCGAAGAAAATTCCGTCAAATGTGTATACGGTTCTTCGTTAGACCTTCCATTAAAATGAGGAAGTATGTTGATGTAATGTGGTTTACAATCAAACATCCTCCTCTCACAAACGACTGGTGAGTCGTTCTCGGTGACAACCGGCCTAAAACGATCATTCACTCCCCGTGGAGGTCGTTGACGACGATGTGGACCATTAACTTCTTGATCACCCGGTCTTCTATTATCCCGTCTTTCACCTCTTCGATCATCCCTTCGATCATCTCTTCGATTATCCCTTGGGTTACCACCTCCCACGAAACGAGGAATCCGGTTAGGGTTTGCATTGTTCTTGTTGTTATAAAACCCATCATTCCGGTTCCGTTGGTCATTGTTTCGTGGTTGACGGTTGTTCCCATAACCATCATTTCTTCCACCTCCGTAACCGTATTCGTCGTCCCCAACGTAATTGGCATATTGGTAGCCAAATTCCTCATCATCATACCTTCTTGCATTGTAGACGTTTCCCCTATTTACGTAACCCCGATCTTCATCATCGTTAGCTCTATCATCATAGTATCCCCCATCGTCCGAATTTTCCGTGTGAACACTCACATGTTCCGGCGATTGATAACCGGGAACGCTATATGGTTCATCATCGGGGATTGCATTCCTCAAGTCATCGATGTTGAAGAATGGGTCTTCATTTGCGGGATTGCCGCGATCACGATTTCCCCGACGGTCGGAATTGACATTCCGATCATCTAGGTTAATGGGTAGGGAGTTGTGTCTATGAAGATTTGGTTGTTGAGGTGTTCTTTGATTGTTGTTGGGATTTTGGTTTTGGAAAGGTGGTGTAGGTGGTCCGGTATTGTTGTTATTACCACCCGGTCGCTCGGGAGGTATAGGTTGCATATTTGGAGCGGGATTGAAGTTGCTTCGGTATTGGAATTGGTTCGAGTTAAGATTTTGGTTTGAGTTTTGGTTCGCCATTGAATCGGTTTCAATGGATGGTGTATGTTGTGGTGTTTGCTTGGTTTGATTAGAAGTAAGTGTTGCTTCTAACCGGCTTGCTAGGTTTCTTCTTGCTACTCGTTCGATTTCCGGTTCGTAGACTAAAGGTGAAGTTCTCCCGAAGTTCCGCGTATGCATGCACTACCTGTAACCTAACCGGCTTGCTAGGTTTCTTCTTGCTACTCATCGGGTTCTATCAACATGCAAAAATTCTAGTTCTTAAGTATTACGTTTAACATTACAAGCATCATGCATCCGTTTACAAATGTTGGGTTGGTTGCTTACTGTCTTGGCGAAACACCCATGTGTTTCGTCGAGATTGGTCATGGCGAAACACTCATGCGTTTCGTCGAGACATGTGTTTCGTCGAGATCACAAGGGGTATCACTTTGTTACGTCGGTCTGTCAAGCAGTTATGCAATATCACAAAAACCCTAATCGCCGCTTAGCATGCAGAAGACATTCGATCACACAGAAATCAGTAGATCATCATTAACAGTCACACACAGCCGTTCATATCAAACAACCGATTCATGCACTCGTGTAAAACACTAACTCATTATCATCAACCTAAGTTTAGCACATGCTACTAATAAATATCACTGACAACATTAATTAGCTCCACATGTCCGCCATTTTTTATATTCAAAGTTGTAAACTCTATCAGCCATTAAACTTCCATCCCATTGGACCAATAGCTACCAAATTCATGCACATCAATGATACTCATATATACACTATATACCTGACAATGCACATGCACTAAAGACAATAATGGCCGCCCAAAACTATTGTTAACTCACACATGATTGGGCCGATTTATGTATAGTGGGCTGCCAAATCCATTCACTCCATATTAAAGAATTCACATAATCATACAATTTGTCAGAAGATCACATGCATATCATTCAATATTAATCATGCAATTACATTCAGCTAATGATCTATGTAATAATTCATATGTATGGCAGTTTGGTGATCCATGACATTTACATTAGAAATAACAAGTAGGTTAACAGTTAGTACATACGAGCATGGTTCATATCAATTATCAAGAGTAATCAATGGATTAACAATTTACTCACCAACCGAATGCAAAAGTATAGATTGGAGAGATCACAGGGTTTCGATGAGGAGACTCCACTGTCGTCGTACACCTAGGGGTTTTAGGGTTTGTATGGTTTTTGTTTCAACTTACGCAACATGTTATTATATGGATAAGAGGTTTGGGCCGGTGATGGTTTGCTAATCAAACAGTGACTTGGGCCGATAGTGTTTTCTAAACAAAACAATGTTTTAAATAATTATACCATTCAAATAACACATATCATACATATCACAAATAACACTTACATTGCACTTGAAATAATTATTTAACACACTTAGCAAATAAGTACGAAGTTAAATCGGATAGACCTTGAAAACTCGGGTTGTCACAGGGCGTGCCCAAGTGTCTGCAGAAAAGACAAAGCTGTAGAAGCTTCTATCACCCACCACGGGGGCATGTGATCGGAGTGTCGCGCTCCGGTCAAAGATAATATTTATAAGCCCAAATTACCCTTAACAAATAGTTAGTGGTAGTAAGGGGTCGAACCACGAAGAGTATGTGGTTTGTGTATGGATTCGAATGAATTATAACTAATGTCACGATTTATGAAGCTTACTAGAATGTTTTTGTATTTTTGTTTAATTAAGAGATATGAGTTTAGACTAATTGAATTGATTAAATTGATGAACAACTAATGATTAACAATTACGAGAAAATGATTACTAGAACAATAATTATAAAAAGGAATCACACCCGGTTTCGGTAATTGTTAGCCTAGGATTTCTACAAGTTTTAGTTTCAACTCAAATGCATTCGATTAACGGATTTAGTGTAGCGTGACTTAGGTGCTACTAACTATCAACGCCCCGAAGAACGGACAAAAAGACACTTTGAAATCAACACAAGTAAATCCTAACAACGACAACGTACAATTACATATCACCGTTTCGCAAAGTCATAACTTTTAACATCGTTCGACAATTCACGAATTCGTAACAAATGTAATACTATTGTCAAAAGTTTCAAAAACCAAATACAAATTGTCACTAAGATGAAACAAGAACAAATTGAAACCCTAAAATTAACAACTACCTACACCGGGGTGAAACCGAGATGATTAGCCGCTCATGGTTGATGCAACTTGATCACCGGATGTTTGGAATGCGGATGGAGACATCTTGAAGCCTTGAGAATGGTGAATGATGAGGTTTGGTGAAAGAGGATGATGGTGGAAGGATTAGGGTTTGTGGATGATGGATTGATTGTGATGATGGTGATGATTTTTGATAATGTTTTCGGGTTGTCAAGATGAAGGAAGGTGAATGGTAGGTGAATGATGGATGGTAATGGCTCCAAGATCAAGTTTCAAACTCAAAACAAGTGTGACTCCCGAAATTGGTTGGTGAGGAACTCTTTAAACTCGTTACATCCCCCAATCAAACAAAATTCGCGATGCACACATAGAGATGCCGTCGCCGACGGTGGATGTGTCCGTCGGCGACGGTGCGTAGTTTGTCTTCTGATGCCGACGGTCAATCTCGCTGTCTACGGTGAATTCTGGCCACGGAAAGTTCTGTCAACCGTCGGCGACGGCCCATGTGGGCGTCGGCGACGGTGCCTAGATGCTTGCTTTTCTGTTTCGTCCATTTCTTGAGTCCGGTTGACCCGTTTCACATCCCGGTGGTTCCGTTTTCGCTCCGGTGACTCGTAAAGCTCTCGAAAAGCTCCTTAAACTCTGTTAAACCTGCAAAACACATATCTAATCAAGAGTAGGCAATTCGAAACTAAAACTTGTGTAAAAACATCAAATTAAACGATTACAAGCACCGGATTTCGACCACGTATCAGCGTGCCCAGCAGACACGGGGTCGTGGTCAACGCAAAGATTCGCAGAATCTAGGCAAATCTTGATAGTACAGATACGCTTCTGCACAAGGGGTCGTGCCCAGCGGACACGGGGTTGTGGTCAACTAATGCAGACAAACTGCATTTAATGAAGAAAGAGAAGATGGGTGAACACGGGGCCGTGTCCGGGCTTCTGTGCAGGCTATAAATAGGGGTGTTTGGCTCACTTGCAAACCATCCCTTGGCAAACCACCTCCCTCAGACTACACCCACCCTCCACCACCATCACAACCCACATCCACCACCATCATCCATCATCCATCATAGAGTGTGTGTAGTAGTCTCGGGATCCAAGATTGATCGTAAGAGTTCTTGACAATCAAAGGCCATGTTTGCCTAAGTCTCTTGCATCACTTGGTGAAGACAAGCATTTAGTGCAATACTTTTTTATTTTTAATCTTTTCACACTTTTTATTTGGTTATGTATTAATGACTTTAATAACTAGTTTCTTATGTTGAAGGTGAATCTTCCTTATCGTTTTTCCGTGGTGTCTTGGCGTTATTTTACTGTCTATATAAAATAAAAGATTTACACCATTCATATCTCCACGTTCTATATGGAGATATGTTGTCTACCTGGTCGGGGGTTAAGGGAATGGTTTGGTAAGAGTCTTGCCTTGTTCAATGTATAGATCCTGCAAGGACCTGGTTCAACTTTAGTAGGACCTCCTTCAATACCCACTGGTATTGGATGGCAGGGGTTCGAACTCCTTAACCCCCTCATATGTAAACTACTATTAAAACTTTAACCCGGCTATTTAGGATTGTATCTTGCTGACTCAAACTACTTAGTCGAGGGTAACATCACCTTCAAAAAAGGGGCATACCACATTATGCATTAATAACTTAATTAATTATCTTTCAATAATCCAACCCTTTAGGATTGTATCTTTGCTGACTCAAACTACTGGGTTGAGGGTAACGTCACCTTCAAAAGAGGAGCCTACTACTATAACTAAGATAATCTCTTAAAAAGTGCAGAAATAATCAAAGGTTACACTAAAGGCGAGTCGGATCCAAGTGATTCATCTTGTCTATCTGTTTTTATTTTTATTTTTATTTTTCAGCATTTTTAGTTTTTATTTTCTAGTTTAAAAACTTTTTTCTAAATTTTTTATTTGATTAGACGTTGAGGATAAACCAGTACTAAAAGCTCTTGTGTCCTTGGACGACCTCGGTATCTTACCAACGCTATACTACGCTCACGATGGGTGCACTTTCCCATATGTGTGTTTAGTGTTAGTAAAATATCGTGTTTTATAAATTTAAAACTTGACTAAAGTGTAAAAAAGGCAAAAAATATACATAAATATATATAAAGCTACACACGCATCAATAAATTTTAGCCAATCTTCTAATACCATCAATCCGATCTCAATTGGTAACAATAATACATGCTTTTTGTTCGTATGTAGTCACTGGTTTAAAAGCCCTATTAGGAAGAAAGTGGCCGGAGCAATGGAGGTGATGCAGTCGGCGTTACGGTGGGCTTTGAGGAGTAAAACCCATGTGAGTTGTTTGCGTTTTTTGTTGTGACCCTTTGAAACGTTGTCGTTTAAGAAGTCCTATTCTATTGGGGATTAAAGCTCCACCATAGACCAGTTGTTAGGGTTTTCCATTTTGACCACCACCGGAGTTCCATGGTGGCGGTGTTGGGTAGGTGGCGGCAACAGGTGGGTGGTAGTAGGGAAGGTGGTGATGGTCGGTGGGGTTAGGTGGTGGTGGTGGCAGGTGGATGGTAGTGGTGGTAGGGTGGGTGGTGGTGAGAACAAGAACTGGAGAGAGTTAAGAGAGATAGAAAGAGAGGTGAGGGATTGATTTATCTTTTTATGTATTTTTAATATATCATAAATCTTTTTTTGTTTTATTTATTAAATAGATTTTAAATAAATTAGTAAAATTACCAATCTACTTTGAATTAACAATGAAAAATAACTAGGTTGGTGATAAAGGACATAACGTGAAGGGATTTGTAGACATTAACAGGGGCGGACCCAAGTTATGGGGTGGGTGGGCGGCCGCACCCCTTGAAAAAAAAAATTTAGTGGTATTTTTCGCGAAAAATCCAGACCGCACCCTTTGGAAATTTTCGTCCGCACCCCTTGAAAAATTCCGACCGCACCCCTTAGAAAAAAATGTTAGGAATTTATGTAAAAAAATTGTGAACACGGATTGAAACCCGATCAAATTATGTAAACAAGTTAGCCTATTAACCCCTTTAATAAAACTTAAATTCAATCCATCAAGCCCAATAACTTAATACCCATTCAAGCCCAACCTAACTACTAGTTTTGTTAAACAAACCAGTCCACGCAATTAAAAAAAAAACCCAAATCGATGCCACTTGCCAGCGACTCCCGCCCTCCCTCTGCCTCACTTGGCAAACATGTTTGTTGATTATATGATTGTTGGTTGGCAAATAATAATTACTAGGGCTTGAAATTCAAAATTTTAAATTGAAAATTACGAAACATGGGCTAAGGTTGAACACTTGAAGATCCATGTTTATTTTGTATGTGATAGGATTAGGAATGAACAATGAGTAGGGAAGTTATGCCGCGATTTCTCAAGAGGAAAGGGGTTGAACCACTTTTTTTCGCCGGATTATTCTAATTAAAGACCAAGGTATGTTATAGATAAGTTTTTTTGTTCTTTTATTGAATGATTAAGAGAAATAAAAGTAAGGATGGTTTGAACTTTGATGTTTTTTTGTTTGTTAATGTGACAGGAAGTTGAACTAGGGTTTGATTGTTTGAGAATTGAAAATGGACCCGACCCGATTCGACCCGCCATTAAACTTTGTTTGTTTGTTTTTACTTGTTTTACATGACCCGACCCGATCCGACCCGCTATGAACCGATTTTTTATATAGCTAGGGGTCTAAAATCTTTAAAAAATTTCCGCACCCCTAAGAAAAAAATCCTGGGTCCGCCACTGGACATTAAGTACGTTTTTTGTACCTTTTAAAGACAAAGTACACACTTTTCAATCTAGTGTTAACCGAACGATTTTTGTAATTTACTCATAAATATACACACACAAACTCTCTCTCTTTAAACTAAATACCCAATCTTCATCATCACCTAACATCACACCGTGACCATTACCATCACCTTTAGACAACCACCTGAACACCCCATCTTCAACATCATTTGACCGTCAGCGACTTTTGATTCAACTCCGATTCCAGCAAACAAGGGGTTAGAACTCAAATGAAATGGGTAGCGGCTATGGTTCAGTTAATCTCCCCTAGTCCCCCCGGTCTTCTCCGACTTCTCACATGTAGGGCTTCTTCGTACGGTTTAGATCTGGTATGCACTCGCGCGTCGGAGTGGGTGGGGGTGGTCTGAACCCTAACCAACAGATCCTGTTTCAGATCCACTTTTAAAGGATTTGAGCGGTTAGAGGGGGTGTGAGAGAAAGATGGATTTGAATGGCAATGGTCAGGTGGAGGTGGTGCAAGGTAGTGGTGGTCAGGGAAGAGAAAGATGGATTTGAATGACGGTGATAGTTTGATCGGTGGCAGTTAAGGTGTGATAAAGGTGGTGGTTTAGTGGCGTCTGGTTGGGTGTGGTGGTGGTGGTGATGGTTTCACAGTGGAGAGCCAGTTGCTGGTGGCCGACTATGATGGTGGTGCTGGATTAATTAAATAGACTTATATATTTAATATCAATAAATAAAAAACAAAATAGATTAGAGGATTAATAATAAATAATTAATTACTTACATTTAAAATTACTTAAATACCCTTACCTTTAGTTGATAATTTTAACTGAGTTAGAGGCGGAAAGCAAAATGGA
This sequence comes from Helianthus tuberosus, assembly GCA_030545235.1. Lineage (NCBI taxonomy): Eukaryota > Viridiplantae > Streptophyta > Magnoliopsida > Asterales > Asteraceae > Helianthus > Helianthus tuberosus. Next base: position 194,708,489 of record CM060418.1, read on the forward strand.
GATAAATTATATAGATCAGGGAGGAAATTTGCATTTTTTAAACCATTTAGCCAAAACCGTTAAAACGATCAAACAACATGAAACAAAACAAGTTAACTCTTTTGTTTATTATAACACTAAAACGTTTTAAACTTTTATGTTTATTAAAAAAGGTCATCCAAACCCTTTCTTGAAAGTATTATCTTTTTTTAACCATTTAATTTTTGTCGACAAAAATCCATTGATCTTACTTTCTTGAAAGTATTATCTTTTTTTAACCATTTAATTTTTGTCACAAAAATCCATTGATCTTAAAGTACTTATCCATCTAAGTTTTCCCGTATTGGAAGCTCATTATCAGACAGATTATTTAATTATTAGGATTATAATTACAATTATTAAAACCAACAGGGTCGTCTCCGAAAATCATTAAAAAAATTTGGCCCTGTTCGAGATAAAAAATTTGGGTCATATTCGCAAATCTTCATATAATATAAACTCATCAATTATTCAATCAAATATATAAATACTAAAAACCCACAATACTACGATAATTGTTATGAAATAAATAAAACAAATTTGGGCTCTATTCGCAAATCTTCTCACTGCTGCCGTGCTGCGACTGAATCACTGAAAGTCTGAATCACTGCGAAATTGCGAAATTCCCTGATCTAATCGAATGATGATCGACATTTTGTTTCCAGTTTCCCTCGTCCCAATTCCCTGTGCGATATACTATACTGCCCACGACAGTGCGACGTTTCGTTTTCTTTCCCTGATCTAGTAGACCCTTACTTTTGTTTAGACTAGTCATTTGGGCTTGTTAATTGAATCATTTTTTAAAAACTTTTAAACAGACCCTTATTTAAAAAAATTTGGGTCTTTTAGTAGGCCCTTGTTTATACAAACATCCAGAATTATATATATATATATATATTAAAAATTTTCAGGTCCTATATTGATTTGAGCCCTGATCACAGACACCTCCTTCACTCCTTGATAGACGGCCCTAAAAACCAAATGGTTATTATCAAAAAGTCAAATTATGATACATAAAGAATAATTAGCTAGTAGAAACCCCAAGCATTGCGCTAGTAAGTTCTGACGGCACGGGATTCAACTTTTTATATTGAAACGTAGATTAAAATCATGTCATAATAGTATTCGGAAATCATGAAAAAGTTATGTCGTAATTTAAAATCGTGTAATCCTATATTCTATTTATTAAAGTTTTCTTTTTAATCATGTAAAACTATAATCTATCATAACTAATAAATACGTTTTAAATTAGGTTTCTTTTTAAATTTTTTTTATTTCATTGAAGGTTTTTGTTTATTACTTAACTACATAAGTTTTTAAATAATGATTTTTTTTCTTTTATTATTTAACTAAATAACTTTTGAAATGCTAATTTTAGTAAAATAAAACATTTAAAAATTTTACTCAAATAATAGTTAGATAAAAGAAAAACTAAAATTACAAATGAAAAAAAATAATAATTTAAGTTACATGGTAAAAAAAAATAGTTACATTATAAACATAGTAAAACTAGATAACTGGCAGAAGTGGGGGGTGGGAGTTCAAACTAGCGCCATAGTTTTTCTGTTGGAAATTTTGTGAAAAAATAAAGTTTTCAAAATGAGAAAATGAGTTTTTTTTTTCCCTAAATTAGAAAACAATATTGATATCTAACTGATGTTAAGATAAGTAATATTTTCTGGGTGTGTGTTCTACCGTGTGAGTGCTTCACAACAAAACAAACCATGTCTAACAAGTAGCTAAGATGAATGAGATATCAATACTTGAAATTTGATGTTTAAAGCTGTGAAAGCTATACAAATTGAGGGAAAAAAAGTCATAGTGGAATCTTATATCACATATGAGAGAAACAAAACTTAAGGTATAATATAAGTGAAAGTCTTGCTTTCTTATTGTTTATCTAAAAGGTATATTAATATGGTAGTCATGTTAAAGAAAAAATATACTTGATTTTAAAGTATAATTTTAATATATATATATATATATATATATATATATATATATATATAAGGTTTATTTGAGAATCACCCTTATTGCGAGAACCGCGAGAACCAATGTGAACACAAAAAAATACCTAAAAAATCCAAAAAACCCACAAATTTTTTTTTAAATATTTTTATAGTAAAAATCACTATATTTTGTTACCAAAAAAAGAGCGGTTTTTTTTTTTCGAGTAACTGTTATGGATGCACATATGCATATGTATCATTTCTTGGACAAATTCCATAATATATTACCAGTAGTAGAAAAATGCATTTTCATTTACGGTAACATATGTAATACACTACTTTTTACATTACCAATATTAGAAATGCACATGTGCATCTATATGTATCAACATGAAATAAGGTGTTTTGGTACAAAAAGTTTGTGATTTTAAATAATGAAGTAGGCTCATATACATATGTTTTTGTTAGTTATATCTAGCGGTTGATGGTTTAATTATATTTGTCACTTTATGATGTAATATGTTGTTTGGATAGTATAAAGGGTGTTGATGTACATATAATAAAGTGAAATATTGATAATAATATTGTATTATGGATGGTAAAAAACAATGGTATTGTATTACGGATGGTAGGAGGTAATGGTAGTGTAGTATGGATGGTATGATAGATGAAAGAGAATGTGTATTCAAAGTGGTGTACTAAAACACGTTATAACATGTTCATATATATAGATGCACATGTACATTTCTAGTGTTGTTAATTTTATAACAAGTTCATACATATAAATGCATATGTGCATTTCTATTATTGTTAATGTAAAAAGTAGTGTATTATGAATGGTAGTGCAATTGTCTGATATTTGTAATGAATTACGGAATTTGTCAAAAAAACAATACAAATGCACATGTGCATGGATAACTGTTACTCGAATTTTTATTTTTTTGAATTTTTTTTATTATTGACGAAATATAGCGATTTTTCCAAAAAAAAATAGTAAAAAAAAAATTTTTTTTGGGTGTTTTTTTAGAGTTTTTTAGGTATTTTTTGGTTGTGTTCACATTGGTTCTCGCGGTTCTCGCAATAAAGGGTGGTTTCTAACGGATCCTTCTCCTATATATATATATATATATATATATATATATATAGAGAGAGAGAGAGAGAGTGGGAGTTGGCTAGAAAGTCTAAGTTTTCTAGAAAGTCTATGAAGCAATAGGGAGGTGACATGTGGCTTTTAATTTTTTTTATTCAAAAAGGTATGATGATAATTATATTATTAATTTAATTTTGAAATATTATATATCCTAAACTAACTATCCAGATATTTATGAAAACATATATCTTTTTGACTATTTCAAATCATTACGATTTCAAAAGGAGAGTTACTTTAAATTACGAAGTTTAAATCATTAACAATTTTTTCACGTTGTGTTTTATCAGTTACTGGGTTCATCACAATGTGTTTTAGCAGTTACTGGTTTCAGTTACTGTTTCATCACAATGTGTTTTATCAGTTACTGGTTGATATGATTTTTGGCATTCTTGATGTTGTGTTTTATCAGTTACTGGTTCACGTTGTGTTTTATCAGTTACTGGTTTCAGTTACTGTTTCATCACAATGCGTTTTATCAGTTACTGGTTGATATGATTTTTGGCATTAATGATGTGTTTTATCAATTACCGGTTTCATCACAATGTGTTATACCAGTTATGATTCATGAATGGCATGTTCTTTTGTATTTTATCTACGGTTTTATCACAATGTGTTTATCAGTTACTAGTTGATGTGATTTTGGCATTCTTTATGTTGTGTTTTATCAGTTACAGGTTTCATCACAATGTGTTTTATCAGTTACTGGTTGATATGATTTTAGCATTCTTGATGTTGTGTTTTATCAGTTACTGGTTCACGTTGTGTTTTATCAGTTGGCATTCTTGATGTTGTGTTTTAGCAGCCAGTCACTAGTTCGTCATATTGTGTTTTATCGTTAAAACACACTACTACGAACACATCTAGATCTGATTTATCGTTATTTTTTGTATGATTTGGTGTTTTCAAATGTGAGGGATTAGAGAGAGAGAAAAAAATTGCGACACTTTGGAGGTGGTTTTATGATTGGTAGTTACTTCCTTATTTAAAACAACTTAAATGACACATTTACCCAAATCAATTAAATTAGCTATTTTAAAGACACTTATTTCATGGCCCAGATCGCTTCCTACACTTTCTAGGAAAAAACATTTTTTCGCAGGATCCCCACTCTATATTCAAATGAAAACCACTAGTTATTGTGAAAACTCGAAAACTAATTAAAAAATCCAAAAAAACATACCAATTTTTTTTTTGCATAACAATTTTCGCCATTTTTTCTATATAATAAAATTCAAAAAAAAAATTGTACTGCACATGTGTAATACTACACATGTGTATTATTACACATGTGTACTACAATTTTTTTTTTTTTTTTTTGAAATTTTGTTTATATAAAAAAACCTACGATTTTTATAAAAAAATTGAAAAAAAAAAAATTTTGGTGTGTTTTTAGGCTTTTTTTAGTTAGTTTTCGAGTTTTCACAATAAAAGTGGTTTTCATTTGAAACATCCTATATATATATACCACCTTTATTGCGAGAACCAGTGTGAACACAACCTAAAATAGCTAAAAAAACCTAAAAAAAACTAAAAAAACCTAACCCCCCAAGCTAAATGCTAAAAACAACCCATGAAAACACTAACAGCAGGACAAACAAAGCACTAACAGCAAGACAAACCATCAAAACAAACAAAGCACCAACAGCAGGACAAACAATCAAGACATCCAACATTGCTTTTATAACAACACCATCCCGTTATCGATCGGGATACCCATCGAGGCATCCCTCTCTTGCCGGTTGTTATCGATCGGGATACCAAAAAAAACCTAACCCCCCCTCCCACCCTCAAGCTAAATGCTAAAAACTATAACCCCCAAGCTAAAATGCAAAAACTAAACCTCCAAAAAACCTAAAAAAATAAAAAAAAAACACACAATTTTTTTTTAATATTTTTACATTAAAATCGCTACTTTTAGTAGCAATTTTTTTTATTTAAACAAAAAAAAATTTTTTAATTTTTTTGGCTACTAAAAGTAGCGATTTTTTTATAAAAAATATTAAAAAAAATTTTTTTGTGTGTTTTTTAACTATTTTTAGTTATTTTTTGTTGTGTTCACATTGGTTCTCGCGGTTCGCGCAATAAAGGGTGGTTCCTAACGGATCCTTCTCATATATATATATATATATAGGGTCAGGATTTAGAGAGAACGGTGAAAAGTGTGAGAACGGTGAGAACGATTTTGGTGATGACATGTGACATTGATGTTAAATTACACTAAGGGGTAATATTGTCAAAAAACCCACTCACATGAACTGGGTGTTCAAATAAAACGCTATAAAAACACCCAATTAAGAAAAACGCCATGAAAATACCCAGTTAAAAAGTCATAAAACACTCAGTTCAGAAAAACACCATGAAAAAACTCAGTTGAAAACGCCATAAAACACTCAGTTCAGAAAAAACGCCATGAAATTACCTAGTTAAAACGCCATAAAAACACCTAGTTCAAAAAAACGCCATGAAAATACCTAGTCTAAAACGCCATGAAAATACCTAGTCTAAAACGCCATAAAACACCCAGTTCAGAAAAACGTCATAAAACCCAGTTAATTTTTTTTCGAAAAGTATATCAATAGTATACTCGTTGGAAAGATAAAAAAACGCTGAGTTTTATGGTGTAATTTTTTTCGAAAAATAATCACGTATAAAAAAGTTATTGTCGTTTAAATATGATGGAGGAAAATGACATGTGATTAGCGTGTGCACCTTTGTTTTGATCTTCCTATTTTACCCCTCCTGGTAGTTCAAGGCCCTATTATTTACAAAAATGTCACCGCATCAATCTCAGCCACAAACCACTAAGATCTTGTGGCTGAGAATCGTTCTCACATTTTGAGGCGTTCTCCCCTGATCATATATATATATATATATATATATATATAGGGGAGGGCCATATAGAAAACCCTTATGTTTTTAGAAAACTCTGGAAACACAAATCTCCCCCCATTTTTACCCAACCTCCCGACATTTTTTTTTTGAAAAAAATAACACATGTAATATACATGTTTTTAAGAGTTTTGGGAAAAAAAAAACAAAAAAACGCCGAAGGGATGTTTTTAAAAAAATAAACAAATTTCAGCAAACTTCGGGTGACTAACATGTGTTAGGCAAAAAAGGCTGAAACTTGCTGAAATTTGTTTTTTTTTTAAACATTCCTTCGGCGCTTTTTTTGTTTTTTTTTGGCCAAAAACTCTTAAAAACATGTATATTACATGTGTTATTTTTTTCAAAAAAAAAAAATGTCGGGAGGTTGGGTTTTCTAGGGTTTTCTCAAAATGGAGGGTTTTCTACCTAGCTTTAGCCTATATATATATATATATATATATATATATATATATATATATATATATTATAAAAGGAAATAGTAAATTGATTCAAGCACCTTTGCCCACAAAACTCACGTCGCTTATATATATATATAGGGAGAAGATCATGCGAGAACCACCTCTTATTGCGAGAACCAATGTGAACACAACAAAAAATGCCTAAAAAACACACAAATTTTTTTTTTTGAATTTTTCAATATTTTTTATAAAAAAATCGCTACTTTTCGAAACCAAAAAAAAAATTTTTTTTTTGGCTTCTAAAAGTAGCGATTTTAACATAAAAAATATTAAAAAATTCAAAAAAAAATTTTAGATTTTTTTAAAGATTTTTTTAGGTTTTTTGGGGTTTAGTTTTTAGCATTTTAGCTTGGGGGGGGGGGGGTTAGGTTTTTTTTTTTTGGGGGGGGGGTGGGGGTTAGGTTTTTTTAGGGTTTTTTTAGCTATTTTAGGTTGTGTTCACATTGGTTCTCGCGGTTCTCACAATAAAGGTGGTTCTCGCATGAGCTCCTCCCTATATATATATATATATATAGGGCATGGATGTATAGAAAACTTATTTGTACTAAGAAAACCTAGGAAACCCAATCTATGACCATTGATCAAGATCATCCAATGGCTCATAAAATTTGAAGCCTTTTTGAATTAAATTTAATACATAACATATGTTGATGAGTGGGCCAGGAGGGCATTTGTGTCAAAAAGACCATATCTCATTCTCTCTCTTCTTTATTGTTGTCACCATCACCATCAAAGCATCATCATTGTCTCTCTTTCTTCTTTCTTCTCTTTTGAGAATTCAAAATATCTGTACATTCACCATCAAACCATCATCATCATCCATTCTCTCATCCTCTCTCTTTTTTCATGTTTCAATCACCAAGAACACACACACAAGTGTGTGTGAGAGAAGCAAGCCTGAATCGTTATTGTTAAAGAAAGAGAAACACCAAAAGCATACACACAAGTGTGTGAGAGAAAGAGAAACAAGATTCTCCTTCGTGTTCATGAAGAACACCAAGAACACACACACAAGTGTGTGTGAGAGAAGCAGGCCTGAATCATTCGGTTGCATGTGTTTCTAGAGAGAGAAAGTTATTAGAACACCAAGACCAAGAACACACACAAGTGTGTGAGAGAGAAGCAGGTCAGAAATCATTTGGTTCATGGGTTTTTGGAGAGAGAAAGTTGTTAGAACACCAAGAACACACACACTTATGACATGGACTGGTTCCATGTCTTAATGTTATTTGTTTGGTAAAAGTTGAATGATTTTGTGTGTGTATTGGTAAAATAGATTTGATAGTTTGTTGGGTTTTTTTGTTTTAAAGGGATTAATTTTTTTTAGAATTGTGATAATGAATGTTATTGTTGATATATATTCGTTACCTTTGAAAAGTTCATAATCTAATCGTTGATGATCTCGTTTATTTTACAAATAAAAAGTTATGTTTGGTTTGGTTGCTTGTTTGAGGCTTTTGATCTAAATAGTAATTGTTTTTTGTTGGTTTGGTTGTTTGTTTGGGGCTTTTGATCTAAATAGTAACTGTTTTTATGTGTTATAATAGGTGGTAACACATGTATAGCCATGTTAACATGTCACATATAGTTGTTACATGTGTTACAACAAAAAGTTTACACATGTATAACACGTAACACATGTTATACATGTGTTACCACTATAGTATAACACGTATAACACGTAACATGTCACATATAGTTGTTACATGTGTTACAACATGTTGTTACATGTGTTACAACAAAAAGTTTACACATGTATAACACGTAACACATGTATAGCCATGTTAACATGTCACATATAGTTTTTTGGTCCGATCGATGGTGATTTTTGTTTTGGAATGCAACTAGGAAGTGTATGTTATTTTGAGTAGAAATAGTCTCGGGTTATTTATTTATTTTTTTTGGATTGCCAACTTGCCAACTGCACGTTAAAACTATTGATTTGTAACATGTGTTAAACCCGTCTTGTTTACTGTCAAAAACATGTGTTAAACATGTCTTATATTTTTTTATCAAAAACATATTAGGTAACATGTGTTAGACCTGCATTGTTTTCTGTCAAAAACAAATTAGGTAAACCTCTGATATTAGGGTACAAGTCCAAGGGCTCAAAAGCATATAAATATATTAGCGTAACATGTGTTAAACTTGTCTGATATTAGGGTACAAGTCAACGGACTAAAAAGCATATAAACATATTAGCGTAACATATGTTAAACCTTCTTATTAGGGTACCATGTGTTAAACCTCCCTGATTAGGTAAACATATTAGTGTAACATGTGTTAAACCTGTCTCATTTTTATCAAATGATGTAAACGTGTGTTAAACCTGTCTTATTACCATGTGTTAAACCTCTCCTATTAGGTAAACATGTTAGTGTAACATGTGTTACACCTGTCTTATTTTTATCAAATTATGTAACATGTGTTAAACCTGTATTATTTAACAAGTGTTAAACTTGTCTTATTTTTATAAAAAAAGGTAACATATGTTAAACCTGACTTTATTTTATCAAAAACATATTAGGTTAATGAAATTAAGTAACATATGTTAAACCTGACTTTATCTTAACATATGTAACAAGTGTTAATGAAATTAAGTAACATGTGTTAAACCTGTTTTATTTGCAACAACAAAGAGAGTAACAAGATCGCAAACTGGTAAGATACCAAAAAAGCGAAAGAAAGTAGACGAAGAAACGGACGATGAATGGGATGAAGAAAGAGAAGAAACGGACGATGAATGGGATAAATTATGGCCATAACCCAAAATACAATATGACCATTCTGGTCTTCTCTGTAATATGTTGGTGTCTGGATGTTAAATAATTATGGTGGGAAATGTATTTGGTTACCAGTTATCAGTTACATGTGTTATTAGTTAACATGTTTTATTCATTACCAATTGTAAGAAAAGTAGTAGACGAGCATTGGGTGGTCAACATATTGTTTCAATTGTAACCTTTGATACTAATTAACAAGTGTAACATGTGTTACACAGGATGAAGTAGAAAACAAGGTACATACCTTTAATGTTACTTGGAAACAATAAGCAATTGTAACATGTGTTACACATCTTACGTAAGTAAATGCAGTACATGGTGGAACATGTAAGTAACATGTGTTACATACGATGTAGTGAATAAAAAGAAGGCACATATATAGTGAATAACATACATATACATGTAACATGAGTAACATGTGTTACATACGATGTAGTGAATAACATACGTATACATGTAACATGAGTATATGCACCACAAAGGCATACGCATGTTACATGTGTGTATGAAACACACTTGGCATATATAAAACACTTAGTATATGTAACATGTAACAGTCACTATTACATGAATGAACAACATGTTGACAAATGTAACAGTCACTATCCATTTCCGGCTGTTTTATCACCCTTTTGTGGTCATCATAACTATATGATGTTTGTAACCTTAAAAGCCTTGGTAGGCTGCCACTTTTAATGATGTTAAGTGTTACAGTTAATGTTATATTACCCTTTTCTGACATTATGGTTTACGTTTAATGTAGTAGTTTACAACAACTTTTAATGATGTTATTGTTTATTTTTAATGATGTTATGTGTTACATGTAATGTTATATTATGTTTGATGTAATGGTTTGAAGAACTAGATCATACCCTACATTCAACAATACTCCTCTTTACGAGATGTAATACTTCTTCTGATTTTAAGAGAATCTCTTTATGTTAACATATGTAACACCTCTAGGGTTTTGGTTCCTGGAAGTTGTAATTAGCTACATATGTAGTAACAATGTTACACATGTTACTTACGGTAAGAGCGGCCCTTTATTGGACAAAACAGGGCTGCGTATATGTAACACATATTTGTAACATGTGTTACACTAGATGGTAACACATGTATAGCCATGTTGCACATGTTATATAGTTGTTACATGTGTTACACTAAATGGTAACACATGTATATATAGTTGTAACACATGTTATATAGTTTTAACATGTGTTACACTAGATGGTAACACATGTTATATAGTTATAACATGTGTTACACTAGATGGTAACACATGTATAGCCATGTTGCACATGTTATATAGTTGTTACGCATGTTATACAGAACCTGTACCATTTGTAACAGTCATTATTACATGAATGAACAACATGTTGACAAATGTAACAGTCACTATCCATTTCCGGTTGTTTTATCACCCTTTTGTGGTCATCATAACTATATGATGTTTGTAACCTTAAAAGCCTTGGTAGGCTGCCACTTTTAATGATGTTAAGGGTTACAGTTAATGTTTTATTACCCTTTTCTGACATTATGGTTTACGTTTAATGTAGTAGTTTACAACAACTTTTAATGATGTTATTGTTTATTTTTAATGATGTTATGTGTTACATGTAATGTTATATTATGTTTGATGTAATGGTATGACCAACATCAAACAAAGGAATGTTAAGGGTTACAGTTAATGTTATATTACCCTTTTAACGTATGTAACACATGTGTACCAAAGTCATATGACCAACATTTTATCAGGTCATTCTTTGTTATTAGTTAGTTACCTATCACATAGGTTACACATGTTACGTCCAACACCAGTTACAAATGTTAATCAAAACAAAACTCACTTGTCATCATGGGTTGTTAGTAATTGCACACATTACAATCATACTTAAAGGTAACAAAAATCTTTATAAAAACTTAAACATATAAAAATGATCCAAAACCATCATAAAGGTTACAAAAATATAGCTACGCTTTGCGTCTTGATAACCATCTTTATCTTGAACATAAACATCCATTCACCTATGAACAAAACAAGTACATCGGTGTTAATCCCCTAAAGTTAAACTTATTAACACAAATGTAACTACAGGTATGTAACATGTGTTACGTGTTATACACGTGTAAAATTTTATTGTAACACATGTAACATGTGTTACCTCCTAGTATAACACACAATAACAGTTACTATTCAGATCAAAAGCCCAAACAAGCAACCAACCCAACAAAAAAACAGTTACTATTCAGATCAAAAGCCTCAAACAAGCAACCAAACCAAACACAACTTTTTACCACAAAAATGATTTTAACACAAAAATAAAAACCTGCAATTTACATAAATATTTACCCATTTTTAGAACCATTTTAACAAAAGAATCATGTTCATCTCTAAAACATCCTTTACACAAAAACCTATAAACAACCATTTTAACTAAAACATCAAGTGTGAAATGATTTTTCAAAATAAAATACTCAAGAGATTGTTGTTTCTCTCTCTAAAATAGCAACTTTCTCTCTCTAAAAACACTTACCGAATCTAGAAACCGTGTGATGAACACGATGAAGATCTTCAAACTTGCTTCTCTCTATGTGTTCTTGGTGTTCTTGATGAATATGATGAAGATTGTTGTTTCTCACTCTAAAAATCAGCTTTCAACAAACATCAGCACACCCAAGATGAAGATGACGACGTGAGATGAAGCATGAACACACCCGAAATCAGCTTTCAACAAGCATGAACACATCCGAAATAAACAAGATGAATATTGTTGTTTCTCTCTAAAAAACATTAGTTTTCTCTAAGAAAACTAAGAAAGAAAGAGATGCAAAGTTTCTGTATATTGTTGGTTTTAAAAAAAGTGATATGATGGTAATAAATGACTTGATGGGATGGGGGGAGATGGTGAAATGATGGCTTGAACAAATGACTATCTTGCCCTTTTAACATGTGTTTAAAGATATGATGTGGATCAATCTTGACCACACAATTCAGGTTTCCCAAGTTTTCTAGATTAAATGGGTTTTCCATAGATACTTACACTATATATATATATATATAGGATTAAGTTCAAGAGTGAACACTAGTGTAGCTTGCGAACTGAGTGAACTAATCTTGGCCATACACGTGTGTAGATCAATGGCCAGGATTTGATATTGAAATACACTAGTGTATTTTACGATTTCATGATGAGATCTTGGCCATACACTTGTGTAGATTAATGGCCAGGATTTGTTCATTCCGTTAGCAACTACACTAGTGTTCACTCTTGAACCCCACCCTATATATATATATATATAGGGGACCGCTAGAATGAGAACCACCACGAGTTATGAGAACCGCGAGAACCAAGTGCCACGGAGGGGCGTTGACCACGATTTTTTTTTTACAACTAGATCCGTATATTTTAACAACATTCGTAAAAAAAAATTTCAAACGGCGCGCCCGAGGGGGTAGTTTTTTACACCCAAAGTTTGGTGTTTTTATTATTTTTTTGTTTTTTCTTTTTTTTTTTTACAAACTTTGGGTGTAAAAAACTACCCCCTCGGGCGCACCGTTTGAATTTTTTTTTTACGAATGTTGTTAAAATATACGGATCTAGTTGTAAAAAAAAATCGTGGTCAACGCCCCTCTGTGGCACTTGGTTCTCGCGGTTCTCATAACTCGTGGTGGTTCTCATTCTAGCGGCTCCCTATATATATATATTATAAAAGGAAATAGTAAATTGATTCAAGCACCTTTGCCCACAAAACTCACGTCGCTTTCTTTTTTATTGTTTCCTACATTTGTTAGGTTAATAACCAACCCCTGTACGTGTCTGTAGAAATGTACAATTCTGATTTTTGAGTAAATTACGATTTTGACCTCTGTGGTAATATCATTTTTACCCTTTTAACCAAAAAAAAAGAATTTTTTTATCATTTGAGACCCAACGTCTTTTTTTCTAACCCTTTTGCCCCTGACACTAACTCAATCCATTAAATGTTAGGGGCCAAAAGGGTTATAAAAAAAGACGTTTGGGGCCAAAAGGGTTAGAAAAAAAACGTTAGGACTCAGATGTTAAAAAAATCTTTTTTTGGACTAAAAGGGTAAAAATGATATAACTATAGGGGCCAAAATCGTAATTTACTCCTGATTCTTTTAATAATCTCGAATGCTTTAAACTTAACGGGGAGAGAAACCCAAATAATATGACGGAAAATGTTAAATTTTAGGAAGGAGGGTTAAAATTTTTGGTTTAAAATAATCATTTTTAAAATTTTTTAAGACATCTTTTTAGAAAAAAAAAAAAAAAAATACTTGCACACACCCGAGTAGTAGTACTCGGATTTCTTACTCGGCCAAACTACTCAATCGGCCTCACCACCCTAACTAATTACCCCATAACAGGGCCGGCCCATCTTCATATTTAACCTTGGCGACCGCTTTGGGCCACCAAATTTTTAGGGCCTACAATAATTTAAAATTTATATATATATATGTATTATATAATTTATATGGATATTAGGAGAATACAATATCCGCTTGTGGCTTAATGGTAGCACGTCTATACTTCAGCTTTACAAACTCAAGTTCGAATATCAGCACAGTTATGATTTTTTTATCGTTGCTTTCATAATTCACCTTAAGCCTACTAAGGATTTGTTTTAAAAATCAAATTGAAAAACAAGGACGAATAATTTCTTTTTTCATATTATTTCTTTTATAATTTATACCTTGGCTCCATACTTTCAAGTTTTAACCCTGAAAGAGGTTGCTTACATAAATTTACGTTAGTTCTTTAAAGTTTTTTTTTTTAAATTAAGTTAAATAATAACTAGGCTAACTCTATTTTTTTCTTTTTCAAATCTATTTAGAATATAGCCTAGTTATAGACTTCCGACTTTATAAAAGGTTTGTACTCGTGTTTTCAGATTTCAATTGTAATACTTTCAAAAACATCATTTTCAAATAACTTCATACTCGCCTTTTCAGTTCATGTTTCACGGTGTAAACATCAAATCTTGTTTTGTATATACAAGTGTTTGTTGTGGACTTAATGTACATATTACTTGTAGGTTGATGAGCTTTTAGCTTAACTTATTTGCCAATTTTATATCAAAACTATTTGTTAACTTGATGGACCGGCTCTGCCCCATAAATGTATCTATGTAATTCTGGGCAGCAACCCACTTTATATAACAAAAAAAAAAAAAAAAGAAAGAACAAAAAAGATGTTATCACACTGTGTGTAACAAAACACACATTTTGATGAACCGTCCCCCTTTTAGACTTGACTCAGCTATGCAAGCCCGGAGGTCTTCACCACTCGAAATAGGAAGACGGTTACCTTCAGCGTCATCATACTCCACACGGAATGTTTGGTGTTCTAATTCCGGAAATCTCTTTTTGACTTCCCTGTGCAGGTCTGTGATATCAGCTAAAAGGGGCAGCGTAAACCTGATCAAATAACTATCATATTCAACTTTTATCGTCTTCCCCATATACCCGGATTTTAGGCCCTCATCCTGCAAAGGATGAAAGCACAAGCCAAAAGAATTCAATATAATTATATTGATGTATATTGCAACTTACAAGTAAGATTAAACAAAATCTAACCTTCAGCAATTGTTGAATTTGTTCAAGATAGTCAACATAACTTTCTTTTCGTATCGACGTGACAAGCTCAACGATTCCCACAAGTTTGTTCCCGTTGTACACAGGCAAAACTAACTGACCCCTGTTTCCAATGTCTACAGAATGTTGATCTTCATGATTAAGCACATGATGCATTGTCCGATGGTCTGCAAGCCCAGTTTGAGCGGCTCGGCCAGCTAACCAGTTGCCCGCACTTGTTTGTAATCCAACAAAACGACAACGGTTTTCAAGACATCACCTTCTGTACTCCTCAAGTCCTTCATCTGGAGCTGACATAAAGGTTTGATCTGTCAACATAAGATTGCATCCCATGTCCTCTGAATTAGAAGGCATGAATTCCCAAGATTGAAGTAGCACTGGTTCTTTGCCGGACTTAAAATTCTTAAAAGTTCTGTCAATGGACTCTACCATTGGTACCTGCAAGATTAATACAATGATTCCAGAATATTAATTTTTAAAATATGACTTTGAATGTACGTTTTAACTTTTCGTACTCAGAATCGACATACAACTACTAACTGCCTCAATAAGACTGAATTCTTTCACCATAACATATTCACATAACAAAATTCATCGAAATATGACTTAAACCCTAACTCCTTCAAGCGACAAGGGTTAGAAGTCAAAGTACCTCGAGTCGTTTGAGCCATTATCTACCTACGCCTCACTCACACAACAATGCAATGTTATATCAAATCAACAAGTGATGTGATTGTATATCAGACATTCAAACTCTTTGCATGACTGTATTAAGATTGTCGGTAGGGGTGTGCAAATGGTGGTTCGGTTCGGTTTTTACCTTAAACCGTATCCGTAACCGCTAGCTTCGGTTATGGAATTTTCTTAACCATAACCATAACCGAACCAAACTTTGGTTCGGTTAATCACTTACGAGACTCAATTATGGTTCGATTTCGGTTAATTTCGGTTAAAAAAACCGATCTAAGTTTGAACTAAAAATTGAACTAAATGAGCATATTAGACAATAATTGTCTCGGTTACAATCGTTCGTATAAATACAAAAAAGACAAAAAAACGTACACATGCATAAGATGAGTCAAATTTTATGCAACAATGATTTTTTTAACATTTTAAAACCAACTATATAACATAAAAATCTTTAGTATATGTTTTTTGATGTGTACAGAGTTTGATAATGATTCCTTGAACATGTATTTTTTAAATATGGATATATTTTAAAAGCATGTCTTAATTCATTTCGGTTTGGTACGTTCGGTTATGGGACACCTTTAACCATATCCATAACCAACTTATCGGTTAATCAAATAGCATCATCAATAACAGTCGGTTAATATCGGTTATCGGTTAATTCAGTTCGGTGGCGGTTCGGTTGACGTTTAAGGTTTGCTCACCCCTAAGATTGTGCATGGTCGTATGAAGCTTTGCGCACCCATAAAACACATCCCATAACCATACGCAAGTCGAATATATAAAGTATGGATGTGTACCTTAACAACATGGTCGTGCGCTTATAAAGCATGGTCGTGACTTATACTACTGACTAACATAGTGATACGCTTAAAAAGATGTCCATGACTATAATACGAGAGTTAACGAGACGAGCCCGAGCTCGTTTGACTTAGGAGAGCTCAAGCTCAAGCTCGGCTCATGAGTAGTTTGTCAAGCTCGAGCTCGGCTCTATTATTACTTATTAATTAATCTTTTCGAGTAAATTTCGAGTGGCTCGGCCACCCCAATGTCCATCCATACTAAAACATATGCAGATTTTCATAAACTATGTTCCTTTAGAACCTTGTGAGGTTTGTGTGACCCCCCAAAATCATAGGTGACTCAGCCATTTTGGGGAGCCAAATTCGGAGGCCTTCTCCAAATTTCATGGTTATAAACCCTCCCTTATCCAGCTGGGACTGGCAATAATAAGCTAAAAACACGCGAGCCGTGCCAACCGGTGGAACCATGTCAACCACTAGTAAGGATATATACGAACAGGTAAGTACATTTATCCTATGTTATCAAAGACGCAAGGCGCAGGCGAGGCGCATCGGCCTCGCCCGGAGCCTAGGCGCAAGGCGCAAAAAAAAAAAACGTGGGCTTTTTTAAGAAAAGCGCACATGGAGAAAAAAAATATAAAAAATATGTTATGCCTTGAAAAAAAATAAAATTCCACATTTAAAATAGAAAAAACTATTATATAGGTCATTTAAGATCATGTAGCTAATAGTTAGTAGCAAAAGTTTAGGACTTATATGTTGAAAGTTTTGGGTGTGTGAATGAAAGTCTCAAAAGGTGGTAAATACTTTGTCCCACATTGGTGTGGGAAGAAAGTGAGTGGTTGTTTATAAGGTAAAGCCTTTACTACTCCATTGTAGCTTTATGACATGTTTTACCACAAATCCTACACGCGCGCAGGGGGGTGGGGGGTGCAAACCCTGGCCCACGTGAGGCAGCTTTTGCGCACCCTCGGTTTTGTTTTTAATGGTCATTTGTGCTGTTTTACCTGCGCCTCAGCAACGTTTTTTTGCGCCTAGGCGCGCCTTTTATGCGCCTCAGAACCGTTTTTCCAAAAAAATCCCATTTTTGCGCCTAGGTTACCACGAGGCGCTATAGCCTCGCCTCGCTGCGCCTAGGCGCGCGCCTTTTGCGCTTTTGACAACAATGCATTTATCTAACAATGAAGTTTTCTTACAGAACTATTTACTGGTTTATCCACATCTTATTATTTTGACCCCAAATAATAAAAAAATCAGAACAGTAATCACTTCACCGAAAAACACAAAACAAACAAACGTACCAAGAATACAAGAATCTAGCATGTATCTTTTGTAAACTTAAACTAAAACCAAGTATAAATGGATAATTTAGAGCAAAAAAGGGCATGATATCCTTACATATGCTTTGTCATATTTGCTGAGCCCTACGCCAACAGCAAAAACAGGTTGCCTCTAAATAGTTTTAAAGAAACCAAATGAATCAGTTAAGATCACATTGAAATCACAAAATGGATCCAAAGTAAACACAAAGTATCAGCCGCATACATTTTTTGTGTAACCCGACATCTCTGACATGTAAACCTCCTCATAGATTGTTGATTTCTGCACATAAAAGCTGAACGTCAGCCATGTGAATAACATTAGAACAAGTAAAATCCTGCGAACATAACTCACTGATAATTTTTCGTTCACGTCATTTTGAATGCTCCTAATATGACGATGAACAAGCTGAAATGACGAAATTCATCAGCAGTCAACTAATGTGATAATGGGTTTCAAGTTTCAACATGAATGAGTTTGAACTAACCATTCTATAGGCTTCAAAGATGTTTCTGTCTCGTGCATTAGGAGGCCACGTCATAGTCTCAGTTGGATAACCTTGATGCAAATTCTGGAGAATCAATTTAATATAACCTATTACTACTCATCTAAAGCTATGATTATGAAGTCGAATCAAGATACATTTATAAATTCATAGGAATAAAATATTCAAAAATCATAGATTCATCATTCATGGGAATAAAATATTAAAGCAAAACTGACAACATTCACATTTTTAACAGCAAGCACACTAAAATGTTACTTTATCTAGGAAAAATCCACCATAACCTGCACTCTGCAGGATTTGAACTTCAAAAAATCTTTTGGTTGTGGAGTACACCACTTAACCACTAGGATATTAGTTGGGGACGTTTATGCATGATTTGGTGTATTCACATTTGTTGAAAATAGTTCATTGGACGAAAGGGTATCGCAATTCAGATCAACAAATATAATGAACTACTCAACAAATGGAGACAACAGAAATCGAACCTCGAACGCGATCTTGAGTCGCTTTTCACCTGCGACAGCAAATTTGAACGTACATTAAGAAAAAACAGAAAAAAAAAATATATTAAATCAAGAGTAAACTGCCATTTTTGTCCATGAGGTTTGGCCATATTTGCCTGTTCCATTCAAAAAGGGTTTTCTTTGCAACTAGACCCAAGGTTTGACAGAACAGAATCGAGCCTCAAGGCGCTTTGCTTCGCCTCACGAGCCGTAATCCCAAGCGGATATATGGTTCCACGTTTAATCAGATCATCCGTTGGGAATTGCCAAAATCATCCATGAGTTAACAATACATTTTAACTGAGTTAATGATTTGGATGGAAATAACAATAAAAATTAAACATCCAGGGCCCAGTTACAAAAAAAAAAAAAATCTTATTTTGGATATAAATGGCATTTGTACCCAAACCTCAGGGACGATTTTGGCATTTAACTCTTTATATGAACTTATAATTTCTTGCCAAAAGAACCAATTACAAAAAGGAAGGTAAAGCAGACAACAAACCGCACCGCAACGACCTTTTAGATAGCAAAACCGATCCTACTAAAGGCAACAATATGGTCATATGGGTCGAGAAATTACTATGAACCACTCGTTGGACCTTGTTTAGGAATTCCACAAATTCTGGAACTAAGGAACCAAATGTATCAAAAGTAAAGGGGATAACACAAGTTGATTCTACAAACAAGGTTTCTCGCGTTTAGCGACCTTTTAGAATCAACTTGTGTTATCCCCTTTACTTTTGATACATTTGGTTCCTTAGTTCCAGAGTTTGTGGAATTCCTAAACAAGGTCCAGCGAGTGGTTCATAGTAATTTCTTGACCCATATGACCATATTGTTGCCTTTAGTAGGATCGGTTTTGCTATCTAAAAGGTCGTTGCGGTGCTGTTTGTTGTCTGCTTTACCTTCCTTTTTGTAATTGGTTCTTTTGGCAAGAAATTATAAGTTCATATAAAGAGTTAAATGCCAAAATCGTCCCTGGGGTTTGGGTACATATGCCATTTATATCCAAAATAAGATTTTTTTTTTTGTAACTGGGCCGTGGATGTTTAATTTTTATTGTTATTTCCATCCAAATCATTAACTCAGTTAAAATGTATTGTTAACTCATTGATGATTTTGGCAATTCCCAACCCCCAGGGACGATTTTGACAATTTACCCATTTATTCTTTAGTTTCTTATTTTTTATTTTATTATTTTTTATCGTTGGATAAAAATAATTATAAGTATAACATATATACATATACACACATATATACATATATATATATATATATATATATATATATATATATATATATATATATATATATATATAGAAAGTATAATGTACTTCAGGGCTTAACCTACATTAACATACATGACAAAAAATATAACGTGCGTTATTATCATAGAACGTGCGTGATTATAGTCTCATGCGTGATTATGTGGTCCCATGCGTGATTATACCCCTGATCCAACAGTTACCATTGTCTCCTACGTGATGTATGATAAGGCTTTTTGTATGTTAACCTTACTCTCTCTCTCTCTCTCTCTCTCTCTCTATATATATATATATAGAGTAGGGATCCTGCGTAAAGTGTGTTTTTCCTAGAAAGTCTAGGAAGCGATCTGGTCCATCCGATTGTTGTGTTTAAGGGTTGAGATTAAATCAATGGCAATCTTGTAATATTTAACTTTAATTAATAGATTGTTTTAAATGAGTAGGGGCATTTTTGTCATTAACCGTGTTTTAAATCAATCAAAATAACCATCAGGGATATCACATCTCCTTATTACACGCGAATTTCCCTCTCTCTCTCTCTCTCTCTCTAAACCCACAACGAAAACCCTCTAAATCATACCAAATATACCTAAAATCATGGATGAAGATAAGAGATTTTCCTTGTTCTATATACGTAAGATCAAGTGGTCATTGTATTCCGTGTTTTACTAGGCGATTAGGGTTCAATCGTGTTTTACATTGAAGTATTTGATGGTTGCAGGAAAGAGATTAAAAAAACAGGGGACTTTGAACAAGATGGATGGAAGCAACACAGTTACCGGAAGCAAAGCCAAAGTCACCGGAACCATAGGTGTGTTTTTGAAATAACAAATGTTTGTAGGATTACAGTTTATTGTCGATTAATGTGTTTTTTAGTGCTTGTGTTTGGTACTGTGTTGATGTTGGTGTGTTTTACTGTCATAGTGTATGGGTTGGGTACATCTGAAACGAAATGGTTGTTAAGTGTTTTATAATGTGTTTTACGATGTGTATAGGTAGGTTTTATAGTGGAGGAAATTGGATCTGTGGGTTGTGTTTTAAAATCTGTGTTTGTTACTGGGTTTTGATAACAAGTGTGTTTTATTGTGTTTCATGAATTGTGTTTTACCTAAAATTGTGTTTTAGGTATGTTTATTTAGATCGGTTTTACAATTATGTTTTGATTTGTTAACTTTTGAAAGCCTAATGAGCTGTGATTTATAAGGGTAATGTGTTTTAATGTGTTTCATGAACTTGGACCTGTGTGTTTTACAAATTATTTTTAGGTATGTTTATTTAGATCGGTTTTACAATTATGATTAATTTGTTAACTTTTGAAAGCCTATTGAACTGTGATTTATAAGGGTAATGTGGGGTTGTGAATTGTGTTTTATAAAGTTGGTGAAATTAAGAAGAAATTTCCATGAATGCTTAAAACAACTGTTTTTCAGTCAAACGGAGAAAGAGTGAGAGATTAAAAGGGAAATGGCTTTCAAAAAAACCCGGAAACAAACCTGACAAACCAATTAGGCTGGATGAATCAGACACAGAAGAAGCATCACCTATACAAGGTGCGGTTAGTTGTGGCGGTGAAGGGTGGGGGGTTACTAGTATAGTTAGTTGTCTGACCAGTTGTGTTTTTTTGTTACTAACAGTTGAACATGTTAACAAAACTACAAAAACGGTAGACAACAAAGTAGACTGTGCACAACAACCGCCTGCTGGCACACTTCTGTCTGACATTGCAAATCTGTTTCCGTACGTAATGGATAAAAATGTCGATTTACAGTCGGAACCACTCCAAAATCGTGAAATGCCCATATGTAAGTTAGATGATCAAACGGCAAACCATATGTTTGTCGTGGTAAAACGCAATGCATAATACTAACATCAACTTTTATGAGTTTTCTTTCAGCCGACGCGAGCAAAAAGGGTAGCGAAACCGGTAAGAAGCGGAAGGACAATAAAGCTGGAATCGAACCGAAACAAAAAAAAGGCTGCGGTTATACGAACAGTCAATAAACCTAAAGAAGTAGCACACGGTAAATTGAAATTATGAACTACTTTTATTTACTAAAAAGTCTGACTTGCTGATCGGCTTTTTGTGTTGGTGTTTTGTCAGGTACCACGATAGAAAATTCTGATGATGATTTTGACAACCCACCTTGGAAAAAAACGAGGTCTGGTGCTAGCCAACAAGTTGTTGAAAAACCACACCGACCCCCAATTGCTAAGTCAAACAAAGACTCAAAAACACACAAGAGGTCAACAACGGTCAAAAATTACATACCACTTTCAGATGGGAAACTAACCTTGTGATTAGCTCTTAAGCACATGGGGGAGCTGGTGGAATCTTTCAACGAAAATCAAAGGCAGGCTGTCAGAAACATAGGTTTCGGGTCAATACTTGGGTTTAAAATGGGTCCGATTCCCTCAACTCTAGGTTGGTGGTCGGTAAATAACTACGACCCTAAAACACGGGTCTTGAATTGTGGTAGCCACCACATTCAAATAACGGAGGAATTGGTGAACGATGTCTTCGGCGTACCGAGAGGGTATGAAAAAATGAAGGAGGTTGAGAGAGCAAGGTCAGATTTTCATGAGGTTGTGGCGGAATGGAAAGAACAATTTGAAAACGCTCCTACACGTTTAACGCCTGTTCAATTCAAGACATACATGAAGGGCTACAAAGCGAGCGGGAGAATCTTTGTGTTAAACTTTTTGCTATTCTACAACACATTAACAATCAATTCTCTTAATCCTTCAGTAAGTGTGTACACAAATTTCTCTTGAAACGTAGGGTTCTTACCTCCATCTACACAGTTCATAAAAACTCAAATCAGAAGACAGATATTCAAACAAAACCTAAATCTCAATACACAAATCAAAGTATTCACCTGTACAGGTACGAGTTCGCGATTTACTACTACCGTATTCAAGACAAACGTAGGGATCTTGCCTCGAAATCCATTCAGTATCTTTTAATTTGTGACAGCTAACAACTGAAAGTGCATGTCAAATAAGTCAAATAAGTCATGAAAACAGGTATCAATTGAACAGAAAGTGAAAAGAACGATAAGGAATCCGTATGTATACCAGTGACTTCAATAAGATTGCCATGGATGCCGTGAGTCGTCATTTATAGATGATCGTTTGATGATCGAATTGGAGGAAGATTGATTATATACACCGATTTCTGTTTGCTGTTGTGTTGACGAAGGGGGTGTTTGGCTTAGCTTTTATTTTTTGGCTTATGCTTATATTATATTATATTATATTATGGATTAGGATCAAATACAAAGGATCCTAATTGTAAGAAGTGTAAGAAGGATTTATAGAGTGACAAGTGTCCAATAACCTAAAAAAACCCACTACACAAAAAAACCCACTAAAAAAAAAAAAAAAAACCTTAAACATCCACAACCACCAACCCCCCCCCCCCACCCCGCCCACCCCCCCCCCCCCCCACATCACCCACCCAAAAAAAAAAAAAAAAAAAAAAAATTTTTTTTTTTTTTTTGCCGAGGGGGTGGGGGTTTAGGTTTTTGGGTGGTGGTGGTGGTGGGTGTTTAGTTTTTTTTATATTTTTTTTTTAAGTTTTTGGGGGGTGGGGGGGGGGGGGGGTTAGGTTTTTTTAGGTTTTTGGGGGGGGGTGGGGGGGGGGGGTTAGGTTTTTTTGGTGAGGTATAGTTTTTTTTTTAAGTTTTTGGGGGGTGGGGGGGTTAGGTTTTTTTAGGTTTTTGGGGGGGTGGGGGGGGGGGGTTAGGTTTTTTTTGGGGTTTTTTTTGGTGAGGTATAGTTTTTTTTTTGGGGGGGGGGGGGGGTGGGGTGGGGTGGGGGGGGGGGGTTTAGGTTTTTGGGTGGGGGGGGGGGGGTTTAGGTTTTTGGGTGGTGGTGGGGTGGGGGTGGGGGTGGGTGTTTAGGTTTTTGGTGGTGATGTAGTGGGTTTAGTTTTAGGTTATTGTACACTTGTCACTCTATAAATCCTTCTTACACTTCTTACAATTAGAAGTCTTTGTAGAATAACTTGACCCATTATATTATATTGTAGCTTAGACCAT
Source organism: Helianthus tuberosus (assembly GCA_030545235.1). NCBI lineage: Eukaryota > Viridiplantae > Streptophyta > Magnoliopsida > Asterales > Asteraceae > Helianthus > Helianthus tuberosus. The sequence goes on from CM060418.1 coordinate 194,732,485, forward strand.
GTGTAGTGGTAAATCAATATAATGCCTCTACCATGGGGCGTTTTGCGACACGTGTCATCCCAGTCAGCATGGGGCATTATAGCATAAAGTGGTGTAGTGGGGCATTATTCCAATAACGCCCATGCAATAAAAAAAAAAAACCAATCTCTTCTTCATTAAACAAAAAAAAAAAAAAAAAAAAAAAACCAATCTATTCTCTCATTGGCCAGTCAAACCAAAGTCAAACCATCACAATCCCATTTTGGCGTTTTAATAAACACGTCGGGGGCATTTTTTTTCAAAAATAACGCCGGAAAACGCCGGCTGTAGTGGGGCTCGGGGCGTTTCCGGGCGTTTTTTTTGAATTTTTTTTTACAAACAACGCCCGAGTACGGGCAGACTTATAGCTTATTTTTTATTATTTGATAAGCTCTTTTTAAATGTTTGGATTATCTTATAGGGGAAAAGATCAAATAGGAAGTTTACTTTGGCTAGGAAGTCTAGGAAGCAATAGGATTAGGACATGTGGCAACATTTAAAATAAAGAAAAAGGGTATTTTAGTCGATCCAACTCTTTTCTTCTTCCTTTTCAAAACCCAGTAACTTCAAAACCCACCATTTTCAAAACCCACCATCTTCAACCATTTCTTCACTTTCTATCTCAATAATCACTACATTATATTGAGATTTTCATCACCAATCAATGATTCAAACACCCGATCAACGTGTTCTTCAGCTTTTTTTTTGAAGAAAACCCACTTTAATTTCATACAAAATCTCGTTTTTTCCGGTGATTTTGAAGATAATCACTCGATCCGTTCGATTCGAGCGCTAATAAGTGTTTCAATCATTCAAAAATCGTCAATTGTTGAAGAAATCACTTCGATCCATGTAAGAAATTCTTTAATTTCATTTTTACGATATGGGTTTTTGATTTAGTCATTGCGTTTTACGATCTTGGCGGGGTCCGGGGGCAGTGCCCCTGGTAGCGGGGTCCCAGGGGCGGCAACCCTTGGCGGGGTCCAAGGGGCAGAGACAATTCACTTTCTTTGGTGTTTTCTGGCCATTGCGTTTTAGAAAATGTAAGACCCTAATACGTATTTAACAAAAAGTCGCAGCGGAAATTCGTGCCATAAAAATTCTTTCATTACAACATCTTGACTTACTTGAAAGTTCGTTTTAATATGTATCTTTTACAAAAATAAGGTGTAAGTCCTGTTTGCTAAAACACATACTCAATTATTCCCGTACAATCTATCTTGTGACTCGGTCTTCTATCTCTATTCCTTGTGATAATCGTCTGTACTCTCGTACAACCTGCACTCACCACATACATTTATAACATTAGCATACGTTATACATATAAACAAGATTCATACATGTACACTTTCCATTCAGCTTTCTCTCTAATTTTAAGCATATCATTCGCATATCCATTCCCTGGTGAGCCTTCAATAATGGACCTGCATAAATCTTCGTTTTCCAGGCATACGATTAATATCATTAGCACTCAACGTATCCAAAATCATACTTACATATACACGTGCCTACATCCATACCTCTCTACATACATGCATACACTCATACGTATCTTCATATATTCTTAAATACACTTCTACATACGTACCTACATTCGTACGTTTCTACATACATGCCTACACTCATACGTATCTTCATACATACATAAATACACATCTGCATACGTACCTACGTTCCTACGTCTTTACATACCTGCATACGATCACACGTACTTCCATACATACATAAATACACATCTGCATACGTACATACATTCCTACGCCTTCACATATATACATACTATCATACGTATCTTCATATGTACATAAATACGCTTCTACATACGTACCTACATTCATACGTCTCTACATACATGCATACACTCATACGTATCTTCATATATTCTTAAATACACTTCTACATACGTACCTACATTCGTACGTTTCTACATGCATGTATATACTCATACATATCTTCCATATATACATAAATACACATCTACATACACGTACAAGATATTGCATACCTATTACATACTCACACGTTAATTACATGGGACTTAGACTTTGATTTATTGTCCATACACATCTAAGGAACCATCAAAATCATGTTTGGAAAGTTCATCGTAGTCCACGGATAACAAACCGAAGCCTACGATACATAAATCAACTTAAATAACAAATTTTTAGGTTTTTGAACTTGGGGAGGGCGTCGGCGACGGCCCTTGCAATTACCCGTAGCCAAAAATCCCCGTAGACAGTCAAATAACCCGTCAGCCAAAAATTCACTTTCTGGAGCCCGTCGGCGACGCCCCCATGCCCGTCGGCGACGCCCTCTAGAATTTGCAGTTTTCTGCTGTAACACCTCGAAAATTCACGTCCTATAATGTCTTGACACGTGTCATAAAGTTTGAACGTGTGAAAGAATGTTATAAAAGGACTAAAGTTGACAAACATGGAAAGTATGAGATTTTACGGATTCTAAGTGTCAACAGTGAATAAATATACTTCATAATAACCCTACATGATGTTCATAACATCAAACGAATAAATCATGGATCATACGAAGCTAAAAGTGAGAGATTACAAACTACAGGGGTTAAATGTGTCAACATGTTAAAGATATACCTCTGAGTGACCTTTTGACAAACCCGAAGCTTTGTAAATATAAATTATGCTCACTAGAATGCACGATTAAAATTTCATAAAGTTTCGTTATCGTATGAGAAAGTTATGATCAAATTCGTGTACGAGGGGTTAAAGTGTTAACGTTGAAAGTTAAGGCTTTTCGGGTTAACCGGAAGTGTCCAGAGACTTGGCAAAGTGAGTATAAGTCATAAAGCCCTTGTATGTAAATAATAAGGGGTCAAAATGCAAGAATTAAGCTTAGTTGACCTTTCAGAGTACCAAGAGCCAGGGATGCAAACTGAAAAATGGAAAATTGCCCTTTGGTTAAGCTTACGGACCGTAACCTTGTGGACCTTACGGTCCGTAAGGTAGTGCCCAGCTATCAGAAACTTGCAGCAGCCTGTTTCTCGCGATTGTGACCCATTTAGCCGGTTTTTCTCACAAGTGGGCGACCCTTAGACTTCCCTAGGCACTAGTAACAAGTGTTGGATGGTTGTGGTTGATCCTAGACCTTGTTGTCAAAGATTTGTGGTGAGAATGTTACTATAAAAGGCCTTGTTTGTGCAACATTGTTCTTCACACATTCCTGCATTCTTGGATCAATTCTGGAGCTCTCAAGGAGGTCCAACTGATCATAAGTCGTGCATAGGACTTCAGTAAGTGTTCTAATCTTTCTCTAATTGCTTTTAGCTTAGTTAATTAGCTAAAAGTCAAACCGTCGTAATTACGGTTTGACTTCGAGATTAGTCAATAATGGCTCAATCATATCTCGAATTAAAAGTAGTTATAGATTGGTAATTATGTGGGTAATAAAACCCCAAAAGGGTTTCCCCTGATCACCATCCTAAATAGGTCAAATGTCGGGTCAAAGCTTTACTTAAAAAGTCAACATATTGCTTAAAATGTCATTTATGCATAATTAGCTATATAGAACATGTATAACCTGTTTGAACATTGTTATAACTTAGAAATAAGTGTAAGAACATGTCCCAACATGTTCAACCCGACTATTTCCTGTTTAGACCCGGTTCGGAACCGAAAGTCACATAGTTTGACTTTTCGGTTGACTTTCAGTTCTGACCCGTTTAGGTATGTTTTAGAAATACCTTAGAGCTTCATTTGGACCAGGTTACATGCTAGTATAACCCTCTGTGATTATACACCTCGGTTCATTAGTTATCCGATTAATACGCATGATTCCGTTAATCGCTCATATGTTGACCATTATGCCCTTATTACCGTAAAACGTGATTTATGAAAATGTGAAAGTGTAGAAACCTTAGTTACTGATATATAAACTTGTATGCAAAGTTTGACATCAGTTGGACTTGTAGATTAAGAGTTATGCTCATCGTCGCTAAATTAAAGCTTTATGTTAACAAAATGGCGTAATTAGCGTATAGCCTAGTTAAACATACTTTTTGATATCAAATCTTTTACCCACTGATGTTATATATTATTTTGGGATTTTTAAAGATTTTTAATTAATTTTAGGCCGAGCATAACTAGTAGTCGTAGGCGTAATCCGGTAATTATCGGTTTTGCCCTTACGGGCCATAAAATGAGTTTTACTTATCTAAACGACTCCAAACCTTTTGCTACTGATCACATATGTTAAATAAATTATTTTAAGCCTTCTGGAAATATAAAAATATCAGATTTAAGTATAGAAACCGGAAATGGCCTTTAATCGCCATAATTAGCGTTTTTAACGCATAGTATGTCCTAAAATCATATTGGACATACCCGGGTTGATACCTACTGATATATGAGGAAATTTATGATATTTTAACAGTAAGCAAAGGTTGATTAACTCAGACTTCGTTTTTGAGCTTTTCGGCTTATGTGAAATTACCAAAATACCCCTACGGGGCATAGTTTGGTTAAAGATGATAAATTTCGCATATATGCTTTAACCTACTGTTATAACTCATCAAATTAAGTATGTTTGCTGTTTACATCAGACCTGTAACTCAGTTAAACATTTAAACTCTTTTACAACCTTTAAAATGACCAAACTACCCCTACGGGGCATAGTTTGTGTTTAAATTAGTTTCGGGCATAATGAAAGATATCTTACTGATGTCACAACATATTTGAGGCACAATTAACTTAGGAAACCTGTAGATGGCTCTAATGAATACCCGTCACGCTTATTACGCGTTCGGTTCGGTTTATGTAACAAGTTTACATAAATTAGCCGAAACGGGTCAAACCTTATCGGTTTTATCTCAAAACCCAGAATGTGAATAATAAACCCATATTAAACAAGTCTTCAAACTTGTCGGGTCTAAATCACATTCTATCCGGTCTTCGCTTAATCATGCGTCTGAACCGTATCTTCCTGTAAGACTAACCGGTCTAAGCTTAGACTTAATTAAAGACCCGTTAGCATTCTAATTAATTATTTATACCATCATTCCAGACTAGAGCTTTCCGGTAAATGGTACCTATGCTTACTTAAGTGAATACGACTGAGTTATTAATTTCTGATATTTAAGACAGGAGCTAGCTCAGGTAAATACTCTTAACTTATTTTCCCTATACGGGCTTGGGATACGGTGCTATAAAAGTACCGCTTGGTCGGGTGTATGTAGTCATTTAAATCGGATTGTGATTGATGTACTTACATAACCTGTTTAATATGTATTATTTTATTATTATTTGGTGTATGGCCTTTGGGGGTTAATGACCATGTCCCGGATATCCTTGGCATCATTTTACGAAATGGCCACGACCTAAGCACGGGGTGTAGGCATACACCTGACAGCTGCATTATGTAAAAACTGGTAATCCACTCCGAGGTATCATCCCTGTGGGCATTATACCGGAACTGGTAATCCACTTAGGGGATGATAGCCCGTGGGCATTATACCTGTGGCGTGTCTGTTAATCTAGTCCGGCCCTACAAACCGGCCCTAATGGACGACAAATAAGTAAAACTGTATACAAGATTATATACAAATAATTTTCCCAAGTTATAAAAGATTAATTTTGCCTCTGTGCATTTTAATCAAAGTGTCAAAAGGTTTTGTGCCTGGTGCATCTAAATCAATTTTCTTAAACTCTTTTCAAATGAGTCGGTTGAGTGTATTTACCAGTGAAAACTGACGTATTTTCCAAAAAGGTTAAGTGACAGGTACTAAACGAAATTGGCTGGAAGCTCAGGGCGCTAATAAGGAATCTTGCAAGTTCTAGGCGTCTAAAGTCTGTTGAACAAATGATATGTTTTAAAGATCCGCCTGTGGATCCTTTACTTCCGTTGTAATACCGAATATTACTTCATATTCGGAATGTAATAATAAATATCTTTTGCTTCCGCTGTGCATTCATATATATTGTGTTGTTTGACTATTATGTTGCCAACCACGTCACGATACTCCCCCACCGGGCCCACCGGTGACACGTGGAAATTCGGGGTGTGACAGGTTGGTATCAGAGCCAACACTGAGTGAATTAAACACTAGCCTTAGTGTTTAATCTCAGTTACACAATTGAACAATTCTAAACTTCTGAGTCTAGACTTAACTTAGGAATAATCTCAATCCTAACCTTGAAGTTTTATTTCCAAACTTTTACTGGATACGTCGCCAAGCAAAGGAGCCGTAATAGGAGTTCTCCACACCCGGAGCCCTGAGATGCTGAGCTTCGTACCGCGACTAGAATGAAACGAGCATCCAAGGAGAAAGCATTCAGAAGTAAAATGAAAGAAGAAACTCCTTTTACTGAAGATCGTTTCCTTAATAGTCCTTATAAGGACATAATCATCTTTCAGTCCCTCCGAGGACACATTATTCCTTTTAAGTCCCACTTAGGGCAACTTTATACTTTTATTTTTATATAATGGAATGATTAAGTTTAAACTTTCATTCTAAATAAGAAATATTAAATAAATGGAAAAATAATATTTCCTTTTTGCAAGATCTACCATTATAATAAAATGGCAAAATCTAAAAAGGGCAAGACCTAGCTTCGAGTCATATTAAGACCGGCCAAGATGGCAGTTCCGCAATTTAGATTCAGATCCATATTTACACCTCAATTTAAAATTGTTCTGCGTTAATTATAAATTAAGAATCTTAAATGTGAAACCTAGCCTTGGGTCAATTGTAAGACCGGGCCAAGATGGTAAGACCTGTTTAAAAAGATTCAATTCCCTGTTAACATCTTAAAACATGTTAACACTCCTGGCAGATGTGATTCAATTAAAATCACACACGTCATTTTTATAAAGGATTCTTCAAAAGATTCCTAACCCAGTTTAATGATCTCTGAATCCTGGGTTTACATCATTAATTAAGATGATCATATTTTAAACCATACGTGGTAATATAGTGCCTAAGGGCCTTGCTCATTTCTACATGAGCCAAAATACAGTGGTAGTTATGACTCCCTGTCAGATAAAGGTAATGAACTAGGTTCAAACCTCAAATGCTTTGATTCTCTGAAATCCTAGCATATAAATTATAATTGTCTACGTGACTAGGCCGATTGTGCCAGAATACCTTCATGCTTTGATTCTCTGAAATCATAGCTTATAAAATTATATATGTCCTTGTGACTAAGCCAGTTGTGCTAATATACTTAAAGACCTTGATTCTCTGAAATCATGGCTTATAATTTAAAAATTTGTCCTTGTGACTAGGCCTTTTGTGCTATAAAATAAAACTGTTATTATTGCTTTGATTTTCTGAAATCATAAGCTTATAATATATAAATGTCCATGTGACCAGGCCATTGGTGCCACAAATAAAACTGTTAATGTTTTATAATTAGGATAAATTATAATAGAAATCCTAAATAAATATGATAAATAAATTAACCATATATGGTCTCTGTTTACCATGGTTAATGAAATTCCCTAAGGGGGTAATCCAGTAATAAACATCTCTTATAAGGGAAGTGCCTACGAGTTATAGTAAATGTCCTCTGAGACTAAAGACAGTGGTAGCCTACAACTCCCTGTCAAGAAAAGGAAATGAACTTTGATTCAAACCTTAAGGCCACGATTCTCTGAAATCATGGCTTATAAATTTAACTTGTCTACGCGACAAGGCCATTGGTGCTATTATTAACTTATGAATTAGGATTTATGACAAAAATCCTGGATAAGATAAATATCCTTCCTTCTCTGTCAGTATGCAATTGAAGGGAATCTTAGAGGTGAAACCTAGCCTACGCGGCCAAGATGGTGAAACCTACTCAAGGGATTCAAATCCTTGTTAACACCTAGGAATGTGTTAGCACCCCTGACAAATGTGATTCGAGAAAATCACAACAGTCATCCTTATATTGGATTCTTCCAATTCTCAAATCTAGCCTAGTGATCTAAGAATCATGGCTTATATCATCCTATAAGATGATCAGATTATAAACATCCATTAGTGATGAAGCACCTACGGATTAAACTTGTTGTCGATAAGACAACGACAGTGGTGGTCTTTGACCTCCTGTCTAAAATGTTGAACTATGTCCAAACATAATAGTCTATGTGATCAATGCGATCATGACTAATATCATCTAATACGATGATCATATTATTTAACATCCTTTAGGGATGTCTTGCCTACGGGCTATAATATATTGTCCATTTGAGACATTGACATTGTTATCGTTATGATTCCTTGTCTAAGGTGGTGAGCTATGCTCAAGCCAAATAGTCAATATGATTAATGCAATCATGACTTATAGCATCTAATAGGATGAACCAATTATAAACATCCATGAGGGATGTTTTCGCCTATGGGCCAAATATTATTGTCCATGTGTGACAAAGACATTGTGATCTTTACGATTCCCTGTCCAAGGTGGTGAGCTATGCTCAAGCCCAATAGTTCATATGATCAATACGATCATGACAAAAATCATCAATACGATGATTAAAAATTTTAACATCCGTAATGATGTTTTGCCTAAGGGCTATATTATATCGTCCAACTGAGACAAGGCAATTGAAATCGTTTGTGATTCTTTGCCAAGGGGGTGAGCTATACTCAATTCCCATAGTCTATACTATCAGTGCGATCTTGACTAGTATCCTCAGTATGCTGATCATAATATTAATATCCCTCGTGATGAAATGCCTACGGGCTATACTTTATTCTAGTGTCGGTAAGACAAAGATAGTAGTGATCTTTATGATCCCCTGTTCAAAATGGTGTGATTACACCCAAACCTAATAGTCAATATGATCGATGTGATCATGACTAATATCATTAGATACGATGGTTATATATAAACATCCATTAGTGATGTTGATTGGCTTATTTTTCTGCCAAAAGAATCGTCTTTCAAGACAATGACAGTTGTAGTCTATGACTCCCTGTCTAAAGGTGAAGAACCACGTTCAAACCTGGAAGCCCTAATCTAATAAGATTTCGGCTAATAAATTAAGGTCCTTGATAATAGACCATCGAGTTATGTTTTAAAGTCATTCATGACAAGCCTATGTGCTATAATAGGTTATTCGTGACAAGTTAACATATTAAATGTTAACATTCCTGGTGACATGCCTTTGTACCAGATTTGATGAATATCCTTATAACAAGGCCGTTTGTGCCATGTCTAAACGTCATCACGACAAGGCCTTCGCGCCATATGATTACTTATGTCCTTCATGACTGTGCTTTATGCCATATTTTCTACGTCCCTCGAGACAGGCTTCTATGCCATATATGTATATATATATAATAAAAGTCTTGTAAGGACTAGCCTTTGAGCTATTTATAATCGTCCTAGTGACAAAGACAGTTGTGACATTATGGTCCCCTGTCAAGCAGGTATTGGACTCGCTCCGAACTTTGCATGCCGTTGATGGTCCCGTTGTGACCTAGGCTAAATATAATGGAAATACGTTCAAATAACATTCACTATGAATGTTCGGAACGGAATAGCCCATACGGATTATGAATGTCGTGGCAAATCTAAGTCAGGTCATCAGGATGATGACTAATAATTATTAAATCTTGGTGATTAGTACCAAGTTACGAGTATCGAAAACTCGGAGGAGGAAGACGAGAGTCGCAATACTATTAATGCGACGAAAGTTAATAAAACTGCAAACGTAAACCTCAAAATTGATGGAGTTAATCTCCAAGCTGTGATTGACGCAGCAGTTGGAGAGATCATGGGAAAAGGTCATGAGACAATCCAAGGGGCCGAATGCTTCTCGCCCTAAAACTCATTCGAAACCATGTTTAAATTACTCATGAGGAGAGCTATGTTCACACTTCAAATATGAAGGGTGAACCAAAGAAAGAGGATAACTCCTAGAAATCGGAGAAGGAGAGCAAATACAGGCTTAATAAAAAGCAACGAAAGTTCGGTGAATAAACCTGTATACCTCAGAGACTGCTTCAGCAGTATAAGATGGATGTTTTAATATCCATTAGGAAATTTTTCCGATGTCCTAGTTCCGTTAAAACATAAGGACTAAATATAGTGATAAAAATAGATTGGTTGCCTCGAAAAATCAAGCCCATATCGTGGGTGATAAGAAGCAATTAATTATCAAGACTACTTATGAGACAACTCTCATAATTACACGTATCAGTGCGATTAATTAAGATTAAAAAAAAAAAAAAAATGGTGAAACTGGCCGTCCCCGGAATCGAACCTGGGTCTAGGCCGGCCGCACCCTTTCGCGCGCCTAGCCAACTGGGCTAGGTGCCTAGTTTGTGAAAATCTCCATTCTAATTAATTATAAGCACTTGTACAATAAACTTCCTTATCATTTATCAATGATAATTTCTGCTAAGAGTCCTGTTTTTAATACAGGCAATAATAAATCTTCATGAACCATAAACTTAGCAAATTTTTTTTTCATCCACAAGGTATAACTACCAAGGAAACCATAGTAACCGATTCTTCTAGTATCGGCAAGGAATCCTTCCGAAAATCTAAGAGTACTCTTTCTTCGCATAGAGTACGACAACATATGTTATTTTAATTACTTTCTCATTGTTTTCTATCGCCTGCGAATGCCAAACTATGTTTGATAAAAGTGTCATATGAGGATTTGCGTATCCTAGTGTGTCCCATAGATTATTTCCATGTCTGATCAGCATGGAGGTTTAATACATGGAACCCCTGAGATATCCCGATGGTCATATTGTACTAAAGTCGACTAGTAGTATTCAAAGAAGATATCCAAAAATGGAAATTTTTTTTTTTTGTAAATGTTCCCGACTAAGGAATTCGTGGACTTATAACATGGAGGTGTCACTTATAGGACACGAGTAATGGTGGATGAACTGGAGCCTGAGATATGGAAAATCTCTGTAGCCTCCTTGCAATCTTGATTATCTTCTCATAAGTTTTCCCTGCTTACCTCCGGGAAGGCAGGTAGAATTAAGATTGTAACCCGCTGTGGGCTGGAGTATTGTGAAAACTCCATATTGATTATGGAATAATCGAAACCTTGATTAAATAGGTTTTAAAACATAGGCACATAAAGCCTGACTCAATATTCTGAGGGTTTTATGTTATTAAATAAGAAAGACGGTTCATATTACTTACGTATTAAATGCCGCAACCCTAATTAGGCAACGATTAAGAATTTGCCATCAGCTACCCAGGATCTAAGGGCAAATTATTGGTGGATAAGCTTGGACAAATCTGTAGCCACCCATGTAGCTAAATGCTTGACATGTGCGCAAGTCAAAGCCGAGCATCAAAAGTCGCCAGGTTTGCTACAACAGCCTGAACTTCCTACGTGGAAGTGGGAAATGGTAACTATGGGTTTTATTACCAAGTTACCCAAGACGAGGAAAGTGAATGATACAATATGGGTTATAGTTGACAGACTGACCAAGTCAGCTCAATTCTTACCCATCAAGGAGACCTATAGCTCCGATATGTTAGCCCAGTTATACGTAGATAAGATTGTAGCCTTACATGGCATACCTGTAGCTATTATCTCTGACCAAGATACTAGATACACGTCACATTTTAGGAAGAATTTCCAACAATCTTTGGGCACACGTTTGAATTTTAGTACGGCCTACCATCCTCAGACTGACGGTCAGAGTGAGCGTACTATTCAAACGTTAGAAGACATGCTACTTGCATGTGCGATCGATTTGGGTGGTAGTTAGGATAAGAACCTACCGTTAATCGAATTCTCCTACAACAGTAGCTACCATACCAGCATTAAGGCTGCGCCTTTTGAGGCGTTATACGGTAGAAAGTGTAGATCGCCTAATTGTTAGGCGGAAGTTGGAGATGTCCAGTTATCAGGACCAGAGATAGTGTTCGAAACAACGGACAAGATTGTCCAGATTCGCGACCGTCTCAAAGCTGCCTGGGATAGGCAGAAGAGTTACGCTGATCCTAAGCGTAAGGATTTTTACTTCGAAGTAGGTGACAAAGTCCTACTTAAAGTGTCACCCTAGAAGGGAGTGATGCGGTTTGGTAAGAAAGGCAAGCTAAGCCCGAGATACATAGGACCTTTCGAGGTTATCGAACGTGTAGGGTCAGTTGCCTATAAGTTAAACTTACTTGCAGAGCTCAGTGGAATTCACAATGTGTTCCACATCTGCAATCTGAAGAAGTGCTTCGCTGATGAATCACTGGTTATACCGCATACAGATGTGCATATAGATGAGAGCTTGAAGTTTGTGGAAAAACCCTTGTCGATTGAGGATCGACGGGTTAAGAAGCTTCGAAGGAAGCATGTACCTATTGTTAAGGTCAAATGGGATGCCCGTAGTGGTCCCGAATTCACGTGGGAGGTTGAATCCACGACGAAAGAAAAGTACCCTTACTTATTTCAGTAAATCTCGGGTCGAGATTTATTTTAAGGGGGTGAGGATGTAACACCTCGAAAATTCACGTCCTATAATGTGTTGACACGTGTCATAAAGTTTGAACGTGTGAAAGAATGTTATAAAAGGACTAAAGTTGACAAACATGGAAAGTATGAGATTTTACGGATTCTAAGTGTCAACAGTGAATAAATATACTTCATAATAACCCTACATGATGTTCATAACATCAAACGAATAAATCATGGATCATACGAAGCTAAAAGTGAGAGATTACAAACTACAGGGGTTAAATGTGTCAACATGTTAAAGATATACCTCTGAGTGACCTTTTGACAAACCCGAAGCTTTGTAAATATAAATTATGCTCACTAGAATGCACGATTAAAATTTCATAAAGTTTCGTTATCGTATGAGAAAGTTATGATCAAATTCGTGTACGAGGGGTTAAAGTGTTAACGTTGAAAGTTAAGGCTTTTCGGGTTAACCGGAAGTGTCCAGAGACTTGGCAAAGTGAGTATAAGTCATAAAGCCCTTGTATGTAAATAATAAGGGGTCAAAATGCAAGAATTAAGCTTAGTTGACCTTTCAGAGTACCAAGAGCCAGGGATGCAAACTGAAAAATGGAAAATTGCCCTTTGGTTAAGCTTACGGACCGTAACCTTGTGGACCTTACGGTCCGTAAGGTAGTGCCCAGCTATCAGAAACTTGCAGCAGCCTGTTTCTCGCGATTGTGACCCATTTAGCCGGTTTTTCTCACAAGTGGGCGACCCTTAGACTTCCCTAGGCACTAGTAACAAGTGTTGGATGGTTGTGGTTGATCCTAGACCTTGTTGTCAAAGATTTGTGGTGAGAATGTTACTATAAAAGGCCTTGTTTGTGCAACATTGTTCTTCACACATTCCTGCATTCTTGGATCAATTCTGGAGCTCTCAAGGAGGTCCAACTGATCATAAGTCGTGCATAGGACTTCAGTAAGTGTTCTAATCTTTCTCTAATTGCTTTTAGCTTAGTTAATTAGCTAAAAGTCAAACCGTCGTAATTACGGTTTGACTTCGAGATTAGTCAATAATGGCTCAATCATATCTCGAATTAAAAGTAGTTATAGATTGGTAATTATGTGGGTAATAAAACCCCAAAAGGGTTTCCCCTGATCACCATCCTAAATAGGTCAAATGTCGGGTCAAAGCTTTACTTAAAAAGTCAACATATTGCTTAAAATGTCATTTATGCATAATTAGCTATATAGAACATGTATAACCTGTTTGAACATTGTTATAACTTAGAAATAAGTGTAAGAACATGTCCCAACATGTTCAACCCGACTATTTCCTGTTTAGACCCGGTTCGGAACCGAAAGTCACATAGTTTGACTTTTCGGTTGACTTTCAGTTCTGACCCGTTTAGGTATGTTTTAGAAATACCTTAGAGCTTCATTTGGACCAGGTTACATGCTAGTATAACCCTCTGTGATTATACACCTCGGTTCATTAGTTATCCGATTAATACGCATGATTCCGTTAATCGCTCATATGTTGACCATTATGCCCTTATTACCGTAAAACGTGATTTATGAAAATGTGAAAGTGTAGAAACCTTAGTTACTGATATATAAACTTGTATGCAAAGTTTGACATCAGTTGGACTTGTAGATTAAGAGTTATGCTCATCGTCGCTAAATTAAAGCTTTATGTTAACAAAATGGCGTAATTAGCGTATAGCCTAGTTAAACATACTTTTTGATATCAAATCTTTTACCCACTGATGTTATATATTATTTTGGGATTTTTAAAGATTTTTAATTAATTTTAGGCCGAGCATAACTAGTAGTCGTAGGCGTAATCCGGTAATTATCGGTTTTGCCCTTACGGGCCATAAAATGAGTTTTACTTATCTAAACGACTCCAAACCTTTTGCTACTGATCACATATGTTAAATAAATTATTTTAAGCCTTCTGGAAATATAAAAATATCAGATTTAAGTATAGAAACCGGAAATGGCCTTTAATCGCCATAATTAGCGTTTTTAACGCATAGTATGTCCTAAAATCATATTGGACATACCCGGGTTGATACCTACTGATATATGAGGCAATTTATGATATTTTAACAGTAAGCAAAGGTTGATTAACTCAGACTTCGTTTTTGAGCTTTTCGGCTTATGTGAAATTACCAAAATACCCCTACGGGGCATAGTTTGGTTAAAGATGATAAATTTCGCATATATGCTTTAACCTACTGTTATAACTCATCAAATTAAGTATGTTTTCTGTTTACATCAGACCTGTAACTCAGTTAAACATTTAAACTCTTTTACAACCTTTAAAATGACCAAACTACCCCTACGGGGCATAGTTTGTGTTTAAATTCGTTTCGGGCATAATGAAAGACATCTTACTGATGTCACAACATATTTGAGGCACAATTAACTTAGGAAACCTGTAGATGGCTCTAATGAATACCCGTCACGCTTATTACGCGTTCGGTTCGGTTTATGTAACAAGTTTACATAAATTAGCCGAAACGGGTCAAACCTTATCGGTTTTATCTCAAAACCCAGAATGTGAATAATAAACCCATATTAAACAAGTCTTCAAACTTGTCGGGTCTAAATCACATTCTATCCGGTCTTCGCTTAATCATGCGTCTGAACCGTATCTTCCTGTAAGACTAACCGGTCTAAGCTTAGACTTAATTAAAGACCCGTTAGCATTCTAATTAATTATTTATACCATCATTCCAGACTAGAGCTTTCCGGTAAATGGTACCTAAGCTTACTTAAGTGAATACGACTGAGTTATTAATTTCTGATATTTAAGACAGGAGCTAGCTCAGGTAAATACTCTTAACTTATTTTCCCTATACGGGCTTGGGATACGGTGCTATAAAAGTACCGCTTGGTCGGGTGTATGTAGTCATTTAAATCGGATTGTGATTGATGTACTTACATAACCTGTTTAATATGTATTATTTTATTATTATTTGGTGTATGGCCTTTGGGGGTTAATGACCATGTCCCGGATATCCTTGGCATCATTTTACGAAATGGCCACGACCTAAGCACGGGGTGTAGGCATACACCTGACAGCTGCATTATGTAAAAACTGGTAATCCACTCCGAGGTATCATCCCTGTGGGCATTATACCGGAACTGGTAATCCACTTAGGGGATGATAGCCCGTGGGCATTATACCTGTGGCGTGTCTGTTAATCTAGTCCGGCCCTACAAACCGGCCCTAATGGACGACAAATAAGTAAAACTGTATACAAGATTATATACAAATAATTTTCCCAAGTTATAAAAGATTAATTTTGCCTCTGTGCATTTTAATCAAAGTGTCAAAAGGTTTTGTGCCTGGTGCATCTAAATCAATTTTCTTAAACTCTTTTCAAATGAGTCGGTTGAGTGTATTTACCAGTGAAAACTGACGTATTTTCCAAAAAGGTTAAGTGACAGGTACTAAACGAAATTGGCTGGAAGCTCAGGGCGCTAATAAGGAATCTTGCAAGTTCTAGGCGTCTAAAGTCTGTTGAACAAATGATATGTTTTAAAGATCCGCCTGTGGATCCTTTACTTCCGTTGTAATACCGAATATTACTTCATATTCGGAATGTAATAATAAATATCTTTTGCTTCCGCTGTGCATTCATATATATTGTGTTGTTTGACTATTATGTTGCCAACCACGTCACGATACTCCCCCACCGGGCCCACCGGTGACACGTGGAAATTCGGGGTGTGACATCTGCAGTTCCGTTTCGTCGTCCGTACGCACTAAAACGCTTATAACTTTTGAACCGTTTACCCGTTTAACCTCCCGTTTCTTCCTACATGCTTGTAAATTCACATTCTATCATATTAACTTGAAATCCAACATCCGGTTTAAGGAAATTATTGACTTAAAGCTCTCGGCTTTATATACCCGCTTTTACTTATTCGACCCGTTCATGCATTCATCAACATAACTTGATTGTTTGACCTAAATTCCTCATGAACTCTATAATTTCAACATTGTCTATCATAAAATATTAAGTTCTCGGATGTCTTGCATCATCTTGACCCATTTTCGCTCAAGAGCTTATTTTAACCCGTTAAGGGTATTTGCGCATTTTAAGGTCCTTAGCTTACGAAAATCATACTTCTCGCTTTCTTACTTTTTCAAAACATTCATTTAATCAAATAGCTTGTTTGTAATCAACTTTTAGAACCATTTGCTCGTTTTACCCATCAAGGGCGTTTTTGTCAACTTTGACCCATCTTTTACTACTAAAGACTTCATTTCATAAATCACCGATCATGCGACTTATCTACAATGGTAAAAGCACATACCTGGCTCGGATCAAAGCTATGACCCGTTCTAATACTTCATCCGCTGAATTGCTAGATAATAGCAACACAAATCCTTTTTCTATACATTCTACAAATTCATAATACTTAACAAAGAAATTCATTAGTCGATAACGCCAAAGGGTGACATCTTCACCGTTTGACCCGTTAAGTCTAAATGTCCATTTTATCCTTGTGGGATGTTAGTTATTCGTCATCCCATCCATGTAACTTATTACTTTGTTAACTTGCAACCATAATTACCATAATACCCTTTTATCCCTTTTTAACCATCAACTTAGTTTCTTGTCATGAACACATGTTTCGACCCGTATCAAAACTTGTCAGAACTTCATACCTCATTTATAAACTTATCATATTCATAATCTATAAAATGAATAGGTATTCTACAAGGAGGGTGTAAGCTTAACTTACTTTGCATCCGAGTACGCTTCCCGTGCACATAAGTTCCATTTGACCCGCTTCTTTCCCAAGCTTCCATGTCGCTTATCAAGCATCAACTATCATATATCATTCTCAAGATAGTTAGCTTATTCATCATTCATCACAGCTTTTTCATTACACGGATCTTATATGGAATTTATCATTCAACCTTATAACATGCTAATCCATCATTTCTTACCTGATTTCTTTAAACATTCACACACATGTATGATTCCAAACATTATTAACATAAGTAAATCATCAATTTGCATTACATCATCTAAAACCCACTTCATAACTACTTGTTAATCACTTACAAGTGATCTAATCTTAAGTTCTTCATAATTTCATCATACTTTTGATATGTGTACTACCTTCTAAGCATAGTGTACAACTAGTTCATGCATATCCTTCAAATCTCATACATAATTCATCAATTTCTTCCTTCTAATCAATATGAATCATACATGCATAAACATCAAACATACTAGTATCACATTTCTTTCAATTCCTCTAACAAGAATCCATCATACAAATCAAAATACATCAACATTCAACAAGAATTAGACATGGATGATGATTCAAATCATTATTTTCACCATAACTAATGGGTTTCACCCTTAAACATCAAATTAACCTAATTCATGCATAATCCATGTTCCAAATGATGATTCTAATACATACTCATACTCAATTTCATACAAATTCGTGATTTACAACATAACCTGCTTCATGCATAATCACCAAACTAACTTTTAAGACATACCTTGCGATCCCCTTGTGAAGGTGATCATTAATCTATGCTTGGTTATGAATTTAAGCTTCATTTTGCCTTTCAATTTGATGAAAAGGATGAAGTTAGGGTTCTTGGCTCCATGGGAGCTTCCTGCTCATTCTCGAACACACGATGTGTGTGTTTGTGTGTGAGAGTTTTGTTATTTAGTAACTTAACTTTCATCTTGTTCCATTTGGCCCCTCATGTTTGTCACTTAACATAAATTGCACTACTTTAGTCATTTAAGACTTTTAACCACGCACTTAACTAGGTTAAATAGCCTAGTTAGTTATTTCATACTAAGTCCTATAGGAACATACGACAAATATAAACATTCGGGTTTTGGGGTGTTACAGAAAAACACATTCTTGAAGTGTTTTTGGTGCATTGCGTTTTAGGTAAAACACCTTTTTAGGTGTTTTCAGTCCATTGCGTTTTACAGATAACACTTTCTTTTGTCTTTTAGGCAATTGCGTTTTAGAATGAGTCATTTTTAAGTGTTTTCTGGCCATTGCGTTTTACAAATAAGACATTTCTTTGTGTTTTTTGTGCATTGCGTTTTAGGTAAAACACTTTTTATGTGTTTTCAGTCCATTGCGTTTTAGAAAACAGACATTTTAAGTGTTTTCTTGCCATTGCGTTTTACAAATAAGACATTTCTTTGTGTTTTCTGGCCATTGCGTTTTACAAATAAGTCATTTGTTTGTGTTTTTGGTGCATTGCGTTTTAGAAAAATGTCATTTTTTAGGGTTTTTTTTCATTGCGTTTTACGTAACTGGGGGTTTTTCTATTGCGTTTTACGCAACTGGGTTTTAATTTTTTTAAAAAAATATAGCAATAGTATACTCGTTTTAAAGATAAAAAAACGCTTGTTTTTTTGGTGCAATTTTTATAAAAAAATAATGTCGTATGAAAGAGTTATTAACGTTTAAAAAATGGGGGGGGGGGGAATTGGAGGAGAGAGAAACTATTGGCTTGGATTGACTAGAATGCCCCTAAACAAACTCACGCGCCTCTTTTCTTCTTTTCAATTTCCCTGATTTAATCTTAGCCCTTGATTAACTAAATGGATGGTCAAGATCACTTCCTAGCCTTCCTAGCCAAATTAACTTCCTATTGTATCTCCACCCTATCTTATAGCTTATTTTCTATCATTCTTCAAATAAGCTTAAAAACCATCTTCATATAAGCTTATTCAAATTAGCTTATATAAGCTAATAAGCATAAGTTTAAAAAGCTCAAACAAAAACTAAATGAAGCTTATTTTGTAAAAAAAGCTATAAGCTTTGTTAAAAAAGCTAGGCCAAACACCCCCCAAATCGTTCAACAAACACGCTTTCGTGGATGTGCGCTTTCGTGGATGTGTGTAACACACTAGCCGTCATAAATAAGGTTGAATCTTATTTTAATGCATTTAGGTTTTTTTTAACAATAAAATTGTATAAGACCATCGGCTATGGGGGTCATCCCCTCCTCGTCTCGGGTCGTCGGCCACGTCGCACACCGCCACCTGGGGTCATCGCGTCCTATCAAGCATATCGATCAGAAAGTTCACCGGGGCCTTGTTTGTGTGGAGCTTACAAAAGTGCCCCCCCCCCCCCCCAGTTGGGCTCACGGAGAATGGGTTTTTTGCTGGCCAGGCAGTGCTGAAAGCGAAATCAAACAAAGTCGCTAAACACGAGAAACCTTGTTTGTAGAATCAACTTGTGTTATCCCCTTTACTTTTGATACATTTGGTTTCTTAGTTCCAGAGTTTGTGGAATTCCTAAACAAGGTCCAGCGAGTGGTTCATAGTAATTTCTCGACCCATATGACCATAGTGTTGCCTTTAGTAGGATCGGTTTTGCTATCCAAAAGGTCGTTGCGGTGCGGTTTGTTGTCTGCTTTACCTTCCTTTTTGTAATTGGTTCTTTTGGCAAGAAATTATAAGTTCATATAAAGAGTTAAATGCCAAAATCGTCCCTGAGGTTTGGGTACATATGCCACTTATATCCAAAATAAGATTTTTTTTTGTGACTGGGCCCTGGATGTTTAATTTTTATTGTTATTTCCATCCAAATCATTAACTCAGTTAAAATGTATTGTTAACTCATGGATGATTTTGGCAATTCCCAACCCCCATGGACGATTTTGACAATTTACCTATTTATTCTTTTGTTTTTTGTTTTTTATTTTATTATTTTTATCGTTGGATAAAAATAATTATAAATATAACATATATACATATACACACATTTATATATATATATATGTATGTATGTATAAGGTAGGGATAGTGTACAAAGTGTCTAAAGTGTGAGAAGTGTTTTAAACCATTAGATCTTTGATCTAAAGGTTGAGATCAATAGGGACCAAATTATAAATTGTGTTTTAATTATATGGACTGATTTGAAAATTATAGGGGTAATAGTGTCTTTGTATATGTTTCAAATTAGGTAACCTCTCCTACATTCTAGTGATTCACTCCTAAATTCAAGCGATTCAAATTCAACTGCTAATTTCTATCGATCCTAAATTCTAAAAATACAGAAATGTGTAACTGCTACAAGAAATGTATAACACTATACATCCATCATATAACACTATACATCCATCATATAACACTATATAACACCATATAACACTATGTAACACTATATAACACTATACATCCATCATAGACATGCTACCAGAAAAATATAACACTATATAACACTATGCATCCATCATATAACACTCTACCAGAAAAATATAACACTATATAACACTATGCATCCATCATATAACACTATATAAACCAAAGAACACTATATAACACCATGTAACACTATATAACACTATATAAAAATATATAATACTATACAGTTCTGAATGGTGGTTGCACTACAGAATTAATAATTGATGGTGTTATATAGTGTTTTTTGGTGATTGCACTACAGAATTATATAACACTACAGAATTATATAACACCAAAAACCATTATATAACACATTGTAACACTATATAAAAATATATAACACTATACAGTTCTGAATGGTGGTTGCACTACAAAATTATATAACACTACATAATTAATAACCGGTGAACGAGATGACACAAATTCATAGATTAATTCTTAAATTCGAAATCCTATAATAAAGGGTGACGGTTATTTTGGGCTGTTATCTTTTAATCAATTAATCGAAATAAATAGAAAATTACCAATTCACCCTTTTGAATTAATTTAGATATAGGACACTTGTCATCACCACATTATTTCTCACCCTTATCATAATATTAGATTAATGTATAGGATCCTCTACCTGTATATATATATATATATATATATATATATATATATATATATATATATATATATATGGTTAGGTTAACGTACAATAGCCCATATCATACAATATGTACGCGCTCATCTCAGTCGTCCGATCTGGTGCTAATTCAATTTTGAACATGCGATTTATGCTGAAAAACCAACATGCGAAATTGCTTTATATACCAACATGCGATTTCATCATATTTACCAACATGCGAAATTGCTACAAAAAACCAACATGCGATTTCATCAAAAATATCAACATGCGAATTCATCAAAATATCAACATGTGAAATTGCTACAAAAAAAAAACCAACGTGCGATTTCATCAAAAAAACCAACATGCGAAACTGTTACAAAAAACCAACGTGCGATTTCACAATATCGTACGTATTGTACGTTAAGAGATATTGTATTTTACACTTTCACTATATATATATATATGAGTAGGGTTCCTGCGAAAAGTGTGTTTTTCCTACAAAGTGTAGGAAGCGATCTAAGCCATCCGATTAGTGTGTTTAATGGTTGAGATCAAGTCAGTGGCATTTTTGTAATATTTGTGTGTCATTAATTAATTGTCATAATAGGTTAGGGGTAGTCTTGTCATTTTACGTGTTTTAAATCAATCAAATAACTGTCATAAATAACACACTCCTACAATCTCGCGATTTTCCCTCTCTAAAACTAATTATAGAAAACCCGCTTTCATACCAAACATAGCTAGAATAATGGATCAAGATAACAAATTCGGATTGAAATACAAGCACGATTGATACCATGTTTATCATTCCATTCGCAATTCATCATCTTCTTCTAAAGCACATTCAATTCGTATTTCATCTGGTTCGTCACATTGTGTTTTATCACTAAAACACGCTGTTATGAAACACATCCAATATCCAATTTCAAGTGTGGTAAAACACAACATTATGATAAAATACAATGTAAAGAAACTAGAAACTAATAAAAACAGCATCAAGACAGTGTATTTCATCTGGTTCGTCACATTGTGTTTTATCTGGTAAAACACATCAATATCTCTCAGTGAACTGCGTTTATTAACTGTTAACTGCTAAAACACAATACTATGATAACACAACAATGTGAAGAAAACTAGAAACTGATAAAACACAGCGTCATGACAGTGTATTTCATCTGATTCGTCACATTGTGTTTTATCTGGTAAAACACATCGATATCTCTCAGTGAACTGCGTTTATTAACTGTTAACTGCTAAAACACAATACCAATATTTTTCAGTGAATTGCGTTTCATTAATTAAAACAATATTTAATACCAAGGGAATTATAACACATTAACATTAACCTTTTAACTGGTAAAACACAGCGTCAAGACAATGTATTTCATCTGGTTCGTTACATTGTGTTTTATCTGGTAAAACACATCAATATCTCTCGGTGAACTGCGTTTATTAACTGTTAACTGCTAAAACACAATACTATGATAACACAACAATGTGAAGAAACTAGAAACTGATAAAAACACATCGTCAAGACAGTGTATTTCATCTGCTTCGTCACATTGTGTTTTATCTGGTGAAACACATCGATATCTCTCAGTGAACTGCGTTTATTAACTGTTAACTGCTAAAACACAATACCAATATGGCAATATCTGTCAGTGAACTGCGTTTCATTAATTAAAACAACATTTAATACCAAGAGAATTATAACACATTAACATTAACCTTTTAATTGGTAAAACACATCGCCAAGAACTTGTTAAAGAAGCCATTATTTTTTATCATGCAATTGATTTACGAAGTAGATATGAAAATCGCATGAAATGATAACCTCCAGTAACTTTGATAACCTGCAATACGAAATCAAGGAGATATTAATTTCCTTAAAATTCTCATGAGTTAGTTAATAATAAAATAAATTCCAAAATAAAATAATTATCAAATTATCTTAATGCCCTTTTTTATTAAAAAACCTAATTGCCACATGTCACTCTCCTATAGCTTCCTACACTTTGTGAGAAATATTTGCTTTGTAGCCAACTACTACTCATATATATATAAAAGATATTTTAAGGACATTGTATAAGATATTTTAGCAAGAAAATTAAATACAAAAACGTTACTTGGAAAATTCTCACACCTCTGTTGTTGTTATTGAAAATTGACTGCGACCACGACACGACCTTTGTTATTGTTAGTGGTGGTGGTGGTGGTATTGCTAACATGGTAAGACCATCTTCCACCTTTAGTGTAGCCACCCCTACTATTAGGGGTCGAAAATTGTAAAAGGCTTGAGGAGGTGGAGCTGCAACATTGACATTTGGCTTGAGTTGATAGCCATATTAAGAAGTCATTTATTGGAGATTCAAGAGTTGTTGATGAGATTGAGAAGGGGAGTGGAGTGGAAACTTGACAGAGATTGAGTTGAGTGCAAAATTTTAGAAATAAAAAATATATAAAAAAAGAAATAGATTACCCATGTGTTTGACCATTGCTAGAGATTAAGTGTAAAATGGGGAGTGGAGTGGGAACTTGACATAGCGTGACATTATTGGTTAGAAAATAACTTTACCACTCACCACTCCCTCCACCCTGTGGCAATTTATAGAGGAAACATTACCTAAATCGTTGCTTTTTCAATTTTTACAGGATTTAAAGGTCCAAAATAAAAATGAAGCAAAAAACATGAAAAACGGATGAAGATACGACCATGCCTCTCGCCTCAGCCTGCCTTTTGGAAGAATCAGAAAAACTTAGTGGGCAAGAATGAAAAACGACAGGCACGCCCATGCACTGAACCATAAAGAAACTGGTATCGAAGCCATTTGGAAGAATCAAAACAACTTCGGGTGACAGGCTTCTGGTATCGAGCCAGATCTTAGGGGTAATAAAAGGCTTCTGATATTATATCGAGATACTTTGGGAAGGCTTCTGGTAATGAACCAAGATCCTATTGGGGGGGGGGGGTAAAGTTAAGATTATAAATTAATGGCAATCCGGTGGAATAGAAGATAACCGGTGAAATGAGACCTATTTGCTTATTCGGTAACTTAATTAATTTGATGACTAAATCACATCGGTAATTTAAAAGATCCCTAAACGTGATCCCATTTTTTAAGCTCGAAATAAAACACTTATTAATTAAGTTATAAAAAGATAATATAACTAAGATGCCTCTAAACCAATCTTGTTGTGTCACATCGTTTACGAGTCGAAAGGCTACGAAAGGTTCATTATGGACATATTTCCAAACCGATCTATCGATATGTTGTGACAAGATTGAGGGAAGTTGACGACCAAACCAAGGAAACCACTTCTAACTTAATTGAAAGACAAAATCGAAGACTTAAACATTTTTCTCATTTTATAAAATAAACTATATTAATTAAGAGAGACTTATCCAGTAGTCCTTTACTACTATTTTAGTCTACTAATCTAACTACAAATAAGAATGGTCATGATAAGAATAAACGGTTGAGTAGGGGAAGCGTATTCCTTGGACAATACTTGGTTCTTATCGAAAGCTATACTATACGCAATGGATTCTCTGCCCATTGTATGTATTCAGTTTAAATACAAATCATTTTTATAAATTTAAAACTAGATAATCGTGCTCCTAAGTTATTAAGTTAACGCACTTAAGTGTGCACAATATTATTAAATTAATATATATAATCCACACGACATCAGCAGCATAGGTAACAACATTAGTAGATTATGGGGGGTTTCGTAACCTTGTAGTCATTATCTATGAGCAGACCAAATGTATCGAATGCCAAAGGAGTTTGACGATCAAGAACATTTGTTTTAAAGCCATTGTATTTATCAAGTACAAGACTAGATCTTTGTCTTTTACTAGTTCACTTGTGTTGGTAAGAATAGATGCAATCTCTTGTGCACGACTGAGATAAGCAATTCGTCTCATTTTATTTGCAGCTTATGAAGTTATGTCTTAAATGTGTATTCCCAATAGGCAGTATGTGGAGCATAGGCTCAAGCAAGGGAGTCCCATTCTTCTTGAGCAGTAGATTGTTGAACATGGACAAACGATGCTTCAAAGACAGTTCAGATAATGATCACACAAACATGCGCATCATTGCAATCTAGGACTGATAGTTGGGATTGGTTGATAATGAATCCGTGCAAGGAATAGAACTGTCAATATAGCCAAATAAATTGTTTGTGATTAGAAATGGTTAAATCATATGGTCTTCTAATAGCCATAATTTGTTTGTTGGAGAAAGAGTAAAGGCAAATTTGTGTAAATTATGAGATACCCTTTTAGTTGAGATAAAAGTTGTAGTTGTAGTCATTATTTAAGAATTCGGTTAAGAATGGTGAGTGTCACTAGGACAAGATGAGTGTTTTTTGATCAAAGATGCCAAGCAATTTATTACTTATGCTTTGAGTGTCGCCAAAAGTGTTGCTAGCGAGTGTCGCCAGGAAACTTTGAACAACAATTAAAGTCGATAACTTGCGTTAGCTGAGACTGTGTCGCTAGCGAGGGTCACCAGGAAACTTTGGACAACCATTAAGGTCGCTTGCTTGCATTAGCTGAAAGTGTGTTACTAAAGAGTGTCGCCAATTGTTGCCAAGTTTTGAGTGTCGCTATCGGAAGTGTTGTGAGAGTTGTGAGTGTCGCCAACGAATGACACTATAGTGGGATATGTGAGTGTCATCTGGTGCTCAGACAACTATGGCACAACAGTGCTAGACGATGATTGGCTCTGATAATACTGATACCGATAAGTGCGTATAATCGTGATTTGTATTGAAATGTTGTGTAAAATGAGGTTACAAGGGATGAGTTTTATTTACATAATACTACTTCTAATTTTTACATAATGAACTTCTAACTATCCATAATTACTCTCTTATTTAATAAAAAAGAACTAAGCTAACTTTTTTCATCTTTAGATAAGGTATCAATACCTAGGAGTATCACTAAAATATCACTCTCCTTTCTTTTGAGGGAAGGGTAAAGTGGTGACGGTGGGGTTGTGGAGGATGAAGGTTGTTGGTGGGGGAGATTGTTGGTAAATATGGTGGTGGTGGGTGGCAAGAAGCCATTGGTAGTTTTGGGTGCCTCCGAAGATGGTTGGGGTAGGGGTAAAGTGGTGAAGGCGGTGGGTTTATGGGTTGTGGAGGATAAGGGTGGTTGGATTTTAGTTTATTGCAGGTTTGGCAATTAATTTGTTTGTTTATAATATATAGAGTAATTGAAGACAATGATACCTCTGAATTCAATTTATAAAGACGAGAATACACAATAAAGCAAACGTCTCTTTGAAGGAAGTTAGTAAGAACGCCCGTAGTGGGGCGTTTTTTATAAAAAAAAATTCAAAAAAACGCCGAAACACGCCCTCAAGCCATTACGGCCCGGCGTTTTCGTGCGTTTTCCGAGCCAAATTTTGTTTTGGCGTTTTTCAAACCACGCCGAATTTTGAATTGGGACGAGAGTTGACCGTTGCCAAACGATCATTTGTTTAATATATATATTTTTTTAATTCCAATATTAACCCACTATATATATTACCCACTTTTCCATCATTTTTTTATAAAAAAACTCACACATTCTCAAACTTTCTCTCTACTACTTCTATATTTTATAAAAAGATGCATCCATTCCGACCCCCAATTGGTGTCCCCTCAAGACCCATGAACCTGAACACAACC
The DNA here is from genome assembly GCA_030545235.1 of Helianthus tuberosus. NCBI lineage: Eukaryota > Viridiplantae > Streptophyta > Magnoliopsida > Asterales > Asteraceae > Helianthus > Helianthus tuberosus. The sequence goes on from CM060418.1 coordinate 194,759,367, forward strand.
GAACCGCAATAACCGTTTAACTTTCAAGACATGGACCCGAACATGTTATTGTACGCGCCTTACTTGAGTGGCGCTACTCCATTCGTGCATCCCACTTTCGGCTTTGGTCAAGCCGGCGGGTCGCAACCTTCACAACAACAAGCCGAACCCAATGTGGATATCGTGCCGGAGACGCAACCCGAACCGGAGCCAGAGAAATCGAAACGCGGCAGAAGGTCGCATAAGAAGAAGGAAGCGAACGAACCTCGACGTAAGCATTCTTACCTTAATTGGACGAAGGAGGAGGAATACACGTTGGCTCGGGCGTGGCTAGAGGTTTCGGAGGACCCCGAAATTGGTAACTTTTATATTTTTTTTACTTGTTTTTTGCTTATATTTTTACTTTTATTTTTAACATACAACTTATATTTTACTTTTATTTTTTCAATTTGTAGCAAACTTTCAAACGGACCCCCTTTTTGGGATAGGATTCGTGCACTCTTTTATAGCACGTGGGGTAAGGGCGAACATCGTGACAAAGATTCCATTTCTAGCAAATGGACCGACATCAACAACAAGTGTCACTCCTTCCAAGAAGTGTATCAACGTAACTACGATAATCGCCCGAGCGGAGAAGGTGACGTCGCGGTTTTAACGAAGGCTTTGGAAGAGTACGAGAGAATGAAATGCGCTTTCCCGTACTATAAGTGTTGGGATCTACTACGAAAAAGTCCAAAGTGGGCGGGCGTAGTGACCATGACGTCGAGTAGTAGACGTCGAGCTAAGCGGTCAAAAACATCATCCTCTGTTGACCCTGAAACAGACTTCGGATGCCCGCAATGTCGATCTAAATGATGTTGTGGAGGTTGACGAAGAGCAACTTGAAGAAGAGTTGGCCCGACCGCCCGGTAGAAGAAAGGATAAGCGAACCGGGAAAAAAACGGTGGAGTCGTCTTCCGATCTCGAGTTGAAGGAAGATTTCGAGGAGATGAACCGTCGTCTCCAAGACATTCGCGACCTCGGCCACAAAACGTTGTGAGATTATGAAAGAACGAGTCGCCGAAACCAAAAAGTTTAACGAGATGCAAGAGGCGAGGCAAATGGAAAAGGACAATGAGTTTTTGTCCAAACCGATCGACCACCTCCAAGGCGACGCGTTGATCCTTGCGCAAATGTATCGCCAAAAAATTCGGGAAAAATATGGACTCTATATCATCATCCTTTTTTTTACCTTTATTTTTTTTATTTCGTTTTTTTTATATTCTGTTTTTTTTTTCCGGTTTTTTTTTTCAAGTAGTGTAATTTTTTTTAAATTAATGAAGAATTTTATTTTTTAAATTTAAATAAATAAATAATTGTGTAATGATTGCATGGGCGTTATTGGACATTATTCTCATTACGACACTTTTGCAATAACGCCCAATAATGCCTCCATACTGACTGGACTGCCACATGGCAGAAAACGCCCCATAGTAGGGACATTATTGATAAAACCACTACGCATGATCTAATAGGGACTCAAATTGGAGAGGCATGAAATCACATGTGCTTAGGTGATAGTTTTAACGATTATGGGCGCAACCTGTCATTTCCGGACAACCACATAAACACAAATTGCAATTAAGTATTTTTTTAATACAAATTATCCCAAGTAATTGTTAAACCGTAACATATATGGTTATTGAAATAGTCGGCCATTCGTTACTCGTTTCCTGCACTAAATTTTAAAATTGATCATTCTACCATTTGTTAAAAAATAAATTTGAAGGACATCCGAGATCCCTCATTTATTCTGATTTTTATATATTGTTGATATTACTCGTGTATTCATGAGTACAAATTATTTTTTTTCTTTTCAAGTGGAGCATCCTAAAATTATATGAATGAAAAACAGGGCCTAGATCATATATAAATATTTTTTTTTTCATAAAAACTGTGAAAACCAATAAGAGTTTGACACATGACAAGATTAATAACTTTTATTTAAATTGTGTTATATAATTCTATATCATTAATATTTTTTTGTATTATTTATTAAAGGTAGTGACACAATTACCATTCTAATATCATATATTCATTGAAGATGATAAAATAAACAATACCCATGACGTTGATCGCTGAACACATCCATCTACAATAATGAACCATTTAGTTCATACGATGTTCAGGAAACTTCCACGTCCGTTTATATATATAATTCAGAGGTGTGGACCACTGAACTAGTCATTAAGAAATCTGAACCTTTTGTTCATTCCTAGCCACCATTGCTTTGGAAATAGTCTGTCTTTTACTTTACCAATCTAAGAAAACTAAACAAAGTAGCAAAATGTGAAAGGGTTAAGGAACCTACGCCAGTTTATATGACTAGTATATTATTAAATTCATAGATAAAATAAAAAAAATGAAGAATATAAGGTGTAGATAACTTCAACTTAAAGATATGTAATTATTTCTTGGCCAGCTCATATCAAGTCCTTGTCAAGTGACAACCCATTGAACCCCACTATGAACTTTCTCTGAAATTACAAGGTAGACAAAGAATCATGTTAGGTGATAAATTACAAGTTCTTGTTCCGTGCTGGAAAAAGCATCTCTAATAGAGATCCACACAAGTTTAAAATTTCATCCAGTTACTTCTGCAGCCTCTAATCACCAGTTCAGGATTTGGTATGGTTTGGATGACAGATATGTTAACTGGGGAGATCTCTTCAGAACCACTGAGACATGCGTTTTCTGGTGAATCGAGATACTTGACCCCACTTCGGGTTTTTGTAAATGGAGATCCCACAATCACTGGTATGCTTTCTTTGCTGATTTTGGCAACAACTTTAGATAGGAGATTTTGGCACTTTTTAATTAAGTGTAAAACAAGTTACTTAAGCATAGTTTTTCTTGATTCTTCTTCATAATATTTTTGGTCATGTTTACAAGATGTGATTCGTTGATTCGTCTAAACTATATAGATTCGGAGCTCAGAGCTGACAAAGTTGGCACTGATCATCAGAAAATACAGGGTTTGGAGCTTGGAGCTAACAAACTATTTATTGGCGTTTTTGTAGACCAAGACGATAAAATACAGTAACATACAAAAAATTACATAGGAAAAATAGTTTTTATTATTTGACGTTTTGTATTCAATGGCTTTTGTGGTATTTTTTGGCGTTTTGTAACTAATGAGAGAAATATACTAATTTATTATTTGAAAAAAAAAATTACACAAAAGAAAAAAATTAAAACTCCTCGTCAGAAGGGACTATGTCTGAGAAGTATACATCACTTCCTTCGTCTTCTTCTTCAGTCACTCATCCAAGTCATCACTTTCACTTTCATTGGGTTCTTGTTTTTGAAGATTTGAAGTCTCCATTTGAACATGTCCTGCATCAATGCCATTTTTATGTCCATGTCTGTGTTCAAACATGTGGCGTTGTGTAAGTCCTCCATGAACCCAACCCCCTGCTTGATCAGGATGTCTTCAAGCATGTAGTCTTCCTGCGCTCCGTTGTCACATATAACGGTGACCATCTCTGTTTCTTCATTAAAACGCCATGATGTGATGGCTGGGTCTATTTTTGCATTTGTTTTGCTTGGTCCAAATATTCTGGTTAATCTTCTCATCACCTTATGTGTTTCATCACATTCGTTATCAAGAGGGATGCCAAACGATAGGAAACCCATCTGTACCTCTTCTTCCATTTTCAAAATTGCTTTGATTGTTTTAACAAACACTCTTCTTCTGTTGTCAAATGCATATGATCTCCAAGATTTGTTGGACCTTCAACTTGAAAGGGATGATGAAGAAGACATGTTTTCCCTGGACTTTGAATTACAATTCAAAGGACAAATCAGGAAGATGTTGATTATAAATAAAAACCAGTAATAAAGAAGGGTTTTCGTATCTTCTTTTGTATAGGGAGTGTGACAACTGTCAAATTTGCATGCATCCGTACGTTTAATTAATATTGATTTATGCTTAATGCTGTGCTTAATTACAACTGTTGATTAAACTGCTTTCTGAATTCTGTTACATACATACATATGCATCACATTCATACTGTCACTGCATTTGTTACACACAGACTTTAGTGACAAACTTGATGCACAAAGCGCAATTAGCACAGTGAGCGGATAACTCAGACACATGCTGACAATGCCAGCACATAGACAGACACTATATTGCGGCCCAGTGTGAGCCAGGAATAAAGTATCACACTAGGGTAGTGTGTAGGGAAGTGAGGACCATAAAACTGCGTCACTAAGTGATAGTTTAGGTACCAGAATGTGCCTAAAACCCACTCAAACTGCAAAATTATGCATCTATAAACAAAATTCAGCATTTAAATATGCTAATCACTTGCAAAAATATGGCAAAATGGTCCTGTATGCTTTCCTAAGTGTCGGGAACAAAAAGGGTCACTAAAAGTTACATAAAGGACACTTTACGATACAACTTCGCACTTTAACGGAACAGTATACAACCGAACAACCAGACATTACCCAAAACATCCAATTTACACTAGAAGCACTGTTTTGAACATTACTGAGCTAGTTATGGTCCCCGAACACCATAACACCCCCTAAAAATATCTACTAACTAGAAAGCCTAACTAATACTTGGATTTCAACTTATAAGTAACTAATTTAGTTAAACCTAGACCCCCCCTCCCCAACCTAGTACACGGTTACATGTGCCCCCACATGTTGATTTTCTTTTGTTATTTTAATGGATTATGTTCCCCCTTTAACAACATGTTAACCATTGGCTAAACTTGTGTTGTTGGATATTATAAGTAACCACAAGACTCATAAACTCACCATTCTCACAAGTCCACCAACACCATCTTCCTCCCTTCTCCTCCCTCACCTCACGGCTCACACACACACCCCACAAGCATCCATTTTCGTTCATCAACCAACCATTCTAAGGTGTCTACAAGGAGTCTCTTGCATTATTAGGAAGCTTGGAACCTTCGGAAGTTGAAGGACCTTCACCGTTTGCTATTATCCACTTGTTTTCTCCTCTTGATCATCCCTAGGCTTGAGCTAGTGGTAAGAGTCTTGATCCATCCATTTTAATTCTATTTTAAGTGGTTAAAAGATGTTACATAATGATAATCTTGAAGAACATGAAGAATCATAAGAAAGAAACTTGAACATAAGGCTTTACATAAAGATCATGAGATGAAATATGATGATAAATCTGAGTAAATGAACTATAACCTGCTGTAAATGACTTATGACCTGTTGTTAATCGTTATTAGAAAGTTACGGTGATCGTATGTGTGCGTTTTAGTAACATTTAACCTATAAAAAGCATCCTGATTAGCTTTTTCAGCCACCTTCAACTGGCTGTAAACGGATCATTATAAATCGAAAAACCGATTTTCTGAAATCTAAATTATGTATTTTCGAAAAACAAAGCAAATGGCACTAGAATCATATTTTTTGAGGTCGTTTGCTATTTTTAAAGACCCGTTTTGTAACAACAGCGAAAGTTGAGTTTTTACTGCAGTAAATGGGTGATATGCTTTTAGTGATAACTTGAAATCTAAGTTGAATCAGCTCATGAAAATGGTACTGTAGATGACCACTGATGTCGTAGTAATTCTCCCACTGGAATTTTGTCAATCGGACTTACGATAAATTATAGATGAATTATTTCGTAGACTGCAGTCAGAAAGTGACAAATCTTATTGCAGTCCGGTAAATAAATTTTTATAAAATATTGGTAATGATTTGGATCCCAATATTTTTACACAATAATATTTGGATCGTATAAGACATTCTGTAAACATTTGAGAATTTTTAGAAAAGATAACTATTTTATTAAATTTCCCGAAACCAACCCAGTTTTGTATATTAAAAACTGAAATGATATAAGTAGTATTTTGCACGTCTAAATGTCGGGTTGGTTATTTGAGAACGATCTAATGTGTTATATGTTAAAGAAAATGATATGCTATTTAGCATGGGCACCTCCATTTACAAAGGAAACTCTGGCGAAATTTTCTAAAATTCCAACACTTAGAAAATGTCTTTCTAAACAAGTGTTACAAGTATAAATTATAACTTGTGTTCCGAATATAAACTTCGCCATAATTTTTGTAACAAAATACAAGTATTGGAGGTTGATTTTTTTTTTACAAATAAAATGGATAAATATATATTTTGAATATATATTTTACATTAAAACCCTTGTGTGAATTCTTGCTTATTTTGTGAACTAGTTATATTATTTTAGGGTAAAATAGTATAACTTACAAAATACCACGGAAATTACAACTCCAAAATAATACCAAAAATTGCAAGAAATAGAATATTTAAGTTACACACGTAATATTGTGAAACCGAACAAGAAAACGTAACTTAAGAAAATATTCTGGGATATACCATTACACTATATTTTTGGTAAATATTATTTTGGGAATGAAAGAAGTGAAAATATGATTTTGTAAATATTACCAAGTATATCATATTTTTGACGATGAGAAAATATATTATTTTTGGGAGATAAGAATATATTTTCCTAGTATATTTAGAAGATATATAATTTTTGAGAAAAATATATATATTCTGGGACACTACATGATTGAAAAAAATGAGTTTATATATATATTTAAGTGAGACTTAAAATATATCGTTTTGGAAATATATATTGGGGATATATTAACATATTTTTATTTGGAACAATACACCGAAATACGACGCCATTACTTGGCAAGATATACAAATACAAATACGAAAATACATGTATGAGATACCCCCATCCTTGGGAAGGAAAATACGAAGTTAAAATACTTGAGAAGTAGGAATATGAAATATTGTTTAGCAATTAATCCAAACATTAACTAATGATTGTAACTTGGAATAATTTTGGGAACACAAGAAACGTAACTCAAAAACTTTCATACTAAGCAAAGACACGGCCCGTTCGTCTAATAGACGTTAGACCATTGTAGGTAGTCGTGTTTGCCGTGGAGATTTGGGTTACAAGTACGAAGACGCAATACAGTGAGTTAATGTTCCCCCCTTTCTCCTACTGTTTTCAGTTTTATACTTCGGGGGTGAAATACATGCGACAGTTATTACAGACTTTTTATATACATGGTTTGGATAGCTTAAGGAGGGTTTACTACTTAGATCATGTGAGTGGGTAGGTGGAACTTGAGGCCATTAATCCTCGTTGTAGGACCGAGGGACATGAGTGATAGATCTATTCAGGTGTAGCGAGCCCCACTCCTGAGTCCGCTGAGTGGACCATGAGGTGACTATGTGCCCGACGCACAAATCTTCTAGGTTTGAGTCTTCCTGCATCACTTCACACATATCATTGGCTTTGCAACCCAATGGTGATCTCTTTTTCCTTAATTGCTACATACCAGGGATTTTCATACATTCAGACATATTACAAAAGTTTATACATACTCACTTACACATGAACTCGCTCAACTTTACGTTGATTTTTCAAACTACATGTATTTCAGGGAATTAGTAAATGGATCTGGCGGGCGTTGGAGTTTTTAAGCTGCGTTGTGAATAAAGATGTCATCCAAGTCATTAGGGCTTAGGAGACGTATCTTAATCCTGGACGAGATACGTGGTCCTAAACTCGGGTTTGTTTTAAAATCTTTTGTTGGGTCTTTTTGAACTCCTTAAAACATGTTATGGTTTGTAACTTGAAATTGGTATCACATTTCAGATAATTATGTTGTACTACTTTTAAACTTAAATTAATGGATGTACATCTACTGGTTTTATCATATAGTGTGGTTATGATCGGATGCAATGGTATTAAGAAGTCACACCAATAATCACGTTTCCGCAAAAGTCAGGGTGTGACAGCTTGGTATCAGAGCTTCGATCGTAGCGAACTAGGATTCTTTCTCGAGTCTAGACTACGATCATTAGGGCTCTCACGAAAATGTTTTCACGACTTGTTTTTCATTGCATACACAAAACGTCCAGATCCAGGGAACAAACATGTTTTTTTACAAACAAAAGGCACAAGTACACATTTCAAAATTTATGTTTATAATTCAGTCTTAGAGACTGAGGGAGGATCAGTCTTAGAGACTGAGGGAGGATCAGCCTTAGAGGCTGAGGGAGGATCAGTCTTAGAGACTGAGGGAGGATCAGCCTTAGAAGCTGAGGGAGGATCAGCCTTAGAAGCTGAGGGAAGATCAGTCTTAGAGACTGAGGGAGGATCAGCCTTAGAGGCTGAGGGAGGATCAGTCTTAGAGGCTGAGGGAGGATCAGTCTTATAGACTGGGGGGAAATTTAGTCTTAGAGTCTGGGAGGTTGGTCTTAGAGACCAGGGATTTAGTCTTAGAGACTGGGAGGTTGGTCTTAGAGACCAGGGATTTAGTCTTAGAGCATGGGAGGTTGGTCTTATAGACCAGGGATTTAGTCTTAGAGGCTCGGAAAGTTGGTCTTAGAGACCAGGGAGTTGGTCTTAGAGACCAGGGAATTAGTCTGAGAGACTAGGGAGTTAGTGTGAGAGACTAGGGAGTTTAGTCTGAGAGACTGGGTGGGATAGTCTGGGAAGACTAGGACGAATATGTGGATACATGATTACATTATGAATTGTTTTTATTTGTAATGCGCAAAGTGTTAAAGATTACTGTAAATATGCATACTATGACTACTATATACCGGCACACACGTCACCTTCCTCAGGGAACAGATTGTCAGACGATAACGACCCTACGGCCACCGCCACAGATGATGAGACTGTACCTGCGCCAGAGATGTTTAAGTCAGACACTGAGAATGACCCTAACATGCTGACCAAGGACGAGGACGACTTCCAACCGTCCGCGCTGCCAGACTTTGGCGATGAAATTACCCTTGTTGATGGCTTTCTTGACGAAGATCCCTCTGTCATTCATGTTTCGGCCCATGACCACTTCATTACTGGTCATCCCGTAGGTAAGCACACCATGACTCCGATCCTCGACAATGCGCCTCTTGTGGACATTCCCTCCGAAGGTTGTTACTCGACGAACAATTGATAACGATATTGACGTGATATTGATGGTCCTTCCTATAACGCCCATGATGATGGAGAGTTAGACGAGAACGTCGTTACAAATATCGTTTTTGAGACCCTGTTAACAAGCTATCCTCTGATTCTAGCATACATTCAATTTCAAGACTCCTTTGAGTCTGTGACGTTTGCAGCCTTACCGACGGCCGGATTACAGCTTTCAACTACTGACGCGGGCGATGACGATGTTTGACTGCTGCACTAACACCTGCTCGAGGCACCACACCGTTACACAACCCAGGGCCTGCTCCTGAGCTGGCTTCTGCACCTTTTGGGTCAGCTTGATGTTGCACCTACTGATCTTGCACCCTTACTTGGTCATGACCCTGTTTCTTTTGGTTTACTAGACATTGCACCCCTATTATATGACCCAGTACCAGCACCTGACAATCTCCTTATTGGTTGAAACGTTTGTTTTTGCACCCATAACCGCTGATGTTGCTCCTGTGAAGACCGAAGTCCAATTACACCGACGTGCCTATCGCTTTCTTTCAAAACATACCCGCACCCCGGGAAGGTACTCTAGGTCAGCACCCGCATAATGATTCGTTTGCTACAGCGGCATTTTCCCGACTTCACAGGTCGCACCGTTTGCTACATTCACCTCTACAACGCCGGACGAGCCATTTCGATGGTTCCTATAATACACTATACTAATTTTAGACCCTTACCATCCCTCACCTTATGGAGGCTACACACGGGATGAGTACACCTGGCACATCCACTACAGTTTGAGGATATAAGTCGCAGAGTTTTGGAGCTTGAGCTAACACCACATCCTCCACCCTGTCTATTGCCAGTATACTATGGTCCCCCACATTTATCAAGGATCCCTTTTGAACTCTCGCCTGCTGCTATTACACCTTTCCCAGGTTTTTGATGCCCGTTTCTTTACTATCGAGCGACGGATCAGTTAACTACTTCGATGTATATACAAGCTCGAGGAGGAGTTTACGCCTGCTAGCAGATTACTTTTCCTCCCTCCTCCACCTCAGTCACCAGAGTAGTTGGTTTCTGGATTATGCGGATTGCATTACATTTGGGTAAAGACACTAATGATAAACCGGGATTGTGGAGACTTTTGAAGACCACATCTGACTACGTAATTTTGATACACTAATATACTTAATGGACAAGGGTAGGGTGACCATGTGTCCCTGTTGATATGATACATTTTGGAAGACAATACAATTGTGGGGAAGCCAATCATCACTAAACACGCGACAATACTTTGTGACCAATGACCAACGAGAGCTCAGTCGCTATGTCTTCGTCAAGCACGTTATTAATCTATTTGTGTGTGCTATAATTATAATGCTACGTGCTTACTTGCTATGCTCTCATTAAACATAATTACCAAATTACTTGGTTATACTATTGCTTGATTGGTTGGTATGATAACCTAATATGTGTATGTGCATATGATCTTTAAACAACTATATGCACTCCCCGAATGGATAAGACCTGACCTAACCAATCTTCTTCTCAGAAGATGTCGATACAAGGGAACGTCGATACCAACAACCCTCTGCCGACAACAGCAGAGTCAGAACTGCAAGGGCGCCTCTCGCAAGCAATCGCACAACTCGAGGCCCTTCGCTCTGAACACGGCGGAGGTACCTCAGGGAATAACCCACCCAGCGGCTGCACTTACGAGCAGTTCTTGAACCACAAACCTCGAAAATTCGGCGGCACTGGGGGTGCCTTAGCTTTTGTGCATTGGGTGGAGAAGACGAATTATGTCTTACAGTTGAGCAAATATGCCCCAGAACATCAGGTCACGTACGTAGCTGGACTATTCGTAGATGGGGCTCTGTCATGGTGGAACCTTCAGGTTCAAACAATGGGCGAGACTGCTGCGAATGCTTTGACGTGGGACGAGCTGAAGGAACTGATGCGTAAAAGATATTGCTCTAGGGCAGAAGTCCAGAAGTTGGAGACTGAATTGTGGAACTTGAAAATGGAAGGTCCAAAGATAGCCGACTATGTGCAGAGATTTGGCGAATTATCACAAGTTGCTTCGCGTTTGGTGGAACCGGAATCTAGGAAGATCGAACGTTTTGATCGGGGGACTGGCACCTCAGATTCTAAGCCTGGTAACAACATCTAAGACTTCAACAATCATCGAAGCAATCGACATGAGCGTGGCGCTCACTGAAGAAGCGATTAGACAAGGAAAATTTTCCACTCCGGAAGAGAAGAATGAGGCTCCTGTAGAGTCATATGGGGATAACAAGAGAAAACTCATAAATTTCAAGAAGGTTACTCAGGTAAGCAACGAGAAGAAGGTCAAGAAGGGAAAAGACTACATGGGTATCCTACCTAAATGCGACAATTGTCTACATTATCACGTCGGGCGATGTAAATATGGAAAATGTGACAACTGTGGTAAGAGGGGACATCCCAACGAAACTTGTAGGCAAGGTATTGAACGCGGAAATAAAGACCAAGATGGTAGCAAGAATCACGGAGGAAACAACGACAACGACAAAGGCAGGACGAGTGACAAACAGAAACGTGCACAAGGTTGTTTTAACTGTGGAAGCAAAAAGCATTTCAGAAAATACTGCCCTAAGAAGAATCAGGCACAGGGATAAAAGCTCAGTAGCAGAGCTAGGGGAGCGCCCCAGGAATCCAAGCGTGGATATCGGTATTCCCCATATTACTCAACGATATGCATCTGTGTTGTTAGATACTATTGTAAACTTTAAGCTTCGCATCTCTAAAGTTTAAAAGTATACTTGGTTTAGTAACAAGTAAGGTAGATAATCCGCACTTGAAAGTACTAGCTAATGGAAAGCTAGTGGAAGCCAACGAAGTAACTGGAAACGGAAAGATAGAACCCGGAGAGCGTAAGTTTACGCTAGATCTGCTGCCAGTTGAGTTGGGAAGTTTCGATGAGGTAATTGGGATGGATTGGCTGCCGAACGATCGAGCGGAGATTGATATCCGCACCCCGATGACGAATGAAGACACGATCGTGACTCACGAAGCAGGATACGCCTCTACGGATCACGAATAGCTTGAAGGCACGAAAGTTGTTTGCAAATAGGATGTGTTGTTTTCTTGACTCATGTCGTGGACAAGGGAGTCGAAGAACCAAAACACGAAGATATTCCTCTGATAAGGAAATATCCTAAAGTCTTCCCCAAAGACTTGCCAGAATTATCTCTTCAACGACAAGTCGAATTTCGCATCGATTTGAGTTCCAGGCGCCGCATTTGTAGTTAATGCACTCCAGCGACTTACACCTTCGGGAATGCAAGGATTGACAGTGTAGTTTCAGTAGTGGATAGAGAAGGAAGATAACAGACCAAAACTTCCGTTTTGGGTAACCCCAGTTCTGTTCGTCAAAAGAAAGGACGATGATACCCGGAGTCGAACGAGCTAGCCAACAAGAGTTAGCGACTCTTGCTAAGGATTGACGAACTACCTATTGGACTAACTACAAGGATCCAACCCGTATTTCCCGACTGATCGATGATCAAGCAGCTGTAAGTTCAGGAAGAAAATATACCGGGGGAAGTTGTGGGAAAATAACTTGTTGTAACGTACACAAGAATGGCGTTTCCTACACGATGTACAAAACAATTCTACAACGAATACGAAACTTTGAGAATCTAGAAAACATGTACTTAGGACCATTGGGAACCCATGACCAAATTCACAAAGGTTGTTACTTAGGAACCACATCTGTTAACTCAAACAGACATCATAAACCTGACGTATATGCCAGTTCCGTTGACCAAACAGAAAGTACTTGAATTTCTTTTACTTCTAGCAATTAGATGTTTGCATCTCTACTCTCCTCAATGGTAGTTGCATCACGTTAATTTTATTCGCTGAGAGCGAACACACATTTGTTTCGATACATGGCCATTTCTTCATTTTAGCAAGTACTCCTTGTTTCAGTATTCGGAAACTTTCATGACACACATGCATCATTTGCTACGCATGTGGTTTCGTCTCGAACAAACACTTCATTGAAATTCAAATATTATTTTGCTAAACCTAATTACTGATTCATGATTCGAATGACCTACATTATTGTTATTGTTGGCTCTTTTGTTACCAAGTCAACACACTTTCTTGAAACTGCTTTCTTTCAAGTTACGTTCATAGTTCATCATCGTAACCATGCTGGGATTCCCTAGTTGATGCATACGTTTATTATCGGATTACGCCAGAACCAAGTTCAATTGCTTGAACTTATTCATTTCGCATATTCAGTTTAAGACATCATATGATGTATTGAGAGCATCATATTCAAATCATTGGCAAAGATTCTTTTGTTTCGAGTCGTAGTAGACTTGCTTGGTCTACGACTTCACTAGATCATTTGTTGGTTACGACACTTTGTGGGGATACTTTCACAAAAATTGAAGCTTGCGCTTATTTGGTTACTCATTTCATACACGGATTTAATTGATTATTCGATAACTTGCCCTAAATCCGTTTTGTTTATTCACAATTAAAGCAGACTCAACACAGTCGTGTGTTAGACAACGGTACATGAATTCATTTCATATCACAGTGTACCTCCTAACGATTCTTTTATGATCGATCGAATGCCTTGCGGTACTTATTGCTTCCTCGCCTTCGACCGAAAAACAATGGCTCTTTGATGTTCCGTATTCAACTGAAAACTCTATGACATTGTGTAAATCAAACCTTCTTGCTTGTTTCGGTACATGTTCATTTGATTTCCAACACGGTGAACTTGTTCAGTCATCAGTATACTTGAGTTATGTCACTGTGACACCTTATGGTGTCGTTACAAACTTGTAGCTTGTGCTAATCAGGGTCAACCGTTTCATATAAAACTGCATATACTTTCGTTTGACTTGCCATTTAAACATTTCTGATGCAACCACGAATCAAGACAATGATACACCAGATTCACTCGTGTTTCATTCGGCGTATTTTCGAAATTCAAGAATGTCAACCCACTAAACCTTACCATTCATTTACTCGGGAGTTGACAGATCATTTTTCTATTACATTTGAGTTGTTGATTTTGAATTCATGTAGCGGATGCTATGGTTTGTGAAAACTCGTTTGCATTTTGCGATCATCGTTTGAGAATCTTATTAACCAAACTCCTCTTTTATGGAACCCCTGCTAGCTGGATTACACTAGATTATACGTCAAATACGTCTTGTACCTTTGACATCAAATGCTAAAAGCACACACATTTTAACCACAGGATTCGGGTTGATATATATTCCTGGGCTCACCTGATGTGAGTAAGGTTTGATTCAGTTTAGTTACTATTCACCTCGGTATTATTCATATACACACACAGGTGACGTAACCATAAGGAGTTAAGGTAGTACAAATTTCGAGGACGAAATTTTCTTAACGGGGGGAGAATGTGACAACTGTCAAATTTGCATGCATCCGTACGTTTAATTAATATTGATTTATGCTTAATGACTGTGCTTAATTACAACTGTTGATTAAACTGCTTTCTGAATTCTGTTACATACATACATATGCATCACATTCATACTGTCACTGCATTTGTTACACACAGACTTTAGTGACAAACTTGATGCACAAAGCGCAGTTAGCACAGTGAGCGGATAACTCAGACACATGCTGACAATGCCAACACATAGACAGACACTATATTGAGGCCCAGTGTGAGCCAGGAATAAAGTATCACACTAGGGTAGTGTGTAGGGAAGTGAGGACCATAAAACTGCGTCACTAAGTGATAGTTTAGGTACCGGAATGTGCCTAAAACCCACTCAAACTGCAAAATTCTGCATCTATAAACAAAATTTAGCATTTAAATATGCTAATCACTTGCAAAAATATGTCAAAATGGTCCTGTATGCTTTCCTAAGTGTCGGGAACAAAAAGGGTCACTAAAAGTTACATAAAGGACACTTTACGATACAACTTCGCACTTTAACGGAACAGTATACAACCGAACAACCAGACATTACCCGAAACATCCAATTTACACTAGAAGCACTGTTTTGAACATTACTGAGCTAGTTATGGTCCCCGAACACCATAACACCCCCTAAAAATATCTATTAACTAGAAAGCCTAACTAATACTTGGATTTCAACTTATAAGTAACTAATCTAGTTAAACCTATACCTAGACCCCCCCACCTAGTACACGGTTACATGTGCCCCCATATGTTGATTTTCTTTTGTTATTTTAATGGATTATGTTCCCCCTTTAACAACATGTTAACCATTGGCTAAACTTGTGTTGTTGGATATTATAAGTAACCATAAGACTCATAAATTCATCATTCTCACAAGTCCACCAACACCATCTTCCTCCCTTCTCCTCCCTCACCTCACGGCTCACACGCACACCCCACAAGCATCCATTTTCGTTCATCAACCAACCATTCTAAGGTGTCTACAAGGAGTCTCTTGCATCATTAGGAAGCTTGGAACCTTCGGAAGTTGAAGGACCTTCACCGTTTGCTTTTATCCACTTGTTTTCTCCTCTTGATCATCCCTAGCCTTGAGCTAGTGGTAAGAGTCTTGATCCATCCATTTTAATTCTATTTTAAGTGGTTAAAAGATGTTACATAATGATAATCTTGAAGAACACGAAGAATCATAAGAAAGAAACTTGAACATAAGGCTTTACATAAAGATCATGAGATGAAATATGATGATAAATCTGAGTAAATGAACTATAACCTGCTGTAAATGACTTATGACCTGTTGTTAATCGTTATTAGAAAGTTACGGTGATCGTATGTGTGCGTTTTACTAACATTTAACCTATAAAAAGCATTCTGATTAGCTTTTTCAGCCACCTTCAACTGGCTGTAAACGGATCATTATTAATTGAAAAACTGATTTTCTGAAATCTAAATTATGTATTTTTGAAAAACGAAGCAAATGGCACTGGAATCATATTTTTTTGAGTTCGTTTGCTATTTTTAAAGACCCGTTTTGTAACAGCAGCTAAAGCTGAGTTTTTACTGCAGTAAATGGGTGATATGTTTTTAGTCATAACTTGAAATCTATGTTGAATCAGCTCATGAAAATGGTACTGTAGATGACCACTGATTTCGTAGTAATTCTCCCACTGGAATTTCGTCAATCGGACTTACGATAAATTTTAGATGAATTATTTCGTAGACTGCAGTCAGAAAGTGACAAATCTGATTGCGGTCCGGTAAATAACTTTTTATAAAATATTGGTAATGATTTGGATCCCGATATTTTTACACAATAATATCTGGATCGTATAAGACATTCTATAAAAATTTGGGAATTTTTGGAATAAAATAACTATTTTATTAAAATGCCCAAAAACAGCCCAGTTTTGTATATTAAAAACTGAAATGATATAAGTAGTATTTTGCACATCTAAATGTCGGGTTGGTTATTTGAGAACGATCTAATGTGTTATATGTTAAAGAAAATGATATGCTATTTAGCATGGGTACCTCTATTTACAAAGGAAACTCTGGCGAAATTTTCTACAATTCCAACACTTAGAAAATGTCTTTCTAAACAAGTGTTATAAGTATACATTATAACTTGTGTTCCGAATATAAACTCTGCCATAATTTTTGTAACCAAATACAAGTATCGGAGGTTGATTTTTTTTTTACAAATAAAATGGATAAATATATATTTTGAATATATATTTTACATTAAAACCCTTGTGTGAAATCTTGCTTATTTTGTGAACTAGTTATATTATTTTAGGGTAAAATAGTATAACTTACAAAATACCACAGAAATTACAACTCCAAAATAATACAAAAATT
The DNA here is from genome assembly GCA_030545235.1 of Helianthus tuberosus. Lineage (NCBI taxonomy): Eukaryota > Viridiplantae > Streptophyta > Magnoliopsida > Asterales > Asteraceae > Helianthus > Helianthus tuberosus. The sequence goes on from CM060418.1 coordinate 194,776,151, forward strand.
GCAAGGAATAGAATATTTAAGTTACACACGTAATATTGTGAAACCGAACAAGAAAACGTAACTTAAGAAAATATTCTGGGATATACCATTACACTATATTTTTGGTAAATATTATTTTGGGAATGAAAGAAGTGAAAATATGATTTTGTAAATATTGCCAAGTATATCATATTTTTGACGACGAGAAAATATATTATTTTTGGGAGATAAGAATATATTTTCCTAGTATATTTAGAAGATATATAATTTTTGAGAAAAATATATATATTCCGGGACACTTCATGATTGAAAAACATGAGTTTATATATATTTAAGTGAGACTTGAAATATATGGTTTTGGAAATATATATTGGGGATATATTAACATATTTTTATTTGGAACAATACACCGAAATACGACGCCATTACTTGGCAAGATATACAAATACAAATACAAATACGAAAATACATGTATGAGATACCCCCATCCTTGGGAAGGAAAATACGAAGTTAAAATACTTGAGAAGTAGGAATATGAAATATTGTTTAGCAATTAATCCAAACATTAACTAATGATTGTAACTTGGAATAATTTTGGGAACATAAGAAACGTAACTCAAAAACTTTCATACTAAGCAAAGGCACGGCCCGTTCGTCTAATAGACGTTAGACCATTGTAGGTAGTCGTGTTTGCCGCGGAGATTTGGGTTACAAGTACGAAGACGCAATACAGTGAGTTCATGTTCCCCCTTTTCTCCTACTGTTTTCAGTTTTATACTTCGGGGGTGATATACATGCGACAGTTATTACAGACTTTTTATATACATGGTATGGATAGCTTAAGGAGGGTTTACTACTTAGATCATGTGAGTGGGTAGGTGGAACTTGAGGCCATTAATCCTCGTTGTAGGACCGAGGGACATGAGTGATAGATCTATTCGGGTGTAGCGAGCCCCACTCCTGAGTCCGCTGAGTGGACCATGAGGTGACTATGTGCCCGACGCACAAATCTGCTAGGTTTGAGTCTTCCTGCATCACTTCACACATATCATTGGCTTTGCAACCCAATGGTGATCTCTTTTTCCTTAATTGCTACATACCAGGGATTTTCATACATTCAGACATATTACAAAAGTTTATACATACTCACTTACACATGAACTCGCTCAACTTTACATTGATTTTTCAAACTACATGTATTTCAGGGAATTAGTAAATGGATCTGGCGGGCGTTGGAGTTTTTAAGCTGCGTTGTGAATAAAGATGTCATCCAAGTCATTAGGGCTTAGGAGACGTATCTTAATCCTGGACGAGATACATGGTCCTAAACTCGGGTTTGTTTTAAAATCTTTTGTTGAGTCTTTTTGAACTCCTTAAAACATGTTATGGTTTGTAACTTGAAATTGGTATCGACATTTCAGACAATTATGTTGTACTACTTTTAAACTTAAATTAATGGATGTACATCTACTGGTTTTATCATATAGTGTGGTTATGATCGTATGCAATGGTATTAAGAAGTCACACCAATAATAACGCTTCCGCAAAAGTCAGGGTGTGACAGGGAGATTGTTGGATCAGCAGCTGTGACACTGTGATCATTTGGATAGGAGAATGGAAATAATCATATGTAACTGATATATTAACCGATGATCTATGTTTATAGTTGTCTTTTAGCTATAATAGATAACATGTTTTTGTACAATATCTATATACCTATCTATACTTTCTATTAAAATGTGTTATGCATGGTTTTCTAAAAGCCACCCGTGTTTGCACACGGGTTTTACCGCTAGTACTATATAATAAAAGAAACCAATTATAGGACACTTGTCATCATATTAGGCCATGTCTCATGGATAATAATTATTTAGTTTAATCTCCTTTAATTAATTATAGATAACTCTAAATATTGTTTAGTTTGATATTTTATATATAATTATTATTTAGTTTAATCTCTTCTAATTAATTATAGATAACTCTTCCACTAAATATTATTTTGTTTAATCTTTCTACTTAACTATAGACAATTATTATTTAGTTTAAATTTAATGCATACTTCTAATTTATAATATTAATATTACTTTATATAGAAAATTAGATTTATTACGGTTTTTATTAAATATAATTTATATTTTATCACTCAAATGGGTGCTTATTTACTTTTTGAATAACATGTTTGACCATTGTATCTTCTTTTCAATGATTATCTTCGCAATCATCATATCTATCGCGTACCGAGTATATCCGTTAGTTTTTTTAAATATATTTTTCTTATTATTTGGTATATAAAATCATATTTATTCAAGCCGTGTAATACACGAGGGTTTTTAAAGATGCAACTTTTTTATTATTTGGTAAACAATATTATATTTATTCAACCGGTGTAATCCACGTGGTTTTAAAGATATAATTTTTTTTATTATTTGATATATAAAATTACATTTATTTAACTCATACAATATGGTTCTTATAGATATATCTTTTTATTATTTAATATATAAAATTACGTTTATTTAACCGTGCAATAAAGGTTGTTTTAAAGATATATTATTTTATTATTTAGTAGATAAAATTTATTTATTCAATCCGTGTAATACACGGAGTTATATCTTAGTATCTATCTATTTATCTATATACATTTGTATATATATATATATATATATATATATAGGATTAGGTTCAAACGTGAACAAAATCCCAAGCGTGAACTGATCTGGACCATTGATTATTAGGATCTTGATATTTTGAATGGGTGGCATGATTGTAATTATTAGGTTATTTGATACTATTTAATTAAGCTAATAAGGGTAAATATGTAATCTCCATATCATATTGATTGCATAAATCTCATTTATATCTACGTTTAGGTTTCAAAATCCCACAAATATCTCTCTCTCACATATCAAAGCCAACATTAAAGAAAATCCCACACCACACAGATCCATCGCCCGAACTGCATCGCCGACATCAACGGGAAAAGTGGAGATCGAAGGTCGCCGGAACTGCATCACCGACATCAACAATAACGGAAAAGATTAGAAGAGTCGATGAGGGAGAGAAGTAATCGACTGTGGTTCAACGGTGTACAACGGCGGTGGAGCCGTCTGCGACGGCGGCTGCGGTTAGGGTTTCGGACGCGGCGGCGATGAACGGTGGCAACAGGGCACCTTCCCCCTTGTCTCGAAGTCCCTCGGTTAGTGAGGTATTTGTCATCGGTGAATATTTGTTAAGGTGTCTGTTATGTATATGATTTTAAAAGAGAAATAAGATGTTTCTTGCATTCTTGAAGTTTGGGTACATACAGTAGTTAACTATCTTAGCCAATGTGTATAAATTGCCTACGCTTGTAAGTCTTGGTTAAGATATAGAGAATTGTTAAATTGTTGTGAAGTATATATCTTGGAAATCTTGTGGCTCGTAGTTAAAATCATATTTGCAGATAATTTGTGTGATAGTAATAAGTTATTTTAAATATAAAATTGGGAATAGAGTAAAATGGTTGTTGTTGGAGTATGCTTGATCTGGAAGCCGATTGTTTGCCTTTAATCCATTGTGATTTTGATTGTGAAAGGAAAGTGTGCACATGTTGATAACAAACTGTTAGTTTAGGCATTTACATATATGTTTGTTGATTTATTGAAACAAGGATGTGCGTCATGACTGTGAAATATGTCCTTTGAAACTCCTACATAATATGATTTTTTTTCTTTGAATTGTGTATCGTAATTCATTAGAAATAATGGGTTGCAGAGATTCTTGATTTAGATCCTAAATGGTGGGTTCTTTTTTAATGTTTTAATTAATTTATTTATTAGTTAATATTTAATTTTAATGATTATTGGTACAATGTTTAATGCGATGTACACATGTGTATTCTGATTTTGCTCTGGTTTTAACGCGATGTACACATGTGTATTCTGATTTTGCTCTGTTTTTAATGCGTTGTACACATGTGTATTATGATTTTAACGCGATGTACACATGTGTATAGCGTCTGTTTTTGTGATATCTCAGAATTTTTTTGTGTATTGAATGTGTAAGGTTGTTGATGTACACTTGTGAATTATGCAAAATATTAGTTGATGAGTTTTTTGTGCTATTATAGGAGATGTTGTAACGAGAAAAGTGGAGATGGAAGGTCGATAAGGATGATTCACGTATGAGGTCGATAATGATGATTCACATATGTTTGTTTGCTTGGTCGATAAGGATGATTCAGCATACAACGTGGCGAATAATTGTAAAAGATTATGTTTTTTTGTTTTTCCGATTATGTTGGGTTTATTGTTTCTACGAAACTGGAACTTGTAATTATAAGTTTTTTTTGTTTGGTTTGGAAAACATTATGGAACTTGTAATTTGTTAAATATAAAATAGTTTTACAGGTATTGTTTCTATGTATGTATTATGTAGCTAATTACACATATGTACGATGCTGAGTACACATGTGTACTGTTCTATTTATATCCAAGTACACATGTGTATACCGTTGAAATATGAAGGTTACGTGGATCTTAAAATTCAAAATTTGAATTCTGGTGATGGAATCTGAAATAAAAATTAAAATTGAAATCTGGTGATTTGTTGTTTGTTTTGATAATTATCTTATTAATAAATAAAACATAATGTGGATAATGAATTTAAAATAGGAAAGATGTAACTTAATTCAATTATTAAAATAATGATTTAAATCTAATTTTTTATATAATTACAATCTTACCCTTACTAACTAAAAAGGAAATCAAGGGTCCAGATCTGTTCACGCAGTTCACTCTTGGGAGGTTGTTCACGCTGGAACCCTACCCTATATATATATATATTGTGGAGAGTTCAAATGAGAAGAATTTTTTTTTTGTAAGAAGAACAAAGAAGAAATTTCAACCAATAACAATGATTTATTTTACTTCATTTAATATAAGTATTTAATGTTACTATAAGGGTACATTGGTAAATCTACATAGGTCATTAATTTGTAGTCTTCCTCTTTAATAGCTAACTACATTAAATTTTTTGTAACTTATCTTCAAAATATATTTTTTTTCAAAAAAATAAAATAAAATAATATAAAGTGTAGGATAAATTACGAGTTGTGTAAGACAAATTACGAGTTGTGTAGGATGAATTTCGAAATATGTATGATAACTTTTGATGTGTGTAGGCAAAAAAAGTTAGTGTGGAGGATAATAGTTTTTATGACTAATTAATTAGTCAAAAAAGATAATAAATGAGATAAGTGAAAAAACTATTTATTGTTTTACAAAATTACCCTTTGTTCTTTTTATTCTCAATTAAATTTTCTTCTCAAATGAACCTTCCCCTATATGTATATATATATATAGAAACGAGATTAGAAGAAAACGCTCAAAAGTGTGAGATGGGTGAGAATGCATCCCGGCCCAACACGTGTCACGCGGCATAGAGAAGGGCGGAGAGGCTTTTTTGTCCTTTCATCTTCTACTTTTCTAGTTCCGCTTTTCCCAATATTGTTTTAATTTTTGGGGTTTAAGATTTTTTGGCGTTAACCAAATTTAATAATTAACGGAGTTTAATGGTTTCATCGTATTAACATTTTGGCATTTACGGGGTTTATGGCGTTTATTCAAATATGCCATTGGAACCCCAGGGTGGTCAGGAATCTATCTGAATGGCGTTTTTTCAAGGCGGTTTAAACAAGATGGCCCATTGTTCTATTATTTTTTATATACATTTTGATGTTTGTGGTAACTTGGCGTTTTACAATTGTAAGATTATATTTCAGCTACAGGGAAAAACAATAGAAGCGAAGAAAATAAATAAAAATTCCTAATCGGATCTCTCTTCATAATCTTCACTGTCATCAGTCTCTCTCTTCTTTAATAGTACACGAACTGTCACCAAATATATGACGTTTTATGTAAAACTTAACAAAACCATTGGTTTGATTATTTTGCCTGCTCGTCTGTTGAAGTGGCTTTTTGTGGATGTTTGGGTACATAGATCTATGACGTGTGGGTGGGTTTTTCGCTTTTTTCTTCATCGTCATCTTTATCTTTATAATCATGACACTCTTCAGTGTCATTGATCTCTTTTCCTCATCCAAGCCTTATTCAAAAACAAAGACCACAAAATGACATTCGATTGTCATCAATATCTTTTTCTTGTAGAATTGTACATCTCATGCAGCAAAAACTTTCTGAGTTACTCCTCTCAGCTAACAATCCATTCAGTGAAACTTCACGAAGAACAATATTGAATATCCAAGATAGCATATTAGCCATCTTTGATTTTTTTGATTTTTTGGCATTTGTTTTTTTGGTTTGATTAAATGGTAGTTGCTGAGGGTTATTATTTTATAGGATTTCTTTTGGCGGCGTAGGTTAGGCAGTGCATTATTATAATAGAGTATTCGTCGTTTCAGTTACTGTTTGTAATTATTGTTTTTGATAAGTTTTTTTCTCTGACGTCTGTAACACATCCCGTCTTTCAAGTTTGGCGTTTTAGATTCTAATATAATAAATTTTCCGTCTCTTCATTTTTACTGTTTTGTAATTACTGTTTCTAGTTACATTTTCAAGTTTGCTTTTTTTTTTTGGGTTTTTTATAATACCTTTTCAAAGTAATTTTATTATAGTTTGAGAGTTTTTGGGGGCGTTTTATGGCATGATAGCGTTTAAACAAGCATTTTGGTTGTTTTTATTATATAACAATCAACTGAAAAAGAAAATAAAAAAAAGAATATATAAACAATTGATCTTCCAAATCTTCACTGTCACCAGTCTCTTTCTTCTTTTTTGAATCATCTTAACTGGCTGGTTCGACTTTCTTATGATTCATTTTGTTTTTTTTTTGTTTTTGAAGTAGCTTTTTTGTCGCCGTTTGAAGAATAAAGTCTGACATCATCATCTTTTTCTTGAAGATTTGTCCATCTCATGCTGCAAAAATGTTATTGAGTTTAGACCCTTCAGCCAACAATCTTGAAGTATTTTTAACTTTTTTGGCGTTTTACCGATAAAAAGAACGCCACCAAGTAAAAGCACCTTTAAACCTCAAAATTTGATCATACTAAAATCAATAATGTTTTGTTGTATGAGATGGAAAACATTGTTAATCCTCGGTTAAGAAAGATAACTGACAATGTTGTCCACCCCATACAGCTAAACTTTATTGACAACAAACCTCAATAATGTTTTTGTATGTTTTGGCGTTATAAATTGGATGGAGGCGTATGGGATATATTAAATATGGCGTTTGGGTTTTTGAGTGTGTTTTTAATTGAAGGTCTGAGATGTTGTATATATAAGATTTTTTTGGCCGTTTTTTAGGCTGGATTTTACTATAATTAAGTTTGGCGTTTTATATCTAATGGCGTTTTTACTTAGAATGTGTGTGATTTTTGTTTTTGGCGTTTTATTTCATGAGATGACGTTTTGTGTGGAGAAGTCAAAAGACCATTTTACCCTTAATGAAGCGCGTCCACGTAATAAAATTGATGTTATTTACGAAAACGCCACCGCGCCAATCTAGTCCATAGATTGTTTTGGTCGGACGATCCATAAGCGTTCTCACCGTTCTCACACTTTCCACCGTTTTCTCTAAATCCCGACTATATATATATATGAGAAAGTATAATGTACAAAAGGCCTTATCGTACATTATCGTACGCGACCAGATACATAACGTGCGTTATTATTTTTTTACCATCTCAACGTGCGTGATTATACTTTCCATGCGTGATTATCACTTCTCATGCGTGATTATCACCAAAAATCTGATCCCATGCGTTATTTTGTGTCCCATGCATGATTATTGCCTGATCCGACGGTTTACAGCGTCGCGTACGTGAAGTACGATAACGCGTAATGTATGTTAACCGCACTCTCTATATATGTATATAAAACCAAAAAACTAACTAAAAAAGCCTAAAAACATACCAATTTTTTTTAATTTTTATAAAAAATCGTAGGTTTTTATGCATGGAAACAATTTTTAAAAAATAAAAAAATAAGATTCTTTTTTGTTGTATTGCACATGTGCACTATTACGGATATAGTGCACATGTGTAGTACACATATAATGCACATGTGCAGTACAACAATTTTTTTTTTTGAAATTTTTTTTATATATAAAAACTAGCGATTTTTTTATAAAAAATTGTAAAAAAAAAACATTTTTTTGGTATTTTTAGTTAGTTTTCTCATTTATATGTAGTTTTCTCATGATTCTCTTCCTATATATATATATATATATATATAGGTTCCCCTAAGAAGCCTATTTTGCCTAAGTTGCCTAAGAAGCAATCTACACCATTTTTTTAAACAACCAATGGACCAGATTAGATCCCTAATATTAAACTAGATAAGTAAACAAAATAAAACGCGCGGGGGTATTTTCGCCATAAACAAAAAAATAGTACTGGACAAAAAGCAAAGCAGTTATTGAGGATTCAAAAACAGTTCTTCTTCACTCTCTCTCAAAACTTCCCAATCGCTAACAAACGTCCCCTAAAATCGACAATCAGACAGACGAAAATCGAACAAACAACAACAAAAACAGCATCAACGATGGATTCAGAGAGTACGTTCCATTTTTTTTTGCATTTTGGTGTATTCGTTTCAATTTTGTACGGTTTTTCTAAGTTTCTTCGAAATCAAATCGATTACACAGGTTCTAAGAGATCTACAAGAAGCCAGAAGCATAAAGAAACAAAACCTGATGACGATTTCGAAGGTTTGTTAAGGATCTGTAAACGAACAGATTTCTAGGGTTTTAATATGTCTAAACTGATTCATGTTCTGCATTTTATAAAACAGATCCATCGTTGTGTTTTAATGAAATAGTGCTGGTTTATTTTTTGTGCTGGTTTATTTTCTGTGCTGGTTTAACCTATGTGCTAGTTTAGTGTTTTAGAAATATCTAGCACAAAGTTGTGGTTGGTTTTCTGGTTTTGAAATCGGTGCTGGTTTAACTTCCGTGCTAGTTTAGTGTTTTTTAAGAAACTAGCACAAAGTTCTAGTTGGTTTTTTGGGTTCCAAATATGTGCTGGTTTACTATCTGTGCTAGTTTATTGCTTTAGAAGAAACTAGCAAAAAGGGTTTAGTGTTTTCTAGTAAACTAGCACAAATTCTAGTTGGTTTACCGTCTGTGCTACTTTAGTGTTTTAGAAGAAACTAGCACAAGTGGTTTTTTGGGTTCCAAATCTGTGCTGGTTTACCGACTGTGCTACTTTTAAATTCAGGAGATAAGTAATATAAGTTTCAGTTGCTTTTTTGTGTGTGAAAACAGAGTTGTACAATCCCAAACCACTACAAATTGTACAACCAGGAGAACCAATCCCTACTTTTGATAATGAACCTTTGCATCCCATTCCACTAAAAGTTGTAAGACCAACAAAAAAGGAATATTATATGAGTCCGAAATTCTGGAATGAAGTAGCAATCTGGGGGCCAAGCTATACCAATCATCCTACTTCTGGTGGTGAACCTTCAGATCCCATAAAAGAAGAGATTGATGAGAAACCTGAAATCTCAGTTGTACAACCCAAAAAAGAAGAAGATGATGAAAAACAAAAGATCCCCATCCTACAACCTAAACATGAAGAAGATGAGGAAAAACCTATAATCTCAGTCAAGAATTTTGGAAGGAAGTAGCAATCTAGCCAGCTCCTGCTATGATCATCATGTTTATGTTGTTTGTTTTAGTTTTCTAATGTTATCAATGCTGTTATGTATTATGATCATGTTTTTCTGAACCTTATGTAACAATGATGTTTTGAATTATAAAAATCATGGTTTATTATGTATTAAATGATCAAAATGGTACTGGTTATTGTTTTTTTAATATATAGTACACTTTATAACTTGTGCTGGTTACTATGTTTCTTCTGAAATTACTTGCAGGCTCATCAGACAGTGACTTCGAACAACCGGAAAAGAAACAAAAAACAGCACTAAAAGCTGTTGCCACAAACCGGAAAAAAAGAATTAGAATCAGGAACAGCCCAAAAAACCTTGCTCAATTCATGCAAGTGTTATCTGACGAACAGAAAGCAGAAGTAGATAACATGGGATTTGAAAGCATGAAGAACTTTGATATAACAAAGATACCAACTGATCTGGGATACTGGCTCACTAACAATTATGAACCTACAATCAACACACTGAATCTAGGTACACATAATGTAGTGATAACACCTAACCTAGTACAAGAAGTTCTTGGCAAACCAATGGGTAAAGTGAAGGTTAAGGTGACTAAACCATCAATGAGTGATCCAGTTGTTGCAGAGTTTAGAAATCAATTTGAAATTGATGATGAACTGCCAAAAATGCATCATATTATTCATGTTGTGAAAGAACAGAAGGAGAGTGGAAGGCTATTTCAACTGAACTTTCTTGTAATGTTCAACTCAATAATGGCAGAGCTCACACACGGTGGCAGCGTCAACATGAAATTCCTTACAACATTGCAACCTGATGTAGATATTAAGGATGTTGACTGGTGCAGCTACGTGATCGACTGCTTGAACAGAAAGACAACAAGCTGGTTCCAATCTAAAGCAGCACATTACATCGGACCGATAACATTTCTAGTGGTATGTTGTAGTTATCTAAAAATGATCTATATTTATTGTTTTTTATCAAACATAATAACAAAAACTAACTTGTAAATCAATCAGTTGGTTTATGCTCATGATACATACCAAAGAACAAATCCAACACAGAAGATGATACCAGCTGTAATGTATCATAAAAATGATACAATTAAAAAGCTTGGTCCGGTGGTGGAAAGCAATAAAAGAAAGAGAAGTGAAAAAGATGGGAAACCAGCACAGAAACTCACCTTGACAACACAAACACCTACTCAAAAGGTGGTGAAGAGTAAGAAGAAAACAAGTTTGAAAGCAGCAACAACTGGTGAAACAGAAGAAAATGAAAAACGAAAGAATTTGAAGGTAAAACTGAAGATGAAGAAAAAAGCACCAGCTGAACAACCTCTATCCACATATCAAAAAATCTCAAAGGAAACTGATGAAGCTAGAAATCATTACTTTAGTGACTTCCCAGAATCTCTAGACATTACACAAAGTTTGGACATTCCACAATCCCAGGAAAAACTCTCACAAATTCCACCTACAAATCCAACAAGTGGAGTGGTAATTTCTATTTTATTGTGTTTATCTGTAGTATTACTGAAAAAAGTGCTGGTTTAGATGGTTATTGAAAAAATGTGCTACTTTTATGACATTTGTTGAAAAATGTGCTACTTTTATGACATTTAGTGTTTGGAATGTTAAATTGTGCTAGTTTATACCTAGTATATGTTAGTTTAATGTTAGAATTTGGAATGTGAAATGGATTGTAAAACTGTGCTAGTTTGAAATGTGCTACTTTTATTGTAAACTTTTATCATGTGTATGTAAAAATAAAAATGGAAAATGTGCTACTTTTACAATTTGTGCTACTTTATAAAAAGAATGTGCTACTTTTACAATTTGTGCTACTTTATAAAAAGAATGTGCTGGTTATCTTTTCAGGAATGGATTTGTCTGATAAAATCCAAAACAAAAGAGCTGGACATGCATGTCAAAGAAACACACGAAATGATTGCAGAATGTTTAACAAAGTACAGAGGTGAGGAGGTTGTGGATGCTGTGGATGAGTGGAGAAAAAGATTGGTAGTATATGGTGAAAAGTACAATTTCGAGAAGCAAGAATCAGAAGCAGGGAATGAAGAAAAGAAAAAAAGGAGGAAGTGGAGAGAAGACAGAAGGAGGGAATGAAAAGGAAGAAGGGAATGAAGTTAAACTTACCCAATCACAAAAAAAAATGGTGGTCTCACAATTTGATTCAACTCCTTTCAGAATCACCAGTTCAATGTGGCCAGAGATTATAAAAGAAATAGAAAAGGCAGAACAAGTAGCAAGCAGCAAAAAAGATGGTGCTGATCATGGAGTTGGTGGTGAAGAAGAAAAGGATGCAGGTGGAGAAAAGGCTAAAGATGGTAAACCTGATGGGGAAACAACAAAGAAAGGAGGTGAAGATGCTAATGAACCACCAAAGGGAGAAAGTGACACTGCTGGTCAACCAGCAAAGAAAGAAGGAAATGAGGCTGCTGGTCAACCAGCACAGCAAGGAGAGGTTTTTAAAACACCAGAAAAGGAAACCAAAAAAGACAGTGAAAAACAAGAATTCATAGGTGAAGACCTAAACGCCGGAGACCAGAAGAAAAAAAGACAAAGCAAACGTACAACTCACCCTGCCGAACCTTTATGTTCACCATATATGCAGCGAGTTGTACAAATAAAAACAAAAACTGAAAAAATTGAAGTAAGGATAGCCGAATGGATGTTCTCGACAGTTGACGACCCCTGGTAAGTATAAAAACCAACAAAATCTTAATTGGATAAAAATAAGTATTTAAACTAATGTGTATTACAACAATGCAGGGTGTTTATATTTGAGACAGCATTTAGCACAACCCTTTCAAGGGTATTTCTAGAGTCGCTTCACCCGAACTTATACATACATGTCCAAGTCCTAACAGCTTGGTCATTGGTACTAAACAGTGAAGAGGTCTACAGAAGCAAAGGTTCACCGGCAAGAGTTTTCTGCCCATGCAACATGCTGGTATGTTTTCTAATATGTGCTGGTTTTAATAACAGATTAGAAAAAGCACATTTAACAAAATGTGCTGGATTATTACACATTGTGCTGGTTTTGAAATATTAATGTTTTATTAATAGCTGGTTAGTCTAATATATGAAATGCTATTATTGTGCTGGTTCATAACACATTGTGCTGGTGCTGGTTTATAACACATTGTGCTGGTTTCTGTGCAGGGAGAAAACAATTTCAAACCAAAACTGAACAAAAAGACCTGCACACAAAATTTCAGAGAAAACATTGCCGCGACATTGATGACTACCGAGTTTGAAACTATTAGGAAAGTGGACATGTTGTTCATTCCAATACTACAAAACAAGCACTACTACATTGTATGTTTTGATTTCAAGGGAGAAGACATCAAGATTATAGACAACATGAAAGGGAAAGCAAAAGCACAAAAAATGGCACGTGCTAAAAGAGTGGTAATATATTGATGCCCATTAATTCTGTGCTGTTTATTTTAATTATATTTGTGATGCTTAGGGATTTTGATTTTGAAAATTTTCAAATTACAGAAAGAAATTGTATGTGATTACCTTGAAGTTGAATACCCAACAATGCACCCAAAGATGTCGCCCTTGGAACCAGAAATAATGAAAATGTCGTGGCAAACGGAAAAGAACTTTGTAGATTGTGGTGTCTTTGCAATGAGACACATGGAGACATACACAGGGAAGCATGTGAGCAAGAAGGAATGGGATAGTGGGCTGTCGAAAGAATCACCGGAACAAGACAAAGAGTTGGTTGAACTGAGATACAAGTATTTAAGCAAAATACTTTTATCCGACATCAACTTAGCGAAAGGTGAAATGATGGAACTGTTAGAGAAGTATGAGAAGATGGAGCCTGAAAAAAAGAGGAATGCAAGAAAAATGCGGAAAAGAAAATCAATGACAGATTGAACAAGAAATATTGATTGTGTTGGTTGAACAATATAACATTAGTTTGGTAGTTGTCTGTAATATTTTGTGCTGGTTTAACAATTAATATGGTGCTGGTTTAACAATTACATTGTACTGCTTTAACAGTTATATTAGGAAAGTTAATTTTATGTTGGTTTTACAATTAATATTGTGCTGGTTTCACTATGACAATATGTGATAATTAATAGAAGAAGTTTAAAATTGTGCTGGTTTTATAATTGTGCTGGTTTTAAAGAACAAAGTTTAAAATTGTGCTGGTTTTAAACAGTATATTGAATGTTGAAAAATCAAATTCTTGACAATTGCATTTACAAATCAACAAAAACTAATAATGTGCTGGTTGAATGTTGTAAACATAATAAGAATAAAAGAAATCCAAACTGAAATGAAAAAAATAACAAATCCAAATATCATGATTTCCAAGACACACGACTAACTGCTCTTCTGGGAATCAGCAACAGTAGTCTTCATCTTACAAGTCCGACTATTATGTCCATGACCTCCACATATCAAACAACCTCTAGTTTTAGGTTTCTTTGATATTCTTGAAGATGATACCTCACGAAAAGACTTTAAGCGTTTGTTTGAACCACACCCCTTGTTTCTAATACCACTAGGTGGAAGAATGGTAGCAGAAGACGATGAACATGGCTGATCAGCACGAAGAATATTAGCTAATCTTGCATTCTTGTCAAGTGATTCTGCAGGAAGGTCAGTAGAATCAACCTTCAACTTCGACTCGATCACTTGGTCTCTATACAACGATAACAGGTCCATATTTGTAACAAGACGGTTAACAATATGTTTAGTTGCAGTCATTATCTCACGCACAATGCTGGAAGCACGTTCAACTTGATTACCAGCAGCATTTTGATCAAAACTCGCAACTTTTGTCTTTTTTGGAACAACATCTCTTGTCCAACGCCCCATAACATATTTTTTAGGGAACTCCTTTATACCACAAAGACGAAGAACACAAAAGGCATGCCTACATAGCAAACCATACTGCTCATATCGGTTGCAGCTGCATTTAATTACCATATCCTTAGGAGTAAAAAGAACCTACACAAATAACAAATGCTTTATATTGTGCTAGTTTATAACAAAGTGTGCTGGTTTATATATGTAAAGTTCTAATTGTAAATATAAATCACTGTGCTACTTAAAATGTATTGTAAAAAGCAGAACATGTTTGTGCTACTAAAGGTATAAATAAATACCTCATGAAGGCTGGGAAGATTGACCTGTAGAATATAAAACTTAATTGAATCACCAACTTCTTCTTCACGCCTGCACATACAATTCTTGCAAGCAAGTCGAATTTCTTCTTGAACATCAAAAAATATCCCCCGAGTATAAATCTTTACAGCTTCCCGTTCCAATTCATAATTGGTTTTCATGGCAGGTTGTGTGTATCTGGTATCATGATCACGTTTGCTGCGCTTAAACCTCTTGATTCCATTGCAGTATCAAAATGGCTCAAAAACTCAACTAATGACAATTTTGTGTTGGTTAATTGACCAAAAAAATGATTTTCACTCTCAGACCTAGATGTTGTACGCATAAGACCGGACATATGTTCATGACGATAGTATGCAAGAATCCAATCTGATCTGAGGTTGTACATATCAGACAGCCAGCTGTTACTAGTAAGGTTGTACTTAATCATTAAATCACACCATTGTGTCTCAAACTGTGCTGGTTCAAGAGCATCAGTCCATACAACAGCACATATATCTTCTTTAAAAACCTCATCTTGTGATAGCTCAGTACCAACCTATAACAAAAAAAATAATTAGTATATTAAAACAGCAAACAAATCCTAAAATGTGCTGGTTTATATGTTAAAGTGTGCTAGTTGATGTATAAACTTAAACTATGATGCTTAAACTGTGATGGTTTAAAGAAAGTGTGCTGGTTTAAAAGTGTGCTGAGTTATATGCCAAAGTGTGCTGGTTTAAAAGTGTGCTGATTTATATGCTAAAGTGTGCTGGTTTAAATGGATTGTTTAAAAGTGTGCTGGTTTAATTTATGCTGGTTTAAAAAATTATAACATTGTAAAACTGTGCTGGTTTAAGAAAGTTACCTTTTCAGAAACTTTGATCATTATATGCCACATACACAAACGATGTCTGGTATCTGGGAAAACATCTCGGATGGCAATTTTCATTGCAGCGTCCTGATCAGTCACAACCACCTTAGGTGCAACACCAAAAGCCTTCAAAAAACTTTGAAGAAGCCATTTATATGATTCACCAGTTTCAGATGCTAACAAAGAACCAGCAAACGTGACATTGTGATGATGATTATCGATTCCAGTGAACGGAACAAATACCAAGTCATACCTAAAAATTGAATTGATTATATTACAACTGCTTGCTGAATTGTGCTAGTTTAATAAAAATATGAATAAATGATCTACAAAAAATGAATAAAATACCTGTTCGTACGGAACGTAGCATCAAAAGACATAACATCCCCAAAGACCTCATAATTCAGTTTCATTTCTTCATCAGCCCAAAATAATCCAGCAAGAGAACCTTTTTCATCACAATAAAATTCACAAGAAAAATTCGGCAAATACTGCTTCTTCTTCATAAGACGTTGGACAGCCATGTCCACATCAAACTCTCCAATGAACAAATTAATATCTCTTTTAAAATTTTTACAATCAGTAGACGTCACTCCAACCTTATCAAATCCACCACGAATCTTTCTCATAAGGTTGAATGCCCTAACTGGACCAATATTCATCTCAGAAAAATCAGAAAGCAGTTGCTCTTCAGTGAATGTCAACTTTCTAGACGAAGCTAAAAGATGATAATCCTCTTCATCAACAAAAGAATGATTATGCTCCTCAAATACATGAGAAATTCTATAAGTATTTTTTGGAGTTAAAGACATACGGATGTGTGCCTTACATCCGGTACGTTTAGAAGGTCTCCTCCTTCGGTCATTTAACTTTTTATCAGCACCAACACTATCATTTACCGTGTCAACAGCACAGGATGTCGCTGAACCCTCTTTCGCACAAACAAAGTACTTTCTATTCACAACACCATTTTTTGAAGATTGAGTATGTTTTCGACCCTCAAACCCAGATAACTTAGCATACTTCTTATAGAAATTAAAGGCAGAATCAATTGACTGGAAATGCATACCAACTACAGGTTTGGAAGAATCTGGAACAATAGGAGTATAATACTGATTACCAGTAGTTGGACAGATACGAACTCCTGAACAAATCAAAAAAACCAGAACAAATAAAAGATATCAGCACAAACTTTACAATAAACCAGCACAAAAAACAAGCACAACTTTACCAGGCAAACTAGCACAAAATAAAGATATCAGCACAACTTTACAAAACTACACTTTAAAATATGATGTAATATAAAAAAACCAGCACAACTTCAAAAAACCAGCACAACTTCAGAACTACACTTTTAAATAAAGCCCAGCACAACTTAGATCAAAACTAAAAACCTAAAAAGTAGATGAAATTAAAACTAGAAGGTATTTTACCATCGACAGTAGTAGACATCATTAAAATAGAGGAGGATAAATCAGCAAATCAATGAATGAACAGAGGAGCTAGGGTTCCAGCAAATCGATGAAAACGATGAACGATTCAGCAGGATTGATCTCAATCTCGCAGGTACCGGCAAATCGATGAAAACGATGAACGATTCAGCAGGATTGAGATTGAGATTTGCGATTGATTTAGATGTGGTCAGATGATGAAAACGATTGAATTAGATGTGGTCAGATGATGAAGCTCAATGAATGAATGAATGAAAAATATGAAAGAAGGAATGAAAATCGTGTGATTAAAACTAAGTACAGATCTGTTTGAAATTTGCATTTTCCAATATTACCCTTTCACCTAAATTAATGAGATTGCCACATGTAAGCTCAAGATTGCTTCTTAGGAAACTTAGGGAAGATTAAATTCTTAGTTGAACCTCTACCTATATATATATAATCATGTTATATAATGCTTTATCATTAATATTTTTTGTATTATTTATTAATGGTACTGACACAATTACCATTCTAATATCATATATTCATTCATTGAAGATGATAAAGCAAATAGTAACAAATAATACCCTTGACGTGATCGCTGAACACATCCATCTACAATAATGAACAGTGGCGGATCTACCCTTTGGCCAGGGTGGGCGGCCGCACCACTTGAAAATAAAAATTTAGTGTATATTTTAGGCAAAAAACCCGACCGCACCCCTTGAAAATATCGTTGAACACCTCATCCGCACCCCCAACAAATAATTTCTAGGTCCGCCATTGATAATGAACCATTTAGTTCATGCGAAAGGTTCAGGAAACTTCCACGTCCGTTTATATATAATTCAGAGGTGTGGACCACTGAATTAGTCATTAAGAAATCTGAACCTTTTGTTCATTCCTAGCCACCGTTGCTTTGGAAATAGTCTGTCTTTTAGTTTACCAACTTCTCTAAGATATACTAAACTAAACAAAGTAGCAAAATGTGAAAGGGTCACGGAAACTACGCCGGTTTATATGACTAGTATATTATTAAATTCATAGATAAAATAAAAAAATGAAGAATAAAAGGTGTAGATAACTTCAACTTAAAGATATGTAATTATTTCTTGGCCAGCTCATATGTCTTTGTCAAGCATGGCCGGCCCTGAGGTTGGGCGGGGAGGACCACCGGCCAGGGCCCAATATTTCGAGGGGCACGTTTTTTATGAAAAAAAACCCGATATGTATATGTAAAATATTTTTTTAATTGGGTACATCCATACAAACACCAACATTGGCCCCTTAGGTTTAGACTATTAACCCCTTTGGCATTAGATTTAGACCTTTAGTGAGCCAAATACCCAATTTCGTTAAGGCCTAAGGACACATTTTTTCAAACTCGAACAGGGTACACGAATTCTCAGGGCCGGATGTCAAGTGACAACCCATTGAACCCCACCATGAACTTTCTCTGAAATTACAAGGTAGACAAAGACTCCTGTTAGGTGATAAATTACAAGTTGTTGTTCCGTGCTGGAAAGACTCCTCTAATAGAGATCCACACAAGTTTAAAATTTCATCTCTAATCACCAGTTCAAGACTTGGTATGGTTCGGATGACAGATTTGCCAAGGGGGGAGATCTCTTCAGAACCAAGGAGACGTGCGTTTTCCGGTGAGTCGGGATACTTGACCCCACTTCAGGTTTTTGGAGATGGAGATCACACAATCACTGGTATGTCTTGCTGATTTTGGAAACAACTTTAGATAGGAAATTTTGGCACTTTTTAATAAATTGTAAAACAAGTTACTTAAGCATACTTTTTCTTGATTGGTCTTCATAATTTACGAGATGTGGTTCGTCTAAACTATATAGATTTGGAGCTTGGAGCTGACAAAGTTGACGCTGATCATCAGAATATACAGGATTTAGAGCTGGGAACTAACAAAGTTGGCCCAACTTACCAGAAAAAGCAGGGCAAGATAATAGCTGCACTTAAGCTCTTAAGTTTCCGGGAGGAACACGTTCTGGTTCAATTTTGGTCGCCTCATGAGTACGGGAAGCAACGATTGCTTTCAACTATAGATCAACCATTTGGTTTTGGTGAAATTGATGTAGGGCTTAGTTCGTATCGAAAGGATTCAGAGGGAAGATCTTTTACTGTGGATAAAGATCATGAAGAAGGGGACGGTAGTCCTGCAACTCGAGTATTCGGACTAGGATTGCCAGAGTGGACTCCGGATTTAGATAATTGCACCCCAAAACATTTTCCACAACAAGAATTTGCGCTTAGTTGCAATCTTCATGGATATTTGGCTTTACCAGTTTTTGATTCGAAAACGCAGTTATGTGTTGGTGTGCTTGAGCTCTTGACTTCTTCAAAGTATCTGAGTTATGCTTATGAGGTTCAACAAGTTCACAATGCTCTTGAGGTTTCCATCTTTCCTCCCAATTTTGATGATATATATATCTCATTCTTAATCATTAGTGTTTGTGTTTGTGTGTGTTTGGTCCTTCTACTTCAGGTAGAATCATTGCGAGACAACTGTGTGTTAGAATTTGTTGAAAATATAATTCAAAAACTAGGTTTAGATAAAACTAAAATACGAACAAGGTATCGATTTCTTACAACCTTGTAGAATAAAGGCTGTAATATAAAATATAATTATCACATGAACAGTTTCTATTCATATTATCAATTTTATCCTCACTTTTTAAATCACAGATTTGGTCATAACTGTTTAAACAATGTTATGCATTTGGTCTATACACTAACCGCCGTTAAAACTATTCCTAAGATGATGAAAGTGGTGCTTCGACAGTGTTGCAGTTGCATGTTGTGACAAAGCTTCATTATTTGGACCGTCTACTTAACTTCTCAAAAGTGTTGTTCATCAATGTTGGCGCCATGACCAGAACGGAAGAGAGGGAGGGGTGTATGGTTTAATACTTTTTTTTAATTTAAAGGGTAGAATAGTAAGTTGCATTTTAACATTAGTTATTGTTAGAGACAAGACGAGTTGCAGTGTGACAAAAGGTTGGAACCCGACCTGTAATTTCTCAAAAATTATGAGCAGACATTGGAACTATTATAACAATACTAGTGTATAGATGCATAATATAAAATAAAACTATTATCATAGAAACTTTCAATACAACTGAAAGGTTAAAAACAATTTCACATATCTACAAGATTCATATCTTCTGTTGTGCTCTTGTTTAGCTTTCCTCATTTATAAATTGTTATTTGCAGACAGTAGATATGAGATCCCCACAACCATTTGATCGTCCTTCTTTAAATGTGAGTTGTGTTTTTGTTAAATCCTCATGTGCCTTGGAATGCTTATTCTCTGAGATGTGTTTTATGTACAGGTTCCTAATGACATCAGGCAAGATGATTCCGATAAAATCTATGGTATTCTAAAAAAGGTGTGTGACATCCACAATTTACCTCTTGCTCAAACATGGGAAGTGTCCCAACAAAGTAGTTTTGTTTCTCATGAAAAGGTTATAGAGAAGAGCTGTAGTAGTTTCGACACTAGATGTGTCGGGAAAGTCTGCATGTCAAGAGCCACTCTACCTTTTCACATTCGAAACTTGGGCATGTGGCCATTCTTGAAAGCATGTACAGAACGACACTTGGACAGCTCTCATGGCTTTGTTGGCAAGGTGCTGTTATCCCGCGGTTCATGTTTTTGTGGAGATGTAACCAAACTCAATGAAGAAGAGTACCCTTTAGTCCACCATGCACGCATGAACGGGTTGTCCAGCTGCTTTGCAATCTTCTTGCATAGCGTTGAAGCCAATGATGACTATGTGCTAGAGTTCTTTCTACCGCCAGACATCAAAGACAGTGGACGTGTTCTGAACTTGGTGCAGACATTGAAGCAGAACATTGATATAGCTTCTGGATTCGAACTGGGTGACATCTCAATTATACAAGTAGTTGGACCACCTACAGAAGTAAGCAAATCATTAAGTATAGACCCTCATACTATCCATATATCATCGGTTACCACAACGAACAACTACAAATTTGATGCAAATACATCAGATTCTCAGTCAATCATGGTGAATATAGCTAATAAAGCCGAGTCTTCTGCAAAGGTATCGAGCCAATGGAAACCCAAACAAAAAAACCTTGGGGATGAGTTTATACGACATCATTCTAACGTCGTTGGTGCAAGCAAAAACAACAAAAGGATTTTCAATCCCAATGTGAGTATGAAGAAAATGGGCGATAACGTTACTGATGCTGCAGAAAAAAATAACCGTTCAAAGCAAGGCAGAAAGCCTAAAACAGACTCTCTTACAATGGAGGCAGTAGAGAAACATGTTGGAAAACCAGTAGATGAAGCTGCCAAGAATTCAATGAAAAATAATGCATTGCATAATGATGATCACCCTGCTGCGAGTGAGAGCACAGCAAAGCCCAAAAATACAATAAACAATATAGTCCGGTGTTCGCGTGTTGCAAAATCTAGTCTTGTTCATGCATCCCCAAAACAGACCGTGGCCAATATCTCAGATGTAAAGATGGTAACAGTGAAGGCAACTTTTAAAGAAGATATGATAAAGTTCCAATTCCCTGCTTCAGCGGGCCTTTTGGAACTAGAACACGAAGTTGCACGAAGGATTAAGTTAAAGAGTAGAAGGCCTAGTTTAAAATACATGGATGAAGACAATGATCTGATACTCCTTGCTTGTGATGCCGACTTGCACCATCTTCTAGAGTTTGCAGATAATCACAGTACTATCAAATTAATCATTGTGGCTGGTGATTAATTATAAAACTATGCTACTTCCGTAATGAGGTCGATCAAACAAACTGTCATAAGGATGTACACATCCAACAACTTAGAGGATCCTGAAAAGTTGATTGTATAGAACTTGTGGTATTATGTCACATCCCGATCCCAACTTTTTTTTTTATTATTATTATTAGTAGTAGTAGTATATCGGATGTGCATTTGTATAAAATGGGTTGTAAGTGTAGGTTTCTGGTTTTGGTTTGTATAAAATGAGTGGTATATATATATAAAAGTTAAATAAAGAAAAGAAATAGCCGTTACCTTTTTGACCGTTGCCAACGGTCATTGGCCAAAGATCTTGAACAAAGGCGTGGATAAAAGAACGCTCCGGAGGAATTTTTTGAAAAAACGCCAGTGGGGGTGGTCTAGGGGCGTGGGGGCGTTTTTTTGGGGAAAAAACTCCAAAACCCCCCCACTACGGATGGTCTTAGAATTATAATTTATGTGCGTGCCATCAGATCTTTATTCGGTTATTTTGGCTAATTTTTTCCTTATGACGTAGTCTTTAAAAGATGGTAAAGAGATGGGAAATTGGGTGTTCAGGTGAGGAACCACAATGCAAAAAACTGCAGATATTTCAGAGCAGATGCTTATTACTCGGTCCATAATCCCAGAAACAGTAAGAAGCGCAGGTCTTAAACTAAGCTAGTGAGCTTTGGGTTTAGATGAAATCTTACCTTTGTATGAATTTTTATGTAGGAATTTTTTTATATTTTAGATGCGATTTTGGTTGGATGTTCAGAATGTTTTAGGTGACACCAACAGATGTATGTTTCTTTACTGCAAGTCAAAACTTAGGTGCCAGTGTGCCACATATTATATCAAGATGTAAACTTTTATAATTCATACTTTGATAGAAAACATACACACAAGCAAACATAGTCAAACCAAAATGAATGGTCAATTTTGGACAGAACTACAAGGGAAATAAATTAGCCAAGAAACTGTTAACATTTCTACCATCACTAATGATTTCATAAATGGATGAAAAGTGTGTGCGTGGGTGTGCGCATATGTATGTAATATGTATGCATGTATACAATCAATTAACGCGATTATGATAGTTTGAATGTACAGATTTATGAGGTGTTAATGTAAACCATTTCATTAGGGTGTCAAATTGTTTTCAAGAGGTTCATAGGAGATAATTAAAAGTAGCTTCCAATACAAGAGATCTTCAATACAAAAGGAAATGACTTGTTTGATCCAAGGAGGAGATTGTGAAGCACTTAACTGAAAAGTTTTATTACCATGTTTACAAAAATATTACACACTCATGTCAATAAAAACGAATTAAGGTTTCAGCTTACATTAGTTCTCTGTGGAGGAGAGGGAAAAATGTTACTGTTCATCTTTATATTTCAGTGGACATTGTTCACCCTCTATAATTTTTAATATATTTTGAAAGTGGTTGTGAGTGGAGGAGAAAAAAAATGTAATGATAAAGATATAAAAAAGTATTATTAAGTTGAAAAGGGAGAGAGAATGTAGTAGTTTTTAGTTAGTTTGAGAGTACCATAAGAAAATAAGTTAAAAGTTGGGAGTAACTTGGTACAATTTGTAAATTAGGAGTGCTATCGCCAAAATGTTGAAAGTTGAGGTTATTTAAATTTAATATCTCATAAATAAAACATTTATGAAAAAGTTTCGTGATTACCTTAGGTTATAGTTATAAGAAATTGTAACATGGTTTCGAAATTGTTTTATTTATACACCGAATAAGTAAGAAATGAAGTCATATTGTTTAAGAATACATTTAAGAGTAAAGTGTAATTTGTATCCCTGTGAAATGTTTCAATAATCAATTTGAGTCACTATTTCCGAAAAATGGACACCTACGTCCATGTGGTTTGGAATTCGCTAACACCATTAGTTTTAGGCGTTAAAAATTAACAGAATGGGGGGTGTGTGTGTGTGTGTGTGGGGGGGGGGGGGGTTAATATGGTCTTTTCTGAGATCCCTTCACTTTGCATATCTAAACGACTCCAAACCTTTTGCTACTGATCACATATGTTAAATAAATTATTTTAAGCCTTCTAGAAATATAAAAATATCAGATTTAAGTATCGAACCCGGAAATGGCCTTTAATCGCCTTATTTAGCGTTTTTAACGCATAGTATGTTTTAAAATCATATTGAACATACCCGGGTTGATACCTACTGATATATAAGGCAAATTATGATATTTTAACAGTAAGAAAAGGTTGATTAACTCAGACTTCGTTTTTGAGCTTTTCGGCTTATGTGAAATTACCAAAATACCCCTACGGGGCATAGTTTGGTTAAAAATGATAAATTTCACATATATGCTTTAGCCTACTGTTATAACTCATCAAATTGAGTATGTTTATTTTTACATCAGACCTGTAACTCAGTTAAACATCTAACCGCTTTTACAAACTTTAAAATGACCAAAACTACCCCTACGGGGCATAGTTGTGTTTAAATTAGTTCGGGGCATAATGAAAGACATCCTACTGATGTCCCAACATATTTGAAGCATATTAACTTAGGAAACCTGTATATGGCTCTTACGGATACCCGTTATGCTTATTACGCGTTCGATTCGGTTTATGTAACAAGTTTACATAAAATAGCCGAAACGGGTCAAACCTTATCGGTTTTATCTCAAAATCCAGACTGTGTTTAGTTTACCCATATTATACAAGTCTCCAGACTTGTCGGGTCTAAATCACATTCTATTCCGGTCTTCGCTTAATTATGCGTTTTGAACCGTAAACCTTTCCTTAAAAACTAACCGGTCTAAGTTACGACTTAAATAAGACCCGTTAGGAATTTATTAGGTTAATAAAACCTTCGTTCCAGATTAAGAGCCCTAGTAGAAGTACTTGTGCTTGCTGATTAAGATATACGGCTGAGTGTAAATTGCATTGCTAGCTCAGGTAAATACTTTTAACTTATTTTCCCTTATACGGGCTTGGGATACGGTATTATAAAATACCGCTTGGTCGGGTGTAGAAACCTTTTAATCGGAGATGATTAAATTGCATAATCCCGTTTTAATCTGTATTGATTGATAACAAATAACATTGGGGGTTAATGACCGTGTCCTGGATATCCTTGGCTCATTTTAAAAAGTGAATGGCCACGACGTAAGCACAAGGTGTAGGCAAAACACCTCCTGTTGCATATGTATAACGTATACTCACTCGTAAGGGTAACTTCTTGTGAGATTATATTTGTGGTGTGTCGATTAATCTTGTCCGGCTTGTATTGTATAATCACCGGCCCTAAATGTTGGACAACCATGTAAATCGGATACAAGATTTTTATTAACAAAATTGTCCTAAGTATAAAAGATTAATTTTGCCTCTGTGCATTTTAATCAATGTGTCAAGATATTTTGTGCCGTTTGCACTCGAATCACTTTTCAAACTCTTTTTCCAAAATGAATCAGTTAAATTGTATTTACCAGTGTAAACTGACGTATTTTCCAAAAGGTTAAGTGACAGGTACTATGCGTAATTGGCTGGGAGCTCAGGGCGTCACTAGGGAATCTTGCAAGTTCTAGATGCCTAAAGTCTGTTGAACAGTTTTCTTTTACTGATCCGCCTGTGGATCCTTTACCTTCCGTTGTAATACTTGGACATTACTTATATTCGGAATGTAATATATTTATCTTTTGCTTCCGCTGTGCATTATTATATTGTGTTGTTTGACCATGATGTTGCCAACCACGTCACGATACTCCCCCACCGGGCCCACCGGTGACACGTGGAAATTTGGGATGTGTCAGGTTGGTATCAGAGCCAACATTGAGTGAATTAAACACTACCTTTTTGTGTTTAATCTCAATGACACAATTGCACATTCCTAAATCTTCTGAGTCTAGACTTAACATAGGAATATTCTCAATCCAAATCTTGGAATCTTTTCTTCCAAAATTTTTTATATATTTTGGATACGTCGCCAAGCGAAGAAGCCGTAATAGGAGTTCTCCACACCCGAAGCCTTGAGATGCTGAGCTTCGTACCGTGGCCAGGATGAAACGTGCAACTAAGGAGAAAGCATACAGACATAAAATGAAGAGGAAACTCCTTTTGCTACAGATCGTTTCTTTGATAGTCCTTATAAGGACATATTTATCTTTCAGTCCCTTCAAGGACACATTATCCCTTCAAAGACCCGCTTAGGGCAACTCTGTACTTCTATTTTCATATAATGAATTGATTAAATTAAGTTTTCATTCTAAACATGAAATATGAAATGAATGGAAAATAACATCCCTTAGAAGGGAAGTGCCTACGGGCTATAATTTACGTCCTCTGAGACTAAAAACGGTGGTAGCCTACCGCTCCCTGTTAAGAAAAGGTAATGAACTTTGATTCACACCTAAATGCCTCGATCCCAGACGATCATGGCCTATAAATTAAACTTGTCCACGTGACTAAGCCTTTTGTGCTATTACTAAATGCCTCGATCCCAGACGATCATGGCTTATAAATTAAACTTGTCCACGTGACTAAGCCTTTTGTGCTATTACTAAATGCCTCGATCCCAGACGATCATGGCTTATAAATTAAACTTGTCCACGTGACTAAGCCTTTTGTGCTATTACTAAATGCCTCGATCCCAGACGATCATGGCTTATAAATTAAACTTGTCCACGTGACTAGGCCTTTTGTGCCATTACTAATTCATAAATTGCCCTGATTCTCTGAAATCTTGGCTTATAAATTAAACTTGTCTACGCGACTAGGCCATTTGTGCTATTATTAAATTATAAATTAGGATTTATGATAAAAATCCTGAATAAAATAAATATCCTTACTTTCCTGCCAGTATGCATTTTAAAGATAATCTTAAAGGTGAAACCTAGCCTACGCGGCCAAGATGGTGAAACCTACTCAAGAGATTCAAATCCTTGTTAACACCTAAGAACGTGTTAGCACTCTTGAAAAATGTGACTCGAGAAAATCACAACAGTCATCCTTATATTAGATTCTTCCAATTTTCCTATCTAGCCTATTGATTTAGAAATCATGGCTTGTGTCATCCTATAAGATTATCACGTTATAAACATCCAGTAGTGATGAAGTGCCTAAGGGCTAAACTTGTTGTCCGATAAGACAACGACAGTGGTGGTCTGTGACCTCCTGTCTAAAAGTATTGGACCAGGTCCAAGCATAATAGTCGGTAGGATCTATACGATCTCGACTAATAGCATCTGAGAAGATGAACATATTATAACCATCCCTCAAAAGGGAAATGCCCACGGGCTATATCTATTGTCCTAAAAGACAAAAGACAGTTGAAGTCTACAACTCCCTGTCAAGGTAATGAACGTGATTCAAACCTTAATGCCTCGATTCTCTGAAATCATGGCTTATAAAATTTTGAACTGTCCTTGTGACTAGGCCTTTTTGCGCCACTTTAATATCCTTAATGTTTTATAACTAGGATAAATTATAATGGAAAATACTAATTAAATATAACTAACAAGTTAACCAATATGGTTTATATTACCATGGTTGATATATCGTCAAAGATGATGATTCCATAATAATCTCTGAATAAATCCTTGTTAATATTTATGTAGCAATCAAGCTACATGGCTGGATTAGATGAAGTTAACAGCCACTTGTTGGAGAGCAATGATACTACCAGAATTAATGTAACTGGAGCAGAACTACAGGCAATAATAGATTATGCTGTTACTCGAGCACTTGATCGGCAGTATGATGAGTCAAATGATACCCACTCTAAGACTCTATCTGTGGCTCGTTGTAAGCCCCCTTCTAACACACATGAGTTGAGGGAGGACGATGTTCATGACTTGTCAAATCAAAGGAGTATTCCGCCTAGACAGGTTGTGTTTCATCAAGAGGCACCAGTTAAGACCTGTTCATATAAATATTTCGTCTCCTACAAGCCCAGAGACTTTACAGGAGAAAAAGGGGCCATCGATTGCATGACATGGCTCGATGAGATGGACGCTGTTGTTGACGTCAGCGGTTGTGCGGAGCAAGATGTGTTGAAATTTGTTTCACAATCATTCAAAGGAGAAGCGTTGGCATGGTGGAGATCATTGCTCCAAGCCATGGGAAAGGTTCTACTCTACAACTTATCTTGGGAGCAATTCGTTGCATTAGTCAAGGAAAACTATTGCCCCCAGCACGAGGTAGAAAAGATAGAATCAGACTTCTTAACTCTGGTCATGGAGAATTTGGATTGTCAGGCATATGTGACAAGTTTCAACACTATGTCCCGCCTAGTTCCTTATTTAGTCACCCCTGAACCTAAACGCATAGCGCGTTTCATTGGAGGCCTAGCACCAGAGATAAAAGGAAATGTTAAAGCGTCTAGGCCAACCACATATAGGTCCGCGGTGGACTTATCCTTATCTCTCACCTTAGACGCAATCAGAATAAAGTCTGTTAAGGCTTCTGGCAAGGGAAGAAGAGAAAGAGAGGAGGAAAACTCTCATCATTATAACAAGAAGAAGAAGGGAAGCTCGGAGCGCGGGAAGGATTCCGAAGTTAGGAAGAACTCGAGTCAGTCTGATAACAGACCCAAATGCAGTAACTGCAAAAAGCAACATTTTGGAAAATGTACAATCGACCCACGTGCTAAATTGTGTGGAATTTGCAAGACCAAGGGTCACAAAACCTTAGATTGCAAGGGGTTAAAGAACGCCACATGTTACAATTGTCACGAGGAAGGGCACATCAAAACCAATTGCCCAAAGCTCATAAAGAAGCCTGGAGAGGCCAGGAAAACAAACGCCTGAGTCTTCCGGATGGACGCCAGGAGATGGTGCAGAAGGATAACTATATAGCAGGTACTTTTCCTTATCAAGCAGTTTATGCAGAAATTTATTGATGCTGGCACATGTGATTCAATAATGAACGATCACTGTTGAGGACTGTTGTCTCCGTCTAATTAGGACTTCGGTCATTTTGTACGAAGAAGAAATTGGCCGATGATACTTTAGAAGATACCACAACAAACCTTAGATGGATATTTTATATCTAATAGGAAACACTCTTTTCTGATATTCCTATGGCAAGCTTTCAAGCTACCTAAATTTTTAATATAATAAAGACAGATGTGGCGTTTGATCCTCTGTCAGAAAAGTGATGGACTAGGTTCGAATCTTAATGCCATTGATGGTCTTTTGAGACCTAGGCTAAGTAATATTAATATATTTTAAATAACGTTCATTAAGAATGTTAGTGCTATAATAGCCTGTATAGGTTATTGGCACCATGGTTAGTATATATTAAGGCCATCAGAATAAAAATAGTAGTTGTTGGTTTTCGACTAAGAAATTGTTTTATTGGTATTAGGAACCAATATCGAGTATGGCAAACTCGGATAAGACAACAGTCAATCGCGCCATTAATGACGCGACGCAGACTAATGATGCTGAAATTGTGAACCTTAGAATTTCCAAAGATGTTCTTCAAACTATGATAGACGCAGCTGTTGGAAAAGCTGTGAAGAAGGCTGTGAAAAAGTTCAAGGAGCCTCATGCTGCTCGGTCCAAATTTTATCTAGGACCACACTTCCTTACTCTTAAGGAGGATCCCGTTCATGCCTCGGATGCAAAGGATGAACTAAAAAGAAAAAGGGAGGTAGATAACTCCCAGAGTTCTAAGAAAAAGAATAAACAAAAGTCCAATCAGAAACCTGTATGCAAGATTTGCAAGAAGCGCCACTACGGGAAATGCAGGTTTGAGTCTCAGCCTCTACCATGTGGAATTTGCAAATCTAGGAAACATAAAACCCTGGATTGCAAGAAGTTGAAAGATGCAACCTGTTATGGTTGCAACGAGAAGGGGCATATCAAGACCAACTGCCCTAGGAACCAGAAGAAGCCCGAGTAGGCCAAGAGAACGAACGCACGAGTTGTCAGGATGAACGCCCAAGTGATGGGGAAGAATAATAATAATATAATATGTACCTTCCTTATCAAGCAGTTTATGTAAAAACTTATTTGATACTGGCACATATAAATATATTATGAATGATAAAGGTTGAGAACTGTTGTCTCCACCTGATTAAGACTCCGGTCATTTAAATGCACGGCAGGAAGTGGCCGATGTTACGTTAGAAAATGCTCCAACAAATCCTATATTGATATTTAATATCTATTAGAAATCACTCTTTTCTAATACCCTTATAGCAAACTTTTGGTTGCATACTTAAGGACTCAATATAGTGATAAAAATCGATTGGGTGTCTTAAGAATCAAGCCCATATTGTGAGTGATAAGAAGCAATTAATTATCAAGACTCCTTATGAGACAACCCTCGAAATTACACGTATCCGTACGATTAATCAATATTAAAAAAAATGGTGGAACTGGCCGTCCCCGGAATCGAACCTGGGTCTAGGCCGGCCGCACCCTTTCGCGCGCCTAGCCAACTGAGCTAGGTGCCTAGTTTGTGAAAATTTCCATTCTAATTAAATATAAGCACTTGTACAATAAACTTCCTTATCATTGATCAATACTAATTTCTGCTAAGTGTCCTGTTTTTAATACAGGCAATAATAAATCTTCATGAACCATAAACTTAGCAAAATTTTTATTATCATCCATAAGGTATAACTACCAAGGAGACCATAGTAACCGATTCTTATAGATCGGCAAGGAATCCTTCCGAAAAATCTAAAGAGCACTCTTTCTTTGCATAGAGTACGACAACATATGTTATTTTAATTATTTTTCTCATTGTTTTCTATCGCCTGCGAATGCCAAACTATGTTTGATAAAAGTGTCATATGAGGATTGGCGTATCCTAGTGTGTCCCATAGATTATTTCCATGTTTGATCAGCATGGAGGTTTAATACATGGAACCCCTAAGATATCCCAATGATCATATTGTACTAAAGTCGACTAGTAGTATTCAAAGAAGATATCCAAAAATGGAAATTTTTTTCCAAGTAAATGTTCTCGATTAAGGAATTCGAGGACTTATAACATAAAGGTGTCACTCATTTGACACGAACAATGATGGATGAACTGGAGCCTGAGATATGGAAAAATCTCTATAGCCTCCTTGTACCTTAATTATCTTCTCCTATGATTACCCTGTTTACCCTGGGGGACAGGTAGAGTTGAGTTTCATATCCCATTTAAGGCTGTATTATTATGAAATCCCCAAGACAACTAGTACCATATTGGCAGAATCGAGAACCCTGATTTACTAAGTTTTAAAATAGAGGGTTCATATAGCCTAACTCGATATTCCGAGAGTTTGATATTGTTAGATAAGAAAGACGGTTCATTTTGCTTATGCATACATTACCGCAATCCTAATTAGGCGACGATTAAGAATTGCCATCAGCTAACCAGGATCGTCGAATTGTTTGACTAACGACAAGGATTAGCTATTCGTTAATATTAGTTAAGTGATGGTCGGAATAACCATCTCACTTTAAGATAAGCTTCTCTATAATATTTGATATATAAGTATCAAGGCTACTCCCTTGAAGACCTTGTATAGATGAAATGATAAACGTCCATTGATAGGACAATAGTTTGGTAAGTCCAAACATTAAGATCTGAAAGTTGCATTATAGACAATCAATAAGATCACGCAAATTCATAATCATCAGTAAGATGCCAGTATTCGGCAGAAAATTAAGGATTATGAAAATAGCAAACCTCCTAAATTCTTGTTAAGGAATAAGGTTCAACAATAGAAATCACCCTGGAAAGGAGTGATGCGATTTGGTAAGAAAGGCAAGCTAAGCCCGAGATACATAGGACCTTTCGAGGTTATCGAATGTATCGGGTCAGTTGCCTATACGTTAAACTTACCAGAAGAGCTCAGTGGAATTCACCATGTGTTCCACATCTGCAATCGGAAGAAGTGCTTCGCTGATGAATCACTGGTTATACCGCATACAGATGCGCATATAGATGAGAGCTTAGAGTTTGTGGAAAAACCTTTGTCGATTGAAGATCGACAGGTAAAGAAGCTTCGAAGGAAGCGTGTACCTATTGTAAAGGACAAATGGGGTGCCCGTAGAGGTCCCGAATTCACGAAGGAGGTTGAATCCACGATGAAAGAAAAGTACCCTTACTTATTTCAGTAAATCTCGGGTCGAGATTTATTTTAAGGGGGTGAGGATGTAACACCTCGAAAATTCACGTCCTATAATGTGTTGACACGTGTCATAAAGTTTAAACGTGTGAAAGAAATATTAAGGAAGGACTAAAGTTGACAAACACGGGAAGTATGTGAATATACGTATTCTAAGTGTCAACTGTGAATAAATATAATGTACATTAACCCTACACGATGGTCATACCTTCAAACGAGTAAATCATGGATCATACGAAGCTAAGAGTGAGTGATTTCAAACTACAGGGACCAAATGCGCCAACATGTTTAAATGATACCTCTGAGTGACCTTTTGGCAAACCCGAAGCTTTGTAAATATTGATTATGCTCACGAGAATGCACCATAAAAATTTCATAAAGTTTGGTTAACGTATGAGAAAGTTATGATCAAATCCGTGTGCGAAGTGTTAAAGCGTAAACGTTGGAAGTTAGGACTTTTCGGGTGAAAATAAAGTTACCCGGGGACTTGGCAAAGTGGGTATATGTTTTAAAGACTAACTATAACAATTATAAGGGTTTACCATACAAGAATCAAGTGTCTAACCGGAGTTTGAAGGGGCAAGGATCAAATAGCAAAATCAAAAGAATGAAGATCTGCTGCAGGTGGGCCTCGCGCCACGCGAGGAGCCCCTCGCGTCACGCGAGGGGGTGCCAGATCCTGAAGTCGTTTTCTTGGCTGCCCTTTCCTTTGTACGCGATTCCAACTCGATTCTCCACATCTCTTGGCCCCTAAAACAATCCCTAAACACTAGGAACAGGTGTTGATCAGTTGTGGTGAGTTGTAGACACACATGTCAAGGATTTATGGTGGATTAAACACTATATAAAGGCATGTTATGCAACCAGTGTTCTTCACACCTTCAAGTGCATAACTGATCAATTCTGGAGCTCCCAAGCAGATCCAACTGATCATAAGTCGTGCATAGGACTCTTGTAAGTGTTCTAATCCTTCTTTAGTTGAGTTTAGCTTGTTTAATTAGCTAAAAGTCAAACCGTCGTAATTACGGTTTGACTTCGAGATTAGTCAATAATGGCTCAGTCATATCTCGAATTAAAAGTAGTTATGAGTTGGTATTTATGTGGGTAATAAAACCCCAAAAGGGTTTCCCCTGATCACCACTCCAACTAGTTCAAATGTCGGGTCAAACCTATTCTTAAAAAGTCAACAGGAAGCCTAAAATTCTATTTATGCATAATTAGCTATCTAGAACATATATAACCTGTTTGATCATTGTTATAACTTAGTAATAAGTGTAAGAACATGTCCGAACATGTTCAACCCGACTAATTCCTGTCTAGACCCGGTTCGGAACCGAAAGTCACATAGTTTGACTTTCACTTTGACTTTCAGTTCTGACCCGTTTAGGTATATTTTAGAAATGCCTCAGAGCTTAAATTGGATTAGGATACATGTTAGAACAACCCACTGTGATGACACACCTTGGTTCACTAGTTATCCAATTAATATGCATATTTTCGTTAATTGCTCATATGTTGACCGTTATGCCCTTATTACCTTAAAACGTGATTTATGAAAATGTAAAAGTATAGAAACCTTAGTTACTGATATATAAACTTATATGCAAAGTTTGACATCAGTTTGACTTATAGATTAAGAGTTATGCTCAATATCGCGAAATTAGAGCTTTATGTTAATAAAACGGCGTAATTGGCGTATAGCCTAATTAAGCCTACCTTTTGGTATCAAACTTAATACCCACTGATGTAATATATTATTTTGGGATTTTTAAAGATTTTTAATTAATTTTAGGCTGAGCATAACTAGTAGTCGTAAGCTTAATCCGGTAATTGTCGGTTTTGCCCTTACGGGCCATAAAATGAGTTTTACATATCTAAACGACTCCAAACCTTTTGCTACTGATCACATATGTTAAATAAATTATTTTAAGCCTTCTAGAAATATAAAAATATCAGATTTAAGTATCGAACCCGGAAATGGCCTTTAATCGCCTTATTTAGCGTTTTTAACGCCTAGTATGTTTTAAAATCATATTGAACATACCCGGGTTGATACCTACTGATATATAAGGAAAATTATGATATTTTAACAGTAAGAAAAGGTTGATTAACTCAGACTTCGTTTTTGAGCTTTTCGGCTTATGTGAAATTACCAAAATACCCCTACGGGGCATAGTTTGGTTAAAAATGATAAATTTCACATATATGCTTTAGCCTACTGTTATAACTCATCAAATTGAGTATGTTTATTTTTACATCAGACCTGTAACTCAGTTAAACATCTAACCGCTTTTACAAACTTTAAAATGACCAAAACTACCCCTACGGGGCATAGTTGTGTTTAAATTAGTTCGGGGCATAATGAAAGACATCCTACTGATGTCCCAACATATTTGAAGCATATTAACTTAGGAAACCTGTATATGGCTCTTACGGATACCCGTTATGCTTATTACGCGTTCGGTTCGGTTTATGTAACAAGTTTACATAAAATAGCCGAAACGGGTCAAACCTTATCGGTTTTATCTCAAAATCCAGAATGTGTTTAGTTTACCCATATTATACAAGTCTCCAGACTTTTCGGGTCTAAATCACATTCTATTCCGGTCTTCGCTTAATTATGCGTTTTGAACCGTAAACCTTTCCTTAAAAACTAACCGGTCTAAGTTACGACTTAAATAAGACCCGTTAGGAATTTAATAGGTTAATAAAACCTTCGTTCCAGATTAAGAGCCCCAGTAGAAGTACTTGTGCTTGCTGATTAAGATATACGGCTGAGTGTAAATTGCATTGCTAGCTCAGGTAAATACTTTTAACTTATTTTCCCTTATACGGGCTTGGGATACGGTATTATAAAAATACCGCTTGGTCGGGTGTAGAAACCTTTTAATCGGAGATGATTAAATTGCATAATCCCGTTTTAATCTGTATTGATTGATAACAAATAACATTGGGGGTTAATGACCGTGTCCTGGATATCCTTGGCTCATTTTAAAAAGTGAATGGCCACGACGTAAGCACAAGGTGTAGGCAAAACACCTCCTGTTGCATATGTATAATGTATACTCACTCGTAAGGGTAACTTCTTGTGAGATTATATTTGTGGTGTGTCGATTAATCTTGTCCGGCTTGTATTGTATAATCACCGGCCCTAAATGTTGGACAACCATGTAAATCGGATACAAGATTTTTATTAACAAAATTGTCCCAAGTATAAAAGATTAATTTTGCCTCTGTGCATTTTAATCAATGTGTCAAGATATTTTGTGCCGTTTGCACTCGAATCACTTTTCAAACTCTTTTTCCAAAATGAGTCAGTTAAATTGTATTTACAAGTGTAAACTGACGTATTTTCCAAAAGGTTAAGTGACAGGTACTATGCGTAATTGGCTGGGAGCTCAGGGCGTCACTAGGGAATCTTGCAAGTTCTAGATGCCTAAAGTCTGTTGAACAGTTTTCTTTTACTGATCCGCCTGTGGATCCTTTACCTTCCGTTGTAATACTTGGACATTACTTATATTCGGAATGTAATATATTTATCTTTTGCTTCCGCTGTGCATTATTATATTGTGTTGTTTGACCATGATGTTGCCAACCACGTCACGATACTCCCCCACCGGGCCCACCGGTGACACGTGGAAATTTGGGGTGTGTCACAAGACAAGTCCCCCAAACCCACAACCGAAATCTACAGATTCCATCCTTTTGGAACTAGATTGAGAATCGGGTAATGGGAAGAAGTGAGGATAGTAAAGAGAGTAATCTACATGATGAGGGAAAACCAATTTTAACCATATAAACCGGTTTCAACCAGATACAAGAAGTTAAGCTCAATTAGCTTATGGATTTTCACACTTAGCTTTTAACACATTTTCACAAAAATTCTAAGTATAGTCACACAGATCATCAAACATTTTGCTAAAGTCGAATTGCAATGCTAGTTTTGTAAGATTAAATATATTATTATTGTAATATTTAATCTTGTAGCCATTATAATCATTTATATTATATAGATCAAAATATATTAAAACCTATTACATAATTAGTTGGTAATTGTTGATGGACCATATTACCCTTATTAACTAATTAGGTTTTCTCTTGAGTGTATATATAAGGAGATAACTAGAGAAATTAAAGTTTAGACAATTAATATAACATCATCATCAACAAAATCGTCCCTACTATCTCTCTCTCCATATTCAAACTCAAACCCTAGAGTTTGATCATCACCATCATAATCAAGCTAACAATCATGCCAAACTCAATGACTGCTTCTCTGACTGGATTCTCTACTGGCCTGTCTGTTGTAACAAGTATTTCATTTATGTTTTCCAACATGTTTAAACAGAACTGATCAACATGTGGTATCAGAGCGTATGTGATAAATAAGTTCTATTATGTATCCTCTGGAATACAAAATTTTTGAAAATCTAATAATAATTCGAATTACTGTTCCGAAATCACAAAACTTGTGAGTTATAATTCGGATCTTATGTTTAATGGGTAAATCACTGTTTCGAAACCTGTTTAAAGAACTTAGAAATTTCAGATTTTGGATTCCATACGTTATTTTATATTTTTAGGGTTCATCATATTTTTATGAAAATTCAAAAAATTCCCTTATTTTGGAATCAATTACGGATTATTGGGTGTTTTTCCTGGTTTTGATCTATTTTATCTACTTAAAATTTTCGAAATATGTTATTATTATAAATGGATATTATTTTTGAAATAACTTAGATAAATATAATCAGCATTAATGTCACACCCCAACCGATGGCGGAAACATCGGGATGAGACGAAGTGTGTATAGATTGCAAGAGACTTCATAACACTATGTGACAATATTAATTAAATTCAAATTTCATTTCAAGACTAATTGTCATACAAGGTTCAAATAAAATAACAACATTGTTTCATAATAAAACATAACAACAAAAATAGATGATTTAATCTAGGTGTGTATCTAGTCTGCCCTAAATCTTGTTTCATCTTGCAATATCACTTCATCAATTAACCTGCAACATGTATTAAAATAGAGTTCAATGCAAAAGCAAAGGCGAGTATACAAGTTTTGTTACATAGCATAAATAGAATAAAAAGTGGTCATATCCAACATGATTCATAATATGTGAGTACTAGTATGCAAATATGGCGTACAATATGTTCAAACCCGAGAATACAACGCATTAAAAGAGCCTAATCCCAAGAGTTTAGCGGGTGGTAACATGTTTAACTTAACAATACCCAAAAGAATAGCTGGCGAGGCGTTAATCCTATAGCGCTATAATTGTTAAGGGAGGCTAGCAAAGTTAATGAGCATATATCGACCAAGTAGTTTACATAGCATACGAGAATAACAAGTACCACACATAGTTTCATGTTAAGCATGGATAGAGTATGTTAAAAATAATTTGAGTGTCATTTTGTATAATATACATGTTACATCCCAAAATGGTAAAAGGAAAAAGGGATCGGGTATACTCACATTGATTGCGTATTGGAGATTCCTTAAAATAACGCACGGGTAAGGATTGGAGAAATCCAAGAGAACGAACGAACGGTTTATCCTAGATGTTAAAATGTCACGTAACGATCTAGTTAATAGTTGTAGATTAAGTATAATATTTTAAGGCTTACAAATTAGTTATTTGGATGATATAATTTATCTCGTTATTACCTTCAATTCCATGTTAAGTAAGAGTTATAAAAATGAGTTAATTAGTTATGGTATATAAAGTTATGTTTATCCATATTTTAGTGATTAAACTAAATAAATGGACTTTAGTGAAATACCATTTTGAAAACATTGCAGAAGGTTTGACTTCAAACTACATCAAACTACATCCACCAAAACCCACTAGTTAGGCAAAATTCAAGATATTTTATATTATTGATATTTTTGTTTCATAACCCTATCCTAAATGAATACCAACAGTAACCATCTTCTTCATAAAAAAAATAGGGTCATGCTAATCACACACGGAGAAAATTATTTTCACATCCCAAAGCGCCGCGCTATGGCCAAAGCGCGGCGCTATGCTCGACAAAAGGTGCTTCGATTGACGTTTGAGACATTCCCTACTGTTTGACAGACATAAAGCTGATTATGATGTTTTGTCGTTAACCCTAAGCGCCGCGCTTTGGCCATAGCGCGGCGCTTCGACCCAAATTTTCACTTTTAAAAGCAAGCTACTGATTGAGGTTTCTTCTTCAGAAAAGCATACGCTCTTCTTCTTCAGAAAAACATTGTTCGAGACAAGGTCGCACTTAATACGTTGTTTACAAACATACGTGGGTATTCGAGTGTTTTGTTGTTTACAAAAAACGATGTCGTGGTTAAACAACTATATTTTCGGTCAATATTCTGACGAGACAGTTGTTCCTGATTCTTACGAGGGGACCGCTATTTTTGACTCGTATGAGAAACCGGTCTCGTCCAACTTGAGGGAGGCAGAGGTTGTATCTGGCATTCGTTATCGTGATAACACGGTGACGCTGGATTTGAATACCCCTGTGGAGGACCCTTACGCACAACAAGGTTATTCGAATTTCGGTTACGGTGGCGAGTACAACTTTGTACAGCAGGAGTGTGGTCCAAACGACAGTTACGGTTGTCAACAGAGCTTACAAGGTTATTCGAATTTCGGTTACGGTGGCGAGCACAACTTTGAACATCAAGTATATTCGGACCTCGGTGACGATGGTGAGCCGGGGGATGTGTCTGTTGATGAGGAAGGCTGTTACCCGGTTACGTTTTCGTTTGATACAACGCAGACCTTTTCGTCACGTAAAGAGTTGGTGCGTTGGGTACAAGACACGGCAAAAGACAACGGTTACCTCATTGTGACTAAGAGGTCGAATAAAAGAGGAGAGAATTACAAGATTTGGTTTCAATGTACTTTTGGTGGGGAGCATAAGAGTATAGCTACACAGAGGAAAACGGGTAGCAAGAAAATAGGCTGCCCGTTCGAGATGATCGGGTTTTCGGAATCATCCGGAAGTGTTTGGAGGATCGAGGTGACGAAGGCGAAGCATAACCACACTCCTATTGAAAACTTAGAGGGTCACGCGTATGCGAGAAGGCTTTCTTCGGAGGATACAAAACTGGTTAAGGAGCTGGCAGAGCAAGACATTCCCAACCAAAGTATCTGGCGAACGCTGACAAAAAACAATCCGGCTAGAAAGCTTATTCCGAAAGATATACACAACGCTGTTCAGAAGATCAACGCCGAAAAAAATGTCGGTAAGTCTCCGATGCAAAAACTTGAAAGCATTCTTCTCGAAAAAATTACACTTATTACATGCGCACGAATGAGATATCAAACGAAGTTGAAGATATCTTCTTTGTTCACGAAAGATCATTCAATATGTGGTGTGCCTTCCCGCATGTGCTAATGATTGACGCCACCTACAAAACGAACATGTACAACCTGCCATTTGTTCAGGTCATAGGCATGACGTCGACAAACAAATCGTTTACGGCTGCTTGTGCGGTAATTTCCGCTGAGAAGTCAGAGAACTACCTATGGGTGTTGCAGAGGATCAAGTCTATGCTGGTAGGATGTGTGGAACCTCGCGTGATTTTAACAGACATGGATTTTGCGCTAATGAACGCGTGTGAACAAGTTTTTCCAAAAGCGCATAAGTATCTTTGTCGGTTCCATATTCAACAAAATATTAATAAGAACAGCAAGAAGAAATTCTCTGACAAGGATTGGAAAGAATTCGTACGTAGTTTTTGGTTATTGTGCGAGTCTACGACCGAGGAAATATACAGGTATAACTTGGAAAACCTTGAAGCACAGCTGAAAGAAGATGATCGTGAACGTAGGTATTTCTTACATAATTATGTTCAAATTTTATATAATAACAAAAACTGACTATTTACGTTTTTTTAATTTAGAGGTTTTTGATTATATGAAGAAATCCTGGTTGGATCCGTACCGTGAAAAGTTTGTATCATGCTGGATTAACAAAACTATCAACTTTCACCAAACTACGACCAACAGGGTTGAGGGCATGCATGCAACACTAAAAAGTCACTTTCCAAGTCATCGCAACACACTGGATAAACTTGTACTGTATGTTGATCATGTTGTTGATAGACAATACACCGAGATTAGTAGTAGCTTTGAAACAAACCTCCGAAAAGTGATGACGCACCACAAGAAGCAGCCCATGCTTGCATATATTCTCAGAAAGGTTTCAATATATGCGATTGAGCTTTTGAGTAGGGAACTAAAACGTAAGGAAGACGGGTTGAGAGCCTACGGTGCAAGCTGTGGTTGCCAACTTTTTACCAGCTGTGGTTTGCCATGTGCCTGTCGTTTGGAAAAGTTGGAAAATAAAGGTAATTAATATCTTTGACCTTTCTCGTTATGATTTTGCCACCTAATTTGTTTTCATCCACAGGTCAGCAACTCCGGATCACACACATAGACGTGTTCTGGAAGAAGCTTAACTTTAAGCCTGCAAAGAAAAACATAGAGGATATCGATGTAGACGCGGAATTTGAAAAATTGAAACAAAAGATCGATCCAACACCCCCTCAGGTGAAAAGGAGCTTCTTTGAAAAGTTTCAGCAAATCCTCAATCCAGGGAACAATAACAAAAAACCTCCTGCTGTTCTGAAGAAAACTCGTGGTCGGCCAACATTGAAAACGCAAGAAGAAAGAAAGGTTGAAGCCGCTAGAAAAAGCGCGTACATTCCGTCGGGAGAAACTTGGGTCGAGGCCTCAGACGATCTTCCCCGTCACAGCTCGTACATATCACCGTCACAGCCTCAGACGATCAACCTACACCCTGATTTCCCGATGATCAAGCTCGGTCCTAAGACGGATATAGCGATCCGCAACTACGCATCTCAGATTCCCGAAGTGATCCATCCATACATCGTTAGAATAAAGGACGTGAAACCAGATGGTCATTGTGGGTTTCGATCGGTGGCTGTTGGGTTAGGAGTGAAACAAAATTCATATTTGATGATCCGGAAACAACTTATAAAGGAGTTACGTACGAACGAATCGCTTTGGAGGCAGTTTTGAGTGTGCAAAAAGACAAAGGCCGTGTGCGAATAGACCAGGCCAAACAAATATCCATCGAATATTAATAGAACAAGATAACTGTGTATGTGACAACTAGCTACTTTGCTTTTGGGTTTAGTTACGAATGGGTTTTATTATTATTATTATTATTATTATTATTATTATTATTTTTAAAAACTCAACCGCGTAACTTATCACTTTCTTCTTTACGTTCACCCAGCCCGAACCCGTATTCGACTCCAAACTTCCGTTTTACAGGTTACTAATGCCGAATAATTACAATGTTTTAGCAAGGTAACGATAAAGGACATCTCATAAGAAAAGAATAATATACCGAATCGATGTGACGTGAAATAATGGATGTCTCCGATGACGTTTTCGTATCCCCGGTTCGTTGCGGTTTCTCCGGCGTTGGTACGATTTCCGGCGGCTGCGCCTGGACGAAGGAGGGTGTTCGATGGAGTGTTAGCGTCGATCAAGTATTCAAAACGAGAATTTAAACGAGGGAAAAACAAAAGTCAGAAATGTATACTGAACACGCAAAAGAATGCCGCATCGAGTTCCTCTCCGGTCGTCTTCTCCGATCTCCGGCGAGTCACGTTAATCCCGACGACGTCTGAATTCCTCCGGCGGGTTCAGCGATGATCCAGAAACGTCCTGCGGGTGTCAGCGAGTGATGAAACTGAGTTTGTATAATATCGAAACGAGATAACGAGAGTCCGACGTAAAACTCCGGCCAGTGGTAAGTTCTCCGGCGGTGTGCAAGGCTAACCGAAAGGTGTTACGGTGTTGTGAAGGTGTCCGAAACAGATTGTGGGTGGCGAACTATATGGTGGTGTTTAACCATGGAAGTGAAGGTGGTTGTAGGGGTGTCGAGAGATAGAGATGGTCGAAAACAGTTGTGTGGTTGATTTGTATGTGTGCGAGAAATCAGAGGAAGATGGAAGGACAACTTCATTTTGGGCGGCAAAGTTTTAATTGTGCTTTGATGGTTCACTTTTAACTACCCTTTCTTTCTGCTTTGGTAGCTGGATTTTACAACACTACAACCTTACATGCCTACATACATATTTTATTTTTTTGAAATAAATTTTGAAAGCTTACACTTAGGTCCCTCAACCTTGAA
Organism: Helianthus tuberosus; assembly: GCA_030545235.1. Lineage (NCBI taxonomy): Eukaryota > Viridiplantae > Streptophyta > Magnoliopsida > Asterales > Asteraceae > Helianthus > Helianthus tuberosus. Next base: position 194,818,267 of record CM060418.1, read on the forward strand.
GATTCAATAAATTTGTTAGTCTAACTTTGTTTAAGTTAGATTTTCCTTAAAATTAACCTTACCATCTAACATGGCTAACTAAGTTAAAATAGAAAGAAAAAAATTTTAATTGTTAAAATTAATTAAATTATTTAACTAAAAATATAAATAATTAAATAACCTAATTAATTAGATTAAAGAATAAACTCTTCAACGATTATTTATTTTGCGAAAGCTTTTCGTCGGTTCAAGGTTAGTACCCGAATTTCATAACGGGTCGGATTTTGGGAATCCATTTTGACGGATGTTACAATTAAAACAGGAAGCTTATCACCCATGATCCCTGAAAATTTGAATTTCACCTTTATCACTTATTAACTGCCAAAATTAAGGATTTCGAATATTAGAGAACAAGTCTCGGATGAATCCGAGATCATTTCAAACTTACCATCTCGGATGAATCCAAGACCAATTCGAACTAACTCATCTTGGGTGGATCCGAGATCAATTCAAGCTTACACATCTCGGACAAATCCGAGATCATTCGAACTTACACATCTCGGACACCTCCAAAATCATTCGAACTCATCTATCTCGGACAGATCCAAGATGATTCGAAATCATACGTTTCGGATGAATCTGAGATATAACTTATTCGAGATCGTAAGTGTTCTTGAAATGTCAAGATTTATCCGAAATCCCATTACTGTATTAGGCTGCTAATATGAACTAAAATTTTGCGCTAACAGGTGGTTTGCTATTAAATAATTGGTTTTTAAAATACTTAATTAATCAGAATCAGATAATTTTTCACAAAACCAAATAGCTTAACTTGAATGAGCTTCTGATGTATCACTTCTGCCTAAAGGTGATTTGATACATCTATTTATTGTTCAAGTATTATAAAAAGCCATGTTAATTATGCATTACAAACGTGAGGCCAAAGCTGAATTAATTCATTCATGTCTAGCATACTTAACAAGTGCATAACTAAGGTGATTGTCTCATTTCTGGCCAAAGTTGATTTGGCACAGTTACTTTGCACACATACTTAAATGGTTACATGTAACACCCCGAAAATAGGTTTGGTAATAAAACCCCGTTAATACTAAAGAGCGGGTGAAATACCGTTAGCGGTAAAGATCAACCCGGTAATTATTAGGATCTAAACAAATAAGCCTAATAATAATAAATAAAAAGAGAGTAAGCGCTTTGAGAAGAATAAGTTTATAAAGAGCCCGAGTTAACGAGACTTAAAATAAAACGGGTTATAACCTCCCTGAACTCACTTACTCAACTAGGAATGTTTAACCTAGTTAACAAGACAAAATATTGTTGAAAATAAGTAGGTTGTAGCCTACTTACTAATTAACAAAACTCGAGGGGCCCAATGTGGAAAAACTTGAAAGTTTAATTATTAAAAGAAATTTTAAAACAAAACACACACACAAAGTGTGTGTTCTGGATCGAACACCAGGATACAAAAAGGGGGTGAAACCCTAACTCAACCAAATCTTCAAACTGAAGGATCAATTAAAGGCCAAATTCGGATTTGAATATATATAAACGATCACCAAGTCAAGGGGATCGTAAGGTATGTCGAAATTTATATTTTGGTGATATTTTGAAATTTTGATAATCATGCATGAACGAAATTCTTGTATGAAAGTTGAATGTTTTAGTGAAATTGATGTGAGTTTAAGTCTAGAAACAAAACCCTATGTGCAAACTTGTTGAATTTGTACCATAAACTAGTGATTAGTCAACCAATCAAGTATGAGCTAAGTGGGTTTTTGCAATATGATGATGTTAGTGCCAACTAGTGATTAGAATCATCATATTTGATAATAAAGGCAAGGTAGTTAAACAAATTTCAAGTTTGGGTACTTGACCATACATGATTCGAAATGGGTCTTGAATGTTGTAATGAAGTTAATTAGTAATTTATTTCATGAATATGGATGATTGAAATCATGATATCTACTAGTTGACATGTAGAACTCGATTATATTAGGTGTTCGGATGAATGCTAGTGATATGACGGAACGGGTTTCACTAATAGATGAGGACCTTTAGTTCTTGTGAAATGAATAAATAAGTTGGCTTTGATAATCGCTTGAACTAGTTGAAGTGTTGGAAAAATAATGAACCGGGTTAAAATATATAGTTTAAAACGGTAGCATCATTATAATGCCAACTGGATAATTGATGAGATTGCCTAAATGAGTTACTGAACACAAATTTTGCATTTTGTATGATTAAGGGTAAATGACTTTTATAAGTCAAATTAACCAATGATGAAGTCGAATAGTAGTTTCGACATAGAATTCGTAAGATGGAATAGTCGTAAGTTTTAATGACTAATCTAACCGTCTTATGAATTATGATGATAGTTTGACTCTTGACAAGCTAGATGGAGGCTTGGGAAAGAAGCGGGTCAAACGGATCGAGTACGCGGAAAAGCGCATAACCGGATGCAAGGTAAGTGAAACTTACACATTTTTGTAGAATATGTGGTTATTCTATAAGTTGCAAATACGATTAAGATAATATTCTAGATATGGTTTCCGACGCGGAATAATACGGGTCGGAACTAAAATAAATGATAAAAATCATGTTTAATGGTAAAAGGAGGTAAAACGGTAAATTAGCCATGGAAAGGCCAATTGTAAAAATGGGTTTTGAACGGCTACTTTATAAGTAAGCCTAAACGAATACAAAGTGTAGAACGGTGATTTAGTCAAGAATAAATGAATCAAAGTCAAAATTTAAAACGACTCTAAATGGCGTACGCCATGTTGGGTAAACGCGTAAGAAACGGATTTGCGAAACCCAAACAAATTGGTAAAAAAGAAAGATCCGAAATGAGATACTTAATGAAATGGTAAATAAATACTATTAGATTATAAGCGCAAAATATTTGGTTGTTTAGACCAAACAGGTCAAATGGTAATGTTGATACCATTTGACAATTAACAATAATATGCGTTTGTTGAGTCATACGCTCACAGGATAAGACGACTTACGAATTAGAGATACTATGGATTAGAAATTTTGAGACAAGGTACTAAAACGGGTCAATACGTTGACCCGAGCCAGGTACGTATAATTACGATTATAGTTAAACGTACAATTTTGGTCAAATAAGTAGCAAAAGTCCTTCGTCGTAAAATGGGGGACTAAGTTGACCAAAGCGCCCTTGATGGGTAAATTGGGCAAACGACCATCATGGGTTGTTTAGGGATTTGTATATTGATTTTGAAGTCCCTAGATACGTATAAAAGTTATAGGCCTAAACATTCGTGGGTCGAATGCCTAAAATTAGGTTATTTGCGTAAATGACTAACCGGAGGGTGAAATTTGGGATTTTGGATTCCTTATGTTAAATCCACCACAAAAAAAAAATAATAATATTTGTGGTGGAAGATAAGGAGTTAATTAATATGGGAATGTGAAGTGCGAAAATAAAAGAACGAGTTTGATGCTTAAATGCTTAAAAGTCCTCTAAGCGGGTCAAAATAAATAAAGAAGTTAAATGTTGGTTTTAGTGTAAGAGAGTTACAACATGAACCGGTGAATGTAGATGCATGTACGAACCATGTAATGGAAGCAAAATGCTAATGTAGATATTAAAATCAATCATTTCTGATAAACAAGTAATATGTAGATAATTGAAACGGGTCGAATAATGGCATGATGAATTTATAAGCCTTTTTGCTTATAATTCAGCTTTTGGTGTGAATTAAGATGGTAAACGGGTCCGCATTTAAATTATGGACACGTAGGAAAAAGAATTACGTAAAACGGATATGTAGAACTAAAGTTATGAGACTTTAAATTTTGGTTAAAAATTGAGCTGGGCAAATGCAGCTCAACAAAACAAACATTCTGTCGAAAAGTGGCCGTCGCGCCCCGCGACGGAGAAAGGGTTGTTTGTCGCTCCCCGCCACGGCCTGTGGCGGCCCGCGAAAGCTAAGGTTATCTCTGTCGCAGCCCGCGACAGACTTCAAAACTGGCAAATTTTGTTGTTTTGCTTATTTTGTATTTCGGACTTGTTTAAACTTATTTATAAGCCATCAAAACTAATTTTTAAGTTGGTTTTGATCATAGGTGTATGCCAAGACTTCCCGGATGAAGATCAAGCTCAACGAAGAACCGAACATGATGCAGTTACAAGCTTCCGCACATAGTTTCGTCGTTATTTTTAAATGAAGAATTTTTAGCAAATCAAGTTGTAATGTTTTAAAATTTAGAAAAGTTTTAATTAACCTATATTTTTGTTGTATATGTAATCATAATTACATGTTTATTTTCGTAATCTGTACGAAAACCGTAAAATAATAACGAGGGTCTTACATTACACTTCTGCCCAAAGGTGATTTGTCTTCATTTAAGTAGAATTTTAACTAAGTTAATTATTTTGATGTTAGTAATAGACAATATCATAACTTCATAACTAAAATGGTCATTATTTTTGCCTGCCTTAGTATAACTTGCCCTTAGATCACATTGACTTCTTTCTTAGTATCATAATTCGCTCATCTTATTTCCACTCTCAGCACCTAATTACAGGATTTCACCGTTGACTGGTGATAACTTTGCTGCATGGAAAGACTCTCTCATGCTTACTCTCACATTACTGGATTTCGATTATGCTTTAAGAGAGAATAAGCCGCCTCAAAGTACTACTGCTGAGTAGATGGCTATGGAGAAATGGACTAGATGTAACCGCATGTCTCTCATGTTTATGAAGAAATCCATAAGCAATGCGATTAGAGGAGCCATTCCTGATTCTAATGATGCTAAAACCTACTTGGCTTATGCGGAGGGACAGTTCAAGGGAACGTCTAAAGTACACACTAGTAATTTAATCCTCAAGTAATTTAATCCTCAAGCTGGTGACTACTAAGTATGATGGGAGGAGCGGCATTCGCGAACACATCATGATGATGAACGACATGGCCCATAAGCTGAAGGGATTAGACATGGAGATCAGTGATGGTTTTCTTGTTCACTTCATCATTACTTTGCTTCATTCGTCCTTTGAAGCATTCAAGATCAATTACAACACTCAGAAGGACAAATGGACGATGAGTGAGCTGATCGCTATGTGCGTGCAGGAGGAAGAGTATAAGAAGATGGATCGCACTACTAGTGTTGCAAACTTCACCACCTCCAACTCTAAGAATAGGAAGAACAATTATCCAAGAAGAGATGCTTCCAAGGTCCAAAAGCCTAATCCTAATACAAGTGCACCTTCCAGCTCTAAGAACTCCTTAGGCAAACCCTACTGCAATTTCTGTAAAAAGACATGACATAAGCAGAATGAATGCTCTGACTTTAAGGAGTGGCTGGCTAAGAAAGGTAACGATTTTTTCATGATACTTGAGTCCTGTAATTTAAATGTTCCTGCTAATTCTCGGTGGTTTGATTCTGGTTCTGTGGTTCATGTAACCAATTCTACCCAGGGATTCCTTTCAATCCAGAAGCTGGGAAGAAACCAAAGAACACTTAGAGTTGGGGATGATCGGGAATTATAAGTGAAGGCCATAGGAACACTACAATTATGTATGAAAACTGGTTTATGCATTAAACTTTATGATACCTTATATGTTCCTGAGGTAACTCGGAACCTTGTATCAGGACCAAAGTTAGACATAGACGGTTTTTTTGTTTCCCATGGTCATCGCAAACTCTCTATTCTCTATGTTTCCGTTGTTTATGGTACTGGCATTCTGGATGGTGCTCTCTATAGATTAGAACTAGATGATGATTTTTCCAAATCTTTGTTGTCATATAATACTAATGAATCACTCACAAAGACGAAACAGAAACGAGACTTAGAGACTTCATCCATGTTGTGGCATCAACGTTTAGGCCACATCTCAAGAGAACGATTAAATTGTCTCGTAAAGGATGAAGTCTTACCTCCTCTCGATTTCACTGATTTTGGAACATGTGTCAAATGTCTTAAAGCTAAAATGACACTAGCGAATAAGAAAGGTGCCACTAGGAGCTCTAATTTATTAGAACTCATTCATACTGACATTAGTGGTCCCTACCAAATCGCTGGTGTCACTGGACATACTTCATTTATCACTTTCATTGATGATTATTCTCGTTACATGTACTTGTATCTCATTAAGGACAAATCTGATTCTGCTACTACTTTTAAAGATTATAAAGCTGAATTTGAAAAACAACTAGATCGTCAAATTAAATTTGTGAGATCAGATAGAGGCGGTGAATATTATGAAAGACATACTGATGTGGGTCAAGCTCCTGGTCCATTTTATGAGTTTTGCAAGGGCCAGGGGATTGTAAACCAATACACCATGCCTGGCACACCTCAGCAGAACAGTGTCGCTGAACGAAGAAACTATACCCTTATGAACATGGTGCGCAGTATGTTAGCCAACACTAATTTACTATTATTCCTCTAGACTGAAGCGTTAAAAGCAGCTGTTCATATACTCAATAGAGTTCTTTCTAAGTCTGTCCCTAAAACTCCTTATGAACTTTGGACATGAAGGAAACCGAGTCTTAAATATATGAAAGTATGGGGCTGCATTGTTGAAGCAAAACTTTATAATCCTTTCCTAAGGAAACTTTACCCTAAAACAGTTACCTGCTTCTTTATCGGGTATCCTAACCATCAAGATTAGTGGGAGCAGTACTGTAACACCCCGAAATCGGGATTTGGTAATTAAACCATGTAAATAATAATGAACGGGTAAATACCGTTAGTGGTGAAAATAAATCCGGTGAATATTAGGAAGTAAATAAATAAACCTAATATCGAATAAAAAGAGAATAAAAGGGTTTAATGAAATAATGTTTATAAGAGACCCGAGCTAACGGGACTTAAAAACAAAACGGGTGGTAATCTCCCGGAACCCACTAAGTTAACTAGGAGTAATTAACCTAGTTAATTAAAGGAAAATATTTCTAGAAATAAAGAGGTTAAGGCCTACTTGGAACAAACCAAATCATGAGGGGCTAAAGGTGGGTAATTAGAAAAGTGTTTTAATTAAAACACTTATATAAAAAAAACACACACACACACACATGTGTGTTCGATCGCAGGAGGAGCAGGGAGAAAGGGGTGAAACCCTAACTCAACAAAACCTTCAAATTGAAGGATCAAACGAAGGCCAAATTCGGATTGGAATATACATAAACGATCACCAAGTCAATGGGATCGAAAGGTATGTCGAATTTTTGACATTCATGAAGTTGTGAAAAGTTTATTAACTTTACAAGATGCAATTTAGGTATGAATTGTAGAAGTTATGGCTAGATTAGAGATGTATACTTGCTTAGGAGCAAAACCCTAAGTGAAAATTCTGCATATATTGCTATGATTTGAATACTTAGATGAATTACCACACTTCATAAGTGGGTTTTAATGTTATGATGAAATTGATGGTCTAACTAGGTTTAGAATCATCATGCATGATGATGTTAAGAAGGTGTTTGATTAAATCATGAATTTGGGTACATGATCATAAATGACTTGAAATGGGTTTTGAATGTTAAGATGAAATTTGGTAAATTTGTTCATGAAACTAGGTGTATGAAATCATATTGTCTATCAATTGATAAGTAGAACTTGATTATATTAAGTGTTGGGATAAATGCTAGTGATAGGATGAAACGGGTTTCACTCGTGTATGAGGAACCCTTAGTTCTTACAAAAATAAATGAATAAACTAGTCAAGATAATCGTTTAAACTAGTTTATTAGCCATGGAAATGGGTTGCAATTGATGATTTGGGTCGAATTTGAAAGGACCCTAAACATGATTTTCGTAGCTTTTTATATGTATTTTGACTAATCTTAAAAAAATCATATAAAATCAACCGTTTATCCGATTTGGGTGTTCTATACCTTTTCGGAAAGCTTATGAAGTAAATTTTTACTTTTTTCAATCATAAGAAACAAATGTGGTTGTTAAATAGGCCAAATAGGCGAATTAAAACTGCTGTTCAGAACTTGAAAGATGTTGAAAAATGAAAATATAGTTGCTGAGCTGATTTTATAAAAATCATATAAAATCATAGAAAATTCGTTAGAAGGTGTACCTTATATGCTTGCGAAGGTATTGGAGCGTTCTACGATCCATCTTTGAACATGTTGATCTAATTCAGATTTTAAACGGGTCAAAATGGTCAATTACAGCAGCTGAATAGAAAACCGCTGCACATAAATAATGTTCTTATTAACCAAGAAAAAGGCATTGGATTGTATATACTTGCTTCAGGCATGAATTATTGATTGTTGGGAACAAATATCACTTTATGTGACATGCTTAAAGTGTTTAAAATCACTTACTAACTAGTTGTATAAGTAACTTCACTAACGGGTCAAACGGTTAGTGAATGAAAAGAATTATGGTATGAAACTAGTTGTTGAATATATGGCATGCTTTGATTGATAAGTGTGTAAAAAAAAGGGGTTCCATAGGGTGATGGCCATTATATAGAATGACCAATCTAACCATCTTATGGATGTTATGATATAGTTGACTCTAAACAAGCTAGGTGGGAGCTTGGAAAGGAACGGGTCAAACGGATCATGGATGCAAAGAATGTTTGCGCGGGCGCGAGGTAAGTTATGCTTACACTTCCTTTTTAATTACAATACACTTGTGAATATTGATTGTGAATAATGATAAGTAATTGGAATATGATGTTCCGGCAAGATACAATGCAAGTCGGAATATGTAAAAAGGTAAGAAACCATAAATTATGATAAAAAGGGGTAAAATGGTAAATTAGTCGGGTGAAGACTAATAAATAACGAATTTTGAACAATACGTTATGGGGTGACTTGTAACGTGTAAAAGTGGTTTAGTAATACTCCGGACACGAGTTGACGGATAGAATAAAAGATGTGAAAAGACACCATTTGGTATAAGTCTTAACGGGTCAAACAATTCAAGAAATGTCTTTTAAGTAGTAAGGACTCATGGTGCTAACCGGAATGGGTTCAAGGGGCGAAATGGTATCAAAATACCATCATATGATGATAAATGATCATTTTGACTAAACGGGTCAAATGGTGCGTTAACACCATTTGACGATAATTTTTGACGATCGCTTGTTAAGTTTTGGTGATTACAGGAAAGTAATATGAGGTTCGCGACGCTATTAATTAGTAAGTTAATAGTGAAAGGTATTTTAAACAGGTCAAAACTTTGACCCGAGCCAGGTATGTGCAAATAAGATTATAGTTTTAAGTACGATTTTTGGTCAAACATGTTATTAAAAGTCCATCGTCGTCAAAAGACTTGAAAATTGTCTTTTGCAAAATTTCTAAACCAGAGATTCGAACACGATCAAAGATACAAGCTTCCGCATATCGTTTCGTCGATATTTTAATCAACGAACTCTATTTCATTGCGTGTATTATTTTTTTTAAATTGTAAAAGTTTTAAATTACCCGTATTTTCCACGGATACGAAATATTAACTACATGTTTATTTTCGTAATTCATACGAAAACCATTAAATAATACTAAGGGTGTTACAAGTACCAACCCTTACGAAGAATTACAAGATGCGGGGCGAGGGGACTCGTCACTTACCATTACTCCGTTTACTCTTCTTGTACCCGATGCAACAACTGCACCTGAAGCTACTGCACCAACTCCAAATTTAAACAGCACCCATTATACCTCATAACGAAGGCACATCAAACGCTCAAAACCAAGACAATGCTGAACCCGATAATCAATTCAGGAGGTCATCTAGGCACAAAAGGCCTACTAATTGGGATGATTATGTTACCTGCCTGACTGAAATGGATGCCGGAAAGGTCAATGATCCTATCTCTTATAATGAAGCCGTTAGCAGTGATTAGTCTTTTGAATGGAATAAAGCAATGATTGATGAGCTTGAATCCATGAAGAACAATGATGTTTGGGATTTGGTAGAATTACCTAACGGTTTCAAACCTGTAGGATGTAAATGGGTATCTAAAACAATACTGGATCTGAATGGGAACGTTGAACGCTACAAAGCGAGATTGGTTGCAAAGTGCTACACTCAGAAAGAGGGAATTGATTATCAAGAGACGTTTTCCCCTGTCTCTTGTAAAGATTTATTAATGATCGTTATGGCCCTAGTAGCTCATTTTGATTTAGAGCTGCATCAGATGGACGTTAAAACCACTTTCCTTAACGGAGACTTAGACGAAGATGTTTACATGAAACAACCCGAAGGCTTTAAACCTGAAGGTCAGGAGCATCTAGTATGTAAGTTGAAGTAATCTATTTATGGGTTAAAACAAGCATCACGTCAATGATATCTCAAGTTTGATGAAGTCATGAAGAAACAAGGTTTTATAAAGAATCCAGTGGATCAATGCACCTACCTCAAGTGATTGGGAGCAACTTTACTATACTTGTCCTTTACGTTGATGATTTTCTATTGGCAAGTAATAGTTTAGACATATTGCATGAGTCGAAGCGGTTACTCTCGCATAACTTCAACATGAAAGATCTCAGAGATGCTTCTTACGGCATTAGCATCCAAATTCACTGAGATAGACACAAACGGATCTTAGGATTGTCTCAAAAGGCTTACAGATATCGTGTCCTTATACGTTACAACATGCAACAGTGCAAACCCTCAGTCGCTCCAGTAGTTAAGGAAGATGTTTTTGGTTCATTCCAATGTCCGACAACAGAGGTTGAAAAGGAGCAAATAAGCCAGATACCTTACGCGTCAGTAGTCGGGATCCTGATGTATGCTCAAGTCTATACTCGCCTAGATATCGCTTATATTGCTGGAATGCTAGGTCGTTATCAAACTAATCCTGGCCTAGATCACTAGAAAGCAGCAAAGAAAGTATTTCGATATCTGCAAGGGACGAAAGAGTATAAACTGACTTATAGAAGAAGTGATCATTTGGAAGTGGTAGGCTATTTTGATTCTGAATTTGCCAAATGCAAAGATGACAAGAAATCCACTTCGGGCTGTATCTTTATGTTAGCAGGCGGATCTATCTCATGGAATGTCACACCCCCAAAATACCACATGCGGAAACACCGCGGGACGTGTGACGTACCAGGACCCAAGCCACCAATCACATTGAACCAATATCAAAACATTGCCAAGTTTATGTTTATTAAATTAAGTAATCATAATTGTCAAACAAGAGTATCAGATTCAGCGGAAGCAAATAACGTAATAATGTTTAATGTATTCGCAAAACCAAATGCAATAGTGTTTAAATAACATGCAAGTATTCCTCAGCGACACAACCATAACCACTCCAGCCATCCAGATAGCAAGTTCCCTTTCCAAAGTACCTAACGATATGCGAGCATGTAACAAATGTGTCAGACTACGCTGGCGAGTTCACAGTTTTTAAGAAAACGTTAGTTACCAAGTGTTTAATCCAGTTTGTTAACAAATCCGAAACTAATGTTGATAATATCTCGATACTGAACAAGACGGCTCCTGATGTATGTTTTGCCCGTTCCCCAGTGCTCCTATCAAAGCATTGGGTATGACTGGGTCATTAGTTCACACCCGTCCTCTCCGGTACGGGGTGAGGGTGCCAAACCTAAGTAGCGCTACCAACTAATACCCCACTACCTCTCCGGTAACAAAAGATGGGACTTAAGAATGATAGAGTGAGAATATTATCCAACATCCCAGTTTTACCCAAAAGAATTATCCCTCCCAGGGATACCCACTAACTGTCCCAACCACCTGGACGCATGCTCAAGAGTAGTGAACTCACCTTGGTTTGCTCGGTATGTATTAATTACCCGTCCAGTTGGTCAACCCAAACCCTACCGTGGTTACCAAACAATATCAGTTTCGTATTCGTTCAAGTCTCATAGTTAACATAGTTTGCATTCATCAACAAGAGCATTGTATGACATATATCAACTATCCAATCACGCATGAGTACACATCCCATGTGACCACATAACACTTAACAGAGGAATGTCTTAATCACACAATGCAAATCAGATTTCCTATCTCTAGAACCAATCATTATCATGTATCAGTCAACAATCACAAGTATTCACAACACATGCAATACACTTGAACACTGTTACACCTAGTGCCCCTTCGGCGAAACACCCCGGTGACGAAACCCCATAGGTTTCGTTCGCTATGTGGGAGACGAAACCCCATAGGTTTCGTTCGCTATGTGGGAGACGAAACCCCCTATGTTTCGTCGACTACCCTAGTGGCGAGTCTCCTATGTTTCGTCGAAGCCATCAATGACGAATCCCCTATGTTTCATCGACAACCTTGGTGACGAAACAACATAGAGTTTCGTCCAATCGCAGGGTAACTGCCAACATGTTTCAACAAAGTTTTCAGATCAAACGTTGATTTCTTTACAAGTTCCACAACCCTAACTACTGATCAATCAACAACTAATAATCCTGCAAATCTTAATATCGCAACACAACACCACTTATTACATAAGCCTTGATTATATGGTTCCAATCCAGTTAATAATATTTCGTTCACAAACAAATCTGCTTATCGGTTTCATGGTTATCAACGTATTAGATCATCAATCATCATATGAACAAAGACACATCCAAATCATCGAATTCTTAGCATAACAGTTTCACAATGTTTATGAAAACCCTAATCATACACATAAAGTCACCACATCCAGATTACATCAACCAATAGGGTTATACACTAACCGTGATGTCGAAAAGCTTATGTGAATCGGGATGGAAAAGAATGCTTCGTGGTTCCTTCTGCCGTCGCACACAGAGAGAGAGTTCTAGGGTTCTAAATGTTTTCACGTAACTGATCACAGGGTTTTATAACATGAAAGAAGTTGGGCCGGCGAAACATTCTTGGGCCGAAGCCCGTTCCCGACGAAACCCCACTGGACGAAACCCTAATGTTTCGTCGTCTGAAGAGTGGCGAAACTTCACAAGTTTCGTCAAGATGTATATGGCGAAACATACAATGTTTCGTCGAGATGGTCATGACGATAGAAGTGTTGTGTTTGTATCTTAAAACAATTTATAGATTTCCAACAATTAACCAAACAGTAAAATAGTGTATAAATCATCTAACGAGGTACACATATTACAACGTAACGGATTATTTGAACACACCTGCGAGACAAGTAACGTGTCGGGGAAAGACCTTGGAAAGTCGGGTTGTCACATCATCCCCAACTTGAAAGAAATTTCGTCCCGAAATTTGACAAGTAACCCAAAACAGCAAGGCGGTAACTCAGGATGACTGTGGGTTTTCCGCGGGTACCACATCATCCCCAACTTGAATGGGAATTTCGTCCCGAAATTCACTAGTTGTGGCAGACTTAGACTTGCCTAACTTGGACTTGTCGTCAGGAAACAAATGTGGGTACTTAAGCTTCATCTGGTCTTCACGCTCCAACGTGAACTCCGGTCCACGTCCTGAGTTTCAACGAACTCTCACAATTGGAATCCAACTATGCTTGCGAACCTTAACTTCTCGATCCATAAACTCAATTGGTTCTTCAACAAACTGCAACTTGTCGTCAATCTTCAACTCTTGGAATGGTACCACTAGTGTTTTGTCAGATAAACACTTCTTTTGTTACGACACATGGAAAACATCGTGGACGTTACCCAACTCAGCAGGTAACTCGAGCTTGTAGGCCACTTTACCAATACGCTCCAAAACTTTGAATAGCCCAACGTAACGAGGGTTGAGGTTTGCCGCGTTTCCCAAAACGCTCCACACCCTTCCAGGGTGAGACCTTCAACATAACACGATCACCAACTGTAAATTCCAAAGGTTTCCTACGCTTGTCAGCGTAGCTTTTCTGACGGTCGCGCGCTGCTGCCATACGATTCCTGATTTGTACAATATTTTCAGAAGTCTCAAGGACAAGTTCTGGGCCTGTGACCTGGCTGTCACCCACCTCAGCCTAACAGAGAGGTGAACGACATTTCCGGCCGTACAATGCTTCAAACGGAGCTGCCTGGATGCTGGTATGGTAACTGTTGTTGTAGGAGAACTCGATCAGCGGCAAATGTTTCTCCCAGCCCTTACCAAAATCGATTACACATGCTCGCAGCATGTCTTCAAGTGTCTGGATAGTTCGCTCACTTTGACCATCCGTCTGTGGGTGATAAGCAGTACTCATGTCGAGACGTGAGCCGAACGATTTATGCATCGACTGCCATAAATCCGAAATGAAATGCGGATCACGGTCAGAGATAATGGAGGTTGGCACCCCGTGCCTAGAAACCACCTCCTTCAGATAAATAACAGCTAGTTGAGAAAACTTATCTGTTTCCTTGATCGCAAGGAAGTGTGCAGATTTCGTGAGGCGGTCAACGATCACCCAAATGGTATCATTTTCGTTTTGTGTTCTCGGCAACCCAGTGAAAAAATCCATAGCAATATGTTCCCACTTCCACATGGGTATCTCTGGTTGTTGAAGCAGGCCCGAGGGTTTTTGATACTCCACCTTGACTTTCGCACAAGTCAAACACTTACTCACTTACGTCGCGATGTCAGCTTTCATCTTTGGCCACCAATACAAAACCTTAAGATCCTGATACATCTTATCTGAGCCCGGGTGAACAGAGTATCGAGACTTGTGCGCTTCGTCCATCACAAGTTCTCTAAGATTACCGAACAAGGGGATCCATATCCGTTCCATGCAGTAGAGAATACCATCCGATCTCTTTGTAAGTCGCTTTTCCATGCCCCGTAAGTGTTCAGCTTCATAGTTTTCTTCCCTCAATGCTTCTGTCTGAGCCGAACGGATCTGATCAGGAAGATTCGAGTGAACAGTGAGCTACAAGGCTCGCACACGCTTAGGTTTCGTCTCCTTCCTACTAAGGGCATCAGCTACAACGTTAGCTTTACCTGGGTGATATTTGATGGCACAATCGTAGTCGTTCAGTAGTTCTACCCAGCGACGCTGTCGCATATTCAATTCCTTCTGGTTGAAAATATGCTGAAGGCTCCTGTGATCGGTGTAGATGGTGCATTTGGTACCGTACAGGTAGTGCCTTCAGATTTTTAACGCGAATACCACGGCCCCTAACTCCAAGTCATGGGTCGTGTAATTCTTATCATGAACCTTCCGTTTTCGAGAAGCATATGCTATCAAATTGTTGCGTTGCATCAACACACAACCAAGACCCTGAATGGAAGCATCACAATAAACCACAAAATCCTCGGTGCCTTCAGGTAGAGACAAGATCGGTGCACTGCAGAGTTTCTGTTTCAAAAGTTGGAAAGCATGCTCCTGCTTTGTTCCCAAGAATATACAACACCTTTCTGCGTCAACGAAGTGAGAGGTTGGGCGATCTTCGAGAAATCCTTAATAAATCTCCGATAGTATCCAGCGAGACCAAGAAATTGTCGCACCTCCGAAGGATTCTTTGGTGCCGCACAATTTCTGATAGCATCAACCTTAGTAGGGTCCACGTGTATCCCCAATTCATTCACGATGTGACCAAGGAAGTGTACCTCTCGAATCCAGAAGTCACACTTGGAAAACTTCGCATAGAGTTGTTCCTTCCTCAGGAGCTCCAAAATAAGACGTAAGTGCCGCTCGTGATCTGCCTTGCTCTTTGAGTAGATCAGAATGTCGTCGATAAACACGATAACGAAGTCGTCGAGATACGACTTGCACACACGGTTCATAAGATCCATGAAGACTGTTGGTGTGTTTGTCAAACCGAACGGCATAACCAAGAACTCGTAATGTCCATAACGCGTTCAAAAAGCCGTTTTAGGTACATCCTCCTCTCGGACTCTCACCTGATGATAGCCCGACCTTAAATCAATCTTCGAGTAAAAACTTGACCCTTGCAACTGGCCAAATAAGTCGTCAATACGCGGTAACGGATAGCGGTTCTTGACTGTCACCTTGTTGAGTTCTCTATAATTTATACACATACGGAAAGACCCGTCCTTCTTCTTTACAAACAAAACCGGGGCTCCCCAAGGCGAAGAACTAGGTCGGATAAAACGTCTATCCAACAGTTCTTGAAGTTGAGTCGACAGCTCTTGCAGCTCTCCTGGTGCAAGACGATAAGGAGCACGAGCAATCGAAGCTGCTCCTGGCATAAGATCAATCTGAAATTCCACCTGCGATGTGGAGGTAAACTAGGTAACTCTTTAGGGAACACGTCAGGAAACTCGCGAACTACTGGAAGATCCTCGATCTTCCTTTCTTCAGGTTGTGAATCGGTGACAAGAGCTAGAATAGCAGGGTAGCCCTTTCGTAGACACTTCTGGGCTTTCATGACTGAGATGATGCCGACCATGGCACCACTACGATGGCCCTGAACCGACAAAGATTCCCCACTAGGAAGAGGGATACGTACGATTTTCTCTTCGCAGAGAATTTCCGCCTGATTCTTGGACAACCAATCCATGCCAACGACCACATCAAAACTTCCAAGAGTAACAGGGAGTAGGCCAATGTCAAACACTTGACCCATGAGATCATGTTTACAACCAAACAGAACATGAGAGTCTTCTATTGATTTACCATCCGTGTAACACCTCGTAAAATCACGTCCAATGATGTATTGACACGTGTAATAAACCCTAATAAAGTCAAACCTTGAATTTAAGGGACTAATTTTTTGAAAAATCGAAAAATATTGATTATGAAAGAACTGGAAGTATTAACATATCTAAAATAAGTTTTTAAATAATCTTTTTCGGTTTTATATTCACAAATCAGCCACTTGTTGATCAAGTGTAGCCGTTTGTGTAATTAATTGAAAGTTTGCATAATAAAGGGTTAAAAGCGTCAACATGTTAATTCTTACCTCTGAGAGACCTTTTAACAAACTGGGAGCTTCATGATATTTGATTTTACTCTCGGGAATGCCAACCATTGGCCGTCCAAGGCTTTTATGCCTATAAGTGAAGTTACGCGCAACTTTGCAAGTTAGAGGGACTAAAAGTGTCAATATGTTTAATTATACCTCTGAATGACCTTTTAGCTAACCCGAAGCATTATGATGCTTTATAATACTCTCATAAATACCTAATATGGATTAGATAAGGCTCCAATACTATTAAACGATGATATGCGCAAGTCTGCGCATTAGAGGGACTATTTGCGTCAAACTGCAAAAGTCTATCAATTCGTATAGTATCGAACCTTCCGGAATATGATCATAAGTTAAACATGCCCTAACTATCCTTTACATATCTTAGATATGGGCATAGAGGTGTTTGGTGCACAAAAATAAACTTATTTGATCAACAGGGACTAAAAGTGTCAAAAAGTGCACAAGTTTGCATTTTCGCGCATATCTTACGTTCTGAATATATCCGGAGATCCAAAAATTTATGTAAGCACTAAAATATTTTATTTTAGTGTTTGGCTTGATAAAATTCCATTCGTCGCGTAATTTGGTTCGTTTTTCGCGTCCGTCCGTGTTTCGTCGTAATTAGCCGAACAACGTGACCGTACGACCAAATGAACCGACATCCGGCATATTTTTGAGCATGTTTCATGTTCCCCATACTTAGGCATCATTGTAGAGCCTTAAAAATGGTTTAACGGGCCTTAGATGTGTCGGAAATGGCATTTGGAAGTGCAGGGCTAAATCTGTCAACAAGTGAAAGTTGTTGTTTGCTGATCAGGTCCTTACGGTCCGTATGTCTGGACCCTTACGGTCCGTAAGCCATGCCCAGATGCAGAAACAGCCGCAGACAGCCTGTTCTAGCTTGTTTCCAGCCTTTGCACATGGTATTTTCAATCCTAGGGGCTGCCCATTGTAATATAAAATAGTGGGTAAAGGTGTACGGTCCAGATTTGATCACGTTTATCGATGAACGATCTTAACGGTTCCGAAAAACCTATAAATACCCCACCTCTTTTCCTTCTTAACCCACACTTGATCTTGAATTCTCTAAGTTAGGGACTTTGCTCCTCATACCTGAGAAATTAGGATCAACCCTCCTTACTTGGACCCTTTTGTAAGTCCCCTTTCGTGCTTAGTTTAAATTTTTAGCGGTTATAGCCGAAAGGTCAAACGTTTCGATAAACGCTTTGACTTTTAAACAGCTAAGCCATGGTTCGCAACGAACATGGCTACGTGACCGTATGTCACACCCCAACCGATGGCGGAATCATCGGGGCGCGGCACTGAGCGTAACAGATTGTCCAGGAATTTCCATAACAACTATCATTACCATTCAATTTAAGTTAACATGTCCCATACCATGTCTCAAACAGCAAAACAAGTTATTACAGACAAAAACTAAACAAATATTCTGTTCCGACCACTCAGATTTAAACATAACTAATTTATTTGTTGGTTTCTAGGACTCCAGTTCCTAGCTTCGATTTCATCACAGCACAAAGAGCAAACATGCAACCTAAGCACCTGTCACATACGTTAAAATAATGTCAATACATAAAATGTAAAGGTGAGCATAGAAGTTTGATAATAGCATATAGTGTTCGAATTCGTTTACGCATAACCAGCACGTACACATAGTGAAATGAAGCACGTTAGTTATCGACATAGATCCATCGATACCAATGACTGCGGGTTGACTGCCCGAGGCAGTTCGCAATACATGATTACCACTGTAATCCATGCAAGTAAAAGATCCTTAACAATCCCCGTGTGAACGGGTGCTGAGTCCAAACTATAGTACTATCATTGCTAAGGCAGGTAGACAGCATTCCATGTGTAAACATAACAAACAAGCATTCATAAGCCACGTATAACATGCATTAGTGGTTAAGCGTTAAAATAGCTTGAGTAGTGTGATAGTTGTAGTTTGAATAGTTGTAACGTATGTAACACCCAAAAGTGCTAAAGCGAAAAGGGTTCGAGTATACTCACAGCGATATGGATTGAAGGGAGCGCTTTACAGGGAGTACGGTTAGCCTGAATAGATTCGATAACGTAACGATAAGTGACGCGTAAAACAGTACAAGTGAGAGTGGGTAGGATGACGGATCGTGCGGATCAGTTATCCGTGAATAGAAGTCATCCGTGCGCATGACCTATCCGTACGGATGGTGATACGTGCGGATGGTGTTCCATCCGGATAGGTTATCCGTGCGTACGACTGTCCGTGCGGGTGGTAATCCGTGCGGACTAGTTGTACGTGCGGACGACTTATCCGTACGGTTAGATTGCTTGTGTGGATAAATGTTCAAGTGGATTGTTTCTTCCTAAGATGTGTTTGTGTATGATGGCTTGTACTTTGGAGTTTTCGTTGTAGCATTTAGAAAACACCATAATGTTTCTATCTTTCAAGCCGGTCGCGCAGACGGCGGTCCGTGCGTAGGGTAATCCGTGCGGGCAGACTGTGCGCGCGGGCAGAGACAATCCGTCCGGATAGCCTGTCCGTGCGTACAGCTGGTCCGTGCGGATGAGGGTTGTTTGATTTTTCTATCTTAAGGCCTTAGTATCTCATGATCCGAAGAGTAATCCATTCAGAGGTCGTCCGTTCGGATTGCTCGTTCGTCGATACTCAAACCTTTGTTTGGAAAGTGGGTCCAGAGGGTAGTCCGTGCGGATGACAACCCGTGCGTATGACCCGTACGTGCGTATGGGCTGTACGTGCGTATGGTTCGTCCGTGCGGACAGCTTGTCCGTGCGGACAACTGGTCTGGTTGTCCCGTTCGTCTACACTTGGTTTCTGTTGTCGTTTATCGAGACGCTCTGACCACGTGGTAACCACTTGGAGTTGTGTTCTTACCCGCGTGACTAGGCTGGTCAGGAACCACCCTAACTCGGCTTGCCGGCGACTTAGAACGGTCGTCTCGGTTAACCCCGAAATCAGTTGTCTATGGGTAGAATTCCAGATCTGGAACTAGGGCACCACTATTGATGAGTAGAACACTAGGACTGATCGGATTCGTACCGGCTTTAAAAGTAGAAGAAGAAGAGAACTTAGGTTTATTTCTTTCAACTCTTTAACCTTAGAAAAGTTTAGATCTAGGTGGATTTATCGTAAAAACTTGTAGAAATCGCTTAGATCTGAGATATTCTTGGTGGAATGAAGCCAAGCATGAAGTTCTTATGAACTTCATGATGACGTCACCCGCGAATACCTCAAATCCGGATGATTTCATGGTTAGAATCGAGGATTCGAAGGATAGAAGTGTGTAGAATCGTGTAGTGATTAAAGATGTACAAGAATTAGTGCGAGATCTTACCTGGATCGAGAGAAATCTGAGGAAAGGTGAAGAATGCGTGTGGTTCGGACGTCACTTGCCAAAAGTGGAAAAAGTGGAGAGTGACCCGTGTATTTATAGGATGCCAAAAAGGGAAAGGGGGTGAGCCGTGTGCATGGCACGCACCCGGGCAGGTTATCCGCGCGGACTGGCCATCCGTGCGGACTGGCCATCCGTGCGGACTGGCCATCCGTGCGGATGCCACCTCCTTGGGTGATCTCAATGCGATGTTGATTCGACTCTGAGTTGCGAGCGGTTCGATAGGGTTTCCTAATTTAAATTACTTTCAGTCCCAACTACTTCTTACAGGGTTCGACTCGGAATTCGGGTTCAGGTTCGTTCATATTCGAGTTAGACTTCGAGTTCGATTGAGTCCGCTTGATTATCCCACTTGACATTACATAAGGTAAACATGCACAGGTAACACTTAAGGCACACACACACGTATAACCATAAATAAAAATACATAGTTCGAGTTACGATTTGGTGTCGATTTGATTTGCTTGCTTGATTAACTTTATCGCATTGTTACTTCCTATCTTTCACAGTCGTAGGTCTATTGAAATACGATTAGTAGGGTTTGATTATTGTAATGTACAACAATTACTCCACATAATCTAAATATCATACAAACAATTCTACGAGTCACGTTGCGCGAAATCGGTCGTTGACTTTGACCTTGACTTTGACTTTCACTTGTGAAAACACGGGGTGTTACAACCTCCCCTTGTTTAGGGAATTTCGACCCGAAATTTAGCTGAAGCTGTAACTAGTTCGTGAATCACATGTGAGAGTCCTTCGTTTGGATCATGGAAAATCGTCAAATTAACCAGGATTTCACGGTTAAAATTGGCTGATTTTGGATATGTTGAGCGAATATGCGTGATCTAAAAACCTATAAGTTTCAGATTTTTAATTCGAAGTCGTTTGTTAGAAATTCGAATTATTGTAGGTCCGGATTTATCTCCGATTCGATTGCGTAGCAACACGTTCAACGTGCGGAATCCGTGAACGTGTGTGACTAAACTCAATCGTAACGGTGTCAAATCGATCCTACAAGTGGTATCCGAGCAGGTGCTCGATTGTGAGATCAAACACGCTCAGATTTGAGCAATTTCTTCATCTTTGTAGGGTCGGTTCTGAACCGACTCGATTTGCGTAACCGACCGTGCAACGTGCGTAATCCGTGAACGATCGTGACCAGACACACAAACAGTAATATAAACTGTGATTCTATTGGTTAGGTTCCGGTTCGATCCGTTTCGATTGCGATCCGACTCGTACGACGTGCGGAATCCGTGCACAAGTGGGATCGAACAGACAAGAACGTACTAATGACGTGATTCTATTGATTGACATGAAATCGTACAAACACCTAAATCACGATGTCACTTTCTCTCTCTAGACTTAACACTTTTATTTATAGGCAAGGATTATAGGGATTTCTCCTTATTTACATATATGCCACCTTGCCCTTCTTAGCTGGACGTTACTTCTTCGTTAAACAGCTGTGGATACTTTGCCTTCATGTCGCTTTCGAGTTCCCAAGTGAACTCCGCTCCTTGTTTGCCTTCCCACCGGACTTTCACAATAGGAATGCGTGAGCGCCTGAGTTCTTTGGTTTGGCGATCCATGATTTCGACAGGTTTTTCCACGAAGTGTAATGTTTCGTTCACTCGTAAATCATCTAGAGGAACATGTACGGCGGGTTCGTAGATGGTCTTTCGGAGGTTTGACACGTGGAAGATCGGATGGACATTGTTAAGTTCTTCCGGTAATTCGAGTCTGTAGGCGACTTTTCCAATCCTTTCCAGAATCTTAAAAGGTCCCACATATCGAGGCGCAAGTTTCCCCTTTTTGCCGAATCGGACTATCCCCTTCCAAGGTGATACCTTTAGGAGTACGTAGTCACCAACGCCATACTCACGGTGCTTGCGCTTTTTATCGGCAAGAAGCTTCTGTCTATCTCGAGCCTTCGCGAGATTGTCCCGAATTTGGAAAATTTTGTCTGTCGTTTCTTGTAGCAGCTCCGGACCGGTTAGTTGCGAGTGACCGATCTCGTGCCACACAATAGGCGATCGACATCTTCTTCCATATAAGGCCTCGAAAGGTGCCATCTGGATGCTAGCCTGGTAGCTGTTGTTGTACGAGAATTCGACTAACGGAAGGTGTCTATCCCAACTACCACCGAAGTCTAGAACACACGAACGGAGCATGTCTTCAAGCGTACGAATCGTTCTTTCAGTCTGACCGTCGGTTTGTGGGTGGAACGCAATACTTAGATTAAGCGTTGTACCGAGTGCCATTTGAAACGTTCCCCACAATCGCGAAGTGAATCGGGCATCACGATCAGAGATGATGTCACGAGGCGTGCCATGTCGACAAATGATCTCGTCAGTGTAGATTCGGGCTAATCGTTCCACCTTGTAGTCTTCTCGTATCGGCAGAAAGTGGGCTGATTTAGTCAAACGGTCAATTACAACCCAAATGCTGTCGTGACCTGATGACGTGGTTGGAAGCTTGGTTACGAAATCCATAGCTATGCTCTCCCACTTCCACATGGGGATCGGAGGTTGTTCGAGCAAGCCAGAGGGTCGTTGATGTTCAGCTTTGACTCTAGCACAAGTTAGGCATCTTCCGACGTAGAGGGCGATATCCCGTTTCATGCCCGGCCACCAGTACCTATATCGAAGATCATTGTACATTTTGTCAGCACCAGGATGAATAGAGTATCGGGATTTGTGGGCTTCGTCCATGATGATCTGTCGTAGGTTAGTTCGCTTGGGAATCCAGATTTTGTCTAAGAAGTGGAATATCCCATTTGATTTGTTCACAAGCTGGGCTCCATCGTGGTAGATTCTTTCTTTCTTCAAGGTGCGTTCATTGAAACACGCATGCTGGGCATTGCGAATAAGAGCTTCGAGGTTGTGCTGGGCTTGAACATTACGAGTGCTAAGCAGATAACTCCGTCTGCTAAGTGCGTCGGCAACAACGTTTGCTTTGCCTGGGTGATAACGAATCTCGCAGTCGTAGTCGTTGAGAAGCTCTACCCATCGGCGTTGACGCATATTTAGTTCCCTCTGATTAAAGATGTGTTGTAGGCTCTTATGATCGGTGAAGATCGTACACTTGGTACCATACAGATAATGTCACCAAATCTTTAATGCAAAAACAACTGAGCCTAGCTCGAGATCGTGGGTTGTATAGTTCTTCTCGTGGATTTTGAGCTGACGGGATGCGTAAGCAATAACCTTGTCTCGTTGCATCAAGACACAACCAAGACCAAGGTTAGAAGCATCACAGTAGACAATGAAATTATCGTTTCCATCGGGTAGCGTGAGAACAGGAGCATTGCAAAGCATGTATTTGAGGGTTCGAAAGGCAGACTCTTGTTTGGTTCCCCAGAAAAAAAGCTGATCCTTATGAGTGAGAGAGGTAAGTGGTACAGCAATCTTCGAGAATCCGTTGATAAATCTTCGATAATAGCCCGCCAGCCCGAGAAAGGAGCGGACTTCAGTCGGGTTCTTGGGCGTAACCCAGCTCTTAACAGCTTCAATCTTCGCAGGATCGACGTGAATACCCTGACTATTTACGATGTGACCCAGAAACTGAACCTCCCCTAACCAAAATTCGCACTTGGAGAATTTGGCGTAGAGTTGATTCCCCTGGAGTAACTCGAGAACCAAACGTAGATGTTGCGCGTGTTCGGCTCTCGTTTTTGAATAGATCAAGACATCGTCGATGAACACGATGACGAAGCGGTCAAGATACGGTTTACACACTCGATTCATCAGATCCATGAAAACTGCTGGAGCGTTTGTTAGGCCAAAAGGCATGACAACAAATTCATAATGGCCGTAACGAGTGCGAAACGCTGTTTTGGGTATATCCTCCTCCTGTATACGCAGCTGATGATATCCAGAACGTAGGTCGATCTTCGAGAAGCACGTAGCGCCTTGTAGTTGATCAAACAAATCGTCGATTCGAGGCAGAGGATAGCGGTTCTTGATAGTCAACTTATTCAATTCCCGGTAGTCGATGCACATCCGGAACGTCCCATCCTTATTTTTGACGAAAAGAACTGGTGCGCCCCACGGAGAGGTGCTCGGGCGAATAAATCCTTTTTCAAGCAATTCCTGGAGTTGAGTTGAGAGTTCGCGCATCTCGGATGGCGCGAGTCGATAAGGAGCTCTGGCGATAGGGTTAGCTCCAGGAATAAGGTCAATGCGGAAATCAATATCACGCTTTGGAGGTAGTCCGGGAAGATCCTCTGGAAAGACTCGAGGGAATTCTCGAACCACTGGAACGTCCTTCACTTCCTTCTTCTCTTTCTTTTCCTTCTCCGCTGCTACGACATGAGCCAAGAAAGCCCTGTATTCCTTGCGGAGATACTTGCTAGCTTGGAGGCATGACATGAGTTTGAGACCCTTCGAAGTCGTATCTCCATAGACGCACAATGAATCCCCGTTGGCGAGCGAAAAACGAATCATTTTATCGAAGCACACAACTTCGGCATGGTTTTCGCGAAGAAAGTCCATGCCTATTATGACGTCAAAGCTTCCTAGTTGCATTGGAATGAGATCGATTGAGAAGATGTGATTGTTGAGTTCGAGAGTGCAATTACGACTAACAGAATTTACAGCGACGGTTCTTCCTGTAGCGACTTCGACTTCGAACGCAGAGGAGAGTCGAGAACGTTTACGACTAAGTAGTTTCTCAAATTTGAGTGACACAAAGCAATTATCGGCTCCAGTATCAAACAAACATGAAGCATAAATACCATTCACAAGGAACGTACCATTGACCACGTTGTTGTCGGCCTGGGCTTGACGCACGTTGAGATTGAAAGTTCTGGCACGTGCGGCCTGTTGCTGCTGTGGTTGTTGTTGCTGTGGTTGCTGCTGTGGCTGCTGGGGTTCTTGTTTCACCACCCTGTTTGGGCATATGTTGGCGAAATGGTTCGGGTCGCCACATGTGAAGCATGCTCTGGCTTTGACTGCGGGTGCCGGAGGCGCTTGTTGACCCTGTGGGGCAGCGAGTAGAGCTTGATTGGCAGGAGCTTGACGGATACGGCAGTTGGCAGTAAAATGGCCGTAGACGTTGCAATGAGCACAGAAACGGCATTGGATAGCAGTCGGGTGATGATAGGTGCAAGTAGGGCAGAGTGGGTGTGGTCCAGTATATGCACGCTTTGCAGGCGGTGCATTGGCCACAGGTGCCGCCACTTGACGCTGTTGGGCAGGTACAGTCTGAACTGGTGCAGCAGTGATCGCACAATTCTTGTTGGTGGTGTTGCTCTTCCTCTTGTTCTTTCTCTTGTTGCTTGTTGACGTGGGTTCAGCAGTTGGTGTAGCAGTAGTGGCTTGATGCAGATGCTTGGAGGTCTTATCCCACATCCCAGCTTTGACCCTTTTGTCATTGATTTCAGCGGCCAGCAGATAGGTTTCTTCGATCGTGGTAGTCTTAGCCGCTTGCACGAAATCAGCAACGCAGTCGGGCAAGGCTCGGATGTACTTCTTGATGGTGATCTCAGGAGTCTTGACTTGATCGGGACAGATAATGCTGAGCTGTTTGAAGCGAGCGGTAAGACCAGCATTGTCTCCATCCTTCTGATGTATGTGCCAGAATTCATCTTCAAGCTTTTGTCGTTCGTGAGGAGGGCAGAATTCCTCCAGCATGACTTCCTTGAGCTCATCCCACGACAACCCGTAAGCTGCATCATTCCCTCTCTTGTTCCTCTCGGCCGTCCACCAGTCCAAAGCACGGGACTGAAAGACGCCAGTAGCGTTCAGAGTTCGAAGGTCATCAGGGCAACCACTTTGTCGCAGGGTAACCTCGATGGAGTCAAACCAGTGGAATAGAGCAGTAGGACCTCCTTCGCCTGTGAATTCTTTCGGCCCACACGACTTGA
The DNA here is from genome assembly GCA_030545235.1 of Helianthus tuberosus. NCBI lineage: Eukaryota > Viridiplantae > Streptophyta > Magnoliopsida > Asterales > Asteraceae > Helianthus > Helianthus tuberosus. Next base: position 194,844,331 of record CM060418.1, read on the forward strand.
ACTGTTTGAAGCTGAAGGGTCTTGCGGTAGCTTTAGGACCCTCAGTCCTTGATTCCTCAGATGATTTGCTGGCGTTCTCGTAGGCATCACTTACAGCTTTGGCTACACTTTTCGCAATAATAGACGCAAGACGTTTGTCTCTCCTTTCTCGACGAGAAAGAAGTGTTTGGCGTGATCTGGACGACATTGTCTGCAATAGACATCGCCACGGAACTCAACACATGTATTCGAATCTCACCTCACACGTTTATCACTACTAAAGCTCAGTAACACGTACCAAGTAAACGTATTTATAGTCACAATTCACATAACTGCACAAATCATTCAACTTATGGAGCACATAGTCACATAGGGCACAGAATCACAGAAGCACATAATCACAATACTCCTAAACATGTAAGCACATCGGCAAGAACACACATATCTTAGTCACTAGAGGTTCCTATAAGCGTACAAAGCATTCTGACTACCTTCATTGTGGATTCGCTAGTGATGAGTTGTTTAGCAGAAGCAATAGTGTGGGGTTAAAACCAATAGTACTTCAAAACGTTAACAAATAACAGAAAACACGTAAAATCTTCATAAAGGTTGATAATTCAATAGTAGATTGTCTGCGGCTAATAGACTTTGACTAACCAAAGTAGCTCGACCATTCTCAAGGATCCTGCACAACGACCTCCAGGGCTATGCCTCTGCCTCGATTCTCGGGCATTGGCGCAATTTCCCTTTGGTTAGGTTGTGTCTTTAGATCGTTGGAGTCCGTCGAACTTTGGTGGAGTTTGTATAAAAGCGGGACGAGTCGTCAAGGTTAGGGATTCACCCCTGTCTTGCAACTTCCGTCCTCGTTCTTGATGAAAATTGAGGAGATTATTCATCAAAATAGGGATTTCACTCCTGATTTGGTATAATTTTCCTCGTTTGTAGCTAAAAACGCAAGCTGATTAGGCAACTTTAGTCGAGAGTTTGCGGCTTTCACACCTATTCTCGGCCTTGTTGCCTGTTCACAACTTGAAAACTTGAGCGTAATGATAGAAAAGAGTGAGTGATAATGGCGAGTTTACACATGCGCGTGAGTTGGTCTGTTGGTTCTTAACTATAGTCTAGGTCTCTAAGACTTCGACCCGGACTAGGTCGAGTCTTGCCTAATTCCCTATAGTTATGGCTCTGATACCAATCTGTCACACCCCAACCGATGGCGGAATCATCGGGGCGCGGCACTGAGCGAAACAGATTGTCCAGGAATTTCCATAACAACTATCATTACCATTCAATTTAAGTTAACATGTCCCATACCATGTCTCAAACAGTAAAACAAGTTATTACAGACAAAAACAAAACAAATATTCTGTTCCGACCACTCAGATTTAAACATAACTAATTTATTTGTTGGTTTCTAGGACTCCAGTTCCTAGCTTCGATTTCATCACAGCACAAAGAGCAAACATGCAACCTAAGCACCTGTCACATACGTTAAAATAATGTCAATACATAAAATGTAAAGGTGAGCATACAAGTTTGATAATAGCATATAGTGTTCGAATTCGTTTACGCATAACCAGCACGTACACATAGTGAAATGAAGCACGTTAGTTATCGACATAGATCCATCGATACCAATGACTGCGGGTTGACTGCCCGAGGCAGTTCGCAATACATGATTACCACTGTAATCCATGCAAGTAAAAGATCCTTAACAATCCCCGTGTGAACGGGTGCTGAGTCCAAACTATAGTACTATCATTGCTAAGGCAGGTAGACAGCATTCCATGTGTAAACATAACAAACAAGCATTCATAAGCCACGTATAACATGCATTAGTGGTTAAGCATTAAAATAGCTTGAGTAGTGTGATAGTTGTAGTTTGAATAGTTGTAACGTATGTAACACCCAAAAGTGCTAAAGCGAAAAGGGTTCGAGTATACTCACAGCGATATGGATTGAAGGGAGCGCTTTACAGCGAGTACGGTTAGCCTGAATAGATTCGATAACGTAACGATAAGTGACGCGTAAAACAGTACAAGTGAGAGTGGGTAGGATGACGGATCGTGCGGATCAGTTATCCGTGAATAGAAGTCATCCGTGCGCATGACCTATCCGTACGGATGGTGATACGTGCGGATGGTGATGCGTGCGGATGGTGTTCCATCCGGATAGGTTATCCGTGCGTACGACTGTCCGTGCGGGTGGTAATCCGTGCGGACTAGTTGTACGTGCGGACGACTTATCCGTACGGTTAGATTGCTTGTGTGGATAAATGTTCAAGTGGATTGTTTCTTCCTAAGATGTGTTTGTGTATGATGGCTTGTACTTTGGAGTTTTCGTTGTAGCATTTAGAAAACACCAAAATGTTTCTATCTTTCAAGCCGGTCGCGCGGACGGCGGTCCGTGCGTAGGGTAATCCGTGCGGGCAGACTGTGCGCGCGGGCAGAGACAATCCGTCCGGATAGCCTGTCCGTGCGTACAGCTGGTCCGTGCGGATGAGGGTTGTTTGATTTTTCTATCTTAAGGCCTTAGTATCTCATGATCCGAAGAGTAATCCATTCAGAGGTCGTCCGTTCGGATTGCTCGTTCGTCGATACTCAAACCTTTGTTTGGAAAGTGGGTCCAGAGGGTAGTCCGTGCGGATGACAACCCGTGCGTATGACCCGTACGTGCGTATGGGCTGTACGTGCGTATGGTTCGTCCGTGCGGACAACTGGTCTGGTTGTCCCGTTCGTCTACACTTGGTTTCTGTTGTCGTTTATCGAGACGCTCTGACCACGTGGTAACCACTTGGAGTTGTGTTCTTACCCGCGTGACTAGGCTGGTCAGGAACCACCCTAACTCGGCCTGCCGGCGACTTAGAACGGTCGTCCCGGTTAACCCCGAAATCAGTTGTCTATGGGTAGAATTCCAGATCTGGAACTAGGGCACCACTATTGATGAGTAGAACACTAGGACTGATCGGATTCGTACCGGCTTTAAAAGTAAAAGAAGAAGAGAACTTAGGTTTATTTCTTTCAACTCTTTAACCTTAGAAAAGTTTAGATCTAGGTGGATTTATCGTAAAAACTTGTAGAAATCGCTTAGATCTGAGATATTCTTGGTGGAATGAAGCCAAGCATGAAGTTCTTATGAACTTCATGATGACGTCACCCGCGAATACCTCAAATCCGGATGATTTCATGGTTAGAATCGAGGATTCGAAGGATAGAAGTGTGTAGAATCGTGTAGTGATTAAAGATGTACAAGAATTAGTGCGAGATCTTACCTGGATCGAGAGAAATCTGAGGAAAGGTGAAGAATGCGTGTGGTTCGGACGTCACTTGCCAAAAGTGGAAAAAGTGGAGAGTGACCCGTGTATTTATAGGATGCCAAAAAGGGAAAGGGGGTGAGCCGTGTGCATGGCACGCACCCGGGCAGGTTATCCGCACGGACTGGCCATCCGTGCGGACTGGCAATCCGTGCGGATTGGCCATCCGTGCGGATTGGCCATCCGTGCGGATGCCACCTCCTTGGGTGAGCTCAATGCGATGTTGATTCGGCTCTGAGTTGCGAGCGGTTCGATAGGGTTTCCTAATTTAAATTACTTTCAGTCCCAACTACTTCTTACAGGGTTCGACTCAGAATTCGGGTTCAGGTTCGTTCATATTCGAGTTAGACTTCGAGTTCGATTGAGTCCGCTTGATTATCCCACTTGACATTACATAAGGTAAACATGCACAGGTAACACTTAAGGCACACACACACGTATAACCATAAATAAAAATACATAGTTCGAGTTACGATTTGGTGTCGATTTGATTTGCTTGCTTGATTAACTTTATCGCATTGTTACTTCCTATCTTTCACAGTCGTAGGTCTATTGAAATACGATTAGTAGGGCTTGATTACTGTATTGTACAACAATTACTCCACATAATCTAAATATCATACAAACAATTCTACGAGTCACGTCGCGCGAAATCGGTCGTTGACTTTGACCTTGACTTTGACTTTCACTTGTGAAAACACGGGGTGTTACACCGTAATTAGGTAGGTGTTTAACCCTCAAAAGGGCACCTCCTAATTACCACGTTTACTTAGTTTAATTGTCGGGTCAAATAAAAGTCAAACGGGTTAGTTTTAAATAAAAATTCATAACTAATAATATAATAACTGTAGAATCAGTTTCCTCACTTTAATAACTTGGTAAATATTAGTTGAACATGCCTAAGCATGATTCAACCCGACAATTCTAAGTATAGGCTCGGTTTGGAACCGAAAGTCGCAAAAGTTGACTTTTGCTTTGACTTTCAGTTCTGACCCGAATTAGCTTAGTTTAATTATGCCTTAGGGTTCCTTTGTGACCATGTTATATGTTAGTATAACCTCCTGAAGTTATATTACTTGGTCCTTTAGAATTAGAGTTCATTACATGTTTCCATAATGCCTAAAATGTTGACCATAATGCCCTTTTGATATTAAAACAAGATTTTTGAAAATGTGGAAGGACTAAAACCTTTATTACTGATTTATAAACATGTCCATAAAATTTCACATCAGTTCGTGGTCAAAAATAGGAGTTATGCGCAATAGCGTAAATTGAAAGCTTCTTTATTAATTAAACGGCAATTTCGGCATAAAGCCTATTTAAACTCAAATTTTGTCATCAAACCTTTTACTTGCTGATATAATATAATATTTAGGGATTTTTGGAAATTTTTATAAAATTTTAATCTGATCATAACATAGATTTATCGCATAGACTCGGTAATTGACGATAATGCCCTTTTCACTAATAAAATGAGTTTTACACATCCTTTACATACCAAACCTTTTTTCTACTGATTTTATATGGTAAATAAATTATTTTAAAAAGTAAAGGTTGATCAAAATCTCAGATTTCATTAATCAACCCGAATATCGTCAAATACCGACTTTTATGCGATTTAGGCGCATAGTTAGGGCTGTTCATAAAGCTCGCGACTCGTAGCTCGGCTCGTAGCTCGCTCGAAAGACGCTCGAGAAAAACTAGCTAAAAAAACTCAATTTGAGATGACGTGAACCAAGCTGGCTCATTTTGTAACCAAGCCCAGCTCGAGCTAAGCTCGGCTCGGCCCATGGCTCGGCTCGTTGGCCCGTTCTTAGGCTCGTTTAACTCCGACGTAAAGCTCAAGCCAAGTTTAACCGCCAGAATTAATTTCGAGCTTGAGCTCGACCCCACCCTGGCTCGACTCAGCTCGACTCGTTTACAGCCCTACGCATAGTATGGTTTAAAACCATATTGGGCACCTAAAGCTTGATACCTACTGATGTTATGAATAAATTTTTATACTTTAACAGTAAATAAAATTTTTGAACTCAGATTTCCAAATTAACCCTTAAAGCATATGTGAAATGACCAAAATGCCCCTACGGTGCATAGTTTGGCCATAAATGATAAATTTCACATATGTGAGATATTTTACTGATATAACTTATTAAAATAAATATATTTACTAATCATTTTAGACCAAAACCTCAGATTATCATTTAACCTCTCTTATAACCTTTAAAATGACCAAAATACCCCTACGGGGAATAAATTGGTTTTAAATTCATTTTGGGCATAATAGAAGATAACTTACTGATATCACAACATATTTAAGGCATATTAACTTATGGAACATGTTTATAACTCTTATGGTTACCCGTTACACATGTTTCGCGTTAGGATCAGTTTATGTAACTAGTTTGCATAAATAACCGAAACGGGTCAAACCTTATCATTTTCACTTCAAAATCCAGAATGTGTTTAGTTTGCCCATATTATACAAGTCTCCAAACTTGTCGGGTCTAAATCACATTCTGAACCGGTCCGCGCTTAATCTTGCGTTTTGAACCGTAAACCCTTCCTTAAAACTAACCGGTCTAAGTTTCAACTTAAACAAGACCCGTTAGGAATCTAATAGGTTAATAAAACCTTTGTTCCAGATTAAGAGCCCCAATAGAAGTACTTGTGCTTGCTGATTTGATATACGGCTGGGATTGAATTTATATTTAGCTCAGGTAAATACTTTTAACTTATTTTCCCTTATACGGGCTTGGGATACAGTATTATAAAAATACCGCTTGGTCGGGTGTAGAAACCTTTTAATCAGAGATGATTAAATTGCATAATCCCGTTTTAATCTGTATTGATTGATAACAAATAACATTAGGGGTTAATGACCGTGTCCTGGATATCCTTGGCTCATTTAAAAAGTGAATGGCCATAACTTAAGCACAAGGTCTAGGCATAACACCTCCTGTTGCGTATGTAAAATATATACTCACTCGTAAGGATGTCTTCTTGTGAGTTATATTTATGGTGTGTCGATTAATCTTGACCGGCTTGTATTGTATAATCACCGGCCCTAAATGTTGGACAAACATGTAAATCGGATACAAGATATTTATTAATAAGATTGTCCCAAGTTATAAAATAATTTTTGTGCCTCGTGCATTCAAATCAATTTTCTAAAACATTTTCAAAATGAGTCAGTTAATTGTATTTACCAGTGTAAACTGACGTATTTTCCAAAAAGGTTAAGTGACAGGTACTGTACGTAATTGGCTGGGAGCTCAGGGCGTTAATAGGGAATCTTGCATGTTCTAGATGCCTGAAGTCAGTTGAACAATTTTCTTTTATTTGATCCGCCTGTGGATCTTTTACATACCGTTTGTAATACTTTGATATTCTCATTCGGATATAATTATCTTTTGCTTCCGCTGTGCTTTTAAATTTGTGTTGTTTGACTATGATGGTATCAACTACGTCACGATACTCCCCACCGGGCCCACCGGTAATACGTGGAAATATCGGGGTGTGACAATCCGCTAATTCTACCACATGCTTATTTAAAAGAGGTCTGGGAGTCAATCCTAACTTACGACTGAACTCCAACGACACATAACTCCAATCAGCACCAGAGTCGAATAAAATAGAAGCAATCAAATTGTTCACAAAAAACGTACCAGTCACAACATTGCCATCGTTACGAGCTTCCCCAGCTCCAATAGTGAACACTCGCCCATGTACGCCATTCCCACCATTGCCCCCATTGTTGTTGTTTCCGTTGTTGTTGTTCCCATTGTTGTTACCACCAGCATTCTGATTTAGCTGAGGGCAGTCTCGCCTGATGTGACCCTCGGCTCCACATTGAAAACATCCTTTACAATTTCCACGGTTTTGCTGAGGTTGTTGCCTATCCTGCTGCTGTGACTGTTGCTGTTGCGGGGTGTACTGCTGCTGATTCGGGAGTGAAACCCTACAATCCCTGGCCATATGCCCCACTTTGTTGCATCTGTGACATACTCGGGTACACGGCCCCCGATGGTGATAGTTTCAGTTATTACACTTCGGTAGTTTCCCCGCATAAGAACCCTGACCCGAACTGTTCCCCTGACTTTGATTGACGGAGGACTGACTGAAGCTGCGGTTGCTGCTGTTGTCTGGCGGGCCGCTTCTGTGACGGGTTCGAGCTCGTTGCCTTGTCTACATCGTTCCATTTCCGCTTGCTATCAGTAACGGGCGTAGTGGCTGTGGTTGCAGCAGCAGTAGTGGCAGAAACACGCGGTGGTAGCGAACCACACTCCACCACAATCGGTGATCTTGTGAGCCAAACGGACAATCTGAGGTAAGTTGTCGAGGTTTGCTGTAGTAACCAAACCCATCACCCGTGGAGCTAATCCCTTGATGAACAGTTCAATCCTCCGATGCGGAGGTCGGGACAAATTCAGGCACATGATAGCCAACTCATGAGACCGTTTCACGTATGCCTTAATCTCGAATCCCACCATCTTCAGATCATAATACTCGTTCTCCAGTTTCTGGATCTCATCACGAGGACAATACTCCTCCCTTATCAGCTCCTTAAAATAGTCCCAAGTAGTGGCATTTGCCACCTTGATGCCCAACAGTTGAACCTGGGCATTCCACCATGTCAGGGCACCATCCTCGAGTGTGCCCGTAGCATACTTCACTCTGTCCCCCAGCAGGACAGTTGCACATCGCAAACACCGACTCCGCCTTCTCAAACCATCGCAGGAGTCCTACAGCCCCTTCAGTCCCACTGAAGGTTTGTGGCTTACAATCCATGAACATTTTGAACGTACAAGCAGGTGGATTGTTTTGATTCAGCTGACCTAATGGACGAAAAGAAATACAATAGAAGGGTAAGAGTTGTGTACACGACACAAGAATAAAGAAGGTTTGGCACATATCGTACCAGCTTGATAGGCTGCCAAAGCCTCAGCGACACGCGTGTTGATTAGATTCGTCAGCTCAGCCTGGGTCATCGCAATGTGACCACGTCCGTGTCCTCGTCTACTTATGTTTCTATATAAGAAGGGAACAAGTTTAGGAATCGAGACAAGGTAGGAGTCAAACCTCACGTTGACATCTACAAACTAGAAAGTTTACACCAAACAATAGGGCAGAACCCTTTTCACACTCGTTAAGCCTCACTGGGACTCACATGCACCCCATGTTATTATTAAGTGTGCACCCATAATAATAAGGCAGTTTGCGTACTCATCTCAGTGCCTCTTAACTTGCGCTAAAAGTTTCCCCACATTCAAATAGCACAACGAAAGGCATCACAGAATTTATAGTCACTAAAGTCGATGGGTAGTGTCACACTATCAAGCCCTACTAGGATATGCAGCACAGGTAATCACACCAAGCTACCAGATATGTTGTTTCATGCAAGTCATGCGTGTGTAGCTACTAAGCAAGTAATGCATAAAGTAAACAGAAGACGAACCTTGCAATCTGGAGCTGAGTGTCATGGTCGCTTTCTGAACTGTTCGGTTATAGTCTGGTTTTACAAAAACGTTTTAAAACCTAGTTCACTATAACCAGTGGCTCTGATACCAAACTGTCACACCCCCAAAATACTACATGCGGAAACACCACAGGACGTGTGACGTACCAGGACCCAAGCCACCAATCACATTGAACCAATATCAAAACATTGCCAAGTTTATGTTTATTAAATTAAGTAATCATAATTGTCAAACAAGAGTATCAGATTCAGCGGAAGCAAATAACGTAATAATGTTTAATGTATTCGCAAAACCAAATGCAATAGTGTTTAAATAACATGCAAGTATTCCTTAGCGACACGACACGACCATAACCACTCCAGCCATCCAGATAGCAAGTTCCCTTTCCAAAGTACCTAACGACCTACGAGCATGTAACAAGTGTGTCAAACTACGCTGGTGAGTTCACAGTTTTTAAGAAAACGTTAGTTACCAAGTGTTTAATCCAGTTTGTTAACAAATCCGAAAGTAATGTTGATAATATCTCGATACTGAACAAGACGGCTCTTGATGTATGTTTTGCCCGTTCCCTAGTGCTCCTATCAAAGCACTGGGCATGACTGGGTCATTAGTTCACACCCGTCTTCTCCGGTACGGGGTGAGGGTGCCAAACCTAAGTAGCGCTACCAACTAATACCCCACTACCTCTCCGATAACAAAAGATGGGACTTAAGAATGATAGAGTGAGAATATTATCCAACATCCCAGTTTTACCCAAAAGACTTATCCCTCCCCGGGATACCCACTGACTGTCCCAACCACCGGGACGCATGCTCAAGAGTAGTGAACTCACATTGGTTTGCTCGGTATGTATTAATTACCCGTCCAGTTGGTCAACCCAAACCCTACCGTGGTTACCAAACGATATCAGTTTCGTAATCGTTCAAGTCTCATAGTTAACACAGTTTCATTTCATCAACAAGAGCATTGTATGACATATATCAACTATCCAATCACGCACAAGTACACATCCCATGTGACCACATAACACTTAACAGAGGAATGTCTTAATCACACAATGCAAATCAGATTTCCTATCTCTAGAACCAATCATTATCATGTATCAGTCAACAATCACAAGTATTCACAACACATGCAATACACTTGAACACTGTTACACCTAGTGCCCCTTCGGCGAAACACCCCGGTGACGAAACCCCAAAGGTTTCGTCGGCTATATGGGTGACGAAACCCCCCTATGTTTCGTCGACTACCCTAGTGGCGAGTCTCCTATGTTTCGTCAAAGCCATCAGTGACGAATCCCCTATGTTTCGTCGACAACCTTGGTGACGAAACAACATAGAGTTTCGTCCAATCGCAGGGTAACTGCCAACATGTTTCAACAAAGTTTTCAGATCAAACGTTGATTTCTTTACAAGTTCCACAACCCTAACTACTGATCAATCAACAACTAATAATCCTGCAAATCTTAATATCGCAACACAACACCACTGATTACATAAGCCTTGATTATATGGTTCCAATCCAGTTAATAATATTTCATTCACAAACAAATCTGCTTATCGGTTTCATGGTTATCAATGTATTAGATCATCATTCATCATATGAACAAAGACACATCCAAATCATCGAATTCTTAGCATAACAGTTTCACAATGTTTATGAAAACCCTAATCATACACATAAAGTCACCACATCCAGATTACATCAACCAATAGGGTTATACACTAACCGTGATGTCGAAAAGCTTATGTGAATCGGGATGGAAAAGAATGCTTCGTGGTTCCTTCTGCCATCGCACACAGAGAGAGAGTTCTAGGTTCTAAATGTTTTCACGTAACTGATCACAGGGTTTTATAACATGAAAGAAGTTGGGCCGGGCGCAACATCCTTGGGCCGAAGCCCGTTCCCGACGAAACCCCACTGGACGAAACCCCAATGTTTCGTCGTCTGAAGAGTGGCGAAACTTCCCAAGTTTCGTCGAGATGTATATGGCGAAACATACAATGTTTCGTCGAGATGGTCATGAGGATAGAAGTGTTGTGTTTGTATCTTAAAACAATTTATAGATTTCCAACAATTAACCAAACAGTAAAATAGTTTATAAATCATCTAACAAGGTACACATATTACAACGTAACGGATTATGAGAACATAACTGCGAGACAAGTAACGTGTCGGGGAAAGACCTTGGAAAGTCGGGTTGTCACATGGAAGAGTCATAAACAACAGTTAACCACAACTTCCACAATGATAGCAGAATACATTGATGTTTATAACACAACCTGTCATGGAATGTTGCTTAGGAATCTGATTACTGGACTCTAAATCGTTAATTCCATTTCTAGACCATTGAAGCTTTACTGTGATAACTCAGCTGCCGTTAGTTTCTCGAACAGTAACAGTTCGACTGGAGCTGGTTTATATCTCGATACAAAGTATTTGTTCGTACGTGAACGAGTTGAGGAAAATAATCTTTGTATTGAGTATATTAGTACTAAAGATATGCTTGCGGATCCGATGACTAAAGGTCTCCCACCTAAAGTTTTTGAAGAACATGTTTCGAATGTGAGATTTACTAAAGACTTTATTTAATAGCATATTGTACTAGCTTATGTTTTAATTAATAAAATTTCCTCAGTTTGATTTTGTATGTCTCTAACATATGTTCTGCCGGTATAATATACATATAGACAAATATAAATACAAATCAAACGCTAAAGAGCTTATGCGTATTTTGATCATAACTGTTAAGTTTTAAATTGAGACTGTAGTATGACTAATGGGGGTCCTGAGTCGAATGATGATTCAACGGTTGTATTTCTCTGCTATGGTTCTTGGTTTAAAGCTAAAATGAGTGTTAACTCCTGATCAGGCTTATCTAATACTCAAAATAAATGATTACTCGACTAAGTGGGAGAATGTAAGATCAAATATATTATTATTGTAATATTTAATCTTGTAGCCATTATAATCATTTATATTATATAGATCAAAATATATTACAACTTATTACATAATTAGTTGGTAATTGGTGATAGACCATATTACCCTTATTAACTAATTATGTTTCCTATTAGGTGTTATATATAAGGAGATAACTAGAGAAATTAAAGGTTAGACAATTAATATAACATCATCATCAACAAAATCGTCCCTACTATCTCTCTCTCCATATTCAAACTCAAACCCTAAAGTTTGATCATCACCATCATAATCATACACCCTAATGAGAAACCAGATCAAGCTGACAATCATGTCAAACTCAATGGCTGCTTCTCTGACTGGATTCTCTGCTGTCCTGTCTGCGATAACAGATAATTCATTTATATTTTCAATCGTGTTTAAACAAAACTGATCAACAAGTTTCACTGCTAAAATAAGACCTTTATAGCTTAACAAGAAGTCAATAATCAAATATACTTTGATTTTCCTAATTGCATTAAACTTCTTTGAGATTTCTAAGTACAGACAATCGTTGTTTTCTCTAATGAAAATTGAACATAATTAGAAAATAAGAACACACTAGATTTGAATGTGATTACAATAGTAAATGATTTTGATACATCAAAACTACAAAAGATTAAAGCGTATGAATGTAAGAATTGAAATCGACCACAACTAATCAAAGTCGAAAAAATATGTAAAGCATAGTGACGTAGAGGAAAACATGTTATAAATCATAGGAACACAAATTGAATGGAAATAAAAGCACTATAGTCTTTTCAGTGTCGAAAACTAACATTGTGTACTTTAGGGAAAGTGTAGCGAATTTCAAACCATTACAACACAAGTATCTCAAAAAATGGGGACTCTGGTTGATTTAACCAAATTGCACTTTACTCTACATATAATAATGATATTAAAATATAAATTCTTATGTCCTTGTGATTGTCATGTTTATAAAAAATAAAAAAAATATGTATAACATCACATCACTGTGACTCTGTTGAAGCCAGAATGCATGTGATTGGATGTAACTTAACGATAGCGCCAAAGAACAAATGTGGATCCAAAATCTGAATCATCCGTAGATAAATATTTTATGGCATCCTTTGTAATAGATAGTACCATACTAGTCACGGGTCACAAACGAAAAAACGGGTCAATCTACTTGTACACAATAAATTTAAAACCGTGTAATACACTGACAAAGTTTAGGTAACCCACCGAAAAAGAAAAACAAACACCTTTCAACATCACTGGCCCCATTTAAGATAAAAATAAGGTCACCCGTAGTTGTGCCCAAGGGGGCGTTTTTTGCACCGGAAAACGCCCAAACACGCCGCCCCACCACCCCCTGGGGGTGTTTGGCTGGAATTGTTGTTTTGGCGTTGTTTAAATCACGCTATGGAGGCATTGTTTTGGCCAATCACAATTATCTTCTTTAGGTTTGACCAATACCTTTTTTTGGTAAGTTTTTTTTTTTAATTTTATTTAATTGTTTAAACCCTTTTAACATAATGCCCACATCCCCGCTACACTACTTTAGAAAAACACCAATAATGTCCCTTGCTGACCGTACTTTAAAATAGTGCGGTCATGCGTTCCAATGTGAAAGGGTCCAGTTAAAGTAGTTATCAATTTAGAATGAAAGTGAACCAGTTCAAGTTCGAATAATCAGATTATTCAGATCTTTATTTTTCACAAAGAATGGACTGTTATCAGGTAGCGAGCTAGCCAATGACTTCTGGATCAACTGGTTTGGGAGGAGGCACCTCATGACCTTCCAATGTGGAGGTCATGCGTTCGAGTCTCACTTGGTGCAATTTGTTCCAGGGAGCTAGGGGTTTTACCACAATGAGACTTATGGTGATAGGTTTCCCCTGGAATGGTGGATAGGTCGGGTCATCAAAGTTGTCTGAGTTCGCAGAGCCTGGGTGACCTTTCGTTAATAGATTTACCTGGATGGTGAGGCTTGTGTAGCATTCATTGACCGTTTCTTGATAAAGCTGGTCATAAGTTTTGAATCACTCGTTAGGAAAAAAGTAGACATGTGATTTGAAATTTAAAGTCCAATCACATTGTAGAAAATGAATTATTTTGTTTATTTTTCTGAAATAGAAAAAATGTCTACCTCAAATAAAATATTTTCGAAAGAGCATTAAAAAAAGAATTAAATAGATAAGGGACCTAACAAAAAAAAAATTTGAATAAATAAGACATTAAAAGCCAAACTGAAAAATGGGGAAACCCACTGCCCTCAGGTACGGGGAAACCCACCACCCTCGGGTTAAATAACTATTATGTATCTGTCGGGTAATTATCTTTTTTTTTTAAGGTGTGAATTATTCGCGAATGTGGGGAGGTCTAGTATACGTTGTTTTAATCGGGTCCGCGCTAGAGAGCCCCCTCGCACACTAGATCCCCAATTTAAACCCCTCAATGAGAAACCCCTATCACCAATACTCGAACTTGAGACCTTGAGGGGAAAACTCACCCGGAACCACCATAAGTGGAACTTAAATACCCGTGGCCACCACTAGAGCACTAGTGATGGTTGGGTAATTATCTTTGGGTATCGAATATATTAGTTAGTTTGTAAGGGCGTCCGGTGTGGTCGGCAAAGTTGAGCGGCAAAGGGTGTTTGCCGTGCAGGAACACGGAACACCACCGCCGACCCCCTCCCTTTGCCGCGCCGTAAACTTTTGATGAATCGGTGAGGGGTTGCCGAAGCGGTGAAGGGAGGGAAGGAGAGAGAGGGGGTGTGTGTGGTGGGGTCCATGTCATCTCAACCAATCACACCTCTTTCCTTTTTTTTTAAATAGTTTACCAATTTATGAAGTGTCTAACCATTGCCAACACTTTTGAGTATAGTTTAAACACTTTTCATTGAATGACATGACACACTCTCATTGGTTGATTTTAAAGTTTACCATTTTCAAATGTCTAACCACTCCTTCACCTTATAAAGTCAAAGGTCGTTGTTGTGAAGCATTATGATGGCCTAGCTTTTATTTATTTGTTAAGGTCTTTAAATAATTATCTATCTTTTGTGTGAATATTGTTGGTGGTTTTCATATTGGATTTTAATATAAACAATCAGTAGTTTGTTATAAAAAAAATTGGGATCCATTTTCCGCATTTAACATATGATATCGAGTCAGATATGAAATCAGGGTGTTACAACAATAAAATCATATTTTGAGCCTATTCTATTAATCTGGTGATTCGTTTTCAACAATCTTTTTACAAGAAAATGATTATATCAGGGGGCTGAAACTAGAAACGTAATTGCTGCAAAACAAAGCCTAAGCATCAGAACTTTGATCAGCAACCAAATGTACGGATAGCTTAATCACAGTCATAGAATCTGGTTGCCTAAAACCACCCGATCTTAACAAGTCATTTTCACAAGCAATCAATATCATGTCGCCATCTTCATCCTTATATTTCAGTCTAAAGCTTCCAATCCTGAGCTGAAACCGTGTTGCAACCAACTCCTCCAGCTTTACCAATCCATCTAAAAGGCGATATGTAAACTTTATAGTATCTTCTCTATATGTTGCCTTAATCATTACATCTCCATCTGTCTCGAAAAAACTTCCACTGATGGATGTTTCGGGCTGTACAAATTCATCAAGCGGATTTGCTTGTTCTTTCTGGTGGGGTACATGTGTGGAACCGTTCTTACCATTTTCGATAAGAATATTAGGATCACCAAATGGTTCATTGGAAGCACCAAAAACTGAGGTAGGCACTCCTTCAGGTGTAAAGACGCCTACTGTTTGATCCGACTTGATAAAGGTATCAGCATCACTCTTATCAGGACCGTTCTTGTATGGCCACCTTGGTATACCAAGATTCCTACAAATGCGCTTCAAAGTAGATCTGCTAACTACATAGACACGATGTCGGAACAAGGTGAAGATTAAAATATTAAAAGGAAATTAATCAAATATTGACATCATCTACAAGCTAGGAACTCACCTTTAAGGATAGATGCAGCTTCGTCCATTGTCTTCCCAAAATGTTTCCTTATTTCGTCATAACTAATCATCCTATCCGATCTCTTCCTTTTTCTACTTGTTTTTCCTGGATCAATATTAAAATCTTCAATCTTGCTCTCCAAATAAGGAACAACACTCTGGCTTGTTCCTGCTGCAGCAGAGTTAGATAGCTCATTTTCGATATTTTCTGATTCAGGTGGCGGTGCCTCCCCTTTTTCAGTCAATAAGTTTACAGGAGAAGGTGGAGACGCGAAGTCCCACTTAAAGGGGACTCCTCCAATAACTTGGGGAGGTGATATAATATCTAATTGCATCAGAGAAGAGCTTTTGATCTGCTGCTCAACTGTTTCCAACAACCTTCTCAGGCCTGTTTCGTTTGCGATATATTCTGGTAAAAAGAACTCTATAACATGTTCAGCATCTGATTCAAGACTCTTGAGATAGATAGCTAAACAACTAGTTAACTCACTCTTGCGTGCAATGTGAACCAAAGGGTAATCGTCTTCATCGAGTTCTGTTACATCTTCACAGAAGCATGTACCACAGGATGACAATGATCTCCCAACAACTCCTTTAGATTTGTCTAGGTGTCTCTCTCTGCAGGCTTCATGGAATTCCCACAAGTTAACGTCTCGAACGTAGAATGGTAGATCAACTGTTGACATGCAGACTTTCCCTATACAGCGTCTGTTGAAGCTGCTACAACTCTGCTCTAGATTTTCTGATTTAGCCACATAACTACTGTATCCAGAAGGAGCCCATGTCTGAGCTAGAGGTAAATTATGTGTATCACAAACCGTTATTAAAGCCTCGTAGATTTCATCCCGTTCACGTTGCCTTCTTTCATCTGCAATCTGTCTGAACTATTAAGGATAGACCCACAAGAAAGACGTATTCATATACACATGCTTACATAGATCTATACCCTTACCCACCCATATACATGTACATACATACTAGAGGTGGTAAGATGTGCACATTAGGTAGCAAGTATAACCGGGTTTGGGTTGAGACGGGTCAACTTTAGTAGGGTTGAAATATGGTATGTAGGTTTGGTTGACCGATAAAACACTTTTATGTACCTTTTTTTGGAAAATAAGAACAATTATCAATAATAAGCATGTTAAGTATGATTAAGTACGATCACAAAACAGTATCATTTTAGGGATAATCTAAATTTTCAAATAATATGATATTGAATGTTGTATACATTAAAAACCATTTTATCTAATCCCCTTTTAGCTAACCTTGGGTGACTTTCAACCCATTTTATCTATTGCCCTTTTTAGCTAATCTTTTTTATCTGACCCATTTGAGACTAAAAAAAATATTCAGGTTACATGGAACAAAACTCACACTAACGCTTGGATCCTCAAACACCTTTGGAGACTTCAGATTCTGTGTCTGCCAAGTTAAAAATGAAGATTAACAAGTGAATAAATCAATAGTATGAATAACATTAAAAAGCCCACTTGTACATCCACATCACAATTACTGCAGAGAACAAGTATGCAACAAATATCACAAAAACATGGTAGTAAGAATACAAACCTTCAGTGCTCTCGAGACTTCTTCAACCTCAAACGCAAAATCAACATATCTCGATGATGTTATGATTTCAAGTACGCCTACACAACTATCACTGCTAGATTCAAATACAGGCAAATTAATATATCCATGGATATTGTAGCTTGTATGTACATCCAAACTCCACTCTGGCAACTTCTGGATATACACACGACCTGGTGAACCTAATTTTTCTCTGTGTTCCAAATCCGGAACAATTGGACACAGTTCAGAGTTTTTTCTATATGAGTACAGCTCTTCATCAGCCAATCCAAGACCAAAAGGTTGGTCCCAAGTCGTTAGCAACCACCGCTTCCGGACAGGAACAGGGGACCAAAACTGAACTAACACGTGCTGTTCACGGAATTTTAAATCCTTGAGAACAGATGCGATTTTTTCCTTAATCATGTGTGCGTCAAAGATATTTTGATCGACCATCAGATTGGAAAAGCCTACAGATTGTAATGAGGTTATTATGATTGATAAAAGTTTGAAAATTGATTACAATAGCATGCAATTAATCCGTATTACATTTAATATCCAAATATTATGCCAATAATGAAATGGCGACCGGGTTAAACCTGTTTAGAAGCTACATTGCTGAGCAGATGTACTGCAAACTGGATTTTGTCAATTGGATCATTATAATTAGTTTTCCTGATTTAATTCCCAAAATAATTAGATAAATAATAAGCTGCTTCAAGAAAACGGAGTTGTGCATATAACTATAGAAACAACTATCTAAAGCTAAACTTAATCAAGTAACCATCCAATTACCCGACTTTAAAGACACAATAACTACCTCAAGAATGCACATCCAGACACTCCTTGGTGCTTCAGTTTGGTTTTTAAACTAAAGGGAAATTGGCCTATAATAATCCCTCCTATACGTCATTGGCTATTGGCAGTCCCACCTTTGAATATTCCCCCTGCCGGTCCAACCTTTTACCTATTTTTCCTCAACTGGTCCCCGTTAAAAAAAGTTAATGGAGTTAAGTTTTTTTTTCCAAATTACAAACAGATGTTTTAGGGCTTTCGTTTAGAACGACGATATGAGTCGATTGATGTAAAACTCACCTCGAAACGGTGCTCCAAACGACAAAAATGGTGCTTCAATTCGTGTGTTTAAACTTCCAATTAACAAAAATCAAGTCGTTTGGAGCACTGTTTCGAGGTATGTTTTACGTCAATCGACTCGTATCGTCGTTCTGAACAAAAGCCCTAAAACATCTGTTTGTAATTAAGAAAGAAACTTAACTCCGTTAAGTTTTTTTAACGGGGGACCGGTGGAGGAAAAATAGGTGAAAGGTTGTTGGACCGGCAGGGGAAATATTCATTGGTGGAACTGCCAACAATGGCAATGACGTCTAATAGAGATTATCACAGCCAATTTCCCTAAACTAAATTAAATTGTTTAATATTAACAGGTGTCAAATGTTATGCATCCAAATCATGCCTAGCTTTCTTCCCGCAGAATAAAATTTGAATTACAGATTTGCCCTTTGTGCAAGATAACCATTTATTCATACAGTTGACTTTACCAAACAAGAAGTTATCAGAACAGGGAAAGGTGGAAGAAAATTATGTGGTTGCATGTGTAAACACACAAAAATGATCAACTAACTAAATTATATCAACAAAATTATAGAAAAGACTTACTAGGGGGCAGAGGGGATTCTGGTCCATCCACTTCTTTATCCTCAAAAACCCAAAGAGATGTCAAATATCTTCGATCATCTGGTGTTGCAGTTGCAGCAGCAGACAGAGGCTCATGAGCGCAAAGGTATCTTGATTTCAAAGTATCCCAAACACCTGACTGATTACTACCTCCCACCAACTCGCAAGAAACTTCTCTGTTCATTTTGCTTTTGCTCTGGAAATCTCCGGTTTTGGGCGTTTTATTCAACACAAGTTAGTGAACCGGTTCAAAAAGAGATGAACCCTGGTCCGAAACTAGAAACTTTTAAAACCATTGTGAGTGAAACAAATACCCCACCCTTGGGCATGAAACTACACGTGGCTCCTGGTCAGCAAAGGGGGCTTGGATTTAAAAATAGATGTAGTAGTGAGTGAAATAAATACTATCGACCTGGCGTTTTATTTGGAACGCCCCAACTATTTTTTTCAAGAAAAACGCCCATGGAGGCGGTCAAACGGTGTGGGTGGGCGTTTCTTTTGGAGAAAAACGCCAAAAAAACCCGCTACGAGTGGTGTAAATGATTTTGTTTTTCTTTCGGTTGACTTGTCATGGTAGGTGGCAATTAGCTTTTTTTTTTTCGAACAATAAGTTTTTAAACCTAATAATTGATAATTGATGGACCCACGTCATTTTTGTGGGTAGGGGGCAATTGACTAGATGTAAACTTATAATTTTCTTTTGAGTAAATTTCCGTTTTGCTTCCTGTGGTTTGGTCACTTTAACGGTTTTGCTCCAAACCTTTAAAAATAGTCATTTTCCTCCAATAGTTTGCTATGGTTTTTCCATTTTATTCCCCGTCTCTAACTCTATCCAAATTGTCTGTTTTTCCATTTTGCTCCCCACAGGGAGCAAAATGGAAAAACCATAGCAAACTATTGGAGGAAAATGACTATTTTTAAAGGTTTGAGGCAAAACCGTTAAAGTGACCAAATCACAGGGAGCAAAACGGAAGTTTACTCTTTTCTTTTCATTCGTTGTTTCAAATATCACTATGATGTGGAAGAGTGTTTTTTATTTCAGATTTATGAGAACTTTAGAGTTAATTACATGACAGGTTCCAATATTTTGGTAAAAATAATATGTTTTGGTTCTAATTTTAAATAGTAACTAATTTAAGCTATGTAGTTGTTAATTTCTTATGTTCCAGTTCTAACATTAACTCCAATTTATGTAAAACTAGTGGGATTCCTTTGCTTCGCAACGAGAGTTTGGTCGGTAACAATTCAGTTCGTTATGGTACAAACATTTTCTATAATCAATATGCAACAAAGATATCGACACATGTTTATATCGGAAGTATGTAAAACGTATATTGGTACCACTATCGCAGTAGTTTGAATGATATAGATTTGGTTTGTTACGGTAAATAACAAAAAAATATCATCGGGTTGGAACTTGATCGATTCGATGACTAGATATAACAAATGAAAGTGAAAATCCAAATAATATATCCAAACGTAAAAAAAATTAAGCACCTACTAATTATATAACTTGAAGAAAATATATTGTTTAATTTAAAAAAGGTTAAAAAAGAAATAAACAAAAAGAAGAAAAAAGAAAAAAAAATGAACCATTGATTAGATAAATAAGATAATGATTATGTGTTTAACTATCGAGTATTTTAGACATATGTTTAATCATAAAATAAAGGAAAGGTTAAAGTGAAGTAGTTTGAAAAGTATAGTGGTCAAATTAAGAAACCAAAAACAATACTATTCCAGAGGATGTTATGAATTAATACTACACATATACAAACCATAAAGGCCATTTGTGTAATACTAAAAAAAAAAAAAAAAAAAAAAGAAAGAAAACCACAACCACAACCCCAAGTCCCAACCCACACACCAAGTTGCCTTGAAATTCAGATCGTTATAGACCGATTCGAGATGGTCAATTTCCTGATAGATACCGTAGAGTGGGTTAGACTCCAAAAAAATTATAGAGACAAGCAGACAATAAAACTTTGCTAAATTTTCTTCTTACCTTTCATTAATTCAAGATTGCTTAATACAAAATGGGAACGTAACCGAGTAGAACATGGGTGCTGTTGTGTTATCAAGTATTAGGAACATCAAACCTATACGCCGAAACGATGAGAGAGAGAGAGAGAGAGCGAAAGAGAGAGAGAGAGAGCGAAAGAGAGAGAGAGAGAGAGAGAGAGAGAGAGTGAAAATGAGAGAGAGAGAGGAACAAGGTAACGATGACAATGAGGAGAGCTGGGAGCTTCCCCGGCGACGTAGGAGACCGCAACCGAATGTGCAACCTAACCAGTACGTCGAGAATGAAAGAACAACCTCCTTCTTCGTCACCAACCTCCCTAGTTGGTGCTCACTGGAAGATCTTTGGAGAACATTCAAACCCTTTGGTAATATGGTGGATGCATTCCTCACGAAAAGAAAAGATAAGCTGGGCCGTTATTTTGCCTTTGTTAGGTTTGAAGACATCTTGGATGGAACTGATATGGCAAAACAGCTTAGCCAGGTTATATTGGGAAGAAACCGTACAGTTGTCAATGTCGCAAAATTTGGTAAGAATGACAGAAAACCTATTCACACGCGTGCTCCACCCTAAACTTTTAACCATCCTCCCCATCGCCCACCTCCCTTCCACACCTCCTGGCCCCCTGCTAAAACCTGGGCTCCTAACCAAGGGCCGTCGTTCAGAGCTGTCACCACTGGTATCCCCGACCCTTTCACACCCACCCTGTCGGTTCACCTTCCCACCCACCCCCCCCCCCCCCCGGCACCCTTCTCCTGGAAAAAAACATCTCTCTTTGGTAAGGCATTGGACCTAAACAGGTTAGCTTGTATGGAACAATTCCTCTCCTTGGCTGATTCAGATAGAGTTCCACTTTGTTACGTTGGAGGACTAAACGTTTTTCTGACATTCCAAAGCTCACAGCAAGTTAGAGAGTTTCTCTCTTCCAAGGCCGACCTTTGGAAACAGTGGTTCTCGTCACTTGAAATCTGGAACGGACAAGATGTTAAGTTCGAAAGAATCGCCTGGTTAAAAATTATGGGTGTCCCTCTGCAATTCTGGGGCAAAGTGGTGATGAACTCTATTGGTGAAAAGTTTGGTACAGTTGTCCATGAATCTCAAGCAACTATACATGACGGGAATTTCTCTTTCGAGAACGTGGCCATTCTTGTCCAACATGGAAACATAATTGAGGGTGAAATCCAGGTTACATGTCTCAACCAAACATTCCCAGTTTGGGTACAAGAAGTGGATCATATGTGGGTACCGGAATTTTGCTCTTCGAAAGATTATGCATCCAATCTATATGACCAGGTAAGGAACCCGAACCCTGGGATCAATAAGTTAAAATCTAAGGAAGGTCCGGACACTACCATGACGGACCAGGAAGCTGAAGAAGGGGAAATTACTTTGGAATCTCCGATCAAAATTATATCGCCGGAGAAAGTAACCTCGCCGGAGGTAGCTGAACAGGCCGGAAACATGGATCAAATGAAAAACCGATCATTGGAAAACGAAACGTCCGACTCTTCGGTTCCAGTGGAAGTTAACGTGGGTTGCATGAACGCCAATACCGAGGGCTGCATGAACACTTCCTCCAAGGATAACCTCTCTTGTAATGATAATATTTTTAATGTTGGTGGGACCATATTGGATACATCAATATTCACTGCAGGTGTCTCCCTTCCTAGAGTTAATGGGCTCCCAAGTCGTAAGAGGCCCAGACTTTCCTCCCCTTCCATTGTGGACCCTTGCGTTGATCCCTCCTCCTTTTTTGAGCCCAACACCCTTTCCCCAGCCCAGTTTCCCTCTTCTCCTCTGGTTCCCCTGCTCCATAACCCATCTGCTTCATCTTGTCCTCCCCTGCGTTCGTTGAGATCCGGGCGTCCCTCCCATTCCTTCCGTTCACCTTCCTCCCCCCTTCCTCCCTCCTTGGTTCCTGCTCCTGCCCATATCCCTCTCCCTTCCCCTCTGACCGATGCTCCCAATCCCCTTTTTCATTTCACCTCCGGCTCTTCCCCCCTGTACCCGGCTCAATCCCTTCTTCTCAATCCGAGGCTCAAGAAACATCCAACCTTGGTGAAGCGATTGGTATATCGACATCTGGCTTCGAAATTCAACTTGAAAATTCCATCAGGGATGAAGGTGATTACCACGATCCCCAATGATTTATCTATCATACAATGTACGTGGGATCAGAGAGGACCCCAAAATGCTCTCCATAGGCGATACTCTACGGGAATACAAAGCCAATTTCGTGGCAACTCAAGAAACAATGAGATGCGACGGCTCGAAAATTCAAGTACACAAAATCTGGGGAAAACGACCCATGGCGTTTGATTGGGTGAATGCGAAAGGTACCTCAGGAGGTCTCATTAGCATCTGGGATCCAGGTTTTTTCAATTGTACTCATTCTTTTAAAAACTGTCATGCTTTAATTTTATCCGGTTTGGTCCCTCAACATGGAATTTCGATTCATATTGCAAATGTGTATGCCCCTCAAGGCCTTGCTGCTAAAAAAGAACTTTGGGAATTGATTACGGAACAGATTGAGAGTCATCCTGGTTTTTGGGTACTACTAGGAGATTTCAATGTTGTGCGTCATCAGGATGAACGCCTAAACTCGAACTTCAATTCAGCTTGTGCTCTGGCTTTTAATGAATTCATCGAAGACAATGGTTTACTTGAATACTCGATGGGGGGTCGCAAGTTCACACGCATTTCAGGTGAAAAATTTAGTAAAATCGATCGAGTATTGGTATCGCAAAGTTTTTGGGATAAATGGCCTAACGCAACCCTCATAGCTCACCCAAGGAAAGATTCGGATCATAGCCCAATCACCCTATCCACAGAAGAGATTACCTTTGGTCCCACACCTTTCCATTTTTTCAACTCATGGTTAAAGGCTCCCGGCTTCCATGACTTGATTCTAAACGCTTTGGAGGACCAACAGTTCTCTGGTAAAAGCGATGAGATATTGGTAAGCAAATTGAAACTCATCAAGGAAACAATCAAAAAATGGCTGACTTCGGAAAAAGAAAAGAAAAAGCAAAAACACCTAGAATGTGAAAAAAGGCTCTTTCTATTCGATGAAATCGCGGAGCAAAGACCTTTGTCTGAGTTAGAAAAGAATGCATGGGGTGATGCTAAGCGTGAATGGGTGTCATTAAAAACGAGTGAGGCTGACGACATTAAGCAAAAATCTAGAATAAAATGGGCGCTAGACGGAGATGAAAACACTAGTTTCTTTCACGGAATGGTGAATTTCAATAACAATAGCAAACGGATAAATGGGTTTCTTATCAATGGGGAATGGTGTTCAGACTCGATTAAGATGAAATGGGAGGCAAGGAAATTCTTTGCAGCCAAGTTTAGCGAGCATATGCACAACAGGACGTCCTTTACATGTCCCAACATCAACCGGCTCCAACCTTTGGCTGCATCCGAAATCATCCAGCCCTTTTCCATACAAGAAATTAAAATGGCCATTTGGGAATGTGAAAGCGATAAGGCGCCCGGACCGGACGGCTTCAACTTTGGTTTTTTTAAGCACTTCTGGGATCTACTAAAAGACGATATCGTTAAGGTGCTCGAAGATTTTCACGAACATGGGGAAATCAGCCAGAAATGCGCCTCCTCCTTCATTGTTCTTATTCCCAAATGCCAAGACCCTATGTCACTTAACGAGTATCGGCCGATCAGTCTACTTGGGAGCATTTGTAAGATAATCTCCAAAGTGCTTGCGAACCGAATCAAACCATTGATGAAACATATCATCTCTGTCAACCAATCTGGCTTCCTTTCCCATTGCAACATCTTGGATGGTCCACTTATCATCAATGAAATTTTCTCTTGGGCCAAAAAAACAAAGAAGCCTTCCTTTCTTCTTAAAGTGGACCTCGAGAAGGCTTTTGATAGTGTGAACTGGGGTTTCATTTTAGAAATTTTAACACAAATGGGTTTCCCCGATCGTTGGCGAAAATGGATCAAAGGAATATTAACATCGGCAAGAGCCTCGGTGCTCCTAAACGGCTCGCCTACTTGGGAGTTTCAATGTCACCGCGGGGTTAGACAAGGCGACCCACTGTCGCCTTTTCTATTCATTATCGCCATGGAGGCTTTATCCTGTTTCATAAAAAGGGCTGAAGAGCTCCACCTTATCAAAGGTATTTCCTTACCCAACTCGGGTCCGTCCATCTCACACCTTATGTACGCAGATGATGTTGTGGCGATTGGTGAGTGGGAACCAACCAACATCCGTAATGTTATCCGCTTATTTAGGTGTTTCCACCTCATCTCGGGTCTGAAAATAAACCTACACAAATCAAATCTTTTCGGTATTGGGGTAGCCGAATCAACCATTGAGGGAGTCGCTCAAACCATTAATGTGAACAAAGGCAGCTTCCCTTTCAAGTATTTAGGGGTACCAATCGGGGCAAATATGAACCAAGCAAGACATTGGAAGAGCGTTATTGATATTTGTAATTCAAGACTATCTAAATGGAAAGCCAAAACGCTATCAATCGGTGGGCGCGTGGTCTTGTTAAAATCCGTTCTAGATAGCCTTCCGATTTATCATTTCTCGTTATTTCGAGCTCCTAAAAATGTTCTTGAACAGTTGGAAAAACTCAGAAGGAGATTCTTTTGGGGCGGAACGGATGAGAAAAACAAAACTTCTTGGGTAGCGTGGGAACGTGTAACCGGTCCCAAAGATAAAGGTGGAATAGGCTTGGGATCTCTACAACACATGAACATGAGCCTCCTATTGAAATGGTGGTGGCGCTTTAAAACCGAAGGCGCAAGTCTTTGGAAACAAGTTATCAACTCGATTCACCACAATGAAAGATCATGGGCTTTCCTTCCTATTAAATCATCCATCTCGGGGGTTTGGAACTCAATTGTCAAGGTGGGAAGTGACTTTGAAAACATAAATATCCAGGTTGAAAATCTTTTCAAAGGGGTACTTGGTAACGGGTTGCACATTCGGTTCTGGCTCGACTGCTGGCTCGGAGGAACACCGCTCAGGTACAAATTTCCCAATCTGTTTGCTTTAGAATCTCATAAAGGCTGCACAGTTGCAGCCCGTTTAGTTTTGCAGGGGAATACTTGGGTGGTGGGTTGGGTCTGGAGACGAGAGCCGCTGCTGGAAATTGAACGCGAGGAACTCATGGAATGTAATCAGCTATTACTACCGATGACACTTACTGCATCAGTCGATGAGTGGAGATGGATGGGCGACACAACTGGCATGTTTTCTGCTGCATCATGCCGAGGGCTGCTATCAACTACGGCTGTACCTTTTAATCCTTTCAAATGGTCGAAATTGGTGCCAAAGAAAGTCAACATTCTAGCTTGGCGAGCGGAGCAAGATCGGATAGCAACTTTGGAAGGTTTAATCAAGCGCAAGATAATCAACACCTCTCCTATGTGCAGCTTATTTGGCGACTACTCAGAAAACGCTGATCATCTTTTCATTCACTGTTTCGTGGCTGCAAACTTATGGCAAAAGGTTACCGAATGGTGTAACATCCCTCCTTTATTTGCCTTCAACTTTCGAGAACTATTGGAAGCAAGCAACATTAATGGCCTTAGAAGAACAAAGAAGGAAGTCATATATGCAATCTTACTCACAACCTGTTGGGAAATCTGGAACGGCAGAAACAAGAAAGCTTTTCAAGGAAAAAGAGCAAACCTCGAGGAACTCCTAGAAGACATCAAGGCGCAATCATTCTTTTGGATAACAAATAGAGCAACCGGAGTCACAAAAGATTGGAACAAGTGGTGTGCTTTTGAGTTGTAATTCAGTTTTTTGTAAAAGTATTTTGCAAATGGGATCGATTGTAATCAGGGTTGGGTGTAAACTGTTTAAACACATCTATATAGCATCTTGCTAATAGATGAATATGTACATATTGGGTGATTGAAATAAAAGTACTTTGCCATTCAAAAAAAAAACAAAAAAAACTGAGTAGAACATGGCCACTAACCCACTAACTATTCTCTCTCAAGGTAAAACAAGATTATTACCATATGAAGCACATATACAAGCAACCAAAACCATAAATAGAAATCTTTATTATATAACGAACTTCAACATGATCCAAAATACAAAGTAAACAAGGAACTTTTCGCCTTTCACACAGTAAACACGACATACTTTATAATTCTTGGCGAAAAGAATCGATAAATCTTAAAGGATTCACAACATTACTATTGAAGATGAATAGATTGTATCACAACATTAATTACTAGTAACCACTTCTTTATGAAAATTACCATTGAACACCTACTAGATCACATAATATGAGTACGGACATATGAAACTGATGTTGAAGCAATCTAGAACCAACTTGACCTTGAACTCTTGAAAACCTTGAACTGAGAAATAGAACTAGAAACAAATGGCTTAGTGTGAAATAATATTAGAGAACTGGAATAAAACATCTTTGTCATGGGACTTGTTTGATGGACATTTTGATTGCTCTCTCTCCCACAGAACTCGAATAGGCTATGCAAGCGTGGATGTCACCATTGGACTGGTTTCTAAATTCTCATTCTACAAAAATTAGAACACACAAATTATATGAAGAGTTTTTATGTTCCATACTATATTTCTAGGATAAAATAAATCATAGAAAATTTAAAAAAAAAACACTTGGATATTCGGATCACTAATTGAAGCAAAAATAAGTGATACCATACTTTGAAAGTTTTATTTAGGTTATGGAAAATCTAACAAAGTTTCATATACATGTTACATGTAAGAAGGAAGTTTAGGTTTTTTTTTTCAAAATAAAAACTTGGTATAGTTTAAACCGACGTGTTATTATAGAAACAACTAGTTCCTTTATTATTATATAAAAAAACAAAAATGTACAACAAACAAACTACAACTATCAACCATATTAAAATAACGAAGTTTATATGTCAAAAACAAACAAATATAGGAATTACTTTATGGGGTGTGGACAAGGGTTCAACCATATTTTCAAAGGGTGCGATTGAGTTTTTTGCCTAAAAAATACATTATTTTTTTTTCAAGAGGTGCGACATGGGTCCGCCCCTAAAGTTATTACATTTTTAGAATTGATATTTTGTTGTAAGAAAAGGATTTTATTCATCATGATTGAACAAGAGGTGCGATATGGGTCCGCCCCTAAAGTTATTACATTTATAGAATTGATATTTTTTTGTAAGAAAAGGATTTTATTCATCATGATTGAAAAAAATACACTTTGCGTCACATTCTAAAACTAGTTTATATGAAAAAAGTAATCAGTAAAACAAGGTCTCCGATCTTCTAATAATAGTGAAAAAAAATACATTTTTTAGCTTTTGTGCACCACTTTTCAGAATATGATACACAAAGTGCTTAGAACTGCAATATTTGCTTTGTTTATATATGAAATAATTTTTTTATAATCAATAATGAATATGTTTTTGTCTTTTTCGGAAAAAAAAAACCAACTCAGAATGTAAATAGGTACAAGTAATAAAGTAGAGGTAGTAGTTACCTTCAGTAAGTTGTAAATTTGATTGAAATCTTCAATATAACATGCTTTCGGGTGAGCCGTGACAAGCTCGATGACCCCCAGGAGTATCTGGTGAGCACCCATATTAACAAACACAGGCACAACTAACTGCCCCATAAACTGATTACTGTTATGACTTGTCCTTTGATCTGCAACCCTTGTTTGAACTGCTACGCAAGCAAACCATTCTTTATCAACCAGTTGACCTGGTCCAACGGAAAACCTTTGTTTGAGGCTCCTCTTCCTGTAATTCTCAAGCCCTTCATCATCATTCGTTGATAGAAATGGTTGGACTGCCACTGTAAGAACCCACTCATTGCGAACATGTTTGAGTTCCCAATACTGAAGGAAACCTGATTGTCCATTGAAATCAAATTTCTGCATTAAGTTTTTGATTTCGGACTGCATACTGAAGAGTTAACAGAAATTTTGGACTGGATGAGAAAAAAAACTTTGCAAAAACATGAAGTGAACTAGGCCAATATATAGAGTTCAAATGAGAGAATAGTCAAAAAGCTATTTTGGGGTGCAAATAACTAGCCAAGGGGATCAATTCATTTTAGGACCAGGTCACCGTCCTTTTGAAGGGTTCAAGTAGACAGCATTTTAATGTATTTGACGCAATTTTCTTGACGCTTTCAAGTCTGGAAAAAAAAAAACTTCCCGTATTTAAAATCTTTTTTTTTGTAGAGTTTATATCTGTTGTTGTTTTTGTGCTTTTGTAGAGTAATATCAATTCATACTCGGAGAAAATTATTCACTTCACGAGGTTATTTATTTATTGATAAGCTATCGAAATTATAATCTAATTTAAAAAACGATAAAAAAAATAAATAACCTTCAACGTTTTTATTAGCAAGTTTTTACTTTCATTCTATAAAGTACAGGTATCGATGAGTGTGATCGGGGACCATGTTTGCCGCACGGGGAATGATTCCGGGTGGTGGATCGGTGAGTGGGGAGTAGGAGGGAAGGGGTGTGGGCGGTGAGTATTCACCGAAGGTGAATAAGAAGCAATGGAATTTTATGCACATAATTTTATTTCCACATCCCCTATAATCTTATTTTCACATCCCTATATCTATACGGGCCGTATAAACTGATACGGGCCGTATAGAATGTTTATGCATAGAATTTTATGCGGTGGAATGTTTTTTTTTGTTTTTATATGTATACGGGACGTATAGTTATATACCGGCCGTATACATATTTGCATAATTTTGTTTCGAAGGTTTGGCAAGGGTTTTTAGTTTTGGAATCTGTATACGGGCCGTATAATGTTATACGGCCCGTATAGCTCGTATAGAAAAGTTAACTTTTTTGTTGCAATCAGGAAACCGTTTAATAAATTTTTGTATTTAAAATAGTGTTGTATATATCGGATTATGTTACGAGTTTGTAGTTAAACGTATTTATTATGTTTAATAAGTTTCCTCTTTGTAAAACGATAAATATGTATAGAAAAGTTAATTTTTTGTTGCAATCGGGAAACCGTTTAATAAGTTTTATAAATTTTAAAATAGTATTGCATATATCGGATTATGTTACGAGTTTGTAGTTAAACGTATTTATTATGTTTAATAAGTTTTCTCTTTATTAAACGATAAATATGTATAGAAAAGTTAATTTTTGTTGCAATCGGGAAACCATTTAATAAGTTTTATAAATCTTAAAATAGTATTGTATATATCGGATTATGTTACGAGTTTCTAGTTAAACGTATTTATAATGTTTAGTAAGTTTCCACTATGTAAAACGATAAATATGTGATATGATTATAATAAACTACGACAACAATTATTAAACAAACAACTTAACATCTAAACATAAGATTAATATTTATAATGTTTTACATCTAAAAAAAAAGATAAACTTTTACAAAGTTTCAAACGTAAAATAACAAAAAAAAAATAATAATACAATAAGCAGCTACGGCGGTGGTGGTGGTGGTGGTGGTGCAGCGCCAGCTCGTGGAGGTATGGGCGCGACAGAATGCATAGCCACAATCGCCTCGACCATCCACTATACATCTTCTCTCAGTGCAGCTAAATCCCCTCTGACTGCAGCTAAATCCCCTCTGACTGCAGCTACAGCCTACTCGACCTGAACGAGTCTCTCCTCCACCCCCGGTGGAGGCATCACACGCTGTCGCACGATGCGTCGAACGTACGGGCGATCACCCCGTAACTCCTCCTCAACTACCTGTGATCGATCGACAGTATGAGCGACCCCATCTCCGTCGCCTCCCTCGCCCTCGTCTCCCTCTCCCTCGTCTCCCTCCTCATCACCACCCTCTCCACGGGGTCCCTCACCCACACCATAAGCCCAAACCAGCTGCCCTCCCTCGACCTCGCGAGCCAAACCCATCGATAGGGCTGTGTCCCTCCCAACCCTGTCAAGCTGGCGTGTCTGCGTCATATCACTTGCCACCTGCGGGGACAGGAGGCGCAAGTAACCCTTCGCCAGACGGGTGACGAAGGCCCCACAGCTGATGTGGGAAGAAGTTCGCTTAAAAGCGTACTCGGCGAGATATGCGGCCAACTTGTACGCCAAGTTGGCCCTCCCGCCGGTAAGTAAGTCGTGCAAGAAGAATAGGCCACTTTGGGTGACCCATTCCCTGCTATCATGACGACCGGCGATCGTCACGGCGATACACCGATGTAGGTATCGGCGTAACGGGTCGTAAAGATCAGTCGCCCGTGCCTTTGGGGATCGCTGATTCGGTTTCGCGAACTCCCCGAACCCAATACTGCTCCAATACGGCCACAACACGTCAGTGGACGTGCTGACTGGCGCATCAAAAAATGCGCGTGACCTTGAGTCCTCCTGTGAGTACAGACCCAAGGCAACAGCGAACTGAGGAAGTGTCATCCTCTGAGTCTTGCCGCAAATAGTAAAAGTTACGGCGTCTGTCGTCAAAAAATGCTGAAAACCCCCACCCCGGGTGTCCGTAAATGTAAAGGTAGATAAAAACTCTAAAGTAATCTCCCTGTGGGCCCGCTCTGCGGCGGCATCAAATAAGCGGTCCCACGGGGAGTTAGCTGGCATGAGCTCCCGGACCCGACC
The DNA here is from genome assembly GCA_030545235.1 of Helianthus tuberosus. Taxonomy (NCBI): domain Eukaryota; kingdom Viridiplantae; phylum Streptophyta; class Magnoliopsida; order Asterales; family Asteraceae; genus Helianthus; species Helianthus tuberosus. The sequence goes on from CM060418.1 coordinate 194,875,890, forward strand.
GATCGCTCCAATATCTGTCAAAAACTGAAAATCTATGGTCCGAGGCGCATCCAGCACCATCTCCCGTAATTTGCCCAAAACCCTATAGGCAACCGTACCTCGGAGGATATCTCTAACAAACTGCCCCGTCTCAGTAAAATCGGGCACAACCTCCTCCTCCTGTCCACGTCCACGTCCCCGTCCGCGTCCACGGTCCCGACCCTGACCCTGACCTCGACCTCTACGGGCCGCACCAGCTGCTGATGACTCAGCCATATCGTCTGTAACAAATAACAATTACAACTTAGCAATCACTATACGATTATCGTTAACGTATTATACGAATACTGTTCTTGTATACGAACGTATTGTACATATGATATACGCTCGTACAATGTTTGAAGATTCAACAAGGATACGACCGTATACATTATATACGAGCGTATAATGTTTGAATATTCAAACGTTATACGACCGTATATAAATATACGAGCGTATAATGTTTGAATATTCAAACATTATACGAGCGTATATAATGTATACGATCGTATAACCTTTGATTATTCAAGTGTATACGGTCGTATAAATTTTATACGATCGTATATTTTTTTAATATTCAAACATTATACGATCGTATACAATTTATACGACCGTATACACATAATAATCATTTACAATTTCCTGTTTCAATTTTTTTTTCAAATTGAATTATACAATCGTAATCGTTACGCCTATCTACGCTTTACTATACAAGACCATAATCAACATGTTACGTAATTTAAAAGTTCACTATACGAAAACGTACCGTATAGGAAGAACGAGAAGAAAACGCCAAAAACTCCGAAGAACGATGTCCAAGAACGATCCGAGAGAATTTTTGGTGGAATGTTGAGGCCGTACGGTGGAAATGAGGCCGTATAAAACTTATACGACCTTTTTTATTTGTATACGGGCCGTATAAAAGTATATGACCCGTATACAGTGATTTTATTTATTTTAATTCTGTCGTATACTTAATATACGATCACAGTATACGAGGCGTATATTTTTATACGGCCCGTATACAATTCAGTTGTTTTCATTTTGTTTCAATTACTATATGCGGAACTGACGAAAATACGGTCGTTATGCGTTAACGTTGATTCGTTTAAACGTTTTTTCAAATTCAATTTCAACAAGTTGCCAAAACATTTATATAACGTGTATGTTTATCATTACAAATTGTCAAAACATGCAAATTGATTCGTTTAAACGTTTTTTCAAGTTCAATCTCAAAAAGTTGCCAAAACATTTATATAACGTGTATGTTGATCATTACAAATTGTCAAAACATGCAAATAACATTTTATATTCATAGGGCACCTAAATCTATGTAATCCCTGGTCCTATATTCATCAACGATGGTATTATATTGGTCAATACGTTCCTTGTAATAGTGATACCAAATTTCTGCTGGCGTATTCCGTGTCGGTTGTCGCCAGTATCCTGATGGGGTTGGCATTGGATATTCCCCTTCTAATCTGACGTGAATAAAATGGTTCCTGTGTACATGTACAAGCGCGACTGTTCGATGCGGAATACTTTCTTCGGCTGTTCTGAACATGGGAAAAAATGAAGCACAACCAAGGTCACTTAATAAGAGACAAATGACATTCCACCGGTTTGCTATCAGAAGCCCCGTGAATGGCATTTGTAGCCACTTATGTCGAGGTGCTCCGTCTATATGGTCTTTTGACCAAACTAATGATTCCAGAACTTGTTGATACTGAAGTTCATTTATGTTTTTCCAAAATTCATGGAACCGATTGCACTCATCATGAAGTTGCTCCCGTATGAACGGCCACTGCCACTCTTTAAGCGATAAGCCGACCGCTATAGATCGAAACCCACAATTACCATCACCCTGCACATTTTGTATGTGACTGAGGTGTGGATAGAAGCACGGTGGAATGAACTTTTTGAAGTGCGTGAACATATTAACTTGTCCGACAGGCAGCAAAGGTAAGTCTGGTGGCTCTTCCTTTGATTTTGCGACCTTCTTTTTCGTTTTCGAATTCTTAGCGCCTTTCGCAATCTCACCGAAGAACATAGGTGTTTCAGTACAATAACTTTGTGACTCGACAAACGAGCTGTGCCTGGTAGGTTCGATATTTGACTCTTGTGTGCCAAACTCATCTTGTGTGCGAAACCCATCTTGTGAATCACTATACTGGTCCTGCGTTGTTAAAAAGCTGTGTCTTGAAGGCTCCGTAAACGAATCATCCTTCCTTTGTTGCTGAGCTTTTAAAGTTGGACGACCCCGTGTGTTTTTTTGCACAACTGGTTGTTTAAGCTTCGTCTTATTGAGTTGTACCAACTCCTTCATCTTTTGAATAAAGTTTTTCCTGAGTTCTCTCGGCTGAGCACTTAAATGTTGTTTGAGAAGCGCAAATTCGCCGTCTAAGTCGAAAGAGTCCACCTTGCTCGGTTCCACTATGGAGTCCAAATTTAACTTTCTCCAAAAAGGGTCTATCATCTCCAACGGGATCATTTGACCTAAGGAACATATCAACAAACAACATAAAGCGTCAATAAGATTTTGCGTGATGAAAGGGTATGATTATAAAATGTGGTTGGTCGAATAATGTATTACCATTCGTTATATACGCTTCCAACCGACACGCGCACGGCAACCCACTGCTTGTATACAAACGGCACGCGCATGTACGGTTATATAACTTTAATTTTTCTATTTCATTTACTTCGTCTGATATCACCTCTAGGCAGGCATGTGAAACCTTCTTTAGTAGGAGATTAAATATTGGTTTGTTATGATGACCCAATGTTCGGCTCCTGCTTGTTTCAATGCTGCCTTTGATTTCTGTCACTTGGTTTCTTATGAGCTTATCGATAAGTGGTACCACTTTCTCCAGGGTGTAATTAGAGTCGCCTAGGTACTGCTTCAAAAGGGCATGTTGACCCTCTGCCCTGTTCGTTGTACGTTGACCGAAGTTCAGATGTTGGTCGCTCCAGAACGAAACAAACCGGTCTCTATATGGTTGTAACCAGATTGAATCCAAATAGTTCATAATCTCTGTAATCAAAGTCAAGTGCAGTTAAGACAAGTCAAATAAATACGATTATTAAACAAAAAATATATAAAACTTACCGTCGGTTTTTTTGCGTGGCAAGTTTGATCGTATTCGCTCGTACCAGTAGTTGTAGTCATGATCGGTCGTTGATTTAATTAGCTCGCCCCACTTGAAAAGAAACCTCTCCCATTTATCCTCTGTTTTAAAGCTTTTCCTGCAATGTTTGAAGATGTTTTGCTGTATGTGCCACCTACACAATGAATGTCTAGCCCTGGGAAACACAGTTGCACATGCGTTCATTAGGGCGCGATCTCTATCCGTTACTACTACACGGGGTTCCATAACACTGTCTAATGAGTGTTTCAACCTCTGTAGAACCCATGTGAAGTTTTCCTGTTTCTCGTGGCTTACAAACGCATGAGCAATGCAAAACGACATCAACGTTGATGTAACACCGATAATCTAGACTAGAGGCATTTTGTACCGATTCGTCTTGTAGGTGGCGTCTATAAGCAACACATGCGGGAAAGCGCGCCACAACATGTTCGACTCTGGGTGGATGAAGAAAACATCCTCAACCCGTTCGCCGTTTTGAGATGTTCTATGGTAAAAAACAAACCCAACCTTCTCCAACCGGTCAAAAAGTATCTGCATTGGAGTCTCGCCGACTTGTTCCATTCGACCCAATTTGGCTCGAGCGTTGTATATGGTGTTTCTTGTTGAGACATTATGGGGGTTCTGTTCTTTAATGGCAGCAAGAATGTCTCGTGGTTTGATGTTCTGATGCGTCATTTGCTCCACCGTCCTCTCTTCCGATGGAGTCAGCCTCATTAGGGACGGATGACCCTCTGGATACAGAAATGGTTCGTGGTTATGTTTACCTTCCTCAACCCTTAGATCCCAGTAACCTAACCTCTTTCTGTATGTCCCGACCAGTTGGAACTTGCAACCGGTTTTCCTAGTCCCGCTGCGTCTGACCGTCGCTGTTGATTTGTAATTGCCGGCACAATCGCACGTAAGCCAAATTTTTACCGGCTGACAACTATGGGGTTTATCGTAGATGGTGCGTTTGGTGACGAGGGCGTAGCCATTTACGCGTCCGACGTCTCTACACCAGTCTATCAATTCATCCATGCTAGCGAATTTCTAACGGAAACACTTATATGTGTCAATTAATGATTAACTCAAATGATTAACCCAGGTTTAGTTTTAGTATAAACGGGTTCGGGTCAGTTTCAGCTTGAACCTGCGAACCCGTTTGGATTAACGGGTCGGGTTCGGGTCAACATGGTCGGGATGGCGGGTTGACCCGTTACACATTTATACTATATTATATATTTTTTACAATTTATATAAATTAAATGGGGTGCGTATTTTTATGCCATGATTATAAGTTAAAAAGAGAAATTAACATAGATTTTATAACTTAAATATGATATTATATATATATATATATATATGTATATATATTTGTGTTTTTTAAGTAAATTTTAACTTTAATATATTAATTTCAGAAAAAAAATAAAAAAATTCGGCTTTAATGGGTCGTGTTCGGGTCAACCCATGAAACTTCGGGTCGTGTTCAGGTTCTTATGTATGATACGATTTTCGAGTTCGGGTCGGGTTCGAGTTTGTCTAAAATTTTCAGGTTCAGGTTGGGTTGAACCCACCAACCCGCGAACACGACCCGTTGAGCAACCCTAATCTAAGATTTTAATAAAAACAACATCAAACGTAAAAACACTAAAATAGTTAACATACAACAAATAAACGTATAATTAAATGTTATACCTCCTTGTTTTGAAACTCAGTACGTTCCTCTTCAGCATTTGGACCCTCGGGCGGTCCACAACTTATGGGAGAAGAATGAGAACTATCAGTCGGCGGTCCAACACTAACAGGAGGGGCTTCAAAATTAACCGGGTGTTGTGATGGATAATAACCAGCATAATTAGGCTGAATGGCATCCAAACCCCAAGTATCCTGACCTGAACCAGACGCAAAAATGGGATCGAACGGAGCATTCAGATCAAACATGCCCGCTTTGTTATCTTCATTCCCCTGATTCGCCTCGTTACCAAACACATTAAAAAAGTCACCCCAACCCGACATTATAACGTAAATAATTTGAATACAGAGAAAAATAGAAGAAACGAATAGAAGTTGAATGAAAATGAATGAAATTAGTGTCGTTTATATAGAGAATTTTACGGAATATTATATCGTTTCAAATGATTAACACGCGAATCGAGGAATCTAACGTCTAATCACATAACTCGCACGAGATTCGAGGAATATAACATCGAATCGGAGAATCTTACGTCTAATCACACGTGAATCGAGTAATAATACGTCGCGTCAAATAGTAATAAAATAATAAAAAAACGAAAATCATTGTATACAGGTCGTATACATATATACGAGCCGTATATCATCGTCGTATAATATATATACGACCACAGTATCATCTTATTCTCACATGGTTGATACGGGCCGTATAAGGTTATACGGTATAACCTTATACGGCCCGTATCAACCATGTGAGAATAAGATGATACCATGTGGATTTAATAGGACCCTTTAAAAATAGATGTAGTGGTGAGTGAAACAAATACTATCGACCTGGCGTTTTATTTGGAACGCCCCAACCATTTTTTTCAAGAAAAACGCCCATGGAGGCGGTCAAATGGTGTGGGTGGGCGTTTCTTTTGGAGAAAAAACGCCAAAAAACCCCGCTACGAGTGGTGTAAATGATTTTGTTTTTCTTTCGGTTGACTTGTCATGGTAGGTGGCAATTAACTTTTTTTTTTTTTTTTTTTTTTTTTCTTCTGAACAATAAGTTTTTAAACCTAATTGATAATTGATGGACCCACCTCATTTTTGTGGGTAGGTGGCAATTGACTAGATGTAAACTTATAATTTTCTTTTGAGTAAACTTTCGTTTTGCTACCTATGTTTTGGTCACTTTAACGGTTTTCCTCCAAACCTTTAAAAATAGTCATTTTCCTCCAATAGTTTGCTATGGTTTTCCATTTTGTTCCCCGCCTCTAACTCCATCCAAATTGTCTGTTTTTTCATTTTGCTCCCCACATGGAGCAAAAGGGGGTCGGTATGGATGCATGCTTGTAAAAAAATAGGAGAAAGTGGGTGTTTTTTATAAAATAATAGAAGAAAGTGGGAGAGAAAGTAGGAGGATTTTTATAAAAATATGGAGAAAAAGGGTTGATATATATATAGTGGGTAAAATTTTGAATTAAAAAAAAATAAAATAACTTTTGACCGTTTGTCAATGGTCGAATCTCGCAACCCAACAACAATTCAGCGTTTTAATAAACACGCCGGAGCCAATTTTTTTCAAAAAAACGCCCGGAAACGCCCTATGTAGTGGGGGTCTCGGCGTTTTCCGGCGTTTTTTTTGAAATTTAAAAAAAAAAACGCCCCATTACGGGGGGACTTATGTGGAAGAGTATTTTTTTATTTCAGATTTATGAGAACTTTAGAGTTAATTAGATGACAGGTTCCAATATTTTGGTAAAAATAATATGTTTTGCTTCTAATTTTAAATAGTAACTAATTTAAGCTATGTAGTTGTCAATTTCTTATGTTCCAGTTCTAACATTAACTCCAATTTATGTAAAACTAGTGGGATTCCTTTGCTTTGCGACGAGAGTTTGGTCGGTAACAATTCAGTTCGTTATGGTACAAACATTTTCTATAATCAATTTGCAACAAAGATATCGACACGTGTTTATATCGGAAGTATGTAAAACGTATATTGGTACCACTATCGCAGTAGTTTGAATGATATAGATTTGGTTTGTTACGGTAAATAACAAAAAATATATCATCGGGTTGGAACTCGATCGATTCGATGACTCGATATAACAAATGAAAGTGAAAACCCAAATAATATATACAAACGTAAAAAAAATTAAGCACCTAGTAATTATATAACTTGAAGAAAATATATTGTTTAATTTAAAAAAGGTTAAAAAAAGAAATAAGCAAAAAGAAGAAAAAAGAAAAAAAAAATGAACCATTGATTAGATAAATAAGATAATGATTATGTGTTTAAGGATTCACAACATTACTCTCTCAAGGTAAAACAAGATTATTACCATATGAAGCACGTATACAAGCAACCAAAACCATAAATAGAAATCTTTATTATATAACGAACTCCAACATGACCCAAAATACAAAGTAAACAAGGAACTTTTCGCCTTTCACACAGTAAACACGACATACTTTATAATTCTTGGCGAAAAGAATCGATAAATCTTAAAGGATTCACAACATTACTATTGAAGATGAATAGATTGTATCACAACACTAATTACTAGTAACCACTTCTTTATGAAAATTACCATTGAACACCTACTAGATCAGATAATATGAGTACGGACATATGAAACTGATGTTGAAGCAATCTAGAACCAACTTGACCTTGAACTCTTGAAAACCTTGAACTGAGAAATAGAACTAGAAACATATGGCTTAGTGTGAAATAATATTAGAGAACTGGAATAAAACATCTTTGTCATGCGACTTGTGTGATCGACATTTTGATTGCTCTCTCTCCCACAGAACTCGAATAGGCTATGCAAGCGTGGAGGTCACCATTGGATTGGTTTCTAAATTCTCATTCTACAAAAATTAGAACACACAAATTATATGAAGAGTTTTTATGTTCCATACTATATTTCTAGGATAAAATAAATCATAGAAAATTTAAAAAAAAAAACACTTGGATATTCGGATCACTAATTGAAGCAAAAATAAGTGATACCATACTTTGAAAGTTTTATTTAGGTTATGGAAAATCTAACAAAGTTTCATATACATGTTACATGTAAGAAGGAAGTTTGGGTTTTTTTTTTCAAAATAAAAACTAGGTATAGTTTAAACCGACATGTTATTATAGAAACAACTAGTTCCTTTATTATTATATAAAAAAACAAAAATGTACAACAAACAAACTACAACTATCAACCATATTAAAATAACGAAGTTTATATGTCAAAAACAAACAAATATAGGAATTACTTTATGGGGTGTGGACAAGGGTTCAACCATATTTTCAAAGGGTGCGATTGAGTTTTTTACCTAAAAAATACATTATTTTTTTTTCAAGAGGTGCGACATGGGTCCGCCCCTAAAGTTATTACATTTTTAGAATTGATATTTTGTTGTAAGAAAAGGATTTTATTCATCATGATTGAACAAGAGGTGCGATATGGGTCCGCCCCTAAAGTTATTACATTTATAGAATTGATATTTTTTTGTAAGAAAAGGATTTTATTCATCATGATTGAAAAAAATACACTTTGCGTCACATTCTAAAACTAGTTTATATGAAAAAAGTAATCAGTAAAACAAGGTCTCCGATCTTCTAATAATAGTGAAAAAAAAATACATTTTTTAGCTTTTGTGCACCACTTTTCAGAATATGATACACAAAGTGCTTAGAACTGCAATATTTGTTTTGTTTATATATGAAATAATTTTTTTATAATCAATAATGAATATGTTTTTGTCTTTTTCGGAAAAAAAAAACCAACTCAGAATGTAAATAGGTACAAGTAATAAAGTAGAGGTAGTAGTTACCTTCAGTAAGTTGTAAATTTGATTGAAATCTTCAATATAACATGCTTTCGGGTGAGCCGTGACAAGCTCGATGACCCCCAGGAGTATCTGGTGAGCACCCATATTAACAAACACAGGCACAACTAACTGCCCCATAAACTGATTACTGTTATGACTTGTCCTTTGATCTGCAACCCTTGTTTGAACTGCTACGCAAGCAAACCATTCTTTATCAACCAGTTGACCTGGTCCAACGGAAAACCTTTGTTTGAGGCTCCTCTTCCTGTAATTCTCAAGCCCTTCATCATCATTCGTTGATAGAAATGGTTGGACTGCCACTGTAAGAACCCACTCATTGCGAACATGTTTGAGTTCCCAATACTGAAGGAAACCTGATTGTCCATTGAAATCAAATTTCTGCATTAAGTTTTTGATTTCGGACTGCATACTGAAGAGTTAACAGAAATTTTGGACTGGATGAGAAGAAAACTTTGCAAAAACATGAAGTGAACTAGGCCAATATATAGAGTTCAAATGAGAGAATAGTCAAAAAGCTATTTTGGGGTGCAAATAACTAGCCAAGGGGATCAATTCATTTTAGGACCAGGTCACCGTCCTTTTGAAGGGTTCAAGTAGACAGCATTTTAATGTATTTGACGCAATTTTCTTGACGCTTTCAAGTCTGGAAAAAAATACTTCCCGTATTTAAAATCTTTTTTTTTTTTTTTTTGTAGAGTTTATATCTGTTGTTGTTTTTGTGCTTTTGTAGAGTAATATCAATTCATACTCGGAGAAAATTATTCACTTCACGAGGTTATTTATTTATTGATAAGCTATCGAAATTATAATCTAATTTAAAAAACGATAAAAAAAATAAATAACCTTCAACGTTTTTTTTAGCAAGTTTTTACTTTCATTCTATAAAGTACTAGTATCGATGAGTGTGATCGGGGAACATGTTTGCCGCACGGGGAATGATTCCGGGTGGTGGATCGGTTAGTGGGGAGTAGGAGAGAAGGGGTGTGGGCGGTGAGTATTCACCGAAGGTGAATAAGAAGCAATGGAAGAGAGAGTGAAGAGAGAGAGAACCAATCAAATTTTTTTTTTTAATTGAGTGGGGTTTTAAACCATTCGTAGTGTTTGAGTAGAAAATGGGTAGTGAAGGGGGAGTTGACATTGCATGAGATTATTGGGTAGAGAAAACTCAAACACCCTAACTCACCCAAACCATACCCTCCACCCTTACAATAATATGACATATATCAAGTAAATTTATCTGAACAAAATGTATATCAATTTATTATAACTTTACAGTCATGTTCGATCATTCGTTGTGAACCCCTAAGGCTTACCGGGAAATCGTTGAGCGGAAGTGGTGGCGGGTGGCCGAAGATTACTGGTTGTGGGAGGGAAGGAGGTAGGCGGAAGGCGGCTGAATGAAGGGTAGGGTAGGGGTTTTTAAGAGTTTAATTTATTTATTTTATCATGGTGTAGTTTGGTTATTTCACACCCACTTAACTGAAAAGATGGTATGTTGCCTGTTGGTGCATATGGAAAGCGAGGAATGCTAAGTTTTTTTCGAGTAAAGAGAGTAGTTGGGAAGAGATTTTTGGGAAGGTTAGATCTCACGGTTTTTTTTTTGTTAAAAAATAGATCGAAGCATTGTAATCTAGAATGGATAGAGTGATGTAAATCCCCGTTGTATATGTTCTAGTTTTGGGCGCGGTTCTGGTGGTTTTTGGAGCCAGGCTGCTTGTTTTATAAAATTTTACCTTTCAAAAAAAAAACCTTAACTGAAAAAGATAACAATAGTTAAATGGCACAAAGGGCTGTAAACGAACCAAACGTTCGGCGAACAGTTCGTGAACCGTTCGGCGGGAAGTTCGTTTGTGTTCGTTCGTTTATTAAACAAACGAACACGAACAAGAAATTTCGTTCATTTAGTTAAATGAACAAACATGAACAGAGGTCTTGTTCGTTCGTTTATGTTTGTGAACGTTCGGTAACGTGTTCGTTTGTGTTCGATAGTTCATTAGTGTTTTTAGTTTTTATATTTATTTCAATACTTCAAATTCCGACAAATTAAATATCTAATAAGTGTCGAGGTATTATATATTCTGTTCATCAACGATTGTTTGTGTCTGTTTGATTCCATTTGTGTTCATGAACATTACTTTGTGCTCATTTGTGTTCGTCAATGTTCGTTTTTGTTCGTTGCCTAAAATTAACAAACAAACACAAACAAACACGAACAAGTTCATTTCCTTAACAAACGAACACGAACATAAAATCTCGTTGGATAAGTGTTCGTGAACGGTTCGCGAACACATATATTTCTTAACAAACGAACACGAACATAGTCTTGTTCGTGTTCGTTCGGTTCGTTTGCAGCCCTAGGCACAACCTTCAATTTCACCAATATTAAAGGACATAAGACCATAGGGTATGGTTTGGATAGTCCCCAAAGGGTCCATCCGTCACGTGGGCACCACCTAAGCAAGGGTGGAGAACCATCCCCTTGGGGACTACCTAAGGGTGTGGTGTATAGTCCTCCCCCTCTTTTTTTATTATTATTTTTTATTTAATTAATTAATTAAAACAAAGTAAATAAAAATAAAAAAAAAACTTACATTTAAATTAAAACCTAAAGTTACATTTAAATAAAAACTAAAAAAAACACAACATACTTAAAAAAAAACCTAAAGTTACATTTAAATAAAAACTAAAAAAAACAACACACTTAAAAAAAACCTAAAGTTACATTTAAAAAAAACTACACTCCCCCACTTCATTTTTTTCTAATTTTTTCCTTCATCATTTGTAAGATGGGACGGTATTCCTCAGGATATTCGCTAAGGTCGGTGGTCATTATTTTCCATTCCTCCAACTGTTGTGCTTCTTCTTGCCTTCTTTGCTTCTTCTCGGCTTGTCTTTTCTTCACCTTTACCTTCTCGGTTTGCGTCTCGGTAAAGGTTTGGTTGAATGCTTTCAACTCGGCCATAATACCTTCCAACTTCGAACCACCACCACTTCCTAATGCGGCTTGTTTTCTTTTTTCAGCCGCTATCTTTTTACTTTTGTCCCTTCCTGGGGGACGTTCTTCCTCTCCAATCGGCTCCTCGTCATACTCGGGCTCATCGTTGATATTTATTTGGCAACGACAGGTTGAGCCTCCAACGCTATAACTTCCTGACTCGGAAGTTTTAGACCGTTTGGTTGCTCGTTTCGCGCTTGCAACCTCATTTGGTGTTGCCGCCCATTTTGGTGAATCCTTTAAAACTTGCCACGCACAGACATGTGGGAAAGAAGTTTAATGTTCATTACGCAACGCTTCATTGAAAACATTTTCGTAGTTCCACCCACGCGGTTTGTTGGTAAGCGTTTTGTTATAAAACCCACAAAAGCGTTAGATCATGGTATTCATCTTGCGCCACTTGGAGCCGATAGAATCAACGGTTCTGTACTCGCCTTGTTCCATCATCGCGTGGAATATATCAAGGATTTCTTGCCAAAACCCATCGGTTGATTGATTGTTACCTACAAGTTAGTAACAATAATAATATGTTGTTAGAAAACTATATTTAGCGGGTTTTGCATTAGCTGCTGCATTTGCATTTGTTGATATGGCATGTTGAATGTTTGTGGGTTTGGTTGCATTTGCATTTGGTTGAACGGAATGTTGGGTTGTTGCATAGGGTATTGGTTTCGTTGGTTGAAAGCGTTGGGCATTTATTGGTAACCCGCAAAAGAGTTTTCCATGACGGGTGTGTAGCCGGGAGAGGAAAACGAGAGTGAACTTGAGTTGGGATTATTTGGGTTGTACGGATCCATATTTTTTTTAAGGTTAGGAGAGAATTTTTTATAAAACAGGGGTGAAAAATGGAGGTTTTTGGTAAAAAAAAATAGGGTGAAAAGGTTGAATATATAGTGGTGGGGGTGATTTTTTTTTTTTTTAAATAGGCTGTTACCGTTGAGAGGGTCCCACATTTTGAAAAGTGCACCCCGTCTCCAAGGCGACGAAGGCGCCACGACGGGCCATAGGGGGCCGGTGTGGGACGCGTGCGATGGTCCGGCATGTGGGGGAGCCGAGCCCCATACCCTTTGGTCTAATCAATCTGTGGTGGTAATTTACTCGTTATTCCTTGTTATTGCGTATAACTTTTTGACATAGCAAATAAGGAGTGCAATTAATTATTAGGCAAAAACATAAACTTGTCGATGGAGAGAGGAGAGCAACGTCAAGGGAGAGGGAGTCTGGAAGATTGGGCGAACATCAGAAGGTTGTCAACAACTTTTTACATTACCAACTTCCCTGAAGGTTGGGTGGCTAAGAATCTATGGATGGTTTTCAAGGACTTGGGAGATATTGCGGATGTTTTCATTCCAAGGAAGAGGAATAGTCAAGGAAAATGCTTTGGTTTTGCTAGGTTCTGGAACGTTAAAGAACCGGTAGAACTGGAAAAGAATCTTAAGGGTATCATGCTTATGGGTTTGCAGCTCGAAGCAAATATATCCAGGTATGAGGAGAAGCCTAGGCGTCAGGAGTCGGTTCCAAAGTTGCATGAGAAGAGGGAAGGGAAGCTGATCTGCGAACAGAAGACTATTTTTGGAACCGTTTCGTATGCCAACATTACAAAAGGTCCGGAGAAGATGGTCTCAGCTTTAGACAAGGAGAACATGGTGACTTCTTCTTCAGCTCCTCACATCACTATTCCGGAGCAGGTGGTACCGGAATGCCCGAGTTGGCTGAAACACTCCTTAGTGGCAGAGGTGAAGGATGTGGAGGTTCTCTCTGACATCTTAACTCTTATGAAATTGGACGGGATCTTTGAGTGTAAAACTAGATATCTTGGGGGTTTAAATGTGCTGCTTCAATTCAAGAGTATGGAGGAAGGGGAGAACTTTCTTCTTGGTTATGTAGATAGCTGGTCGAAATGGCTAGCCTGGGTCAGATGGTGGGACGACACGTTCGTTCAATCTCATCGGATTGCCTGGGTTAAAATTTTTGGGGTTCCGGTTCAGTGCCGATGCCCTGCTGTTTATTCGGTCATCTGTGAGAAGTTAGGTCGAGCTTTATGGCCCTATGACTGCTCTGAGGAAGACGTAAACATCTCGCATGCACGGGCGTGTGTCCTAGTTAGCAATTTTGAATCCATAGACCTGAAGTTCGACATCACTTGTGGTACTTATAACTTCAAGGTTTGGATCGTGGAAGAGCAGGAGGAGTGGAGACCGGTGTTCAATGATGAGGATTTAGATTCAGAATCCGACGGTGACCGGTTGAGCGAGGAGTTGCTGGGTGGTTCAGATGAGGGCTCGATTGGGGAGGATGTTGGTAGGGTGCCTGATTCTTTTTTAGGTGAACACGACGATGATTTACCGGCGAATCAGTCGGAAGGTGAAGGAGAAGATCACCAGTCGGGTAGTGCACGGGGTTCGAGGCTGATTGGACCAGATGTCGAGATGCAGGTAGGCGTGAACTACACTTCATCCCAAGCCAGTATGGTGTCACCTATGGGTAAGGAAAAAGGCGTTTTCTGTTACAATGAAAAGGTGGGGCACGAGGGGGGTTTACTTTTTTCGGAAGATAGGGAGAGTGGGAGTGGGCCCAGTTCTGGTGGGCTTCAGTCTGTTAGAGAGGTGCCTCAAATAGTTAACTGCAAAGAGCCCAATTTTTTGGATGTTGGCCTTTTGGGTGGGGCTTTAGGCCCAAAAGAAAAACACAAAGTTATTGACCTGAACGCTTTGCCTTCATCTTCCTTTTCTATGGAAGTTTATGGGAGCTCCAAAGCAAAAAGAACTGTAAGTGAAGGTTTCTCCAGGTTCACTTCCATGAGGGGAAGAGATATTATGAGAGGAGCACTTCAAAGGAAGGCGAGATCCCTAAACAGAGATGATCGTCCTCCTAGGCAGCAAGGCTCTTCGAGGGGAAGAGGGGATCCTGTTATTGATGGTGATTGCCAGTCTCTTGATTCGGTGACGGTGGAGACTGTCAAAACAGCGAAGGTAGGGGCTTTGGTGGGTCTTGAGATGGAAGGCACTTTGGAGGATTTGAGGTCGGTTATTTTGGGAGATGGAGCTAAGAGGTTAGTCAGATGAACTTTATGACGCTTAATTGTCGGGGAATTGGTGCGAGGGGGGTGGATAAGATTGATTGGATTCGTAATCTCAGGAGAACTTATAACCTCAGCTTATTTTGTGGGCAAGAGTCTCAGCTTATGAACACGGAGGATATTCCTTTTAAGCGTTTATGGGGTAATGAGTCTTTTGATTCGGTGGCAGTAGGCGCGATTGGGAGGTCTGGGGGAGTTTTTTGCATCTGGGATCCCGTGATTTTTGTTAAATCTGGCATTGTGTTGCACTCCAATTTTATAGTTCTCACGGGAAAGTGGAAGGGTTGCGACGAGGTTTTGAACTTTGTTAATGTTTATGCTAGCACTTGCGCCGTGAAAAGGAGAGCGTTATGGGCAGAATTGCTAGGTGTGCTTGCTGGTCTGAGAGGTCTATGCGTCGTTCTTGGGGACTTCAATGAGATTAGGCGCAAACAAGATCGTTTTCCGGTTTCTGGGTTCGACTCTAACATGGCAGATTTTAATGGTTTTATTTCAGCAGCGGGGCTGCTGGAATACAATCTAGGAGGTAGAAAATTCACGTGGATGAGCGACGATGGAAGAAGGCTTAGCAAGATAGACCGGATTTTAGTTTGCAAAGATTTTTTGAATGCCTGGTCGTTTGCTAAAGTTACAGCGCTACCGAGGAATCTTTCAGATCACTGCCCGTTAGTGTTTGAAGGAAAAGAGCATAGGTTTGGTCCCTTACCGTTTAAATTCTTCAACTCTTGGCTCTTATGTGACAATCTCAGTCAGGTGGTTATCTCGTCTTGGTCGAGTCCAGTTCGACCCGGGCCACTTGAGTTAGTTATTATGCGAAATTAAAAAGGCTGAAAGAGGAGATAAAGAGGTGGAGGTGTTCGTGTGTATCTTTAGAAGTGGCCGAAAAGTACAGGATTGAAAAATCCATTATCGGTCTCGAGCTCAAGGCCGAAAGTGGGCAGCTAACTGATTCGGAAAGATTAGAGCGCATCAGTGGTAAAAAGAGACTCTTGGAGATTTATTCGGTTAATCGGCTTGACCTTGTGCAAAAGTCGAGGGTGAAATGGGCCGTTGAAGGAGATGAAAATAGCAAGTTTTTTCACGGTGTGATGAAAAGCAACGAGGCAAGGTCAAGAATTAATGGTCTCTCAATCAACGGTATGTGGGATACGGATCCAGATAGAATTAAATTGGAAATTTTCAATTTTTTCGATGTCAAATTCAAAGAATTTGATGTCCAGAGACCGACGGTTATGGACCTGGAGCTGAATACTTTGTCTACTGAAGATAGTTTGGCTTTGGAGTGTGACTTCTCTCCTGAGGAGGTTAAAAGTGCCGTCTGGGCCTGTGGTAACGACAAGTCGCCAGGACCCGACGGTTTCACTTTCAAGTTTCTTAAAGCTTTTTGGGAGATTCTAAAGTTTGATTTTTTGGCTTTTATGAAAGAATTTGAGGAAAAGGGGTTCCTTTCTAACGGATGCAACTCTTCGTTTATCTCGTTAATCCCGAAAGGGAAAGACCCTACTTCCTTAAGAGATTACCGCCCGATTAATCTCATCGGCTGTCTTTCCAAAGTGGTTTCGAAGATTCTTGCTTTGAGGATAAAAAAGGTGGTGGGTAAAATCATTGGTCCGGAACAATCGGCTTACATCGAAGGGAGGAATATCTTAGATGGGCATTTGGTGATTAATGAGACTATAGCTTGGGCCAAAGCTAAAAAAATGAAATGCATGCTCTTTAAAGTTGATTTTGATAAGGCTTTCGACTCGGTTAATTGGAAGTATCTTGATTCGGTAATGGGTCTTATGGGTTTTGGTAGCAAGTGGAGGATGTGGGTGTCGAGCTTGTTATCATCTGGGAAAGCATCGGTGCTTGTAAATGGGTCTCCCACCAAGGAGTTCAAGTTTGAGCGCGGAGTGAAGCAAGGAGATCCTCTATCGCCATATCTTTTTCTTATTGCTATTGAAGGCCTTAATGGAATGATTAAAAAGGCGATTAGCAACAATGTGTTCAAAGGGGTGGCCCTTCCGAACCAAGGTCCGATCGTTTCGCATGTGTTATACGCCGATGACGCTTTGTTTATTGGCGATTGGGAAGCGGGCAATGTGCTAAATCTAGCTAGAATTTTAAGGTGTTTTCACCTCGCGTCTGGCTTAAAAGTTAACTTCCACAAAAGCAAGGTTTCTGGGGTGGGGGTGGGGCCTTTGGAAGTCAAATTCATGGCAAACATCCTAAAATGTGACACGGCGTCTCTGCCTTTCAGCTTTCTTGGGTTGCCGATCGTTGCCAACATGGGAAAATCGGTGAGTTGGAGTCCAGTGGTGGAGAGACTCAAATGTAGGCTTAATGCTTGGAAAGCTTCTTGTCTTTCTTTTGGCGGTAAGCTCACTCTTGGTAAGGCTGTTCTAGGCGCCTTGCCGTTATATTTTCTCTCCATGTTTCGTGCTCCAAAGAAAGTGATTCTTAATTTAGAGAAAATTAGAAGGAATTTCCTTTGGGGTGGTCTCGAAGACACTCACAAAATCAATTGGGTCGCGTGGAGGAAAGTTGTTATGCCCAAAGAGTATGGCGGGTTGGGGGTGGGTTGTCTTAGAATTCAGAATTTGGCGCTAATTGCGAAGTGGTTGTGGAGATGGAGGATGGAGCCGAAGGCCCTTTGGGTTAAATGCATTAAGGCTATTCATCGTTTGGATAACTCCGCGGACGAGGTTAAAGCTAATCGGGTAGGCATTGGGCCGTGGGCGCATTTCTTAAAGGCTGAAAGGGATTTATCGGGTGTCGGGGTGCATATCAGGGAGTTTTTGGTGAGATCTGTAGGGGTAGGTGATAAGACTAGGTTCTGGAGAGACGCGTGGTTTGGCAAGACTCCTTTGTGCTCCTTATTTCCGGATCTTTATGCCTTGGAAATGAATAAGTCTTGCCTTATTAACGAAAGGGTGATCTACGATACTTCAGGTTCTATTCGGGTCATGTGGAATTGGAAGAGAAAGAAGCTTTCAGACAAAGAGAAGGATGAGGTGGCCGACCTTCTTTTGATGGTAAATTCTTTCGTTTTCAGTACCGGTGAGGACTCTTGGAAGTGGGTCGGTAATAGGGAAAACTCATTTTCTGTCAAGTCATTAAGGAACATCATTGAAAAGAAGCTTTGTGGGACATCTACTCAGGTTTGTCACTGGATTAATTGGGTTCCGGTGAAAGTTAATTGCTTCGTATGGAGGGCGTTTCAAAACAGGATTCCTGTGGCGAACAATCTTATGGTGAGAGGGGTCCCCCTAGTCTCAGGAGATTGCGCTCACTGTCACAATGTGGAGGAGACGGTTGACCACTTGTTCCTTGGATGTGACAAGGCGAAGCAGGTCTGGAGAAGAATCTCAGTTTGGTCGAAATGGGATTTCACGGGTTTGGATAATCTGGAGCAGCTCAGGTCTCTTTTGGAAGAAGCGAACTCGGCTTTGCAGCATAAGCTTCTGCTGAGTATCGCCTACTCGGTTTTATGGGGCTTGTGGAAAGCGAGAAACGAAAATCTTTTTAGGGGGATAAAGCGGACGGGGGAAGCCATCATGGAAGAGGTGGTGACGACTCTTTTCAATTGGATTAAACTTAGGTCCAGGAACCTAGCTGGTGGATGGAAGGAATGGATTTCTAATCCTTTGTCCACTTTAATGTAATATAATGTAGTTTTGCTACTTGGGTGTTTTTATTTCTTTTGGCCAGTTTTGGTCTTTCTGTTTTCTGCCTCTTTGTTGCCAGCTATCGCTGGTGGTTTTCCCCTCTTTTTTAATGAGAGCTGCTGTTCCAAAAAAAAATTATTAGGCAATCTTGGGGTTCATTTAGTGGATTAGAATGGTGGTCTTAAAAGTGGCCACGAGGGACGGACGTACGTACATGCGACATGATTAGGTACGTGGGACAGACCAAGTTCAAGTTTAGACAGGTTCAAAATTATAGATATGTATTCTTACTAGGTGATGCCCCGCCCGCGTTGCGGGGCGATGGCCGAATAATTCTCAACCAACTAAAAAACAGTACTATATTTTGCTAGAAAGAAAAAGTAAAACGATGAGAAGATCGTAATTTTGAGCTCAGGACAAAACAGTAATTTGTAAAGACTAATGAGCGAGTGTTGGGCAGCTTTTTGACATGATTTTTAGCTGGAGGCAAAGTCATATTTTTATTTTTACCTGGGGGAAAAATCATATTTTTTTCCCGAGGGTAAATTCGTAATTTTTAGCTAGGGAAAACCATATTTTTATTTTGCACTGGGGTAAAAACCTAATTTTGAATTGAGGGTGATATCGTAATTTTGAACCGAAGGGAAAACCGTAATTTTTATTTTAAACTGGGGGCAAAACCGTAATTTTAAAGTGGGTATAAAATAATAAACTGGTGTAAAATCGTAATTTTGAGCCTGGGGAAAAACAAAATTTTATTTTGAGCTGGGGCGAAAACGTAATTTTGGCTGAGGGTAAAAGCGTGATTTTTTTACGGAGGGCGAAATCGTATTTTTTAGCTCAAGGCAAAAGGGTACATGTATTTTGAAATTGGGGAAAAAACGTATTTTTTAACTGGGGGCAAAAACGAAATTTTAAAATGGGTATAAAATAATAAACTGGTTGGTCCAATGGGTATTGCTCGCCGCCCATTTGAACCAAAGGTAGAGAAACACTATTCCAGGGTAGAAACGTAATTTTAAAGTGTGTATAAAATAATAAACTGGTTGGTCCAACGGGAAGGGTTGGCCGCCCATTTAAACCGATGGCAGGGTGATACTATTCACTGCCATGTGGTTCGTATATGTTGAAAATGTGATTATTATTATTACTATTACTATTACTATTACTATTATCATTATCATCATCATAGTTTTGTCAATAACAGTATGTTTAATAACTATTATTGTTTATACTTGTAAAAATTATACTCAACATAAACCCAACTAGTAGAATTTTCCAGCGCGTTACGACGAGAATTCGGTCTTGTCTGATCGGATCATTTCACTCATTTAAACAACTAAAAGAAAAAAAAGACCAAAAAATAAAGTCGTAATACGCCTAAAAACGATATTGACATGTGTTTACTTTATTAATCGAAAAAGATAAGAAAGAATATTGGTGACAGTACCGTTATCGGTACCAATGTTTTACGGTTGTAATCAGTTCGGTTCGTTATGGTGCTGGTACGTTATTGGCACTTGTATAGACTAAGATACAAAAAAAAAAAAAAAAAAACACTCGTATAGACCAAGATACAAAAAAAACACCTTATTTTGATTGTTCATCCGTAATCGGTTCGGTCTCACTTCGCAATGGTAACTTGGTCAGTTTTGGTCCACGACATCAATCCAGAAAAAGAACTAAATGTAAGATAGCTTTTATCAAAGCGATCTTAAAAGTTATAAAACAAAAACAAAATATGCTAGTTATAGCATTCTGGACCACACATTTTCTCTAATCCAATTTATTTTTTACTTCTAATCGCACCTTTTTAAGAGGTTTTCTTATATATACATATGTGTATATTATCATACCACTGTTCCCGCGCATGTGTGGGCTCAGCAAGCCCGAATGCAGCTGCATTCGGAGAGGATGGCCGCCAGCAAAAGACAGCTGCCTATGCAAGTGAAGAGCCACAACTTTCCGAGGAGTCTTTGGGCTTGCGGACGCCATCGCTACCCGCTAGGTGACTTCCCTAGGTATGTTTGTATATACTTTGTTTTTTGTAAGTATTTCTTCTTTGAACTTGTGAGTTTACTATTGTTTACCCTTTGTATGTAACGCAGAGGGGTGTGAAGGTTGGGCCCAAGATAACATTCAAGGGCACCACTCCTTCGCAAACACAACATACCCCTCCCCCACATGTGACTTAGGTGCTGTTTTTTAAGAGGTAAAATGTCTACAGTCAAGGGCACCACTCCTTCGCAAACACAACATACCCCTCCCCCACATGTCTACAGAAGAAGATGTGGACCAAACTTTTGCAGTCTGCAAGAAGTAGGCTGTTTTTTTAACGTATGTAGACTTCTAAAATAACTTGGTGGTGGTGGTTGGTGGTGGACGGTGGTGGTGGTGATGGATGGTGGTGGGTGGTAGATGGTGGTGGTGGGTGGTGGTGTTTAACCCTTTACAGACCTTAGAAGATCGTAGAAGTGGCTGGGCCAAGTCTACACCCAGAAGAGCTCACGCAGACGTTTTAGTGAAACGTCTTTGAAAAAACAAACAGTTTGCAGATGGCAACGTCTGCGCGACGCTAACAGAAGAGCCTATGCGGAAACTTTTTTAGAAAAACAAACACCACCTTATGCTTCTGATAAGGGTAAGGGAACTGAAGGGGGAATTGGAAGGGGGGTGTGCTTCTGATAAGGGTAAGGGAACTGAAGGGGGAATTGGAAGGGGGGGGGGGTTGAGGAGCCTGTGGTAACCCCAGTTTTTAGAAGGCACAAGCAGATGCTTCTGTTAGGTTTACAGATACCCTTCCTAGGGTTGTGGAAAAGGAAATTCCCGCCTTTGAGACCACTGAGAAGGAAACCCTACCTCTGCCTCGGAAGCGTCAGTCGGGCACATTTCACCCACCCTTTCATCTGGGCAGTGGTGATTAGTTTGACGAAGGTGAAAATGGAGGCATTGACTAGTATTACAGGGATTATAACTCGAATGTGTCACGCCCCAACCCGTGGCGGATTATCGGTCGGAGCAAGATGATTGTCCAAAGCTTATGGCACTATTAAATACTCCAATATTTATTCATGTCACAATTTAAAATATCACATTAAACATAGCAAATTTTAAATAATACAAACAATATTCAAAGACATAAGAACATAAAATATAATCCCGTTTATTTTTCTAAGGTAAATCCTATGAGCCTTCACCCTCGCTTCTTCAAACCTAAATTCCTGTATTATGCGTAAAAATGTTTTTTGGGTCGACTAAAAAGTTGGTGAATAAATCTTATATATAAAATAAAATAATTTATTTTTTTTAAAAGATTAACATGCAAACTGTTTTGGTCAAAAATTACCAAAGCAATTTAGTGACCAAATTAGTAATGTGAGGTAGTGTGCTAGAGAGTGTATAGAAAATATGCTTGTTGAGTTATTTAGAAAATCAGTATTCAGGATACAGCTCAGGATATTGAGCTGTATTTGCGATCAAACAGTGAGCAAACAATGAGCAAAAAGTAAAGGAAATGACACGAGATGTACGAGGAAAGCCCTTGATCAATCTAGATCGCCGGCATAAAACCTCGGGAGCTGACAATCGCAGCTGCCTTGTTCTTCTTATTGCTTTAAACTTCAGGATACAGTGCAGGATATGGACCAGATCGCTAAGTGTTACAATGCTTTTGTATGAAAGTAAGAATTGCTCGAGAGCAAGTGTTAGAGTGTAGCGAGTATGATTGTGAGGTCCTAGTTGATCTGGTATACCCACCTATTTATAGTAACGAATTACAAACAATAATCCCTACAAATATGGGCTACTCCGAATATTCCATTATGAACGTTATTGACCGAGTAATACGGCTTCAACGTCTTCCTTTGAACGACTTGGACCGAGTCTTCCGCGGAATAAGTCTTGTGAACGTTGCTAGCTTCTAACCCACGTACCTGCACATAATCCATTAGTAATCCCGAGGATACCGTTCAGGATGTTACCAATATCCTGAACCAGCATCCCGGATGTAAACAGATACTACATAAATAAGATATAGATCAAGATATTTTCCAGGATATAGGGGTTCAGAATTTCACCCATAACAATTGTCCCCAAAAATGTTACCGTTTGATATCCTGCACTAACGGTTACATTTTTCACGGTGGCCGAGGTAATTAAGAGATAAGACCATTGATGTGACAGCTTTCAACCACCCGACCTATATTTACTCATCATACCCTATATCTTCTCATCCTCATCTGCTTTTTTACCCACAATCGACAAGAAAAAGGTAACATTCTCTCTCCCATATTCATAACCATCTTTTATCTTTCTCCGGCAAGAATTCAGGCGACCAAATGCCCAGGCAAACGAGGTCCAGTTCAGGCGATTCTGCTCCCACATTCATCCAACAGAATCTTCTCCAAGAACCGGAGAATGAAACATGCACCTTTGACAGTGCTCATCTGTCGGCTTTGAAATCCTCCGGTATCTTTCCGGAAGGAACCATATTCCGATCTTTTGATAGAGAAATCCGGTCAGATATGGTTTCCAACGAGTGGATTTGTTTCAATGCTTTCCCCTTTACCTTAGGGCTACGATTCCCCTTTCCGGACTTCATCACCGAGTTTTTTAATATCACCAAAATTTCTTTCAGCCAAACCATGCCAATGCTCTGGCGTGTTTTGTCTGTTCTTGACCAAATCAAGAGAAACCACATACCTGACCTTTCTGTCCATGATCTCCCTCTAGCCTACAAGCTTAGATGCCATGGTTCATCTAGGTTTCTGTTTTATTCTAGTTCCGGTCCCCCATTGATACTTCGTGCCACCAGGAACGAGGATGGTTGGCAATCCAAGCTTTTCTTCGTAAAAAGGGATTCAATCCCTGGTGGAACGGATTATCCGATGAGATGGTTAAGAAAGGGTAGGACTTAGGGTTTAAGAATGATCCTGTCTCTTATCCTGTCTCATATTCTGAACTAACAAATTTTCATTTTTGTGCAACTGATTTCAGGAAGATTGCACCTCCTCTTGCTAATTCTCAAGAAAGAATAGACGCCATAAGACTCCTTCCAGAGGCAGAGAGAAGTTTCAATCCATCTCCACCGACTCCAAGCCCTCTTTCCAGTGCCAACATGTCTGGTAAGGATCCTGCAAGATATCCTACACATATGTTTTTTATCTGTTATTCATAGGAGGGATTTAGAATTTACTCCCTGTGTGCAGATTCCAGCAAAGTCCCAGTCTATCTAGACCTTGATGAACTTGACAGCTATCCAACTCCAGCCACAGTCAAGAAGGAGACTCCTGCTGCTACTAGCTCCAAGCCACTCCCGGCTCCCAAGGCCAATCCAAGAACCCGTGCTTCCACAGCGAAAAAGAGGAAGGGTCTTGAAGTCAGTGCTCCGGGCTCAGAAGGGTTCTCCTATGACGAACTCAGCTTCTCCGATTCCTTAGAGCCAATGACATCCTTCCTTAACAAGGTAATATCCTGATGCATATCCTTCATGTATATCCTGCATATATATCCTGCACATATATCCTAACAGGATATCCTGGTAGGATATCTTGGTCAACATACACTCTAACTTTATACCTGTAATTGATGTGCAGGGCCTCCAGCATTTGCTCCACTTGTATAATGACGCTTGTGGTACTGTGGCACTTCATGAAGCCAGAATCAAACAACTTGAAAGCACCGTTGCTGACCAAGGTGCCATTGTTGAAGCGAAGAGCCGGCACTACGAAAGCTTGCTGAAGAAGGTCACCCAAGACGCTGAGGTCAAACTTGCCACCGTCCAAATGGATCATGATCAGGCCCTGATCAACTTCCGAGAGGGAATCAAGGCTTCTGCTATCGTCTCCCTGCTACAAGCACGCATCAAGATGGCCTACGAGGCCAAGGAGACGGGCCTTGTTTGTCCATCTTGGCCAGTTGAATCCTGGGTGGCCAAGTTAAAGGAGCTCGGAGGCAAAGCTGTGCCATTTCCTTCTGAAGCCGGTGAGTCTTCTAAGTCAGCAGAGGTGGTGGTCCAAGCTGGAGACAAGAAGGATGCTGGAGCTGATGCTGGGATGGACATAGGTCAGGATGCTGCGCAGGATGCTGGTCAGGATGCTGGAGCCGAGAAGTCTGAGAAGGTTAGAGGAGATGCCGCTGTGTGAGGGCATTTAGGTGGGCGATGACGGATATACGTGCCAAGGCCAGAGCCCACCTTTTTGAATTTGAATGTTGGTTTGTAGTCCCATAAACAATTTACTCACTACAAAAAAAAAGCCATTTAGTGGCACACATTTTTGATGGCATATAGGTTTTGTGCCACTAATTTTTATTTTTAATGGCACTTTAGGTATTTAACACATACATTCAGTGGCATTTAACTTTTATGTTACTAATTAAGGCTTTTAGTGGCGTTTTGCATATGCCACCAAAATTTTCTATATGTTTTAATGGCATATTTCGTGTGCCACAAAAATTTTTGAGTAACTAGTTTAAAACTTTCATCATTTCTTCCTTCGAAACCTAAAAATTTCCCTAAAAATTTCTTATACTCTTTCACCAAAAATCAATTTCCCTCCCCCCAAATCATTTCATATTCCCGCTCATTCCCCTGCCCCTAATCAATTTCCCTCTCACACTCACCAAAAAAATCAATTTCCCTCACTCTAATTTTTATCTCTCCAAAATCTCGTCCTTTTCACCTTGTATGGACCTTGTTTCTTTACAAAATCTTATTGACAAAATGGTATTGACTTATATGGTTTTGGTTGCAGAGACTTTCTCTGTTCAAAATAGGCATGTTTGGAGTGGATTGACGCGTATTCTTCTTCCCGGACAGGCATGTGTAGGGGTGGCAAAATCAATTTCTGGGTAAACATACAGATTTGATCTACCAAACCCAATCCGTCACTCCGATGTTATAACTTTCTTGTTTCTAGGGCTAAATCATTCGTCTCGTAACCCTAATACATTCGATCAGGTACAAAATTTGCTCGATTTTGCTCGATTAATTCGATTCCTCATATACATCTGTGGTTGAATTATCTTTTTCATCATTGTTATGTTTGTTTTTTTTGCAGATTTTAAGCTACGTGCGTTCGTTTCGTTGATCTGTCCGGTAATTTCGATTGTTCATAATCTGTTATAATGAATTTGCTTCATATCTCGTTATTTTGTTGTAAATTGATGCTAAATTTTCATTCAACATTTGTAGAATCAGAGAAATATGAATATATGATGTTAGGTATAGAATTAAAGTTTGATATACATGTATAAAAAGTGTATGATATAGTTACATTCAAGAAGTTGATGAATTTTTTCTAACTTTATGTTTTATTAAATGGTTGCAATTTTTTTGTTTGGTGATGATGGTTTTGGTTTCAGGGAAGAAGTTTGCACAATGGGAAAGAGGAAGTCCAGAGCAAAGCCGCCACTTAAGTAGCGGATGGATAAACTCGACACGGTGTTTAGTTGCCCCTTTTGCAACCATGGAACCAGCGTCGAATGCCATATGTAAGTGTTTATTTATGATCTGGTTTATTTTGGTTTTTCGGCGTGTTGGTTAGGTCATAGGTGATGATTAGTCAAGACTAATGTGGTGGTTTGAAAGTAATCATCTGGTTTTAAATATTAGACTTAAGATATCAGTTGTATAAAACAAGTTTTAGCAGATGGTGTCTGTTTTTTTTTTTTTGAAATAGTAATGATTAAGTTATCAGTTGTATGAATCTTTAAATATCAAAACATTTCTTGCTACTTGGAGGTGACTGCAGAGCACATTTTGTTGGTTTTGTAGTTTTATAGAATGGATTCGAAGTTGAAGATGAAGATGAAGAAAAGGGGTGAGGTGAACCCTTTTTTTGTTGAAGATAATGAGTGTGTGGGTATAAGTTTGGTAAAAATTGTATTTGAAATCAAAGTGGAAGCAAACACCATTGTTGTAAAATTATATGGAAGCTGTGTGTTGAGCTTCTTCTAAGTTAAAATGGGAGTGAGTGATTTGATGGTTTCGGTACGGTACCGGTACCCGGTACCAAATGAAGTTCATCGTGAAATACAATCCTCAAAAAGCACTGAACCTTTTTTTTAATTTTTTTAAACTTTTTTGATTTTTTTTAATATCTTTTTTAATTTTTTTGATCTTTTTTTAATTTTTAAATTTTTGTTGATTAATACAGATCAACAGGTGAGAAGTTGATGTTCATGGATCAAGTATCTACTGGGTTCGTACAAACCAACATTAAGTGTAGCAGATCTGTGCGCTCATAATAGTCTGTCTGCAGATCTAATTTCATCCATTTGAAGAGTGTTGTTTGGTTCTGTACTCAGCGAGTCAACTTCATCCGCTGAAGTATATTGTTTATTCGTTGAATGTGATTCATTCGCTGACAGTTCAGTTCATCAGCTGATATCTTAGTTCATCAGCAGAACTATAGTTGCTGAAATACTCCATCCGCTGGAAACATTCATCCGCAGAATTAAAGTACATCAACAGAATTATTGTCCATTCGCAAAACTATTTATCAGCAGATCTTCATTTACTTGAATTAAGTCTATCTGTAGAAGCTTTTGGTTATTCGCTGAAATCTTCATTTGCCAAAAACAGTTCATCCGCAGATTCGTAATTCTCCATCTGCAGATCTGCATCAGAATTGTCCATTCGCTGATTAATACGTCAAAACTGTTGTTTGCGCAGAACCGATTTTGCCTTCTGAAGATGAATTTCCGTATACTATACGTGTTGAGAGCACCATAACCGAAAGTAATGGATCTTCAAGGTGTGTCAGTTATTTAGGTTTAATTAAGAAAGCTGTTTTCAAGTCTTTGTTTCATTTGTATCAGAATCTTTTATTGTCCTAAACTGTTAAATTTCTCGTCATATCTGTGCAGACCGTGTTTGAGAACAGTTTAGTTGAACACCGCATTGCTCTACCTCCTGATGCCATGGGAAAAATAACCTATATCGCACCAGCTGGTCAATACTCGTTGAAGGTATTTATGTTGCACTTCTCTCGTTATCCATCTTTTTTCGGTAACCACACCTATATCTGGGATCAACATCTTTTATTTTATTTTTGTACAGGACAGTCTTGGAGCTTGTGTTTCAAGGTGTCAAAAAGAAATATACCATGCTTCAGGTTTCGTATCTCTTTTTTTATTCTAATATAATAATCAAATTGCTGAGTTTTTTTATTACCGCACGTGCGATTTCTTATTTCTGTGTGCTTCTTATTCACAGACTTGGCCTGTACGTACACCTTGCCCTTTTGCATCAAAGCTTGCTGCTGATACCCCTCTTCTTACTGGACAGGTATCTATCATTAGTTATATTATACAACGTTTATGTTAATTTGGCTTTTTATCATTGAGCGTTTGACCCTCGATATACTCTAACCATCTATTCCATGTATCAGCGTGTTCTTGATGCCCTTTTCCCTTCGGTGCTCGGTGGGACATGTGCCATTCCTGGTGCGTTTGGCTGCGGGAAAACAGTTATTACTCTCTCTTTTTTTGCTTTTAATAATCACTAGAGTTAAATATCCTCAAACTTTCTTCAGTTTTATCTAACGCAGTGGGCGATCGAAATGTCTAACAAGCCTCGGAAGGAAGAGGCTAAACCCGCTTTTAAGGTTAATAAATCAGTATTTTCACATTTTGTATCAATTAAATTGCAACATATTAATTGATTCGTATATTGGATACTGTAGTTTATCGGGAATGTGCATAGAGATGAACCTGTTGGCCGTGAACTTCTCTTACGTCTAGCAAATTGGCTGTGTGACAATTATATGAAGGATCCGTTGGTAACGTTTTCCGCTTTTAATTATTAGTGCATCCTTCTATCTCTAGTAGCCTTTCATCTTTTATACCCAAACTATCATAAAACATGTGATCTGTATAGCCTATTTCCAGTTTTGACTCACTCTGACCTACGAGTAAATGGTCAATGCAGGTGACACTTATTGTAGATATTAAGAGCCTACCATGTTTACAGGTATGTGTGTGTTCTATTACTCCATCTAGAGGTGTAATTTCTAGTTAGTGGATTTTAGTTGATTAAAAAACTACATCAGTACAAAAATTAGAGATTGCATGCTTAAAGAATATACTTTGGGCATCTTTTGACCCTATTGACCCATTCACCATTATTTTAGCAATGTTTTCGTTCATCAATTGACCTGTCTAAGACAGAAGATAACTCTATTCGACTCATTATAAACCGAAGGGTAAACATTCTCATCATGAACTCTCTTGTTGTTAGGTGATGGCAATTACGACAACAAGGGGTATTGAAAAAACCACCCAATCTTTTGGCTGAAGAGCTTAAAGTGATGTCAAAAGAAGTAAGTTTGCCTTTTATTAACTGCTCTTACATCTTTGATAGCTATGGCTATCAGATCTAATCAATTTAACATGAATTGTGAAATTTCAGGTTGAGTATAGTCAGTTGGCTGATGTAGCGACAATAAGTGGTAAGTGCTGGGAACTATGAAGTGGAAGTATGACTACTAAGAAAACGTTAACACGATGATTATTTAACTCGCATGAAGATTGTGAAAGAGATTCATGAACACAATGAAGTTTTGAGTTTTTATTCATACACTTGTTAGTTTATTTGGGTTATATGTTTGATCATTAGACTTAGATTGACACTTATTAGACATTTGTAATCTTTGGAAGATTGATTGAACTTTTAATTGAAGTGATTATTTTATGATTTCTACATTTTACAATTTTGTTTTTATTTTTTAATGTAAATAAATGATAATTATAATTAATTAAAACTAATATGATAAACGTCAATGGCATTTAATTTGATGTGATTTTTATGGCAAAAAATATGTGCCACTAAAAGCTCAAAAGTTTGTACTGGCAGATAAAAAAGTGCCACTAAAAGCCTAAAAACTTTGTGCGGCACATTGAAAAAGTGCCACTAAAAGGCTTTAGCGTCAGCGTTTCTTGCGGCACTTTTTTTGTGTGCCGCCCATTCTTACAAGGTTCTTTAGTGGCACTTTCTTGTTTTTCTGTGGCACTTTTTGCATGTCACTAGATGGCATTTTTTTTGTAGTGACTTTTCTGCACTTTACTTTCCCGCACCTGAACAATTTACATTTCCTGCATGCTTTTTGAACAATACAACAGTTGAAGGTGGATGGGTCTCGGTTTGAGATGAAGCCTTCAACTGTTGGGTAAATATGGTAATGAACTATTAGTGCTCTTAGTGGATGAGCCTCGTTTTGAGGTGAAACTAAGAGCACATCTTTTGGTATGTTAATAATATAACTCCTCTTTTGACCTTATTACTGTTGTCGTTGCTATGAAAATTATAGTTGTAAAAATTGTTTGGTTTGTACACTTTTAGGAATATATATTATAGATGTATCCTGAAAGGTATCCTGAAAGATATCTTGATAAATATATTAAAATATAACCTACAAATTGTCCAAATAAAAAGGAGAGATCATACCAGAGATTCTTAGAGAATCAGTTCCAATTCTTTATCATAAGTTTGTCCCCAGTGCATACTTATAAACTTGGATCCATCCTTTGAACAGTATAACGTATGTCCCCTGTGTTTGACACAGAAACACAAATGCATTTATACCTTGTCTTAAGTAAATTCCGCATACCCTGGGGCAACACTCCTGATATCCTGAAATGAATCTTTAGCAAACTTGGGATAGACCCTTAATACCCTGGGGATAAACCCTGATATCTGGGGATAAACCCTAAATTTCATGCGCTACAGGCGAGAGTGTATAAACTCCAATTCTTAGAAAGGTGAAAACCTTTAAACCTTTGAGAGTATGAAAATACTCTTTCGTGAGAGAGGGTGATCAATCCTCATATACCTTTAGGATCTAGGATATAGCCAACAGTAACGAAATTGTCAGCCACTTTGACATGAACTGGTCCCGCTACCTTGAACTATACCTAGATAACTTGCGCTCCAGGCGAGGTGTTTAAACCCAATTCGAAAGAAAGGTGAATACCTTTAAACCTTTGAAGGGATCAGGATCCCTTAAACGTGAGAGAGGGGGCCAATCCTCTAATCTTTCGAGTTATCCTGAGTACATATCCTGGAGCTATATCCTGAAACATATGCTACAAAACAACTGTAAACTAAGGTGGGTGTTAGCTTGGCTAACACCCCTCCGATGCTTAAGTCAGTATTGGGTTCAAGATAATAAACAAATATATTTAAAAGAGACAGAATACATACCATTCCGAGATAGAAAATAAATTATACTCTTACTTGAAATAGAGCTTCAAATGTATTGCATTCCAGGATCTTGGTAGCATATCCCCTTCCACATTCCTGAGTCGATATGCTCCTTTCCCTGCTTCTGACTCGACTTCATAAGGTCCTTCCCATTTCGGAGCTAGCTTGCCATCGGCAGGATTAGTGGTATTTTGAAAAGCCTTTCTTAGCACCCAATCACCAACTCGAAATCTTCTAGTCCTTATGTTCTTATTATATGCTCTGGATATTCTTTGTTGATATGCTGCTGTCCTTAGCCTTGCTGCATCTCTTTTTTCGTCTATAGTATCCAAATCCTGACATAAGACTTCAGGATTCTGTTCAGGATCCTGTAGCATAGATCTTGCAGTAGGTATCATCATTTCTGTTGGAATCATCGCCTCCGCTCCAAATACCAAGGAAAACGGGGTTTGGCCAGTTGCATTCTTTACCGTTGTCCTATCAGCCCATAAAACAAAGGGTAACTCTTCCGCCCATCTTCCTTTTTTGGCCCCAAGTCTCTTCTTTAAGTTATTGACTATTATCTTGTTTGAAGATTCAGCTTGTCCATTCGCTTGAGGATGTACTGGAGTAGATGTGATCATTTTGATTCCCCAACTTTTGCAAAAGTCAGTAGTCCTTTTGCTTATAAACTGGGACCCATTATCACAAATGATCTCAGCTGGTATTCCAAACCTAGTCAGGATATTCCTCTTTATGAAGGATACTACTTCTTGGTCTCTAACTTGGACAAATGCTTCAGCCTCAACCCACTTGGAGAAATAATCTGTCATAGCTAACATAAAGACTTTTCCTCCCGGAGCTTTTGGTAACTTCCCTACTATATCCATCCCCCACTTCATGAATGGCCAAGGGGAAACTACAGGATATAATGGTTCAGCTGGTTGATGTAGTATGTTACTATGTCTTTGACATGCATCACATCTTCGAGCATATTCTGCAGCATCTTTCCTCATCGTTGGCCAATAATATCATGTCCTTAATACTTTCGAGAACAATGATCTGCCCCCGGTGTGATTACCACAATCCCCTTCATGTATATCCTGAAGTACTTCCTTGGCTTCAGGATCCTCCAAGCACCTCAAGTATGGTCCTGCAAGAGATTTCTTGTATAAAACATTATTTATAATAGTGAATCGTGATACCTTCATCCTAAATGCCTTAGGATTTTCATTTCCAGGGATGTGTCCTTCTTTGAGATATCTCACAATTGGAGCCGTCCAGGATTTAGGATCCTGTTCAGGATATTCCACTTCAGGATCCCGAATACCCGCTACTTCTTTATCCTGAGGATTTGTTGCAGGATATAAGACATGTAATATTGGTATTTGGGTCCCTTCAGGTATCCTGATTGATGATCCCAAATTTGCTAAGGCATCCGCTTCAGCATTATCCTCCCTTGGTACCTGTTCAAGTGTAAAAACATCGAAATATCCTGCTAATTTTCTAAGAATATCAAGATATTCTATTAACTTCTCACCCTTAACTGCATAGGATCCACTAAAATGGTTAGTAATTAACAAAGAATCAACATATACTTGTAAATTTTTGATACTCATGCTCTTAGCCAACTCTAATCCTGCGATTAAAGCCTCATATTCTGCTTCATTATTGGTAGCAGGAAATTCACACCTAATAGCCTGGGGTAATATGTCCCCCTGTGGAGATTTTAGTAGTATTCCTAATCCTACTCATCTTATATTAGATGCACCATCAGTATATAATGTCCAGGATCCTGAGGATTCTCCTAGCTGTTGAACTTCTAGGTCTACCTCATCCTGGATGTCACTACTAAAATCAGCCACAAAGTCAGCTAAAGCCTGAGACTTTATGGCATTCCTAGGTTCATATACTAAATCATAGGCACTTAACTTTACTGACCACTTAGCCATTCTACCCGACATTTCCGGTTTCCTAAGTACATTTTTGACAGGATAATTTGTTTTAACGTGTATCCTATGTGTCTCAAAGTAGTGTCTAAGTTTTGTTGATGCCATAACTAATGCTAGTATTAATTTTTCTAAATGAGAGTACCTAGTTTCAGCATCTAACAAACGTTTACTAACATAATAAACAGGATATTGCTGACCTTCATGGTCTTTTATGAGAACGGCACTTACAGCATTCCCTGATACAGTAAGGTACAGGGATAGTGGTTCACCATTTTCAGGTTTCATCAACAGAGGTGCGGTCGAGAGATATCGTTTCAAATCCTGTAGCGCTGCTTCATGCTTCTCTCCCCACTCGAATTTTTTGTTCTTCTTCAGGATATCATAAAAATCTTTACATTTTTCTGAAGATCTTGAGATAAATCTATTCAATGCTGCCACTCGCCCTGTTAATCGTTGAACATCCTTCATATTTGAGGGTGATTTAATATCCAAGATGGCTTTAATCTGCTCCGGGCTTGCTTCTATTCCTCTTTTGGTCACCATATATCCTAGGAATTTTCCTGCTCCTACTCCAAAATGGCACTTAGCAGGATTCAGCTTCATGTTATACTGATCCAGGATATCAAATGCTCCTTTGATATCCTGGAGATGATCCTGAGCTTTCTTTGATTTTACCACCATATCGTCGATGTACACCTCCATGGTGTCCCCCAGTTTGTCTTTGAAAATCATGTTTACCAATCTTTGGTATGTTGCACCTGCATTTTTCAAACCAAAAGGCATAGCTGTATAACAATAAATACCTGTTGGTGTCATGAAGGCAGTATCCTCCTAGTCAGAAGGCTCCATTTGGATCTGTTGAAATCCTGAGGATGCATCCATGAAAGTCAGCATTTCATGCCCGACAGTGGCATCTACCATTGCATCAATGTGGGGAAGAGGAAATGGGTCTTTAGGACAAGCTTTGTTCAAGTCTGTGTAATCTACACAGACTCTCCATTTCCCGTTTTTCTTCTGTACCACAACCACGTTTGCTAGCCACCTCGGGAACTTAACTTCTCTGATCATCCTGGACTTCAATAATCTCTCAACTTCCTCTTGAATAATCGCATTCCGCTCAGGAGCAACCTTCCTTCTTTTTTGTTGCACAGGCTTGAATGATTTATCAATCCCAAGCTTGTGAGTGATAATATCTTTGGATATGCCTGTCATATCCTCATGCTTCCATGCAAACGTTGACATCCTGCATTTTAAAAAGTTAATTAATTGCTCTTCAATATCCTGAGGGATATTGGTTCCCACGAGCACCGAAATATCGGGATTATCCTGGTCTAGGATAATTTTCTTCACATCCTGCTCCGGATCCTCCACGATATTCTGGGCCCGCGTCTTTAATTGCTATGCTGCACTAGGCTTGGTTGAGGATTTCATCGAGGATGAGTAGCATTCTTTCGCCTCCTGCTGATCACTATCAACTTTGACAACTCCCCAAGGGGTAGGTATCTTGATGCATTGGTGATATGTTGATGGCACGGCCTTCATATCGTGAATCCACGGTCTTCCCAGTATAATGTTATAGCAGGATAGAGAGTCCATCACACAGAAACGTTGTATCGAGTTGACTCCTTCCACGTACACCGGCAACTTTATCTCTCCCACTGTGTTTCTAGCCTCTCCACTGAATCCAACAAGCACGGTAGACTTTGAAGTGATATCCATTGGAGATACATTCATTCTTTTAAGCGTCTCTAGTTGGATTATGTTGACGGAGCTGCCATTATCTACCAATATCCTGCGTACAAAATGGTTAGCCACATATAACGTTATTACCAGAGCATCATGGTGAGGATCCTGGACAGTATCCCTGTTATCGGCATCAAATGTGATCACTTTATCAGTTGTAAGTGTAGTCATCCTGACAGGTTTGTCTCCCCTTTCGGCCTTAGCTTCTTTTGCATGTCTCTTTGCTGCCGAATACGAAGTCCCACAAATGTCGGATCCTCCCGAGATGAAGTTGATTATCTTGGCATCCGCGGGAGGTGATGCTGCTCGCTCAGGATCCTTCTCAGTATCCTGACCCTTATTCTTCTTTCTCCCTAAGAGATCTTTCAAATATCCCTTGCTTAGAAGATAGCTTATTTCTTTCCTTAGAGCGATGCAATCCTCAGTCATATGTCCGAAATCTTCGTGGAAAGCACACCATTTTGATTTGTCTTTCCAATCTGCTTTTTGTTGATTCTTTCGAGGCCATCTTGCCTTGTCTCCTAGACCCTGCATGGCATACATCAATTCAGGAATGTTAACAGAAAAGCAATATTCAGATAATTCAGGATATTCTTCAGGATCCTCATGTTCGACAGCATTCACTCTCTTGTTCTCATTTCTGCCATATGGCTTAGGCCGATATGACTTGAATGAGGATTCTGACTTCCTGTTAGTTGACTCATAAGTGTTGGATGAGTTCATCCTTTCTTGCATCTTCCTGTCATCTTCCAACCGAATATATCTTAGGGCCCTGTTCCGAGCTTCATCCAAGTTCCTGCATGGGTTCATTACAAGGTCTTGGTAAAATTGAGAATCTTTTTGCAGCCCCATCTTGAAAGCTTGCGCAGCTGTTGCAACATCAAGATGAGGAATGTCTAGTGATTCCCGGCTGAACTTGTTCACATAATCCCTAATGGATTCCTGAGGCCCCTGTGTTATCCTGTAGAGATCACTTGTTAATTTTTCAAAGCTTCTACTACAAGAAAACTGACTATTAAATAAGTTTACTAAGTGAGCAAAAGATGTAATTGAATGTGGAGGAACATTCAAGAGCCATTTCAGGGCTGATCCTGTCAAGGTTGAACCAAAACCCTTGCACAAGCATGCTTCCTTGAGATCCGGAGGGATAGGGTTAATCTCCATCCTTTCCCTATACTGAGCAATATGCTCCTCAGGATCCGTTGTTCCGTCGTAAAGCTTCATGTTGGGGGTTTGGAACCTCTTTGGAATCTCAGCATCACAGATAGGATATGCAAAACGAGATATCTTGTGGCTGTCTTGAGACACTTCCGGGATCGGCTGGACCACCCCGGGTACACTTGATATCATGTCCTTCAACTTCTGAAGTTCCCTAGTAAGTGCTGATGTCACACCTGTATCCTGCAAAGATCCACTATTGTTAGTAGTATGAGTATTATTATTATTTGACATGTTACCCGTTGGAGGATTTTGCCCATATCCTGAAGAATATCCTGAGCTCCTTATGGTCGATATCCTGACCGAGGAGGGTATTTCAGGGGTATGATTCTGAGGAAGGCTGGGCACAATATTCCCCCTGTTATCCTCAGTATATACAGCTGAGCTGAAGTTCAAAGTTCTGGGTTGTAATGGAGTGACAATATCCTCAGCAGATCTGCTCGAGCCAGACTTCAGGAGTTGTATTTCCCTTAAAAGCATTTGGTTTGTTTCCTGCTGCTGCCTCATTTGTTCCTGCACACTTCCAAATAAGGTTAAAATTTCGTCGTTAGAAGCTAAAACAGGGGCAGATTCCTGAACACTGCGGGTAGGGATAATATCCTGAGGTCGTGTAGAGGCTGGCATTCTTGGAGGAGGTGGTGGAAGCACCGAACCAGTAGTAGCAGAAGTCGTAGCAGGCACAGTAGAGGAACTCATGTTTGATCTTGAGGCCATTATGGACAATGTGGCAAAAGTTTTGAAAATAGATAACCGATTAGCGATTTACCAAAAATTTTTAGTAAAGAGAGCACCACTTGCCCCACGGTGGGCGCCAAATTGTTTTGGTCAAAAATTACCGAAGCAATTTAGTGACCAAATTAGTAATGTGAGGTAGTGTGCTAGAGAGTGTATAGAAAATATGCTTGTTGAGTTATTTAGAAAATCAGTATTCAGGATACAGCTCAGGATATTGAGCTGTATTTGCGATCAAACAGTGAGCAAACAATGAGCAAAAAGTAAAGGAAATGACACGAGATGTACGAGGAAAGCCCTTGATCAATCTAGATCGCCGGCATAAAACCTCGGGAGCTGACAATCGCAGCTGCCTTGTTCTTCTTATTGCTTTAAACTTCAGGATACAGTGCAGGATATGGACCAGATCGCTAAGTGTTACAATGCTTTTGTATGAAAGTAAGAATTGCTCGAGAGCAAGTGTTAGAGTGTAGCGAGTGTGATTGTGATGTCCTAGTTGATCTGGTATACCCACCTAGTTATAGTAACGAATTACAAACAATAATCCCTACAAATATGGGCTACTCCGAATATTCCATTATGAACGTTATTGACCGAGTAATACGGCTTCAACGTCTTCCTTTGAACGACTTGGACCGAGTCTTCCGCGGAATAAGTCTTGTGAACGTTGCTAGCTTCTAACCCACGTACCTGCACATAATCCATTAGTAATCCCGAGGATACCGTTCAGGATGTTACCAATATCCTGAACCAGCATCCCGGATGTAAACAGATACTACATAAATAAGATATAGATCAAGATATTTTCCAGGATATAGGGGTTCAGAATTTCACCCATAACACAAACAATGTGTTAATGAGAAATCATAACCAATAATCACAACATATACTCAAACACAACAATACCACAACAATAAATAAAATAAACAATGATCATCCCATAATCGTGATGAAAGGGTCAGCCTATGAAAAAGTGAGGCGACACCCACATCTCATAGTCATGAGGAAGCAAATAATGGTGGTGATACCAGGCTCAACCCATGGCCGTGGGGAACTTTATCAACTAGTGGATCCAATTGAAACAATAGACACAAAGCGAGTAACAAATAGATACAAGTATACGTAACAATTGATACAAGTAAATGTAACACATAGCGCCACATTGATTTTACATGTTGATGATTTAAACATGAAACATATGAAACAATGACATATGATACACTCCAAAAATATTTAGTGATAAAAAAGGGAAAATAAATAGATCTACTCACGAGTTGCGAAGCCGCCGAAGCGTTCCTCAAATGATTCCGCATAATTATATAACATCGGAATGAAATCCAATGACAAGTCACCCTAAAAATATATAAATCAAAACCTAAACAAATAGAATGGTAGAATGGGACTAGTGATTCGGGTTCTTGATTTGGGGACTTGTGCATAAAATATTATTTTGAAAAATATATATTTAAGTATTCCTAACCACACACACACACACACACACACACATATAGGCTTTGGTTCAAATGAGAACCACCACGAGTTGCAAGAACCGCGAGAACTAGGCCATCCAAAAGGTTTTTCCGAATTTGTTTCACAAAAGTCGTAAAAATAATCACTTGTTTCAGCAAAATAAGAAAATTTGAAAATAACATCGCACACCCACATTTACATGAGAGGCAAAAAAAATATTTATCTTCTTCCAGAATTTACGTCTGTCGTAAAAAAAACTTGCATGAGTCAAAACTACCGACTCGGTAATTTTTAAAATTTTTTTTTACAGATTTGTTTATATTTTTTTTAATCTACGTTTGTGTAAAAAATTTTTGGCCCAAATCGCGCCTGATCAAATAGTTCTCGTGGTTCTCGCAACTCAAGATGGTTCTTATTTTAAACTTTCCCTATATATATATATATATATATATATATATATATATATATATATATATATATATATATATAGGGTAAGGTTCATGCGAGAACCACCCTTATTGCGAGAACCGTGAGAACCAATGTGAACACAAAAAAAAATCAAAAAAGCACTCAAAATTTTTTTTTTTTTTAATATTTTTTAATAAAAAATCGCTATATTTCGTTACCATAAAAAAAAAAAAAAAAAAAAAAAAAACTTTTTTTTTTCGAGTAACAGTTATCCATGCACATGTGCATATGTATCATTACTTCAACAAATTCGGTAATACATTATCAGGAATAGACAATTGCACTTTAATTTACAATACCATTAGTAATACACTACTTTTTACATTACCAATATTCAAAATGCACATGTGCATAATTAGGTATAACCATGATATAACGTATTTTGGTACAAAAAGTTTGTGATTTTGAATGGAGAAGTAGACCCATATACATGTTTTTTGGTTAGTTATATCTAGTGGTTGATGGTTTGGTTATAGTTGTCAATTTTTTATGTAATATGTTGATTGGATGGTATAAATGGTGTTTACATACATGTAATAAAGTGAAAATATTGTTAATGGTATTGTATTATGGATGGTAGGAGGTAATGGTATTGTATTATGGATGGTAGGATGTAATGGTAGTGTATTATGGATGGTATGATAGATGAAAAAGGAAAGTGTATTCAAAGTGGTGTACCAAAACACCTTATTTAATGTTGATACATATAAATGCACATGTGCATTTCTAATATTGGTAATGTAAAAAGTAGTGTATTACATATGGTAGTGTAAATAAAGTGCAATTGTCTAATATGTGTAATGAATTACGGAATTTGTCAAAGAAATGACAAAAATGCACATGTGCATGCTTGTGTATTATGGATGGAATGATAGATGAAAGAGAAAGTAGTGTACCAAAACACCTTATTTCCTGTTAATACATATAAATGCACATGTGCATTTCTAACATTGTTAACGTAAAAATTAGTGTATTACACGTGGTAGTGTAAATGAAAGTGCAATTGACTATTATTTGTAATGAATTACGGAATTTGACAAAGAAACGATACATATGCACATGTGCATGGATAACTGTTACTCGAAATTTTTTTTTTTTTTTTTTGAAATTTTTTTTTATTAACAAAATATTGCGATTTTTTCAAAAAAAATAGTAAAAAAATAAAAAAAAATTTTTTTGGGTGTTTTTTAGATTTTTTTAAGAATTACTGTTTGTGTTCACACTGGTTCTCGCGGTTCTCGCAATAAGGGGTGGTTCCTAACGGATCTTTGTCCTATATATATATAGAAACGGGATTAGGAGAAAACGCTCAAAAGTGTGAGAACGCATCCTGGCGCAACACATGTCACGAGGCATAAAAAAGGGCGAATGGGCTTTTTTGTCCTTTTATCTTCTCCTTTTCCAGTTCCGCTTTTCACAATATTGTTTTATTTTTGGCGTTTAAGATTTTTGGCGTTAACCAAATTCAATAATTAATGGCGTTTAATGGTTTCATTGTATTAATATTTTGGCGTTTATGACGTTTTTCAAAGCTTATGCAATTGGAACCCAGGGGGTTAGGAAACCTATTTGAATGGCGTTTTTCAAGACGTTTTAAACAAGATGGCTCATTGTTCTATTATTTTTATATACATTTTGGCGTTTGTGGTAACTTGGCATTTTACAATTGAAAAATTATCTTACAACCAGATGGAAAAAAAATTGAAGCGAAGAAAATAAATTAAAAATCCTAATCGGATTTCTCTTCACAGTCTTCACTATCATTAGTCTCTCTATTCTTTAATACTACAAGAACTGTCACCAAAATATATGGCGTTTTATGTAAAACTTAACAAACCCATCGGTTTGATTATTTTTGCCTGCTCGTCTGTTGAAGTGGCTTTTGTAGATGTTTGGGGACATAGATCTATGACGTGTGGGTGGGTTTTTCGCTTTGATCTTCAACTTGATCTTCATCTTTATAACATCCCACTCTTCAGTGTCATTGATCTCTTCTCCTCGTCCAAGCCTTCTTCAAGAACAAAGAACACAAAATGACATATGACTGTAATCAGTAACTTTTTCTTGAAGATTTCTCCATCTCATGCAGCAAAATCTTACTGAGTTACTCCCCTCAGCTAACAATCCATTCAGTGAAACTTCACGAATAACAATACTGAATATCCAAGAAAGCATATTAGCAATCTTTGATATTTTTAATTTTTTGGCGTTTTACAGTGAGTGGTATTTAGTAGTGTTTTGGCGTTTTTTTTTTTTTTGGTTTGATTAA
This sequence comes from Helianthus tuberosus, assembly GCA_030545235.1. Classification (NCBI taxonomy): domain Eukaryota; kingdom Viridiplantae; phylum Streptophyta; class Magnoliopsida; order Asterales; family Asteraceae; genus Helianthus; species Helianthus tuberosus. The sequence goes on from CM060418.1 coordinate 194,916,322, forward strand.
ATGGAAGTTGCTGAGAGTTATTATTTTATAGGATTTCTTTTTGGCGGTGTAGGTTAGGTGGTGCATTATTATAATAAACTATTCGTCGTTTCAGTTACTGTTTGTAATTATTGTTTTTGATAAGCTTTTATCTCTGAAGTCTGTAACACGTCCCGTCTTTCAAGTTTGGTGTTTTAGATTCTAATACAGAAAATTTTCTGTCTCTTCATTTTTACTGTTTTGTAGTTACTGTTTCTAGTTACATTTTAAATTTGGTTTTTAATTTTTTATGGGTTTTTTATAATACTTTTCCGAAGTAAATTTCTTATGGCTTAGGAGTTTTTGTGGCGTTTTACGGCATGATAGCGTTTTAACAAGCATTTGGCTGTCTGGCGTTTATATTATATATGGCGTTTTTATTATATAACAATCAACTGAAAAAGAAAATTAAAAAAAAGAATATATAAACAATTGATCTTCCAAATCTTCACTGTCACCAGTCTCTTTCTTCTTTTTTGAATCATCTTAACTGGCTGGTTCGACTTTCGTATGATTCATTTTGTTTTTTTGTTTTTCAAGTAGTTTTATTTGTCGCCGTTTGGAAGCACAAAGTCTGACATCAACATTTTTTTCTTGAAGATTTGTCCATCTCATGCAGCAAAATGTTAATGAGTTTACATCCTTCGGCCAACTATCTTGAATTTTCCAATGAAACGATGTTTGATTTTTTAATTTTGGCGTTTTACCGATAAAAAGAACGTCACTAAATAAAAGCATCTTAAACCTCAAATTTTGATCATGCTAAAATCTATAATGTTTTACTGTATGAGATGGACAACATTGTTAATCCTCGTTTAAGAAAGATATCTGACAATGTTGTCCACCCCATACAGCTAAACTTTATTGACAACAAACCTCAATAATGTTTTTGTATATTTTGGCGTTATAAATTTGATGGAAGTTGAGGATAAAGTCAATAAGATTTTACTCAATGAAATGGACCATATCCTCACTTAAGGATATTGTCCATTACATTTCAACCTTATCGACAACCAAACTGAATTTCAAATAAACATTTTGGTTTAGAAGATATTTGATGTTTGGGTTTTTTGGCGTTTCTAAGAAGAATTGTATATATTAAATATGGCATTTGGGGTTTTGAGTGTGTTTTTAATTAAAGGTCTCAGATGTTGTATATATAGGATTTTTTTGGCGGTTTTTTTAGGCGGTATTTTATTATAATTAAGTTTGGCGTTTTATATCTAATGGCGTTTTTAGTTAGAATGGTGTGTGCTATTTGTTTGGCGTTTTATTTCATGAGATGGCGTTTTGTGTGTAGTAGTCAAAAGACTTCTTTACCCTTAATGAAGCGCGTCCACGTAATAAAATTGATGTTATTTACGAAAACGCCACCGCGTCAATCTAGTCCATAGATTGTTTTGATCGGACGATTCATAAGCGTTCTCACCGTTCTCACACTTTCCACCGTTTTCTCTAGATCCTGACCCTATATACAGAAATCTCATACCAGTTCAAGAAACCTAAGAAACCCAATGAAAGGATACTATGTTGCCATGTTGTTTATGTAATAGAATGGTGAAAGGGTAAATTAGGAACTTCACCGTCGTCTACTTTTTGACTATTTACAACATTTTCTCTGACATCCATCACCACCATTTGACATCCATCACAACCATTTATTATAATTACTTTTTTTTACATCTCTCCTCCTAAGGGTGTAGGGAGTGGTAAGACACTTGAAAGTGGTAAACTTCAAAATCAACCAATGAGAGTGTGTCATGTCATTCAATGAAAAGTGTTTAAACTATGCTGATAAGTGTTAGCAATGGTTAGACACTTCATGAATTGGTAAACTATTTAAAAAAAAAGAAAAAGGTGTGATTGGTTGAGATGACATGGACCCCACCACACACACCCCCTCTCTCTCTCCTTCCCTCCATCTCCCCGCTTCGGCAACATGTCACCGATCTTCAATGAAACCGCGCGACAAAGGAGGGTAGGCGGCGGTGTTCCCGAGCGGCAAAAGGAGTTTACCGCACCCCTTTGACGCCCACACCGTATACCCTAACACATTTATGTTCTCCTCTATCTTTCTTCTCTCTGATACACCTCAAGACTTTTTCCTATTCATATTCACCTCTATCTCTCTTTCTCTCTAATACAACCCTTAGACTTTAAAAACACAATCCATATAAAGTTCCACCCTCAAAAATGTGTCACGGATCTGGAAGCTTTTGAAGGATCATTGTGACCATATCTTGGATAATCAAAGTGACCGGATCTTGGCAAGAAGTCCGGCTAGGGGGTTAGATAACCGGATCTTGAAGAGTTTTGAAGGATCAAAGTGATTAGATCTTGGTGGTTCATAAGTTTACTTTTTTATGTATCCTAGATAAATGGGACTTTTCATCATACATACTTTCTTTTTCATATAGTCAAGATCCACCTGTGTTTAATAGATCTGCTGGTGTTTTCAAGATCCAGATCAATGTCGTCGTTTTTCTCTCTCTTCACAAGATCTAGACCTGGATCCGTAATGTTTCTTTTCAAACCCCATCAAGACGGATCCTCTTTGGTTTAATTTGTAGAAAATCGCACATGATGATGAAGAAGATGATGAATCAGATATGGATACTGTTAAAGTTTGATGTTTTTCCATAGATCTGAAATTACACATTTGTTTTACGTTTTTGCAGTTGCATAAGGTTTTTAAGCCATAAAATGTGTGAAGTCTGTTGTTTTTTATTATTGATTTTATCAATTTTTGTGTTAAAATTGTTTAATCTGAACAAATCAACACAATTTGATTCAAGTTCTTGTTTATTGGATTAAAATCGAAGTTACTTTATTGTTTATTTGTCACACCCCAACCGATGGCGGAATCATCGAGGCGCGGCACTAGGCGAATCAGATTGCTCAGGAGAATCCATTACAACTATTTTGCGAAAATATTTAATACGTTCATTATCCCATACTAATAAACAAATACAATCACATAAGTTGTCATAGATTTCATATTCTCTCGAACAATACAAATCCGACAACCTAGATTTTGGTGAGTTTCTAGACTTCCTAGCTTGATTCGAGATAGCCTGCGATTAAACCTGCAACATACGTTAAAATAACGTCAATACAAAAGTATTGGCGAGTATACAGGTTTGATATGTAATAGCATATAGAGAAAAACGCTGCAAATTTCCACATACATAAACGGGATACACGACATATATACTTACAAGACCGATACTACCAGCTAAGCCCTCGAGTAGCGAGTGCGATTGCGATTTGATTTCATCCTAACTAGACCCCGTCGGGTGCTATAGTACTATACTAGTCAAGGCGGGATGTCGCGAGTATAAGTCCTAGCACATATGAAACTAGCATCACGTATAACTATGCACGTCGGTCATTCGCAAGTGATAAATAGTTTAAGCATTTGATTTGTTTTTATTTGATAAGAACGTATGTTACACCCAAAAGTGCAATGAGCAAAAAGGGTTCAAGTATACTCACAGTGTGTGTTTAACAAATAAACACAATCTGGATTGGATTGAAAGAAGGCACGTTGAGTTAGCCTGTGAACAGTAGCATAAGTCGTTGAACAATGTGTAATAGCGTGTCAGTGAGATGATGGATCGAATGGTGGTTTGATCGGATGACCCTCTGGACGGATGGTCATCCGGTCGGATGACCGTTCGGTCGGATGGTCATTCGACTGAGGAGTGTGTTTGTGAAATGTTGAACTTTTAAAGTTTTTATTGTATTATGATTTAAGTCATTCGATCGGATGGTCATCCGATCAGATGACCGTTCGATCAGATGGCAGTTCGTTTGAGTGTAGGGTTACAAGAATTAAGTCTCCTGTCCAGATAGTCGTTCGATCGGATGGTCCTCCGATCGGACGACCATTCGATCGGGAACTGTTATTCCTTGATGTTTGCAAAATTGGTTAAGTTTGAAATCATAAGTCACTTGATTGGATGGTCATCCGATCGGACGGCTATTCGATCGAGCGACTGTTTTGTTTGAAATTTTGTAAAAATCAGTTCAGTTGAAAAGTTTGCGGTTTGACGGAGATGGTATGACGGCGTGTTAAACAACGGAAATCACATCAAGTCCAACTCATCCGATCGGACAGGAATCACCCCGTTCGATCAATATCAACTGTTCTTGATGGAGTTTCATGTTCAACCCGTTACCCAGTCATCTCTCTGGTAGAAATTCCTTCTTAGACCGGTTTCCCACTATAGAATGAGTAGGGAACCTGAACGAGCTTAGATTCCATCGGTTTTGCATAGAAAAGTGTAGAAGAGTTGAAAGAAAGTTTAAATCAGTTGAAAAGTGTTTGGATCTAGCTTAGTTTTGCATAAAATCATGTGGAAATCCTTCAGATTTGGACCAAACTTGATGGGATGACGTCACCAAGTGAACATTATCCTCAAATAGGTCCGAATCAGATGATTTCAGTGGGAAAAGTTGTGATTTTGATGGAGAAGATGATGTAGAAGTTATTAGTGGTGATGATTGTACAAGATTTAGGGAGTAAAGCTTACCAAAATGCCTTGAATCTTGATGAAAAGTGACTGAGAACACTTGGGTGCGAGTTGGATCGGAGGGCCTTGTCACATCAGTGAACAGTGTGTGACGAGGGGGTATTTATAGGTGAAGAGGAGGAGAAAGTGATGCTGAGTACGTGGGTCGGAGAGCCTTCCGATCAGAGGGTCATCCGATCGAATGGTCATCAGGTCGGATGACCATTCGATCGAAGGGTCCTTCGATCGGATGGCTCTGAGTGAGTTGGTTTCCGACTTTTCGTTTCGAGCGTTAAGCACTGCGATAGTTTGTTCAGTCATATCCATATATATATATGTATATTTATTATAATTAGTCATCAATAAGTCGTATGTAAGTATCCATATTTTCAAGTCAGCGTTGCGATAATCGAGTTGCGCGTGATTGCGGGTGCGCGTTCGAGTCTGCGTTGCGTTATGATGTGCGATAAAGTATGCGTAATATGCGAAAATGCGCGAAGTAGCGTTGTAAGCGATATAGTTTGTTAGGATCTGATTTTCTTTTGATTGTGTTTTGTTTAGAAATTAATGAAATGAAACAAGTAATATGCAGCGGAATGTGAAAGTAAACTTTGTAAATACAATCAATGGAAGAATTGTTTAAGCAAACATGTTTAACATTGAACTGAATGATTGTATTTAATTACAAGATTCAATTACAACTTGCATGCATGCACAATGCTCCCCCTCAGCCTTAGCTCAGTGATTGATCGTATAGAATAACTTGGTGAAGTGAGCGTAATGGAACAGTACAGAGTACTGTTCTATTTATACTACAAGTCAACCACTGAGCATCTTAGGCTGACGTCACCATGATAGTGACATATAATAATATAACAAACTCCTAACAACTGTTACATTACAAACACTTATTACAAACTACTGATAATACTAAACAACTGCTTCTTTAATCCACTGATGTCTTCTATCCACTGATATTGACCATCAGTGCTTCCTTGAATGTAATCAGTACTTTGGTGATCTGGACTTTGGTCTTCATCAGCATTTAGGAGATAACAGTAGATACAACATCAGTGCTTGGCTTTCATCAGTACTTTGACTTTGTCAGCAGATACAATTGGCAGTGCTTTGGAGTCTATCAGTTGTTAGAGCCACTGTCAAGGGGGCAGTCATTATGCAAACACTGCTTATGATGGATCAGCAGTTCTGAACCAATTTTGGCTTTTATCATCTGTTCCTTTATAGGGATCAATCCCAACAATCTCCCCCTGGGACAGATGATGCCAAAACCTTTCATTATTTTTAGATCTTCATTGTCTCATCAATAATTCCCTGACTTGTCCTTTGAATTGTAATTTAAAGTTCATGGAATCTTCATCATCCTCATCCCTGCACAGTTAAAGCTCAAGGAGATCTTGCAGATCAGCTGCACCTAGGCCTAGTGCTTCTTCCCTTGATACATGCTTAACTACACCATTGGACCTGAGCAAAGTCAATACGTGGGTCTTTTGATCAGACTTCCACTTTAGTATTTTTTTAGTTCAATGGGTTTCTTGGGAGAGGTTTTATTGGATGAGAGTTCGGAGATGCAGGCCTGCTCAAAAAGCTTTTTGCTGCTTCTTGTATTTTTGATGATTCAGGATGATTTTCTTCAATCATTCTTTTAAGAGCTTCTTTCATGTAAACAACTTCTTGTTTTGCAACTTCAGCTGCTTCTTTCTTTGATTTAAAGCAATGATGGAGGTGTCAAATGATGTGAACAATGTTTCTGAAGAAGGGGCCTGATGTTTTGGTTTATCAGTGGTTTTGTATGTGGGTTTCTTTGGAACTGTGGGATCTGTTTTTCCTTTTGCTTCAAGCCTTTTGTAAGTTTGATCAATGTACTATCTTGACCATCTTCATATCTGCTTAGCTGTTCCATATTTTGCTGCTACCAACTCTTCCCTCTTTCTTTTTTATTCCAAGGTAAGATCTTCAATTTTCTTTTTGTACTTACTCTAATTTGGTGCAGATCTTTTCATACCTGGATCCTTTTTTATTCTTTTAATTTTATTTAATTCTGTCTTGAGAGCAATGAGTGGCCAGTCTTTGAATTTTTCAGCTTTGGCAGGATAAAACTTTTCAGACATGATCAACTTTATGAGGTCTTCTCTCAGATCCTTCTGTAACCCAGCTTCTGGTGGCAAATTTGACATCTCTTTACTTAAGTCTCTTGCATAATCTTCCAATTCTCTAACTTTACAAAGCAGAATCTGCAATCGACTTGAGATGTTGTTATCACTTTCTCCTTTACCTTCATATTTAGCTTTCCATTCAGCTTGCTTGGCTTTGAATTGCAGATACTCATCCATATTCTTTGGTTGTCTAAAGCCAGTAAGGGAAGGAAATTTTCTTTTTGCAGGATTATCCACTGTGTAAAATTGTTTCATTTCATTTTTAACTGCATGCAGCTCTAGTGGATAATCTACTGCCACAGGAATAACATCTGAAGGATCATATCCTTGAAGGGTTATTGGATCAGTGATTGGGTTTGCCAAAGTTGATGGGATGAATTGGTGAGGTTTGATTTTGTTGTAAGGTATAGAGGATAAAGGAATTGGTGCTGGTATATCATCATCATTTACTTGAAACTTCCTTTTCCTATTGTAAACCTTTTTGGGTGAGGGAGTGTTTGTTGGTGGTTTGGTGACTGGAGTGAATATGGCTTGAAGTGATGTGGTGGTGACTTGACTAACAGTTGTTGAAACAGCTGGTGTTTCAACCACTGTTGTCATTACTACTGTTGAAGTGTCAACAGTTGTCTTCTGCTTTATGACAGGAGGTGTTTGGTTTGAAGGTGTATTTGTGGGTTGAGTGTTGATTGGTAGAGTGACGAGATCAGTGGATGAAACAACATCTGTTGAAATCACTGAAGTATCAACAGTTTTTGATACAACAGGTGTCTCAACATCTGTTGGTTTTGTAGGTTGAGGTGAGGAAATTTTGGGAGTTTTTGAGGAAGGTTTAGTGGTTTTGGAAGGTGTGGATATGCGCTGACTGACCTTTCTGGTAGTATTTCTTCTGTATGAAGTACCCTGAACTTCCTTTGCCATAAAGACTTTCTTTTCCTCAGCAAACCTTTTATCACCCTTTGTTTCCAACTTCTCTTTTCTCTTTTCTCTTTGCTTTTTGTTCAACAAACAGATTGAGAGTTACATCAACCTTTTTGGAACCATCTGGCTTGGGAATTTCAACAACAGGTTTGGCATTTGGATCTGGCTTCATGTATAAACCATCTTTCCCTTTCTTTTCTTTCTCCCCCTTTTTGGCATCATCAGGGTTTTCAACATAGACAATGGTAGGAGGAGAAGTGCCAGTGGTTTGAAGCAGATGAGTTTTTATGGCTTTAATATCAGCTTGAGTATCTTTGTACCTAGCTTCCATTGCATTTCTGACTAGTTGTAGCTGTATTTCATGTTGTTGATCAGCATACATTCGTTGTTGATGAAGAATAGGTTGAAACAGCTGCCATAGCTTTGTGGGGGATGGAGCAGATGTTGAAGCAGTGGATGGAGCTTTTTGAGATTGTAACAACTGTTGCAACATATTTTTCATATCTGCCATAGATGTTTTAATTTTGTCTACTCTCTCCGTCAATTCTCTGTATTTTAAACCATCACCCAAGTTAATGGGATCATCTGATTTCCCACTGGCAGTGGTTGTATCAGCAGTTGGACCAAAGGAAGTTTCCAAAGGTTCAACCACTGATGCCCCTTCGTCTTGGTAGTGGGGACTTCTTTCTTCTGCAGAGGTTACATTAGAAAACACACCAGTGGTTAATGGAAACACACCAGTGGTTACCAAAGTTCCCATAGAAGAATTTGCCTTCAAAGGAGTCTCATTGATGAAACAACTGGCTCGGTGTAGATCAGTGGATCCAACACCTGTAGTTGCTGCTCCACTTGAACTACCACCAAGAGTTACATGTAACTCAAGGGGTGTAACCTCCTCAACTGTTGCTGGGATAGCATAGGTATAGGCATCAGACTCAGTCACTTATGGAAGTATACTCTCTTTGATGGGTGATTGAGAGGAACTGATTTGTGTCTGAGCTATATCCAAAGCTTTCAACAGGGGTAACATTGATTGTGGTAATGTGAGGGGTGAAGGATGTGGGGTAGAAAAAGATACGTCCCTGGGATTTGGACTGAGGAAGATGGATCCAAGTGAATCCAGAGCTTCATAATATGGTGTCCCTATGCTTACAACCTGATTCTTTTGTGAGAATGCAGGAGGAGTTTGAGGCTTAGGTTGAGATCTTTCGACCATCTGCTGTGAGGAAGTAGCAGCAGTGGTTTTTGGTGACGTTTGTGTTGTAACAGGAGTTAATTCTGGGATCTCATCTTCCAGAAGCTCCTTTTGAGAGGGTTTGGTGGGCTTTTTTATTGTTTTCTTTTTGGTCTTTTTGGTGGATTTAGGTGGGGGTTGCACAGCAGTGGTTGTGCTGCTGTGTTCACCTAGAGCAGTGGGCTCAACAACAGAAACCTGAGGAGCAGATGTGGACGCATCCAAAGATTGCTTAGGTTCCTCTGTTTGTGTTTTCAAATCTTTTGACTCTGACATCCTTGTAAAGGTTTCAGAAGAAAGACTGTTTATTTGACAAGGAGCACCCTGGATAAGCACATGTGCACTATCCTTTGGTACTTGCTTTTGTAGATAATAACTCAGAAACCTAGGAAACAGTAAAAATGGTTTTTTATTTTCTTTTATATTATTGATATTTTTAACCATATCTTTGAAAATCTTTTGGGAATAACTAAAATCAGCGTCTGCCATGATAGCATATCCCAAATATTGGATGTTCAATGGTATTTCATTGAAAGCGGTAGTTTTATTTGAAACACACATGAGCAGGGTATGAAATAAAAATTTCACGGGAGGTGGGAAATTCCCTTTTTGCAAAGTTGCTTTATTCATTTGTCCCTCATACCCCCTTTCGGCCAAATCTGTCTGGTACTCATGTTTAGGGAAATAATTATTACCTGTGTGATCATGCATCTCAAAAACCTCAGAAATTGTTTGTGGTGTAATGGAAACAAGAACTTCTTTTATTTCAGAGATAATAGACCAGGGCTTTTTGTCCTGAACTTCAAATTTGCATTTTTCCAGAATTCTCGTAGGGTTTCTTGATAAATTGGTGCATTGCAAGTTAACAAAGTTTTGTACTTTGAAGCAGAAAGAATGTCAATGATTGAGTGGAAATCTGTGTTTTTCTTTGTTTTCTCAAAGGTGCACAGATAGTTGTGAGGATTTTTGAGAGCAAGAGCCATGATTGAGGTGTGAATTTGCGAGAGATGATCGGATGATTGATAGAAAGAGTGTAACCGCTTTTGAGAATTTTGAATTCGAGACGGTGGTGAAAACTCTGATTTGAGGGTTTATCAGGGTTTTATTGAGGATGGAATAGTAAAGTGATGTTGTGGCAATGGTTACAAGGATTAGACGGTTAAGATTTGTCCACGTGACAACCTCTGATGAGAGTGGATGACAGTTGTTTGTGAAACCACTGATGGATAATATCAGTGGTTGACAACAAAGAAAGTATGACAGTGGATAACCAACAGTGATATGAAAACACTGATGTATAAGCAACATTGTTTGATGAGAAAAATGACGAAACAGAGGTTGTCTGTCTGTGGATGAATTTCAACAATCAGATGTTTGAACCAAAACAGTGGTTTTAACAGACTTTTAGGATTTAATGAAAATTTTCATTTTTAACTATTTTAAGGATGAATTTTTGATTTTCTGAAAACATTTTAATGCTTTTTGTGCATAGAAAAACAAGATTTTGCTTGTTATTCCATGTTAAGCATGCCAATCCTCGAGATCAGACTTTCAAAGGTGGATGTGTCTAATGCTTTTGTTAGCACATCTGCCAGTTGATCTTGAGTTGGAACATGATGCAGAGAGATCAAGCCTTTTTCATAGCAATCCCTCACAAAATGATGTCTGATGTCAATGTGCTTGGTAGTTGAGTGAGAGACTGGATTTTTGATGATATTTTCTGCTGCTTGACTGTCTAACATGAGATGAGTCTTTAAAGCAGTGATACCAAAATCCAGCAATTGGTTTTGAAGCCACAACAGTTGGGCTATACAGCTTGCAGCAGCAATGTATTCAGCTTCAGCAATGGATGTTGAAATAGCTGCTTGCTTTTTGCTTTGCCAAGACACTAAGCAATTTCCTAGGAATTGGCACCCTCCTGAGGTGGACTTCCTTGTTGAGTTACATCCAGCAAAGTCACTGTCTGAGAAACCTGAAAGCTTAATATTCCCATTAGCTGGATACTAGATACCAAGTGTGGGAGCACCTTTTATGTATCTGAAGATCCTTTTTACAGCAATAAGATTTGACTTTCTAGGGGCTGATTGACTCCTTGCACAAACACATGTTGCAAACATGATGTTTGGCCTAGATGCAGTTAGGTACAATAAAGACCCAGTCATGCTTCTATATAAGGTTTGGTCAATCAACTCATCCTTTTCATCAGACAAGACAAGCTTTGTGGTTGCCATGGGTGTACTACATGGCTTACAATCATTCATATCAAATTTATTCAAAAGTTCTTTTGCATATTTGCTTTAATGAATGAAGGTGCCATTTTGCATTTGCTTCGCTTAGAGACCAAGGAAACATTGTAGTTCACCCATTACACTCATCTCAAACTCAGCTGTCATGAGTTGCCTAAACTCTTCACACATTTTATTACATGTGCTTCCAAAAATGATGTCATCCACATAAATCTGGACAATCATCAAATCTTTTCCTCTCCATTTTAGAAACAGTGATTTACCAATTGTACCTCTTTTGAAACCAATGGAAAGCAGAAAAGTGGAAAGAGTTTCATACCAGACCCTTGGTGCTTGTTTCAGGCCATACAGTGCTTTGTTAAGCCTGTAGACATGATCTGGATAAAATGGATCCTCAAAGCCTGGAGGTTGACAGACTGACGGGTGGTTCGTAGGACAACCCTTAAAAGGTTTAATACAATGCACATTCTATACTTATTACGGTTAATTGCTTGAACTTAGTAACCACTAGATGATTTGATGTTGCAGGTGTTAAAGTGCTCAAAGTACGGGATTTAGGAAGTTTGGATGGATGTGGGAAAACGACATCATCGAGATATGAATAAATCAAGTTTTGATGGCGAAACAAGGAAAATAACATCATTCAGCGCCGTAACCTACGGCTGCTGCCGTAGGCTACGGCTGCTGCCGTAGGCTACGGCACCCCGTCATGTAAATAAGTCCCCGCCGTAAGACAGTATACAAGGGCCGTAAAGGATTGCTAGGCACCGTAAGCTACAGCAGGCGGGGTAGCTTACGACGCCATATATTGACCCTTTGACCGCTGCTTGCCGTAAGCTACGGCAGGCGCCGTAGCTTACGGCGCCGACTGGGCTGCACTTGTAACTCATGGCAATTATTGCCATTTTGATGATGTTTTATGGGCTAATCATGCATTATTCGGTTACACCTTGGTTGGACACGAATTTGGAGAATTGTTGGAGACTTGGGAGCTTGAAAAACAGTTGTTGAATCTTGTTTTTTTATGTTGGTGATTCCTTTGAACATTAAAACTTGTATGATCATGTTGATTCAAGCCATGAGTGGCTAAGCATTTTGTGACTATCTTTGGTGGAAGGTTTGCAAGACACTTATGTTTGTTTCCTTATTTCTAGAATAACAATCTTCTCTTTATTGAATTGCTTGTTATGGTGTGTGATTGCTTGTTAGTAAATTGTTAATCTTTATGCTGAACTAATTAGAAACCATACGTTCTTGGTGTCGTTGGCAATCGAGATATCATGGGTATAGTTAGGCTTGGGTAAGGGTTGATTGATCATCGGTTAACAACCTCATGTTCTAGGAATCTGAGTACTTAGTTCCCTTTCATCACTACAATTGATCACATATGAACTATGTCTATGTAGTTCTTTCTAGTGGAATGTTAGCATAAGTGTCAAAGCAAACCGGAAACCAAAGATGGTTACTTGTCTCTAAATTGTTTACAACCAAAACTTTTCTCTTGCAATTTAATTAGTTAAATTTAGTTCTAAAACCGATTCACTCAAATCAATTCTCGAATTTTACTTTACTTGCAATTAGTTAAATTTTAGTTAACATAGTTAAACTTCAAATAACACATATTCCACAAACTCCCTGTGTTCGATACCCACTTACCGCTATCTATTAGTAGTATTTGGATTAAATTTAATTGAGACTTCGACATCGCGTCAAATTTTAGCGCCGTTGCCGGGGAGTAGTACGCAACGTGTGTTATTTTTAGTTCTTTTTAAGTTTGTTATTTTTCTGGTTTGCGCTGGGTGTGCTAGTGTGCATGTATTTACAGGTGCATGCGTACTAGGAGCTCTCACAAGCTATCACCATTGGCATTTGATCCAGAGATTGAACGGACTTTGAGAGGAAACATAATTTTGCTAAGAGAAAACAAAATCAGCGGTTCACCAACAACACCAACTACACCAATTACACCACTTAGATACATGGATCCACCGCCCCCACCCACTACGGGTGAACTTACACCACCTTTCATACCATCATCAACTCAACCTTCAACAAATACCACCATGCCTAACATCACCACCGAATTTACTTCACCACATGATGTCACACCACCCAACACTACATTACCTACCGCTACCCAAGTTGAACCTACCCTTACCTTTAACCCTGCTTCAACAATTCCACAATTTTCCCATTTCTTTCCAGCTTCTGGTCAATTATTTACAACACAGTCATTACCACAAGGTTCAACTGTAGTTCATGCTACTACTTCTACATATCGACCCTCGAACCAACTGGGTTTTCAATATTCATCTTTTCTTTATGGGCAATCTTCGGGTATAAGAGGAGATGGGTATGACGAAGGGTATGGAGATTTTGATGGTTATGATGAAGAAGGTTATGCTTATGGGGGTGATGGAGATCAAGGGGAGTTGACTTATGTACCTGGTCAAACTCAAAGAATGTCAAGTGCTGGTGGGATTCCACAACAACAACTTATACCACAGCATATTCGGCCAAGACCACAAGGGCCACAATTGCAACGTCCTATACCATTACAACAAGTTCGTCCACAAAATGCACAACCACAATTTCAAAGGCCAATTCAACAACAACCGATGCAACATCAATTTCAACCACCATTTGCACCACAAGGGCCTATGCAAAGACCAATGGGTCCTATTCGACCAAGGGTTCGGTTGGGTGTACCAAGAAGACATCTTAGAGAACATGCAAGAGGCATTGAAGCGCATTTTAGGCCGGTAATCACTCACAATCCTTCACCGGTAGTTATTCCTCACAATGATCAAGGGAGGACATTTGAAGTGAGAACTAATTCATTGCAAAGCTTGCCAAAGTATAAGGGTCTAGCAACGGAGGAGCCTTATTTTCACTTGGAAGCTTATGACTCCATTTGCAACACTCTTGGAAGTCAAGGATTTTCGGCCCGATGATGTCAAATTGGTATTATTCCAATTTTCTTTGGAAGACAAGGCAAATAAGTGGTTTTATACTCTACCTTTGGCATCTATCTATACATGGACGGAGATGCAACAAATCCTTTTAGATGAATTTTACACCGCTCAAAAGACCAATGATGCTAGGAAGGGGTTGAGAAGTTTTCAACAACAACAAGGTGAAATGTTTCATGAGGCCTTTGAGCGTTTCAACATGATGATTAAGAATTGCCCCCACCATGGAATAGAACTTTGGGAATTAATGAATGCTTTTCATGAGGGGTTGAGTGCCGAAGATGCTCGTGATTTAATGTTTATTACTAATGGCACTTTTGGCACGAACTACGAGCAGGACGATTGGGAATTTTTGGAGCAAATGGCAATTACATCAAAAAGAAAAGCTCAAGCATCAAGGAGAGCACGACTGGCCATTACCCGACCTCAAGTGCATGCGGTAGACGATGGTAATGTTCAAACCTCTAATCAAATTTATAATGTTTGTGCACTTTGTAATGAGATAGGGCATGCGGCTGAAAATTGCCAAGGAGTGGAAGTTCAATATGAAGAGGGGAATGCTTTGCAAGGTCAAGGAGGGGGTGGTAGAAATTACAATATGAATTCAAATACTTACCACCCCGGTTTGAGAAACCACCCAAATTTTCGATACGGGAATTCCTCAAATCAAGCGAACCCAAATTTTCAAGGAAGCCAAGGTAACTTTGTTCCACGCCAACCTTTCAACAATCAAAGTGGATATCGAGGTGGGAACAATCAAGGCTACCAAAGGCAATATCAAACGGGTCAAGAGCAATGGGGTCTTCGGGTGGAAATGAGATGATGGAAATGTTAAAAAGCATGCAAGCGGAGATGCAAAAGAGAAATCAAATGGATGATGCACGTATACAAAAGGATGAATCCCGTGATAAAGCAATTCAAACTTTAACTACCCAAATGGGCCAACTCGCAACCGAAGTGGCGGACTTGAAAAAAAGTAAAGGTCAATTACCAAGCGACACTAAGGTAAACCCGTCTCATAATACTTCTAGAGGTAATAATGTTACCCTTCATCATGTAAGTGTTTTGAGAAGTGGGAAAGAGTACAAAACCAATCCTTCACCGGATTTGGTTGATGGGGTGGTTGAAGATATAACGGGTCTAGATAGTGATGAAGAAAATGAAACACCTATTATTTCCTCTAAAAAACCCAATTTTGAAAAACCCGATAATAATAAAGAAAAAGAAAATAAAAATGAGGATGGGGGATCTAGTCAAGTACCATTTCCCTCGGCTTTATTAGATCCGGGTAAGAAAAATTTTATTTCAAAACGGAGTCCTCAAAAGGAAGAAATGTGGGAGGTGTTTAAACAAGTCAAAATCAATCTTCCTCTACTTGAAGCAATCAAACAGGTACCCGCTTACGCCAAGTTTTTGAAAGAATTGTGCACCCAAAAGAGGCAACAAAAAGTGCCTAAATTGGTTGACTTAACGGCGCGCGGTCTTGAAAGGAGATCTTCCTCCTAAGCTACAAGATCCGGGAACGCCTCTTATAAACATTCAAGTAGGAAATTTTCAAACCGCAAGGGCGTTACTAGATCTTGGGGCCGGAGTAAGTATCCTACCGGGGGGGGGGGGTTATATGACCAATATGACTTTGGTCCATTGAAACGGGTTGAGACAACGGTGGTATTAGCTGATTTGTCTCATAAACTTCCTCGGGGTATTGTACGGGATGTGATAGTTAAAGTTGATGAGTTTTATTATCCTGTGGATTTTCTTGTGTTAGATTACTCATCCGCGGACCCAATCCAACAACAAAATGTTATTTTGGGTCGGCCATTTTTGAACACCGCACACGTCGTTATTGATTGTCGATATGGTACGGTCGACATGACATTCGGTAATAGAAAGATGAGATTAAATGTTTTTACTAACGGTACTAATGTTTATGGTGATGAGTGTTTTCTAGCGGATTTCATAGATGGATACGACCCAAAGGAGTTCGAGGAAGAGATTTTGGGTTCGTGTGTTTGTGATGTGTCTTTGCAGGTTCATGCATGTGAATTGGAAATGGAAGAGAAGGAGCAAGAGGCTCTCGCGGTGAAAGAAGGAAGACCGCCATGGACCCACCAAACGGATACCTTACCGGTGGGAATTGATTCGGGTACAAAACCTTCATTGGAGTGTCCACCAAGTGTGGAATTAAAAGAGCTACCGGAACATCTAAAATATGCATTCTTGGGGGAGAATGACACCTTACCGGTGATCATTGCTTCCAATTTGGCGGTAGCTTAAGAGGAGGAGTTGTTACGGGTGTTGAAGGCTCACAAGGCGGCAATTGGATGGACGATAGCCGACTTAAAAGGTATTAGTCCATCCATTGTCATGCATAAAATTATCACAAGTGAAGATGCGAAACCAACCCGTGAAACACAAAGAAGGTTGAACCCGAACTTGAGAGAAGTGGTCAAGAAAGAAGTGATTAAGTGGTTGGATGCGTGGATCATCTATCCCATTTCGGACAGTGCGTGGGTAAGTCCGACTCAGGTAGTGCCTAAAAAGGCCGGTATTCAGGTAATTAAGGATGAACAAGGCGAGCAAATTGCCACCCGACCGGTCACCGGGTGGCGAGTTTCCATTGATTATAGAAAATTAAACGCCGCTACCTCCAAAGACCATTTCCCGTTACCTTTCATTGACCAAATAATTGAAAAACTTTCCGGTCAAAAATATTATTGTTTTTTGGATGTGTATTCGGGTTATAACCAAATTGCTATTCACCCGGACGACCAACACAAAACCACGTTTACATGTCCATATGGTACATTTGCTTTTCGGCGAATGCCATTTGGACTATGTAACGCCCCGGCCACATTTCAAAGATGTATGATGAGTATATTTTCAGACATGGTCGGGGAATCTCTTGAAGTGTTTATGGATGATTTTTCCATTTTTGGCCCAAGTTTCGATTCTTGTCTTTACGAATTAGAAAAAGTTTTAAAAAGGTGTGTTGAGACAAACTTGGTGCTAAGTTGGGAAAAGAGCCACTTTATGGTTCAAGAGGGTATTGTGTTGGGACACGTAATATCGGACCGGGGAATGGAGGTAGACAAAGCAAAAATTCGGGTAATTTCGTCTCTACCCCCACCAAAGAATGTTAAGGGGGTGAGATCATTTTTGGGACATGCGGGGTTCTATAGAAGATTTATTAAGGGTTTTAGTGTAATAACAAAACCTTTATGTAACTTATTATTGAAAGATGTCCCATTTGATTTTACTGATGAATGTTTGCACGCGTTTCGTGTTTTGAAGGAAAAGTTGGTGAAAGCTCCTATCTTGCAACCACCGGATTGGTCGAAGGCGTTTGAGATTATGTGTGAGCGAGCGACACGACTATTGGAGAGGTTTTGGGTCAAAGAGTTGATAAGAAGCCGGTGGTAATTTATTATGCAAGTAAAACTTTGTCCGAGGCGCAACTGAATTACACCACAACCGAGAAAGAATTATTAGCGGTGGTGTATGCCTTGGACAAGTTTAGATCTTACATTTGGGGGAGCAAGGTGATCGTGTATTCGGATTATAGCGCGGTTCGATATTTAATGGAAAAGAAGGATGCAAAGCCCCGGTTGATTCGTTGGGTGCTTTTGTTGCAAGAATTCGATCTAGAGATTCGGGACAAAAAGGAGTGTGAAAATGTTGTTGCGGATCATTTGTCCTGGATCCCATTGGAAGGTGTTGATGACCCGAGCGAAATTAATGAACAGTTTCCCGATGAGCAATTGTTAGCCGTTTCTACTTTTGTGGCACCTTGGTATGCTCATTACGTGAATTATTTGGCCAAGGGTGCAATTCCGAATCATTGGACGAAGAAGAGACGACAACAATTCTTGAGTCAAGTTAAACAATATATTTGGGATGAACCGGATTTGTTCAAAATTGGACCCGATCAAGTGATAAGAAGGTGTGTTCCCGAAACTGAAGTTCAAGAGATTTTGACCCATGCTCATTCGTCGGCATGTGGGGGGCATTTTAGTGGGAACAAGACGGGTTACCGGGTGTTGTCATGTGGGTTTTACTGGCCCACAATTTTCAAAGATTCTTGTGAGTTCGCCCGGAATTGTATCAATTGTCAAAAAGTTGGAAGCATATCGAAGCGGGATGAAATGCCTTTACAACCAATTTTGGTGGATGAGGTGTTTGATGTGTGGGGAATAGATTTCATGGGTCCGTTTCCTAACTCGAATGGGTTCTTGTACATATTGGTTGCGGTTGACTATGTTACGAAGTGGATAGAAGCCATCGCTACAAGGACCAATGATCATTCTGTGGTATGTAAGTTTGTGCAATCCAACATTTTCGATCGATTCCGTGTGCCAAGGGTGATAATAAGTGATGGCGGTTAACATTTCAAGAACTTTAATTTCGGGAAATTGTTAAAAAGATACAATGTGAACCACCGCGTGGCTACACCGTACCATCCGCAAACAAGTGGACAAGTTGAAGTGTCCAATCGTCAAATTAAAGAGATTCTCACGAAGACGGTAAGAACGGATAGAAAATATTGGTCAAGTAAACTTGACGATGCGTTGTGGGCATACCGGACGGCCTACAAAACTCCAATTGGTACTACCCCTTATCGAATGGTGTATGGGAAGGGGTGCCATCTACCAATGGAGTTAGCACATCGAGCGCATTGGGCCATAAAAACTGTTAATGCGGACTATGATGAAGCGGGTTGAGTAAGAAAGTTGCAGTTGAATGAGATTGAGGAGATTAGAGACGAAGCCTACGAATGTGCTTCCGCATACAAAGACAAACTGAAGAAAGTTCATGATGCAAAGCTAAGGAAAAAGAACTTCGAAGTGGGTCAAAAGGTGTGGTTGTACAATTCGAGGTTGAAGATGTTCGCGGGCAAACTCAAAAGCAAGTGGATGGGTCCTTACGTCATCCGAAGAGTGGGAAGATTTGGTGATGTTGATATACAAGATGAACAAACCAATAAACAACAAACAACAAACGGTGAACGGGCATCGGCTCAAACCGTATTTGGAAGGTAACGACATCAACAATCTTGAGCTTGACAAAGTGGGCTACATTTTACGCCCATTGGATGACGAGGAAGCATGAGAGGCCCAGGTTTGATGCTTGTACATATTTAGTTTAGTTTATTTCGGTTTGAATAAAGTCCCGTTCGAAACGTGTGTTCGAAACAAGTGTGGGGAAATCCGTACGAATTTCCCGAATATAGTGTTGAGGACAACACGTGTTTTTAACGGGGGGTAGGGTTAATTTTCGTGTTTCTCAAAAATTATTATAACAGTAAAAATTATAAAGTTTTTTTAAAAAAGCTAAAAAAAACATAAATTTTTTTGCAAAAGTTGAAAAAACGGACACCCTCTAACACCCAGCGACCGCCGTAAGCTACGGCTACCGGCGTAGCTTATGGTGGCATATAAGCAAAAATGAGCTTTACGGCACTCGGAGCCTGTTGTACGGTGGACTTTTGTGCCCAGTTCCTGCCGTAACCTACGGCAAGGTGCCGTAGGCTACGGCACCGAGTGAGTTGAGGGGGACCTTTGATTGTCGGCCGTTACATCAAAATAAAAAAAATATATAAAAAACAAAATCGAAAATAATAAAATAATAATACTTTTAATAAAACACAACTCTTTTCCCTATCCACACAAATCGATCTCTAACCCCAACCACAAATCACTTCCATCTTCTCCATCTTTTTCATTCTTCTCTAGAACCCTAGCCATTCATACCTTTAAAACTCCATAACTCCTTCATAACTTGTCCGATTTCAGTGATTCTTGAGTCCATTTTGGGTGAAATTTCACAAGGAATCTAGATTTATACTTGTATCTTGAAGATTCCTTTATTTTGGGGTCGGATTTGAGCATAGGGGTGCCGAAATTTGTGGGGTTTTTGTGGGTTTTTGTGTGAACTTGAAGAGTTTGTTATTCTCATCTTCTATAACACCAAGGTATGGTGAGAACGAAGGATAAAGCGGGTTCGAGTTCGTCTAAACAACCTCAAGTGGAAGAGGAGAAACCAAAGAGAAGGAGGTTGACACGGGTTGGTGATCCGGACTCGGAGGAGGATGCGCCTCCAAGGGGTCCGAAACCGGATTGGACATCCGATTCTCTATTAGATCAACCCGCGGAATGGCGAGAGGATTTGTTCCAGGAGCAAATGAACAAGTTGCAACAAAGGAAAGAAGCATTTATTTGTGAAAAGGAGATCCGGGAAAGTGATTTTGGGCCGTTTGGTATAACGGACAAGTTTAAGGCATTGGGATGGGAGGCGGCTTTAAAGTGCTACGATAATGAAGTGAAAAAGATGTATGATGCTCAGATTCAAGAATGGATGGCTACACTTGAGTTTCCCCCGTTCAAGGCTCCAAAACAGATGAAGCTTGTTAGATGGTGTAATGGGGTTAAGGTTGAGATGTCATACGACTCATTGCGCCGAATAGCGAAGTTTGATAGTAAATCCTCGAATGAGTACATATATCTGAGTCTCAAAGACCTATACTTTGAGCCTGACAAACATCCTCAATGGCAACAAATGTTGGATTACCTTTTCCTTCCCGGTACCACCCACGGGAAACTTTTTAGAAAGAATTTGCGAATGGAGGCGAAGTTGTTGTTGGTTTTGTGTACACACAATGTCGTTCCGCGGCGGGGTGATAAGATGGAGGTTCGATTTCAAGAGGTGCCGATATTGTACATGTTATTGCACGGTTCACCCATGGTTCCTTTCTGATTCTTAGTGTTGAACAACATTTGGTTGAGCCGAAACAGTGGAGAAAGAAAAATTATACCCCATTGCCGATTGATCACGGCATTGTTGAAGAAATATGGGGAAATTGAAGGCAATGAAAAAGGCTCTTATAAGAGGTTTAAACCGTTTGACATACAGAATTTGGGACCAGGATGGGAGTACAAGGAAACGGAAATGTATCACAAATTGAAGACCGATGGACGACGGTGGAGAGTGTTGAAAGCGGATGCGAGACCATTACGACCGGGCGAGGCTGATGAGCCTGAAATGACTGATGAAGAAATTAGTGGTGACGATGACTACCGTGAAGACACATTCATGGTTGATGCTCAGGTAGGGGGCGCTGGCCCAGGTGGAGTTCAGGGAGCAGGTGTACAGTCAGGATATGTGGGTAGTGCATTCGACTATGTACAACAGGCCTATGATCCCTATTGGGCTCATTCAGGGAATATGGGCCAGATTATTGAACAAAGGCGACCACCCACTTTTGGCGAATGGACTGAACCGAATCAAATGCTCTTCGATCAACAAACTTTTATGGGGGCGAGTATGGAGAGAGCTCTGAAGCAGAGCTATGACAGAAATGAGCAATGGAACCGTGCTCATATGTATGCTCATGAGGAAGAAGTGAACAATCGCTACCTAGACGACCGCCAAAGACGCTTGCATGATCAGTGGCATGCGGGCCAACCACTCGAAGCGGACCCGCCAGTTGTGGATTATACCATATTGCCACCATATGATGGTAGTGTGTCGTATCCCACCCCACCATTGCATCATTCTCAATGGGTGGATCCACACGCCATGAGTTATCAACAGGCGGGTCAAAGTGGCGATCAAGGAAGCAGCAGCAGCGGAGCATTTGGGTTTGGAGAATGGAACGACATGATGACATCCATCTTCGGGCCTCCACAGCCAAAGTACTATTAGCCAGGTTGTATCTTGCTCCTTTGTATATTTGTGTATATTTTTATCTCATATGTTTATGTTATGGTTGGGAGGTAGGGTGGTGTTTGGATATTGATGTGATTTTCGGGATGTGTTAGCGGTGGTGTGTTTGAATTTTCATTAAAAAAATAAATAAATACAAAAAGAAGTTTGGGATTTGAGAATATTAGCGAAAGCTAATGTTGTTTGTTGAAAGCGATCTTCCCTTCAAAACCATACATTGGGACAATGTATCCCAAGTGTGGGGATGAGGGGAAAATTTTGAGAATTTTTGAAAAATTTGTGAAACCAAGCGAAAAGTTGTTGGAATTTGAACACTTGACATTGTTCCGCATGACACACCGACACCCCTTTCTAGTCCTTTCTTGGTGAGAGTTTGAGCCACATATGATTATTATAGATGCTTTTCCTGTTTTGAGTGGCGGTGTGTGGCTTGTGTTAATAGAACTTGTGTACGAATTCTTGTTAAATCCTAGAGTTAGCATGCTTTTGAAAATGATAGGGGACTTTTAGGTAGCCTCGTCTAGATGTGTGAGAGTGTGGGAATTGGGGGTTGGACCTCATACGTTACATATATGAGCTTGGTATTGTGAGGGGCGGGGGTTTGGTCCTTAGAAAGCCGTATTTGAGCCTTATACCATTCGGTTGTGACCCAAACCTATTTCCTACAAAATTTTACCTTTTGAGATGACCCGGTTTAGGAGATTTAGTATGTAGTGTTGATGTTTTTGTATATTTCATTGAAGTTTGATGTGTAAAAAAAAAAGAGAAAAACATGAGAAAAATACAAAAAGAAGTATTTAGTTGTAATAGAAGTTGAGAAGTTGATGATGTTTTGTATATATTGGGGGTTTGCTTTGTTTAGTAGTAGAAATAAGAACCGGGTCGAATCAACTAACTCTTTCATATGTATTCCACCATTTTCCTACCTTTGCACCTAGCCCTGTTACAACCCATAAGTTCCTTTGATTCTTAAGCATGCTAAATATTTGATAGGAGGAGACTTGATTCTTATACAAGCTTATTGTCATACAAACACACACATGCATTGAGTGGTGTGTCTTGTGGTATGATTGAAAGTTAGTAGAAGGACGGCTCGTTTAGCATGGTTTGCATGATTGATCGCTTTGGTTATGAAATAGTGTTTGACTGGGTTGCTTGGGATAAGCAACGGGTAAGTGTGGGGATGTGACGGGTGGTCCGTAGGACAACCCTTAAAAGGTTTAATACAATGCACATTCTATACTTATTACGGTTAATTGCTTGAACTTGGTAACCACTAGATGATTTGATGTTGCAGGTGTTAAAGTGCTCAAAGTGCGGGATTTAGGAAGTTTGGATGGATGTGGGAAGACGGCATCATTGAGATATGAATAAATCAAGTTTTGATGGCGAAACAAGGAAAATAACATCATTCAGCACCGTAACCTACGGCTGCTGCCATAGGCTACGACACCCCCTCATGTAAATAAGTCCCCGCCGTAAGACAGTATACAAGGGCCGTAAAGGATTGCTAGGCACCGTAAGCTACGGCAGGCGGCGTAGCTTATGGCGCCATATATTGACCCTTTGACCGCTGCTTGCCGTAAGCTACGGCAGGCGCCGTAGCTTACGGCGCCGACTGGGCTGCACTTGTAACTCATGACATTTATTGCCATTTTGATGATGTTTTATGGGCTAATCATGCATTATTCGGTTACACCTTGGTTGGACACGAATTTGGAGAATTGTTGGAAACTTGGGAGCTTGAAAAACAGTTGTTGAATCTTGTTTTTTTATGTTGGTGATTCCTTTGAACATTAAAACTTGTATGATCATGTTGATTCAAGCCATGAGTGGCTAAGCATTTTGTGACTATCTTTGGTGGAAGGTTTGCAAGACACTTATGTTTGTTTCCTTATTTCTAGAATAACAATCTCCTCTTTATTGAATTGCTTGTTATGGTGTGTGATTGCTTGTTAGTAAATTGTTAATCTTTATGCTGAACTAATTAGAAACCATACGTTCTTGGTGTCGTTGGCAATCGAGATATCATGGGTATAGTTAGGCTTGGGTAAGGGTTGATTGATCATCGGGTAACAACCTCATGTTCTAGGAATCTGAGTAATTAGTTCCCTTTCATCACTACAATTGATCACATATGAACTATG
This sequence comes from Helianthus tuberosus, assembly GCA_030545235.1. Lineage (NCBI taxonomy): Eukaryota > Viridiplantae > Streptophyta > Magnoliopsida > Asterales > Asteraceae > Helianthus > Helianthus tuberosus. The sequence goes on from CM060418.1 coordinate 194,940,267, forward strand.
TCTATGTAGTTCTTTCTAGTGGAATGTTAGCATAAGTGTCAAAGCAAACCGGAAACCAAAGATGGTTACTTGTCTGTAAATTGTTTACAACCAAAACTTTTCTCTTGCAATTTAATTAGTTAAATTTAGTTCTAAAACCGATTCACTCAAATCAACTCTCGAATTTTACTTTACTTGCAATTAGTTAAATTTTAGTTAACATAGTTAAACTTCAAATAACACATATTCCACAAACTCCCTGTGTTCGATACCTACTTACCGCTATCTATTAGTAGTATTTGGATTAAATTTGATTGAGACTTCGACATCACGTCACAGACATATACCTCTTCTTGAATTGTACCATTGAGGAAAGCACATTTAATATCCATTTGAAACACCTTCATGTTGTGGTTGACAGCAAAGGCCAGGAACAGTCTGATAGCTTCCAATCTTGCTACAGGGGCAAAAGTTTCATCATAGTCAATGCCCTCTTCCTGTCTGTAACCTTGAACCACAAGCCTAGCTTTATTCTTGATAACAATACCCCTTTCATCAGTTTTATTTTTAAAGACTCACTTTTTGCCAATAGGACTCACATCCTCTGGTAGTGGCACAAGCTCCCATACTTGTTGTATTTTAAACTACTAGAGCTCTTCTTACATGGCCTCTACCCAACTATTATCTTTTAGTGCGTCTTGGTACTTGACAGGTTGATGGAGTGATAGGAAACCAGCAAAAAGACAAATGTTTTGGGATTGACTTCTGGTGAGCACCCCTTCATTTATGTTGCCAATGATTTGATCTAGTGGATGTGACTTCAGGAAGATCAAATCTCCCTTGTACGGAATGATGGCATTCATTGGTGAAGGCTGCAGATTTGTATCATCTGAGCTAACATCTGTTGGAGACTTTGAAGATCCAACATCTGTTTGAAATGGAGGTGGAGGAATAGGTGGAATTGGTGTGACACAAGGTTGATTCTTATCCACTGTTGGCAGCTTTTTATCAACAGTGGTTGTGGATGTAGAAGCAGAGGTTGAAGGGCCACTTTGGTCAACAACTGTTGAGGTAGCAGTGGTTGGACTTAGACAACTGTTTTGAACATCTGTTGCCCTGATGGATGATTTGAATTTCTGCTGTGGAATCACAACTTCATATCCATTTTCTGATGATGGAGGTTGAGATGGACCTGCACTGTTAGTCTTGACAGAAACATTTTCACAGGTGAATTTATCAAGATCAAATAACTCAGCAGGGTTTGCAGGGATTTTCAGAGAAGAAAGTTCATTGAACTTTACATTCAAAGTCTCTTCCACACACTTAGTCCTAGTGTTAAACACTTTGTAGGCCTTAGCAGTGGTTGAGTATCCCAAGTGATAACCACAATCTACTTTGGCTGCAAATTTTGAAATGGAATCTTTCAAGTTTAAAATGAAGCAAGGGCAGCCAAATACTTTCAAATATGAGATCAGTGGTTTGATTTTATACAAAATTTCATAAGCAGTCTTTTGATGCCTAGGGTTAATCAAAACTCTGTTCTGGACATAGCAAGCAGTGTTTACAGCCTCTGCCCAGAAAGTTAAAGGCAAACCTGAATCTGCAAGCATGGTCCTGGTTGCTTCAATCAGAGTCCTATTCTTCTTTTCAACCACCCCATTCTGCTCTGGTGTTCTAGGGATGCTGTACTGCCTTACAGTCCCTTTTGACACACAGAAGGCATCCAACTCCTTATTTCTGAATTCTATGCCATTGTCACTTCTAAAGACTTTTACTGGCAAGTCAAATTGCTTTTCAACCTGTGTGACAAAGTCTTGCAAAATGCTTGCAGTCTCATCCTTAGAATGTAAGGGTAAACCTAGAAAAGTCATCTACAATTACCAAACAATATCTTTTCTTTTTGAGACTCATGACTTTAACTGGGCCAAACAAATCCATGTGCAGCATTTGCAGACACTTGGTTGTTTTGGACTCTTCAATGGACTTAAAAGAGCTTTTATGTTGTTTTCCTTTTAGGCAGAAAACACAATGCTGAGGACATGTGAACAATTTTTGTGGAAGACCTCTTACAGGGCCTTGTTTTGACAAAGCAGTGATTGTCTTGAGATTTGTGTGTCCCAATCTCCTGTTCCATAGTTCTGTCTTTTTGTTAGAGGCAACTAAGAGCAGAGAGGCATCAGTCATGGGATTCTCTTTTGACAAATCAACTACAAAAACATTGCCACTTCTTTGAGCAACAAGTTGAGTTTTTCCAGTTTTTATTATTTCTTCAATCTTTTTGACCATTTCTGGTCCAACAATCCTACAACACTCCTTAGTGAAGAATGACCCATAACCTTTATCACTCATTTGTGAGACACTAAGAAGGTTGAATTTTAGATTGTCAATCAGATTGACATTTTCAAACTTAAGCTTTCCAAACTGAACTGTACCAGAACCCATCACCTTTCCCTTACTATTATTACCAAAAGATATATCACCCCCTCCATGAGTTTTGAATTCTTTGAGAAGGGCTCTACATCTTGTCATGTGCCTGGAGCCTCCACTATCTATATACCAAAGACTATCTAAGCATGCAGAAGCTCCCTGCACATCAAGTAAATAATTAGTTCAGGATGGTCTCCAAAGCCAATATGGCTTTGGATGGGGTCACAACAGTGTCTGAGTTAAGCTCAGATGAATGGACAGTGGTTAGCTCAGGGGTTGGACAGGTTTTTGACACATTATTCTCTAACCACTGTTGGGGGTTATTTCTAACCAACTGTTGATATCCAAAGGGATGTCTGTTCACTTTTGGTTTTGATGGCTTTTTGTAAACCTCATACACATGTCCGGACCCTTAGATAATGAGGTTGACCTTTACCTCTTTGGTACTGGTTGGCAGGGGGTGCATCTGTCACTTGAATTTCTCTTTTAACAGAGTTTTGGTTCAACTGTTTTGTAACAGCTGTTTGGACAGACACAAATGATGGTTGTTTCTTGATTTGTGATTTTGATGTACTCATGAGTGTTTTTGAAGTGTACTCTTCCTTTTTGACCTCAAAGGTTTTGAGGTACACACACTCTTGAGTGAAATGATTTGTTTTACCACAGATGGTGCCGCTTTTTGAAGGCACAATGGTACTTGTTTTGTTAATGTTATAAGCTTTTAAATGAAAACAATCTTTGGTCAAATGATTTTTCTTTTCACAAAATTCACAAAACAAGTTTTTAATCTTTTCTCTCTTTTTCTTCTTTTCAGACTCCTTTGCAACAGAGTTTTGAACCACTGTTGGGATGTCCTTAAGAGGAATTACCTTGGCCTTTAGAGCTTTTACACCATCCACAGTAGTGAAATCCATGGGTTTAAAATTTTCAAGAAGGTCACACTCATCAGACCATGTGGGTTTGAATTGGTACTTCTCAATTTCCTCAAAAGTTGAGGACCCCATTGACCTTTCTAGTGTGATTTTCTTGCCACTTTTATTAGTGATTTTGATTTCTTGGCCCTCCTTGTTTGTGGGTATGACTTCAGCAATGCTTTGAACAGATTGTTTTAAAGCAGTGTTTTCAACTTCATCATATTTTCTGAAATCTACTCCAAATTTTACATTGCTTTCAATCTGTTTTTCTAGCATCACTTCATAACCTTTGCAGGATTCCACCCATCTTTCACATGTGATTTGGGTGGATTCCAACTCCTTTTTACAGGTTTGATATTTTTCTATCATGGCCTGGAGTTGGTCCTTGGTTATGCTATGCTCATGTTTGAGGCTGCAAATCTCATTTTCTTTTTATGATATTTTGATTGTATTTCATCATTTAACATTTTATCTCTAAGGTTTTCATTCAACTCCTTGAGATTTGCAAATGCTATGATGCATTTGTCTGAGCAAAGGTTTTTAAGAACCTGGGGTGATACCTTAGATGCAGCCATCATGGGACAATCACAGACATGTTCATTTTCTTCTGGCTTCTTCTCTTCTTCTTCAACTGACCAGGGGTCAGACAGTGGTTCCAACAGGGGTTCTGAATTTTCTTCCAATAGTTGTTCTGATACAACAGCAGTAACCACTACTTCAGCAATTGTATCCACTGTTTCTGCACTGGATGTTCCATTTTCAGTTTCCAGCCCTTCTTGAATGGTCTCTAATGTTACATTATGATCCGAATCTCTGGTGCTAGGCGTAACGAGTATAACGAGAGTAACAATGCATGAACGTACGGGTTGTTACAGTCTCCCATGCTTTAGGAAATTTCGTCTCGTAATTAATCCAACAGGAAGACTTGTGAGAGTTGTCCCGTATAAATAGAGATACCATCGAGTTAATTGACTGAGGATTGACAAGGGTGAGCGTCTCGGGTCAGAGAAAGGTCGATTGCGATAGTGAAAATCGACTTGTTTTAACAAAAAGTCGTAGTCCACGAGTTTAGCGTTTTGAAAACATTTTGAGTTTCGAAGAGTTTAGTTGAATCGTTGCAGATGGATTAAAGGAATAGACTTGAAAATTTTCTTATAACGTGGGGTTAAACTGAGTCGATGTTAACCGACGTTGTAAGAAAAGTTTTGTTTAATCATTAGAAAACTTGGAAAGAAAACTCGATTTAGAAAGCTCTCTTAAGACACAATATTAAGATGAATTCGATGTTAAACCAACGTTTTAAGAAAGGTTTTGTTCAGATTTTGCAAAAAGCTTTAGGGAAAACTGGACTTATGAAAACTTCCATTGGAAATGGAGCTAAGCTGAGTCGATGTTATCTCCACGTTGTGAGGAAATTTCAATTATCCAATGGTTTTAATTAGAATTTTTAGAAAAATTTTCAATTCTTTTTCAAAAACGGTAATAAATAAGTTTTTAACAGTATGAAAAGGTAATTAATCATCAAGCCCCACATGGCACTTTTCCACGAAAGTTTGTTAATATGGTTAAAACACTTATATATAGGAAGTACCAGCAGCGTATCCACCATGTTTTGTCCATATTACTTCCGTTTCGTGAGGCGGTGTCATGTGTGCCGATATGACACGGATAGAATTTTCGTTTCCTCAGTCCAAGCAATAGAGGGTCGAACCGAGTCTGAGATAGAATCGAAATAGATTACGTGGCGAGATTGACTTAGCGATGGCAGGGCGTGCGGTAGGCGATAGGAGCGTGCGCGAATAGTGTGATTCGATTAGTTTCAACACTAAAACCCACATGGCATCTTTCCACGAAAGTGCGCTAATATAGCTAAAACACTTATATATAGGAAGTACCAGCGGCGTATCCACCATGTTTTAACCATATTAGTTCTGTCTCGTGAATCGATGTCATGCGTACCAACATAACACAGGTAGCGATGAGTATTAGGCGATAAGCGACGAGCGATAAGCGACGAGCGATAAGCGACGAGCGATAAGCGACGAGCGATAAGCGACGAGCGATAAGCGATACGCGATAAGCGATAAGCGATGCGTGAATAATGCGATTTTATTAGTTTCAATAGTATCACACATTAACTAACATTAAGCCACACATGGCATCTTTCCACGAAAGTTCGCTAGTATAGCTAAAACACTTATATATAGGAAGTACCAGCGGCGTATCCACCATGTTTTGACCATATTATTTCCGTCTCGTGAAGCGATGTCATGCATGCCAACATAACACCGATAGCGATAAGCGTTAGAAGCGATAAGCGATGCGAAACGATGAGAATAATAGATGCGTTGAGCGTTAAAGCGTTGCGATAGCGATGTGCATTAGATTCCAGCAATGTTGCGATTGAGTTGCGTTGTAGACTTACGAATAAATCCAGCGTCGGTGCGATTGCACTTCAGTGTAAACTTACGAAAAGTTTATCGATGAGGCGATCGTCTTGCGCTGTAGACTTTCGAAAAGTCTATCGATGATGCGATTGGGATGTTACGCCTTGTGAATGAGTTTAGCATGTTGAAAATAACCACAATAGTATAGTAGGTTCAATAGCGTTCAACTCCGCGTGGCACTTTCTTCACGAACTTCGTTAGTATGTCAAAGCACACCTTGCTTTACCCACACTACTTACATTCCGTGAATAGATGTCACACTTTGTCGACATGGTCAAGACGCTTATATATAGGAAGTACCAGCGGCGTATCCACCACGCTTAACCATGCTTTTAACGTTATGGCACAATTAGAATTCACTACGATCTCTGTGCACTGACCAAAATAAGCCCGTGTGCACCCGTGATTAGTTTGTTCCTTGCACGTTTATCGTACCTTATTCTAAGAGTGCATAATGAGGGTAAAACACATTATATCGTGATATAGTATATAGCCTGTGTGTGAATCTAGACTAAGTGCGATTACAAGAGTGAGAACGAGAGCGAGAGTCAACGTTGCGCATAGTGGCAACATCGAATAATAGAATAGGTTCAACACATGAGAAATAAATGTTGAAGATTGTATCATTACAACCTTATTCTACGCCTGCTTAGTGTTTGGAGTAGAATACTTTTGCTGGAACTGCGGTTGTTGTTCTTAAGTTCGTGGCCCTGTGCGGCAGTTTTGGGTAAGGTGACCAAGACAGTTGCAATGTGCGCAATAGCGACAGTCGGCTTCTGCCTGGTGGTGATAGGTGCATTTTAAACACAGGGGATGTGATCCGATGTAGGCACGCTGCGAGCAAACGGGAACTGCTTGGAGAGGTTCTGGTTGCGGTAGCTTAGTTGTTGAAGAATCTAGGTTTCAGCTTTTCCTCTTGCGGCTAGGTTGCGCGTCTTGTGGAGGTGTGTTGTCATCAGTGGATTCGTCTGAGAAATCACCAGAGGTTTCGTCTGAGGATACGTCTGAAGATTCAATGACGATTGCTTGGTTAGCCTTCTTGGTAGGATTCTTGGAGAAAAATCCCTCCAGGACTCGTTTGTCGTTGATTTCAGTGGCCAAGCGATAGGTTTCTTCTATGGTTGCAGGTCTTGCAGCTTTGACAAAATCGCCCACACACTCCGGCAAGGCACGAATGTACTTCTTGATAGCCTTTTCTGGAGTGTGGACTTGACTTGGGCAAATATGCTAAGCTGTTTGAACCTTGCTGTGAGGCCAGCATTATCACCTTCGACTTGCTTGATTTCCCAAAATTCGTTTTCTAACTTCTGGATTTCGTGGGGAGGGCAGTACTCTTCCTTCATGAGCTCCTTCAGCTCATCCCAGGAGAGAGCATATGCTGCGTGGATCCCACGTTTGTTACGTTCGGCTGTCCACCAGTCGAGTGCTCGCGATTAAAATACTCCGGTAGTGCAAGTAGTACAGAAATGCTCGGGGCACCCATTCCGACGAAGGGTAACCTCGACAGAATCGAACCACAGGAGTAGCTGAGATACACCTCCTTCACCTGTGAAGACCATCGGGTCGCAGGCTTTGAAGTGTTTATAGAGGAAAGTAGGTTGCGGCGCTTCTGTCTTACAGTCTTCCGAGGTTCGAGAGTTGCTGAGAGATTGAACCTGAGCGACAATTTGAGGAATAACTTTGGCCACTTCCTTGGCCACAAGTGAGGCAATCCTCTGATCGGCGCTTCGTCTGGCTCTTCTCCTGGCTGCTCGTTGTGGGGCAGAATCGTGCGAAGACATCTAGACAGAGAGAGATTCGGAGTGAGATTCGATCATAATGATTTTGAGTTTTGCGATGCGATTGAGCGCGTTCAAAACTTGTTGCAGGTAGTACTGTAATACATATTCACATAGGAGACACATAGGAGACACGAGAATCCTAAGTTCTCACGTATAACACATAAGCGATTTTGTTTGTATATATATGTATATATATATATATATATATATACATATATATATATACATATATATATATATATATATAATTGTGACATTCACTCACATGTTTGTATAGATAGCGCGAGGACGCGATGAAAGGGAGAGCGAGTTGTTAGACTTTAGTTTTGTTGCGAACATTCGGTTTTCGTTTTAGATTGCGATGGCTGTGCGAGTTGTGCGTTCATAAAGCGGGGAGCAAAAATCGATAAATCGAGAAATCGTTAAAGCGTAAATTTTAAATTGTAAACCCGTAAGTGTAAATAAGTTTGACAACGTAAAATCAATGAATCGTAGGCTAGAAAATTTGATAGAATGCCTTGGGTGTTTAGGCGTCGACTACCCAAAGTACTCCAACTATACTCATCGAGTTCGTGCACGCGCGTTGACCTAGTAGACTATGCTTCCACTGGGATGCAGCTCACGGCATTCGTCCTTCTAGTCATCACGCGGCTCAAGTCATTGATATTGCCGAGTCTTTGGTGAGAGCTTTTGAAACCCATTTTAGGGAGTGTAATGGGTCATTAAGGTATGGGTTTCACCCCTGACTTAACAACTTCGTTCCTAGCTGTGGTTGTGCTCATTGAAATAAATTCGGGAGTACCACTAGAGAGAAATGGAGATTTCCGTTGAGATGTGGATATCAATCCTGGCTCAACAAAAATTCTCGTGCTAAGAATAATGCGCTGAGTGAGCGACCTATCGAGAGTTCCTGGTTTTCACACCTCATCTCGACACGATCACTCGTTGAGGTTATGCGAGTATCGTCAAACGTGTGTATTGTGATAGCCTTAGGAAAGGAAAATATTATTTAGCCTTAGGAAAGGCAAATAGTATTTAGCCTTAGGAAAGGCTTTCCCCGTAAGAAGCTGTAGTATACGGTGTTCACACTAAGTTGCAGTTTTAGCGAGTTCGAACGAGAGTATCAAAGTAGGCTCGTACAAACCCCACTGGGTTCGCACGAGGCGGCCCGTTGGTACTTAGACTATAGACTAGGTCAATTCTAAGACTTCAACCCGGACTAGGTCTGATATCTTACCAAATTCCCTATAGTTATGGCTCTGATACCAATCTGTCACACCCTAACCGATAGCGGAATCATCGAGGCGCGGCACTAGGCGAATCAGATTGCTTAGGAGAATCCATAACAACTATTTTGCGACAATATTTAATACGTTCATTATCACATACTAATAAACAAACACAACCACATAAGTTGTCACAGACTTCATATTTTCTCGAACAATACAAATCCGACAACCTAGATTTTAGGTGAGTTTCTAGACTTCCTAGCTTGATTCGAGATAGCCTGCGATTAAACCTACAACATACGTTAAAATAACGTCAATACAAAAGTATTGGCGAGTATACAGGTTTGATATGTAATAGCATAATAGAGAAAAACGCTGCGAATTTCCACATACATAAACGGGATACACGACATATATACTCACAAGACCGATACTACCAGCTAAGCCCTCGAGTAGCGAGTGCGATTGCGATTTGATTTCATCCTAACTAGACCCCGTCGGGTGCTATAGTACTATACTAGTCAAGGCGGGACGTCGCGAGTATAAGTCCTAGCACATATGAAACTAGCATCACGTATAACTATGCACGTCGGTCATTCGCAAGTGATAAATAGTTCAAGAATTCGATTTGTTTTGATTTGATAAGAACGTATGTTACACCCAAAAGTGCAATGAGCAAAAAGGGTTCAAGTATACTCACAGTGTGTGTTTAACAAATAAACACAATCTGGATTGGATTGAAAAAGAGCGCGTTGAGTTAGCCTGTGAACAGTAGCATAAGTCGTTGAACAGTGTGTAATAGCGTGTCGATGAGATGATGGATCGAATGGTGGTTCGATCGGATGACCCTCTAGATGGATGGTCATCCGGTCGGATGACCGTGCGGTCAGATGATCGTTCGGTCGGATGACCGTTCGGTCAGATGGTCATTCGACTGAGGAGTGTGTTTGTGAAATGTTAAACTTTTGAAGTTTTTGTTGTAGTATGATTTAAGTCATTCGATCGGATGGTCATCCGGTCGGATGACCGTTCGATCGGATGGCAGTTCGTTTGAGTGTAGGGTTACAAGAATTAAGTCTCCTTTCCGGATAGTCGTTCGATCGGATGGTCCTCCGATCGGACGACCATTCGATTGGGAACTGTTATTCCTTGATGTTTGCAAAATTGGTTAAGTTTGAAATCACAAGTCACTTGATCGGATGGTCGTTCGATCGGATGGTCATCCGATCGGACGGCTATTCGATCGAGCGACTGTTTTGTTTGAAATTTTGTAAAAATCAGTTCAGTTGAAAAGTTTGCGGTTTGATGGAGATGGTATGACGGCGTGTTAAACAACGGAAATTACATCAAGTCCAACTCATCCGATCGGACAGGAATCACCCCGTTCGATCAGTATCAACTGTTCTTGACGGAGTTTCATGTTCAACCCGTTACCCGGTCATCTCTCCGGTAGAAATCCCTTCTCAGACCGGTTTCGCACTATAGAATTAGTAGGGAACCTGAACGAGCTTAGATTCCATCGGTTTTGCATAGAAGAGTGTAGAAGAGTTGAAAGAAAGTTTGAATCAGTTGAAAAGTGTTTGGATCTAGCTTAGTTTTGCATAAAATCATGTGGAAATCCTTCAGATTTGGACCAAACTTGATGGGATGACGTCACCAAGTGAACATTATCCTCAAATAGGTCCGAATCAGATGATTTCAGTGGGAAAATTTGTGATTTTGATGGAGAAGATGATGTAGAAGTGATTAGTGGTGATGATTGTAAAAGATTTAGGGAGAAAAGCTTACCAAAAAGCCTTGAATTTTGATGAAAAGTGACTGAGAACACTTGGGAGCGAGTTGGATCGGAGGGCCTTGTCACATCAGTGAACAGTGTGTGACGAGGGGGTATTTATAGGTGAAGAGGAGGAGAAAGTGATGCTGAGTACGTGGGTCGGAGGGCCTTCCGATCGGAGGGTCATCCGATCGGATGGTCATCCGGTCGGATGACCATTCGATCGAAGGGTCCTTCGATCGGATGGCTCGAGTGAGTTGGTTTCCGACTTTTCGTTTCGAGCGTTAAGCGTTGCGATAGTTTGTTCACTCATATCCATATATATATATATGTATGTATATTTATTATAATTAGTCATCAATAGGTCGTATGTAAGTATCCATATTTTCAATTCTGCGTTGCGATAATCGAGTTGCGCGTGATTGCGGGTGCGCATTCGAGTCTGCGTTGCGTTGTGATGTGCGATAAAGTATGCGTAATATGCGAAAATGCGCGAAGTAGCGTTGTAAGTGATATAGTTACATTATGATCCGAATCTCTGGTGCTAGGCGTAACGAGTATAACGAGAGTAACAATGCACGAACGTGCGGGTTGTTACATTATTGTTATTATTTGTAGTTCTTTTCTTGATATAATCATGAAACAGCGTGAGTTTTATTGTTACATAACAAAACAAGGTGAGTTTTGTATAATAAAAATAGAGTGAATTTTGTTACATGAAAGAAATGAGTGCCAAGAAATGTAACATTTTTTTATGTCAGTGTAACAGTTGGTCTTAACAATGTAACATTTTTTATGTGACAAAAAGTAAATTGGTCTTAACTATGTTACATTTTTTGTGTAACATCTTTATGTAACTCCACGTAACTGTGTTTAGTAATGTAATAATTCTTTATATGTTTTGTTAGTTACCTATTTAAAAATTCTAAAAAAGCAGAAATATATGATATATGTAACATCTTTTTTTGTAGCGTACGTAAACAGTATATAACATTTTTTTAGCAGGAAGATAACTTTTTGTAACAATGTGATGTAATGTAACATTTTGTGTTAGGGGACAAAGGAGAGAAAACATGTTACACTTTATGTCAGAGGAGATAGAAGATGTTACAGTTTGTGTTAGAGAAGAGAGAAAACGTGTTACATTTTCCAAAAATATCGTTTTCTGTACTTATTCATATTTTTTTATTTTTATTAAAATGTAAAGGTGGATGAATCTCACTCTTTACCATATCTCTTGACCAATGTTTTGAAGGCCGAGCCGGCGGCCAGAGCCTTAAACGGTCCGGCTAGGGGTGTTGAACCTGTTTGGCAAGTAGCCGACGTTCGTAAAACCGGTGAAAAAACCATCGGGTTGGCGTAGTGTTTAGATGTTGCAGATGCGAGATGAGTGAAGTACTCACCTGAATGTGAGTGCCAATATTGTTAGTTACCTGAAAGTGACGGCCGGTAGAGTGTTTTGGGTGATTAGAGGTTGCAGCGGCGCTACTTCAGCTTGAGTTAGTAGGTCAACACATATATTTTGAGAGAGAATGTATTTTGTGTTTTCCTTTTTACTTTTCACGTTTCCACCAACCTTTTACATTAACATTCTTTAATTTATTTTCTTTTCTATCAATTAGTTTTGCTAACATTCTTGTTCTTTTCCTCAGAAATCAACTTTTTTTTCTTATATGATTTTATATTTAATGGAAACTATTTAACTAGTATGTCTGCTTTTGTTTTTAGTTTTCTTTTTTCTTAAAAAAACAGAGATGTCATCTGGTTCTTGAATCCAATCCGACCGCTTGAACCGGTCCGACAAGTGAACCGGTAAGGAGACTGGTTCGACATCCAGTCTAATCATGAAAACATTGCTGTTAACCTTTTCAATGTTTCGCAACGTGTTAAACAAATAAAAATTTGTAAAAAAATATAATTTAAAATACATCAAATCACATGACGTTGTGAGTTGCCAGCAATGTGTCACCACCTACCACTTGAAAAAACCCATATAGAAAAGTCTTTTTCGTTTGCTTTGCGATGGCCGGCTCATCTCGTGTCGGTCTTATTGACCATTCTAATCGGTTAATTCATCCCCTCAGAAAGCTGGATATCCTAATCTAATGGAACTCTTTACAGGTCCATGATTTTATTATAGCAATATTTCTTTATATATCGACATACCAAATGTATTTTTCCATCATTAATATTTCTAAAATCTATAAATGGTTCGCAGGTTGTTTATTTAATATTAACATTAATTGGAAAACAAAGTTTCTGTTAATGTTGATTAAATTTAACTATTTACAGTTTAATAATTAGTATATTAATCTTTTAAATAATTTTGAAGAACAGTAATTTTTACTTACACAGTCATATATTTAATGCGAATTGAAACAGAAGTCTATAAACATCAATCTAAACCACAAATTAAAATACATAAGAAGTACCCTTTTGTAATTTTGAACCTGTCTAAAAAACTTATGTATTCATGCATACGTTATACGTAGTGACGTTGTATAGACAGTCCCTCGTGGCCTTTTTAAAAAAACCACCATTGGGGGTGTCAGACATAGGTTTCATTCTAATCCGTTAAATGAACCCCCAATATGGCCTACTAATTGCACTCCTTATTTACTACGTCAAAAATATATATATATATATTATAATATAATATGTATTGTATGTAAACATATATGATAAACAAATATAATAATATTATTATATTTGTTTATCATATATGTTTACATACAATACATATTATATTATAATATATATATATATTTTTGACGTAGTAAATGAGTGCAATTTTCCTACACTTTTCCTACGCAAACCAATTTGTCGTTCTTTTGTCGCTTTTTTGTCACAAAACTAAGACCCTTTTTAATACGTCGGAATTTCGTAGGAAATGTGTAGCCATTTTCGTTCGTAGGAAATGCGTAGGAAATTTTGGTAGGAAAAATAGCAGTTTTCTAGTAGTGAATAAATATAAACCGACCACGCACCTTATCACATCAAAAGAAAATAAAAATTATACAACCACTGAAAAATAAATTTAATTATGTGTAGGTGTGTATATAATTAATTATGTATGGTTTACAATCTGCTACTTTATTTATACTTTGTATTTTAAACTGTATTTTTTTAACAATAACTTGAAAATGCATAACCACAAGCTAGGTATGACACAAAAGTTTCCGTATATATCACTATGTTATAATATAATTAAAGTTCTTGTTTAAATTTGTAATCTAGACGATCTAATATATAATCAAAACAAATATAACTACAATTATCGTTTGATTCATGTTCAATATGTACGGTAGTGTAATTACGACTTAAATAGTGAATTAATCTAAAAAAACTGTGGGTCCAGTTAATGGTGGATGCTAAATGATCCCTTCAAATGCATCATGAATTTTTTTTCTTTTTTTTTTTTTTTGTTATCTGAACCCCTCAGTTAAAGAAAAAAGGCCAGCTCTGGTAACCCAATTCATCAGTCTTTTTATTGGCCCTTAAGTGATCTGAAGAAGTTCAAAGCACAACTGAACTTGAAGATCTCGATCTTGATGGCTCTCTCTACTATGATTTGTGGCACGGTGCAAATCCCAGCTGCTTACTGGAAATTTGAGCTTTCTGATGATTCCTTCTGCCGGCGATCACCAAATATTAACTGTAAGTTCAACTAATGGAAGATCATGGCTCGTTATACTTGCTTACAACTCTTTAGGAAGTAAATAAACACAGTTTTTCTCCATTAGTATTGTTTCTTAATCATTTATACTTTCTTCCTGATAAATTTAAGCTCTCTCCCTCTCTTTCCTCAATGATTCGTCAAAGTAGAATCTTCAATCTCTAGTTTTGATCACTTTCGGATCTAACAGTGGATCGAGCAACCTCTGCCGTTTTCAACTATTATATTGATGCTTTTTAATCGCTTCCCAACCTGGTTCTAGATCTTTGATTGTTTTAAGTTCAATTTGATTATGAAAAGTTGGGGATTGATTTAGATCTGCTTCTAGCCTACAAGATTTCTGGTTTATGTAAGTACTATCTTTGTTATAAAATTCACCAAAAGTCAACCCAGTTTACAGATCTTGGTTCCTTTGAGCTTTTAATACCATTCAACGGATGAGGAAAAAAATTGTATAAAGATGTGTTTCTGGAGTTGCTTACCTGCTGCTCTTGTTGTTAGATATCATCAAACTGTGTCCATAACAATTCAACTTTCCTTAACTAGGTAAATTTAACATATTTATTAGTTACAACTTATACAAGTTTTCGATCTGATTCATAGGAAACTACCTGCACTAAACTAGTTAGAGTCAACTATTCAACTCATAATGAATTTAGTTATGTCTCCAATAAGTTTTTTGTGTCCACTACCAAAAACCTCATTTGTTTTCTTGAAATTAAGCGCGCGTAGCATTTTAGTTCATCATATATTGTCCTAATATGGTTTGTATACCTTGCAGATATATGTGTTCCGACAACTGTGGAATTCAAGACAAAAATCATTTCTCTGCTTCAAACTATATTGTTTCTTCCAAGCGAGTCTGTTCTTGTTCAGTACTGGGCGGCAAAGGAAATTGGAAACACTGTTGTGCTTACTACTACATGTCAGCCTTTTGGCCTTTGGGGGAACAACAAAGAACTTCAGTCATACCATAAAGGTTGTTCAGACCACAAACTCTATGTACACCGTAAGGAAGGGGTAGCATTTGGTCTTTCTGGCCGTGTGTTCCTAAACCGTACTCATGAGCAGACTCGAGATGTCCATAGATATCCAAAATATCAGCGTCCTCCATGTGAAGATGCAATTTTTACTAAGATATGGGGATCCTTTGCTGTACCTGTGATTGAAGCTGATAAATGTGTTGGTGTACTTGAGTTTGTCATGGATACACCAAAGGATTCTTCTGACATTATTGATGCAGTTTATAGTGCACTTGAGGTTTGTTCCGTCCTCATCTACATGTTAATATTTGATGATGGACGCTTTATGTTTTTGTTGTTTCTTTTTTAATAGATTAGACTTGTTGCCTCTTTTAAGCCTTTGTTTTGTGGGGTGGTTCAATTTATCTGATGGTCTGTTAGAATTTTGATTATGCATGGCCTTATCTCAATCCAAATTAAATACCATGTAGCCAAGTGGATCTCAACAATTTTCCACGTCTCTTAACTAGATCACCATCCAGTTCTCCACAGATAGTTTAATTAGCTGGTCGAGTTTTATTGATGTGTTTGTGATACTCAACAACATCACCAGGTGATTACTGTGGTCCTGAAAGTATTATGAAATTTGTGTTCAATAGATCAGAAACGCATTCATGAAAAAGGAAAAGATCTTATGGAAAAAAATTTTGATGGCTAACATCATCATATTCACTTTCCCATATATAAATTTACTTGTGTGAGCATCACATTTCTAGAATGAATTTCTTGGTTTCCTTAATATTCTTGTTATTCGTTATCATAACATGTAGTTAGGAGAGCCTAGAAGCACAAATACTTGACTCAATCTATGATTTGTATGGCACTAAAATTAGAGGTAATCAATCTCTCATGTGCAACCTACTAATTAAATAATGAGTAAATTTCTGTTTTCGTCCCTGAGGTTTGTCCATTTTAACTAGTTTAGTCCAAAAATCCAATTTATAACAAAACCATCCCTAAGGTTTGCATTTCTTAACGCTTTTCACCCCTAAGGTTTACTTTTCTTAACGTTTTTCGTCCCTAAGAATTAAATGAAACAGCACCCTTAGGGATGAAAAGCGTTAAGAAATGCAAACTTCATGGCTGGATTTGTTATAAATTAGATTTTTGGACTAAACTAGTTAAAATTGACAAACCTCAGGGACGAAAACGGAAATCTACTCTTAAATAATAATGTATCTAGACATATGTACACAAGTGTATATAGTATCTAGACATATGTACACAACTGTATATAGTATATAGTATCCATGTACAAACTTCTAAGCATATGTATGTATGCATGAAACTAAACCTTACATACTTTAAGATCCATCTATGATAAACCTCAAAATTTCATATTCCTTCTCTAACGAGAGAGTCCACTGGTAATTAATTAACCACCTCCGAGGGTATAATGCCGTTAGAAGGAGAATATCATTACGAGTCCCATGCATGTGATGAAACCAATCCTTAGATGCTATGATCTAGCATCATTAAAAGAACAAATGTTATAAATCTTTTTTCTTCTCTTGCAGCATGCCGGTTTTCGATCTCGTGACCGAGTCAACAGTAATTTCCCAAGAAGGACCATCGGTGACCCAAAAAGGTTACGCAGAACAAAATCATTTGAAATTACCAAGTATTGTTCTCTTGTTCCTTATTTTGGACTGGGTAGTGCCCATGTTGCAGCCATGCTTGATGGTAAACTTCTTGTTTACCCACATATTATTAATATTTTTTTTAACAATTTCACACACATCCTAAACTCTACACCTAGTCTCAAGTGAGACTTAGCCCTCGACCTCATTAGGGGAAGAACACCTAACAGTGGTGGAACCAGAACTTCTTAGTATAGGGGTCCAATTCAAGTTTCTACTAAAGAATACTCAGATTTTATATATAAATATCTAACAAACTTTGATGACCCGGTGAGAGGTATATAGACTACCCTACCCCTTGTTCCACCCCTGACATCAGAAATTGACCTTGATACCACTAGGCATAAGGCCCTTTGGCCCAATGGTATTGCTGAATTCCCCTCAACCAAGTGGTGAGGGTGAAAACCCCATTGTGGGTATTTATGTGGATTTTAGGTGGTGTAGATTTGGGAAGAATGTGTGTGGGTGTGTGTCGCCGTTCTATAATAGTATTAAAACTGGTGAGGTTTTTCTAACCTACACTTGTCCTAATATATGCAGTCAAAACAAGCACCTTTAGGAATGCTTGTAGAAATGTAGGAATTCCTGAGTGGCCATGGATACCAAATAGTACAACTAATAGAGCTTCTTCTGATCCTGAATCTCCAATTACACCGGCGGCATCTGAAACATTTGTGTTATCAATTATAGGACACTGGTACGTTATTTCGTAACTGTCACATTTGTGTTATCAATTATAGGACACTGGTCTTGTTTACAATGTATCTTCTTCAACTCCATTGTAGGAACATGGGAATCAATAACTGGTCACCTGTGCAAACTATGATTACTCAAGCACCTTTCTCGGAATATCCAACCAACCAAATAGACTGTGATACTAGTCCTTTTGGAACTCTAATTGCTACACAATATGGTTCTATTGGATTTCCAGCAGAAACAGAGTACATGGCATCTGATCCCGGTTCTTTTGGGGCTCCAATTTATATAGATCACATGCCTGACCTTTCTTATTTGATCCCCGACTGGTATGTCATTCAAAACTCACATTTGTTTGATTTTGGGATGTTGAACTCATTTACAATGTATACATAATATCTTCTTCAATTCCATTGTAGGAATGTCGGAAGTTGTGAGTCGCCGTATACACAAAATACGACTTCCACCGAAGCATCTCTCTCTGAGTACATAGCATCTGATACTAGTTCATTTGGAGATCAAATTGCTATGGAGTACATGTCTGACCTTTCTTATTTGATAACTAGATCCATTTCAAAACGTATACATTCATTTCGTTTTGCGACGTTGAACTCCTAAATTATATATCTTCTACATTTCCATTGTAGGGACGTTGGAATTGTTGATTTGTCAACCATGACTACCGGAGCGTCTTCTCCAGGAACTCAAATCAATCAAATAGCACCTGGTACCGGTCGTGCTAAATCTTGGAATATTGAATTTGAACGTGATCGTCCTGATTTCATGTTAGAATTTGAAATGGAATGTCCTGATCTGGACTTGGACACTCGTGGCTTTTTTTAATTATAAAAAATAGAACAGCCATAACATAGTGTTTTACTGCTAATTAGCACGAAAATAGATTAAACTATAAATAGAGTTGGAGTTTTGTGTTAAGCAATGTAAATACGAAATAAATGTTAGTGTTCTATGTAACTTCAGAGATACTATTAATTTGATCTCTGGCAGGTTGTGTATAACTCTTCAATTTTGTAACATCAATTTGAAGGTGTTTTAGGAACTTACATATTGATTGTTTTTAATAGCTACATTTCAAATCAGTACTATTTATTCTTCCATTGACAATGGCTAAAGCCCTATTTTGTGCCCATGAGCTGGGGAAGCAAACAGAACACCGATCGAGTGAGAAGTCGATAGCAAGTTAGAGTTTGGTTATATGTAAATTTTGTTAAATATGTCTCTAGAATCATACTTCCGTAGTAGTAGGTTTGGTCATCTTTAATTATGTTGGGTCTAAGTTTGATTACCAATCTGCTCGCATAAGTTAATTCTTAACCCAAACATGTGCCCAAGTTGGTTTTCAACAAGTTCAGAAGACTTTCGGTTCTAAGTTTAATTTTCCATGAGACAATATATACTATGTAATCATTTTCTATGTCCATTATTCAAACACATACGCAAGGGGGGGTCTTACCTTCAGCTCAAGTTTAACTACACGCTCACAAATGTTTTTCATTACACATTACAACATATCCTCGCAAGCTAAAGTGTCAAAAAGACGTGAAGTTTGGATTAAACCACTAGTAGAATCCACAAGCTAATCAATTATATAAGTAATAATGGATTTTAATAATCCCAACTATTAGTCGTTGGTCGGCAACGGTCCGAACTTCAAATATAACCGGTGGCGGTCCCACATTTTCACATATTGTAAACTAGTGGATCTTTGCTAACAGAAAAAGAAAAACGAACAAAAAGAAATTAAGGTTATATTAGTAAAGGTCCATTAATTTACAATATATGAAAAAGGTGAGACCACCACTAGTTATATTTGAAGTTTGGGACCATTGCCGGCCAACGACTAATAGATGGGATTATTAAAATCCATTATTCCATTATATAAACATAATGATAAAATCATATCACAAATATAATATAATATAAATCAAGCTCAAAGTATTTCATATTTTGATGAGACAAGAGATTGATAGGAAGAGATGTGGCTCCAATATTGTCATAGCGATGAACTAATGGAGTCAATATAGAGCGCGCAAACACAAAAAAAGGGCAGGAAACTTGATTTTAACGGGCAGCTTAAATTAGTTTACAAAGTATTAATGAGAATATTAGTGTCAATTACAACAATTATATATATATTGTTGTCGAGGATCGATGAAAAGTAACTTTATTTTTATAATAATATATAGTTTTTTATTATATATATATATATATATATATATATATAGTTAATGAAGAGCGATGAATAATAACTTTATTTTTATAATAATTTATAGCTTTTTATTATTTTTTTAGTTAATATATTATAATACTTTATTATTATATTTACTGAAGAAACACTAAACTAATTACGGGGGTAATCGGTTTGGTTTATGTTCCTGTCATAGTGGTTAATCTTCTTATGGCTTTCTGAGCTTCTTAATGACTGGGTAATCCTGCAAAACAGAACACCGTTACTTGTTAAGAGGAGAATATGGGGGTTTCCCTCTTAACCGGGCTCCGGCGTGAGAAAAAGCGACCGTTTGAGAGTAGAGTGTGTATTAACCTATGGACTGAGTTCTCTATTTATAGCCGGAGAGGTGTAAGAGGGTGTGGGCTGATGGGCCTCGGGCCGGAAGGCGACAACTTAGAGGATATGCCCTTTGTCTCACTGGTGTCGACCGTTAGTAGCCTTTAAGAGTTCCCTGGTGCTGGCGCACCCTGATTGGAGCCACGTGTCATGGTTGTCGGCTTGGCCGCCCTTCTGCCATCAACAGATAAGTGGAGATCGTGGGGCAGTTGTCTCTGCCCTGTGATTGGTGCCACGTAGGCGTCCTTAAGTACTTTATGTCTCCTGCATGTCAGACGATCATGGAGCACGATTGAGCAGGACCAGAAGGACGCCGATTGGCCCTTTCATTCTGCCACTTGTACTTGTGTACTATCTGAAACAGCCTTGCGCCGTAGTCACGCACGATTCTTGCTGAACACGTAACTACCCCGCGCAGGGGTATGGGTTACTGCATGCTCTTTCAGAATGCTAAGTGTTGAAAGTGGAGCTTCCTATTGCTCAAGCCTCACGCCGGATCAAAGAATGTTGAAGTAGCCCGCGCGAGGTTAGCAATAAGAAATGTGTTGATTAAGGAGTATGGTCCTTCGCGCGACCTGAATAAAGGTTTGCGCGGCTTTTTTGGGACCATACCTCTTCCAGTCCCCCCAGTCTAGTGCTGCACCATGCGCGAGGCAAGTGGTTGGAGCTCTGGACTTAGAAAAAGAAAGTTGCAGAAAATGCTTGTTTTTTTATTGGTAGGCGCGCGCGTGCAAATGTTTTGACGGTTGTTGTGGCGCGACTACATATCTGGCAGGTGAAGATTCTGTGTTGTGTTGATAGCGCGCGGATGCCTTGGGTAACCATGCGTGTTGCGCTACCTGGGTAACTTCTGCATTAAGTTTGTAGTAATTTTGGGCGGGAAAATCCTCAAAATTTGAAAACTGACAAGTTGGTGAGAACCGTCGTTGATGGTGACGTTTGAGTTGACCACTTACACGGCTGTCATCCATCTGCCTCTGACGGTTTGGCTTTTCGTCAGGAGAGTAAACTCCACGCGCGCGTGGTAACTGTCACTCCGGGATTGACGCCTTACGTGTCGTCTTCTGATTGGTCACGTGCGCGGTGATCTCGGCACGTTTACCCATCGCATTAAATGCGATGGGTATATATACTCGACGAAATGGAAGAAACCCTTACTTTCTTCTACGGTTGCTATCTTATTTTCTCTATTCATCTTCTTCAGATCTGCAAATCTTCAAGTTCTGTAGCAGATCTTCAAGATCTTTCTTCATACCTTCAAGCTCCTCTTTCGGAATATTCAAGGTTTCTTCGTCGAATACTCATGGCTGAAGAACATCAGGAGGAAAATCCCGGCGAAGAAGGTCCCGTTCCCATCCTTAAGTGGGATTTAGGGCTGTTTAAGCAGATTACTCGGAATTTTTGGTTCCCACCGGAATGGGATGCTAGATATCCCGGTCAGAATCAGACGGCTGCCGATGCACCGCAGGGTTATATCACGTTGTTTGAAGACTTCTTTCATCAAGGCAACTTCCGGTTGCCGGCGACGAACTTCATGGCCCACATTCTTCAGTTCTATGGGTTCCATATTTCACAATTGAGTCCTCCTGGAATGGTCAGGGTTCGACATTTCGAATTCCTTTGCCGATCTTATGGTATTGAGCCGACTGTTGAAAGATTCCGAGCTTTTTATCAATTGATCAGAAATATGGGATTCTACTCTTTTGCCAGTCGAGGGGCCGCGAAGAAGAAACTTCTGAATCCTCCTAAAAGTTTCCACGACTGGAAACCAAAATTCTTTTTCATTCGCGAGGAGGTGATACCAATTGATCAGAAATATGGGATTCTACTCTTTTGCCAGTCGTGGTCCGAACCGATCCTGAAGGAAGATTTGGCAATTCCCAAGAATGAGGCTTGGTATCAGAAGCTTACTGCCACCCCAAACCGAGTGTTTGGTGAGAACGTCTTGGTAGCAGCGCGGATGAGTGATCAGTGGCCGGCAGATAGCAACGACGTTCCAATTTTAAAATTTGAAGATAGAGGTTAGTTACCTTAAATCTCTTTAATTTCTTGTTTTGCGGCCTGCGCTTAATTAGATGATTCTGCGTGTAGAGATGCATCTGTGGCAAGCTGCCTTCCCCACCTTTGGTGGGTCCATGGGCGTGCGCCCGCTGAAGGCTGGAGAAGAATACTGGTATGACCAGATTAAGGGTCATTTTATGTACCCAGTTGCGGATGCTTTCGCCGATCCACCTACTGCGACCGAAGGTGCGCATATACCTAACCCTCGACCCTTGCGCGCTTTGACTTCTGCTGGGAAAGAGATTGTTTATCTTTCCAACGAGGAGTCTGTCGGATCTTCCAATGGAGAGTTAAGTTCCTGGTCTACCATCTTTGCAGGTGTGCTGCGCGATTTGGGTATCGACCCCGAAGAGAAGAAGAAGAAACCTTCTAGGAAGAAGAAGGTGATCAACCTTGATCCTGAAGTGACTAGCAAGAAAGGCGGGAGTAGCCGCGCAGCATCTGGTGCTGCTGATAAAGGTACTCTTCGCCTTCGTCAGAGTAACTTGAAAGATTACGTGATAATCAGTGACTCACTTGAAGTTTTGTCGCGTATAGGCGAGAAGAAGACAGGGGGTGCTGGTTCGGGGAGTGCGGGTTCTCGAAACCCAGATGCTGGGGTGACTCCGTCTCCTGTTGCGCATGAAGAGGAGGACGAAGAAGAAGCAGATGAGGAGGAGCCTGTTGCAAAGTTGGTCAGGAAAAGGAATAGGAGTGAGACCACAGTTGGTGTTGCTACTGCGCCGAAGGCTGGAGGAGTGCATGTGCTCGGGAAACAGAGCAATCTGCGCTCTCTTTACAAATTCTCTCCTGGTTAGTTTCTTTACTACCTTGTTTTCTTTGTTGTTCCGTCTATTTAACGCCGTTTTTTGCAGAGGCCAAAAAGAAGACCCCTGAAAAGGAGGGTGTTTCCATCAAGGATCCCTTAGAGCCGGCGTAGAAGAGGCCTAGGGTTACCATAAAACCTTTCAAAGCTGCTGGGGTAGAAGCCGAGAAGGAGAAGAAAAAGGTTGCTAAGGCGGAGAAGGAGAAAAAGAAGAAGGCTACTGAAAAGCCTGTTGTTGATGATCCAAAGGACACCGGGGCCGCTGCTATAACTGAGCATTATAAGGCGCAAGGTCCCGAGGCCGTTCGCATTACGGCGCTTGACCAACCCCATCATGAGAAAATGAAAGAACCAGAATTTGAGAAGGTGGTGCAATCTGTGCAGCCTGATCCTTCCCTTCAGGCTGTTAAAATAACTTCTGCTGCTGAGAGATCAGGCTCTGGTGCTCATCAAGACAAATCTGCTGCTGCAGGAGGCACGAGTGCTGGTTTTGCAGCTGGCCAGGCTGGTGCGGGAAAACAAAGTGCGATGCCACACTCTCCAATAGGCCCCAGGGATACCTTGGGAGATATTTACTATAAGTCTTACACAGAAGAGAGCCGTGGTGACGCTCCGCACCAACCGCCATGGGGTTTGAAACAAAAGGACACTTTCCTTAAGTTTGCGCCTTGCCGTGACTGGTTTCTGAACTCCATTCCTCCTGGTGAGGTTAACCGACAAAGGGCGTGAACTCAAAACGGGTTGTATCACGCCTATGTTGTTGGTGAGGCCAACACCCGTGTTGCTAACCATCAAATTATTCGGGAGTAGCGAACCATGGTTAGGGAGAGGGAGGAATGGGAGAAATACCGCGAGCGGTTGTTGAGGCATGTCAAAGACTTTGAAAAGTCAAAAGCTGCCTTTGATGAAGAGAAGGCAAAATTCGAATCTGACAAGAAGTCGGAGGAGTGGGGCCGTGAAGGCCTTAAGGGCAAACTTCGCGCTGCTGAAGACCTCTTAGCAAAGGAGAAAGCTGAGTTTAAGCGGTTATGCGAGAAGGATAACCAGCGCGCATTCGCAGCTCATAACAAGATTACCGACTTAGAGGCTCAAAATGCCACACTCTCAAACAAGGTTGAGGATCTTGCCGCTGAGAAGGAGCGCACTTAGGTTTAACAACAAATCCTCTTTTCTTTTCTGCTTTGGGTTTCGTTGAGGATTCTAAGTCTTTCTTTTGTCTTATGTAGGTCGAATTTAAAGCGCAGGTATCCGGTAAGGATAAGGACTTGGCTGTCAAGGACGTCGAGATTGCCGAGTTGAAGCGTCGCCTGCGAGGGCAGGTTGACCGAAGTGAGTCTTTGGAGATCGACCTAGAGGCTGAAAGGTCGAAGGCTGCCTCAGCTGAGGAAGCCAGGCAAAAGGCCGAGGAGGCGCGTGCCATAAGCTCTTCTGCCCTGAATGTGGCGCAAAATAATTATGCTGAGGTCCAGGGTATTGTTGACACGTTGTCCTCGGATACTGAATGGCTGCGCGGCAGGGGAATAGTTCTGGTGTTGATCACTTTTTAACTTGGGTTTTATTTACTAAGTTTCTCATTTGTTCGTTTTGGTGTAGATGGCCAACTCGATTTTGAATGCTGGAGAACTGGATGGGACTGTTGCTGCTCTCATAGATGCCTCGCGCGCGATCGGGCATCGGGGAGGTTATCTTGAATGTGCGCAGCATGTCGAGGAGGTATTTGGGCAAGAGTTCGATATCAGTCACTGTTCAGTGACTTACGAAGCTAATGCGGAGTTGGCTCGTGCTGAAAGTGCATACGATCACCTAGCGCTGCCCGTGATGGACTTGGTCGCAAAAGCTTTAGAGCATGATGACTGGTGCCGTCGTATAAAGGCTATTCTGGACCCACCAGAGATGGTTACTTTATCTAATAAGGAGATAGCAGCGGGCAATGATGGCGATGGTGAAGGCGATGGTGATAAGCATGACAATGATGATGCTGGTGGTGACGGCTTTGAATAGGTAGTATTGACAGGCTTTGTGCCTTGTAATTTTTATCTTTAGGTTTTGAATGTAACCTGTTTCGCGGTCGCGCTTTGTTTTGGATCTTATGAATGATAGTTGGTTTCTACGCAATTGTTACGCGCTTGCGCTTATTAAATATGGTATTTATGTTTATTCTGTCTCGTTACAATTATTGCACTGTTGTTAGAAACTTTGGTTAAATTAGCTCGAATAAATGTAAGTGTGGCTCTTGTGCGAGTGTAACTGCCCGGTCTCGCGCTATGTTCGCGGAGTACCTTGGACGAGTAACTCAAGAGCTCGTAATTCACTGGAGTGTTTTCGTGCTAATCAAAAGTTTAACATGCATTTATGACGTAAAGAGTCGTCATGGTAAAGAAAACATGTCGTATGCTTTCATTGATTGTAAAACAGGCGCTTAGGCCATCATACATCGCATATAAGTAGCAAAAGGGGGCATTTAGCCAACATAGGTAATTAGGAAGGGCGCGTGGCCTACAATAATTACATATAGCACTTGCGCAGTTGTTGCACATTCCACATGCGCGGGATGATGTGTCCATCCATGGTGCGCAATTTGTATGCCCCTTTTCCTAGCACTTCGTGAACCAAGTATGGGCCTTCCCATTTGGGTGCTAGTTTCCCGGGGCGTTCAGCGTTTGAAGCTTCATTGTCTCTGAAGACATACTTTCCTGGAATGAAGGTGCAAATGCGTACTCTCGCATTGTAGTACCTTTCCAGCTGTGTCTTGTACTTTGCTTCTTTAATACGCGCAATCCCGCGTCTTTCTTCCAGTAGATCCAAATCGAGGCGGCGCTCTGCTTCATTATCAACCGTGTTAACTGCTGTCAAGCGCGGTGAGGGGAGTCCAACTTCAGGCTGGATAACTGCTTCCGAGCCATATACTAGGCTAAAAGGAGTTTCGCCGGTGCTTATCTTCGGCATGGTTCGGTGAGCCCACAGGATGCTTGGGAGCTCATCTACCCAGCCTCTTCTCTTTGTGCCCAGTCAGGATTTTATCCCCTCAACGATACTTTTGTTAAAACTTTCCACTTGACCATTGCCTTGAGGATGCGCGACGAAAGAGAAGGTATGCTCAATCTTCTTTTCCTTCATCCACTTTTGAAGATCCTCGGAAGCAAAATTAGTACCGTTGTCTGTGACGATTTTGAGTGGAAGACAAAATCTGCAAATGATGTGCTCCCAGATAAACTTGCGCACCATTATTGCCGTGGTTAAAGCGAGAGCCTTGGCCTCCACCCACTTAGTAAAATAATCAACGGCCACAATTATGAGATCGTTTCCCCACTGTTGGAAAGGTCCCACCATATCGATTCCCCACTGTTGGAAAGGCCAAGCAGTGGATACAGGGATGAGATCGTTTTTCGGGCGCAGGGTTTTCGGGGAGTGTCTTTGGCATGAGTCACATTTGCGCAACTCCCTTAGAGCATCGACATGCATCACTGGCCAGTAATAACCAGCGTTCATAATCTTCGCGACAACCATGCGCGGACCTGCGTGGATGCCACAGATCCCTTCATGAACCTCTCTGATCAAGTAATTCGCGTCCTGGGGGTCCACACAGCGCAATACGGGCCCCAAGAAGGACTTCCGGTATAGAATACCACCATTCATCTCATAATGCAGGCCCTTGTTTTGAATCTTCCTTGCCTCTGCTTTGCTCTCCGGGAGTATTCCTTCTTGCAGATATTGGATTATAGGGGTCATCCAAGATGGCTGCCCTATTTCGATCACATTTACTTGGCGCAGCAGGACTGATGGATTTTTGAGTACTTCAATCCTTACATCTTTCGCGAAATGTTGAAAGGAAGTTGAAGCAAGCTTGCTCAAGGCGTCTGCTGGTTTGTTTTCGGAGCGATTGATTTTAACTACCCTGTAAGATTTGAACTGTTGAAGCAACTCTTTCGCTTGATCTAAATACAGGGCCATAACCTCACCCTTTGCATCGTATAGACCGTTAATTTGGCTGGCGATCAAGAGTGAATCAATGTGCGCTTGTAGATTTTTAGCTCCCATTTTTATGGCGAGGCATAAGCCTGCCAGAAATGCCTCGTACTCCACCTCGTTTTTGGTATTCTTGAAATCCAACTTGATGGCGTAAGTAAATTCGTGCTTTTCAGGGCTCACAAGGCGCAATCCGGCCCCTGCGCCATCTTCGTTTGAGGCCCCATCCGTGTACAGCAACCATAACTCATTGGATGTATCTTTTTCAGGAGTTTCGACAATCTCGCATTCTTTGATTTTATCAACTGGGACTTCCATGATGAAGTCCGCTAGGACTTGACCTTTGATGACCGGGTGCGGCCTGTACAAGATGTTATGGCATCCCAGCTCGATCGCCCACTTTGCTAGCTGCCCAGACGTCTCTGGTTTTTGCAATATCGTGCCAATGTGGAAATTGGTAAGTACGGTGATGACGTGGCCTGTGAAGTATCTGCGCAGCCTTCTGGAGGCGTGCAGCAATGCAAGAACCAACTTTTCCATTGTTGAATATCTCGTTTCTAGGTCGGTGAGCACCCTGCTGACGTAATAAATTGGAGTTTGGACTCCATTTCGCTCTACCAGTAATACCGATCCCACTGCCTTGTCCGATGATGACAAGTACAAGATGAGCGGCTCCTTTTCGAACCGTGCAGTCAGGGTAGGGAATTCGATCAAACACTCCATCATTTGCTGAAAAGCAACCTCTGCTTCAGGCGTCCACCTGAATTCTTGTTTCTTCACACAATTGCACAGAGTGCTGATAAAAGGATATGACTTTGTGGTGTGGTTTGACAGAAAACGGTTAAGCGCGGCTAGGCGGCCGGCCAACCTTTGCATCTCCTTGATTGTTCGTGGTGATGGCATTCGTTCTATTGCCTGGACCTTTTCCGTATTTATTTTAAATCCGCCATTAGTGACTATGAAGCCTCAGAATTTTCCTTCCTCCATGCCAAAGGAGCATTTGGCTGGATTCAATTTCATATTCACGCTTCTTAATGAGTTGAATGTTTTCTCAATGTCTTTCAACATTTGGTCCTCTTCAGGACTTTTGACCACTAGATCATCAATATAAACCTCGATATGCTTCCCAATATCCCCCGCGAAGGTCTTATCCATCAGGCGCTGGTATGTGGCGCCAGCGTTTTTGAGGCCGAATGGCATCTTTGTATAACAGAAGATCCCGAGATTGGTCCGAAAAGTTGTCTTGTCTTCGTCCTCGAGCTTCATTTGAACTTGATGGTACCCCTTATAGCAATCTAAGAAGCATTTCCATCTGTATGGTGCGAGAGAGTCTATCTTTTTGTCGATCTCGGGAAAAGAGTAGCAGTCTTTTGGGCATGCCTTGTTGAGATCGGTATAATCAACGCACATTCTCCATCCTCCACTAGACTTCTCCACCATCACTGGGTTCGCGACCCAACTTTGATAACGCATTTCTCGCAAGATTCCTGCCTTTAGTAGCTCACATACCTGCTCGTTCATCGCTTTAGTCTTATCCGCCCCTAAGCTGCGTCTTCTTTGCACTTTTGGTTCGACAGAGGGATAAGTATTCAGACAATGCTCGGTAATGGCGCGCGGGACGCCAGTCATGTCGGCCGGAGTCCAGGCGAATATATCCATATTCCTGAACAGGAGTTGCTTGAGATGCGTTCTGATGTTTGGTGAGATTGTGTGGCCTATCGTCACCGTTTGCTCCGGGTATTTTCGATTTAACACCCACTTCTCTGGCTCGCTTGTTGAAACCTTCGCCGCTTTTGTTGGGCGGATCTCTTCTGTTGACATTACTTCTTTCTTGGCATAGATAAGTGCGACCCCCGTCTCAGTTGGAAACCCTATCGCTGAGTGGGGCATGGAAGTTATCATGTTCAGTTCACATTGCGTTTCTCTCCCAATCAACACATCATGCCTCGATTTGACAGGCATCACCATGAAGTTTACATTCGTTGTTCTTGTATGTTTCCCGTCCGATAATGTGACGGGGAAACTGATTTGGCCAAGTGGGAAGACCATCTCGTTGCAGAATCCTGATAGAGGATAATCAACCGGTTCAAGTCTCGCTTTGTCTTCATCATCAAACTGATTAAAGCATTGCTCATAGATGATATCAGCTGTACTTCCCGGGTCAATGAAGACATACGCAGTTTCATAATGGCCGATAATACCGATGATGACGATGGGTCGCGTGGCGCGAGGACCCCTGCGCACCACTGGGAAAATGACCTGTTGCTCTTGCCATGACGGCTCGTAGGGTCGCTTGCCTTTATCTCTCGCACTATATCTTGTCCCGTTGACCATGTGCGTTTCCAAACGTCTAACTTTTTTCTCTCTTCCATCATCGTTGCGCTGGATATGACGTGTCTCTTTGCGCTTATTTTTTACCAGATGGCCTAGTTTTCCGCTTTTCAATGCTTTCTCGATCTCTTGACGTAAGCTGATACAGTCATCTGTAAGATGGCCTGTATCCTTGTGAAAATCGCAGTACAAGTTCGGGTCTTGGCCCTTCTTGTTCGTCATAGGCCTTGGAGCCTTAAAATCATGGTTCTCCGTCATGAGCACCTCCTTTGGTGTCTTTGTGAGCGGAGTCCAGTGTTTATCTCGATTTTCATTTCTGACTGCCTTTCGATAACCAATGCGATCAATAGTGTCTCGTGCGTCTTCTTTGTAGCGAGACCGTTCTTCATAACGAGGTCATTCGTCATAACCGCTGGAGTGGTTGGCTTTCCACCCAGGGTTTTTACCTTTGTTTCGTCTGTTGTTTTCGCTCGAGCTTCCCTTAGAAAATCGATCCTCAGTATAAGAGTTCTTGTTGCCAGCCAGTGACTCTTCAGTCTGTGCGACTATCTTCGCGGCTTCCATGAGCTTATCCCATTCTTTGGGCATTCCATCTTTCCCAATGATAGTTCTGATGAGACTATCACAGCAAATGGCTTTCTTGAAGTGGCAGCGCATGAGTTGTTCACTTACGCCACCAATTTCCAAACACTCCTTGTTGAAGCGAGTGTTGAAATCTTCTAGACCCTCGTTCTCTCTGCGCCAGATGTCCGCTACCTCGGCTGTATCGCGCTGGTAACGTCTCTGCTGACTGAAGTGATTCAAAAACTGTGTCCTGAAATCAACCCATGACTTGATCTTTCCCGGAGGGAGGCTGTCGAACCAAGCGCGAGCAGCCCCTGTAAAAGTTTGAATAAACAGATGGCACCACATGGGCATATTCCATCCTCCCATGCAACCAACGCTTGTAAAAACTCTGACGTGATCATCAGGATCAGTCAATCCATTAAATTTTCCAACTGTCGGAGGTAATTTCTCTCTTGATAGCGGCGCCAGCGCGATCTTTGGAATGAACTTTGAATGTTCTGCAGCTTCAGCTGGTCGATAGGCGAGGCGAAAGTCTCGCTCTGCCTCTTCAGTGTACCCTACGTGTTGTCTTGGTTTGTAGTATTCATGGTTCCTCTGCAAACGATTGAAGACTGACGAACCCTCATCATCCTGCCAAGTTGGATCATTCGGGTCAGTATCCTCCCATTCATTGTTCATGTTGCGCGGCGTGAGCCGGCTATGAACTGGACCTCTTTGGACGTGTGACGGATAGTCATAATAGCTTTCTGTTTCTCCCCTTGTATCGCGCGTTTCATGCACACTTAGCCTTCTCACAGGGGGAGGTCTGTTAGCTCTTCCTTGGATGTTTTGCGGTGGGGGTAACTGGCGCGCCCCCAGACTCTGTCCCTGAGGTGTAACCAAGGATGGTTCTGCCGTTAAAACTGCTTGCTGTACGCTCAAAGATTGATACGCCGCATTAATGGTGGTAATCTGCTTGGCGTACCACGAGGCTACAGTTTCGCCCTCTGGTAGCCCTAACAGCGCCGAAATGTTCTGAGGTGGGGCTGGGTTTGAAGGTCCAGCGCCATTGTTTCCTGGGGTTACCGTCTGAGTGATGCGGGTGATGCTCCCTCCCGCGGGGTCCCCTAGTGTTGGTTACTTCGACTTCACCAATTTCTTCATGTTGGATTTGGACGTTTGGATTGTCCTCCCCCAACACTGCATTAGAGTTTGCTCCGAAACCAAACTCAGGAATGATTCCTTGACCGGTCATGATCGAAGGAGAAAACAACGAAAACTCAGAAAAAAGAAGATGAAAGTGATTCGTCGAAAACCGGTGGGCGCCAATGAAGAAACACTAAACTCATTACGGGGGTAATCGGTTTGGTTTATGTTCCTGTCATAGTGGTTAATCGTCTTATGGCTTTCTGAGCTTCTTAATGACTGGGTAATCCTGCAAAATAGAACACCATTACTCATTAAGAGGGGAATATGGGGGTTTCCCTCTTAACCGGGCTCCGGCGTGAGAATAAGCGACCATTTTGAGGAGATAAGTGTGTATTAAGAGTGAGAGTAGAGGGAGTAGAATGTTTAACCTGTGGACTGGGGTCTCTATTTATAGCCGGAGAGGTGTAAGAGGGTGTAGGCTGATGGGCCTTGGGCCGGAAGGCGACAACTTAGAGGATATAACCTTTGTGTTACTGGTGTCGACCGTTAGTGGCCTTTAAGAGTTCCCTGGTGCTGGCGCACCCTGATTGGAGCCACGTGTCATGGTTGTCGGCCTGGCCGCCCTTCTGCCATCAACAGATAAGTGGAGATCGTGGGGCAGTTGTCTCTGCCCTGTGATTGGTGCCACGTAGGCGTCCTTAAGTACTTTCTGTCTCCTGCATGTCAGACGATCGTGGAGCACGATTGAGCAGGACCAGAAGGACGCCGATTGGCCCTTTCATCCTGCCACTTGTACTTGTGTACTATCTGAAACAGCCTTGCGCCGTAGTCACGCGCGATTCTTGCTGAACACGTAACTACCCCGCGCAGGGGTATGGGTTACTGCATGCTCTTTCAGAATGCTAAGTGTTGAAAGTGGAGCTTCCTATTGCTCAGGCCTCGCGCCGGATCAAAGAATGTTGAATTAGCTCGCGCGAGGTTAGCAATAAGAAATGTGTTGATTAAGGAGTATGGTCCTTCGCGCGACCTTAATAAAGGTTTGCTCGGCTTTTTTGGAACCATACCCCTTCATTTACTTTTAATAATATATTTTTACTTTTTTCCTTTTTTAAAAACCATATATTTCCTTTACCATTTTTTAATAATTCTTTTTTTTAGAACATATATTAATTTATCGATTAATTTGTTACTTCTTTAATTATTTACGTTTATAATTTTTTTATTAAACTTAAGTACGTATTGTGCTTGATTTTTTTTTCCCAGAGATTCTGTTATAAGTTTTGTTAAAAACGAACTTGTACTCAAAATAAAATATTTATTTGATATTATAAAACGGTATGATGATAAATTAACCCGTTCCATTGGTTTAGCTTTCTAAACAACATGTTTTACTTTCAAATCACGTTTGTTATAAGTTTTGTTAAAAACGAACTTGTACTCAAAATAAAATATTTATTTGATATTATAAAACGGTATGATGATAAATTAACCCGTTCCAATGGTTTAGTTTTCTAAACAACATGTTTTACTTTGAAATCACGTTTGTTTTATATTATCATTTATTACTCGGTTTCGGCGCAACGCGCGACTTAAAAAAAACTAGTGTAAATTAGTTGTTTCGATTTTAAATTCAAGCATATATTTAGATAGGATTTGAGGTGGTTGTTGACCTCCGTAACCACAGCCTAGATAGTCTCTGTATATTGAATTTGATTGTTGTATTTGGCTTATTTAAGCTATTGTACTATTTCTTTTCAATATAGCTTTTTGAATCATTCTCTCAATACTTCATATGGTATCACAGCTGTAACACTCAAACGAGTATTGATCCTGCCTCTGCTTCCCAATCTCTGTTCTTTTTTTTTTCTTTCCCAACACACCTACAAAGTCCAACAAGCCAAAAGTAGTAGATTTTGACCCTATATGAGATAGAACTCTTTCAATTCATATTATGTAAGACTAACCATGTTTCGGTGGAATTACCTTGATGTTTACTATGCAAATCTTCCTTCGTCACCTCAAATAAACACAATGTCCACCACATCGCCTCTTGATTGCCATCACAAGCTTTGGCAACAATCTACCCGGATTTTAAAGAAAATGGCCAAATGCTAAGGTTTAAATTTTTAATCTTCTCAATTTTCATTGTAATTCGTGCTCTATCAATAAAAGTGGATTCATTGGGCATGAATTCATTTACTACCACCAAACCCGTACAATTAATATATTCGGAAGTTTGGGGACAGGTAGAAAAATCAATTGCATGGTTTTACCTGTTATGTTATTTTTGTTGATTTTCATACTAAGTATATTTGGCTATTCCCGATGAAACATAAATCTAATGTGTCCATCTTATTTCCAAAATTCAAATTGCTAGTAGAAATTTTTTTTTTCAAACACCTTTAATCTCGCTTTTTACCGACAATGGTGGCGAGTACTTTGGTCTCACCGCCTATCTCCAATCTCAAGGAATCTCTCTCTTTACAACCCCGTCGCATACCCTGGAGCAAAACGGTATTGCCGAACTTCGTCACCGTCACATTGTAGAGACCATTTTATCTCTACTTCACTATGCTCGGCTTCCACTAATTTTTTGGACGCCTGCCTTTCAAACCTCCATTTACCTAATCAACTGTTTATCCACACCAATTCTTGATCTCAAAACACCAAATACCCTCCTCTACCAAAAGAACCTAACTTACACCAAACTCAAATCATTTGGATGCTTATGCTATCCGTGGCTTCGCCCGTATGACAAATCCAAACTTCACCCATGCTCGGAACGATGTATCTTTATCGGATACTCAAATTTTAAGTCGACTTACAAATGTTACAATCCTACAAGTCGCCGCCTTTATCACTCCCGTCATGTGGAGTTTGTGGTGACTCAATTTCCATTTCATTCTTAATCAAGTTCACATCTTATTGTTCCTTTTGCTAATAAACTTTTAGGTATCATTTTATCTACACAAACTCCCACACCTCACTACCCCCCCCCCTCCCCCCCCCCCCCCCCCCCAAAAAAAAAAAATATCTCCTTCCATCCATCAAACACCTACGAAAAATATAATTCAGCAAACATCACTCCTATCTAGCCAAACTCTCACGGACCCACTGAGCCCACCACCCCACATTCTGTCCACTCTAATCCACCTACCCACTCTTCTTCATTTAATTCCTCTTCGATACCTACCGACTCTAATACTAATCCCCATTCACCCTCTAAACCAAATATGACACAACGATCTACACAACCGGGTTGACTCATGAACCCGAATGTTGGAACTGGGAAGGCATGGAACCCGGTTGACTATGAAACCCATGGCTTTGGAAGAGTGGGATGTTGGTAGATTGTTCGGGTTTAAACCGGAGCCTAACATTTCTTGAAAACTTCTTTGATTATTAGAGATTTGTAGAAAATGGAAGATTGGTTGAGAGTGAAAAATTGAATGTTTGAGGTTGGCGTGAATTTGGTGAAGGTTTGGATTAAAGGTGAAGTGGGTTAGTATTTTTGAAATTTATTATTATTTTTTAGTTGAACCGTTGGAGTGGTTTTTTAAAATACAAATTGATTTTTTAAGGGTTATTGGATTTTAATAATCCTAAGTTTCACTTGCTGGCCGATAATAATCTCAACTCTAAAAATTCTCTCCAATGATCCCAACTTGGAAGAATTTGGCCCCATCGATCATTTTCAAACTGCAGGTTCACTTAATTCAATTAAGGAGATTGCATGTGCACTTGAATATATTTAGGAGGCCAAATTTTTATATGGTATAAAAGAATCAATGGGGGGGAAATTCTTACAAATTGAGATCGTTGGAGGGAATTTTTAAAGTTATGATTATTATCAGCCAATAAGTGAAACTTAGGATTATTAAAATCCAATAACTTTTTTTAAATATGTAATTGTTTGAAATGGGGGCGGGTCCCACTTATCACCATGCGGACGGGTCCGGTGGAACAAACTGGACCGCCCCATGTCATCATCTCCATCACGCCTTCGTTCGAATGAGGGTCGTCTAAAAGCATACGTGGGGTTTCGAACCCGGCATTGTTGTTGCTCTAACTTTTTGTAACCTGACATTATATTTCTAGCTATTGGCTAGTTTGTTTGTTTGTTTTTTTTAACGGTAAATTTCTTTTATTCCATGTCGTCTATGGGACTTGAAAGACATCCATCTTCCAATATGTTTAAAGGCTTTGTATTTTTCAATGGACCTAACCCCATTGATAATTTGTTTGTTTTTTTAATGTTCTTTATCACAACAACAATTAGTTTGCAACAACACGTATAATTTGTTGGCTAGTATCATAAATATCATATTTCTTTAAACAAATTTTTTAATTGCATAATATACAATAATTTTATAAACATTAATTGAATAACATAATCTATATCTATACATTTTATCTATTATCTATATTAAAACAATACATTTTGGTGTCACTTGGCATATTCTTACTCCTATTATTGACACCTGGCATTCTATTATTCTGTACTGAATCAATTTGAGCGGTAAAAGAAAAACACGCTCTCCCCGTATTCACATTCTCAATCCACCGCCTTTTTCTCCTCCTCTCTGTATTCCTTTTTTTCCTTTCATCCGCCTCTATATCCAGAAACCCTAATCTCCATTCTCTCTTCTCTTCTCCCTCTTCGTCGCCTTTCATCTTCTTCCTTTGTACGTTGTTTAGGGTTTTACAAAAATATAGATTCAACAAACAACGCAGAGTATGAATCTGAGGAAGGAAAGACCGATCCTTTTCTTGGTCTATTCTATTTTTCTTCTCTGATCAATCTTCTAATAGGTATTCTGATTTAACTTTTTCACTTTGTCAGTATTAGTTTTGTTTTCGTATTTCGATTGATTGTTGTAAGAATTTTGAGGGATTTGTTATCGCTTTATAGTTACAACCAAAGTGTTTTCTTGAATCTTTTGTAGTCAGTTGTTTGAAAGTTTATGTTTTCACTAAACACTCATGTTCTTGAGAACCCTAATTTTTTCTGTTTGATGATACGGGTTGAATATCATGTGGTTTGATACCGGTGGGATGTCACAATAACACAGATTAATCGTTGCTTTGTTTTAGGGTTTCACATTTTATTATATGAGATCGAGTGATGGTATTTTGTTTTTCATCATTATTAGGGTTTTAGATTTCTCTACAGAACGCAGATTTCATTCGTTGAACACCAATTTCTTTCACAACTGGGTTTTATCATGAGGTTTCTTTTAGCTGGTAAAGTTTTAGATTTTACTATGTTAGTTGTTTGGTTCCCTTTGTTTGTTAATTCCATCTGATATCTTTTTTCTATTAACTATTTTTAAAAATATCATCTCGCAAGTAAGTGTATAAGTTTTTATGTATAAATGTTTTATAAGCTCTTTGGTTATGACTTTTTTTTAATACACATCTATATAATAAATTGCACATTTGTGATCAGGTTTAAATGTGTAGAAACGGTGACGAGGAGTAGGGCACCGTTGGAATTAGGGGTTGTTTATGTCAAATCGGTGACAAGTTGTGAGATCAAAGTGCAATTCCAATAGTCAGAGTTCTTATACTCACTTAGTTTCTCTTCATCGATTGTATCGCCAAATGATTCAATATCTCGAATTGGGTTGTGTTTTTGTAGGATGCTTATGGGGAAGATGGGTCTTGATTCATAAAGATCTTCAAGTGGTTACCTTGCTATTGGAGAAGTTGAAAATGCAACTCTTCATTATATGAAATGCTATCTTTTTGTAGAAGTGAAAGACGCTCAGGGCTTCATGTTGTGATAAAGAAAATGCAAAGAGGGGTCCTTGGTCTACCGAAGAAGATGCAAAACTCAAGATTCTCATTGAAAACTATGTTACTAGATGTAACTGGATTGTTCTCCCTCACAAAGCTGGTAATTTTGTTTTTAAGTTTTAAATAGAAAATACAAAGTAACTATATTTAGTTTGATTATGATTCAGATATATTGAAAAGTCTAATAATGAAGCATAAATAACACCAACACACATTTGTTCCTCCACATGTATGGTTTGGTCATTGTGAACAAGAGAAGGATTCCACATAGAAAGTGGTTTAAACATGCTTTTTTTTCGTATGGGTCAAAACAGAAAAGAGTTGATGTGTACACTTTTAGTTTTGTCGGTTATAGTATTTTTTTTTTATTTTTTTTCCTGTTGTGTGTTTGATGAGTTGTGTTTGTATGGTTAATCATCGCCTGGTTACATTGCTGACACTTTTCGTCGGAGATGATTGGAACAGATGGCGTCAATGTTAAGATGGTTTGGGTGTGGAAGATCTGGTTACTTCTGGCGGCGGTAACAATTAGCAAGGGTGATTCAACTCATTCAGTCGGCGCTATGGTTACTTCTGTCGTTTTCATCTAAGATAAAAAGCAGGTATACTTCTTTTGTTGATCGTTTAAGATTGCTATTTTGTTTTAGGCTTATTTCTTATTTATATTCAATTTGTTGTCTTTTGCAGCTGATTCTTAATGTTTATGATTAGTATAATCCCCATTTCTGGAGTTACTTTATGATTAGCATAATAACTGTTACGTGTTTTGAACATTGAAAGCTGTTGTTAGTCCTTTTTTGTGTTACTTTTTTTTATAGGAGAATTTAGGTGTTTTTGATTTGTAGTAGTGGCTAGATCTGGTTGATGTTAGATTGGTTAATCTGATTTATTGTCATGTTTAGTTTCTAGCTTTTTAAAGTTACGAATCATGATTAGTGTTAGGTTATTGTGATTTTGTGTGGTTGAATTGGTGGTTACTGTTAGGTTATTGTGATTTTGTTTGATTTAGGTTAGATTTGTTAGTGGAATTCATGATTATGATGTTGAATTTCATGAAGTGGTATTCAACTAGGATTTCTACCAGCTTTAGGGACGCCAACATCTTCTACTGATTATCCTCGATTCGAGGTAAGTTCGTGTTTCTAATTCGTTTTTGATTGCCCTTTAAACCTCTGCGACCAGATTACTTTTTTCTTTCAAGAATTAAGGTTTCTAGGTGACGGGGCGATGGCAGCGATATGAGGGTTGGGGAGCAGTGACATGGAGGACGATGGTGGTGTTTATAGTTTCAATAAAGGTTTGTAAGGGCGGTTGTTGTTGGCGGCAATGATGGGTATTGTAGGCTAAGGTTAACGGCGCGAGCCTAACTCTCGTGACTCACTACCATTCGAACCTTTGGTGGTTGACAACAATGAGTATTCTGGGATAAGCAACCAAGCACTCTTCTTTTTTCGCTGATTATGATTCTAATTTTCACTCATTTTGATTCTAATCTTTGGTGGTAGATTGATGAGTTAATTTGTTAAATATCATGTGATACTTGACTTTGATCTTTGATACATATTAATAAACTAAGGGCTTTGAATAAGCTAAGTTTGCTGTTAATTTAATTGTTTTGATGGGGATACCTTATTTTAGATGTTTTATAGTTTCTTGGATCTCTTGATAAAGTGTTTTGGCTATGTAGCTTCTTAATTTTCAATCGTCTATCCATTTTTTTTTCTAAAAAAGGAGAACCTTCTAGACATATTCTATTGTGCAATCGATTTTGTACTTGTGTATATCATGAAGTGAATTCACCGGCTGAACTTAGTACTGAATCATGTCAGTTTATGTATAAATATTCATGTAACATCTCATGGGTGCACAGTGTAATGCCCGGGAAACGTGGCCTTTTCACTTAAGGTTATACTCATCAAAAGAAGTACTCAGAAGTGTTGCAGTTGAGTTCTGGTGTGCTATTTTGTTGAAACAAAAATAAGCTAAACCTTTATTTTGGTTGTTATTGTATTCTAATGCAGGGAAGCCACCATCTACTTACCACATGTTAGGAGCATGTTTATTTAAGCAAAAAGGCTTAAAGTTGGTGATTCTGTTTTGTTTGTCAGGTATTCTTCTTTTCAAAATAGTCAAAATATGGATTCAAATTCATGCAGCAAGTTTGATTTTACATGTAATTTAATATAGCTTAAGTTTTACTTATTTTATGTAATATTAATGTAATTTCATTTTTTTCTTATTATATGTAACATGTAAGGTAATTCTGTTGGTGCACTTGTGTCTGTACTTTGTCTGTATTTTGTCAATATACCAAACGATGTCTTTGTTAGTCATCTAAGTTTGACCAAGTCAACCATCCTCCTGGTTTGACTTGGCAAAACAGTCAACACTTTGTTTGTAACATGTCTGTGTCGAAGGATGTGTCATCGAAGGATTGTTTAGATCCTTCGATGAGCTCGAAAGATAAACCTTCGATGGATAGACCTCGAAGGATACCATCCTTCATGGTACATGTGATCCCTCGGTAGGTTTCTGGTCGACAGATGATCTTTCGATCAGTCTGTCTGATCCTTCGACCAGACGAGCTGTGTTGGGTATAAATACCCGTGTGTTGTGTTCACTTCAAAAAAAAAGAGACTAGAGAGACTAAGGAGTGCAGAAAATAGAGAGAACACACACACACTGAGAGAGTTTGCAAAACAGATTTGTAAACATCGCATTGTAACCGAACCTTTCATACGTATTAATACAAGTGGTGTTAATCGGTGAAGTTTGTGTGTTGTGTTTGTGCTTGTTCTATCTCGGTTTGCATGCTAGCTTGGATTCCGCACTTGCTAGTGTGTTAGACATAACAAGGAATAGGTTTAACCTCAACCTCCGAGGGACCTACAAGTGGTATCAGAGCCGTGGCTCTTTTCCTTGTTAAAAACCGAGTTTACAAGACTTTGGAGTGTTTGGACAAAACTCACTTGGTTTTTGCAGCCGTTTTTACTGTTTTTCTCGCTTATCTTTACGTTAAAACGTGTTCTAAACTAACCGGGTGTGTTAAGGAACGGGTTTGGTAACTTAAAAACTTGTTTTTGAGGTGTTTGGTAATTTCCGGCCAAAATTCCGGCTTCTCCGGTGACCGGTTTCTGGGTTGATCCTTCGGTTTTTGGGTAATATTTTATTGTTTCAAAATCTGCTTTGGCAGAAAGTATGGTCTGAACATACCTTCTGCCGAAAGTTTCTACCAACCCATCAACTTTTTCACCAACCTGTCACTTTTGTCAACTGTGTCAGGGCGGTTCGAAAGATA
Organism: Helianthus tuberosus; assembly: GCA_030545235.1. Lineage (NCBI taxonomy): Eukaryota > Viridiplantae > Streptophyta > Magnoliopsida > Asterales > Asteraceae > Helianthus > Helianthus tuberosus. The sequence goes on from CM060418.1 coordinate 194,980,394, forward strand.
TCCTTCGAAGTCGAAAGATCATCTTTCGATCAAAGGAGGTTCGATAGATAATCATCCTTCGAACATCCTTCGAAGTCTGTGACTTATCCTTCGTTCCAAGGAATATTTTCGAAGGATACATCTTTCGTTTTATTGCTCTTATTCGAAAGACAAGGATCCTACGATTGGGGAGTCTTTCGAAATCATTGTTCGAAACTCAACAGTAATCTTTCGAACACTGTTGATCCTTCGAACAAGTGTTGATCTTTCGAACTTAGTTTGTTTAGTTTTAACAAGTTTGTGATTTTCAGGTTTTTATTATTCTTGATCAAAAATGAATCCAAGATGGGGTACTCCGGTAAATACAGACATGTATTTTGGTACTCCGTCTCCAGCACCGGTATCTTCTCAAGCTAATACAATCTCTACCGGTCAATGGGCATTCGTATCAAATCAAACTCCAAGTGTTCAAAGCATTCTCTTAAGCGAGAGCGAAACCGGAAGTTTGAATCGGCCTCCAAAGTTGATGCACTTATATGAATATCCATGATGGATTGACAGATTTCATACATACGTCCTTGGCCAAAATACTGAATTGTGGTTGCGGTTCATCACAAATTTCGATCAAACAATAGAAGTTGCCGCATCATCTGCTGCTACGTTTGCAGATCTTACAGAAGATCAGAAGAAGGTCTATGATTTGGAAAAGAAGGCATATGCCATTCTTACTCAGGCGTTAAGTAAAGATATTTATCATCAATTTGTCAGTTACAAGACGACAAAGAGGTTGTGGGACGCATTGAAGACAAGGGGCGTAGGAAATGAAGCGACACGTCAATTGAGAAAAGACCTGCTAAAGAAAGAGTTTGATGGTTTTGCTTGTATGGAGAATGAATCTTTAGGAGATTTGACAAGTCGATTTAATCATTTGCTGACTGAATTGGCAAATTTTGAGGTTGTTACAACTCCAGCAGAGATTGTGAAAAAGTTTGCAGATGCGTTGCCACCTCAATGGAATACTTTCTTGGAAATCATGAAGTACAATGGCACTTTAGCTACAACAACCTTCAATGACTTTGTTCAACTCCTGGAAAACAAGAATCAGGAAGAAACTCTCAAGGCAAAAAGAGTTCCCGTGCCACAAAATCCTGAAATGTATTATGGAACTTCTAGCACTTCTACAAAACCTTCTTCACACGCTCCAATTCAAACAGCGTTTGTGTCTAGCACGGATATGTATGGCAATACTATCCAAGTTCCAGTCAAGCCTCCTGCAACAGACATGTATGGAAATCCGCTTGAACCAGTTCCTCAACCAGTACCACAGCAGCAAAGCCAACGACCTATCAGAGCAACTGATATGTTTGGAAATCCATTACCTGTTCGATCTACCGGACCAACAGACATGTATGGGAATCCACTTCCTCCTCAATCTACCGGACCAACAGACATGTATGGGAATCCACTTCCTCCTCAACAGCAAGCGTGTTATGGAAGCACATCATCTGCTGGTCAACAATCAAAGCCAAATACAGTACGGCTCGACACCTCAAGCTTTTCTAAAGTCAGTGTGGAAGTAGCAAAGGAACACATGGAGCTGCTAAACACTTTGGTGAGCGCATACTGTGGATTAGTGGAAGGTTAGATTGGTAACATTAATCTGACACAAGAAGACTATCAGCAGATCGATAAAGAGGAGATGGAGATGATGGACATCAAGTGGGCCTTTGCCAGTGCTGTTAGGCGAGCAAAGGATTTCATGGAAAGAACAGGCAGAACCAGCTTGGAGAGCAAGAAAGACACCAAGTATGGGTTTGATAAGCAGGCTGTTAAGTGTTTCAATTGTGGTGAACGTGGTCATTTCAAGCGTGAATGTACGAGGCCATCTCAACATGGGAACCAAAATCCCTTCAGAAATCAAGGCAACCAGCAGAACCAGAACAGGAACAATGTTCGTACGTTGGTACCTGTCAACAACCAAAGCCAAGCAGGACCATCTAATGCCAACCAGGCACTTGTGGTTCAAGTAGATGAAGGCTGTGATTGGTCAATCCAGTTGGGAAATGATGCTCCAGATGGAACAGCGTGTTTTGCTGAAGTCGTTAAGGATTTAAATCACGCCAGTGGTGGAGAATCTTCCACCAATGGTGATGAATCTTCTGAGGATGAAGACAGTTCTGGTTATAGTGGAAGCTCAGATGAAGAATCCTCCACTTCAGGCAATGATCAGGTGGATGAGACATCGAGTGCGTCAGTCGATGCGGACATTGATGAGATTTTGGAAGAAGCTGCAGCAGGAACTCAAAGAAGATCTATTTTGGTGGATCAAGCTGCTTATTCTTCGTCTTCTCTCCATTCAGCCTTTATGGCTAATGTCGACAGTTCATCAAGTCAGGTATGTGTCGATGAACCCACTTCTGTTAGTTGTGATAACTGTGATAGTTTGCGTATTAAATGTGCTGATATGGATGCAAACATGTCTGAGTTGCAAGGCAAACATGATGCTTTACAAGCTAGTTTGTTTGACTTGCAAGACAAACATGTTTCTTTGAATGATGAGTGGTGTGAATTGCAAAGCAAACACGAGGCTTTGCAAGAGAAATATGATGTGACATTCATTCACAACCAGAAGTTGACCGTTGATCTTTCCAAGTGCACAGAAGCCAACATGTTTTATGAAAACCATGAAAAGGATTTTAAATCAATGATTGAAACATTAAAGAAAGATAAAACAGAGCTGACAAAAATGGTTTCCAGAAAACAAACTGACATTAATTTGTATATAACTCATCTTGAGGTAATGCAAAAGGAAATGGCTTGTGTTAAAACTGAAAGTGAGGCGATCCGACTCAAGTTAGACAGTTATTTGAGCTCTAGCTATGTGTTGGATCACATCATTGACGTTCAGAAAGAGAAACGGGATGTCACATGCATAGGTTACAAGAAATGTCCACCACCCGTGAGAAACAATTATGATGCCATGCCTGATGAGGAGTATAGGACTCACTTTGAGCCATCTGTTCCTTTGGACGTTGAGGAATTTGCAACAGGACTCGGATACAAGAAAGAAGTATCATCCGATTCAGATGTGTCAGCAGATACATTTGTAACTGCTGAACAGAATCAGGATCCTCCAGTTGTGATTGAGGATGCTGATTCTTCTGATGATGAGTCTGATGATACTGATTCAGCAAAGTCTAATGCGGTGATAAACGAAGAGGACATACCTCTTGAGAATCATATTCTGTGTGATCCTCCTGCAAAACCCGCTAAGACTGTTGCAATCGAGTCCTCATCTGAAAAAGAGTCGGAGAGTGTGGATTTGCTGTACACTCTTGTTGGTGATGATAAAATTTATTCTGACAAAGATTTTCCTATTAAGAATGTTAATCAATCATTAATCAGTAAAGTCTTTGAAAATTCAACAAGTAAGTTTTTGGGTAAGAAAGGATCACACGTTGTGGTAACACAGTGCCCTCCTATCCCAAAGGCTGAAGTTAGAAAACAATTTGGCAATCAGAAATTACCAACAGGGCAAAAACAGCAAAATCATACCAAACCAAAAGGTAAAACACCGACTCAAAGTCAAAGGAAGCCGAATCAGAAGAAGAACAAGAATGTGAACTTTGTGAAATCTAAGGGAACGGACAAAATTGCAACGTTTGAAAACCAATCTAACTTAGATTTTGTCAAGAAAGCAACTGTGATGAAAAGAAATGAACCAAATAGTTCAAAGCCTAGTACCTCGGGATCACAAAGTTCATCATCGACAAGACGATCACATGATACTTCGGGGTTTGTTGAACGAAGATCATGTTTCGAATGTGGCACAATTGGACACATAATTCGAAATTGTCCGTATCTTCATAAATTAAAAGCCAAAGAAGATGATCCCCGTGAACACAATCACCAAAGGCGATCTGTTTCTGTAAAACAAGATCCCCGACTTGTAAGAGAAAGGGAAAAGAAACAGAAATGCCAACAAGTCAAGGTGGTTGAAAAGGCACTTAAAACTGAAGTGGTTCAAAAACAATCGGTTCCAGTTAAACCAGAAAGTTCAAAATTTTCAAACAATCAAACTGGTAAATCTCAACAGACATGGAAACCTAAAATAACCAAAAATTCAGGGGGACCATCACAATTTTCGAATCATCAAAGAATAGAAGTTATTGTTGTTGATGAAAATGGAAGACCCAAGACCACAATGGCTTGGGTCCCCATCTCCAACTAATTATGTGAGTTCATGTGCAGGGTGTTCCAGGAGGAACTATCAGTAGTCATTGGATTGTTGATAGTGGGGCATCCAGGCACATGACAGGCGACATGAAGCTTCTCTACGATGTCAAATCTATTAGAGGAGGTTATGTTGCTTTTGCTGGAGATAAAGGCGGATATATTATGGGTGAAGGAATGATTTCCAACGGGGTTGTTAGTTTTGATAAAATCAACTTCGTACAACAACTTGATCACAATCTTCTTAGTGTTTCTCAAATTTGTGATAAGCAGTTCTCAGTACACTTTGATGCAAATGGATGTTATGTGCTGAAACCCGGCTTCAAAATTCCGAAAGAATGGATTCTCTTGTCGGCTCCAAGGATAAATGATTTGTATGTCCTTGATATGAGCCAAGCTATCACAACGTCTGCACAAGCAACTTGTTTCGTTTCCAAAGCCACAGAAAAAGACACAATTTCATGGCACAGACGAATGGGTCACATTCACTTACGCAAAATGAATCATTTGGTATCAAATGAATTAGTGAATGGTGTTCCTCTTAAAAACTTCCATCTTCAAGACATCTGTGTCTCATGCCAGAAAGGGAAACAAACGAAGAAGCGACACCCTACAAAGAAAGTCAACACGGTGGCTGTTCCTCTTGAACGTTTGCACATGGATTTGTTCGGTCCTGTCAAGCACAAAAGCATTTGGAATAATCAATATTGCCTCGTGATAACGGATGATTATTCAAGATTTTCTTGGGTGGCGTTCATGGCACATAAGAGTGAAACCTTCAGTATTATCAAAAACTTGATCATTCAGATTGAAAATCTTTATAAGTTGAAGGTTAGGCGGATACGTAGCGACAATGGTACTGAATTCAAAAATCATGCCATGGCGGAGTTTTGCACTTCAAAAGGTATTCTTCACGAATTTAGTGCAGCTTACACTCCTCAACAGAATGGCGTCGCTGAACGTAAGAACCGCACATTGATCGAGACTGCTAGGACTAGGTTGGTAGAGTCACAATTGCCGATTCCTTTTTGGACTGAAGCTGTGGCCTCTGCATGCTATACGTTGAACCGAGTCCTTACAGTCAAAAGGCACAACAAGACCTGCTTTGAGCTTATTAACAAACGGAAACCAGATTTGTCATATCTTGAACCGTTTGGAGCTCCATGCACAATAATCGATCCTAATGGAAAGTTTGGGGCAAGAGCAATTGATGGATACTTTCTTGGGTATTCCACCCCGAACTTAAGAGTCTGGAATCTAGAGACTAAAAGGGTCGAGGAATGGTCTGAAGTCAGAGTACAAAGGCACACTTTACCAGTCAAATGTCCTGGTCAGCCTTGGATGTTTGAGTACGATGACTTTTTCAATTCGATCAATGTTGAAGCAGTTGAAGAAAATGCTGCGGCAAGGATGTTTTTCGAGAGTGATAATGCAACAGATTCACCGTTGCTTCGTCCAATTCTTGTCAATCAAGAACCATCTTCAGTGAACAATAATGCTCTCGACAATGAGGATTTTCACGATGCTACCGAATTGAACGAATCTTCAGAGGATGATGAATTTCTAGATGCAGATCAAGAGGCTCCAACAACAGCAGTACATGGTACTTCAGAGGGTACACCTCCAGTGGATGTCCCTAGAACAGCTGAAGCTACTGCATCATCCTCTTCGTCAATTCCGGGCCTTGAATTGATTGTTGATCTCAATCTCAACAATCTGGGTACAAATATTCCAGTTCAAGATAATCCAGAAACAAGGATTCACAATACCCATCCTCAACAAAACATCATCGAAAATGTACAGAGTGGCGTTCAAACAAGAAACATGTTGCGAAACAACAACAATGCAGGCTTGTATGCAACTATCCGAGAATCTGGTCAACAAAATGATTGGTCTTTCGCGTGTTATGTCTCACAGGAAGAGCCAAGAACTTGGAAAGAAGCTTTGAAAGATAACTCATGGGTTGAAGCGATGCAGGAAGAACTGCAACAATTCCAGAAGCTTGGTGTCTGGAAACTCGTAGAGAAACCTGCTGGTTACAAGAAGATTGGTACCCGTTGGGTGTTTAAATGCAAAAAGGATGACCGTGGAGTCGTTATACGAAACAAAGCAAGGCTAGTCGTTCAAGGTTTTCGTCAGATAGAAGGGATCGACTACAACGAAGTGTATGCACCTGTTGCACGTCTAGAAGCAATTCGGATTTTTCTGGCTTATGCCTCATTCAAAGGTTTCAAGGTATACCAGATGGACGTGAAAAGTGCATTCTTACATGGTGTGGTGGAAGAAGAGGTGTACGTCGAACAGCCTCCAGGTTTCGAAGATCCTATCCATCCCGATCGGGTTTGGTTGCTCAACAAAGCTCTATATGGTCTTCATCAAGCACCGCGAGCTTGGTACGCAACCTTATCTAATTATCTGCTGGAGAATGGATTTCGCAGAGGTCTTATCGATTGTACTCTTTTCATCAAAGAACAAGATGGAGATCTTCTACTGGTACAGGTATACGTTGATGATATTATTTTTGGTTCTACTAATGATGTTTTGTGTAGGGATTTCGAGCGTGTAATGCAGGATAAATTCGAGATGAGTGCTATGGGGGAAATGACCTTCTTTTTGGGCCTACAAGTGCAACAAACTGAGTCTGGGATATTCATCCATCAGACTAAATATGTTGGTGACATCTTGAGCCGGTTCCAGATGTCTGATGCAACGCCCATCGGTACCCCATTGCCGCAAAATCACGGAATTACTCCAGACTTGAAGGGTGAAGCTACTAGCCCCTCATACTACCGTGCGATGATCGGATCTCTTATGTACCTCACAGCATCAAGACCAGATATAATGTACCCAACGTGTCTGCTTGCCAGATATCAAGTCAACCCGAAGGCCTCACATCTTACAGCTGTAAAAAGGATTTTTCGTTATTTGAAGGGTTACCCTGACACCGGTCTATGGTACCCTAAGGATAATAACTTTGACTTGATCGCTTTCAGTGATTCTGATTTTGGCAGATGCAAAATCGACGGCAAATCCACAACGGCTGGATGTCAGTTTTTGGGAAATCGCCTAGTCACATGGCAGTGCAAGAAGCAGACGTGCGTCGCTACATCAACATGCGAAGCTGAATACATTGCTGCCTCAAGTTGTTGCTCCCAAGTCCTATGGATCCAACAACAAATGCGTGACTACGGTTTTGAATTCCTAACTACTCCTATTTACGTTGATAATTCTGCTGCCTTACAGATCACTAAAAATCCTGTGCAGCATTCAAAGACTAAGCACATCGAAATTAAGTATCACTTCATACGTGATTGCTTTGAGAAAAGGCTAATCGATGTTGCTTATGTCCACACCGATGACCAACGTGCCGACCTTTTTACCAAAGCATTTGACAAATCAAGATTTGACTATTTATTATTGGTAAACGGCATTAAGGTCAAGCAAGAGTAAAACCAACATCGGAAAATCATTTTTGTAAATACCTTTGTGTTTTAAATTTAGCTTAGTTTGTTGATTTTAGGGGGAGTAAATCCAAAATTTGAAAATCCAAAAACATCGAAAAATTTCAAAAACACAAAAACAATAGAAAAGCAAAAATGAGTTTCCTGGCGAGAAAAAGAGAAAATGATAGTACATCAGTGGTCTGTCTAAACCTCTTTAAACCTTAAATGAAAAACGATAAGCAGCTCTATATAAGATGTATCGGTAGGCTCACAATCATTTTAAAGTGTGCAGGGTGATATAAACTTAAATCGACTGAAGACCAGGTGGGAACCATTCATTGGCATATAGTCTTAGTACCGAAATTTCGTTTGAGAGATTGCCGAGGTTCTGAGATATTCGGTCTTTATGCTGCTTATCATCTGGGTATCATGGTTGTATCTTTTACCGAAAAATAACGGGGACGCAAGTCTAGATCTTCCATGATACTATACATACGTGTACATACTGCATACGACCTCAATAAGTGATCAACAATCACATGTCCAAACAAATAAGTGATAATATATCACATTTATCTGGGAGTCAAGTTCGTCTCTCTGCTGTACGAAAGTACTGACCTGTTCACGGACTTGCTCTTGTGCCCTCATGCATCGAAAATCAAGTTCCTCATCAGTAAGTGATTATATCACAAAGGACTTGTTTTCAAATTCAAAATAAGTGAGAATCTCACATCATATACGGTCAAACAGATGATAATCGGTATACTCACCGGTAAGATGAACTCTCGTGCATACCTTGATACGGGAATGTGTCGTGATGTGGATGAACACCGGTCGGTAAGTATAAATCATACCTTAACATATCCCCTCGCCATGATTACATCTGATAAGTTGAGCTTATGTGGACAACAATACCGATAATTGTTATAGGATGTTTATCTTAATGTTAACTAACTGAACATAGAGAGTGTTTTGACATAACCATACACTGATATGATTCTCTTACCCTCGAAACTCACAAAAAGAATGTCTGTAAATATTTATTTAATGCTTTCAGTTTCTGCATCTTCGTATATATGTATTTACTGCTTTCCGTCTTTAAATTTGAAATATTCAAAATACCAAAAAGATTTTAGGTGTGTTTTAATATAAACTTTATAAAAGCCAAAAAGATTTTATTTCTATCTTATTTTCGATCGTACGATGTTGGATCTCGAGTCTTCGTTACCTGAAACCTGATTGAAAACCAAAACGACTATATCTTCATAAACGGTCGAAATTTGCAAAGTTGTTGAAAGTTAAAAATTGAATTTGATAAAATTTGTTAAAACTTTCAAACTGTCGGACGGTGTTTTGTTTGAACAATGGTCACATGTGTGTCGCTTGCTTATGATATTCCAGGCAGTTGTTCTCATTACGCGTTTAGATTTCTTGCATGTGCAGATTCTAAAGGCAAGGAGAACATGGTCGATGACAAGCTTCGGAATGAAGACACGACGTGAAGGCACTCAAATGATGAAGATGATCGAGTTGCCGCTGACCATCATCAACACCACAAGGATCTCAATTCATAAAGAACAAGTATTTCACGAGCATAACTCAAGGGGGAGCTTATGTTAAGGGGGAGTTTGTCAACACACTTCCTACATGAAACGGGGAGTTTGTTGGTACACTTTCTGCTTTCAAGACGTGAAGACTTTAAAGATCCTCCGACATTGAAGACTTGAAAGGACGTGAAAGACTTGAAGACACGAGGGACCTACAAGAATTAAGATCGAGATCGAGACAAAGCTACAGCCAAGGGGGAGTTTGTTGGTGCACTTGTGTCTGTACTTTGTCTGTATTTTGTCAATATACCAAACGATGTCTTTGTTAGTCATGTAAGTTTGACCAAGTCAACCATCCTCCTGGTTTGACTTGGCAAAACAGTCAACACTTTGTTTGTAACATGTCTGTGTCGAAGGATGTGTCATCGAAGGATTGTTTAGATCCTTCGATGAGCTCGAAAGATAAACCTTCGATGGATAGACCTCGAAGGATACCATCCTTCGTGGTACATGTGATCCCTCGGTAGGTTTCTGGTCGACAGATGATCTTTCGATCAGTCTGTCTGATCCTTCGACCAGACGAGCTGTGTTGGGTATAAATACCCGTGTGTTGTGTTCACTTCAAAAAAAAAGAGACTAGAGAGACTAAGGAGTGCAGAAAATAGAGAGAACACACACACACTGAGAGAGTTTGCAAAACAGATTTGTAAACATCGCATTGTAACCGAACCTTTCATACGTATTAATACAAGTGGTGTTAATCGGTGAAGTTTGTGTGTTGTGTTTGTGCTTGTTCTATCTCGGTTTGCATGCTAGCTTGGATTCCGCACTTGCTAGTGTGTTAGACATAACAAGGAATAGGTTTAACCTCAACCTCCGAGGGACCTACAAGTGGTATCAGAGCCGTGGCTCTTTTCCTTGTTAAAAACCGAGTTTACAAGACTTTGGAGTGTTTGGACAAAACTCACTTGGTTTTTGCAGCCGTTTTTACTGTTTTTCTCGCTTATCTTTACGTTAAAACGTGTTCTAAACTAACCGGGTGTGTTAAGGAACGGGTTTGGTAACTTAAAAACTTGTTTTTGAGGTGTTTGGTAATTTCCGGCCAAAATTCCGGCTTCTCCGGTGACCGGTTTCTGGGTTGATCCTTCGGTTTTTGGGTAATATTTTATTGTTTCAAAATCTGCTTTGGCAGAAAGTATGGTCTGAACATACCTTCTGCCGAAAGTTTCTACCAACCCATCAACTTTTTCACCAACCTGTCACTTTTGTCAACTGTGTCAGGGCGGTTCGAAAGATATCCTTCGAAGTCGAAAGATCATCTTTCGATCAAAGGAGGTTCGATAGATAATCATCCTTCGAACATCCTTCGAAGTCTGTGACTTATCCTTCGTTCCAAGGAATATTTTCGAAGGATACATCTTTCGTTTTATTGCTCTTATTCGAAAGACAAGGATCCTACGATTGGGGAGTCTTTCGAAATCATTGTTCGAAACTCAACAGTAATCTTTCGAACACTGTTGATCCTTCGAACAAGTGTTGATCTTTCGAACTTAGTTTGTTTAGTTTTAACAAGTTTGTGATTTTCAGGTTTTTATTATTCTTGATCAAAAATGAATCCAAGATGGGGTACTCCGGTAAATACAGACATGTATTTTGGTACTCCGTCTCCAGCACCGGTATCTTCTCAAGCTAATGCAATCTCTACCGGTCAATGGGCATTCGTATCAAATCAAACTCCAAGTGTTCAAAGCATTCTCTTAAGCGAGAGCGAAACCGGAAGTTTGAATCGGCCTCCAAAGTTGATGCACTTATATGAATATCCAGGATGGATTGACAGATTTCATACATACGTCCTTGGCCAAAATACTGAATTGTGGTTGCGGTTCATCACAGATTTCGATCAAACAATAGAAGTTGCCGCATCATCTGCTGCTACGTTTGCAGATCTTACAGAAGATCAGAAGAAGGTCTATGATTTGGAAAAGAAGGCATATGCCATTCTTACTCAGGCGTTAAGTAAAGATATTTATCATCAATTTGTCAGTTACAAGACGACAAAGAGGTTGTGGGACGCATTGAAGACAAGGGGCGTAGGAAATGAAGCGACACGTCAATTGAGAAAAGACCTGCTAAAGAAAGAGTTTGATGGTTTTGCTTGTATGGAGAATGAATCTTTAGGAGATTTGACAAGTCGATTTAATCATTTGCTGACTGAATTGGCAAATTTTGAGGTTGTTACAACTCCAGCAGAGATTGTGAAAAAGTTTGCAGATGCGTTGCCACCTCAATGGAATACTTTCTTGGAAATCATGAAGTACAATGGCACTTTAGCTACAACAACCTTCAATGACTTTGTTCAACTCCTGGAAAACAAGAATCAGGAAGAAACTCTCAAGGCAAAAAGAGTTCCCGTGCCACAAAATCCTGAAATGTATTATGGAACTTCTAGCACTTCTACAAAACCTTCTTCACACGCTCCAATTCAAACAGCGTTTGTGTCTAGCACGGATATGTATGGCAATACTATCCAAGTTCCAGTCAAGCCTCCTGCAACAGACATGTATGGAAATCCGCTTGAACCAGTTCCTCAACCAGTACCACAGCAGCAAAGCCAACGACCTATCAGAGCAACTGATATGTTTGGAAATCCATTACCTGTTCGATCTACCGGACCAACAGACATGTATGGGAATCCACTTCCTCCTCAATCTACCTGACCAACAGACATGTATGGGAATCCACTTCCTCCTCAACAGCAAGCGTGTTATGGAAGCACATCATCTGCTGGTCAACAATCAAAGCCAAATACAGTACGGCTCGACACCTCAAGCTTTTCTAAAGTCAGTGTGGAAGTAGCAAAGGAACACATGGAGCTGCTAAACACTTTGGTGAGCGCATACTGTGGATTAGTGGAAGGTCAGATTGGTAACATTAATCTGACACAAGAAGACTATCAGCAGATCGATAAAGAGGAGATGGAGATGATGGACATCAAGTGGGCCTTTGCCAGTGCTGTTAGGCGAGCAAAGGATTTCATGGAAAGAACAGGCAGAACCAGCTTGGAGAGCAAGAAAGACACCAAGTATGGGTTTGATAAGCAGGCTGTTAAGTGTTTCAATTGTGGTGAACGTGGTCATTTCAAGCGTGAATGTACGAGGCCATCTCAACATGGGAACCAAAATCCCTTCAGAAATCAAGGCAACCAGCAGAACCAGAACAGGAACAATGTTCGTACGTTGGTACCTGTCAACAACCAAAGCCAAGCAGGACCATCTAATGCCAACCAGGCACTTGTGGTTCAAGTAGACGAAGGCTGTGATTGGTCAATCCAGTTGGGAAATGATGCTCCAGATGGAACAGCGTGTTTTGCTGAAGTCGTTAAGGATTTAAATCACGCCAGTGGTGGAGAATCTTCCACCAATGGTGATGAATCTTCTGAGGATGAAGACAGTTCTGGTTATAGTGGAAGCTCAGATGAAGAATCCTCCACTTCAGGCAATGATCAGGTGGATGAGACATCGAGTGCGTCAGTCGATGCGGACATTGATGAGATTTTGGAAGAAGCTGCAGCAGGAACTCAAAGAAGATCTATTTTGGTGGATCAAGCTGCTTATTCTTCGTCTTCTCTCCATTCAGCCTTTATGGCTAATGTCGACAGTTCATCAAGTCAGGTATGTGTCGATGAACCTACTTCTGTTAGTTGTGATAACTGTGATAGTTTGCGTATTAAATGTGCTGATATGGATGCAAACATGTCTGAGTTGCAAGGCAAACATGATGCTTTACAAGCTAGTTTGTTTGACTTGCAAGACAAACATGTTTCTTTGAATGATGAGTGGTGTGAATTGCAAAGCAAACACGAGGCTTTGCAAGAGAAATATGATGTGACATTCATTCACAACCAGAAGTTGACCGTTGATCTTTCCAAGTGCACAGAAGCCAACATGTTTTATGAAAACCATGAAAAGGATTTTAAATCAATGATTGAAACATTAAAGAAAGATAAAACAGAGCTGACAAAAATGGTTTCCAGAAAACAAACTGACATTAATTTGTATATAACTCATCTTGAGGTAATGCAAAAGGAAATGGCTTGTGTTAAAACTGAAAGTGAGGCGATCCGACTCAAGTTAGACAGTTATTTGAGCTCTAGCTATGTGTTGGATCACATCATTGACGTTCAGAAAGAGAAACGGGATGTCACATGCATAGGTTACAAGAAATGTCCACCACCCGTGAGAAACAATTATGATGCCATGCCTGATGAGGAGTATAGGACTCACTTTGAGCCATCTGTTCCTTTGGACGTTGAGGAATTTGCAACAGGACTCGGATACAAGAAAGAAGTATCATCCGATTCAGATGTGTCAGCAGATACATTTGTAACTGCTGAACAGAATCAGGATCCTCCAGTTGTGATTGAGGATGCTGATTCTTCTGATGATGAGTCTGATGATACTGATTCAGCAAAGTCTGATGCGGTGATAAACGAAGAGGACATACCTCTTGAGAATCATATTCTGTGTGATCCTCCTGCAAAACCCGCTAAGACTGTTGCAATCGAGTCCTCATCTGAAAAAGAGTCGGAGAGTGTGGATTTGCTGTACACTCTTGTTGGTGATGATAAAATTTATTCTGACAAAGATTTTCCTATTAAGAATGTTAATCAATCATTAATCAGTAAAGTCTTTGAAAATTCAACAAGTAAGTTTTTGGGTAAGAAAGGATCACACGTTGTGGTAACACAGTGCCCTCCTATCCCAAAGGCTGAAGTTAGAAAACAATTTGGCAATCAGAAATTACCAACAGGGCAAAAACAGCAAAATCATACCAAACCAAAAGGTAAAACACCGACTCAAAGTCAAAGGAAGCCGAATCAGAAGAAGAACAAGAATGTGAACTTTGTGAAATCTAAGGGAACGGACAAAATTGCAACGTTTGAAAACCAATCTAACTTAGATTTTGTCAAGAAAGCAACTGTGATGAAAAGAAATGAACCAAATAGTTCAAAGCCTAGTACCTCGGGATCACAAAGTTCATCATCGACAAGACGATCACATGATACTTCGGGGTTTGTTGAACGAAGATCATGTTTCGAATGTGGCACAATTGGACACATAATTCGAAATTGTCCGTATCTTCATAAATTAAAAGCCAAAGAAGATGATCCCCGTGAACACAATCACCAAAGGCGATCTGTTTCTGTAAAACAAGATCCCCGACTTGTAAGAGAAAGGGAAAAGAAACAGAAATGCCAACAAGTCAAGGTGGTTGAAAAGGCACTTAAAACTGAAGTGGTTCAAAAACAATCGGTTCCAGTTAAACCAGAAAGTTCAAAATTTTCAAACAATCAAACTGGTAAATCTCAACAGACATGGAAACCTAAAATAACCAAAAATTCAGGGGGACCATCACAATTTTCGAATCATCAAAGAATAGAAGTTATTGTTGTTGATGAAAATGGAAGACCCAAGACCACAATGGCTTGGGTCCCCATCTCCAACTAATTATGTGAGTTCATGTGCAGGGTGTTCCAGGAGGAACTATCAGTAGTCATTGGATTGTTGATAGTGGGGCATCCAGGCACATGACAGGCGACATGAAGCTTCTCTACGACGTCAAATCTATTAGAGGAGGTTATGTTGCTTTTGCTGGAGATAAAGGCGGATATATTACGGGTGAAGGAATGATTTCCAACGGGGTTGTTAGTTTTGATAAAATCAACTTCGTACAACAACTTGATCACAATCTTCTTAGTGTTTCTCAAATTTGTGATAAGCAGTTCTCAGTACACTTTGATGCAAATGGATGTTATGTGCTGAAACCCGGCTTCAAAATTCCGAAAGAATGGATTCTCTTGTCGGCTCCAAGGATAAATGATTTGTATGTCCTTGATATGAGCCAAGCTATCACAACGTCTGCACAAGCAACTTGTTTCGTTTCCAAAGCCACAGAAAAAGACACAATTTCATGGCACAGACGAATGGGTCACATTCACTTACGCAAAATGAATCATTTGGTATCAAATGAATTAGTGAATGGTGTTCCTCTTCAAAACTTCCATCTTCAAGACATCTGTGTCTCATGCCAGAAAGGGAAACAGACGAAGAAGCGACACCCTACAAAGAAAGTCAACACGGTGGCTGTTCCTCTTGAACGTTTGCACATGGATTTGTTCGGTCCTCTCAAGCACAAAAGCATTAGGAATAATCAATATTGCCTCGTGATAACGGATGATTATTCAAGATTTTCTTGGGTGGCGTTCATGGCACATAAGAGTGAAACCTTCAGTATTATCAAAAACTTGATCATTCAGATTGAAAATCTTTATAAGTTGAAGGTTAGGCGGATACGTAGCGACAATGGTACTGAATTCAAAAATCATGCCATGGCGGAGTTTTGCACTTCAAAAGGTATTCTTCACGAATTTAGTGCAGCTTACACTCCTCAACAGAATGGCGTCGCTGAACGTAAGAACCGCACATTGATCGAGACTGCTAGGACTATGTTGGTAGAGTCACAATTGCCGATTCCTTTTTGGACTGAAGCTGTGGCCTCTGCATGCTATACGTTGAACCGAGTCCTTACAGTCAAAAGGCACAACAAGACCTGCTTTGAGCTTATTAACAAACGGAAACCAGATTTGTCATATCTTGAACCGTTTGGAGCTCCATGCACAATAATCGATCCTAATGGAAAGTTTGGGGCAAGAGCAATTGATGGATACTTTCTTGGGTATTCCACCCCGAACTTAAGAGTCTGGAATCTAGAGACTAAAAGGGTCGAGGAATGGTCTGAAGTCAGAGTACAAAGGCACACTTTACCAGTCAAATGTCCTGGTCAGCCTTGGATGTTTGAGTACGATGACTTTTTCAATTCGATCAATGTTGAAGCAGTTGAAGAAAATGCTGCGGCAAGGATGTTTTTCGAGAGTGATAATGCAACAGATTCACCGTTGCTTCGTCCAATTCTTGTCAATCAAGAACCATCTTCAGTGAACAATAATGCTCTCGACAATGAGGATTTTCACGATGCTACCGAATTGAACGAATCTTCAGAGGATGATGAATTTCTAGATGCAGATCAAGAGGCTCCAACAACAGCAGTACATGGTACTTCAGAGGGTACACCTCCAGTGGATGTCCCTAGAACAGCTGAAGCTACTGCATCATCCTCTTCGTCAATTCCGGGCCTTGAATTGATTGTTGATCTCAATCTCAACAATCTGGGTACAAATATTCCAGTTCAAGATAATCCAGAAACAAGGATTCACAATACCCATCCTCAACAAAACATCATCGAAAATGTACAGAGTGGCGTTCAAACAAGAAACATGTTGCGAAACAACAACAATGCAGGCTTGTATGCAACTATCCGAGAATCTGGTCAACAAAATGATTGGTCTTTCGCGTGTTATGTCTCACAGGAAGAGCCAAGAACTTGGAAAGAAGCTTTGAAAGATAACTCATGGGTTGAAGCGATGCAGGAAGAACTGCAACAATTCCAGAAGCTTGGTGTCTGGAAACTCGTAGAGAAACCTGCTGGTTACAAGAAGATTGGTACCCGTTGGGTGTTTAAATGCAAAAAGGATGACCGTGGAGTCGTTATACGAAACAAAGCAAGGCTAGTCGTTCAAGGTTTTCGTCAGATAGAAGGGATCGACTACAACGAAGTGTATGCACCTGTTGCACGTCTAGAAGCAATTCGGATTTTTCTGGCTTATGCCTCATTCAAAGGTTTCAAGGTATACCAGATGGACGTGAAAAGTGCATTCTTACATGGTGTGGTGGAAGAAGAGGTGTACGTCGAACAGCCTCCAGGTTTCGAAGATCCTATCCATCCCGATCGGGTTTGGTTGCTCAACAAAGCTCTATATGGTCTTCATCAAGCACCGCGAGCTTGGTACGCAACCTTATCTAATTATCTGCTGGAGAATGGATTTCGCAGAGGTCTTATCGATTGTACTCTTTTCATCAAAGAACAAGATGGAGATCTTCTACTGGTACAGGTATACGTTGATGATATTATTTTTGGTTCTACTAATGATGTTTTGTGTAGGGATTTCGAGCGTGTAATGCAGGATAAATTCGAGATGAGTGCTATGGGGGAAATGACCTTCTTTTTGGGCCTACAAGTGCAACAAACTGAGTCTGGGATATTCATCCATCAGACTAAATATGTTGGTGACATCTTGAGCCGGTTCCAGATGTCTGATGCAACGCCCATCGGTACCCCATTGCCGCAAAATCACGGAATTACTCCAGACTTGAAGGGTGAAGCTACTAGCCCCTCATACTACCGCGCGATGATCGGATCTCTTATGTACCTCACAGCATCAAGACCAGATATAATGTACCCAACGTGCCTGCTTGCCAGATATCAAGTCAACCCGAAGGCCTCACATCTTACAGCTGTAAAAAGGATTTTTCGTTATTTGAAGGGTTACCCTGACACCGGTCTATGGTACCCTAAGGATAATAACTTTGACTTGATCGCTTTCAGTGATTCTGATTTTGGCAGATGCAAAATCGACGGCAAATCCACAACGGCTGGATGTCAGTTTTTGGGAAATCGCCTAGTCACATGGCAGTGCAAGAAGCAGACGTGCGTCGCTACATCAACATGCGAAGCTGAATACATTGCTGCCTCAAGTTGTTGCTCCCAAGTCCTATGGATCCAACAACAAATGCGTGACTACGGTTTTGAATTCCTAACTACTCCTATTTACGTTGATAATTCTGCTGCCTTACAGATCACTAAAAATCCTGTGCAGCATTCAAAGACTAAGCACATCGAAATTAAGTATCACTTCATACGTGATTGCTTTGAGAAAAGGCTAATCGATGTTGCTTATGTCCACACCGATGACCAACGTGCCGACCTTTTTACCAAAGCATTTGACAAATCAAGATTTGACTATTTATTATTGGTAAACGGCATTAAGGTCAAGCAAGAGTAAAACCAACATCGGAAAATCATTTTTGTAAATACCTTTGTGTTTTAAATTTAGCTTAGTTTGTTGATTTTAGGGGGAGTAAATCCAAAATTTGAAAATCCAAAAACATCGAAAAATTTCAAAAACACAAAAACAATAGAAAAGCAAAAATGAGTTTCCTGGCGAGAAAAAGAGAAAATGATAGTACATCAGTGGTCTGTCTAAACCTCTTTAAACCTTAAATGAAAAACGATAAGCAGCTCTATATAAGATGTATCGGTAGGCTCACAATCATTTTAAAGTGTGCAGGGTGATATAAACTTAAATCGACTGAAGACCAGGTGGGAACCATTCATTGGCATATGGTCTTAGTACCGAAATTTCGTTTGAGAGATTGCCGAGGTTCTGAGATATTCGGTCTTTATGCTGCTTATCATCTGGGTATCATGGTTGTATCTTTTACCGAAAAATAACGGGGACGCAAGTCTAGATCTTCCATGATACTATACATACGTGTACATACTGCATACGACCTCAATAAGTGATCAACAATCACATGTCCAAACAAATAAGTGATAATATATCACATTTATCTGGGAGTCAAGTTCGTCTCTCTGCTGTACGAAAGTACTGACCTGTTCACGGACTTGCTCTTGTGCCCTCATGCATCGAAAATCAAGTTCCTCATCAGTAAGTGATTATATCACAAAGGACTTGTTTTTAAATTCAAAATAAGTGAGAATCTCACATCATATACGGTCAAACAGATGATAATCGGTATACTCACCGGTAAGATGAACTCTCGTGCATACCTTGATACGGGAATGTGTCGTGATGTGGATGAACACCGGTCGGTAAGTATAAATCATACCTTAACATATCCCCTCGCCATGATTACATCTGATAAGTTGAGCTTATGTGGACAACAATACCGATAATTGTTATAGGATGTTTATCTTAATGTTAACTAACTGAACATAGAGAGTGTTTTGACATGACCATACACTGATATGATTCTCTTACCCTCGAAACTCACAAAAAGAATGTCTGTAAATATTTATTTAATGCTTTCAGTTTCTGCATCTTCGTATATATGTATTTACTGCTTTCCGTCTTTAAATTTGAAATATTCAAAATACCAAAAAGATTTTAGGTTTGTTTTAATATAAACTTTATAAAAGCCAAAAAGATTTTATTTCTATCTTATTTTCGATCGTACGATGTTGGATCTCGAGTCTTCGTTACCTGAAACCTGATTGAAAACCAAAACGACTATATCTTCATAAACGGTCGAAATTTGCAAAGTTGTTGAAAGTTAAAAATTGAATTTGATAAAATTTGTTAAAACTTTCAAACTGTCGGACGGTGTTTTGTTTGAACAATGGTCACATGTGTGTCGCTTGCTTATGATATTCCAGGCAGTTGTTCTCATTACGCGTTTAGATTTCTTGCATGTGCAGATTCTAAAGGCAAGGAGAACATGGTCGATGACAAGCTTCGGAATGAAGACACGACGTGAAGGCACTCAAATGATGAAGATGATCGAGTTGCCGCTGACCATCATCAACACCACAAGGATCTCAATTCATAAAGAACAAGTATTTCACGAGCATAACTCAAGGGGGAGCTTATGTTAAGGGGGAGTTTGTCAACACACTTCCTACATGAAACGGGGAGTTTGTTGGTACACTTTCTGCTTTCAAGACGTGAAGACTTTAAAGATCCTCCGACATTGAAGACTTGAAAGGACGTGAAAGACTTGAAGACACGAGGGACCTACAAGAATTAAGATCGAGATCGAGACAAAACTACAGCCAAGGGGGAGTTTGTTGGTGCACTTGTGTCTGTACTTTGTCTGTATTTTGTCAATATACCAAACGATGTCTTTGTTAGTCATGTAAGTTTGACCAAGTCAACCATCCTCCTGGTTTGACTTGGCAAAACAGTCAACACTTTGTTTGTAACATGTCTGTGTCGAAGGATGTGTCATCGAAGGATTGTTTAGATCCTTCGATGAGCTCGAAAGATAAACCTTCGATGGATAGACCTCGAAGGATACCATCCTTCGTGGTACATGTGATCCCTCGGTAGGTTTCTGGTCGACAGATGATCTTTCGATCAGTCTGTCTGATCCTTCGACCAGACGAGCTGTGTTGGGTATAAATACCCGTGTGTTGTGTTCACTTCAAAAAAAAAGAGACTAGAGAGACTAAGGAGTGCAGAAAATAGAGAGAACACACACACACTGAGAGAGTTTGCAAAACAGATTTGTAAACATCGCATTGTAACCGAACCTTTCATACGTATTAATACAAGTGGTGTTAATCGGTGAAGTTTGTGTGTTGTGTTTGTGCTTGTTCTATCTCGGTTTGCATGCTAGCTTGGATTCCGCACTTGCTAGTGTGTTAGACATAACAAGGAATAGGTTTAACCTCAACCTCCGAGGGACCTACAAATTCATATACGGAATTATGAATTATAAAGTTTGTTGTTACTCAGTTCGTGTTTTGCCGGGATATCAGAGATTCTTTCATTTCAAAATATCATGTACGGACTTATAAATTAAATAATTAGCATTGTGTAACACATGTAGCATACGGGTACTTAACTATATATAATTAGCATGGGTTGAACTTGAAGCGATAACACGAAGGTATATTTTTGTCGTAGTGGGCCTTCGGGCGGCCTTTTGATAGTGGGCTTAGGCTACTCATTTATCTATAATTTTTTATTTTAGTATCATTTTTATACGTTTGTGTTAAGCCACCCGCGAAACTCGCGGGATCTTAGGCTAGTTATATAATAAAGGAATACGAACTTTAGCCATGTGGCAACCTTTTAAACCATTAATTGTCTTGTGTCATTCTTATATTTCTTTTTGTTTTGCTTTAGGGGAGAAAACACAAAACCTTTGTTCTACTTCTTTTCTCATAAATACTAAAAAAAGTAGACTTTCCTTTTTACGTAGACCATTTCCTTTACCTTTTGAATGTGATTGCAAACTAAAAATCATTTTCATATTTAAAATGTTTGTATAGCTTATAAATAAACAACAATCTAAAGTTTAGCAAATAATAAAAGTCAAATACAATCACTATCAAATGTTGGTTTGTACTTAAAAGAATTGATTTTTGCTCATGGGCAGTTATATGTGACACTATCAAGATTAAAAAGAAGACACAAAATCAAGTTACTAATATTAGACAAAGATGAAAAATGTTACAAATAGGACAACAAATGTGGGGTACAAAGAAATATTTAGAAATTTACAGATTGCTTATATGTTTGTTACTTATATATATATATATAATGAATTATACAATATATATTATATAAAAGTAAAATATATATATATTATATAAAACGAGGTGTAATTCTTCATATTTATTTGTTAATGAGAAACCACTTCGTGTTAAAGGGGATGTTAAAATATGTTAATAATCGTAACTTGGGAACCAATTGTGAGTATAATAACATCTACATTTATGTGTAATTGATTAATTTAATAGAACGGGTTTTTTTATAGAAGAAAAATGTTACAAATAAGACAATAAATGTGGGGTACAAAGAAATATTTAGAATAGATTGCTTATATGTTTGTTACTTATATATAAAATGAATTATACAATATATATTATATAAAACGACGTGTGATTTTTTATATTTATTTGTTAATGAAAAGCCACTTCGTGTTAAAGGGGATGTTAAAATATGTTAATAATCGTAACTTCGGAACCAATTGTGGGTATAGTAACTAACATCTACGTTTATATGAGAATAGATTGCTTATATGTTTGTTACTTATATATAAAATGAATTATACAATATATATTATATAAAACGACATGTGATTTTTTATATTTATTTGTTAATGAAAAGCCACTTCGTGTTAAAGGGGATGTTAAAATATGTTAATAATCGTAACTTCGGAACCAATTGTGAGTATAGTAACATCTACATTTATATGTAATTTATTAATTTAATAGATTTATAAGAAACATATTTTTTTTATACTACCCGATCTAACACGGGATCTGGTATATTATAAGTGGAAACAAAAAATGTATGATATTGTCACCAAATAAGTTGGCCGCAACAATCCCGAAACAGAAGAACAAAAACGAAACTTGCCACTTTAGCCCTTCATCCTTCAACAATTATGATTTTCGGATCAAATTCCAACATGCTATACTATAAAATCTACTAATAGTAACCATACAAACACAGGTTTGCTTTTATTTGTACACTAATCATCATATTAATTAAAGTACCTCTAAAATCCAAATACGTTATAGCTTATATATGAGACACGGCATGATTTTTTGCTCTCTAGTTGTCACATATTTTTGAAAAACCTGCGACAACAACTAGACATATCGTTTCAAATATTCATGTACACGAGTGTATCGGACCTCCGGATAGAGCTTAGAAGCTTCTCCTCCCCCTTCTCCTATTTCGAAGTTCATCAAACAACCTTCATAGTAAATTTGATAAATTCGTGCAAGTCCTGCTTGAAGAGCAATGTCCACATCTACAAAATTTATTGGTAATTTGGTTCACTTTCTATCAAATTTTTACTTTAGTAAACAATATGAATAATCACAGTAACAAAAAGAATAATCGACTAGAAATAAGGCCTTAGTTGTGTCCAAAAATTTTATATACTACAAGGAATATTTACGACGATAATAAATGCATCATAAGCGTCGCAAATTTTGCAGCTACAAGATCTCTGTGGCAAAATTAGTGTATACCCATTTGTAACAACGGATTTCTAGTCAATAGCAAATTAAATGTGTTGCTAGAAGATCGCTTATACTTACCTTTCATGGAAGCAAGAAAGTCTTGAGCAGATATGTGCACTTTCTCCAATGTTTTATTGGTAAGTTTCTCCCATTTCTCAACCAACTCGTTGTGAGTAAGAATGTTCTGTGGTGGTCGAAGATACAAGGTCTTGTTCAACATGCGAGGATCATCCACAGTCTTAATTGTGTATGTAGCAACATCGTCTTCATCCATGAAAACGGCTGCACGCGTTTTAAAGAAACTAATTAGTAGATGTTATATATTGTTAAGAATACAATCCATCATAGCATATATGTAGTTATGATGGTTGATCTTCTAATATACTTATGGTGACATATTTATAATGAGATATATGGTTTCATGATGTTATATATGTAATGAGATATGGTTTTCATACTGGGAAAGAAACTACAATTTCATTTTCTAGAAGAACTCACACCCATTAAAACTACTCTAAATTTTACAAAAATTTCCATTTGGGAACTAGAAACTACAATTTTATATTTATATACTTTCTCCTAGTTAATTAGTTTAGATAATAATTGTTTTACTTTCAACATTTTGCTTCTCATTACTATATCATACCCTTAAATTTTCCGTAGATATACACTCGGTCCCTTGGTGGCATGAGGGAGTCTACTTGGGAAAGGTTTCCGACGAAATAACCCCCAAAACAGTTTGCCGAAATGTAGGTATGTGGAATTCCAGCGTCTTCAATGGCTTTTCGTATAATCATCTTGTCCCCGAATGTCTCCTTTCCGATTTCAAGTGCGTGTTCCATTCGAGAAGGATCTATCCCAAACTCTGATGGCAAGAACCGCTGTTTTCAAAAACAAAAGGTGAAAATATTTAATTACTGAATTGATATCGACATATCACAGCCATTAGTAAACCAATGAAAAAATATAAGTCAAAATGACGAAATTGACCTTGATGTTTCCGGCTTCTTTAATTGCATCAACCAGCTTAAGCTGAAGGAGAATATTGTGTGACCGAAATTGTACCCCTGCCATGGTGCATATCACAACATCAACTTGTTTGACAGCATCCACTAGAGACTGATGATCAGAAAACGAACCCTCAACTAACCGGGCTCCTTGTTCCTTAAACGACAACAACATCTGAATCTTTTCAATATCAAAGCCGATCTCACGACGCATAAGGATGTAGGTAGGATGGCCTTGAGCTAAACTAGCCTTCACAATCCGCTTGCCGATATATCCTGTGCCACCCACTACTAGAATCTTGCTCTTCGACATGATCCTTAATATTCTTATTTGCTACAAGTTCATAAAGGTTTATTAAGTTGGTTTTTGAGTGTGTTTAAAGAGACGATGGATACCACATACTTATATGAAGAAGATGATGCGGTAATTGTTTATCACCCACGTGTTTAATAAATGTCTTCTTGGATGTTTCGAAACAAAGAAAAAGTAACCATGTGATTCTGTTAGCATGTAACCAAAGAGAACAAAAATGAAGTCATATGCTCATGTATTAACCAAGCAAGCAAGTGTAGGTTTTAGAAATTACGTGAGTAAAAAAAAGAAAGTTAATGCGTAACCCTGTAAGAAAAAGGTGATCGAAGATATGATGTAATGTAATTAATATAGTAGAGAAATGGTATATTAAGTGATAATCATACGAATATGGTTAGTTTAGCATAAGGGGAGTGGGGGTGGTATCACTTGCAAAAATTCTATCACTCACAAAAATCCAATCAAGTTCCGTCATGTCATCAACCATTTTTCCATCACTCACATCTTTTTTTAGTGGCAATGGTCATCACTCACAACACCCAACAATAAACCCTCACACCCCCTCACATCCATTTATCACTCACACCCACATAACGCGTTAACATTATCACGGAACATTGCTATCACGCGTTAACATTTGTGGTGGCGGTGGAAGATTTGTTTGTTCCACGCGTTGAATTTGGCTATCACGGGGGATAACGTATCCGCCCCCACTCCCCTAATGTGTTTTTTTTTCAAATGTCTAACCCCTAGCTCCAGCAATTATGCTGTGGGGTGCAAAACCTATTACTCACCCATGACTCATTGACTCACTGAAGCCGATTGATGGATTCATATGTGGACCAAAATAGTAATATGACATCCCAATATTCTTTCCGATTTTATATTTCTTCTTCTTATTATTATTAGAAGTAGTAGTGGTGGTAGTAGTAGAAGTGGCAGACCTATTCACAGTCGTGGGTAGGCGGTCGCACCCCTTGAAAAAAAATTCGTGTATATTTTTGGCAAAAAACTCGACTGCACCCCTTGAAAATATGGTTAAACGCCTCATCCGCACCGCCGGAAAATAATTCTTGGGTCTGCCACTAAATAGTCATCGTAGCCGTAGCCGTCGTAATTGTCGTCGTCATCGTCGTGGTGGTGGTGTCTTTCAAATGAAAATATCATATTGAGGAAAATACCATATAAGATTTAGAAAGGTGCTTCAATATATATAGGAAAAGTGTAAAATACAATATGGCTTAACGTACATCACGTACGACAGCGTGCGTGATTATGTGTATAACGTGCGTGATTAATGTTTTCATCATGCGTGATTAATGTTTTCCAACACACGTGATTTGGGTTTTTTAGTTTATAATGTGCGTGATTTTCAAATGAATGTGCGTAATTATCTGTCGTACGTGATGTACGTTAAGTGGTATTGTACGTTAACTGGCCCCTCTCTCTCTCTCTATATATATATATATGTATGTATAAACTCGTGGGCAAAAGAATGATGTATGTATCAACAAAAAAAGTTGTTTGGTAACGATGTTGTTCGTATGAAACCCGTGGTCAGAGATGAGCAAATTGTTCTGGATACCGGTACCAAATTTGTTGAACCGAAAGATCTTAAGTACCAATTCGGTACCGACTTTTGGTGTTCCTGGTACCGGTTCACTACCGTTTTTTACCTTCATGTACCGGTACCGTAACCGGTATTTTCGGTATTAGTATCGATTGGCACCAAGCTCATCCCTACCCCTGAAACTATAAAAATTAAAAATTAAAAGTTGAAGAAAATCAATAAAAAAAAGTTGTACGATACCGTTGTTCGTACGGTAACCGTGATCAGGGATGAGCAAATGGTACGGGGTAGCAACACTTAATTTCCCGAACCAAAAGGTTTCCAATATCAATTCGGCACCAACTTTTGACGTTTTCTGAGTGCCGCTGTTTACCTTCATGTACTAATACCGAACAGGACCGTCCTGGTATTTTCAATACCAGTACTGGTTCGATACCGGTTAACACTAAGCTTATCCCAACTCCTGATGTTAGAAAAAGGATTAAAGTTAAAAAGTAAAGAAAATAATTATTATTATAATATTAAAATAATAAAAATATTAAAAAAAACTATATATTATTATAATATTAAAATCACTATTTATTTCACTTCGTTTATTAATATATATATATATATATAGGACAATGCTAGACAGAAAACCCTATTTACATAGAAAACTCTGGAAACTCAAATCTCCACCCATTTTTATCCAACCTCCCGACATTTTTTTTTTTGAAAAAAATAACACATGTAATATACATGTTTTAAAGTGTTTTGGTCCAAAAAAACAAAAAAGCGCCGAAGGGATTTTTTTTAAAAAAACAAAGAAATTTCAGTGCCTAACATGTGTTAGGCACAAAAGACAGAAAATGCTGAATTTTTTTTTTTTTAAACATCCCTTCGGCGCTTTTTTGATTTTTTTGGCCCAAAACTCTTAAAAACATGTATATTACATGTGTTAATTTTTTCAAAAAAAAAATGTCGGGAGGTTGGTTTTCTAGGGTTTTCTATATAGATAGGGTTTTCTATATAGCCCTACCCTATATATATATATATAGTAATAATAGTAATAATTTTCTTTTAGTAATAATAGTAATATATAGTAATAATAATATCGCCTGAATCTCGAGACGCTCTTCAAACCAATCATATACTTTATTGAGATAGGTGCGATACCCCTTATATAGTAATATTTTTGCACAAAATGTTAACCCAAAGTAATGAGCCCAATAGGTTAACCAAATGACAGACAAAAACATGATTAGGCCCACCTAGAACAGGGGCTCAGTGTAGTGAACGATGTGATAGGACTGGGCGTGGGGGTCCGACATAAATATATGGACCAGATATAAGCTTAGAAACCTATGGTTGGAGTTTGGTGCATTTATTTATTATTGACACATGTGACGTGAAAATAACCCGAAGAGGATAGTGTCAAATAAACCAGTATAGGAAAATCAGCCCCACAACCACTAGTATTAGATACCTATGGTTGGAGTTTGTCCACCAACCCGAAAGATAAAGTGTAAAAAAAGGTCCTAATACTAACACATGAAAAAAAATTATTTTTACATGGTGTATTATACGACCCGTATAGAATTTAAAAAACTAACAAAGTCTGTAAAAATAAAGATGATCTCATATGGTGATGATCTATTAACCAAACGAGCGAGTGTAAATTTAAAAGTAGGTTTCGAGATTATGTGAGTAAAAAAGAAGGATAAGGCTTACCATGCCCTGTATATATTTAACGAACACCCTATCCCTACAAGAAAAGGAGGCAATAGCGACGACACCAATAGTAGCGACAGGCAATACGTCGCCGCTATTGGTCGATCCGGAACACGGTGTCCCACAACTAACCCCAGCCACTCATTCCTTATCTTGATCCAACGGCTGGGGTATGTTAACGGCAATAGCGGCGACAGTAGCACCAATAGCGGAGACATATTGTCACCTCTAAAACCCTAAAATACAGCTGGATCTGAATCATGGAGTACAGAGACGTCACATCATTACGTGTCGCTGCTATTGCCCCTTGTCGCGCTATTGGTGTCGCTGCTAATAGTCGATCCGTGTGAACCTTAAAAAAGGCTGATCTTGGCCCTCGATGAGAAGATGATCCAACGGCGTTGCCTCTTTCCTGGTTTTCCTCCCTCAAACAAACACAATCTTCATCTTAAACCCACTTTCTTCAACATACACTCCATCTTCTCCAACCTTCAACTACACCAACAACAACCTCCACCATCACCATGAAGCTACCACCGTGAAGCTACCACCACCATCACCACCACCAAACTGCCACCGGCACCACCACCGGACCGCCACCACTGTCAAGCTGCACCACCACAACTGTCAAGCTCCGTCAACCACCATTGTACATGCGCCGACGACAAGCTCCGTCAAGCACCATAACGTCAACAAGCTAAAGCTCCGGCCAGTTTTGTTTTATTATTTAGAAAATGTACAGTGTAACTTTAGGTAGAATCCATTTTTTATAAGATTTGAATGTTTTGATATGAGATATAAATGAAAGTTACATAATCTTCAAATTATTAGTTGGATGTGTTGTGTTATCTCCGCGAGAATCCTTGGTTTTAGTTTCTGATAAATAATTTATTAGTTGTAAATGTGTTGTGTAATCTTCGGCGAACTTTGCTGCAAATTTTCCGGTCAACCACCTATAGCAATAGCTGCGACTTAAATCCAGTGACATATGCCGCCGCTATTGGGTTATATCAATAGCGGCGACATGAAGCAATAGCGGCGACACCAAGACCTTTACCGTCCAAGCTTTAGCGGCGACCCTTTAGCGGCGACATGTCGCCACTATTAACAATAGTGGCGCAGATCAGGGTCTTTAGCGGTGACATATGTCACCGCTATTACCCTGTTTCTTTTAGTGTATTATGAGAAAAAGTATAAGAATGATGTGATTAATTTAGCAGAGGAAGTGTAAGTTTGTGAACTCTCTCTTAATCATAGAGAGATTGAGTTTGCATTATATAGAATATTACAAAGTAACTATACGCGAAAATAATGGAATACAATTAAATTCAAATCAATCACTATAAAAGGATGAGATATTCATGGAGAATAATCAGTGATTTAGTTGAGATATGATTGATTCTTGAGATATTATCGTTTATCCTCCTTCAAGCGAAACGGCGGTGATTGAATCCGAAGCATGTCATGAAAAAATTCAAACTGAGGTCGTGGCAGGATCTTTGTAAAGATATCAGCAAGTTAAAACTTGGTAGGAACAAATTTAGTGTGTATCTTCCCTGACATAACCAATTCCCGAACGAAGTGATAATCCAGGTCGATGTGTTTTGCACGTTTGTGAGAGACCGGATTTTGACTCATAAACAAAGCACTTTTGTTGTCACATAAGGTTATAGTATTTTAAACATTAGTGTAAAATCCTATTACAAATTTGGTATTTAAGAAGTGTTAAGTAATAGATTTTGAATCGCGCCAGGTCTAACTATGTTACTCTTCTGGATCATACTATAGGTATGTGCATAGACAGTCATACGTTGTCTTTGTTTATTTGTTCATGGGAGCATTATGCATGCACCATGTTTCTCTTCATCAAACTAATAAACACATTTTCTTTTGCCTCAAAATATTTCTTTATATAATGTATTTACTAATCTATATATATATTAATAAATGAAAAGGATTTGGGCCATGTGGCATGTGATGGTGGAACCATTTGCTGACGTGGCATGTTATGATGAAAGTTTTAGGTGGGAAGCAATGTCATGCATCCATTTAACTGGGACGCGGGATCCGGCATAATCATTTGGATCATATAAAAGCTTATGTCTCAATTGAAACCCTAGCCTCCCTCACATTCATCGCTTTACTGGATTCATCATCACACTAGGGTTTCAGCTTCTCTACCACGCTTTCAATCTCAATCTCAATCGTCTTCTTCACCACGCTCCTAATCGTCTTCTTCACCCGAACAATCATCAGTTTCCTTCTCAAATTCTAGGGTTTCCCCAAATTCTCTCTCCCTCTTCGCAATCGATCCTAAATCTCTTCAGAAGCAATTGGAAGCAGCCAACCAACTAGGTTAGTTTTTCTCGATCGATAATGTTCTAAACTTTGTTTCATGATTCGTGGTTATCTTTCTCCTTCAACGATTTTATATTTTCAGTTTCAAGGAACCCTGCATTTTATCTATCGCGATTGAAGCAAAAAAGGTAACTTTTATTCTCAATCTGTAATGTTCTAAACGTATCTTTCTTTGATGATCCGTGTTTAATGTTCGTTCAATCTTGATTTATAATTCGATAATTCCTATGTTCGTCTTTTTGTTTGATCGTGAATTGAACTATGTGTGTTTGAATTGTTATTTTTGTTTGTTGGTTGGTTTTAGGTGTTTTTGGAATGTGGGGCATCTGTTTATTTAATTTTCAAGTTTTTATTATGATTTGGTTATGTTGGTATTAGGTGATTTGGGAATGTAGGGTTTCTACTGAATACAATTACTCTATCATTAGTAATTTTAGTTAGTTTTTTTTCAAATACAATTGTTGTGACGTAAGAGGGTTGGAATAGACATTGATATCTCGGTATTGGCTCAATAAAAATATATGTGGAGTTGAAACTAGTTATTTATGTTGGAGATGACGTAAGAGGGTTGGAATAAACATTGACAGCTCATTTTTTTTATCAAAATTCACTTGCTTTTGATGATTTTTTTTTTTTTAGTTTATTTATGTTGGAATAAACTAATTATTTAAATACAATTATTTTGACAACACTTTTTTTATAAATAGTTCTTGATGCTCTGTGATTTAGATGTGTTAATTTAAAGCCTTTTCTTTACTACTTGCTTAATTTTGGGTTGTTTTTTTTGTCTAAGATGGGCTTTCCTGAAAATTAACCATAAACGCATAAGAAAAATAAAATATATAAGTTGTACATTATGCCAAAAAGGTTGTACTCCAATGATGTTAGTTGATAGTCATGTAATCATCATTGGGAGGATTTAAAAAAGAGCATGTTTTGGGAAGTATGAAACAATTTGATGCATGTGGGTAGAAGGTTTAGAAGATTTGTTGTATGAGGGAAACAAAGAGATGAATTTAAAATTGATTATGCAGATGTCGTTGCTGTGCAGGTGCTTATTGGTTTGTTAGTTGTATTGTTAATAGACTTCTAATCCTCTATCAGTTTCGCTCAATGTTTTAAAATCCGGTTTTTATACCATACCGGAATTGGGTCAGAAATGGTTAACTGGGTGTATCGGACGGTTCAACCGGGTGTACCGGGTGGTTTAACCGGGTTTACCGGATGAACCAGCCGGTTTGAACCGGTTTTTAAACATTGGTTCGCTTTATGTTATTATTTAGTGAAAAATATATCATGTATGTTGTTTGTCAAATTGCCTCTAATAGATGTGAAATAAGTCAATGCTCCCATCTCCATAAAGAAAGTGAAAAAAAGAAGGATTGAATGATGGAGCATGCTATGCACTTGGGAACAACTCAAAGGTATGATTTATTCTTGGAACCGTCTTCTTATTGCGTCACGTTGGTGAAGGCAGAAATCCTAAATCGAACGTTCACGAAACCCTTTGATTAAGTCGCTCCTAACATAATTGAACCCTAAGTTGAATCGCTATACCCTTTGCTTAATTCATTCTTTACACACTCAAACCTTGAATTTAATTTTTTTCGTGCGGTGCAGGCTATATACCATGCTACTGTGGGTTATTGATTACTTGATTTTTTTTTGGGGGGGGGGGGGGGGGTTGCGTAGACCCCATAGGCTGGCATCCAAGGTAATGGATTCCATCTTTGTAGAATCAAAGTATTAAACTCATATGAAACAATTGTCAGATTTTTGGTTTTTTAGTTGGGGCTGAGTTTTGGTTCTTGAGTTATGGTAGAATTGTGTTCAAAAGACTTCTTAAAAAGCATGCACGTGTAATGTCGATCATCTTGGATGGGAAATATTTAGCCCAATAAGTTAACAAAGAAAAACAATTGCTTGGTTAATTTATCTCTGCTAATTTAAAGGATCTAGATAAGCATTCTATTGGATTTCTAATTGAGCATTTCATATAATCAACCTTTCCCAGTTGGTCCATATAAGAACCTAGATAAGCTCCTTTTGGGTAAGCTTCTTGGATCATATTTTGATTATTTATAGTCAATTTCTGATCTGATACATTTTTACTATCAAATTTTTACATACAATGTTAATTCATTTGTAAAATTCAATAAATACACTCATTTAATTATATTTGGATGTGCCTAACAATCTTAATGTTTAATTATATAATATATACTCAGATGCAGTCGTCTATGAATAGCAACAAATTACGAACAGAGGATCAAGAGACATAGTCATTGATGGTATGTAACTGTGTATCTATCAAATTGAATTGTATCATATCAAATTTTGATTGTGCCCAAATATATGGAAAATGATGCTATCTCATATGCTCATGGAAGTGGTTGTATGTTGTTTCATCTGGGGATTCATATGATATGATACTTTTCTGATTTCAATAGCTTTTGGAGGTTAAACAATCAGTTAATTTAAAATACACAATTAGACAGGCTTTTTTATTCGTACAAAGGCGATTATGGCAGTTGTAGATTTGGTTGGAGCAAGTTTGATTGCTAATCAGGACGATCAACATCGTTTTTGGTAAATGACAGTTTTAATAACTTTTTTTGGGACACTACATAAGGTATTACGTCAAAGGAGATAGAGTTTTGTCATTCTTTTGGGTTCTATATCATTAGTATGGTTAACAAACTAATAAGAAAAAATTAAAAGAAAAAAAAACTTTATTTAGAAGTATCTTTGGTCTATATATATTCTTTTCAAAATGTTGCGTTGTCGAGAGTGAAGACTAAAGATGGCGTCAAGCTTTTAATATTTGACAAGGATGGGAGGCCGACAAATAAAACGACGAATGTAGTTTACAAAGAGATCTTTGGGAATTTGTAGGTTAACATTTTGAGTTATTTTAGAACTTCAAAGTATTTTTTTTATATTATTGATTAATCTTCAGTATTCATCATTCAATGTTCATTTCTTAATATATGTTTATTTATTTTTGTTACATAAAAAGATTTCCAACCCGTGAGTATTCACGAGTGATAACCTAGTTATACCTATATATATTTTAACAACTTTTTAGGCTCAAGTTATGAGAACACGAATGGTAGATCTTGAAGCTCGGGTTGAAGAAGAAAGGAATCTACTTGCAACTTCAAAAAACAACTTCAAGAATTTATGAAGCATTGGTGTGCTCCCTCTAATTAGTTTTACTTTTTGATATCTTTTTGGAATTGCGTTGAATTGTATTAGCATACGGTTTAAACATATTGGAACTTGCGTTGTGACGCATGATTTTTGAATTTATGTCATTGTAACTTCCATGAATTTTGTAAAACAAGTTTTTGGTATTAGAGATTATTTCTGGAATTTTTCGCCAGAAAAATGCAGAAATATTAATTATTTTTTTGCAGTTTTTTTATTTAATAAATTAGGTGGTCGGAAAACGGTCAAAAACTAGTAGACCTTTTATCTTTATTTTGTCAGAAATTAGTCACAAAACTTACTCCGTTTTGTCGAAAAACCGTTACAAACAATACTCAACTTTCTCATAAATTTGTAACAACACTTCTTATTTATTTGTCGGAATTGTGTCACAAAAAATACTCAGTTTCCTCGGAAATTTGTAACAACACTTCTTATTAATTTTGTTAGAATTTTGTCACAAAAAATACTTAGTTTCCTCGGAAATTTGTAACAACACTTCTTATTTATTTGTCGGAATTGGGTCACAAAAAAATACTCAGTTTCCTCGGAAATTGGCAACAACACTTCTTATTTATTTGTTGGAATTGGGTCATAAAAAATACTCAGTTTCCTAGGAAATTTGTAACAACACTTCTGATTTATTTGTCGGAAGTGGGTCACAAATAATGTTGTATTAAAATTTGTTAATTTTTTTGTTTTTTTTTTTTGTCGGAAATGTGTAGCTAAAAAAATAAAATCCTAAAAGATAATAATTAAATATATTGTAGGAGATTCGTAGCAATTTGCGACGTAGTAGTTTCGTAGAAAATGTGTAGGAAGTTGCGTAGGAAATGTGTTGAAACCGGGTTTCCTACGAGGTGTTTTCCTACATCAGGTGTTTTTCATAAATGTGTAGAAAAGACAGTTTTATGACGCATTTTCTACGAAAACTGGTGTAAGAAATTTCAGATTTTCTAGTAGTGTAGGACGCGTGGACGGAAGAACTTGTAATTCTTTTAATAGGTGAGTAATCTAAACAATCTCAGTCGTAGCATTCGCCATTGCACGATATTCAGATTCACAGCTGGATCATGAGACAGTTGGTTGCTTCTTCGCACTCCAAGAGACTAAATTAACCCCCCCCCCCCCCCAAAAAAAAAAATTGAGTAACCATATGTTGATCTTCTTGTTTCAATACACCGAGCCCAGTCGGTATCCGGGTACCCGAGAATAGTGGATGAAGTGGGACGAGTGAAGACAAGATTATGAGAGATGGTGCCCTTAACATACCTGAGAATGCGTTTGACCAACTGAAAATGCTTGTCAGTTGGTGCATGGAGGTGTTGACAAGCTTGGTTAACTGCATAGGATAGGTCGGGGCGGGTGATGGTTAAGTATTGAAGTGCCCTGACAAGAAACCGATAGGTAGTAGGGTCCGAGTAAGGTGTACCATCGGTGGTGAAGGTGTTGGAGGTTGAAAGAGGTGTAGGAACAGGTTTAGCATTGGTTAGACCAGCACGTTCGAAAATATCGTTTGCATATTTGGTTTGTGTAAGAAATAGTCCCTCATTATTTTGAATGACTTCGAGACCGAGAAAATAATTTAAGGAGCCTAGGTCCCTAATAGCAAACTGTTTGTGCAGCCGATCAGTGAAGTCACACAGCAAGGTGGGATTATTACCAGTGAGGATAAGGTTATCCACATAGACAAGTAGGTACATAATGGATTTGTCATGATGAAATGAAACCCGTAGGAAATGAGGAAAGCGCTGAGGCGCTGAAACCAAGCCCGAGGGGCTTGTTTAAGGCCATAAAGGGCCTTATTAAGTTTGCAAACATGATCGGGAAATCGTTGATTTACGAAACCCGGTGGTTGCTCCATAAACATGGTTTCAATTAGAAGCCCACTGAGAAAAGTGTTGTTCACATCCGGTAGGTAAAGATACCACTTATTGATAACGGCTAAGGATAGAACAACCCGAATTGTGGATGCTTTGACCACGGAACTGAAAATGTGTTGGAAATCAAGGTCCGGGATTTGTGTGAAACGTTGCGCCACAAGACGAGCCATGTGATGGTCCAAAGTCCCATCCGAGTGAAATTTGGTGCGAAAGACCCATTTAGAACCAACCACATTGGTGGACGAAGGGCGAGGAACAAGGGTCCAAGTTTTGTTGCGGTTTAGAGCAAGAAGTTCATCATGCATTGCCTTCATCCAATGAGGGTGTTTGGAGGCACTCCGAAAGCCTTTCGGGTCTGTGTGGGAAAGAAGAGCAACATGAAGGCATGAGCTCATGGCTTGAGCAAGGTAAGAAGTGTGTTTGGGATTCGGTTTGAAGGTACCAACTTTGGAGCGAGTGACAATTGGGTGGGTTGGGGTATTTTGGGGCAGAGGTGGGACGGGAGGCGGTTCGGAGGTGGCTGCAGCGGACGGTGATAGGGTTGCAGTAGGTTGAGGTGAAGCTGGCGATGGTGGGGCTGTAGTATCGGGTGAGGGAGCTGCAGCAGGCTGAGGTGGGTTAATGGGAGCAGCGGGTGGAGGTGTAGTAGGAGTGTCCTTGCATAGAGAGCAAGGATGTCACACCCCGATATTTCCACATATTACCGGTGGGCCCGGTAGGGAGTATCGTGACGTAGTTGATATCATCATAGTCAAACAACACAATTTAAATGCACAGCGGAAGCAAAAGATGAATCACATTACAAACCGAATAAAATAGTAATATCAAAGTATCACAATGGACTGTAACGGATCCACAGGTGGATCGAATAAAAAGGAAACTTTGTTCGACAGACTTTAACATCTAGAGCTTGCGAAACTTGATTAATGATGCCAGGTGTAGCCAACCTATTTCGTCTAGTACCTGCACTTAGCCTTTTTGGAAAATACGTCAGTTTACACTGGTAAATACAATTAACTGACTCATTTTGAAAACATTTTAGAAAATTGATTTGAATGCACAAGGCACAAAATATCTTTTATAACTTGGGACAATTATTTAAAAATAATCTTGTATACAGTTTTACTTATTTGTCGTCCGTCAGGGCCGGTTGGTAGAGTCGGTCAAGATTAACTGACACGCCACAGGTATAATGCCCACAAGGTTGATTCCTTTAAGTGGATTACCAGTTTTTACATAATGCAACTGTCAGGTGTACGCCTACACCCCGTGCTTAGGTCGTGGCCATTTCTTTGAATGATGCCAAGGATATCCGGGACAAGGTCATTTAACCCCCAAAGGACATACACCAAATAATACAGATTAAAACAGATTATGTAAATACATTAATCACAATCCGATTTAAATGACTACATACCCGACCAAGCGGTCTTATTATAATACCGTATCCCAAGCCTGTATAGGGAAAATAAGTTAAGAGTATTTACCTTTGCAAGTATTAATCACAAACAGCAAGTGCACATAGCTTTTACCGGGTCTCCTATTCTGGAACAAAGGTTTTTAATAACCTATTAGATTCCTAACGGGTCTTTAATTAAGCCTAAACTTAGACCGGTTAGTTTTAAAAAGAAGATACGGTTCAAACGCACGATTAAGCGAAGACCGGGATAGAATGTGATTTAGACCCGAAAAGTTTGGAGACTTTTGTAATATGGGTAAACTAAACACATTTTGGATTTTGAGACAAAAACGATAAGCTTTGACCCGTTTTGGTTAATTTATGCAAACTAGTTACATAAACCGAACCGAACGCGAAAAATGCATAACGGGTAACCATAATAGTCATATACAGGTTTCCTAAGTTAATATGCCTTAAATATGTTGTGACATCAGTAAGATATCTCCTATTATGCCCAAAATGGATTTAAAACTCAAATTATGCCCCGTAGGGGTATTTTGGTCATTTAAAAGGTTATAAAAGAGATTTAATATAAATCTGAGTTTCAGGTCTGATATAAACAGTAAATATACTTAATTTAATAAGTTATAACAGTAGGGTATTACATGTATGTGAAATTTATCATTTATAACCAAACTATGCACCTTAGGGGCATTTTGGTAATTTCACATAGGCTTAAAAGGTCAAAACTGGAAATCTGAGTTTAAAACTTTTGCTTAATATTAAAATATAAAAATTTACTGAAAATATCAGTAGGCATCAAACCTTATATGTTTAAAACAGTTTTAATACATACTATGCGTTAAAAATGCTTAAAAAGGCGATTTTGAGCTATTTCCGGGTTTTTAAAGGAAAGCTGATATTTTTATTATTCTAGAAGGCTCAAAATTTTTTATTTATCATATTAGATCAGTAGAAAAAGGTTTGGTATCAAAATAATTTGTAAAACTCATTTTATAGGCCAAAAGGGCAAAACCGGCAATTACCGAATCAAGCTTAGAACTCTATGTTATGCTCAGCCTAAAATTAAATAAAAATCTTCAAAAATCACAAAATATTATATTACATCAGTGGGTAAAGAGTTTGGTATCAAAAATTGGGTTTAGGTAGGCTATATGCTAATTACGTCATTTATTTAATAAAAAAATTTCTAATTACGCTAATGAGCATAACTCCTAATCTAGACCTCAAACTGACGTCAAATTTTAGGGACAAGTTTATAAATCAGTAAATAAGGTCTCTATTCTTTTACTTTTTCAAA
Organism: Helianthus tuberosus; assembly: GCA_030545235.1. Lineage (NCBI taxonomy): Eukaryota > Viridiplantae > Streptophyta > Magnoliopsida > Asterales > Asteraceae > Helianthus > Helianthus tuberosus. The sequence goes on from CM060418.1 coordinate 195,018,047, forward strand.
AATCACATTTTAAGGTCAAAAGGGCATAATAGTCAACATTTAAGCTTTTAACGGAAACATGCATATGAATCGGATAACTAATGAACCAAGTTGTATAATCTCAGAGAGTTATACTTATATGTAACATGGTCTTTATAAAGCTCTAAGGCATTTATAAACTATGCTCTAATGGGTCAGAACTGAAAGTCAAAGCAAAAGTCTACTTTTGCGACTTTCGGCTCCGAACCGAGCTTAAATTGAAAATTGTCGCGTTGAACATGTTTGGACTTGTTCATACATTAATTACCAAGTTATATTAGTGATAAAACAGCTTGTATGGCTTTCACATTGTTAATTATGCATTTATGACAAAATAAGCTTTCTGTTGACTTTTTATAATTAACTTTGACCCGACAATTGACCTAGTTAGAATGAGAATCAGAGGGTGCCCTTTTAAGGGTTTATTTCCCACATAATTACCAACTTATTGGTATTTTCAATTTGAAATTTGACTGGACAAATTATGAATAATCACGAAGTCAAACTCTAATTACGATGGTTTGACTTTAAGCTAATTAACTAAGCTAAACTGAATTAAGGAAAGTTAAGGACACTTACAAAGGTCCTAAGCACGACTAGTGACTCCTAGGAAGGGTGCTTGAGCTCCAAAATTCTCCAGAAGTAAAGTTGTGAGAGTTTCCAAGTGCAAGTGTCCAATGTTGCAACTTGTGGGTTTCTTATATAGGAGTTTTGATCACCTAGGATCATGCCAAGAGAGTCTATAAGTGTTATGAGATTCTTACAGGTGCCCCCTATGCATGAAATACCATTGGGGTAGCCCCTGGTATGTAAAACAAGCTTTGAAAGTCGGTTATACAGGCTGAACTGGCATCTGTGAGCATTTTCTGAAGCTGGCAGACTCAGCCGGCCCGCGTAAGGTTCTAGGAAACCATTACGTACCCCGTGTGAAGTCCAGACTCAGGTTACAATTTTCCAAACTTTGCACTTTAGGTCCCTGGTCCTTGTAAACGTGGTTTTAACTTTATTTCTTGCATTTTTGGCCCTCTAACTTAACTTTTAAGGGATCCAAGACATATACAAACTTTGTTAAGTCCTCTGTTAACTTTGTGATCCCCCGTAAGGCCCTAGATTTCAACGTTGATGCCTTTAACCCCTCGTATACGAATATTGTCATAACTTTCTCATACTGTATCGAAACCTTGTTAAATTTTTATCACTTATTCTTGTGAGTATAATTTATCGTTACAAAGCTTCGGGTTTGCTAAAAGGTCACTCAGAGGTATACTTTAAACATGTTGACACATTTAACCCCTGTAGTTTGTAATCTCTCACTTTCTTTCACAATTAGCTTCGTATGATCCATAATTTATTCGTTTAAGGGTATAAACATCATGTAGGGTTATTATAAAGTATATTTATCCATTTTTGACACTTTGAACCCTTTTATTCATATACTTTCTTTGTTTGTCAACTTTAATCCTTCATAAGTAATCTTTTGCACGTTTAAAGCTCATGACACGTGTCGATACATTATTGGACATAAATTTTCGAGGTGTTACATCCTCACCCCTTAAAAGAAATCCCGACCTAGAGATTTACTAAAACAAATGAGGGTATTTTTCTTTCATTGTGGACTCTACTTCCCACGTGTACTCGGGACCTCTACGGGCATCCCATTTAACCTTGACAATTGGCACATGCTTCCTTCGAAGCTTCTTAACCTGTCGGTCCTCGATCGACAAAGGTTTTTCCACAAATTTCAAGCTCTCATCTATGTGCACATCCGTATGTGGCATGATTACTGAATCATCGGCCAGACATTTCTTCAGATTGCAGATGTGGAATACATTGTGAATACCACTGAGCTCTTCAGGTAAGTTTAACTTATAAGCCACTGTTCCTACGCATTCGATGATCTCGAATGGTCCTATATACCTTGGGCTTAACTTACCTTTCTTACCAAATCGCATCACTCCTTTCCAAGGTGATACTTTAAGCAGAACTTTATCACCAACCTCAAACTTTAGAGGTTTTCGCCTTTTATCAGCATAACTCTTCTGCCTATCCCTGGCAGCTTTCAGGCGATCACGAATCTGGACAATCTTGTCCGTCGTTTCAAGGACTATATCCAGTCCTGATAACTGAGCTTCTCCTATTTCTGCCCAACAAATAGGCGTTTTGCACTTTCTACCATATAATGCCTCAAAAGGTGCTACCTGAATGCTTGTATGGTAGCTATTGTTATAGGAGAACTCGATCAATGGCAAGTGGTTATCCCAACTACCACCTAAGTTAATTACACATGCACGAAGCATGTCTTCTAAAGTTTGGATCGTACGCTCACTCTGGTCGTCCGTCTGAGGATGATAAGCCGTACTAAAATTCAAGCGTGTGCCCAAAGACTGTTGGAAACTTTTCCAAAAATGAGATGTGTATCTAGTATCTCTGTCCGAGATAATAGACCCTGGTACACCGTGAAGAGATACAATCTTATCCACATACAACTGGGCTAATATGTCGGAGCTATGAGTCTCCTTGATGGGTAGAAAATGTGCTGACTTAGTTAGTCTGTCTACTATCACCCAAATAGTATCATTTCCTTTCTTTGTCTTTGGCAATTTGGTGATAAAATCCATTGTCACCATTTCCCACTTCCGGGTGGGAAGTTCAGGCTGTTGTAACAAACCTGACGGCTTTTGATGTTTAGCTTTTACTTGTGCGCACTTCAAACATTTGGCTACATAGGTAGCTATAGACTTTTTCATGCCTATCCACCAATAATTTGCCTTCAGATCCTGGTACATCTTGTCAGCTCCAGGATGAACGGAGTATTTAGAACTATGGGCTTCCTGGGGGATGACATCCCGAAGTCCTCCATACACTGGACCTATATTCGTCCATTTAATCTCAGGATTCCGTCATTGCCATAGGATAACTGTTCTTCAGTTACTCCTAGCTTTTCATCAGGATAGTTAGCTTCTAATACAGCTTCCTTCTGTGCAGCTAATAACCTTTCATTCAAACTATTCTTTAATTCAATGCTCTTGGCATTGATTCTTATGGGCTTCACTTGTTCCTTTCTACTTAAGGCATCTGCGACTATGTTTGCCTTGTCAGGATGGTATATTATCTCACAGTCATAGTCATTCAGAGTTTCCATCCATCGTCGCTGCCTCATGTTTAAGTCCTTCTGATTAAACAAGTGTTGAAGGCTCTTGTGATCAGAATAGATTACGCACTTGGTTCCATACAAGTAATGTCTCCACAGTTTTAGTGCAAATACAACGGCACCCAACTCCAAGTCATGGGTGGTGTAGTTCTTCTCGTGCACCTTCAACTGTCGAGAAGCATAGGCAATGACCTTGCCTTTCTGCATAAGCACACATCCCATACATGTGTGCGATGCATCACAATATACTACAAATTCGTCAATTCCATCAGGCAATGTCAGTACAGGAGCGTTGCTCAACTTCTGCTTAAGAATGTCAAAGGATTCTTGCTGCTTAGGTCCCCAGTCAAACTTGACATTCTTGCGGGTTAATGAAGTTAGGGGTGCTGCAATTCTTGAGAAGTTTTCAATAAATCGCCTGTAATATCCTGCTAAACCCAAAAAGCTACGAATTTCTGTGGGCGTCTTTGGCTCTTGCCAATTCATGATAGCTTCAACTTTAGCGAGATCCACCTGGATACCATGCTTACTAACCACGTGTCCAAGAAACTGGACTTCACGAAGCCAGAATTCACATTTTGAAAACTTGGCATAGAGTCCCTCTTGTCGAAGCAGCGAAAGAATACAACGAAGATGCTTCTCATGGTCAGCTTGACTCTTCGAGTAAATAAGAATATCATCGATGAAGACGATGATAAATTTATCTAGGTAGGGCTTGCAGACGCGATTCATGAGATCCATGAATGTTGCTGGCGCATTAGTGAGCCCAAAAGGCATCACTAAGAACTCGTAATGACCATAACGAGTCCTAAATGCAGTCTTGTGTACATCTTCATCTTTAACCTTCAATTGATGATAACCTGACCTCAAGTCGATCTTAGAGAAGTAACTTGCCCCTTGTAATTGATCGAACAGATCGTTGATTCTGGGCAATGGATATCTATTCTTGATAGTGACTTTGTTCAACTCACGATAATCGATGCATAGACGCATCGATCCATCCTTCTTCTTCACAAACAGGATTGGTGCTCCCCAAGGAGATGAACTAGGGCGAATGAATCCTTTTGCTAACAAATCATCTAGTTGTGTCCTCAATTCCTTCATCTCTATTGGTGCCAACCTATAAGGCGCTCTCGCAACAGGTGCTGCTCCAGGAATGATGTCAATTCTGAATTCTACTTATCTATCTAGTGGTAAGCCAGGTAGTTCTTTAGGGAAAACTTCTGGGTACTCAGAAATGACAGGGATATCTTTAATCTTAGGCTTCTGTTCATCAATAGTTACTTGTGCCATATAAATGACACAACCCTTCTTCAAGCACCTAGATGCCTTGAGCATAGACACTTGCTCAGGCAGTCCATACTGGGTATCTCCCTGAATGGTAAGTGACTCACCAGACGGAGTCTTGATCACCACTTGCTTCTTATTGTAAACGATCTGGGCTTGGTTATGAGATAACCAATCCATGCCTATAACTATGTCGAAACCAGCTAACTTCGAAGGAAGTAAGGATAACGGAAAAGAGTGGTTCCTAATGGATATACAACATCCATCTAACACAGTTGAGGCGGTTTCTACGGTTCCATCAGCCAATTCTACTTCATATTTCACGCTTAGGGTTCTAACAGGTAAATTCAACAACTTACAAAACTTATTATCTACAAATGACTTATCCGCACCCGAATCAAATAATACCCTTGCATAAACATCATTGATGAGAAAGGTACCTGTGATCACATTATCATCGTGAACGGTTTCTCGTGCATCCATTCGAAAGACTCTAGCATTGGTCTTTTTGGCTTCTTCAGACTTTTTAGCATACTTAGGGCAGTTGGTCTTGATGTGCCCTTTTTCATTACAATTGTAGCACGTCGCATCCTTTATCTTCTTGCACTCTATCATCTTGTGCTCCTTGGATTTGCATAACCCACATGCATATGGTTTTGATTGAGACTTGGATTCAAACCTGCATTTTCCGAAGTGACGCTTCTGGCAGGTTTTGCACTTTGGATTTTCATCTGCTTGCTGACTACTCTTGCCAGACCCAAACTTCTTCTTGTGGTCTGTGTTTCCCTTAAACTTCTTTTCATACCGTCGTGAGTTATTGTCCTCACGTTTCCTCTTACCTTCCTCCGAGTTCTTATGCGATATTAGCCTGACCGCATCCAAGGTGAGGGATAAAGATAGGTCAGCTGCTGACCTAAAAGTAGCATGTCGTGATGCCTTGACACTAGCCTTGATCTCTGGGGCTAAACCCCCAATGAAACGAGCTATTCTCTTGGGCTCCGGTGTTACTAAATACGAAACCAGTCGAGACATGGTATTAAAGCTAGTAAGGTAAGTTTGACAGTCTAGGTTTTTCATCACCAGAGATAAGAAGTCTGACTCAATCTTTTCAACCTCATGTTGAGGGCAGTGATTCTCTTTGATGAGTGCAACAAATTGATCCCAAGACAGATTGTACAATGGAATCTTCCCAGTAGCCTGGATTAGAGACCTCCACCAGGCTAGTGCTTCTCCTTTAAACGACTGGGATACATACTTCACAACATCCCTATCAGCACAACCACTAATGTCAACAACGGTGTCCATCTCGTCTAACCACGTCATTCAGTCGATAGCTCCTTTTTCCCCAGTGAAATCTCGGGGTTTACAGGATACGAAATACTTATAGGAGCAAGTCTTTGTACGTGGCTCCTGATCCAATACAATTTTCTTAGACGGAACGCTATGCTGGTTTGAGGAGTGATGATCGTCATCATTCTTCTTTGATGGTGGTTTACTATGAGCCTCAGAGTAAGTCCTAGGTTTAGAATGGGGTACAAACGAGGCCTTGCTTCGAGTACCATTTGACTCATTTAATTGCCTATCTATGGCCTTGGTAACAACATTATCAATCAGTGCTTGAAGTTCCGCACCAGTTACATTGATCCTGGTGGTATCATGATTTTCTTTTGGGTGACTGTTGATCTCTTCAGATTCTGCCATGTAGCTTGTTTGCTACATAAGATAAATGATTTTAATTCATTCAGAGGTCTATAACAGTTTTATCATTCTATATGATTTATAAATCATGGTATTTAAGAACCATTTTGATTAATTTGCTAAGCATATATATATATATATATATATATATATTCAGGATTTTTTCATTATATTAGTCCTTAGTTATAATTAAAATATATCAATGGCAAAAAGGCCTAGTCATACGGACAGTTTTTAAATTTTTAAATCATGATCTTATAGGATCAAGGTATTGAGGTTTTAAATCATAGTTTATTACCTCTTCTTAACAGGGGTCGAAGACCACGACTGTCTTTTGTCTTATATGACAATGAATATAGTCCGTATGCATTATATCCCTAATGGATGTTTTAATATAATAAAAGAAATTGGAAGAATCCAATGCAAAGATGACTTATGCGATTTTATCGAATCACATTTTGTCAGGAGTGTTAACATGTTTTTAGATGTTAACAAGGTTTTGAATCTTTTGAGTAGGTTTTACCGTCTTGGCCATATTTAGAATGACATGTGTCTGGGTTTTACCTTTAAGATTCTTTTTAATATCTAACGCAGAAAATCCTAAATGGATATGTAAATAAGGATTTTAATCTAATTTGAGGAACTACCATCTTGGCCATGTCTTAAAATGACACGTGGCTAGGTTTTGTCCCTTTTTAGATTTTATTATTTTATCATAATGGTAGATCGTATAAAAGGAATGTTACATTTTCATTTATTTCATATTTTATGTTTATGCATATAATTTAGCAAAAATGAAAATTTAAATTAAACCATTCCACTACCAAAATTATCTAGTACAGATTTGCCCTAAACGGGACTTCTACAGAAATAACATGCCTGCGCAGGGGCTTAAACAGAAATAACATACCCACGCAGGGGTTAACAGAAAGACATGCCCACGCAAGGATAGAATACAGAAACAAATGTCCACGCAGGGACATGATTAAACATTTAAATAAACAAATAAACAAACAAAGGATTTAATGATCCTTTTTGCTTTTCCCTTTGATTAAGTTTACCAGACCCTTGAACATTCCTCGGTTTTGTCTACGGTCTTCCCGCACCTCCTGCCGCACCTCATTTATCCTTTGAAGAATCTCTTGATGTTGCGGTGGTGACATCACTGGCGGCCGCGGGGGTTTCTGATATAGCAGAGGTTGAGGAGGCGGCGGTTGTTGATACCCATAAGGTGGGTACCCATAGTGTGGGTATCCAGCTTGATACGGGACCCCAAAGGATCCTTCCGGATGAAGAGCATTGTAATCCCACGCTGCCTGGTACGGCTCAACATTAGCGTAGTTATAGTTGGTGTGGGCCGGTTGCTCAAAGGGATTATACGCCGCTGTACCGACATATGTAGGAATTGGGTCGCCAAAGCCCAACGGTGGTGGCGCGACAGGCGCAGAGTTTACTTCTGACACGGTGTTTGAATGGCCACCCATCTGCGGGTCTTCATGGAGTGGCGAGTAGCGGCTGCCACTTGAAGGTTGAGGGGTGCTGATACGCACTCCTCCTCGCACGGAGATCCGTGTGTTCGATCTTCTTCACATCGGTGGCTCCGGAGGCTGTTGTTGAACTGGCGGTGGTGGCGGAGTGACTGCTACAAAATGGGAATCCTCGGAGGGATCCTGCTGCTGCGGTGAGTTGTGGTAACTGGGAGTAAACACCCAGTCGATCTGTCTGAACCTCTCCTCATAGCTGTCGGGACCATTATAAGGTGATCCAACAAAAGGTGACCCATCCGAAATTTCGATGGGATGGTTAGAGGTCCCGGTTGGAGGCTCGGCGGGATCCGTGTCTTCGTCCATGTCCATCGCATGGTCTCCTAAGAAGTGGTCTTCAGGTCCTAGTGGGTTAAAACCCTCTGGTTCTTCAATGTAGTTTGTCGGGTTGAACCGGCTTTGGAAGACAGGTGTCGGGTCATCGAATGAATAGTGAGGACTGGATCTTTGGAGGGGGATGAAAGATGGTTGCGGGTTATGGGGCTCATTTTCAGAATGAGGCCCGTAGGAATGGTGATAGGATGGTGACGAACTTAGCGAGACTGATCGCCTCGCTGGCTCTATATACGTCCTCCAATGCTCCTGAGGACTCGTACTCATTGAGGCTGGCGGGGTTCGTCTGTGTGAGGGCCTGGCCTCATGGTCTTGGCCTGCGATTGGTGCCTTTCCTCTTCCCTTGTTAAATCTTAGTGGCATGACTTATCTTGTCAACATAAACAAAGATAACAACAAGGAAATATATAAAAGACAAAAATAAAACAAATCGGGATTTGCCCTAAGTTCTTTGTCTAGACTCGAAAATTTAGGAATGTGCAACTGTGTAACTGAGATTAAACACAAAAGGCTAGCGTTTAATTCACTCAGTGTTGGCTCTGATACCAACCTGTCACACCCCGATATTTCCACATATTACCGGTGGGTCCGGTGGGGAGTATCGTGACGTAGTTGATATCATCATAGTCAAACAACACAATTTAAATACACAGCGGAAGCAAAAGATGAATCACATTACAAACCGAATAAAATAGTAATATCAAAGTATCACAACGGACTGTAACGGATCCACAGGCGGATCGAATAAAAAGGAAACTTTGTTCGACAGACTTTAACATCTAGAGCTTGCGAAACTTGATTAATGATGCCAGGTGTAGCCAGCCTATTTCGTCTAGTACCTGCACTTAGCCTTTTTGGAAAATACGTCAGTTTACACTGGTAAATATAATTAACTGGCTCATTTTGAAAACGTTTTAGAAAATTGATTTGAATGCTCAAGGCACAAAATATCTTTTATTACTTAGGACAATTATTTAAATATAATCTTGTATACAGTTTTACTTATTTGTCGTCCGTTAGGGCCGATTGGTAGAGCCGGTCAAGATTAACTGACACGCCACAGGTATAATGCCCACAAGGTTGATTCCTTTAAGTGGATTACCAGTTTTTACATAATGCAACTGTCAGGTGTACGCCTACACCCCGTGCTTAGGTCGTGGCCATTTCTTTGAATGATGCCAAGGATATCCGGGGACATGGTCATTTAACCCCCTAAGGCCATACACCAAATAATACAGATTAAAATAGGTTATGTAAATACATTAATCACAATCCGATTTAAATGACTACATACCCGACCAAGCGGTCTTATTATAATACCGTATCCCAAGCCCGTATAGGGAAAATAAGTTAAGAGTATTTACCTTTGCAAGTATTAATCACAAACAGCAAGTTCACGTAGGTTTTACCAGGTCTCCTATTCTGGAACAAAGGTTTTTAATAACCTATTAGATTCCTAACGGGTCTTTATTTAAGCCTAAACTTATACCGGTTAGTTTTAAAAAGAAGATACGGTTCAAACGCACGATTAAGCGAAGACCGGGATAGAATGTGATTTAGACCCGACAAGTTTGGAGACTTGTGTAATATGGGTAAACTAAACACATTCTGGATTTTGAGACAAAAACGATAAGGTTTGACCCGTTTTGGTTAATTTATGCAAACTAGTTACATAAACCGAACCGAACGCGAAAAATGCATAACGGGTAACCATAAGAGTCATATACAGGTTTCCTAAGTTAATATGCCTTAAATATGTTGTGACATCAGTAAGATATCTCCTATTATGCCCAAAATGGATTTAAAACTCAAATTATGCCCCGTAGGGGTATTTTGGTCATTTAAAAGGTTATAAAAGAGATTTAATATAAATCTGTGTTTTAGGTCTGATATAAACAGTAAATATACTTAATTTAATAAGTTATAACAGTAGGGTATTACATGTATGTGAAATTTATCATTTATAAACAAACTATGCACCTTAGGGGCATTTTGGTAATTTCACATAGGCTTAAAAGGTCAAAACTGGAAATCTGAGTTTAAAACTTTTGCTTACTGTTAAAATATAAAAATTTACTGAAAATATCAGTAGTCATCAAACCTTATATGTTTAAAATAGTTTTAATACATACTATGAGTTAAAAATGCTTAAAAAGACGATTTTGAGCTATTTCTGGGTTTTTAAAGGAAAGATGATATTTTTATTATTCCAGAAGGCTCAAAATGTTTTATTTATCATATTAGATAAGTAGAAAAAGGTTTGGTATCAAAATAATTTGTAAAACTCATTTTATAGGCCAAAAGGGCAAAACCGGCAATTACCGAATCAAGCTTAGAACTCTATGTTATGCTCAGCCTAAAATTAAATAAAAATCTTCAAAAATCCCAAAATATTATATTACATCAGTGGGTAAATATTTTGGTATCAAAAATTGGGTTTAGGTAGGCTATATGCTACTTACGTCATTTATTTAATAAAAAACTTTCTAATTACGCTAATGAGCATAACTCCTAATCTAGACCTCAAACTGACGTCAAATTTTAGGGACAAGTTTATAAATCAGTAACTAAGGTCTCTATTATTTTACTTTTTCAAAAATCACGTTTCAAGGTCAAAAAAGATCATAATAGTCAACATTTAAGCATTTAACGGAAACATGCATATGAATCGGATAACTAATGAACCAAGTTGTATAATCTCAGAGAGTTATACTTATATGTAACCTGGTCTTAATAAAGCTCTAAGGCATTTCTAAACTATGCTCTAATGGGTCAGAACTGAAAGTCAAAGCAAAAGTCTACTTTTGCGACTTTCGGCTCCGAACCGAGCTTAAATTGAAAATTGTCGGGTTGAACATGTTTGGACATGTTCTTACATTAATTACCAAGTTATATTAGTGATAAAATAGCTTGTATGGCTTCCACATTGTTAATTATGAATTTATGCCAAAATAAGCTTTCTGTTGACTTTTTATAATTAGCTTTGACCCGACAATTGACCTAGTTAGAGTGGGAATCAGAGGGTGCCCTTTTGAGGGTTTATTGCCGACATAATTACCAACTTATAGGTACTTTCAATTTGAAATTTGACTGGACAAATTATGAATAATCATGAAGTCAAACTCTAATTACGATGGTTTGACTTTAAGCTAATTAACTAAGCTAAACTGAATTAAGGAAAGTTAAGGACACTTACAAAGGTCCTAAGCACGACTAGTGACTCCTAGGAAGGGTGCTTGAGCTCCAAAATTCTCCAGAAGTGAAGTTGTGAGAGTTTCCAAGTGCAAGTGTCCAATGTTGCAACTTGTGGGTTTCTTATATAGGAGTTTTGATCACCTAGGATCATGCCAAGGGAGTCTACAAGTGTTATGAGATGCTTATAGGTGCCCCCTATGCATGAAATACCATTGGGGCAGCCCCTGGTATGTAAAACAAGCGTTTAAAGTCGATTATACAGGCTGAACTGGCATCTGTGCGCATTTTCTGAAGCTAGCAGACTCAGGCGGCCCGCGTAATTGATCGGAGTGTCGCGCTCCGGTCAAAGATAATATTTATAAGCCCTAATTACCCTTAACAAATAGCTAGTGGTAGCAAGGGGTCGAACCACGAAGAGTATGTGGTTTGTGTATGGATTTGACTGAATTATAAAGAATTGTCACAATTATGAAGCTTGCCAGATATTTTTGTATTTTTGTTTAGTAGAAAGATGTGAATTTGAACTACTGGAATTAGATTAATTAATTAACAACTACTAATTAACGATTGCTATAAATTTGGATACTAGAACAATAATAATAAAAGGAATCACACCCGGTTTCGGTAATTGCTAACTTACGATTTCTACAAGTTTTAGATTCAACTCAAATGCATTCGATTAACGGATTTAGTGCACCGTGACTTAGGTGCTAATAACTATCAACGTCCCGAAGAACTGACAAGAATACACTTTGTAATCAACACAAGTAAATCCTAACAACGACAATGCACAATTACATATCACCGTTTCGCAAAGTCATAACTTTTAACATCGTTCGACAATTTATGAATTCGCAACAAATGTAACACTATTGTCAAAAGTTTCAAAAATCAAATACAAATTGTCACTAAGTTGAAACAAGAACAATTCAAAATCCTAGAATTAACAACTACCTACACCGGGGTGAAACCGAGATGATTAGCCGCTCATGGTTGAAGAAGCTTGATCACCGGATGTTTGGAACGTGAATGAGAACATCTTGAAGCTTGATGGATGAATGATTGGTGGATGATTAGGGTTTGTGGAATGATTGGTAATGGTGAAGTATGGAGAATTAGGGTTTTGATGAATTGATTGTGTAGATGGATTGTTGATGGTGAAGAGATTGATTTGGATGTTGTAGTGATAAAGATGGAATGGTAGGTGAATGGTATCTCAATTAGGCTCCAAGATGAGGATTCAAACTCCCAAGAGTGTGTAACTTCCGAGTTGAATGCCCCTCGACCAATAAACAACGACCGTGACTCAAAAAGTCCCAAAATTCGCGTTCTGCAAATCCCTTAGCCGTCGCCGACGGCATATAACCCATCGCCGACGGGCTGTAAATATGTCGAAGCCGTCCGACGGCTTAATTGACTGGATACGAGGACTTGTGGCCGACGGGGTTTTTTAAAAGGGCGTCGCCGACGGCTTGGGACCCGTCGGCGACGGGTTCTCTAATCCACTTCTCCCATTTTCTTCGCTTCGCACTTCCGGCTGATCCGTAACGCGTCCCGATGCTCCGGTTTTTTGACCCGATGACTCGTAAAGCTCCCGAAAAGCCCTTAAACTCCATCAAACCTGCATAAACACAAATCTAATTAAAAGTAGGCCATTCAAGATTAAAACTCATATAAAAACATAAAGTTACACGTTTACGAGCACCGGTTTTCAACCACGTATCACATCCCCACACTTGTCTTTTGCTTGCCCTCAAGCAAATCTGTTTTTCACTTTCACGTGGGTCGAACAACAAATACACATCCCATTCCCGAGACAAAGGTTAAGGTCTATTGTCATACAAAATTTCAAACCTTTTACAATTTTCACATATTTACCGGATAAGTGAATAATCACATATAATAATAGTTATCCAAGATTAACCCGCCCGTAAAACTAACAAATCATACATATCCCTCACAATGTGCTCTCCACTCGGCTTAAAATTGGCTAACGTGTATAATGTATTAGCACTTCAACAATTAATCGCTCAAAACCGATTAGAACACGTACCCACATAGGCTTGCAACTCAATCATTCTCCACCACCGAACACGAATACTAAGCACAAGTCAAAAGGTCTTTGAAAGGGTTGTAATGGGGCTAGGCAAAGGGTAGGAAATAGGATATTTTTAAAGTGGCTAAGGTGATGAAAAATAAATTCGATTTTTATTACAAAAGACTAAACTAACAACACTAGATATAAACATAACTATGAAGCAACGACTTTCGCCTTTTATTCAACAAACTGCTAGCACATTTTTTTGTGTGTTTTTCTCAATGCTTTTTCATTCTTTATCGCAACATTTTCTGGTTTTTTTTTTTTTTTTTGAATCACAACTATACAACTTAAGCTCTTATAATCGAATTTTTCATCACACGGGTTTAAAAAGAAAAGGCTTATGGTTATGGGCTAAGTGGGTTGTCAAACGAAGGTTTAGGCTCAAAGTTGGCTACTAGGGGATATTTTTTTTTTTTTTTGGTAAGGATATAAAAATGGTGTAAAAGGAAAAGGTTTACCTAATGCCTTAATCATTCTCTTGCTTGTATTCGGTCTATGGTCTCAAACGTATCAAAAGTTTCAAGTTCTACAATACGCGACAAATGGTCCACTCAAACAAAGAAACATGTAAATGTAAACCCATGATATAAAAGTGGCTCAAAACCTCACGTCTAAGGGTATGATATATGATATGCATAAATTGCTAGTTTCTTAGGCGGATTATTCCCAAATAACCACCCGCTAAATACCCGTTATGCTTATTAATTTGAACTTGACCATGACAAAAGACCAAATGGGTTGTGACATCCCTCGTTGACTTGGTTACTTGTGCTTTTAAGATCGCTTTTGAAACAAGAATTTTTGAAGATTTTTTGAAATCTTCCCCCATCCCCACACTTGAGGTAAACATTGTCCTCAATGTATAGAATTTAAATGAAGGGGTCAAAATCGAAAACTTTTACTACTCCCCCATCCCCACACTTGAGGTAAACAGTGTCCTCAATGTGCAAGAACTAGAGTTTTAAAACGCACAAGGTATGTGACACGTCTAACCTTCCCAAAATCTTACCCCGGAAAATAAAATACAATGTACAATCCACTTATTCCTAACTAAGAATCAAAGTAAAAGGAAACACATGCACCTGATTTTTGTCGCTTGATACTCATATCTCCTTCGCCTCTTCATAAAAACGGTTGTACCTACAAATTCTAATCCTTGTGTAGAAGCATGCTTCTCACAACCATCAAAATTTGTTAGTTACCTAGTTCTACCCTTTTTATGAAACATATTACCAAGCCATGTGTTATTTCACTTCGATTTATGTGGACAATAATTTACAACAACAATAAACCTAACTCACTTTCATAGGAATCACGGTTGCATTTAGCTTATGCAACAAACCCTTTTAAACCCCCCAATAGCTTGGGAGGACGAGAGGTCTCGTGAGGGTTATATAGGGAACACACCCACAACGTTCATTTAACTAGGCGAAAATAAATAACATGAAATAAAAAATAACGGAAACAAAATAATATACAACAACAAAAACATACCTCGCCTCTACCGCTGATATCGCTCGTTGGGATCAACTGGCGGGTTTGGCTGGTATTGATAACCAGTGAGGGCCTCAAACATCTCCCTATAGTCATCGAGTGGGTTTGACTCTCCTTGTAGCGGTGGTTGGTAAGGAATCAGAATGAAACTAGAACCGACTGCCTCGGGCCAATGAGGGGTGGGATCGGATGGGCCTAGTGGATGAGGAAGATTGGGGTAATCGGTCCACCCCGAGTGTTTGGCATACGAGAGACCAGCTTGAAGGTCTCTTTGATGGCGCTCCTGATCGTGGAGTATCTTGGTGTTGTTAATCGCCATTTGGTGAGAGACAGCCATAGCTCTCCATCGGCGTCGTTCCAATTCTCTTGCTTCATTTTGACACGTTGCCTCTGCTTTGCTTGGAACAGTTGTTGCTCTTCAACAAACTTATCCATTCTCTCTCGATGGGCTGCTTGGACTGCCCAAAACTCTTGCATTTGGGGTCCCTGTGCCTCCTCATAGGCTTCCCTCCTTCGGTTATACTCTCGGCCTTCACCTATGCAGGCGTTGACATTGTCATATATCTCTTGCTGTCCCCGATCAAAATTTTTGTAGGAGGGCACTCGTCTAATGTTCACAAAGCCCGCCACATCTGCATTAATTTCTCTATGCGGCCTCATGTATCTTTGTCTTGGTCTTTGTGGACCGGAGGGTTCAACTTCCTCCTCTTCATCACCCATCTCTTCATTTTCTCCCGATTCCGGTGGTGCCCCTGAAGTAAGGAACTCATACTTATGACCCAACCTGTCGGTCACAACATACTTGTTCCCCGAGAGTTTAACCTCTATATTCCAGTTCTTCTTCATGGAGGCCTTGTTAATTTCTTCCAACGGTTTAGTTACCCATAGTGATTCCGGAGGTAAGCAATTTTGTTGAACAATCATGGCACTAATGAGGCGTGCGTATGGAATAAAACGCCTCTGGGGTGACTCCCGAGTAGCCCACGTATTCATCATCACTATGTGTCTCCATGACAATGTCGGGGTCCCGTATAGCAAAGAATGCACCACCCTACAGTCACCCGCTCTAACACCTCCACGATCACCAAACCTCACCAAAATATTCTCAACATTAATCCCTTGGAGAATCTTTCCCTCAATCGTCATTTTCTTTCTCTTTGCCTCTCCTCCATCATGGTAAGGTAAAATAGCCGCGGTCATCTGCTCCGGATCACCATCATTCATATGATTATCCAAAAATTGTTGCATAGTTGGATAGTCATATGCTTGCACCCCCAGAGAATCAAAGCGTGCAATGCAGTTGATTGTTTCGAATGACATCGTCATTAACCCCCGGCCTGTTTTACCAACCAATTTCCACTCAGCAGGAGGACTATCTTTATTCATAAACCTCAACGTCGACAACCACTCGCACACATCCATCAAATACACCCGCGAAGTGTTATCTTCACACCAATCAAGCACCCTTTCCCAACCTTGGCGTTCAAACATTTGTGTTATTCCGATTTGTTTAAACTCTTCAACATTCACCACTCTTTCACATAAACTCCTTTCCGGAACTGAGGTACTCACTTTGTTAACCATTTTCCATTTCCAAAGCTTGGCCTCTAACTTCCTATCTTGGTACGCGGATAAGGATTTGTTCTTCTCATCATCCCATATCTTTGCCTTTTGACTATCCCTAAACTTTGCCCACTCCCAATCTTGTCTGTACAGTCTTGCATCCCCCTCTGCGATGGAGCTTAATTGCTCCCACTTCCTCGGTATTAAACCGGAAGAAGAACCGACTCCTGATGATGAAACTTGCCCTGTAGTCTTTTGTCTTTTACCACCGGCCATAACTACAATCACAAACAAGCAAAACATCAATATAAACCCAAACCTTTACTAAACTCTCAACTTCGAACATGATGTGTGATGTTGACATTTTAATTAACAAGTGAATGTAAAATCGCCTCTTTAAACTTCCAAAGTCGCTCACTTTATCATAAACTTATCAATTTCTTGTTAATCTTACAATGTCTTATAATTTCAACAATATATTCAACATCACCTTCATGTTCAATCATGTTCATAACAAGTGTAATCATGTTCATAACAAGTGTAATCACTTCACTATGGTTATAACATGCTCAAATTCCATCCAAAACAACTAATCTTACTCAAAATCATGCTAGAATAACATACATTGTCTAAACAACCTACTCTTAAACTAACAAGTTTAAAATTTCGGAAGAAAAACAAATATCATATGATAATTATGCATAAAGTCAAGGAGAATCCATACCTTTGTGTTGTTGGAACAAGAAAAACTATGAAAAGAAGTAAAACAAAGAGATTGATGAACACCCCTTCAAAAACCCGAAATTGCACGCCCAGAAATCTGGCAAACTAGCAAGAATTGATGAAAACCGTGTTGGGGGTTTTGTTCCTCTCGAAAAATCACACAAGATGGACTCAAAAATTAGTTGATTTGGTGGAGGATTGAAGGAGTTATGGAAGCTTGAAGATTTAGGGTTCTTGATGATTTTTGGAGAAGATGAAGATGGTAGGTGAGTTAGGAAAGAGAGTGGCAGGGATTTTTATGTGAGTTGAATGATATTGGGTGAATGTGGGTCAAATTGGTGGTGTATATGGAGTTAGAGTTGAGTTTAGATGAGAAAAAGGGTGTTTGGTTCGGTTTTGCATGCTAAATAACAAGCTGGAACGGAACCACTAAACACAACCCGTCGCCGACGGTGATAAACCCGTCGCCGACGGGCAAGGGTAAATGTTGAAAGTGGCGACGGCTTAAGCTCCTGTCTACGGCCTTGAGCACCTGACGGGTATTTTGGGAGCCCGTCCCGGACCAGTATTACCCCGTCGCTGACGGGTCATAGATTTTTAAATTTTTTTTTTTTTATGAAAACTAGGAGGAAAATTATGACTTTTTAATAAAGGGACTATGTACACTAAAAAATACTAAAAATTATTAAAAAACTTTTTGTGAATTTTTATAAGTTAAATTTTCAAAATGCTAAAACCGTTAACGGCCCTACCACCCCCCAAAAAAATCGTGTATTGTCCTCAATGCACATAACGAAGTCTAAAAACATACCTTACGTCTTCAAAACTCATTCGAGATATCCGGACTTCACACAATCAAGCGGGGTTAGTATGAAACGAAAACGATTATATCTAAAGCACTCAAACAATTAAAAATTATACATAACTTTACATAAAATGTTACCGGTCCTTATTAGTCGACCTCGTAAATCGGTGTGCTTACCACAAAGCTCACCAGTTCCTTGTTTTCGTCCACTTTTCCGTTACCGTCGAGGAACGGTTTTAGTCGGTGACCATTAACCGTTTGTCGTATCCCATCCTTCGGGTCCTCGATTGTAACATCACCCAATTGTCCGACCCGGGTGATCACATAAGGTCCCATCCATTTGCTTCGGAGCTTTCCGGGAAAGAATTTGAGTTTCGAATTGTAGAGCCACACCTTTTGCCCAACCTCGAACTCTTTATTTTTCAACTTGGCATCATATGCCTTCTTCATCCCATCCTTGTATTTAGACGCGCATTCATATGCCATTTCCCTTAGCTCCTCCAACTCGCATAGCTTGAGTTTCCTTTCCTTACCTGCGTCATCATATTGAACATTAACCTCTTTGATAGCCCATAACGATTTATGCACAAGTTCAACCGGTAAATGACAATTTTTACCGTAAACCAACCGGTAAGGTGTAGTGCCAATGGGTGTCTTATGTGCCGTACGGTAGGCCCAAAAAGCATCGTTCAATTTAATTGACCAATCCTTACGGTCCGCCCGCACGGTCTTTTGCAAAATCTCTTTGATTTGCCTATTTGACACCTCAACTTGCCCGCTTGTTTGCGGGTGATAGGGGGTAGCAATCCTATGGTCAACACCAAACCGTTTTAGAAGTTTCCCAAACCTAAAAATTTTAAAATGAGTTCCTCCATCACTTATGATGACACGAGGAATCCCAAACCTTGAGAAAATATTGGTTTGAACAAAATTACACACTACGGAATGGTCGTTTGTCTTGGTGGCTATTGCTTCGACCCATTTTGACACATAGTCAACGGCCACCAAGATGTACACATTACCATAGGAATTGGGGAATGGGCCCATGAAATCAATACCCCAAACATCAAAAACATCGACTACAAGGATTGGTTGCATGGGCATCTCATCCCTTTTTGAAATACCCCCTAATTTTTTGCACTCTATGCAATTCTTTGAAAACTCATTTGCATCTTTAAAAATAGTTGGCCAATAAAGGCCACTATTCAACACTTTGTGACCCGTTTTGTGACCACTAAAATGGCCACCACACGCAAACGAATGTAGATGCTGCAACACGCTTGGAATTTCCTCATCATCTATGCATCTTCTTATCACTTGATCCGCACACTCCTTCCACAAGTGCGGTTCTTTCAACCGGTAGTACTTGATTTGGGACATAAAGTGTTGCCTCTTCCGTCTATCCCAATGTGCTGGCATATCACCTGTAACAAGATAATTGACAATGTTAGCATACCATGGCAGTTTATCTAATTTCATTATGTGCTCATCTGGGAAAGACACAATGATCTCTACAGTTGTAGGATCTTCTTCAACCATCAACCGGGACAAATGGTCCGCCACAACATTCTCGGTACCCTTTTTGTCCCGTATCTCCAAATCAAACTCTTGTAGCAACAACACCCATCGGATCAATCTCGGTTTAGCATCATTCTTCTCCATGAGGTACCTAACTGCAGTGGGATCAGAATAAATAATCACTTTACTACCCCATATATATGCCCGAAATTTATCCAACGCATATACCACCGCAAGTAGCTCTTTTTCGGTAGTGGTGTAATTCAATTGTGCATCCGAAAGAGTCTTACTCGCGTAGTATATGGCAACGGGTTTCTTTTCAACCCGTTGTCCCAACACGGCCCCCACCGCATAATCACTCGCATCGCACATAATTTCAAAAGGAAAAGACCAATTTGGCGATTGCAAGATTGGAGCCTCAACTAACTTCTCTTTCAAATTGTTAAAAGCATTTTGGCAATTTTCATTAAAATCAAACGGTTGGTCTTTTAACAACAAATTACATAAAGGCTTGGTTATATCACTAAAACCCTTAATAAATCGCCGATAAAACCCTGCGTGACCTAGAAAAGACCTAACACCTTTAACAGTCGTGGGATACGGTAAAGTAGATATAACTTGTACCTTAGCACTATCAACCTCTATCCCACGACTTGACACCACGTGTCCCAACACTATTCCCTCTTGAACCATAAAATGGCTCTTTTCTCAACTTAAGACCAAACTAGTTTCGACACAACTTCTTAACACTTTATCTAATTGGTCCAAACAAGCCTCAAAAGATGACCCAAAAATTGAGAAATCATCCATGAAGATTTCCAAAGACTTCCCCACCATATCTGAAAAGATACTCATCATACACCTTTGGAAGGTGGCGGGGGCGTTACATAATCCAAACGGCATTCGCCTAAATGCGAACGTGCCGTAGGGACAAGTAAACGTGGTCTTTGCTTGGTCTTCCGGATGGATGGCGATTTGGTTATAACCAGAATAGCCATCTAAGAAACAATAAAATTTTTGCCCCGACAATTTCTCAACTATTTGATCAATGAACGGTAAAGGGAAATGATCTTTGGAAGTTGCGGTGTTCAACTTCCTATAATCAATACAAATTCGCCACCCGGTTACCGGCCGAGTGGCTACCTCTTCACCTGCGTCATTTTTTACGACCTGTATGCCCGCTTTCTTGGGAACCGTCTGTGTTGGGCTCACCCATTGGCTATCCGAGATCGGGTAAATAATACCCGCATCGAGCCATTTCAGCACTTCCTTCTTCACTACCTCCCGCATGTTCGGATTTAATCTCCGTTGTGCATCTCAAACGGGAGTCACATTCTCTTCCGTGATGATTTTGTGCATCACCACCGAGGGACTAATACCC
This sequence comes from Helianthus tuberosus, assembly GCA_030545235.1. Lineage (NCBI taxonomy): Eukaryota > Viridiplantae > Streptophyta > Magnoliopsida > Asterales > Asteraceae > Helianthus > Helianthus tuberosus. The sequence goes on from CM060418.1 coordinate 195,038,858, forward strand.
TTCAAATCAGCAATGGTCCATCCAATCGCCGCCCGATTAGTGACCAAAACACCCATCAATTGATCCTCTTGCTCCACGGTTAAGTTTGATGCAATGATAACTGGGAGAATGTTGCCTTCACCAACATAAGCATACTTGAGATGCTTAGGCAACGCCTTCAATTCAACCTCCGGAGGCTCTACTAATGACGGCTTCAACTTGGTGTCAATGCTCTCCGGTAAGCTCTCAACTTGGTGCGTCCATGTCGGTTTTCCCTCTCGAACCGCAAGCACCTCCAAACTTTTCACTTCCTCGTCTATGCTCTTATCCATCTCCACCTGTGACCTGTCAAACATATAACAATCCTCCATTGTGTTTTCCCCATCTACGACTGTGTCGCAAAGAGGTATACACGTGTCAACGATGTCCGCCATATAGCATTCATCATCAACTGGAGGGTTTATAAGTCCGGAAAAAAAACATGCAACCTCAACCTTCGGTTTCCAAATGTCATGTAAACCGTTCCCGTTTTGCAATCAATTTGAGAATTTGCGGTTGCTAAGAATGGTCGACCCAAAATCACCGTAGGTTGCTTGGTTGGGTCCTTGGCCACGTAATCAAGTACTAGAAAGTCCACCGGATAGTAAAAATCCTCGATTTTCAGTATCACATCCGAAACAACTCCACGGGGTAGTTTGGGTGTCAAATCGGCTAACACCACGGTGGTGTTTGACGATTGAAGTGGACCAAACTCGTATTGGTCATACAAACTACCCGGTAGAATGCTCACGCTGGCACCAAGATCTAGAAGTGCCCGGTTGATTTTAAAATCGCCTTCTTGAATTGAAATGATAGGCGCACCCGGATCTTGGAGCTTAGGTGGAAGTGCACCCGAAAGAATCGAACTCACGTTTTCGGTCAAATCTAATTTTTTTGGAAATTTGTGAGTGCGTTTTTGGGTACACAAATCTTTCAAGTACTTAGCATACGACGGTACTTGTTTGATTGCATCCAAAAGAGGTAAATTTATTTTTACTTGTTTAAAAATTTCCAACAACTCTTCTTGTTATGGACCTCGTTTGTTTACAATTTTCTTTATGGGTCCCTTCAATGCTTCGGGATAAGGGGCGGTATTAGCCTCCACACCCTTTTCCTTAGCCTTGGGGACGGGGATGGTCACAACGGGAGTATCATTGTTCTTTTTCAAATCATTTTTATTTTGACCCGTTTGACCATCCTCAGGCTCATCCTCACTAGCATCTTCCACCACCCCTTCAACAAATTGGGGTGATGGTGTTTTGACACCATTATCAACGACTCAACCACTACGTAAAGTAATTTTATTAATTGGTACCTCACGTGTGTTCCTTGAGCTTGACCCTTGATGCTTAGGGTTCACCGCGATGTCACTTGGGAGCCTTCCCGTGCTTCCTCTCATTTGAGCCATTTCCTCCGCGAGTTGGCCCACTTGCTTTGCCAATGCCTCATGTGCTTTATCCCGAATCTCGTTTGTCTTCTTTATCTCCTTGATATCATGGTGAGATTCTTTTATATTGTTTTGAGATTCTTTTTGCATATTCAACAAAGCATCCATTTTGGCACCCAAATCATCGCCACCGGTTTGATTGTTCGACCCGCTTCCATTACCGCCATGATTGTTGTAATTCCTTTGGTACCCTCCTTGGTAATTATTGTCTCTACCTTGGTACCCTTGGTAGTAATTTCGTTGACAACCTCCTTGGTTACCGCCTTGACGGTTTTGATATGATGATCCGCTTTGACCTCCTTGGTTACCCGATTGAAAATTCGGGTTCATTTGATTTGAAGCATTACCATATCGGAAGTTAGGGTGATTTCTCAAACCCGGATGATAAGTGTTGGAGTTCATATCATATTGCTTCCTATCTCCATACACTTGGTTGACTTCCTCTGTGTAGTCACTCGGCCCCGTTGGACATTGTTCCGCTCTATGTCCAATATCACCACAACCTTCACATACCTCGAATTGAACCGCATTTACTTCCTTTTTCTTCATTCGAGCCAATTCCCGCTCTAAGGTGGAAATCCGATCTTTAGAGTCAAGATCGGGAAGTGACCGTGAAATGGGATGCTTCTTAGCTCGATCGGCCGATTCTTTCTCTTTCGAACGTTTACTCATCCGTTCCAAGAATTCCCAATCATCATCTTCATGGTTGCTTAGAAGGGTCCCACTGCTCGTTGATTCAAGTCGGTTCCATGTGTTGTCATCTAAACCCCGTACAAATCTTGATGATGTGGGCATCTTCGCATCATTTCTTTAAATCTTGTAAAGGCTTCATGCAATGGCTCGCCCGATAATTGGCGAAAAGACCTAATTTCATCACGAGCATCATCGGTCTTCGCCATAGAATAGTATTCATCTGGAAAAGCTTGTTGCATTTCTCCCCATGTGCGGATGCTATTGGCCGGGAGTCTAAGGAACCATTGCTTCGCTTTGTCTTTCAATGAGAATTGGAACAAACGAAGTTTAACCTCATCTAGTGCAAAGTTATGCCCCCCGATAGTGTTGCAAATGGAAGAAAACTCTGTCAAATGTGTGTACGGTTCTTCGTTAGATCTTCCATTAAAATGAGGAAGTATGTTGATGTAATGTGGTTTACAATCAAACATCCTCCTCTCACAAACGATTGGTGAGTCGTTCTCGGTGACAACCGGCCTAAAACGATCATTCACTCCCCGTGGAGGTCGTTGACGACGATGGGGACCGTTAACTTCTTGATCGACCGGTCTTCTATTATCCCGTCTTTCACCTCTTCGATCATCTCTTCGATCCTCTCTTCTATTATCCCGTGGGTTACCACCTCCCACGAAACGAGGAATCCGGTTAGGGTTTGCATTGTTGTTGTTGTTATAAAACCCATCATTCTGGTTCCGTTGGTCATTATTTCGTGGTTGACGGTTGTTCCCATAACCATCATTTCTTCCACCTCCATAACCATATTCGTCATCCCCAACGTAATTGGCATTTTGGTAGCCAAATTCCCCATCATCATACCTTCTAGCGTTGTAGACGTTTCCCCTATTCACGTAGCCCCAATCTTCATCATCGTTAGCCCTATCATCATAGTATCCCCCGTCATCCGAATTTTCCGTATGAACACTCACATGTTCCGGCGATTGATAACCGGGAACACTATACGGTTCATCATCGGGGATTGCATTCCTCAAGTCATCGATGTTGAAGAATGGATCTTCGTTCGCGGGATTGCCATGATCTCGGTTGCCTCGGCGGTCGGAATTGACATTTCGGTCATCTAGGTTGATGGGTAAAGAGGTTTGTCGATGAAGGTTTTGTTGTTGGGGTGTTCTTTGATTGTGGTTGGGATTTTGGATTTGGAAAGGTGGTGTGGGTGGTCCGGTATTGTTGTTATTACCACCCGGTCGCTCTGGAGGTATAGGTTGCATATTTGGAGCGGGATTGAAATTGCTTCGGTATTAGAATTGGTTTGGATTTTGATTTTGGTTGAAGTTTTGGTTCGCCATTGAATCGGTTTCAATGGATGGTGTATGTTGTGGTGTGTTGGTGGTTTGATTAGAAGCAAGTGTTGCTTCTAACCGGCTTGCTAGATTTCTTCTTGCTACCCTTTCGATTTCCGGTTCGTAGACTAAAGGTGAAGTCCTCCCGGAGTTTCGCGTATGCATGCACTACCTGTAACCTGCACAAGTAACACACCCGCGTAACAAGGAAAAAGACAAAGTGCAAAAAGAAAGCTAAACAATTTAAACAGTTAATCACGCAAATTCAAACAATATCCAAACAGAAAGCGCACGCACTCCCCGGCAACGGCGCCAAAATTTGATCGGAGTGTCGCGCTCCGGTCAAAGATAATATTTATAAGCCCTAATTACCCTTAACAAATAGCTAGTGGTAGCAAGGGGTCGAACCACGAAGAGTATGTGGTTTGTGTATGGATTTGACTGAATTATAAAGAATTGTCACAATTATGAAGCTTGCCAGATATTTTTGTATTTTTGTTTAGTAGAAAGATGTGAATTTGAACTACTGGAATTAGATTAATTAATTAACAACTACTAATTAACGATTGCAAGAAATTTGGATACTAGAACAATAATAATAAAAGGAATCACACCCGGTTTCGGTAATTGCTAACTTACGATTTCTACAAGTTTTAGATTCAACTCAAATGCATTCGATTAACGGATTTAGTGCACCGTGACTTAGGTGCTAATAACTATCAACGTCCCGAAGAACTGACAAGAATACACTTTGTAATCAACACAAGTAAATCCTAACGACAATGCACAATTACATATCACCGTTTCGCAAAGTCATAACTTTTAACATCGTTCGACAATTTACGAATTCGCAACAAATGTAACACTATTGTCAAAAGTTTCAAAAATCAAATACAAATTGTCACTAAGTTGAAACAAGAACAATTCAAAATCCTAGAATTAACAACTACCTACACCGGGGTGAAACCGAGATGATTAGCCGCTCATGGTTGAAGAAGCTTGATCACCGGATGTTTGGAACGTGAATGAGAACATCTTGAAGCTTGATGGATGAATGATTGGTGGATGATTAGGGTTTGTGGAATGATTGGTAATGGTGAAGTATGGAGAATTAGGGTTTTGATGAATTGATTGTGTAGATGGATTGTTGATGGTGAAGAGATTGATTTGGATGTTGTAGTGATGAAGATGGAATGGTAGGTAAATGGTATCTCAATTAGGCTCCAAGATGAGGATTCAAACTCCCAAGAGTGTGTAACTTCCGAGTTGAATGCCCCTCGACCAATAAACATCGACCGTGACTCAAAAAGTCCCAAAATTCGCGTTCTGCAAATCCCTTAGCCGTCGCCGACGGCATATAACCCGTCGCCGACGGGCTGTAAATATGTCGAAGCCGTCCGACGGCTTAATTGACTGGATACGAGGACTTGTGGCCGACGGGGTTTTTTAAAAGGGCGTCGCCGACGCCTTGGGACCCGTCGGCGAGGGGTTCTCTAATCCACTTATCCCATTTTCTTCGCTTCGCACTTCCGGCTGATCCGTAACGCGTCCCGATGCTCCGGTTTTTTGACCCGATGACTCGTAAAGCTCCCGAAAAGCCCTTAAACTCCATCAAACCTGCATAAACACAAATCTAATTAAAAGTAGGCCATTCAAGATTAAAACTCATATAAAAACATAAAGTTACACGTTTACGAGCACCGGTTTTCAACCACGTATCAGTAAGGTTCTGGGCAACCCTTACGCACCCCGTGTGAAGTCCAGACTCAGGTTACAGGTTTCCAAACTTTGCACTTTAGGTCCCTGGTCCTTGTAAACGTGGTTTTAACTTTATTTCTTGCATTTTTGGCCCTCTAACTAAACTTTTAAGGGCTCCAAGACATATACACACTTTGTTAAGTCCTTGGTTAATTTTGTGATCCCCCGTAAGGCCCTAGATTTCAACGTTGATGCCTTTAACCCCTCGTATACGAATATTGTCATAACTTTCTCATACTTTATCGAAACCTTGTGAAATTTTTATCACTTATTCTCATGAGTATAATTTATTGTTACAAAGCTTCGGGTTTGCTAAAAGGTCACTCAGAGGTATACTTTAAACATGTTGACACATTTAACCCCTGTAGTTTATAATCTCTCACTTTCTTTCACAATTAGCTTCGTATGATCCATAATTTATTCGTTTAAGGGTATAAACATCATGTAGGGTTATTATAAAGTATATTTATCCATTGTTGACACTTTGAGCCCTTTTATTCATATACTTTCTTTGTTTGTCAACTTTAATCCTTCATAAGTAATCTTTTGCACGTTTAAAGCTCATGACACGTGTCGATACATTATTGGACATAAATTTCTGAGGTGTTACAAAGGAGGAGAAGAATGGTTGGAAGATTGGTTAGTTGGGACAGGAGATGGTACTGTATGTGAGGATTTTGAGTGTGAAAAGGAAGTTGGTTCATCAAAGGTAGACAAAAACAGGTTGGCAACATCAGTATGGGATGATGTATTATTAAAGGGAAAATATGCCTCATCAAATCTAGCATGGCGTGTGACATACATACGTGATGAATTTGGATCAAAGCACTTGTAACCCTTGTATTGAGGAGTGTATCCTAAAAAAATGCAAGGAATACTTCGTGGGGCAAGTTTGTGTGGAGCATAATCACGCAAGTATGGGTAAACACAACAACCAAACACACAAAAGTTGGAGTAGGTTGGTGGACTTTTGAAAAGAATCTCGAATGGAGATTTGTTTTGTAAGACTTTAGTAGGCAATCGGTTTATAATATATGTTGCGGTACTAAATGCACCCACCCAGTGTGTGATGGGAACACGTGCATGAAAAGGCATGGCTAGACCCGTTTCAACAATGTCACGATGTTTTCTTTCGGCTCGACCATTTTGAGGTGCGGTATAGGGGCATGAAAACCGATGAAATGTGCCATTTTCATCAAAAATTTTGCTCACAAATTGGTTTACAAATTTCGTACCTCTGTTACTTTGAAACACTTTAACTTTTCTTGAAAATTGAGTTTGAACAAGTTGCAAAAAAGTTTGCAAAGTGGTGTAAAACTCATTTTTGGTTTTGAGCGGATATAACCAAGAAAATCTAGAGCAATCATCAACAAACATAACATAATATTTTTAACCATCTTTGTTAAGAACGGGGGCGGGTCCCCATAAGTCACAATGGACAAGGTCGAGAGGATGAGAAACACGTTTCTCATTTAAATCAAACGGTAATTTATGGGCCTTAGCAAGTTAACATGGTGAGCAAATATTAGGTTTAGGCAAAATAGAAGTAAATGATAAACATCCAAGTTTTTGTAAAACATAAATAGTATCAAATGCCACATGGCCTAAACGATTATGCCAAAGTTCAAATGAGGCTTTATTAGAAGAAAGAGGCGCAACAAAGGCGAAAGACTTGTCCCGGATGACATAGAGACCATTCTCACAGCGACCTTTAGCGAGCAGTTTGCTTGTCTTCCGATTCTGAATGAGACCATTCAAGCATGCATTATTAACAAACAAGAGCCCATTGATTCATACAAACACTTTCATCATACTTAAACAACAACCTACCTCATTTAACATTCAAATATGCCTATTATTATCAAAGAAGCATCTTATCACATATATAAATCACTCAAGGCACATTTTGCACCAAAGATATCACCTAAGGATCCTAACAACAATAGAACACTAACCGGCTAGAACTCCAAAGTGTGAAGATGTGAAGGGTCGATTAAGGAGCTTCCGAGTGATGATCCTTTAGCCAGTTTGATCCGAGAGAGAAGGGAGAAGGATGATTTTGTTAGGGTTTTGTTGAGAGGATGAAGGAGAGTGTGTGGGTGAGTGCTTGTGAGGAATGTTTGGGGGGTTTTATACTCGGTTTCGGGTCGGTACACCCTAATGGGTTTCCGAGTGGGATCAAGGAAGGGGTGCGGCCCAATCGGCCCAACTGTTCACTCGAGACCGAGTGGTCTCGAGTCGGGTTCGTGGTCTCGGCTCACCTATACATACATACATATATATATATATGATATACTATATACACCTAATTTAATATGAGCATCACATAATACATCAAGATAATTCACAAATCTTCATTTAATAGTATATATACACATAATGCTAAACAAGGAGGTTGCTCGGGAAAACCTAGAGTGTCACATTAACCCCAAGTTTTAAGAACTTTCGTCCCGAAAGTTAAGGCAGTCACTTTCAAGCTAGTGTGAGTGAGAACGTTTCAACGGGGTGTCACATCATTCCCCTGTCACCGACCTGGAATTCTAGCGGTTTCCTACGCTTATCAGCGTAACTTTTCTGACGGTCACGAGCTGCCGCCATGCGTTGTCTGATCTGGGCAATCCTTTCCGTAGTCTCGACTATGAGTTCCGGGCCAGTAATTTGGCTTTCGCCAACTTCCGCCCAACATAAGGGTGATCGGCATTTACGACCGTACAATGCCTCAAAGGGTGCTGCCTGAATGTTGGTGTGGTAGCTGTTGTTGTAGGAGAACTCTACCAATGGTAAGTGTCGTTCCCACCCGTTTCCAAAATCAATAACACATGCTCTCAGCATGTCTTAAAGCGTTTGGATGGTACGTTCTGTTTGACCATCGGTTTGCGGGTGGTAAGCAGTACTCATATCTAGACATAACCCAAAAGATCTATGTGTAGCTTGCCATAATTCGGACGTAAAGCGTGGGTCACGATCAGAGATGATTGAGATTGGCACCCCATGCCTAGCAACTATTTCCTTCAAGTAGATCGCAGCGAGCTTTGAATACTTATCTGTTTCCTTAATTGCTAGGAAGTGTGCAGACTTGGTGAGGCGGTCCACGATGACCCAAATGGTATCGTTCCCGCTTTGAGACCTAGGTAAGCCTGTAACAAAGTCCATGGAAATTTGCTCCCATTTCCATATTGGCAGTTCTGGTTGTTGCAACAAGCCCGACGGCTTCTGGTATTCGACCTTGACTCTAGCACAGGTCAAGCACTTGCTAACGTAGGTGGCTATGTTGGCCTTCATACCAGGCTACCAATATGTGATCTTGAGATCGTGGTACATCTTATCCGAACCAGGATGTACCGAGTAACGAGATTTGTGTGCTTCGTCCATCACAAGTTCACGCAGATTTCCATAAAGTGGGACCCATATACGCCCTATCACATAGTAAGCGCCGTCTTCCTTTTGTTTTAGCCATTTCCTCGATCCTCGCAGGGACTCAGCCCTGATGTTCTCGGCTTTCAATGCTTCAACCTGAGCATTTCGGATCTGATTAGGGAGGTTCGAGTGGATAGTGAGTTGTAAAGCACGAACACGCTTAGTTTTGGTTTCCTTCCTGCTGAGGGCATCGGCTACAACATTAGCCTTGCCTGGATGATATTTAATTGCGCACTCGTAGTCGTTTAGGAGTTCGACCCATCGGCATTGCCGCATAGTCAACTCATTTTGTTCCATTATGTGCTGGAGACTCTTGTGATCGGTGTAAATCGTGCACTTGGTACCGTACAAGTAATGTCTCCAAATCTTGAGCGCGAAGACCACAGCTCTGAATTTTAAGTCATGTGTCGTGTAGTTCCGTTCGTGGATCTTGAGTTGTCGCGAAGCGTAAGCAATAACTTTCTCGCGTTGCATCAACACGCAACCGAGTCCTTGAATAGAAGTGTCGCAGTAAACAACAAAATCGTCGGTACCTTCAGGTAAGGAAATAATAGGAGCACTACAAAGGTTCTTCTTTAGTTCCTGAAAGGCAGATTCCTGAGCATCATTCCATTTGTAAGCAACACCCTTCTGGGTGAAAGTCGTGAGTGGGTGAGGGATCTTTGAAAATCCCTTGATAAATCTTCAATAGTACCCTGCCAATCCCAAGAATTGGCGAACTTCGGTCGGAGTCTTAGGTATAGGCCAATTCTTAATGGATTCGATCTTAGCGGGATCGACGTGTATTCCGTCTTCATTGACCACGTGTCCAAGGAAGTGGACTTCTCGAAGCCAGAAGTCACATTTCGAGAACTTGGCGTACAGTTGCTCATTGCGAAGGAGTTCGAGAATAAGACGCAGGTGTTGTTCATGGTCCTCTTGACTCTTCGAGTAGATCAGGATGTCGTCAATAAACACAATTACAAACTTGTCGAGGTAAGGCTTGCACACTCGGTTCATGAGGTCCATGAAAACCGCAGGCACGTTAGTCATTCCGAATGGCATGACGAGGAACTCGTAATGACCATAACGAGTTCTGAACGCAGTTTTGGAGATGTCTTCGTCACGGACTCTCAGCTGATGGTAGCCTGATCGCAGATTAATTTTATAGTAGCTCGATCCTTGCAACTGATCGAATAGATCGTCGATACGTGGGAGTGGGTAACGGTTCTTGATGGTAATCTTGTTCAGCACACGATAGTCGATGCACATACGGAATGTGCCATCCTACTTCTTGACACAGAGCACTGGTGCTCCCCAGGGTGACGAACTAGGACGGATAAATCCTTTTTCCAACAGTTCTTGCAGTTGTGTAGAAAGTTCCTTCAGTTCTGCGGGAGCTAGTCGATAAGGCGCACGAGCTATAGGTGCTGCTCCGGGAGTTAGCTCGATTTGGAATTCGACCTGACGGTGAGGAGGGAGTCCAGGTAATTCTTCAGGAAATACCTCGGGATAGTCGCGTACGATAGGAAAATCTTCGATTGTCTTTTCCTTTTCCTGGGTGTCGGTGACAAGTGCTAAAATAGTGGTGTGCCTCTTTTGTAAACACTTCTGGGCTTTTAAGAATGAGATGGTACCTGTGACAGCTCCACCTTTGTCACCTTGAACGATAAGGAGTTTGCCAGAAGGACGGGGAATACGAACAACTTTCTCTTGGCAGAGGATTTCAGCTTGATGCTTGGATAACCAATCCATACCAATGACGACGTCGAAGGTTCCGAGAACGATGGGGAAGAGGTCGATAGAAAAGGTCTGACCAGACAAAGTGAGTTTGCAGTTGCTGATAACGTGTGAGGCCTCGATGTTTCTACCATTAGCTAACTCGACGATATGCTTAGAACTTAATAACGTAGGCGTACGCTTAAGCTTTTTACTAATACATAGGGATACATAGCTAGCATCGGCTCCAGAATCAAACAATACAGAAACATAACGATCATCGAGTAGGAACTTACCCGCCATGACGTTGGGGTCATTCCTCGCTTCTCCAGCTCCAATCACAAAAACCCTTCCTCTTGCACCATTCCCAGCATTGTTGTTGTTGTTGTTCCCCGCACCCTGATTGTTGTTGTTCTGATTCAACTGGGGGCAATTCTTCTTAATGTGCCCCTCGGTTCCACACTGGAAACAACCCTTGATGTTCCCATGATGCTGTTGTTGCTGTTGCGGTTGGTTCTGCTTTGTGGGATGAGGGCTCCTACAATCCTTTGCCTCATGTCCCATCTTGTTGCATCGCTGACACTTGTATCTTGCACAGGGCCCATTGTGGTGTCGGTTACACTTGTTACACTTGGGGAGGTGTCCTTGGTAACCTCCCTGCTGTTGAGGGCCCTTGTTGTTTTCAGTTTTCTTTTGCTGGGCTGGGGCCTGAGTAGGGTTAGCATCCTTACCCTGATTTCCATCCCACTTTCGTTTATTATCACTAGAAGTTACGGCAGTAGCACTGATCCTTTTGGGCAGCTTGCCTTGTTCCACAGCCTGATCAGTGAGTTTGTGAGCAAGATGGACGACTGGCTGAATCGTAGTGAGGTTGGCCGAGGTCACATGGCTCTGGATTTCTGGAACTAGACCCTTGAGGTAGAGCTCGATTCTTCGGTAAGCAGGTCGAGACATGTTAGGGAAGAGGGCAGCATAATCATTGGACTGCTTGGTGTAGGTCTCAATCTCTGATCCAACCATCTTAAGCTCGAAGTACTCGTTTTCGAGCTTGTGGATATCATCCCTGTGGCAGTACTCTTCCTTAATCATGTCCTTGAAATCTTCCCACACAGTAGCATTAGCAGTTTCCAAACCAAGCATCTGAATCTGCGCTTTCCACCATGAAAGCGCGTTTCCTTCAAGCGTACCAGTAGCAAACTTCACCCAGTTAGCAGGGGGACACTCGCAGACAGCAAAAACGGCTTCGGCCTTCTCAATCCATTGTAGAAGACCTATGGCACCCTCAGTGCCATTGAAAGTGAGAGGTTTACAATCCATGAACGTTTTGAATGTGCAAACACGTGGTTGCGCAGGTGCAGGCTGACCTCCAGGGTGAGCTGCGAAAGCGGCAACAACCATGTTGATTAGGCCAGTGAGTTGGGCCTGGGTCATGTTAATGTTTCCTCTTCCGCGTCCGTTTATTTTCTTCACAACCAGAAAACACGTTATGAGTGTGATGTCGTAGCGTAGCGTAGCGAGAATGAGATAAAAGAGAGATGTGTATCTATCTAACTAGGCACACTAGTATGTATGGTAGAGCACAAACATAAAGTAAACAAGCAAGTAGACACAAGTCCGTGTTATGAGGTCTAATAAGCTGAGTCTTGCACTTGGAGTGTAGTGTCGTCACGAGTCACGGGTTATAGTCTGGTTTTTCTCAAAAAGACTTCCTTTTTAAAACCGAGTTCACTATAACCAATGGCTCTGATACCAATCTGTCACACCCCCAAAAGCACATGCGGAGTACCACCACGAGGCGTGTGACATGACCAGGATCCAGCCACCAATTATACTGAGCAGTTGGTTAATAATAATAATTTTCACCAACCATAAGGGTTAGTAAATACCATAGTTAGAGTTCAAAAGTTTTAAGTTCGAATAACAGTTAAGTAAGTAGCGGAAGCATAGGCAAAACAGTTTAAAACAAAGTTCATTGTTCAAGTTTACTTAGAACCCAACACACGGGTTAAGACGACCACTACACATTCCCAAGCTGCAAGCTCCTGAGTCACTGGGTACCTACAAAGCATGCAGTAGGGTATCAACATGATGTTGGCGAGTTCACGAGGTGTCCAGATTTTAACTTTTTGAAAACGTAGATTGTTTAGATAAAGCATTTATAATCACGTCATGGGGAGGTACCCCATATGAAAGCTACTAAACTGGCATTACCGAAACTATTGACGAGAAGATTTTGTGCCCCGAGTCAATGTCTATCGTCATTGACCAAGATGCAAGGTCTACTAGTTCACGCCCGATCTCCCCCGGTCACGCTGTGAGGTTGTCCAACCTAATAGCGCTATCAACTAATAACCCGTTCGCCTCGGCGATTAGTCGGTACTATAAGCAGGGACTTTACATGATAGAGATTCGTTTACTTTTGCTAGTTGTGATATAAATATTACCCAAACGTATCTCCCCCGGAAATAGCAATTTAAAATATACACATTCGCATTTTCCCCCGGAAGTATTAGTTTGTAAGCATTCCTTAGTTTGTTCGTGTCCCTTCCCGGGTGATGCGTGTGAAGTGTTATATATATTAGGTGTATATTTTAAGCCCCTTTAACACTTATGTTTAGCCAAGTTTTAAATTTATAAAACACGATATTTTACTAACACTAAACACACATATGGGCAAGTGCACCCATCGTGAGCGTAGTATAGTGTTGGCAAGATACCGAGGTCGTCCAAGGACACAAGAGCTTTTAGTACCGGTTTATCCTCAACGTCTAATCAAAATAAAAAGTTTAGAAAAATGTTTTTAACTAAGAAAAAATAAAAACTAACTAAATGCTGAAAAATAAAATAAAAAGAAAAACAGATAGACAAGATGAATCACTTGGTTCCGACTCGTATCTAGTGTAACCTTTGATTATTTCCGCACTTTTGCACATAATTAAGAGATTATCTTAGTTATTGTAGTAGGCCCCTCTTTTGAAGGTGACGTTACCCTCACCCCAGTAGTTTGAGTCAGCAAGGATACAATCCAAAAAGGGTGGATTATTGGAAGATAATTAATTAAGTTATTAATGCAAATTATGGTAGGCCCCTCTTTTGGAGGTGACGTTACCCTCGACTAAGTAGTCTGAGTCAGCAGGGATACAGTCCTAAATAGCCGGGTTATAGTATTAATAGTAGTTAACTTATGAGGGGATCAAAGATTTTCGACCCCTGCCAACCAATACCGTTAAGTATTGAAGGAGGTCCTACTAAATTTGACCCAGGTCCATTGCAGGACCTCTAAACGCTGAACAATGGCAAGACCTTTACCAAACCGTTCCCTTAACCCCCGACCAGGTAGCCAACATACCTCCATATAGACCGTGGAGATATGAATAGTGAAAATCTTTTATTTTATATAGACAGTAAAATAATGCCAAGACACCACGGACAAACGATAAGGAAAGATCACCTTCAACATAAGCAACTAGTTCTTAAAGTCATTAATACAAAACCAAATAAAAAGTGCAAAAGATTAGAAATAAAAAGTATTACACTAGACACTTTGTCTTCACCAAGTGATGTAAGAGACTTAGGCAAACATGGCCTTAATTGTCAAGAACTCTTATGATCAATCTTGGATCCCGAGACGACTCACACACTCTACGATGGACAATGGATGATGGTGGTGGATGATGGTGTTATGGTGGTGGTGGGTGGTGGGTGAAGTGTGAGAGAGGTGGTGTGCCAAGGGATGGTTTGAGCTTGAGCCAAGCACTTCTATTTATAGGCTGAACAGAAGCTCGGGCACGGCCCCGTGTCCACATCCTTCTCTTTCTTCATTTAATGTTGTTTTGTCTTTTTAGTTGACCACGCCCCCATGTCCGCTGAGAACGACCTCGTGGTGCAGAAGAATCTTTGTACTATGCAGATTTGCTGGATTGTGCGAATCTTATAGTTGACCACGGCCCCGTGTCCGCTGAGCACGGCCCCGTGGTGGGCAATAGAAGCTTCTACCACTTTGTCTTTTCTGCTGACACTTGGGCACGCCCCCGTGCTGGCTGAGCACGGGGCGTGTTCAGGCTTCTGATTTCTTGTTTTGCTTGGGAAGATGCTGTCGTGGGGTCGGGCATGCCATGTCTTGTTCCTTTTCTTGTATTTATGTTAGATTTAGATGTCTTTTTGCTTCTTTTGTTAATTTGAGCTCATTTAATCCTGAAAATACAAAAGGAAGACAAAAGCACACTTTTTCCAACATTAGTACTAAAAAGGGTTAGTTTTATGCCTCATTTGATGAAATTTATATGTTACATTTTGAACACATCAAATACCCCCACACTTGAATCTTTGCTTGTCCTCAAGCAAAACTCTTTAATATGTGGCTATTTACACTCCCAAATGGAATGGGTAGAGAAGAAGGTTTTTGGGCTTGTCGTAGAGTGTCGGGATTTCCAAGATTCTTTATTTAGCTCTATTTTTATTCATTTACAATCCTATTCGTCATGATTTATTTAAAACTTTTCATAAGATAAATTACTTATTAGGGCATAACATGCCTCTTTAAAATTCTATTTATATACAAGTTCACATACCTCACGGGGTTCACTCAACACTCGGCCGAAAATGTATTTTTGTGGATCACTCGAGAGCGGCATGGAACTTACTCCTACCATAGGCTTGCCAAGCAATCAATCCTCCTCCTTTTTAACTTATATACCTTTGTAAATATCAAGAGGACTTTGCGGGTTAAGGGTTAGGCTTGGGTTAAAGGTAGGTGGTTGGGTTGGTGGTTAGTGGTTAGTAGAAAAAGGGCGAAAAGCGTAACAAGTGTCGGTTTTCGTATGACTTTCTATTTTTGCAACTTTATTTTTGATGAAGCTATTTATTCAAACAAAGTTATTTTTGATGAACTTGTTTGTTTATTTTCTTTTGCTTCATCATCAACAAATTTTTTTTTTTCATACGAAAAATCGAACTTGTTACTAAAACAAAGGGGTAAAAATGAAAAAGGTTTTGGTGGGTAAAAAGGGTGTCTGGTTTGGGTTATGAAATGAAAAGGTTTAGGCTCAAAGGGGCTAACTAGGGGGATTTTGGGTAGGTGGTAAAAAAAAAGAAAAATAATGGTGTAGAAATAAAAAGGGTTAGTCCTAATGCCTCCATCATTTACTTACTCGGGTTTTAAGTTGGTAAGGAACGGGAATGTATCGTCATGGCAAGTTCTAGAGTCGTAAGAACCAAGCGGCTATTCACACAAGAAACGAAAAATGAGCATTTAGTAAAATGATATGTAAGTGTTTGCTCAATAAAGGCTCAAAACTCACTTTTGTGGGAATGAGTTTTTTTTTATGTGATCAAGTATATATAATTAAATTTTAACTAAGCTTGTCATGCCTTTTCATAATTTTCTTATGTTGGTTCTTTTTATCACGACGCTATCGGTTGTAAATTTGTAAAAATATAACCTTTTTGAGAACTTGAATTTCCCGAGTTAAACCTAGACAAGTAAAAAAAATGAAAATTTTTGAAAAAATTTGGGGTGATTAGCAATTCCAATAGAGTTTTGTGTAAGGCTTGTATTTAGGACTTGCAGGATTCAAGGTTTTAGCATCCCCCCACACTTAAATTACACATTATCCTCAATGTGTCCCAAAAATAAGTTTTTAGGTTGATTGAATGCGTAAAAAGGTGTAAAAAGAAAAAAATTTGTGTTACTGGGCGCTGAACACGGCCCCGTGTGAGTCGGGCACGGCCCCGTGTTCAAGTGCCAGTAACAAAATTAAAACAAGAAAAACAGAAGTCTGGACACGGGGGCGTGTTTGGTGAACATGGCCCGTGTCCAGTTACCTGAACTGGGTCTTTTTCTGCAGACTGTGCAGCACGGGGCCGTGTTGGGTGGACACGGCCCGTGCCGAACTTACTGTAAACGAAGAAATTTGTCGGACGGTTCTGTTTTCCCGCATAGAGTGCTGGTTCAAGTTTCCCTTGCATCCTTTGCCATCTCAAGTGTGTTTTATTCCTGAAATTTAAAACTAACTAGAAAACAAGAAAATTAATCTAAACTAAACTAAGGATAGTTCCGCGGAATGCCTCCGTGGTGCGTCACGTTTATAAGGGTCCTTGGCTAGACCCACCTTATCGGGTGGTTGTGGCTCATCTTCAATTAGGGGGTCGTCATTGCCGAATGGATATTTCATTGATCGCTCAAGATCGACACTTCTTTTAAATGCCCCTAATTGAAGTGGTAGATTGTTGAACATCCGGTTTTTCAAAGCTTCGTGAGTTTTTACAAATGGTCGTCCCAACACTAGAGGAGCGTCATCGAGGATGACAAAATCGGTCGGGATTACCATTTGATTTGTTTGAACCAATACATCCTCAACTATACCGATTGATTTTATTACTTTCCGATTGGATAGAAAAATGGGTATTTGAAGTGGAGAAAAATCACTAATACTTAATTTTTCGAAAATGTAGTTAGGCATTATGTTAACACAAAGATCTTTATCGATTGTGACATTACTAATAAATGAATTTTGAAAGAAACATGGAACCGGTGTAATGTTAATTTCAAATGGGTCTTCTTTTATTAGTGAGGTTTGATCATCAGTTAACTTAACACTTACCGTTTCGTCAATTTTAGTGTTAGTGTTTAACTCTTTTAAAAACTTAGCATGAGTGGGTACTAAACAATGATTTTCAAAAGAAGGTGACAAGAGATTAATTTCTTCAAAATTAGACTTTTCTTGAATTTTAACGTTGTCGGGCTCACCTTTTTCATTGTTTAACTCATGTGTCGGTTTTTCACTTATTTGTTCTTCCATTTTTACACTTTCGGTTATCTCTTCCTTTTTTAATTCTTCTCTTGCGCGGGATTCCTCTTCCCTTGCGCGGGATTCCTCTTCCCTTGCACGAGATTCTTTTATACAGCGATCGATAACTCTAATGTGTTCTAATATCCTATCGGTCACTTCGGTTATAGAAAAAGAATCGGGATTTTCAAAGCTTGAATCCGGTTGTTCGATCCTTTGTTCCTCATAATACCCATATGAAGTAGATGGTTCATACCATTGTTCTTCATTGTAAGCATATGATGGATAAGGGTCGTAATTTTGTTCTTCATAATACTCATATGAGGTGGGTTGTTCACGCCATGGTTCCTCATAATAAGCATACGAAGGTGGTGGCTCGTATCTTGGTTCCTCAAAGTATGAGTATGAAGGCTCATACCTTGGTTCATCAAAATATGAGTATGAGGGAGGAGGTTCATACCTTTGGTCTTCATATGATGTGTATGAAGTTGATGGCTCGTACCTGGGTTCCTCATAGTAGGTGTATGAATTGGATGGTTGATATGAGTGACTATTTTGAACCGAGCGTGTGTTACGACAATTAGTGCAATAGTTACCCCTATAAGCATCCTCCTCATAGGTGTAGTTGTAGCCTCCTGAGTATTGATCCATAAGAATCACTCAGCAGACCACAACCAAGTCCCGAGATCAGAAAACAAAAAGAAAAACGGAAACAGAGGCTGGACACGGCCCCGTGTTCAGTGGACACAGCCCCGTGATCAGAATCTGTATCTAGGCGTTTTAATTAAATTTACTAATTTCGTTGAGCACGGGGCGTGTTCAGTGAGCACGGACCGTGTTCAAGCTTCTGTTACTGGGTGTTTTATGACAAATATGCAGCACGGCCCCGTGGTCAGCGAGCACGGCCCGTGTTCAACCTACTGTAAATGCAAAACTAAACTAAAATGCAGAAAAATGTGGGCCCGTTTTGAAAAGGTTTTGAAAAACTGATTGTAGGATCGAATTTCGACCCGAACGAGTCGCGTAGAAAAGTTTTTCACCAAAACAAGAGGCGGAAACAAATGTTTCGATGTAATTCAGCACGTATTCACTTTTAACTGTCGATATTATTGATATAAAAGACGTTTACAACCTGTCGACACTTCGGCAGCACTTCGTGGCTCACCAGAAGACAACACCTAGAACTATTCCTGAGATTTCGCTCTAATGACTATATATAGTAGGCATGATTCCGCTCATATGGTCATGACACAAAAGCGGAATCACATGTTGACATAAAAGCGAAATCATGCATGCCATATAAGCGATACCTATTACTTTGACAAATGAGCGAAATCACTTCTATGACTAAAAAGAGAAATCTACTTGGACTAAAAAGCGAAATCTGAATCTTCCAAATAAACGAAATCATAATCTTTATCCATGCAACTTCTTTGTCTTTAATGTGATGATGTCATGATGATGTTGCTTTGGTGATGTCATCATGACATCATACTTGAATATTCTTCGCAACGAACTGAGACAAGACTGAAGACGTAGACGACAGACGGATGCACCAACACTGATTAGGCCGTCGATTTTAAGCTTTCCTAAAATCCTTGTGTCCCCGGAAACGGCGCCAAAAACTTGATGCGTGTGAAGTGTTATATATATTAGGTGTATATTTTAAGCCCCTTTAACACTTATTTTTAGCCAAGTTTTAAATTTATAAAACACGATATTTTACTAACACTAAACACACATATGGCCAAGTGCACCCATCGTGAGCGTAGTATAGTGTTGGCAAGATACCGAGGTCGTCCAAGGACACAAGAGTTTTTAGTACCGGTTTATCCTCAACGTCTAATCAAAATAAAAAGTTTAGAAAAATGTTTTTAACTAAGAAAAAATAAAAACTAACTAAATGCTGAAAAATAAAATAAAAAGAAAAACAGATAGACAAGATGAATCACTTGGTTCCGACTCGTATCTAGTGTAACCTTTGATTATTTCCGCACTTTTGCACTTAATTAAGAGATTATCTTAGTTATTGTAGTAGGCCCCTCTTTTGAAGGTGGCGTTACCCTCACCCCAGTAGTTTGAGTCAGCAAGCATACAATCCTAAAAGAGTGGATTATTGGAAGATAATTAATTAAGTTATTAATGCAAATTATGGTAGGCCCCTCTTTTGGAGGTGACGTTACCCTCGACTAAGTAGTCTGAGTCAGTAGGGATACAGTCCTAAATAGCCGGGTTATAGTATTAATAGTAGTTAACTTATGAGGGGATCAAAGAGTTTGGACCCCCGCCATCCAATACCGTTAAGTATTGAAGGAGGTCCTACTAAATTTGACCCAGGTCCATTGCAGGACCTCTAAACGCTGAACAATGGCAAGACCTTTACCAAACCGTTCCCTTAACCCCCGACCAGGTAGCCAACATACCTTCATATAGACCGTGGAGATATGAATGGTGAAAATCTTTTATTTTATATAGACAGTAAAATAATGCCAAGGCACCACGGACAAACAATAAGGAAAGATCACCTTCAACATAAGCAACTAGTTATTAAAGTCATTAATACAAAACCAAATAAAAAGTGCAAAAGATTAGAAATAAAAAGTATTACACTAGACACTTTGTCTTCACCAAGTGATGTAAGAGACTTAGGCAAACATGGCCTTGATTGTCAAGAACTCTTACGATCAATCTTGGATCCCGAGACGACTCACACACTCTACGATGGACAATGGATGATGGTGGTGGATGATGGTGTTATGGTGGTGGTGGGTGGTGGGTGAAGTGTGAGAGAGGTGGTGTGCCAAGGGATGGTTTGAGCTTGAGCCAAGCACTTCTATTTATAGGCTGAACAGAAGCTCGGGCACGGCCCCGTGTCCACATCCTTCTCTTTCTTCATTTAATGTTGTTTTGTCTTTTTAGTTGACCACGCCCCCGTGTCCGCTGAGCACGACCCCGTGGTGCAGAAGAATCTTTGTACTATGCAGATTTGCTGGATTGTGCGAATCTTATAGTTGACCACGGCCCCGTGTCCGCTGAGCACGGCCCCGTGGTGGGCAATAGAAGCTTCTACCACTTTGTCTTTTCTGCTGACACTTGGGCACGCCCCCGTGCTGGCTGAGCACGGGGCGTGTTCAGGCTTCTGATCTCTTGTTTTGCTTGGGAAGATGCTGTCGTGGGGTCGGGCATGCCATGTCTTGTTCCTTTTCTTGTATTTATGTTAGATTTTGATGTCTTTTTGCTTCTTTTGTTAATTTGAGCTCATTTAATCCTGAAAATACAAAAGGAAGACAAAAGCACACTTTTTCCAACATTAGTACTAAAAAGAATTTGATGAAATTTATATGTTACATTTTGAACACATCACCGGGACGCATGCTTTTACTGTGTGAACTCACCTTGGGTTGCTCGGTAGATTAGTTTACTTGGTCAAGCACGCTGGTCACCACGTCCTAACATGGTTACCAGTATGGGTCAGGTTTGGGTATAAACAAGTCACGTATATCCTACACGTATCTAACACATAGCATGCATGACATATAACTATCCATTAAGTTATTGGGCCTGCTCTAACAGCTATCCATAACAGTACACAGCAACAGTAATATAGATTGAAAGCCCAAAACACGTTGTCACAAATGTGCCTCAATAACAGAGATAAGCAATCCAGTCGAGACTAGGTGGTCTCGACTTGAGAACATGCGGTCTCGAGTCGCAACCAAGAGGTCTCGAGTCCCAAATAGCTGGTCTCGAGTTGTGCAAGCATGAGTTGCAACTTCAGAGGTCTCGAGTCGAGATCATGAGGTCTTGAGTCGAGACCTTGCTGGTTTCGAGTCCTTGCAGTATGTCTCAAGTTGTTTAGTCAGGGTCTCGAGTCGCAATCACTGCGGTCTCGAGTTATCACTTGATGCTCTCGAGTCGAAACCAGGGGTCTCGACTCGCACACCTGCTGTTTCTAGAACCCTGCCAAGAATTGTACTAACCAATAGAATTCTGATTTCATGATATTGTGTACTATCCAACCAAATCACACAAACATGTTTTCTTGTCTAAAACCTTAATCAAATGGATCAAACACAACAATTCAAATCTTCATATCATATTCATACAGATCAACTTTTAGGGTTTTTCATATTCATTCTCACAGCGACCTTTAGCGAGCAGTTTGCTTGTCTTCCGATTCTGAATGAGACCATTCAAGCATGCATTATTAACAAACAAGAGCCCATTGATTCATACAAACACTTTCATCATACTTAAACAACAACCTACCTCATTTAACATTCAAATATTCCTATTATTATCAAAGAAGCATCTTATCACATATATAAATCACTCAAGGCACATTTTGCACCAAAGATATCACCTAAGGATCCTAACAACAATAGAACACTAACCGGCTAGAACTCCAAAGTGTGAAGATGTGAAGGGTCGATGAAGGAGCTTCCGAGTGATGATCCTTTAGCCGGTTTGATCCGAGAGAGAAGGGAGAAGGATGATTTTGTTAGGGTTTTGTTGAGAGGATGAAGGAGAGTGTGTGGGTGAGCACTTGTGAGGAATGTTTGGGGGGTTTTATACTCAGTTTCGGGCCGGTACACCCTAATGGGTTTCCGAGTGGGATCAAGGAAGGGGTGCAGCCCAATCGGCCCAACTGTTCACTCGAGACCGAGTGGTCTCGAGTCGGGTTCGTGGTCTCGGCTCACCTATACATACATACATATATATATATATACATAGGACAATGCTAGACAGAAAACCCTATTTACATAGAAAACTCTGGAAACTCAAATCTCCACCCATTTTTACCCAACCTCCCGACTTTTTTTTTTTTTTGAAAAAAATAACACATGTAATATACATGTTTTAAAGTGTTTTGGGCCAAAAAAAACAAAAAAGCGCCGAAGGGATTTTTTAAAAAAAATAAACAAATTTCAGTGCCTAACATGTGTTAGGCACAAAAGACAGAAATGCTGAAATTTTTTTTTTTTTAAAACATCCCTTCGGCGCTTTTTTGATTTTTTTTGCCCAAAACTCTTAAAAACATGTATATTACATGTGTTAATTTTTTCAAAAAAAAAATGTCGGGAGGTTGGGTTTTCTAGGGTTTTCTATATAGATAGGGTTTTCTATATAGCCCTACCCTATATACATATATATATATATATATATATATATATATATATATACATAGGATTAGGATCATGAGTGAACAACTTTTTGAGAGTGAACTAAGTGAACTAATCTTGGCCCTTGATCATTTTTTAGATTAAAAGGGTAAGATTGACATTAGCCAAGTACTTTTAATTAGAATCCCTTAATTTTCTCCTCTCTTAACTCTCGCTCTCTCTCATTTTTAATCATTTCTCTATTATTTTAATTATTAATTATAAGAGATTGAATGGCTAATTTTTTTTATATAAATTGTTATTTTCCTTTTAAAATTAAATATTAAACCTATTAAATTGATTTTTAACATATGTGTATACAAGTCAGTATATACAAGACTTATACACTTGTGTATTATTACATCTTGTTTCCACGGGTCGCTATAAACCAGATTTATACACTTGTGTATTATTCAAGTACATATGTGTATACGGGTCGGTATATACCAGACGTATACACCTGTGTATTATTCAAGTACATAGTGTATACATGTCGAAATATACCAGACTTATACACTTGTGTATTACTACATATTGTTTCCACTATACATCTTTTCATCAAACATTGATCTAATACATATATGTATAGAGAATGTAATTAAATATTTTTAATTGTGTTCTATATGGAACAATATTTTATAATGTTTGTATTTTTTTTTTTTAAATTATGTAATATTAAGTTAGGTAATATGTGAGAGAAAAAAAAATATAAAGAATGTAATTAAATATTCTTTTAATTGGAAAGAGAAATCAGGAGAGAGAAAAAATTAATTAATTAAATGAAGATAGAAATATACAATTATAGCCTTGTGTCTATTAAATTACATGTAAGTTACAAAAGATAATTACAATCTTGCCACTAAAGAAAAAATCTAGATCTACAAAATCAATGGTCAGGATAAGTTCATTTTGTTCACAAATAAATCATTGTTCACTCATGAACCCTACCCTATATACATATATGTATAGGGGAAGGTTCAAATGAAAACCACTAGTTATTGTGAAAACTCGAAAACTAATTAAAAACCACTAAAAAGAAGGGGGGGGGGGGGACTTTTAATGAAGGAGGGGTAAAATTAGAAAAAAATATGTAATTTTTCAAACATTTCCCATTTTTCAATACGTTATCATTTTAAAACAAAAATGGCACCATAAGATCACAAATTTTTGTATCTTTCATTCAAGTATATTCGAGCATATTTTTTATGACATAAAAAAAAATTTATGGTGTCGTCTTGTTTTCAATACTATTATTAATATTCGAGCATATTTTTTATGACATAAAAAAAGATTTATGGTGTCGTCTTGTTTTCAATACTATTATTATAGTAGTGCACATGTGCAATATAACATGTAGTACAATTGCATTACATGCTTAAAATTAGCTTTTTGAGTCTAGTTTAGCTTTTAGGGTTAGTTTTTTTTTAGGTTTATGATTAGGATTAGGTTTTTGGGTGTGGGGGGGGAGGGGGGTTTAGGTTTTTGGGGGGTGGGGGGTTTAGGTTTTTTTCGGGTTTATGTTTAGGGTTTAGTTTTAGGTTTTCGGGGGGGGGGGGGGGGTGGGGGGGTTTAGGTTTTTGGGTGGTGGGGGGTTAGGCTTTTGGTGGGAGGGTGAATTTAGGTTTTTGGGGGTGGGGGTGGGGGGTTTAGGTTTTTGGGGGGTGTCGGTGGGGGGTGGGTTAAGTGGTTTAGGCTTCCCGTATTAGTGTACTACACATGTGCAGTACAACCCAAAAAAAAAAATTTTTTTTTTTTAAATTATTTTTTCATATATAAAAACCAGCGAAGTTTATAAAAAAATTTGTGTGTTTTTTAGGCTTTTTTTAGTTAGTTTTCGAGTTTTCACAATAAAAGTGGTTTTCATTTGAACCATCCCCTGTATATATATATATATATATATATGATATACTATATACACCTAATTTAATATGAGCATCACATAATACATCAAGATAATTCGTAAATCTTCATTTAATAGTATATATACACATAATGCTAAACAAGGAGGTTGCTCGGGAAAACCTAGAGTGTCACATTATCCCCAAGTTTTAAGAACTTTCGTCCCGAAAGTTAAGGCAGTCACTGTCAAGCTAGTGTGAGTGAGAACATTTCAACGGGGTGTCACACATCGCCTTAAATTTGCGACCGAAATCAGCGACAGTGGAATTGAGGATGAGGACCGCTTGTTGATCCTGAATAAACCAAGAGGAGTACTCGGGATTGGGCTGGTCTTTGTTTTCGATGAGAGTGGTTTTGGGAGGCGAAGAGGAGGAACCATCGACATGAGCGAGTAGTCCTTGGTTTGCAAGAAGAGGGAGGATTTGGTAATGACAAGAAAGATAGTTAGAGGATGAAAGTTTAAGAGTGATCATGTGTAGGATAGTACCATTGGGAGTTTGGATTCAATAGTGCAAGAGGAGGACGAAGATGGAGTGGTGGGCGGCATAGGGCAGGATCCAAGAAGGAGAGGATTAGAAAGATAGGTATTTGGCTGATACCATGTAAATTTGTGAACTCTCTCTTAATCATAGAAAGATTGAGTTTGCATTATATAGAATATTACAAAGTAACTATACACGGAAATAATGGAATACAATTAAATACAAATCAATCACAATAAAAGGATGAGATATTTATGGAGAATAATCAGTGATTTAGTTGAGATATGATTGATTCTTGAGATATTATCTTTTAGGAAGGATGCATGCAAAACCTCTTACTCACCCATCACCGAAGACTAACGCCACCTGCATTATGTAAATGTGATAGATACGCGCAACTGCTCCTTGAAGAGCAATGTCCACATCTACAAAAGAATGGCAATTCGGTTTAATTTCTATCAAGTTTTCACTTTTGTGAAAAGTATAACTAGTCACGATAACATAAAAAATAATCAACTTTAAATAAGGCTTGGTTGTGACCAAAAAGTGCCATCCGGAATATTTATAACACTCATAAATGCATCATAGGCGTCACAACTTTCGCAACTACAAGTTATGCGGCAAAATTAGTGTATTCCAAGGAACCCATTCGAAACAACGGATTTCAAGTTACTTAGTCGCGAACTTTTTGTGTTGCTAGAGAAGATCGCTTATACTTACCTTTCCTGGAAGCAAGAAAGGCTTGAGCGGATATGTGCACTTTCTCCAATGTTTTATTGGTAAGTTTCTCCCATTTTTCAACCAACTGGTTATGGGTAAGAATGTTCTCTTGTGGTCGAAGATACAAGGTCTTGTTCAACATGCGAGGATCATCAAAGGTCCTAACTGTGTATGTAGCAACATCGTCTTCATCATTGAAAACGGCTACACACGTTTTAAAGAAATTAATTAGCAGAAATAATTGTTAAAAATACAAACCATCATAACATTTACATACTTATTATGGTTGATCTTCTAATATAGTTATTACGACATTTTTATAAATGAGATATATGGTTTTCATATTGGAAAGATACTACAATTTCATATATGTATTACTTTCTCTTTTCATAGCTGTATATATACTTTCTCCTAGTTTAGTTTAGACCACTATTGCTTTACTTTCTAACATTTTTATTCTCTTTAGTATTGAAAGCCATAGCGGCTTGCACAATGTACACTAACAAAAACTACATCATACCCTTATGAGTTATTTCACACTTCTAAGTTATTTCCACTTAAACACACTATTTTTTTTTACTTTTTTCTAAAAGTCAAACTTTAGATTAGCTTCACGAAAGATTCGTCGGTCATGATTTTGAAGGTTTTAAATCCATTCCCACAAACTAGTTTTGCTTCATCCATTTTAAGCAAGTTTGGATTTAAATATATGGATTAATCAATATTGAGATTTAACCCTTTAAAGAAGAGGCTACAAGCTTAAAGTCAAATCTTGATAAATATATAGAGCATATGGTACCAAATTTAATTTTTTTGGAACATACCGGGTACCTTGTACCATATTGCATTCTGATGAAAAAATTGCTACAAAAACAGTCGTGGGTGTCTTTTAGTTTTGAAACTGGTATGATACAGGAATCGATATTATTAGACTACATGGTGTGAGGGGCTTAAAAGGTGGGTGTGGAGTGACATGTAAGTGTCATCTTCAAACCCTTAAAACCAGGGGGTGGTGTTGGGCATGAAAATTGTTTCAAAAAATTAAATACCCATCAGTCAACAACCTCCTACTATAAACCACCAATCAAATCACACCAAGTCATCCCCGCCTTGACCACCACGCCGGTGAGGATTCCCCTGCCCCTTCCCCCACACCATCCCACGGGCCGATGTGTCTGACATAGAGAAACTTCCACGCCATTTCCAAGCCTTCCACACTACATAGTCTTAGAGTGCACTTGTGAGATTTCATAAACATTATAAAATCCTTGGACAATGTCTCGTTATACAACAATATGTTGGACTAACTTTACTTTATTAAGTTGATCAAAAGTGTGTCCAATCAAAGATCAGTTGTTCAATGCATCCAAGAAAAACATGGCATAGAGACTAGACTATAAAAGGAAAACATCCAAGAAAAACGTGGCATAGAGACTAGACTATAAAAGGAAAGACAACTTTATTGTGTAAAGATAAAGGCACTTTGTATGGTCCAATTTAAGTATGGAATATTGGATATTAAAGGAGAAAATAAAATGCATTTCATTAGCAAGAAAAAAATATTAGATTCATGATGTACAAACATCTAGTTAATACTTATTTATATCTTGATCATGTACTTAATTTGTAATTTACTCATTCTTCTTGTATGTATATGTTTTCATGTACTTAACTTGTAATTTACTCATTCTCATGTAAAAATGTTTTTATTTATACACTCCTTCTAACAATCTAATCTCATTTAGGGTATGCGATGTCTTACATTCACATGTGAATTGTATCATAAGCTTGTGATGCAACTTAGGCATGTGACCTAGAAGTCAAGAGAGTTTTTCTCTTGTGGAGTGATCCTTCGATTCCTTCCCCTCCTTTGCTCTATCGCTTTCTTTCCCTGTCTTCTCGCTTTCTTCTTCTCTCTACATCCCTCCTCATCATCGATCTCCCTCTCACCATGTCACATTTCTATGCCACTAATTCTGATAACACCCTATCAATGAACTTGATCCTTCAAATGATCGCCATCAAGTTAACACAATCGAATTTCTTGGTGTGGAAAAATCAGATGATCCTGTTTCTATCGTTCCAGAACCTGACATGTCACATTGATGTTTCTTCACTCCGGTTGTTGAAATCACCCAAGAAGACAAATAGACAATCTCACCCAATCCCCTTTTTGCTTCACGGATTGCAGCTGATCAGAAGGCTATCATTCTCCTTATCAATTTTGTAGATGATAGGGTCAAGACGTAGCATATGTTTGGCAACTCCAATCAAGTGACAACTTGACAAAGACTTATTCACAAACTTACTACCAGCAAATTTATTGAATGCGTAAACCAGATCAACATCTATCACTTTAAAAATATACGTGATGTGGAGTATTATATGCACCACACTTTCTTTTTCTTTTACCTAGTTTTCTATCCCTCTAAGTATTTATGATAAAACTTTTAATTAGACAATCTACGTATAATAATGAATAACTAAATTTAAAATATATTTTAAAACTATTACTAATATGTAATCTTCAACTCATGAAAACTCTCTAATTAACTTCCTACTCACAAATAAACTCACTTTGTTAGCCCATGAATAATATATCTTCTATAAATTCTTATTATAAGTTAAAATAAATTTTCACTTGTTAGCCCATAAATAATATATATTCTATAAATTCTTATTTGAGTAAATTACAAAAATCGTCCTTTATTGTCCTTTATGTATGTCACTTATTACAAACTGTGTTCTTTGTCTTCAATAATTAGAGAAAACGTACTCGATGTTTTTAAACTCTTGCAAGTTATGTCCTTTAGCCCTAACTCAGTTAATTTTTTGTGGTTAAATCTGACCAAATAGACCCCACGTGAGAGTATTTTGGTCATTTTACTCTCATGTGAGGTCCATTTGTTAAGATTTAACCACAAAAATACCCTCATGTGAGGTCCATTTGGTCAGATTTAACCACAAAAATTAACTGAGTTAAGGCTAAAGGACATAACTTGCAAGGGTTTGCAAACATCGAGTACGTTTTCTGTAATTATTGAAGACAAAGGACACAGTTTGCAATAACTTACATACATAAAGGACGATTTTTGTAATTTACTCTTCTTATTATAAGTTATGGGTAAAGATCCTGTACAAATAGTCTTTCGTACAAAAGGCATGAAAAGGTCCAAAAAAAACGCGGTGGCTTTTTCGTAGTTATTTTACTCGTAATTAATCTACAGTATAAAAATTACCCTACAAGATTAAAATTACCCTACAAGATAATTTGTAGACTAATTATGATGCTCTACAAAATTACCCTACAAGATGAAATTACCCTACAAGATCATTTGTAGAGTAACAAGATCAAAATTACCCTACAAGGTCATTTTACAAAATTACCATACAAGATCATTTGTAAGATAATCTTGATAATTACTCTACGAGTAAATAATTACGGAAATGACACATCGTTTTTTTACCTTTCCATGTTTTTCGTACATTTTGTATGATAAGGCTATTTGTATTTGATTTTTTGCCTATAAGTTATTATATCTATATGGCCGGCCCTGAACGCCCACCTTCCGGGCCCCGATATTTTGAAGGCACGTTATTTTTTAAATAACTCCGATATGTATAAGTAAAATTAAATAAATAGGGTATACCCACACAAACATCAACATAGGCCAACTTACAAAACTATTTTTATAGTTTAGGTTAGTTATTAGCCTATTAGGATTAGATTTAGAGCTTTAGTGAGCCGGGCCTCCATATCTATGTTAATTGAAAGAACTTTCTAGAGTAATTGTGTGTTATTTGATGAATGGGATAGTGGATGCCACATATCATCCATTAACTTTCCTTTGTTTTAGATTTTGTTATATGGAAATCGAAACTGCTACAAAGCACAAGTGATCTTAGGATGGAGGGAGTGGTCAATCACTATCACTGGTGAGTATTTAAGTTATTTTTTAGCTAATAATGTCATGTCAAGTCCTCACTCCACTCTTCATTTTGCACTCAATCACTGACAATGGTCAAACACATGGAGAGGGGTAAAGAATTTAAAAAAAAAAAGAATAATGGATTTTAATAATCCAAACTATTAGCCGTTGGCCGACAACGGTCCCAACTTAAAAAATAACTAGTGGTGATTCCACCTTTTCACATATTGTAACTAACGGACCTTTACTAACATAACCTTAATTTCTTTCTGCCCCCTTGTCGTTTTTGATTTAGTAAAAGGTCCACTGGTTTACGATATATCAAAAGTTGGGACCACCACTGGTTATTTTTGAAGTTGGTACCGTTACCGGCCAATGGCTAATAGTTAGGATTATTAAAATCCATAATTCCTAAAAAAATGTTATTGGTTGAAAGGGGTTGGGGCCCACCATTCACCCTCTCTCTCCTCTCTATCTTCTCTTCCCACACATCGATGTATACTCACCGCAAACACCACTCCCCACTCACCGATTTGAAGATTTGAAGTTGGCATCCCCATCACCACTCGACAACCCCCCTCCCCCAATCAAGTCCCCGAGACCATATCGTCCCCCCCTATGGTGTTGTGTTTTCAGCATTTTAAATTAAATGCAGCATCCCAATTCCCAATTTCGTACCGAAGGACATCTAGTTTTTGCAGCTTTTTTTTATTTTGTTTGGGTTTACAGCAACAACAACAAATGTAAATTGGCGCTTTTCTGGGTATATTTTATTTAACGAACTGAACCAATACTGATTATTTTTGGGTTTTCTCTTTCGTGTGTTATAACATATGTCCATACCGTAACGAACCAATACCTATCAAATTCTCGTGTCATCCTAGCGGCAACTAAAATCCCGTTAACTATAATAATAAAGGTATTATGATGTGTTTCCTCTAAAATCTGTTTCTTTTTGTTCAAAACTTTTATGACATGAAAAATTGAAGCTAAATCCAGAAGTTGGGCTCTATACTTTTTCTAACACCGGGTCAACGTTCGTTGGACCAGCTTAATTATAAAATGTACAATTAAGACTAGAGATGGGCATAATAACCGGTTCTAAACCCGACCCGGTAGACCCGACCTGGAACCGGTTCCAGTTCCTACCCGCTTTATTAAAGAACCGGTTCCGGGTTCAAAAAAACCCGTAGATTCTTACCCGATTCCACATTTAATAAAAAAATAGGTTCGTAACCTGTTCCTACCCGGAACCAGTTCCTCCGTAAACAAATACAACCCGGTGCATTAAATTCTATCATTTATTGGTTTTGTTACCGTTGGAATCGATTCCTAGCCGTTGGAATCGATTACTAGCCGTTGCAGATCACCCATTTAATGCATTGTTATCGTTGGAATAGATTCCTAACCGTTGGAATCGATTCCAGTTAGTATAACTAGTGAACAAAATTCATTTGTTTTTCACACCATCTTCATCTTCTTCTTGATTTTTTTTCTACTCAATAAGCTCTTGATTCATTTGATACTATGGCATCCAAGAATTCCAAAACCACCAATTCTCCATCCGTCAACAAGGGTCCTCAATCCGCTCCATATGTTGTTGGGACACTCATACATAATCGCAATATGGAGGTATGGTGCAATTCAGTGGCGGAACTAGAACATTAACTCAGGGGTATCCCAAATTTTTTTTTTCACCTTGCAATCGTACAATATTAAAAAAAACGAAAACAAATAAATAAAGTAAAACAAATACCTAATAGATTTGTCCTCTTCTTTTTTCATAGCATAAAATCGTTCCATCATATCGTCGTCTTTTACTTCACGTAAAAAATCCTTTTCGACCGCACAAACCATAGCATTGTTCAAAAATTCTGGGCTCATTCGATTGCTTAAATCCGTCTTGACAAGCTTCAATTTCAAAAAAAACATATTTCAACGGTTGCGGTTGCAACCAGTAACCGGTAAAAGCAAAGCTAGCTTCACTACCCGATAAACTGAAGGACAAGAACTATGCGTTCCCGTTTCAACCATAACACGCGCAAGACCACTTATTCCATTCAAGTTTGCAAATTTATCATCATCGCTTATAGTGTGAAGAAATGGGCAAATGGGATTTGGGCTTATTATTTTCAATTGATTGGTATCCTCGTAGTTGTGCCGTGTCGTGCATTAAAACTTTAGGGCAATTGGGCAATTATTTAGAATCTTTTATTATTTTGGGCTAACATATTTGGCAATTAGGCTTATTATTTAAAATCTTCAATTGATTTGGGCTAACATATTGGACAATTGAGATTACAGACTTTTTTTAGGGGTGTCCTCGTAGTTGATCAGAGGTATCCTTGATATAAAAACCGAAAAAATAAATTATTTTTTACACTACCAATAAAAAGTTGAGCCGTAGCCCGTGCTACGGCTCGGAATACATAAGGTCCGCCTCTGGTGCAATTGGGATTTGGTGGAAATGAGTGACGGTTCGCAAAAGGCTCAATGCAAACATTGTGGAGCTTTGTTAAGCAAGGACTCCAATTCAACGTTGACGAAACATATAAAGAACAAATATTGCAAGGCTTTGAAAGAAGTAATACCCGGTTAAGTGCAACTATCTAAAGATGGTTCAATATTCCGTTACGATCACATTATAGGATGGCTAAGTTAGTGATTTAACAATTATTTCCGTTTGGACACTTAACAACACTCTTTTAACTAAGTATTTATGATAAAACTTTTAATTAGACAATCTACGTATAATAATGAATAACAAAATTTAAAAAATATTTTAAAACTATTACTAATATTTAATCTCCAATTCATGCAAACTATCTAATTAACTTCCTACTCACAAATAAACTCACTTGTTAGCCCATGAATAATATATCTTCTATAAATTCTTATTATAAGTTAAAATAAATTTTCACTTGTTAGCCCATAAATAATAAATATTCTATAAATTCTTATTTGAGTATATTACAAAAATCGTCCTTTTTGTATGTCACTTATTAAAAATTGTGTCATTTGTCTTCAATAATTAGAGAAAACGTACTCGATGTTTGCAAACTCTTGCAAATTATGTCCTTTAACCCTAACTCGGTTAATTTTTTGTGGTTAAATCTGACCAAATAGACTCCACATGAGAGTATTTTGGTCATTTTACTCTCATGTGAGGTCCATTTGTTTATATTTAACCACAAAAATACCCTCATGTGGGGTCCATTTCGTCAGATTTAACCACAAAAATTAACTGAGTTAAGGCTAAAGGACATAACTTGCAAGGGTTTGCAAACATCGAGTACGTTTTCGGTAATTATTGAAGACAAAGGACACAGTTTGCAATAACTTAGATACATAAAGGACTATTTTTTGTAATTTACTCTTCTTATTATAAGTTATGGGTAAAGAACCTGTACAAA
The DNA here is from genome assembly GCA_030545235.1 of Helianthus tuberosus. Classification (NCBI taxonomy): domain Eukaryota; kingdom Viridiplantae; phylum Streptophyta; class Magnoliopsida; order Asterales; family Asteraceae; genus Helianthus; species Helianthus tuberosus. The sequence goes on from CM060418.1 coordinate 195,071,619, forward strand.
TAGTTTTTCGTAGGCATGAAAAGGTCCAAAAAAAACGCGGTGGTATTTTCGTAGTTATTTTACTCGTAATTAATCTACATGATCAAAATTACCCTACAAGATTAAAATTATCCTACAAGATAATTTGTAGACTAATTATGATACTATACAAAATTACCCTACAAGATGAAATTACCCTACAAGATCATTTGTAGAGTAACAAGATCAAAATTACCCTACAAGATCATTTTACAAAATTACCATACAAGATCATTTGTAAGATAATCTTAATAATTACTCTACGAGTAAATAATTACGGAAATGACACCGCGTTTTTTTACCTTTTCATGTCTTTCGTACATTTTGTACGATAAGGCTATTTGTATTTGATTTTTTGCTTATAAGTTATTATATCTATATGGCTGGCCCTGAAGGTGGGCGGGGAGGACAACCGTCCAGGGCCCGATATTTTGAAGGCACGTTATTTTTTAAATAACTCCGCTATGTATATGTAAAATTAAATAAATAGGGTATACCCATACAAACATCAATATAGGCCAACTTACAAAACTATTTTTATAGTTTAGGTTAGTTATTAGCCTATTAGCATTAGATTTAGAGCTTTAGTGAGCCGGCCCTCCATATCTATGTTAATTGAAAGAACTTTCTAGAGTAATTGTGTGTTATTTGATGAATGGGATGGTGGATGCCACATATCATCCGTTAACTTTTCTTTGTTTTAGATTTTGTTATATGGAAATCGAAACTGCTACAAAGCACAAGTGATCTTAGGGTGGAGGGAATGGTCAATCACTTCACTGGTGAGTATTTAAGTTATTTTTTAGCTAATAATATCATGTCATGTCAAGTCCTCACTCTACTCCCCATTTTGTACTCAATTACTGACAATGGTCAAACACATGGAGAATAGTAAAGAATTTAAAAAAAATGTGATTGCCTGAAAGGGGTTGGGGCCCACCATTCACCCTCTCTCTCTCCACTTTATCTTCTCTTCCCACACATCGGTGTATACTCACCGCAAACACCACTCCCCACTCACCGATTTGAAGCTGGCATCCCCTTCACCGCTCGGCAACCCCCCTCCCCCAATCAAGTCCCCGAGACCATAGCGTCCCCCCTCATGGTGTTGTGGTTTCAGCATTTTAAATTAAAGAGTTAACTGCCATTTTCGTCCCTGTGGTTTGGTCACTTTGGCCATTTCAGTCCATTTTTCAAAAATGCGCCATTTTCGTCCCCCACGTTCTGGAAAGGTGTCATTTCAGTCCAAAAATCATAACCCAGTTAAGTCAGTTAGTAAATAAGGACTGATTGTGTAAATTTGTAACATAAAGGACCATTTAAGTAAATATTAAACACCACAACCACTAGCCCTGCCACCACCACCACTCCGCTGCCACCACCACCGCCACCACAGCCCGGCCACCACCACCACTCCGCTGCCACCACCACTGCCACCACCGCCACCACAGCCCTGCCACCACCACCACTCCGCTGCCACCACCACCGCCACCACAGCTCTGCCACCACCACCACAGCCCTGCCACCACCGCCACCACAGCCGGTTCATCATCATATCAGACGAGAGAGGGATAAAGTCGGAGAGAGAGAGAGATAACGAGGCGGGAGAGAGAACCGGCGACGGTGGGGCTGCCTTCCCCAGATGATGACGATGATGGTGGTGGTTTCGGCGGCGGCGGTGGTGACCATGCTACTGTTCATCGTCTTCCCCAAAACGGTCAACAGAAGTCAAACGGCCTAATTCTCGATCAATACCGGATAATATTCAAATTAAACTTGCAGAAACATTGTACAAGTATAAACATACCGATTGGGTGATTAAAACTGATCCGGTATCGCGTGCAACGGCGTGGCGACAATCTCCGGCGACGGGTATTCCGGCGAGACTTGCAGACGATGAACATAGGGTATTTTCGAAGGGGTAAAGGATTTTGAAGGGTGTGAGAATTTCGTATGGGTTCAGGGACTCTAAATAACACAACAATTTGACACTTAATCGACAAACTTCTGTGGATTAATTCCACTTTGAATTTTTTATAAAAACTCCGATTTTCACGTGGTGTCGGGCATGCTTATTGAACAATTACAAAGCGTGGGGAGTTGTTTACGATCTGTGAGAGTGGTGGTGGCAGCGGAGTGGTGGTGGTGGCAGGGCTGTGGTGGTGGTGGCAGGGCTGTGGTGGCGGTGGTGGCAGGGCTGTGGTGGCGGTGGTGGTGGCAGCGGAGTGGTGGTGGTGGCAGGGCTAGTGGTGGTGGTGTTTAATATTTACTTAAATGGTCCTTTATGTTACAAATTTACACAATCAGTCCTTATTTACTAACTGACTTAACTGGGTTATGATTTTTGGACTGAAATGGCACCTTTCCAGAACGTGGGGGACGAAAATAGCGCATTTTTGAAAGATGGACTGAAATGGCCAAAGTGACCAAACCACAGGGACGAAAATGGCAGTTAACTCTAAATTAAATGCAGCATCCCCATTCCCAAGTTCGTACCAAAGGACATCTAGTTTTTGCAGCTTTTTTTTATTTTATTTGGGTTTACAGCAACAACAACAAATGTAAATTGGCGCTTTTCTAGGTTTATTTTATTTAACGAACTGAACCAATACTGATTATTTTTGGGTTTTCTCTTTCGTGTGTTATAACATATGTCCATACCGTAACGAACCAATACCGATCAAACTCTCGTGTCATCCTAGCGGCAACTCAAATCCCGTTAACTATAATAATAAAGGTATTATGATTTGTTTCCTCTAAAATCTGTTTCTTCTTGTTCAATACTTTTATGACATGAAAAATTGAAGCTAAATCCACCGTTGGGCTCTATACTTTTTCTAACACCGGGTCAACGTTCGTTGGACGAGCTTGAATTATAAAATGTACAATTAAGACTAGAGATGGTCATAATAACTGGTTCCAAACCCGACCCGGTAGACTCGACCTGAAACCGGTTCCAGTTCCTACCCGCTTTATTAAAGAACCGGTTCCGGGTTCAAAAAAACCCGTAGATTCTTACCCGGTTCCACATTTTATAAAAAAAAAATAGGTTCGTAACCGGTTCCTACCCGCAACCAGTTCCTCCGTAAACAAATACAACCCGGTGCATTAAATTCTATCATTTATTGGTTTTGTTACCTTTGGAATCGATTCCTAGCCGTTGGAATCGATTACTAGCCGTTGCAGATCACCCATTTAATGCATTGTTACCATTGGAATAGATTCCTAGCCGTTGGAATCGATTCCAGTTAGTATAACTAGTGAACAAAATTCATTTATTTTTCACACTATCTTCATCTTCTTCTTGATTTTTTTTCTACTCAATAAGCTCTTGATTCATTTGATACTATGGCATCCAAGAATTCCAAAACCACCAATTCTCCATCCGTCAACAAGGGTCCTCAATCCGCTCCATATGTTGTTGGGACACTCATTCATAATCTCAATACGGAGGTATGATGCAATTGGGATTTGGTGGAAATGAGTGACGGTTCGCAAAAGGCTCAATGCAAACATTGTGGTGCTTTGTTAAGCAAGGACTCCAATTCAACATTGACGAAACATATAAAGAACAAATATTGCAAGGCTTTGAAAGAAGTAACACCCGGTCAAGTGCAACTATCTAAAGATGGTTCAATATTCTATTATGATCACATTATAGGATGGCTAAGTTAGTGATTCAACAATCATTTCCGTTTGGATACTTAACAACACTCTTTTTACTAAGGTTATTAGAGAGACGCTTCAACTACGCTACAAACATGTAAGTCGTCGTACTTTAGAACGCCATTGTTTAAATTTATGGGAAAATGCAAGAAAAGACTTAATTGATTTTTTTTAATTTAAAAACTAGTGTTAACTTAACTAGTGATGTGTGGTTGGCTCTACACGGTTTACCCGAATCGTACATTTGTGTCACCGCTCATTGGGTTGCTCCCGATACGTGGCAAATGATGAAGTGTACGATTATGTTTGATGAGTTTCCTTCTCCTCATACCGGAGAAAATATTTTTAAAATTATAAATGCCACAATCATTAAATATTGTTTAGAGGATAAAATATTTTCAATATCATTTCATAATGCTTCAAACAACACAACGGCGATCGATAAGTTAAAATTAAAGTACAAACCGATTATTGATGGGGCGTTTTATCACACACGTTGTGTTGCACATATTATTAATTTAGTTGTGCAAACGGGGTTACGTGATAGATATGTTTCGGATTTTATTAAACCTTTTCGAATTATGCTACAAGATGTTTTCAAAAGTGGAAAAGAAATATATCAAGATTATAAAAAACTTTGTAAAGATGTATTTTTTAATATGTAATTTTTTATTCAATTTAAGGTATTTTTTTAAGAACCGATTCCTACAGTAACATTGCAGCGATTTTATTGACTTACCCAATGGAACCGGTTCTTCAGAGGAACCGGTTACAACCCTACCCGGAATCGGTTAGTATCGGTTCCAGTATTAACGGTCTAAAACCGGTTAGGAACTAGATCCGGTTCCTGCAAGATCCGGTTCCACCCACACTCATACAAGAACCAGGTCCGGTTAGGAACTGGTTCCGGGTATATAAAAAACCTGATATGCCCATCTCTAATTAAGACATTGTATTGGGTTTAAGGCCCAATGTTTTTTGTGATATTGAGTTGTTATTGTAATTGTGTCCCTTTAACTTAAAATCCTTATAAATATTTTTTTGTGGGCCGGAGGTTAATGCCCTCCGGTTCTGCACGAGGTCGCCCATTAGCCCAAAAGAGTACAAAATGTTTGTGCTTTGGTATATTCTGCCCATCCATCATAACAGATATACATCTCACTGTCATTAGTAAATAAATAGTAGGGCTGGCATATCGTGTATACCCGTACATGATAAGACACGACACGATAAGACATGATACACGAAATCTCATACACGAACACGACACGATAACTTATGGTGTCTTTTTTTCAAACACGAACACGACACGATATACACGAAAATTACATGTTAATACCTGTTAACATGACTGTTCGACTGTTATACACGAAAATTACCTAATAATACATGTTAACACGAACACGACATGCTATCTGAGAGTTACAGAGGGAGTTTAGGGTTTTATTTTTTGTTTAAATTGAATGGGGAATGAAAATAGAAAGGAATTAAGGAACTCACACGCACATGGTAGATGAGTTTTATTTAATTTAATTTCTTATCGTGTACTAACGGGTATTAACAGGCAAACATGTATTTAACCTGTTTATACACGAAAATTAACAGGTAATCTGGTGTCTACCTGTTTGGTACAAGATACCTATTAAGGCCATACACGATACCTGTTAACTTCGTGTACGTTCGTGTCGTGTATTCGTGTATTCGTGTAAAATTGTCAGCCCTAATAAATAGATGAGATGCATATGTGATATGTGTAACCATTTTATATAATACTAGGTTAGAACCCCGTGTATTACACGGGTTGAATAAATGGAATTTTATATGCTAAATTAAAAAAAAAATATTCTTTAAAAATCTCGTTTATTACACGGGTTGAATAAATGTAATTTTATATATTAAAATTATATCTCTAAGAATCTCATGTATTGTATAGAATAAATGTAATTTTATATACCAAATAATAAAAACTCGTGATTTGAAAACTCAAAGGGGTTCAAAACCATATAATAGAGAGTTCAAATGATCGACCAAACTGGGTCGGGTTGAGATGTATACGAAGTGCTTGCCTAGACAGAAAACCCAGAATACAGGCATTCACCCTTCCAGTTTGCACGTGTTCACATTATTTAAAACCCAAAACCTTGACGAGATTTTGAAAACTCAAAGGGGTTCAAAACCATATAATAGAGAGTTCAAAACCTTACAATAGAGGGTTCAAAACCTAGTAATCAATCATCCTAGAACAGATGATTAGTTTTCAAAGTGGTTTTGAAATTTATGTTCTTGTTGTGGTTGTCGCCTAAGGATAGGTGACAGTATTGTTTTATGACTAAACGCAAGTAAACTCGCGTTAGGGTCCTAAGAAGGTTATAGACTAGGTCAAAGCATTATTCCTAATTCCCTATAACCATTGGCTCTAATACCATCTTTTCTGTCACACCCCGACCACGTAGAACATACAAAACGTGGCGGAAACATCGGGGAGTGTTGTAACAAAATTAATTGTTTCAAATCCATGGCAATTGAAGTTTCGTTTTATTGATTAAAAGTGTTACAATGTCTTAACAAACAAGGAAATACAACATAATCAACTAGTCTTGCATCTTTTATTGTCACTAAGGCCCATGTCCGCCTATGTGTATCTTGATCAATCTTATGCTTCATATCCTGAAAACACATGTGAAAATAGGTACGTCAGCATAAAAATGCCGGCGAGTACATAGGTTTTGTGAAAATAAGATTCATGACTTCTGTTTAAGAAAATGTTTAGTCATGAACCTTGTAATTTGATTTGTCTTTGTAAATCATTTAAAAAACAATAAGTTCAGATGATATGTATAAGTAAGAGAATAATGCATGATTAAATGAATAACCATGTAAAATGAGTTTGTATAAGTTAAGTTGTTTGTAAAACAATGTATTGTGAAAAGTATGTTATTTGTATAAAATGTTATATGTCATAAACTGAAATGATTCAAATAACGCTACGATATGCAATACCATTCAAACACTTATATATAGGAAGTACGAGCGGCGTATCCACCATGCTTGTATCATATTACACATGCCTCGTTACTTAATCACTTACTCAAACCAAACCAACCAATGTAAGATGTCTATGTTTAAACCACTTCCAAATGTACTGAAATAATATGTTAAAATGTTTATGTCAAGATGTAAATCATGTAATGTATAAGCAATGTCAAAAGTGTTTATGTGTCAAATGTAAACCATGTAATGTGTAACCAAAATGATATGTATGGCTAGTGAAATGCATCAACTAAACCATATGCACAAGAACATAATATTGAAGTAAAACTTGGTTTAAATCAAAGTTATGTTCTGTGGAAATGCATGATCAATGTAAATCATGTAATATGTAACCTAAATGATATGTATAGCTAGTGAAATGTATCAACTAGACCATATGCACAAGAACATAGTATTGAAGTAAAACTTGGTTTAAATCAAAGCTATGTTTTGTGGGAATGCATGATCAATGTAAATCATGTAATATGTAACCTAAATGATATGTATGGCTAGTGAAATGTATCAACTAAACCATATGCACAAGAACATAGTATTGAAGTAAAACTTGGTTTAAATCAAAGCTATGTTTTGTGGGAATGCATGATCAATGTAAATCATGTAATATGTAACCTAAATGATATGTATGGCTAGTGAAATGTATCAACTAAACCATATGCACAAGAACATAGTATTGAAGTAAAACTTGGTTTAAATCAAAGCTATGTTTTGTGGGAATGCATGCTATACTGATACGAACATCTATGCGGTGTTGTGAAAATGCATACATCCAAGCCTTGAGACTGTGGCGATAAACCCTTAAACCACTTAAAGGTTTATCTAAATTATGTATATCGAATTCGGTCATTCCTTTCATCCCCTTTCCCTGGGACGTCCGGAACGGGAGTTGTCAATTCCTATGGTACCACTACCTACTAACGAACGGCGTAGCTAATATTAATGAATGTATTGTTCCATTGTAAACAACCCAAATGTCATAACAAAATGTAAGCATGTGATGAAAATGATGTACTAAGTATGCACGCAATGGACATACATAACATAAAATGTAAATGTAAAACGATGTACTAAGTATGCACGCAATGGACATACATAGCATAAAAACAATGAAATCATGTAAAACAATGTACTATAAGTGTACTATTGAACATAGCATGTATATGATGTGAAAACATGAAAGCATGAAAGTAACAAGTAGGCAGATGTGTTCCACCCCAGAACGTTTGGAAAACAGTAAAAGAGGGGTCTATGTACTCACTTGAGATTGCTCAGAAGTCCTAAGATAACCACCAAGCAATGCTCACTACAAAAAAAATGCCATGTAGTGACATACAAAAAGTGCCACAAAACAACAAAAAAGTGTCACTAAAAACACCTGTAGGAATGGGCGGCACACAAAAAAAGTGCCACTAGAAGCGCTGACGCTATAGCCTTTTAGTGTCACTTTCTCAATCTGCCGCACAAAGTATGTAGGCTTTTAGTGGCAGTATTTTTTCTGCCACTACAAACTTTTGGGCTTTTAGTGGCACATATTTTTTGCCACAAAAATCACATCAAATTATTTATCATATTAATTTTTATTGATTAAAATTATTATTTATTTACATTAAAAAATAAAAATAAAATAGTAAAATGTAGAAATCATAATAAGATAATCAATTCAATTAAAAAGTTCAATCAATCATCTTCTAAAGATTCCAAATGTTTGCAAAGAAATAACTAATAAGTGTCAACCTAAGTCTAAATATCAAACATACAAAATAAATATTTAAAAAATGTTTGAACAAAAACTCAAAACTCCATTGCGTTCATGAATCTCTTTCACAATCTTCATTCGAGTAAAATATTCATTGTGTTAACTCTTTCTTAGCGATCGTATTTCCCACTTCATAGTTGTTCCCTGCACTTGCTCCTTATTGTCGCCGCATCAGCCAATTCACTATATTCAACCTGAAATTTCACAATTCATGTTCAAATGTTTAGATCTCATAACCATAGCCATTAAAGATGTAAGAGCAATTACATTACAGGTAAACAGAGCTTAACAAACACAGTGACTGACGAGAATAGTAAGTAGTATGCAATAATTATACCTTATACAAACCTAAAGCATTACCCAATGGTCTACTTAAAAAACCGGTGGGTTGAAAAACCAGTGGCTTTCCCAGAAAATCAACCTTGCGACTCCGAAATTCCCAACACCAAGCTCTTTCAATGTCGGTTACATTGGCTTGGCATGTGAAATGGCTTTACTGTATTTTGGAAACAAGTTAGTGAACATTTAAAAGACTTGAATGTAAACGTGCAGAAAATCCAATAAAGCTCTCAATTGATCCTTTCTAGCAATATACATGTGACAAAAAGTTGATGACAGTTAGTGTAAAAATGCATAAAAGTCAATGTAGTTCTCAGTTTTTTATACACCTAGCAGATTAAATCATAATCATATGAGAAGCAACTTGATTAATCTGAGATATTTTCTTTCTGTCAATAAAAAAAGTTTATTTCTTCTACATCTAGGTTCAAATCGGGTGTACGAAAGCCGTAAGGGTAACCGAATAACTCACCAGAGTCGCAGTCACCACCTCTGCTGCCGGATTTGTAAAGTCAGACAAATTGGGACATGCAGTGTCCAGTAGCAGGGTGTTCGAAGTTTTCATCTTGCTTTCACAACCCAAACTGGGTTGTTAATAAAACATACCTGAAAAAAATAACAATTTTGCTATTATAGCATATTGAAATTTAAAAATGATGGCCTTTCAAAATCTTTTCTTATGTGATCAACCAAACATTATAAAGCCAAAGAAATGCACCAAACTCACAAGACCAGAAAAAATCAAGTAGCATAGATCAAAACAAGCTTAGCATAATACACAAAATGCATTAATTAAAAACTTCGGGTGTGGGTGTTTATACCTCCCCTCGTGTTTGGTTAGATAGTTTGACCCGCTTGACGGACCCTCATTGTTCACCTATACCCCCATAGTTTATTTGGAAACTAGACAACGTCAAAATTAATTTTGAAAAATATTTATATATTACATTAATTTAAGATAGTATATTATGTTGTTTATATTTAAGAGAATAAAAGAAATATACTTTTTCTAAAGAGAATGGTAACCGTTACCGAATTTCACGAACCGACTCGATTTTCGGTACGGATTCTGTACCATTGGTTAGGCAAAGGTAGACCCTATGTTGTCAAAGGCGCACAGGTGGTTAGGCAAGGCAAGGCCTAGGTGCCTCAGTCCGTACCGTCTTTGGTCGCCCGAGCGCCTGGGTTCGCTTGACATAGCACAAAGTGTTATACGACAACAAAATGAACACAAGAAAAAATGTCAACTAGTGTTGCTAACGGATGACAAAGTTGGTGGGTCAGCTAGTCTTGGTAAGGAGTCAACTTGTTAGAATATGAAGCATATACAGTAGGGGTGACAAGAATATGATTACAGATGGTAGTTTTTTTAACACAAGAATAAAATGTCATATATTGGTATAATACTCTTACCTTGAAGTCAAGAGACAGATATATAAAACCATAAGTTCCTTGATTGCAGCCAATAGCATTGCTGAACTGTACCTGCAGTAATAACAGTGTATTCAATAACTACAAAACTAGTGGGAATTCTTTAGCATAATTCAAACTAGTTCTAAGATGATAAAAGAAACAATACAGATATTATCATAATCATTTGGAAATGACCATAAGTTAATTGTTAATTGCTTCCCACATTATACAAATTCTGTTGAATGCTGCAGTAAATAAAATACAATGAAATCCCAATGAGGTATAAAGTGAATGATAAAATATTAGTATGGTTTATGCATTCAACCCAATAATATGGAAAAATCAGACCTGTTGTAGAGCTGGTTTTCTTCAATCCTTATTGCAAGTCTGAGACACGTAATGCCAGTAATTTCAGGTACCATTTTGCTTCTGAAGTACCCTTTGCTCAAGCCTTTCCTAACCCGAACCCCCTGACTAGTGACCAATCACCCGGCCGACCTGACCCACTCGTTTTGTCGGCTCTAAATTACATAGATGGATATGAAACAGATCATTTCCATAAGTCCATATAAAGTCATATATAGTGGAGGAAAATGTACTTTGTAAACGGTTTGGACTGTCCAAAACCTAACCCAGTATAAACTAACCAGCTCAGTTTCTCAGTTCATTAACCCAAATTCATCATTTAATTGGCATTTCATTATTTCATTGATTAAATCAATGATACACACACGCTAAATTCACAAGGTTTGAAGAATCAAGTTAAACTGAAACTCACTAATAGTAAACTGGTAAAGTTATTAGAAAAGAATTTGAGAAGACAACAACCCAAATGTAGCATACACACTATATACATAATAACATACAACATTAAGTATTGTTGCAAGGTCGCATATCTCATCCTAATTAATGAACTAACTTCTAATATTTACATCAAACATTGAAAATCAAACAATTAACAAATCAATAACGAATTCGACAAAACAACGAGCATAAACAGATCACAAACCTGATTGGCTTTAGAACTGCCGTTTAGATCCTGAATTGTAACTAATTTCCTCGAATTGAGCGCATTAAATAGACCAAAAACGATGAATAATAAGACAAACGACACAATCACCGATCCATTTTTGTCCATTTCACTGCAAACAAACTTCTGTTTTTGTTTAGAGGTAATGACATGGCGGTGACGTTCGGGTGCTGGTGTTTGGCGGCTGCAACTGTTTGAAGACAGCAGTGGGGCATGGTCTTGAAGACGGCGACATTTGGTAGGTCAGGTCATGCTCTCGAACGACGGCCTTTTGGCACGCGAGGTAAGGACTGATGCCTTTGTTTCGTTTTTTCGATTAACAATCTTGTTCCTTGACAAATTCTGACATGTGTGTGCGTGGTAGAATAGTTTGGGTAGTGGCGAGGATACCGTTGACTGGAGTAGGCCGTGGTTCAGCTTTTCCAGTCAGATCTGCTGTTGTCGGGTCTTTCGTGCCCGTGTCAACGACGGTCCGAGTTGTGGTTCGCACTCAAAAAGGCATAGTTCGTGATGTTGGAGTTAGACCTGTAAATCTAATGGAGTTGTTTGGATAGTCAAAGTTGGTCATCAAAATGATTATATTTTGTGTTTTCTTTTAAACTCTTGAACAAAATGATTCACCATTCGGTTATCAAAGTCTTCACCTCCAAGATGAGTGTCACTCGCAGTCGATTTCACTTCAAAGATACCCTCTTCGATCGTAAGAATCGATACATCAAATGTACCACCACCGAGGTCAAAAATAAGCATGTTTTTCTCACTAGCACTAGACGCTTTCTTGTCTAGACCATAAGCAATGGCTGCAGCAGTCGGCTCGTTGATGATACGCATCACGTATAAACCGCTATAACACCAGCATCTTTCGTGGCTTGCCTTTGCGAGTCGTTGAAGTATGCAGGGACCATAACGACTGCGTTTTTGATAGTCGATCCCACGAAAGCTTCAGCGATTTCACGCATTTTGGTGAGCACCATTGAAGAGATCTCTTCAGCTGAAAACTGTTTATCCTCACCTTTGTAAGAGACCCCAATCATGGGCTTTTCTGCCAAACCAGAACTAACCTTGAATGGCCATAACTTCATGTCATCCTGTACAGATGCGTCACTGAATCTCCTACCAATAAGTCATTTTGCATCTGCTTTTTTTAGGTCAAAATGATCTTCAGATCAAGCAGTACACAACCATATTAAATCTAGTGATGACAAGTGGACCGGTTTGACACAAGAGTTGGCAATCCCGATCTCATCGGTCTCATATTCGATATTCTACAAGACATTAGTGAAGCAACTAAGCATGTAATAACAGTACTTACGGGCCGTATGATCACCAAAGTTATATTTGTAAAAAAACTGACCCGACCCGAAACCCGTTCTGACCCGGACCCATTCCGACCCAGACCCGTTTCGACCCGGACCCGTTCTGACCCGGACCCGTTTCAACCCGAACCAAAACAACCTTTTTATAATTGACCCGTCTTGACACGAACTCGTTTTGACCCATGACCCGACCCGACCCATTTGCCAGGTCTAGATGCAACTAAACAAAAATCTCTAGTTTTTGCTCATGATTAAGATAGTATGAAGTTATAAAGTTAAAATAACACAACCATACATTAGACATTTCACTATTAAGTATATTGCTTTCAAAGTCATATCGAAAAACAAATTCTATGGAGGCATTTCATCGAACACCTTGAGTGTGTCTCAGATGACCCGACAAATCACACAGATTCAACTTCACTTCACATCACATAAAACAAGCTTATATCTATACAAGTACATAATAAGAACAATTCAATATCTAAAAAATCATACTTCACATATTTATAAAATCCATTTAATCATAACTTCAAATAATAGTTAAATATTGGGTTGGTCAGATCTGGTTAATGCACATGTCAATGGAAAAAAAAGGTTCTTGAATCAAGTAAGTTAGCTATTCTAGGTACTGATCAAGTTTATTGTTAATATGACTAGTCTAAGTGAATCAAAACAAGATTGAACATGTCATACCTCAATCAAATAGCGGATTCGTGAAACAAACTGCAGCAACACCAACGTACCACCTGTTGATGATAATTTTTGAAGAGAAAATACCAAATGATTAATTAGGTTAGGAGGTTGTTATGATATAAGAAACCCAAAATTGTGCATTTCGTACCTCAAGAGTAGGAATTGATTCTGTAGAGAGAACTCAAGAACCCTAAGATAACCACCTGTTGGTGATGATATTTGAAGAACGATTGAAAGAGAATTTGAACTCACAGCGAACGAGAGAGACTGGGGTGAGAGGGAAACTGAAATCGAGGAGAGTGGGAGGGAAACTTCTTTTTTTTTTCTTGAGTGAATTTTAGGTTGGAGGGATAAATTTAAATTTTAATGTAAATTTTAGGAACATTTTGGAGGTAAAAATTTTAACAATAACTAAGTTAAACTGTTAATAATGAGTTTTGTTGTTTTAAAACAAAACTAAACCGTTAAAACCCAAAACCAAACCAAAGCGTTACTAATGGTTTGGTTTTGATTTGATTTCTTAGTTTGGTATTTTCTTATTAAGATTTGAAACTTAAATTGAAAGCATGAAATTAAGGTGTACAATCGTAAGTGAAACTAGAATCGACGCCTAACAATAAAAATTTTCCAACAAATTTTGCACCAATTTCAAAATCCTGTGAGTTTTACAATCCTTTTGATAAAATCAACGTATATATTTTCACAATACACACAACATACATATAGATTTTTTATCGTATCATTTAATATTAGCCATTTAATTTAATTAGACTCGTAGTATTGTTACTATGTGATTTCTACATTTGATTCAGCTTATCTTATAGTCCACTTTAAATTTAATTAAACTTTACCTAGTTATAATTTTAATTAAGGCTAATATAAAAATAAAATATATCATATGAAGTACTTTCAAAAATCAAATATAATAAATCTTACAATTTCCTCATATTTTTACAGCTGGTTTTTTGGTGTGAACCGCAAATCAAATCCTTGCCACAATTACAGTTTTTTAAACTGGCCGACCGAATATTAAAATTATGAAGAAAAACTGACCTTGTAAAGAAACTATAGCAACCGATTGAATAGTCGCACTGTATTCCTGAACCATAAATATGGTTTGAATAATTACATTTTTGTAAGTTTTGATTACTTCTTAGGATTAGTGGCATAAAGAGGTAAAGTTTAAGGTGAGAGTGAAAGTGTGAATTAGTGGCTTATATAACCTAAATAACATTAAAAGTGTGTGTCAAACAAAGATGGCACACAAAAAGTGCCACTAAAAACATAAATTAGTGGCTTAAAAACTAAATGCCACTAAAACGTGTCTCAAGCAAATACGGCATACATAAAGTGCCATGAAAAACCTAAATTAGTGGCATAAAAGCTAAATGCCACTAAAAGTGTGTGCCACTAAATGGACTTTTTTTTGTAGTGGCTAGAGATCACGGAAATCAAACGGCAACTAATATATGTAACTATGTTAATAAACCGGACCTAAATCGGAAGATCGGGTAGCATGAGGGTTTGTAAACCAAACGAGTATAGAGACTCGTGTCATTTGGTTTAACAAATCCTACATACTAATTGAAACCTAACATAATTGTTTACGACCCATTACGACCCGTTTAGGTAGCTTATGCTACTTTAACGCGTCGTTCGCGTGAAACGCGTTCGGACTGCCTAACTAGTCCTATGACAAGTGTTATATGCCTAAACATGTTACATAATCAGTTATGTGACAAAATTTTAGGTTACATATGCTTAATTACCAATTATACATGAAAAGGGTATTCTGGTAATTTACCTAAGGCATATAAACTACCTATCATACAACTACTTAAACGATGTAACCATAAGGTATAACCTCGGAAGGTTATTCCCTATATACTATGGTCACCTAAAGTATTTGGTCGGATCCTAATGATCGACCAAACTGGGTCGGGTTCGAAGGTATAAGCGATTTATTAGATCGCTTACCCTACGACCCTAGACAACGTGGTAATCAGTAGGCATAGTCCCAAGGGACTATAACCAACGTGATTACACTCACGTTGCGAAGTTCAAACGAACTTCGCATTGACCATTACTGGTCAACGCAGAAAGTCAAACAAAGTTTGACTTTCAGACTCGAAAGACTCGAAAAGCAATAAAAGAACGAAAGAATACTTACGAAGGGTCCCCGAATGCTAATCTCGATTCAAGAATCTCAGGTATGAAACAATGGTTTCAACTTAGAGTTTCTCAAATTAAAATTCTTGTAAGTTTAGCAATGGGGTGGATGGGTATTTATAGGAATACCCGAACCGTTAGGATCGTTTCATGGAATAACGTGATTGAATCATGTGCGTACACTTGTTGGAAACTCATGGTAGCTAAAATTGGTCCTTATCATCTGACTAGACAATTGAGAATGTGTGGGTGAGGATCAAACAGCTGCAACCTGCTGTTAAAAACACTGAATCTGGTCTGTCCCCAGGCTAGCGCACCGTTACTTAATAAGTGTAGCGGTGCGCTAGGCTTAAGTTTGGCAGATTTACACTTTTGGTCCCTGTCATGCATTCAGCCCATTTTCGACACGTTTAAGGCCCGTTAACCCCATTTCAAAGCTCTAAAATGAAGTTAAAGTATAGGGAAATTAAAATGTGCTCAAAAATATCTCGGATGTCGGTTCGTTTAACCGTACGGTTGCGATGTTCGGTTAATTACGACGGAATGCGCATAAGAGCGAAAAACGATCCAAATGACGCGACGAATGGATTTTTGGCAAGCAAAACACTAAAGCATAATATAGTCATGCTTACATAAATTTTTAGATGTCCGGATGTATTCAGAACGTAAGTTATGCGCGAAAATGCAAACTTATGCACTTTTTGACACTTTTAGTCCCTGAATGACCTAAAAGTTTATTTTAGCACACCGAACCCCTCAAAGCCTATTTCTAAGCTATGTAAAGGATATTTAAGGTATTTTTAACTTATGGTCATGTTCCGGAATGTATGTTACAGTTCAAATTGGCATACTTTCGCAGTTTGTCATATTTAGTCCCTGTAGACGAATTAACTTGTTTTTGCCATACCAAAGCCTTCAAAACTTATTTCTAAGTTATGTAAGGGTTATTTAAGGTATGTTAAGTCAATGTCACTATTCCGGAGTGTTTGTTGCATTAAACTGGTTATAATTACGCATTGGTGCGCGTATAACCTTCCAGAAAGCGATTTAGAGTTTGAAATTGAACAAAAATTGATATGTGCAAATGATACACATATTTTACAAATCCCAAGTATGAAATACAATATTTCATTGGTTTGGTATTGGTTTGATGGCCGTGGAGGCACAGGTGTTACAGTCTCCCCTACTTTAGGAAATTTCGTCCCGAAATTTATTTAGAGGAAACTTGTGAGAGCTTGAAAACATAAAGTTTGAAAAGATCGAACAACATTGGTTAGGGTTCTGAACTTCTAGTAATCTTTAATCACATCATGATTGCAATGTAAGAGGGATACTTATATACAAGTATATGAAGCGTCATTGGTGCGTCCACCGTACCTCCATTACATCGTTCTCATTTTGTTATTGTTGTCACTATCGGTTCTTACACATAATAAACCTTACTGGGTTTCTGTGCACTAAATTTCATAATTATGTACGCGTCCATAATCAGACAATTCCTTGCACAGTTCACACAGTCTATTTTATAATGTGTAGGGGAAAACCAAATGAACAATCCTGTGATGAGTGTGACTAGACCGCCATAGAATCCTTTTAATTAAATCAATAAATGATCTAAATAGACTATCAAGGAGTCTGTTCAGCTACATCACTAGATGTCGTTCTTTAACCAAATTGTGAATCAATCTTTTTGACTAGACCACTAAAGGGTCTCTTATGAATCATGGAGTGGTACTATATAATCCAAGGGTCTTAACTATTACATAGAAGCCCATTAAGGATTTAAGGTAGCGCCTTTTGAGTATCCTGCTACGAATCCATCATATGAAGCTATGAAAGATTCTACGAGGATTTGGATAACGAATATCCAGAGTATACAAAAACACAGAAAAAAAATGTATAAAAGAAAACATAAGATGAATAAACACATAGTCACATAACCACGAAATTGTTTGTTAATTTGTCTTGTTAATTGCGTACATGCATTTAAAGCACACTAGGAATCCATTCCGTGGATTTCATTTGGTACTTTAAACGTTATCAAGAATCCAACTTTAAAGATAGAAAGATTCTAAAAGAAAATTCGATTTCGATTATAAGGAAACCGAAATATTCGAATTAAGGTACATAAGGAATCCATTTAAGGACTCTGATTTGGATGACAATTATCCACAAGGATCTAATTGTGAAAATAAAAAGATCCCATATGGATTTAAAAGTTGAAGATGTTTTGAAACCTTACACTGGATGTGCTTAGGTTAAAACATGATGTAAAATGCTTATGAAGTTGAGATGCTTGATATGTCAAGGCGACATATGAAGCAGAATTTGAAGGTTAAGTCAATGTATGAGGAAAATATTTTTTTGGAAAACTATGCATGGGGTTCAAAAAAATTGTTTTTGAAACCTTATATATAATACTTTTGAAATCATAAAGTAGGTTTTTTTTTAGATAAGTATATTTATAAAAATGTTTTAAAATCATGCGGAATGAATTTTTGAAATTATGTATAAGGTTTTTGAAAGACATGAATGATG
This sequence comes from Helianthus tuberosus, assembly GCA_030545235.1. Classification (NCBI taxonomy): domain Eukaryota; kingdom Viridiplantae; phylum Streptophyta; class Magnoliopsida; order Asterales; family Asteraceae; genus Helianthus; species Helianthus tuberosus. The sequence continues at coordinate 195,089,608 of CM060418.1, forward strand.
CTTTTCGAAATCATGCACTTGATAAGAAAATGTATTGTGTTAATATTGTCTTCAGACTATATGAAATATTTTGAAATTAGAAAGGTTGGTTTTGATAACATGGCCAATGTTTTTGAAATAACATAGACAATGTATCTAGAAAAATTGTTTTCAAACTATATGAAATGTTTTGAGATCATGAAGATTGTGTTGAAATACTTGTACTGTGTATGTTGAAAAATCAAAACGTAATGGGTATGAGATTTGAAAATACCCTTAGTTATACAACCAAGGATTCAAAGATACAGATGTGTAAAAAAAACCCGATTGCTCATAATTTCACTTTATTTCTTGTACTTCATCTCCTGGAATGAAACGAGTACTTAAAATTTTTGAGGGAATCATGAGCGATCATTTGAAAGAGAGAAATCCCAATAGTAGTTTGTAAGGAACATAGTTCCTTGATGTAGGTATCATAGGAAAATCATACACACATGTAACTATACTTGTATATCAGAATTTGTGAACAACGATTTATTTATAAACAAAACAGATTGTTTCACATTACAAGGAAACAAAAGAACAAAAGCATAAGACAGCAACATCCTTTGTTCAGCCGAATGCTCATCCAAGGGTTGGAGTTGCACTGACTATTTTCGGGCAGTTGTTCCTGAAATGGCTCGTATCGCCACAGTTGTAGCAAGTACCACGCGGGAAACGAGCTTGAGTAGGGTTGACTTGGGGTTGATTTAGACCACTTTGATTTGGGGTAAATCGACAAGCACTTGCTAGGTGACCAATTCGCCCACATGATGCACACAAACGACACTGTAGGTGAGCTAAGTGGTGTGCATTACATTTGTTGCATATTGGTGTTGTTCCCTTGTATTGCTTCTTAGCAGGTTGTGTTGCCACCCGGATGGGTCCTGTTTGATTTGGTACTGCTGCAACACAAACTTTTGCTGTATGACCTTTACGTCCACAAATTTGGCATTCACGGTACTTCACCATAGCATGATGATAAAGGTTACATTTGTTGCACAAGGGTGAAGTTCCATTGTACGGCTTCCTAGCTGGTGGCCTTGCCACATGACTAGGTCCCGCTTGATTAGGTGTAACCGCTGCGGGTTTCCTTGAAGCCTTACGCTTCCTTGATTTTGGTGCTGGCTTGACTTCTGCTTCCTTTGGTGGCTCTTGAGTGGCTTCATTGTCGAGACGAGAGGCTTCATTGTTGAGACGAGCCATGGCAATGCCTAGATCCACAGTCTTCTGGATCACTTCGCCTATTTGTTGAACAAATTTGGCTGTTCGCTCGGACGTTTGACTAGTGCTGAGAGGAATAGACATTCTAGAAGAAAATGAAAGACAGAGGAAGAAGCAAGTGAAAGGTTATTGGATAATCAATACAGAATGGTAACGAATGAAAATTGTGATCATTTGTTTGTTACCTAAGGCAAACAAATGAGATGGTGACAAATCAAAGTAAATGGGTCAAAAATAATGTATCGCGAAGACATGCTCGCCTATAAGTGAACACTCATTCCAAGAATTCCCAGGTAAGCACAACTGGTCTCGCGTCTGATGAGATGTATACGAAGTGCTTGCCTAGACAGAAAACCCAGAATACAGGCATTCACCCTTCCAGTTTGCACGTGTTCACATTATTTAAAACCCAAAACCTTGACGAGATTTTGAAAACTCAAAGGGGTTCAAAACCATATAATAGAGAGTTCAAAACCTTACAATAGAGGGTTCAAAACCTAGTAATCAATCATCCTAGAACAGATGATTAGTTTTCAAAGTGGTTTTGAAATTTATGTTCTTGTTGTGGTTGTCGCCTAAGGATAGGTGACAGTATTGTTTTATGACTAAACGCAAGTAAACTCGCGTTAGGGTCCTAAGAAGGTTATAGACTAGGTCAAAGCATTATTCCTAATTCCCTATAACCATTGGCTCTAATACCATCTTTTCTGTCACACCCCGACCACGTAGAACATACAAAACGTGGCGGAAACATCGGGGAGTGTTGTAACAGAATTAATTGTTTCAAATCCATGGCAATTGAAGTTTCGTTTTATCGATTAAAAGTGTTACAATGTCTTAACAAACAAGGAAATACAACATAATCAACTAGTCTTGCATCTCTTATTGTCACTAAGGCCCATGTCCGCCTATGTGTATCTTGATCAATCCTATGCTTCATATCCGGAAAACACATGTGAAAATAGGTACGTCAGCATAAAAATGCCGGCGAGTACATAGGTTTTGTGAAAATAAGATTCATGACTTCTGTTTAAGAAAATGTTTAGTCATGAACCTTGTAATTTGATTTGTCTTTGTAAATCATTTGAAAAACAATAAGTTCAGATGATACGTATAAGTAAGAGAATAATGCATGATTAAATGAATAACCATGTAAAATGAGTTTGTATAAGTTAAGTTGTTTGTAAAACAATGTATTGTGAAAAGTATGTTATTTGTATAAAATGTTATATGTCATAAACTGAAATGATTCAAATAACGCTACGATATGCAATACCATACAAACACTTATATATAGGAAGTACCAGCGGCGTATCCACCATGCTTGTATCATATTACACATGCCTCGTTACTTAATCACTTACTCAAACCAAACCAACCAATGTAAGATGTCTATGTTTAAACCACTTCCAAATGTACTGAAATAATATGTTAAAATGTTTATGTCAAGATGTAAATCATGTAATGTATAAGCAATGTCAAAAGTGTTTATGTGTCAAATGTAAACCATGTAATGTGTAACCAAAATGATATGTATGGCTAGTGAAATGCATCAACTAAACCATATGCACAAGAACATAATATTGAAGTAAAACTTGGTTTAAATCAAAGTTATGTTCTGTGGAAATGCATGATCAATGTAACTCATGTAATATGTAACCTAAATGATATGTATGGCTAGTGAAATGTATCAACTAGACCATATGCACAAGAACATAGTATTGAAGTAAAACTTGGTTTAAATCAAAGCTATGTTTTGTGGGAATGCATGATCAATGTAAATCATGTAATATGTAACCTAAATGATATGTATGGCTAGTGAAATGTATCAACTAAACCATATGCACAAGAACATAGTATTGAAGTAAAACTTGGTTTAAATCAAAGCTATGTTTTGTGGGAATGCATGATTAATGTAAATCATGTAATATGTAACCTAAATGATATGTATGGCTAGTGAAATGTATCAACTAAACCATATGCACAAGAACATAGTATTGAAGTAAAACTTGGTTTAAATCAAAGCTATGTTTTGTGGGAATGCATGCTATACTGATACGAACATCTATGCGGTGTTGTGAAAATGCATACATCCAAGCCTTGAGACTGTGGCGATAAACCCTTAAACCACTTAAAGGTTTATCTAAATTATGTATATCGAATTCGGTCATTCCTTTCATCCCCTTTCCCAGGGACGTCCGGAACGGGAGTTGTCAATTCCTATGGTACCACTACCTACTAACGAATGGCGTAGCTAATGTTAATGAATGTATTGTTCCATTGTAAACAACCCAAATGTCATAACAAAATGTAAGCATGTGATGAAAATGATGTACTAAGTATGCACGCAATGGACATACATAACATAAAATGTAAATGTAAAACGATGTACTAAGTATGCACGCAATGGACATACATAGCATAAAAACAATGAAATCATGTAAAACAATGTACTATAAGTGTACTATTGAACATAGCATGTATATGATGTGAAAACATGAAAGCATGAAAGTAACAAGTAGGCAGATGTGTTCCACCCCAGAACGTTTGGAAAACAGTAAAAGAGGGGTCTATGTACTCACTTGAGATTGCTCAGAAGTCCTAAGATAACCACCAAGCAATGCTAGAGATCACGGAAATCAAACGGGAACTAATATATGTAACTATGTTAATAAACCGGACCTAAATCGGAAGATCGGGTAGCATGAGGGTTTGTAAACCAAACGAGTATAGAGACTCGTGTCATTTGGTTTAACAAATCCTACATACTAATTGAAACCTAACATAATTGTTTACGACCCATTACGACCCGTTTAGGTAGCTTATGCTACTTTAACGCATCGTTCGCGTGAAACGCGTTCGGACCGCCTAACTAGTCCTATGACAAGTGTTATATGCCTAAACATGTTACATAATCAGTTATGTGACAAAATTTTAGGTTACATATGCTTAATTACCAATTATACATGAAAAGGGTATTCTGGTAATTTACCTAAGGCATATAAACTACCTATCATACAACTACTTAAACGATGTGACCATAAGGTATAACCTCGGAAGGTTATTCCCTATATACTATGGTCACCTAAAGTATTTGGTCGGATCCTAATGATCGACCAAACTGGGTCGGGTTCGAAGGTATAAGCGATTTATTAGATCGCTTACCCTACGACCCTAGACAACGTGGTAATCAGTAGGCATAGTCCCAAGGGACTATAACCAACGTGATTACACTCACGTTGCGAAGTTCAAACGAACTTCGCATTGACCATTACTGGTCAACGCAGAAAGTCAAACAAAGTTTGACTTTCAGACTCGAAAAGCAATAAAAGAACGAAAGAATACTTACGAAGGGTCCCCGAATGCTAATCTCGATTCAAGAATCTCAGGTATGAAACAATGGTTTCAACTTAGAGTTTCTCAAATCAAAATTCTTGTAAGTTTAGCAATGGGGTGGATGGGTATTTATAGGAATACCCGAACCGTTAGGATCGTTTCATGGAATAACGTGATTGAATCATGTGCGTACACTTGTTGGAAACTCATGGTAGCTAAAATTGGTCCTTATCATCTGACTAGACAATTGAGAATGTGTGGGTGAGGATCAAACAGCTGCAACCTGCTGTTAAAAACACTGAATCTGGTCTGTCCCCAGGCTAGCGCACCGTTACTTAATAAGTGTAGCGGTGCACTAGGCTTAAGTTTGGCAGATTTACACTTTTGGTCCCTATCATGCATTCAGCCCATTTTCGACACGTTTAAGGCCCGTTAACCCCATTTCAAAGCTCTAAAATGAAGTTAAAGTATAGGGAACTTAAAATGTGCTCAAAAATATCTCGGATGTCGGTTCGTTTAACCGTACGGTTGCGATGTTCGGTTAATTACGACGGAATGCGCATAAGAGCGAAAAACGATCCAAATGACGCGACGAATGGATTTTTGGCAAGCAAAACACTAAAGCATAATATAGTCATGCTTACATAAATTTTTAGATGTCCGGATGTATTCAGAACGTAAGTTATGCGCGAAAATACAAACTTATGCACTTTTTGACACTTTTAGTCCCTGAATGACCCAAAAGTTTATTTTAGCACACCGAACCCCTCAAAGCCTATTTCTAAGCTATGTAAAGGATATTTAAGGTATGTTTAACTTATGGTCATGTTCCGGAATGTCTGTTACAGTTCAAATTGGCATACTTTCGCAGTTTGTCATATTTAGTCCCTGTAGACGAATTAACTTGTTTTTGCCATACCAAAGCCTTCAAAACTTATTTCTAAGTTATGTAAGGGTTATTTAAGGTATGTTAAGTCAATGTCACTATTCCGGAGTGTTTGTTGTATTAAACTGGTTATATTTACGCATTGGTGCGCGTATAACCTTCCAGAAAGCGATTTAGAGTATGAAATTGAACAAAAATTGATATGTGCAAATGATACACATATTTTACAAATCCCAAGTATGAAATACAATATTTCATTGGTTTGGTATTGGTTTGATGGCCGTGGAGGCACAGGTGTTACATGGATAAATGTAATTTTATAAACTAAATAATAAAAAAGTTATATCCTTATAAACCTCGTGTGTTATACGGGTTGAATAAATCTAATTATATGTACTAAATCATCATCATCGTCATACTCAGTAAATTCCACCAATAGCAAAGCTAAGATAGAGTCTGAGGAAGGTAAGATGTAGAGGCTGCTTTCAGTGAGAGCCCCGGCTCGATAGTAGTTTTGCATCAAGCCTTGGACATAAGGCCCATAACACTTAGCAATCGGGACAAAGACCGATTAGTGTATGTTCCATTTTGTCTTTCTGTTATCAACGCCACCACATGATGATGATGCATTATTAGCCGTCCGCCGCTTTTAACGTTATTTTCACAAACTTAGTAAAATAACGTTAAAATTAGTGCAGTTTCACTTTTGCCCTCCGAGCGTCCCCACATATACATTATATGCGCATACCGCAAGCGGGGCGAATATATACTAAATAATAAAAAACTTATATCTTTTAAAACACCATGTATTACACGAGTTAAATAAACGTAATTTTGTATAGTAAATAATATGCTATTGGATTCGTTTAAAAAATCATAAATTTGGTTCGGTTTAATTTGAATCAAATCACAAACTTGGTTAAGTTTAATTCGAATTGTTTAGAACCCGAATTTGAAAAATTAAAAACAGAATTATATTATTAGCTTCTCTTACTAATTAGTGTTTTTTTAAAGTTTGAACTAATGTCTAATAAGTTATTTTGTATATTTTGTTTGTACTTTAAATTTTTTATATGAGCGTATTATTGTTTTTTTAAGTTTAAGATTATTGTTTTGTGCTATTATTTAAAAAATATAATATTTATAAATTAAATTTGAAGATAATATATTATTAGAAAAAAATAGAATGATTATATCCGACATTCAAAGTAAGATAAGATTTAATATTAATTAATTATTTATTATTTAATTAATTGATATAAGATAAGTATGAAAAGCCAGGAAATTACAAATGTAGACGTCTTCAATGGATGACACGTGTCCCAAAACAGGTTTCTTTTATTATAGTAGATAGATTGGAGAAAAAATATATTATGACATTAAACCAAATTTAGACGTGCACAAAACATGCCCAAGACTCAACTATTAGTCTATTATTATATTCTACATCAATTGTTTGAAGTTAAATCATCTAAACCGACACACAACGATATTTATACGTGTAGTAATTCATTAATTATTTACATGTGAATATTTTAAATATTAAAAAAGAAAGAAACTCAAATTCGCTACGGATTCTACCTATGAACACCACCTTAATAAGTTTCCAAATGAATATAATATAAGAACCGAAGAACTGTTATGTTGTTCTTACTTTTTGCCAAAAAAAAAAAATCGTTGAACTAGTTTGGTATATTAGAATCACTCAAATTAAGAAAATACAAACAAAAAAAAAGTTTGGTACATTAGAATCACTCAAATTAAGAAAATAAAAACAAAAAAAAATATGAAAAGGTTATCATATTTTATTTGTATATTAATGTCATCCAACTTATTTAAAACACGCAAGTATATGTAGGCTTTTTGTTAGAATAACAACTTGTTTGCTTTTACATAGATCAAAATATGATAAGCTGACAGTCTATTTGATCAATTTAAATGTTAACAAGGTATTATTTAAAATAAATCTTAAGTACATGTATTTTAAACAAGATTTAGGTTAGTAGCTTTTATGTAATATTTTATTTTACAAGTATACACAATTAAGGGTTTTGATTAACATAAAGGGAGATATGATAATAACCGTGAAATAACAAATAAAACACTAATGTGGTGGTGGTCAATTGGTAAAGGCAATACTTTTAAAAATCTTGATAACAAGAGGTATTGAGTTTAAATCTCACAAACGACAGAAATAATGAAATTTGCCGTTAAAAAAAAAACAAATAAAGAATGAAAGAGATACGGTGGTAATTGTCCTATATATTAAAAAAGGAACTGAATGAATAGTAAAATTGAATTTAATGAATAGTAACATCACGGTTTATCAAACCGGGTGTATTTTTTGTACCGGTTGGACATCGGTATTCATCGGTTTTTATCCTCAAATGCCGGTGTCGTACCAGTACCCGGTACCGAGTCGTACCGTACCAGGTATATTCGGTACCGGTACCCACTTTTGGGGATTTCGGTAACGGTATTTTCCGTACCGGTTGGTACCGAGCTCATCAAATCCTGTAGCAACATAGCAATGCAAGTAGTTGCACCGTTTATATTACTTTTCATACACACAGTAACTAAACTGTGTTTCGTTTGAATGAGATTTTATATACACAACTTATTTTGCTTTATTTTTTTTGTCTTTTTCTGTAATAAATGAATTGTAGCATTTAAAATTAACTTGGATATTTAGATTATTGATGAGCAAATTGTATCAAAAAATCCTGTAATCAAAACGGTATCGTATCTGTACCAAATTTACTCTACCAAATCATTTTCGGTACCAATTTGGTACCCACCTTTTGGCGTTTTCAGAATCGTTACTTTCGGTTCGACACCGGTCTAGCACCGTACCTGTACTTATTGATTTTTAGAGTTAATTACTGTTTTCGTCCTTGTGGTTTGTCAAAAATCACTATTTCAGTCCATTAGTTTAAAAACTACGATTTCAGTCCCTGTGGTTTGACTTTCGTAACCATTTCAGTCCCTGTGGTTTCACTTTTTAGCCATTTCAATCTATTTATTCTGTTAGTACAGGGACTGAAATGGTTACGAGGTGGAATGAAATGGTTACGAAAGTGAAACCACAGGGACTGAAATCGCAAATTTTAAACTAATGGACTGAAATAGTGATTTTTAACAAACCACAGGGACGAAAACAGTAATTAACTCTTGATTTTTACCTTCAAATACCATATCGTATTGTACCGAGCATTTTCGGTGCCGATACCTAATTTCGATGATTTTCCCGATCGGTACTTTTAGTACCGTTACCGGTACCAAGCTCATCTATATTTTAATGTGTTAGCACTGTAATAACTGAACTGAAAACAACCGAATTTCTAACGTGTAGGTCCTATTATTATATATTAGGTTATCTAATATCGGTTTTTTTAGGACGAAGTGGCTATCCTTTTCACGACATTTTTATTTATGTTTTGATATTCGGTATCTGCCTACCGTCACTGACACGTGTTTTGCAGTCATTAGGTCCCCACCGCAACGCGCGGGCGAAAATCAACTAGTTGCGTTGAAGTGTCCAATGGCCTTGGAAGCAGCAACATGAAATTGAATAACACACCGACCACGACACGCTCTACTAATAATTATATATATATATTATTATAATTATTCTTATTATAAGGCTCTTTCTATACACACCCATATAATCTTATTTTCACATATCCTAGTGTATACGGGTCGTATAAGGTTATACGGCATGTATAGAATATTTTGCATAGAAATAAATACACTAGAATCTTTTTTTTACATGTATACGAGCTGTATAACATTATAAGGCCCGTATACATGTGTATACGACCAATATAATGTTATACGGCCAAATTGTTTATTTTTTTAGGTTTGATCAGTTTGGGTTTAAAGATTTGTATATGAGCCGTCTAAAGCTATACGACCTGTATATAATTTTTTTTTGTCTAAACCGAAGAACCGTTTAATAAATTTTAGTAATTCTTTAGATAACGTTTTCAGTATCTGGACTTTGTTGGTTTGTATGTAGCTAGGGTTCAAAATGCTTGAATATGGTGATATTAGAATACTATACACTGCATGTAAACACAATGGTTTTGTGATGCAAGGATCTTCAAATGCGTTATGTACGTTAAATTTCATTAAATGATACTGTTATTCGTCTCTTAACTACCGGATGGAGTCCTTTCGTGGTCTAATCATATCAACTATGTAATATTATCGAAGTATCTAAACAACAACAGGCGACGCTCTCTCTCCCTCTTCTTTCTTGCCGCCCGGTATTCGTTATGTGTGCTCGACGATGATTACGCGAATCTGGTTAACGTGCGGGGTTTAATCGATCGGCTCGTTGGAGTTCATCTAGATCTAACCTTTCATTCTATCTGGTTTCTTGTATAATCCATTCACCGCATAGGTTTCCTGTGGTTTTCTCAATGGCTTCGATGAATGATGGTGAGAGAGAACATGATGGGGATGGTCCATGGTCTGGTGTGCAGCACCGAAAAAACAGGAGAAGTAAAGGGGATGGTGTGGAATGGTCTTTCTTAGTGCAGAACTTATGTGACCGGGCAACAAGAAATGTGTTGTGGCAGGCGTTCAAACCGTACGGATTTATTTCAGATGTATACGTGGCCCGCAAGAGAGATGTTAAAGGTAGATGTTTTGGATTTGTCCGTTACGTTGGAGTGGAAAACATGAAGGAAACGCTTACGGTAATGAATTCGGTTAAGATATTCGATACGAAAGTGTCTGTATCCCTTGCCAAATATGATAAGAATCATAAGCGGATCAATTACGCTCCGGATAGCTTAGGATGAAACGTTTGGAGGCCAAAGGAAAATGCTCGGAATGATAATAATTCTTATGGTGGGAATGTTAATGGAGGCCGATATCCGGGAGGACAAAGGCATATGGAAAATCAAGTATCTGGTCAAGGTCCAACAGGGTCTTCGTTTGTTAAGGAGGAGATGTCCTTTGCTGATTTGGTTCAGGGTAATAGAGTGGAGAATGGCAATGGAGCAAAGGTTGTTACTGTAGAAGGAAAAGGTGCCCTATATCCATTACATTGTATTGGCAGATCGGTTCTAGGTTATGCTAAGGATGTTATGTCCTTGAACAAGGTCAGGCTGGCTTTTGAAGAAGAAGGCTTGTCTGAAGTTGGTTTGTCTTATGTCGGTGGAGTATCGTTCATTCTAACTTTTAAAGATAAATTATCTGCCAATGCTTGCATGGAATTACATTCTCCTTTTTTGATTCGATTTTTTCAAAGTATTATCTTTGGAACGGTGAAGATATTCCTTCTAGTCGTCTTGTCAGTTTAAACATATCGGGGGTACCATTCCTTATCCGTGACAACAAATTGTTTGATAATATTGGTGGCCTATTTGGGGATGTTGTACAGCCGTCGTTGTTCTCCTGGCAGGAGGAAGATATCTCATCCGGTAGGGTTATGATACTTACCTCCCAAATGTCTAGAATTGACGAAAATGCGGTGATCAAATGGAATGATAAGAGTGTGGTTATCCGAGTTTCGGAACTCTCGGATCTGTGGCAGCCAAAGAATGATTGTGTTAATTCGGCGAGTTCTGGGGAATCTGACTCAGAAATGGAGTCGAATTCGTAGGAAGGATCGGCTGACATGGATGATCTTGAGGAAGGTGAGATTAATCAGAACCAGGAAGCAGGTGATCGTAAACAAGATGAGAACCATATTCCGGCGATGGATGTGGAGGACGAGTTGAGAACCATATCACAGGGAGTCAATGAATCGCCGGAAGTTCAAAAGCCTGCTGGTGTAAATGCTGGTGGGAATGATCACAGTCTACATGGGGATGAGACTTTGGCGGCGCATGTTAATGAAACTAATGACATTAATGTGGATACAGGGGGTAATAATGGTAATTTGAATTTTAACTTTGAAGGAATTGGGCCCAGTAACATTAATTCAGGGGAGAAAAATAATGGGCCTCTTAATGAATTAGTGGGTGATGGCCCAACTCCAATTTGGAATCTGGGTAAAAGAAATAAAGACGAGAGGAGCCCACCGTCAATTGGGTCGGTCCAAGGCCCTTCCCAGAGACTATTCTGTGCTCCGATCAGCTCCAATGTTGAACTTCTGGACTTGAATACACCTGTCAGGGCAGAATCTGGTTTCGAGGAGGAGGTTTTTTCTGATCCAGCGCTTAACGACGAGGCTCCGGTTACTAGAGTCACCGATTTGGATGCTGGGGGTGGTACCCAGACGTCGTGGCAAGGTCCAGCGGATGGCGTCCCAGATGTTTTCGCTACAGAAGAAATTGCGGCTACGATTCAGGTGGGATCTTTAATTGGGGTTAATCTAAACGGGTTCGAAACTGCCGTTGAACAAGTCATTGTGGATGAAGGTGCCTATAATATTTCAAGATGAATTGCCTATCCGTTAATTTAAGGGGGGTGAGGAATAGCAGAAAGTCAGATTGGATTCGTGGGCTTAAGACCAGCTACGGTATTCATTTTCTCGCTATACAAGAAACAAAATTACAGGATTCGGAGAATTTTGTGTTCAGTCAGTTCTGGGTAGGGCTGAATATAAGATTGCTGCAGTGAACTCGCAAGGAAGATCATGGGGGACTTGCATGTTTGTGGTGCCCAGCAGTGTTCAGGTGTGTTAACTTAATTCACAATAGATACTTTATCGTGGTCTCGGGTAATCTAGTGTAATCTGGGTGTAGAATCAATTTAATTAATGTCTATGCACCAAATGATGCGGTTAGTAGGAGGGCTGTCTGGTTGGAGATTCTGGGGGTTAGGAACTCGATGCAAGGGCTGTGGGTTATAATGGGTGATTTTAATGAGGTTCGGAACGCTAGTGAGCGTATGAATTCTGAGTTTATTGAAGCAAATGCCGATGCTTTTAATCAGTTCATTCTGTCGGCCGGTTTGGTGGAATACAATATGGGTGGGGGAAATTTTACTTACATTTCAGACAATGGTAGGAAACTGAGTAAGCGGGATCGGTTCTTAGTTTGTCTAGGCTTTATGGAGAACTGGCCTAATGCATCTGTGATTGCTCTAGATCGTGAAGCATCGGACCACCGGCCTATTGTTTTATCGACCGTCCAGTCAGATTTCGGCCATATCCCATTCAGATTCTTTAATTCTTGGTTTGAATATCCCGGTTTTTTGGATTATGTTTTGCTTAAGTGTGTATCTTTTTCCTTTTTGGAACCTGGAGATCTCGCTTTAGCCATTAAGCTTCGGTGGTTAAAAAATAATATTAAATCCTGGCTTCTTGTAGAAAAGGAAAGAAGGGTAGGGATATATGGGAGAAAAAAGAGTAGGTTGGCTTGCATTGAAAGGTTGGCGGAGGAAAGATCGCTTCTTGATGAAGAACTGGCTGAAAGAATGGAATGTAAATGTTATGTGGCAGATTTTGACAGAATGAAGCAGTTGGATATTCGGCAGAAATCCAGAACAAGATGGGCTATAGATGGTGATGAAAATTCCTCCTTTTTTCATCATATTATTAACTCTAATATTAGCACGAACAGGTTGAACGGGTTAATGATAAATGGTGATTGGGTGACGAATCCGCTAGCTATTAAAGAGTCCTTGTATGAGTTCTTCCGTATCCAGTTTACGGAACCAATGCCTAATAGACCGGAATTAGTATGCCCGAACCTGGCTACTATTTCTGATAATGAGGCAATCATGCTGGAGTGTCCGTTTTCTGTGGAGGAAATTAAAGAAGCAGTTTGGGAGTGTGAAGGTGAACGTGCTCCTGGCCCGGATGGATTTAACTTTAAGTTTATCGAAAGATGTTGGTCGGGTCTCAGGAGAATTTCATTAATCTGTTCAACAAATTCTTCGATGAAGGCTCTTTGAGTAAGTGTTGTACGTCTTCTTTTATTGCCTTAATTCCAAAAGTAAAAGACCCGGTGGGCCCAGAAAGTTTCAGGCCAATCAGATTGATTGGTGTAATAAATAAAGTGATTTCAAAAGTATTAGTAAATCGACTAAAAGGGGTGTTGGGGAAGTTGATCTCGGAACAACAATCGGCGTTTTTGGCGGGTAGAAATATCATGGATGGCCCATTGGTCCTCAATGAAATTCTTAGTTGGCTAAAAAAGAACAAGAAAAGCGGGATGTACTTTAAAGTGGATATTAATAAGGCTTATGACTCTGTAAATTGGGAATTTCTTAATTCGGTTATGGCCCAAATGAACTTCCCGAGTAGATGGAGAACTTGGGTGATGGCTACTTTGTATTCGGCTAAAGCTTCTGTTTTGGTAAATGGTTCACCGACTAGGGAATTTGAATGTTCACGTGGGCTTCGTCAGGGAGATCCGCTATCACCATTTTTGTTCGTTATTGTTATGGAAGCACTTACGTGTTTGATGAAACAAGCTACCTCTATTGGTCTGTTCAAGGGGATCAGCATTTCAACTAGTGGTCCTTTGGTGTCTCATTTGATTTATGCAGATGACGTGATGTTCATTGGTGAATGGTCCGAGTCCAATGTTATTAATCTACGACGGTTGATGCGATGTTTTTACTTAGTTTCAGGTTTAAAAATAAACCTTGCTAAGTGTAGTATCTATGGGATCGGGGTGGAAGAGCAGGAGGTTCAAAGCATGACTTCATTATTAAATTGCAAACAAGGTACATTCCCGTTTAAACATCTCGGTCTATTAGTAGGTGCTAATATGAATATTGCTCGAAATTGGAAATCGGTTGTTGAAATATTCAAGAATAGACTCTCGTTATGGAAAGCTAAAACCTTATCTTATGGTGGGAGAATAACACTTATTAAATCGGTGTTAAACTTGCTTCCAACATACTACTTCTCATTGTTTAAGGCCCCGTTAAAAGTTATTGATTCGTTGGATAAGATTAGACGGGTTTTATTTTGGGGAGGTTCGGAAGAAAAAGCCAAAATGAACTGGGTGGCGTGGGAAAAAAACAATTGCTCCAGTTGAATATGGGGGGTTGGGTTTCGGTTCACTCAGAGATGCGAATTTAGCCATGTTGGCAAAGTGGTAGTGGCGGTTTAAAACAGAAAAAAAAAGCTTTGTGGCGTAGGGTAATCTGGGCGATTCATCATAACTCACGGGTATGGAATGATACTCCAGGTAAAGCTTCTATTGCAGGTCCTTGGAAACATATTCTTAGTATTCGACAGCCTTTATCACTTGCTGATATTGACCTGAATCAAGCGATCTCAGCAGTAATAGCAAGTGGAAATAATGTCTCTTTTTGGCTCGATTGTTGGGCAGGCTCGACACCTTTCTATCTAATGTTTCCAGATTTGTTTAAAGTTGAAAAGGATAAAGCTTGTGTGGTAGCAGATCGGTTAAGAGCTGGGCAGTTTGGAATTGAACATAGTTGTGCCTGGGTTCGGCCCATATTTGATGGTGTGGAAACATTTCAGTTACAGCAACTTGTAAATTTGATTGGTGGCTTGGTTATGACAACAGGTAATGATGGATGGTCTTGGAAATATGAACCAAATGGATTTTTTAATGTTGCTAGCATTAAGAAAATACTTAGTTCAGCCAATCGTATACGTCCCGCGAGGATATTTGAGTGGAATAATTGGGTACCGAAGAAAGTTGGTTTTGTGGCTTGGCGGGCAGAGATGGAACGGCTACCAACCGAACATGCGCTATCGGTCCGGAATGTGCCGGTTTTGAATCAAATTTGTGTACTATGCGGGGACTGTATTGAAACGAGCGAACATATATTTGTGTCGTGTCAGTTCGCACAAATGATTTGGCAGAATTTAGCAGGTTGGTGTATGATTCCTCCGATCTTTGCTTTTGGTGTAAACGACCTTCTTACTTTGCATGAAACAAGCTCGGGTTCAAGGAGTAAGAGGAAAGTGTAGGACCGTTTTCTGGACCGAAACCGTGATTATCATGATTATGTTCATAGACGGGAAGATCATAGACGGATAAACGACTAACCTGTATTGATTTGATAACATAAGAGTACAAGCCGGCCCGATTAACAAGATAATCGAACCTTTACCAGAGCCGTTTGGTTCCGGGGAGAGATCAAGTGGTGATCTCTCCCTGGTGAGGTCTCAAACCTCCTACAATCTACCAGTGTTTGAAATGGCAAAGGGTTGCTATTTATAGCTACACCCCTTTGTCTTTCAAACACACACGGTCAAACAAATAACCCTCTCGTTTGACCACTTCAAACGAGCGGGTCCATACACGTTCGTTAGACCGTTTCACTAACTATTACAAATTCAGCATAAAATAAATCTAATCTATTCGACAAGCATCGGACACAAATCTGCATCAACAAATTCCCCCTTGTCCGTTGCTGTCGAATGCTGAAAATGCAACTGCAATCGATCTTCAGTCAAGTATTCATCTTCTCTGTGTTAACAAATTCCCCCTTGACCGATGATCCAGGTAAGTAGTATCTTGACGCTTCTTGTATAATAGTTCCCCCTCAAAGTACGCGTATCCGTGTTGAGCGTTGTGCAATTTCCTCAAAAGGATCAATTGACCGATCTTCCGCTGATCTTCCAATACTCCAACCGGCATTTGATAAGGGTTCCATTCTTTAAAAACTGCATCAAGTCTTGATCTTCAAGCATACTACATTGATAGAGGTTTCTGGTGAACTGTCTTCTGTAAACCGTCTTTGTGTCACTAGAAAATTACAAACTCTACCACCTGTGATTGCGTTTAGAAATTTACCGAAGAAATTCAACATACGAAAATTTTTATTCCCCCATTTCTTTGGTAAGATCTCTAAACCTTAACAGATTCCCTTCCACTTTAAAGGAACTGTCGTTAACTTTCAAATGTTCACCAGTTCCCTTCAATTAGCGGAACTGTCGTCAATCTTTACTGAACAAACTCTCTCCACTGAGTAGAATCTTTCAAATGTTCTCGGTTTTTCGAAAAATCACGAAAACGGCTTTCTTCTTTGCATATTCTAGTTGAATAAGAACGTCCCCTAATACCCCGTAGGATCCGACTTGTATCCCCCCAAGGTTCTGCTAACACCTAGTCTGAAAACTTTCATCATAGGCATATACTCTTCGACCTTTTGGATTCGTTAGGACCGGTATTGGCATTCTAGCTTCATACGTTCGTTTTCAAATGCGAAAATATGACAATAAACAAAATGCTTTCGAACATCTTCGAATAACCGATAACAAACATAAATACTGACGTGCGGAAGTGAACATACCGTTTTGTTTTTGGTTTTTGGCCCATAATAGTCGCGTCACCATTTTTGACATTTTCATCGGTAACCGTGACTACCCCACATTTTTCAATAATCATCATCTTTTGTTTTCATCATGCTAAAATGATCTCGCGCGCTTCCGAACCCGTGCAAATTTTGACGTTGAAATTTAAAAGCACGGTTCAAATCCACTTTGTGAACACCCGACCTCTAATAATCCAAGATCTATAGTTCGTGTCCCAAAGCTGATATAACCGATCCATTCTGGTCCATATACCCGTTACCAATCACTAGAAGCCCAAATATTATTTGATGTCTATAAATATTAGAGGCCCAATGATCCAAATTTTCGGCCCACTTCAACATGTATTGTTTAACCTTGGCCCAATTAAAAATACCCATTTCATCATATGGCTTTTTAATAAAAACCAAAAGTCAACAACCCTAGCTGCTTTACAATTTACCTCAGCCGACATCAGTTATGTATAACCACCATTTTTCAACTTTGGCTTCTTCATCTTCGATACATAAACAACAACAGAACATTCAAAAACCCACTCTCTTTCTTCGATTAACAAGTAGCAGCAGCCATCCAACAAGGTCTTATTCTTCAATGAACAATAGCAGCGGCTGATATAAGCACTATAGCCTCCCTATTCCACCGTGAACCTGCTATCATCATCTTCTCTCTGCGATACTGTTGAAACCGACTTCATCCGACAAAAGAACTCCGGCGAAACAAGATGTGTGCTGATCGACGAAAATGATTTGTTTGGTCCGACGAAACAGGTTGTTGAACACTTGTCGACGAAACTGAGTGGTTTGTTTGTGAATCTGATCGACGAAACAGAAACTTTGAATGAGTTTGACGAAACAGATTTGTTGTTTCGTCATAGGTTCAGTTTCGTCATTGAGTCGGTGTATTCAGTTTCGTCATAGATTCAGTTTCGTCATTGAGTCGGTGTATTCAGTTTCGTCATAGATTCAGATTTGTTGTTTCGTCGTGGGTGTGATGTTTCGTCGGAAACCCTAAAAATTCTTAACAGCCGCCACCATTTCTTCAAGAACACAGCCCCTGTTAACTTTGCAGATCTGACGAAAATCTTAAAAACTTGATATTTGATGATGAAAAATTGTTGATTTCGGTGTGAAACATAAAACCCAACACTTTGTACGGTCTGACTCAGCTCAGATCCGTATATTCGGTCTCGAATCTGGGTTTTTCTTCATTTCACCATTTTTAACATCTTGAACAAAAATCATAATAAACTCAGATCTAGAGCACATGTGACTTAGTAAACGGTTAGATTTACTAAATCGGGCACCATGGCTCTGATACCACTTGTAGGACCGTTTTCTGGACCGAAACCGTGATTATCATGATTATGTTCATAGACGGGAAGATCATAGACGGATAAACGACTAACCTGTATTGATTTGATAACATAAGAGTACAAGCCGGCCCGATTAACAAGATAATCGAACCTTTACCAGAGCCGTTTGGTTCCGGGGAGAGATCAAGTGGTGATCTCTCCCTGGTGAGGTCTCAAACCTCCTACAATCTACCAGTCTTTGAAATGGCAAAGGGTTGCTATTTATAGCTACACCCCTTTGTCTTTCAAACACACACGGTCAAACAAATAACCCTCTCGTTTGACCACTTCAAACGAGCGGGTCCATACACGTTCGTTAGACCGTTTCACTAACTATTACAAATTCAGCATAAAATAAATCTAATCTATTCGACAAGCATCGGACACAAATCTGCATCAACAGAAAGCACTACATGCAGTCGTTTTGGTGACGTTTTGGAGCTTATGGAAGAGTAGGAATGAGGCCGTCTTCGAACAAAAAGTTCCAAACTCCACGAAGTTGCTGGATGAAATAAAAGCAATGGCGTACCTTTGGGTCAAGAATATTTAATTGCATAATGTACAATAATTTTATAAACGTTAATTGGATAAGATAATCTATACATTATAATAAAGGAAAACGAACTTTGACCACTTGGCAACCTCTTAAGCCATTAATTGTCGCGTGTCATTCTTACTTCTTATTGTTTTGCTTTAGGAGAGAAAACGCAAGACCTTTGTTCTACTTCTTTTATCATAAATTTTAAAGAAATTAAACTTTTCTTTTTATCTAGACCCTTTCCTTTTGAATGTGATTGCAAACTAAAAATCATTTTCATACTTAAAATGTTTGTATAGCTTATAAATAAATAACAATTTGATGTTTAGCAAATGATAAAAGTCAAACACAATCACTATCAAATGTTGGTTTGTACTTAAAAGAATTGATTTTTGCTTATAGGCAGTTAGTTATATGTGACACTATTAAGAATAAAAAGAAGACACAAAATCAAGTTACTAATATTAGCCAAAGATGAAAAATGTTACAAACATGAGGTACAAAGAAATATTTAGAAATTTATAGATTGCTTATATGTTTGTTACTTATATATAAAATGAATTAATTATACTATATATTATATAAAAGTAAAATATATTATATAAAACAACGTGTGATTTTTCATATTTATTTCTTAATGAGAAGCCACTTGGTAGTAAAGGGGATGTTAAAATATGTTAATAATTATAACTTGGGAATCAATTGTACATTTACATTTATGTATAATTTATTAATTTAATACATTTATAAAAAAATACATTTTCTTTATACTACTCATGTAACACGTGGTCTTAAACTAGAACTAGTATATTATAATTATAAGTGGACACAAAAAGTGTATGATATTGTCACCAACTAAGTTGGCCCCAACCCCTTGTAAACAATCCCGAAACAGAACAAAAACGAAACTTGCCACTTTAGCCCTTCATCCTTCAACAATTATGATTTTCGGATCAAATTCCAACATGCTATACTATAAAATCTATTAATAGTAACCATGCAAACACATGTTAGTTTTTATTTGTACACTAATCATTAGTGGCGAAACTTGAAATTTCCGACCTGGGGGTGGAAGTCACCGGACCTAAAACTTTCTATAAAACCGGGAGTCGAAAACGTATATACCCAAAATTTCTATACGAAAACTACATACTCTCCACTACCGAGCGAAAAGTTCTGAAGGTCGGCCGCCCCCTCCCGCCCTACTTAAGTTGCGCCCATGCTAATCATCATATTAATTAAAGTCCCTCTAAAATCCGAATACATTATAGCTTAAATATGAGACACGGCATGATTTTTTGCTTTCTAGTTGTCGCATTTTTTGAAAAAACCTGCGATACCAACTAGAGGTATCGTTGTAAATATTCATGTACACGAGTGTATCGGACCTCCGGATAGAGCTTAGAAGCTTCTCCTCCCCCTTCTCCTATTTCGAAGTTCATCAAACAACCTTCATAGTAAATTTGATAAATTCGTGCAAATCCTGCTTGAAGAGCAATGTCCACATCTACAAAATTTATTGGCAATTCGGTTCAATTTCTATCAATTTTTTTTCTTTTGTAAACAATATAAATAATCACAGTAACATAAAGAATAATCGACATGATAAGGCCTTAATTGTGTCCAAAAATTTTATATACTACAAGGAATATTTACGACGATAATAAATGCATCATAAGCGTCGCAAATTTTGCAGCAACAAGATCTCTGTGGCAAAATTAGTGTATACCCATTTGCAACAACGGATTTCTAGTCAATAGCAAATTAAATGTGTTGCTAGAGAAGATCGCTTATACTTACCTTTCATGGAAGCAAGAAAGTCTTGAGCAGATATGTGCACTTTCTCCAATGTTTTATTGGTAAGTTTCTCCCATTTCTCAACCAACTCGTTGTGAGTAAGAATGTTCTTTTGTGGTCGGAGATATAAGGTCTTGTTCAACATGCGAGGATCATCCACAGTCTTAATTGTGTATGTAGCAACATCGTCTTCATCCATGAAAACGGCTGCACGCGTTTTAAAGAAACTAATTAGTAGATGTTATATATTGTTAAGAATACAATCCATCATAGCATATAATGTAGTTATGATGGTTGATCTTCTAATATACTTATGGTGACATATTTCTAATGAGATATATGGTTTCATGATGTTATATATGTAATGAGATATGGTTTTCATATTGGGAAAGAAACTACAATGTCATTTTTTAGAAGAACTCACACCCATTAAAACTACTCTAAATTTTACAAAAATTTCCATTAGGGAAGCTAGAAACTACAATTTTATATTTGTATACTTTCTCCTAGTTAATTAGTTTAGATAATAATTGTTTTACTTTCAACATTATCATACCCTTAAATTTTCCGTAGATATACACTCGGTCCCTTGGTGGCATGAGGGAGTCTACTTGGGAAAGGTTTCCCACGAAATAACTGTTGATGCATTTTTTAGTGTCTGTAACTAGTCTTGTTTAACGATGTATTTTGAATGGTCTTTTATTAATTATCGAGTCTGTATGTTATGTTGACCAAGTCAGATATCCTCCTATCTACTTGTGTACAACTTATTTGTCTCTTTTGGTATGTAATGTATTATGAACAATGCATGTTGCATTTAAGGGTAGTTTTGTCATTACTATGTTTATATGTTGCTGATTGTTACTGTCTGATAACAGGAACAAACACAACAGTTGCAGTCCTCGACGAATCAGACCTGATTCGTCGGAACACTTCATGGCGAATCAGACCTGTGTTCAAGTTTCTGTTTCGTTTGAAGGTCATGACGAATCAGACCTTAATTCGTCATATCCTGACGAATCAGACCTTGATTCGTCATGTATTGGGCTGTTCCAGGCCCAATGTCTGGCCCATGTTCAGATTCGTCAAACATTTCTGTGTTTCGTCGACATCTGTGGCCCAGGGACTATATAAGCAACACTTTGTGTTCATTTGAACTGAGAGATAAGAAACAGACCATAGTAACAAAACTCTGCCAAAATTTAGTCTGAACTGTGTTTGTATCAGTTGTAATAGGTTCTTATCCCGTTAATCAATCGAGTGTGTATCATTGATTAATCCGTTGTTTTTATTGCTATATATGTTTGATTTGGCATAGTTACGTGGATTCCGCACATGTAACCGTGTTTACTATAAACAAGAGATTCGGTTCGTAATCGATCCTCAGAAAACGGACCTACAAGTGGTATCAGAGCATTGGCTCTTATCCTTGTTTAAAATCAAACTTGTTCGGTTTTTATCAAGTATTTTGTGTGTGTTTTTCTGAAAACTTGTTATTGAAAAATTATATTTTCTGGAAAAATATTCATAAATCTGCTGTTTTAGTGTTGTTTGCTACAGATTTTTATCAAAAACCTAAGTTAGATTGTTTGTTTATGCTTTAAACCGGGTTTTTAGTGAAAATCTAGTGTATTTTCGTGTTTCGGAAATTTATCGGTGATCGGAAAACTCATCGGAAACTTCATGTTCTTGGATGTGTTCTTGAAATATTCATAGGTGTTCTTGTTATAAACTGAGCATTAGATCTGATAAGTTATTTAAAACAAGTGTTGAACTTAAAATAATATTACTTGACTTTTGTGTGTAAAAGTTGATAATTGTCACAGTCTGTTTCGTTGAAAATAAGAAGTAATATACATACTTGTGTCAGGGTTAAATATCTTTGTGTCTCTTCTTATCCTTGACTGATCAGGAGATATTTTAAATATCTAAATCCACTGACTTTTATCCAGTTTTGACGAAACACACAGCCGACGAATCACATCTGTTTCGTCGCAACACTTTTGACGAATCAAATGTCTGTTTCGCCACAACATCTTTGACGAAACAAATTCTGTTTCGCCACGAATCACAATTATCTCAAGTCTGTTTCGTCGTCATTCATTCAGACGAAACAAACCTGTTTCGTGAACTCTGTTTCGTCGAAAACAGATCTGTTTTAAACAGAAGACTTATATCAGTTTGCTTACTGTTTGTTTTCAAGAAATTTGTGCAGGTACTATCATATATACATCAAATATGAGTTGTACTAGTCCATGGGATTGGAGTATGGATTCTAGACCACGTGAAGATCCGACGTCCGCAGCAGCGTGGGTGAAGAGTGTTTATGGTCAACCAACTATAAGTGCCGGACAATGGGCTTTGGCATCCAATCAGAACCAAAATATTCAAAATCTTCTGATTAGCGAGAGCGAAACGGGTAGCAACAATCGCCCGCCAAAGTTGAATCATATGAACGAGTTTCCATCATGGAAAGGTCGTTTCATTACATATGTTCAAGGTCAAAGCACTGATATGTGGAGGTGTTTCATTACTCCACGCAATGATGCTCTTGAAATAGCAGCGTCAACGGCCGAAGGTTTTACTAACATGCAGGAAAATGACAAGAAAGCATATGAATTTGAGAAAAAGTCATTTGCTATTCTTACTCAAGCACTTCATAAAGATATCTATCATCAGTTTTCTTATAGTAAGGACACTAAATCCTTATGGGATTGTTTGGTGACAAGAGGAGAAGGAAACGCAGCTTCCAGAAAGACACGGCATGATTTATTAAAGAAAGAGTTCGAATCGTTCCAGTTCTTGGAAAACGAAACTCTAAATGATATGACCACACGGTTTTATCATTTGATTAGTGAGATGTTTGCCTATTCTGTTGCTGCAACTCAAAAGGAAGTTTGTGCACGATTTGCTGATTCTCTACCACCAAAGTGGAGTACATACATTGAGCTTCTAAAGCATACAGGTATTCTAGATGCTGAAACTATAACTATCTATGAATTTGTACAAAAGCTGGAACATAAAAATGATGAAGAAATCCGAAAAGCAAAACGCATTGCTGCTCCTCAGAATGTTGAAATGTATAATGGTGGAGGTTTTGACCCGTCAGCTAGTCTGAGGCAACCAAAGTTACAAACGGCGTTTGTATCTGATACAAACTCTTCTCCGTTTCCTCAACAAACTCAGACTTATTCTGGAGGAGGTTTTATCCCGCAATCAGCTCCAACCCCGGTCTTCGATCCGAGTGCCTATCAATTTCCAGCGCATTTGAGTGCTCAAAATCAGGCATACTCTGGAGGAGGTTTTAGTCCATCCGTACCACAACAACCTCAGTCATATTCAGGAGGAGGTTTTATTCCTTTTATACCTCCAGTTTCTACTACTCAACCTCAGGCATATTCAGGAGGAGGTTTTACTCCAGAACCAAAAGTTCAACCACAACAACAACAGCAAGCTCATTATACCAACAATCCTAACACAGTCAAAGTTGATACATCAAACCTCTCAAATGTTAGCATTGAAGTAGCAAAGGAACATATGGAACTTATTAATACCATGGTCAGTGCTTACTGCGGTTTGGTCGCAGGTCAAATTGGAAACATCAATTTAACCAACGAAGACTATCTACAAATCAACCGTGATGAAATGGAGTTGATGGATATAAAATGGGCATTCGCAAGTGCTGTTAGAAGGGCGAAGGACTTTATGGTTCGAACAGGAAGAAGTTCTTTGGAAAGCAAACAAGATACAAAGTACGGTTTTGATAAAGAAGCAGTTACATGCTTCAATTGTGGGGAAAAGGGTCACTTCAAACGTGAGTGCACTCGACCAAGCAGACAAGGCAATCAGAACCCATTCCGTAATCAGACGAGTACTTCAAATGCTAATCAAGACAATCGTGGAAAAGGGATAGTGGCTGTAACCAACACCACTAACCAGAATCAGTCTGGACCATCAAATGAAAGTCGTGCATTAACAGTACAAGCTGATGAAGGGTTTAATTGGTCTTTACAACTTGGGGAAAATGATCAAGGTAAAGGAGGAACGGCGTGTTATGCTAAAATTATCAATCACATCAAGCACGTTCATAAGGAAGAATTTTCTGATAGTGACGACAGTTCTGGTCATACTGGGAGTTCTGATGAAGAAAGTTCTACTTCGAGTTCTGAATCTGATGTGAGCAAAGAAGCAAGTTCTAATCTTGATGACTTATTGAATGAAGCAGAAGATTTGAAATGTCAGAAATCAGTTCTGATCAAGAAGGCTGAGGTAGTATCTAAAGAAATGGAGAAATTCTTTTCTGAAGACGGATCTTTCTCTTATCAGACTGCCTTTATGGCAAATGTCTCAGATTCTACAAGTCAGGTAAAATCTGAAATTCTTATCAACTGTAGAGATTGTGAGTATATGAAAAGTGAATTTGATAGAATAAAGCTTCACTGTGATTCGATTCATATTCACAATCAGAATTTAGTTGTTGAAATGGCTAAATGCAAAGAATCGAATATGGCTTTGATTCGAAACGAAAAAGAATTTAAATCTATGATTGAAATTCAAAAGAAAAATGTTTCCGAAGTGACAAAAACTGTTTATCATAAACAAGTTAGTATAAATGAATACATTAACATTGTTGAGGAAACTAAAAAGGAACTAGCCATTGCCAGATGTGAGCATGATGCAATCAAGCAAAAATTGGAGAGTTACTCTAACTCCCGATTTGTGCTCGATCACATTATTGATGTTCAACAACTAAAGGGAAACAAGAAAGGTGTTGGGTATAAGAAGTGTCCGCCCCCTTTGAGACATGATTATACTTATATGCCTGATGAAGAAGAAATGCCACGGTTTGAATCCAGTGTGCCTCTTAATTATGAGGAAGTAACTACTGGCCTAGGGTTCAAATCGGACAATTCTCCAAGTACAAATTCTGAGCAAAAAGAGTCAACATCTACGAAACAAGGTCCTCCAACCATTGAGGACTATGAGTCGTCGGATGATGAATCTGAATCAGAAGTGAGTAAACAGGATAAATCACTTGACAAACTTAAAGGAGTAGAAGTTCCAATTGAGAATCATATACTGTGTGATCCTCCTACTCCTGCTTTTAAATCTGTTGTTCAACAAGTGATAAATCCTGTGTCTACTGTTAAAAGTAATACTGTGTTGTACACTTTGGTTGGTGATCCTAAAATCTATTCAGATCACGATTTCCCAATTAAGAATGTCAATCCATCTTCGATTGATCAAGTTTTTGAAAATAATACAAACAAGTTTTTGGGACAGACAATTCCAAAAGCTGAAATCAAGAAACAATTTGGAAATCAAAAATCACCTTCAAAGCAACAACCTATTGCTTCTAATGGTAAACAATCAGATCAACGAGCTAAAGTGTCAAATGTTTCTAAATCAAAATTTGAAACAAAAGGAGCTCGTTATCAGAAGAAAAACAACAATGTCAAATTTGTGGAATCGAGGGGTACAGATAAAATTGAGACTTTTGCTAACAAGTCAAACACTGATTTTGTACAAGTCAAAATTTTAAAACGTGATAGTCAAAACAATTACACTCAACATTCAAACGGGTGTGATGAAAAAGCTAGTACCTCGGGTTATACAAATTCGACATCTGATCGTCGATTCAGTTCTTCTAAGTTTGTTGAAAGGAGAACGTGTTTTAAATGTGGAGAGTTTGGGCACATAATCAAAGATTGTGCTAACACTCCGAAAGCGAAATTTGTTGAAAGAGCATCACCTGAATCGATTCACCCTAAATGTCGTCCTGTTTCACCTAAACATGATAAAAGAACTATTAAAGAACAGGAATCGAAACAACGACATCAAAATGTGAAGAAAATAGAAAAGGCTTTAAAACCTAAGGTCAATTCTGTTCCAAGGGAACCAAGTTCACCTGTAAAATCAGAAATTTCAAAATTTGTTTACAAAACTCAATCTGGTAAACAAAAACAAACTTGGAAACCTAGGAAGAGTGGAGGTTCAGGGGGAGCTGTTTGTTTGGAAAACCATCAACAAATCGAGATCACTATTCGTGATGCTCAGGGACGACCCAAGACCACTTTGGCTTGGGTCCCCATCCTTAACTAATCATTGGATGATATGTGCAGGATGTTCCAGGAGGAATTATCAATAGTCATTGGATTGTTGATAGTGGGGCATCCAGGCACATGACGGGCGATTTACGGCTTCTATATGATGTGAGAAACATTAAAGGAGGCTATGTCGCTTTCGCTGGAGACAAAGGCGGTTACATCACTGGAGAGGGAATGATTTCCAATGGTGTGGTATGTTTCGATAAGATCAATTATGTTCGTCAAATTGATCATAATCTTCTCAGTGTGTCGCAAATCTGCGATAAAAAGTTCACCGTGCATTTTGATGATGCCGGTTGTTATGTGCTTAAACCTGGTTTCAAAATTCCTGATGAATGGATTCTTTTATCGGCTCCAAGAATCAATGATCTTTATGTTCTTGATATGAGTCAAGCGATTACGACTTCTGCACAAGTCACATGTTTTGTCTCAAAAGCCACGGAGAAGGAGTCTATATCTTGGCACAGAAGAATGGGACACATTCACTTGAGAAAAATGAACCATTTGGTAAACAAAAATCTTGTGAATGGCGTACCCGTGAGAAGTTTTCATCTACAAGATATCTGTGTTTCGTGCCAGAAAGGGAAACAAACAAAGAAGTCTCACCCTTTGAAGAAAATCAACACTGTTGGCATGCCTCTCGAACGTCTTCATATGGACCTCTTTGGACCTATGAGACACAAAACAACGTTCGGAGATGTGTATTGTTTAGTAGTTACTGATGACTACTCTAGATTTTCTTGGGTAGCTTTTATGGCACACAAGAGTGATACTCCTGGCATCCTCAAGGATCTTCTTACAATGTTGGAAAATCTCTACTCGTTGAAAGTTAAGAGGATCAGAAGCGACAATGGAACTGAATTCAAAAATCGTGTTATGGATGAGTTCTGTACTTCTAAAGGCATTCTTCATGAATACAGTTCTCCTTACACTCCACAACAAAATGGTGTCGCGGAGAGGAAGAATCGGACGATAATTGAAACTGCAAGAACTATGCTGGTAGAGTCGGCGTTTCCTGTTCAGTTCTGGGCAGAGGCTGTGTCGACTGCTTGCTACACATTAAACCGAGTTCTTACGGTTAAGAGACATGGCAAGACTTGTTTCGAACTTCTACAGAAAAGGAAACCAGATCTTTCAATTCTAGAACCTTTTGGTGGTCCATGCACTATGATTGATCCGGATGGAAAGTTTGGCGCGAAAGCTATTGAGGGTTTCTTCCTTGGATATGCTACTCCAAATTTTCGTGTTTGGAATCTGACTACCAAAAAGATTGAACTATGGAGTGAAGTACGGGTTCAGAGATATACAGATCCTGTTAAAGCTCCAGGTGATCCTTGGATGTTCGATTATGATGGGCTATTCGACTCCTTTGACCTGCCAATTTTTGATGAAGATTCCGCAGCTGCTAGAATGATATTTGATAGTGACAATGCTGCTGAGTCGTCATTAGTTAGACCTGTTGTTGTTAACTCACAAAGTTCTAATTCGTCTAACAACACGGTTCAAAATGAGGAAGTTGAGAATGCTACTGAATACAATGAGTCATCAGAAGAAGATGAAGAAAATTTGGATGCGACTGAAGGCACTAAATCTCCAGTTGTTCCAGTTCAGGGTATTTCTGTTGATACTCCTCATGTGCAAGTCGATGATACTGCTGAAGGAAATGCATCCACTTCTACGCATATTCCAGGTGTAGACTTGGTTGTTGATCTTAATATTAACAATTTGGGTGTTAATGCTCGTGTTCCTGAAAATCCTGAAATGAGGATACACGATACCCATCCACAGCAGAATATCATAGGAGATGTCCAACAAGGTGTGCAGACACGTAATCAGCTGAGAAACAACCAGAGTGCTGGTTTGTATTCAGCTATTAGAGAAACTGGTCTTCAAAATGATTGGTCTTTCGCGTGTTACGTTTCACAAGAAGAACCAAAATCTTGGAGGGAAGCTTTAAAAGATAATTCATGGGTTGAAGCCATGCAGGACGAACTGCAGCAATTTCAAAAGCTTGGTGTTTGGAAGCTTGTTGAAAAACCGGAGAATTACAAGAAAATTGGAACACGATGGGTTTATAAATGCAAGAAAGATGATCGTGGAGTTGTTATTCGCAACAAAGCGAGACTGGTTGTTCAGGGCTTTCGTCAGATTGAAGGCATTGATTACAATGAAGTTTATGCACCTGTTGCACGTCTAGAAGCTATTCGAATCTTCTTAGCTTATGCTTCTTTCAAAGGATTCAAAGTTTACCAGATGGACGTTAAAAGTGCTTTTCTTCATGGTATTGTTCAAGAAGAGGTGCATGTCGAACAACCTCCAGGTTTTGAAGATCCTATTCACCCAGATCGGGTTTGGTTGCTCAACAAAGCTCTTTATGGTCTACATCAAGCACCTAGGGCTTGGTACGCAACCTTATCAAACTATCTTCTGGAGAATGGATTTAGACGAGGTCTTATTGATTGCACACTCTTTATCAAAGAACAGGATGAAGATCTTCTGCTGGTGCAGGTATATGTTGATGATATAATATTTGGGTCTACTAATGATTCTTTGTGCAGGCAATTCGAACGTGTTATGCAAGAAAAATTCGAAATGAGCGCTATGGGAGAGATGAATTTCTTTTTGGGCCTTCAAGTTCAACAAACAGAGTCTGGGATATTCATCCATCAGACTAAATATGTTGGTGACATTTTGAGCCGATTCCAAATGTCAGATGCAACGCCCATTGGTACCCCACTTCCGCAGAATCACGGGATTACTCCGGATTTGAAGGGAGAAAGCATCAACTCCTCGTACTATCGTGCCATAATCGGATCTCTCATGTATCTTACCGCTTCGAGGCCTGATATCATGTACCCAACATGCTTACTCGCAAGATATCAAGCAAACCCGAAGGCCTCTCATCTGTCAGCTGTCAAAAGGATTCTACGCTATTTGAAGGGATGCCCAGACTTAGGTCTTTGGTACCCTAGGGATGATAGTTTTGAATTAATTGCATACAGTGATTCTGATTTCGGTGGTTGCAAAATCGATGGCAAATCAACAACAGCAGGATGTCAGTTCCTAGGAAATCGACTCGTCACGTGGCAGTGCAAGAAGCAAACGTGTGTTGCTACATCAACATGTGAAGCAGAATATATTGCTGCCTCGAGTTGTTGCTCCCAAGTTCTTTGGATACAACAACAAATGCGCGACTACGGTTTAGAATTCCTATCTACTCGTATTTTTGTTGATAATAATGCTGCCTTGCAAATCACTAGAAATCCGGTGCAACATTCTAAGACTAAACACATCGACATTAAATATCACTTTATCCGTGACTGTTTTGATAAGAGGTTAATCGATGTCGTTCATGTCCCCACTGATCACCAACGTGCCGACCTGTTTACAAAAGCTTTTGATAAATCACGTTTTGATTATCTTCTTTTGGTCAATGGCATTAAGGTGATACCCGAGTAAACTTCTTTGGCTGATCGTTTTGGTAAATATTTTCTTTATAAACTTTGAAAATTCAAAAAGATTTTAGTTTTCGTAAACTTTGCGAATTTTAGGGGGAGATATTTCAAGAAAATACAAAAACATTGCAAAAGTTCAAAATCCAAAAAGATGTCTTTACTTTTTGTCGTTTCGTTTGAAAAATTAAAAAATTCAAAAACAATAGAAAAACAAAAAATGAGTTTCTTGGATAAAAGAAAATGATGAAATTACAAACTGGTGTGGTCGGTCAATGTGCTCAAAATGCAAAATAAAAAGAAAAATGATAAGTATCTCTACTAACGATGTATCGGTAGGCTCACAATCAGACTAAAATGTGCAGGATGATACAAACCTAACAGACTTCAAGTCAGGTGGGAACTGCTCATTGGCATATGGTCTTAGTACCGAAATCTCGTTTGAGAGATTGCCGAGATCTGAAATATTCGGTCTTTATGCTGCTTATCATCTGGGTATCATGGTTGTATCCCAAACCGTAAAAATAACGGAGACGAAGTCTAAGATCTTCCATGATACTATACTTACGTGTACATATTGCATACGACCTCAATAAGTGATCAACAATCACATGTCCAAACAAAATAAGTGATAATTTATCACAGATTCTTTGCGGGAGTCAAGTTCGTCTCTCTGCTGTACGGAAGTACTGACCTGTTCACGGACTTGCTCCTGTGCCCTCATGCATTTGAAAATCAAGTTCCTCATCAATAAGTGATTCTATCACATAGGGCTTGTTTTCAATCAAAATAAGTGAGTCTCTCACATTTTTATACGGTCAAACAGATGATAAACGGTATACTCACCGGTAAGATGAATTCTCGTGCATGCCTTGATATGGGAATGTGTCGTGAGTGGATTTACATCGACTTGTAAGTATAATCCTTACCGTTAATCGTATCTCTTAAATTATGATTATGTCTGATCAGTTTGAGCTTATGTGGACCACAATACCGATAATCGAGGTAGTATACTTATCCAGAGCTTTAAACAGAATCAAAATCATGTTGACTAAGACCGTAAGCTGGTATGATTCCTTGTCCTTGAGATTTGCAAAAAGATTGCACTTGTACAGTTGTTTAGTGTTTTTTTTTAACAGTTTTCCGCATTTTCATTTAGTTTACCGTGCTTTAAATTTGTTTTTAGTATATTGGTGTAAAGTTCGTTTTTGATTAAGCCGAAGTTGTTGCTTGGTGTTTTCTACCGGAAGCCGGAAACCTTCTTCATAAAAACGTCCTTGCATTTGAAATTTCAAACTGAATGGAATTGTGTTCATAATCTGTTTAGACTGCAAAATATTACCACTGTTTTGACTGCAAAATATTTCCAGCTCTGGGTGTTGCTGTTTTGACTGCAAAATACTACAGGGGTATTCATTCGGGCAGTACGTGGTCCGAACAACACTGAAGGAAGAGTAGAAGACCAAAGACGAGTAACAGACAAGGGGGAGTTTGTTGATGCATTTTTTAGTGTCTGTAACTAGTCTTGTTTAACGATGTATTTTGAATGGTCTTTTATTAATTATCGAGTCTGTATGTTATGTTGACCAAGTCAGATATCCTCCTATCTACTTGTGTACAACTTATTTGTCTCTTTTGGTATGTAATGTATTATGAACAATGCATGTTGCATTTAAGGGTAGTTTTGTCATTACTATGTTTATATGTTGCTGATTGTTACTGTCTGATAACAGGAACAAACACAACAGTTGCAGTCCTCGACGAATCAGACCTGATTCGTCGGAACACTTCATGGCGAATCAGACCTGTGTTCAAGTTTCTGTTTCGTTTGAAGGTCATGACGAATCAGACCTTAATTCGTCATATCCTGACGAATCAGACCTTGATTCGTCATGTATTGGGCTGTTCCAGGCCCAATGTCTGGCCCATGTTCAGATTCGTCAAACATTTCTGTGTTTCGTCGACATCTGTGGCCCAGGGACTATATAAGCAACACTTTGTGTTCATTTGAACTGAGAGATAAGAAACAGACCATAGTAACAAAACTCTGCCAAAATTTAGTCTGAACTGTGTTTGTATCAGTTGTAATAGGTTCTTATCCCGTTAATCAATCGAGTGTGTATCATTGATTAATCCGTTGTTTTTATTGCTATATATGTTTGATTTGGCATAGTTACGTGGATTCCGCACATGTAACCGTGTTTACTATAAACAAGAGATTCGGTTCGTAATCGATCCTCAGAAAACGGACCTACAATAACCCCCAAAACAGTTTGCCGAAATGTATATATGTGGAATTTCAGCGTCTTCAATGGCTTTTCGTACAATCATCTTGTCCCCGAACCAGTGGCGGAACTAGACCTTCAACTCAGGGGTATCCCAAAATTTTTTAGGGTGTCCTCGTACTTGTTCAGTGGTGTCCTGTGTATAAAAATCGGAAAAAAAAATTACACTACTCGTAAAAACTTGAGCCGTAGCCCGGGCTACGCCCGTTTACACTACAGGTCCGCCCCTGCCCCGAACGTCTCCTTTCCGATTTCAAGTGCGTGTTCCATTCGAGAAGGATCTATCCCAAACTCTGATGGCAAGAACCGCTGTTTTCAAAAAACAAACGGTGAAAATATTTAATTACTAAACAAAGGAGTATCACTGACGAATTGATTTCGACTTATCACAGCCATTAGTAAACCAATGAAAATATAAAAGTCAAAATGACGAAAACGACCTTGATGTTTCCGGCTTCTTTAATTGCATCAACAAGCTTAAGTTGAAGGAGAATATTGTGTGACCGAAATTGTACCCCTGCCATGGTGCATATCACAACATCAACTTGTTTGACAGCATCCACTAGAGACTGATGATCAGAAAACGAACCCTCAACCAACCGGGCTCCTTGTTCCTTAAACGACAACAACATCTGAATCTTTTCAATATCAAAGCCGATCTCACGACGCATAAGGATGTAGGTAGGATGGCCTTGAGCCAAACTAGCCTTCACAACACTACTAGAAAATTGATGTTATTCCCACGTCAATTTCCGTGGGAAATCCGTGGGTAGGATGGCGTTTACCCACGGATTTCCCACGAAAACGGGTTGTAGGAATTTTGCTCGTGGGTAATTTTTTTCTGACGCATTTCCTACAAATTCTCCTACCCATTACCCACACAAATGTTTCGTTAGAATTCTCCTACACATTTCTCACGAAATTAATTTTCTTAATTTTCCAACGTATTTCCCACGGAATATTTCATTTTTAAAATTTTATGTTTAAATCAATTATATTTACTTTTATTATATAATTTTTATATTTTTTAATTTTCTTACATAATTCCTATGAATTTTTTTTTTCTTCCTACACAATTTCAACGAAATTTAATCGTTTTTCCTACACAGTTCCTACCAAAGTATTTTTTCCCTACGCTGTTCCAACGGAATCTATTCTTTTTTCCTACGCATTTCCTATGAAATTGGTTTCTTTTCCTACACAATTCCAACAGAATGTATTCTTTTTTCCTACGGAATTATATTTTTTTCCTACACAATTCCAACGGAATGTGACTAAACTTGTTTCGTGTTTTTCCTACCCATTTCCTACGGGATACACACTACGACAAAATCGAACCTTAAACGGGGTGATTTAGGCTTTAAGACAGGGTTTCTAACCCCATCTTAAAAAGACACGTCTTAAAATGGGGTTTTATTAGACGTGGTTCAAACTAGACCTTGTCTTAAACAAATGAACCTCGTCTTTTGTCAATTCCAAACCTATCCATATCAGGCCAATATATAAACACCAATTCGAACCTTTTTCAAATCAATGAATACACATTCAATTTGGAATAACCGGTCAAATTACAATTCTTTGCTAAATGTATAACAAACTATATTAAATTTCATAAATAAACTACATACAATTCCAAAACTTATTAATAAAGCTAATCTAATGGAATACCTAACTCTTGAAAAAAATTCAGCATCAACGTCTTCAACAAAATGTATATATCATTATCCGTAATCTCTCTTGTGTACATAATCCCATTTATAAGGTCATTTGCTTTCTTGTTCACAAGAACTTGAAGAATACAACATAAGATAATAACACGAAGAAACTTTTTTACTCTGTACCTACAAGAAGACCTCAAATTACAATCCAAAACATGTAACACATGGACTTATCGATATAAGTCAAATATATTTGATACATCTAGTATACATTGAACTAATCATTAAAAAGTGACAAGATTAATTTAAAAAATAAGGTTGTCAAACAAATCACCTGTTAAGCTTTCAGTCTTCAATCTTCTCCGCTAGTTGCCAAAGAATCCTGGGTAATAACCATCAGCAAGATCTAGAAAAACGACACACCAACTTGAATATGTTTAACTTTTTGTTTCATTTGTTGAATGTCCTTAGTAAAATCTAGATGCGGTCCTAACTTGGACAATACCAAAATACTATTACCAATACCGGCCGTACCATACCATTCCAGAATGTGCTTATACGATATGGTATTCGGTGTTAAGATTTATACATATTCAGTTTTGGTACTAAGGGGTACGATACAGTAACCGACACCATCCCTACCCTAAGGTGTAAAAATATCCCATTAAGAATTGAATATGAAACACAATCAATCATTCGAAAAGTAAAAAACTTTACAAATATCAATTGAATATATATTTTTTATTTAATTTTTAGTGATATGCTAACCTGTTATATAATCATGAAATTAATATTCTAGAGATTACCATCTCCATGATAGCACAACTCAGTATTTTCGTATATTCAATATCAATATCAATGAGAATTAAATAACTAAAGATCACTAACTTTGGATAATTTCAAAACTATATAAGCTAATGTACCTCAAAAAAATAGGGCATCTTCATGAATGACATATCAAAAAAACATTCCAATTCCCTGCAACTAGAATTAGAAATTCAGAAATGGAATTAGTTCCATCCAAAACCAATTTTAGTAATTAAAATGATTAAATCCTATTCCATCAGTTATAGAAATTTAACTTTCTTCATACATGGAATCTTAAATATTCAAATAGAATTCAATAAAGATTACCGAAAAAGACCTCATGTCGTGGCCCTTCATTTTCTTCTACAAGCACTGCTCTCTGGTTCTTAACTTCCGGTTCAGAATCATGTCATAAAACTATTACGCTTAGTTCCCGAGTTTCATTAAATGAGATAAAAGAAAAGATTTAAAAGGAAATGATTTTTAGTTGTGTTCCAGAGTTTCATTAACGGAGAGAAAAGAAAAGAAAATTAGAGTTTTTTCCCCTAAAATTAATCTTTCCAATTTGAAAAGAAAAAGAGAGAAAAGAAAAGAAAATGAGAGAATTCTTTCTTTTCTCTCCTTAACTTAACTCGGGAACGCAGTCTTAGAGATAGAAGGGATACTTAGTTCGCGTTGGTTGCGTTGCTGGTGGTGGCGCGTACAAAGACCAGAGACGAGGGGCTTCATGCCTTCAAGTGGATGGGGGATTTTGTGGGCTAGGGCTGGAAAGAGAGGGAATTTGGGGGAAAACTGATTTTAGGTGAAACCATAAACATATTTCAGAAATAAACTTTGGGCGGGATAAGTTTTGAGTTTTGAGTTTGGAGGGATTTTGAAATATGTGAAAATTTATTTAGAGATAACATATATTTTTATTAAATAATAAAACTTTATATTTTAATATCGTTAATTTTATTTATTATGAATTTTTTTTTATAATAAATTGGATTCCTACGCATTTCCTAGTAATGATTAAAATGAAAACGAATTTTGTAGGAATTCCGTCAGAAATTGCCGACACATTTCCTACGCATACCAATTCCTACGAATTTCCGACGAATGCTTAAAATGAAAATGAATTCTGTGGGAAATCCGTCGGAAAGTTCCGACACTTTTCCTACGCAAACCAAGTTGTCACTTTTTTGTAGCTTTTTTTGTCACAAAACTAAGACCCTTTCTTGTTCGTCGGAATATCGTAGGAAAAGTGTCGTCATTTTCGTTCGTAGGAAATGCATAGGAAATTTTGGTAGGAATAGTAACAGTTTTCTAGTAGTACAATCCTCTTGTCGATATATCCTGTTCCACCTACTACTAGAATCTTGCTCTTTGACATGATCCTTAATATTCTTATGTGCAACAAGTTCATAAAGGTTAATTAAGTTGGTTTTTGAGTGTGTTTAAAGAGACGATGGATATCGCATACTATAAAGAAGATGATGTTGTAATTGTTTATCACCCACGTGTTTAATAAATGTCTTCTTGGATTTTTCTAAACAACGAAAAAGGAACCATGTGATTCTGTTTGCATGTAACCAAAGAAAACAATGATGATGTCGGGTTTACTTTTACTGTTTCATGTTTACGTGGTAGTCTGCTCTATATAAGCAGCTTTATGCAATGAATAAAGTATCTTGTTTTCTGGCTTCTTGATATCGCAAATAACATTATGCTGATGTATATAGATTTAAAAGTAAGGTTAGAGATTATTTGAGCAAAAATATAAAGATTTAGAAAGGTGCTTCAATACAAATATATAAACTCGTGGACAAAAGATTGATGATATGAACATCCATTTGAATGTTTCTACCCAAGATTTGGGTGGTAATATAGTTTGAAATAGTAGACTATGAATGAAAAAGTTATATATCAATTTAAACTAGAAAGTTATATATCAATTTAAACTAGAAAGTTATATATCAATTTAAACTAGTTGTTTAAACTGAATTATAATTATCGGGTTAAATACGTCATGGCTAATTAATTGATCTAAAATATTTGGACAAAATGGTAACCAGGGGCAGACCCACCCTTTGGTCAAGGTGGGCGACCGCACCCCTTGAAAAAAGAAATTTAGTGTATATTTTGGGCAAAAAAACCCGACCGCACCACTTGAAAATACGGTTCACCACCTCATCCGCACCCCTAACAAATAATTCCTGAGTCCGCCACTGATGGTAACCCAAAGTAATGAGCCAATATGTTAACCAAATGATTGAAAAATTAGGCCCACCTAGAACAGTGCTCAGCGTAGTGTAATTTTCAAACGATGTTATAGGACTAGGTGTGGGGGTCCGACATAAATATATGGACCAGAGATAAACTTAGATATCTATGGTTGGAGTTTGGTGCAATTATTATTGACACAGGTGACGTGAAAATAACCTATATACTGGTATCAAACCCAAAAAGGATAGTGTCAAAAAAACTGCTAAAACATAGTAAAATCATATGAAGGTATAGAAAGTTGTTGTCGAGTATGATCCAAAAGGTTGTGATCTGGTAAAGTAATGGAGTGAAGGTAGAGGCGAATCCAGGGGGTTTCGGGGATTTCCAGTAACTTTCTCGGTTTGGAAAAAATTAGTGGAAACCTTGTATGATTAGTGAAAATCTATCAAAAAAACCCCTTGAATAAAATTCCTAGATCCGTCACTCAATGAAGGTTTAATAGGTTGTTGTTGTTGAGTTTGATGCTATTAAGTCCTATATTGTTAAACATGACCACCCGATTAATGTAATTGTTATAAAATTATCTGTGTTCTATCAACTTAACTGGAGATAGTTGAACCAATGGCGGATTCCATTGATTTGTTCATTAATGATGTTCACACGAATAATGAAAAAGTAGTATTAGACACATATTGTAACTAGTCATAGTTAAGGATAACTAGTGTAAATATCCATTTGTACATATACTCCTTCTACAACCTAATTTGAAATACAATCATTTACAATTCTTAAAACGTTCTATTTGTATGGCTCTTGTAGTAGCATGTCACCAGTTCCATAGAAATGAAATTATCTAAACTAATATGATAAGATTTAGGCAGAATTCTTAGGATTTTTACAATCATTTCTTGTTTAGAAAGAGAATAATCAACATAGTGAAGAGCATCATCAAAGTTCTTAAGGTTGTGATGATAGTAGTGATGGAAATATCACCCTCTTTTGAAAGTCGAAATGTTTCTTGAAGTTGAAGTACTGGTGCAATAATTTTTAGTTAAGATTACTACAAATTAATTACGTTTATTAACTAAAGTCCCACCAAGTTCATTATGACGGTATGTGAGACACGACTTGGAATTTAGAACTTGAGATCTCGTTGCAAATATTCATGAACACGAGTGTATCGGACATCCGGATAGAGCTTAGAAGCTTCTCCTCCCCCTTCTCCGATTTCAAAGTTCATCAAACAACCTTCATAGTAAATGTGATAGATACGCGCAAATGCTCCTTGAAGAGCAATGTCCACATCTACAAAATAATGGCAAATCGGTTTAATTTCAATCACGTTTTCACTTTTGTGAAAAGTATAACTAATCACGATAACATAAAAAAATAATCAACTTTAAATAAGGCTTGGTTGTGACCAAAAAGTTCCATCCAGAATATTTACAACACTCATAAATGCATCATAGGCGTCACAACTTTCGCAACTACAAGTTATGCGGCAAAATTAGTGTATACCAAGAAACCCATTTGCAAGAACGGATTTCAAGTTACTTAGTAGCTAACTTTTTGTGTTTCTAGAGAAGATTGCTTATACTTATTAGAAAGTATAAACATAATTATGCTTATATATATATTCGAATTCTTATGTATGTATGTATAACTTAGCCTATGTGACTTATAATTACATGTATGTTGTGACCGGAATATTTGAGTGGTTATGTTGGTTGGGAGGCACCGGTTCAAAGGGTGGTTTCCCTCCAATTTTAACCGCTCTCAACTGCCATTTATGTACTCATATTTATATGTCTTGCCGGCAAACTATAACCGGTACCAAGACAATTATTACTCAAATTGTCCTTTATCATAAATCTGCACATTCTTGATCTTGATCATACTCGAACATGAATTCCAAGTATTATGATTATTCCGCTGCAAATGGTTTAGATAATCATCAAAGTGGTATCCGAGCCACTGGCGAAAATGATTCTGATCTTAGGCCAACTTCTTCTACGTTACCATGTAAACATTGCTCCGATGAAAAGAGAGAACGAAGATGGTTGGTGAGGCGATGTTATTACTGCAACAAACTAGGGCATCAAATCTCAAATTGCAAGATGAAGGAAGATGACGAAGAATCACAACTGATCTGTCTTGCAATTAACACAGGAACACAGCAACAACAAAGTGTAGATCATGATCATGAGAGCGGTCAGAGGATAGAGTATCTGGTAGTCGGAACCGATGGAGGTTTCTGGTCGGAGATGTTGTATGTAAGTAAATCTCTGAAGCATCACTTTTCTGGCAATCTAGATATGCTTAAACGAATAAAATGTATGTCTGATGTTGAAACAAAAACCGGAGAGAATCAGTTTTATTTCATAAGGGGCTTAGGGGTCGTTGATGTAATTTCTGGGTCGAAGAAGGTTCGTATTCAGAGTGTGTATTACACTCCGGATATCGACAGAAATGTATTAAGTTTAGATCAATTGATTACTCAAGGATTCACGGTAAAGTTCATCGGAGACAAGTGCAAATTGTTTCCTACGTTTAGTGTGCCATTAATTAATAAGAAAAGTGACAAAACAGGGATGACTAAAGAAGAAGAAGTCGGTATGTTGGAAAAGGAATCAGTGATTAGTAGAGAATCGGATCATAAAAGGTTCAAAATAGAATTTTTGAACGATTATTTTGAAAGGCTGAATGTATCAACAAACGAACCGGACTGGAATGTTTTGATACTTCAAGCAATGTCTTTCATGGAGTTTAATGATTGTAAGGCACTTCTTGATATGTTAGAGGATGAAGAATATGTGATGAAATATAAATATCATCTCGAAACCAAGTTCAATGATATGATCGATTGGTTTCTCAAAGAAAAGTTAGAAATCTACACAAGGCCTCTACCTGCATATGCATCGGAAAACCGAAAGGTGTGTTTGTTGGATCTATACATGGGTGTTAAAAGAGAGGGTGGACACCGAATAATCACTGAAAATAATCTCTGGGCAAAGATTGCTAAAGAGGTAGGTTTTGATTATAGTGAAGGTGAATACATGAGACTGCTATATGCTATGTACTTGGACGTGATTATCAACTATTACAAGTATAAATCGACATAAGAGAAGGTGCATGAGAAAGAGGAGATCAAGACGGTGGTTGATCCAAGACAAAATAGGAGTGAAGGAGACAAGATGATGGGAACAGATGTAGAACAATCGGAAGGAAACTCAAGGAACGAAGACACTGCTGGGAATGAAGCTGAGCACTATGCGTTTTTCGCCGG
The DNA here is from genome assembly GCA_030545235.1 of Helianthus tuberosus. Taxonomy (NCBI): domain Eukaryota; kingdom Viridiplantae; phylum Streptophyta; class Magnoliopsida; order Asterales; family Asteraceae; genus Helianthus; species Helianthus tuberosus. Next base: position 195,129,764 of record CM060418.1, read on the forward strand.
CAACGATTGGCAAGGAATCAAGAGGTTGCACACTAGGAGGAGGTTCGACTTCAATAGAGCGAAAGCAGCCGTGGATGATGCCAATATCAGCGTTATAATGCACTCTCATAAACGTAATTATGTTTAGGGGAGTGTATTAGAAAGTATAAACATAATTATACTTATATATATATATATATATATTCGAATTCTTATGTATGTATGTATGTATGTATGTATGTATGTATGTATGTATGTATGTATGTATAACTTAGCCTATGTGACTTATAATTACATGTATGTTGTGACCATATTTGAGTGGTTATGTTGGTTGGGAGGCACCGGTTCAAAGGGTGGTTTCCCTCCAATTTTAACCGCTCTCAACTGCCATTTATGTACTCATATTTATATGTCTTGCCGGCAAACTATAACCGGTACCAAGACAATTATTACTCAAATTGTCGTTTATCTTAAATCTGCACATTCTTGATCTTGATCATACTCGAACATGAATTCCAAGTATTATGATTATTCCGCTGCAAACGGTTTAGATAATCATCAATACTTACCCTTCCTGGAAGCAAGAAAGTCTTGAGCGGATATGTGCACTTTCTCCAATGTTTTATTGGTAAGTTTCTCCCATTTTTCAACTAACTGGTTGTGGGTAAGAATGTTCTCTTGTGGTCGAATATACAAGGTCTTGTTCAACATGCGAGGATCATCAAAGGTCCTAACTGCGTATGTAGCAACATCGTCTTCGTCATTGAAAACGACTACACACATTTTAAAGAACTTGATTAGCAGAAGTAATTGTTAAAACTACAAACCATCATAACATTTAGTATATAGTTATTGTGGTTGATCAAATATAGTTATTACGACATTTTTATAAATGAGATATATGGTTTTCATATTGGAAAGATACTACAATTTCATATATGTATTACTTTCTCTTTTCATATCTGTATACTTTCTCCTAGTTTCGTTTAGACCACTATTGCTTTACTTTCAACATTTTTATTCTCTTTGGTATTGAAAGCCATAACGGTTTGCACAATGCACACTAACAAAAACTACATCATACCCTTGCGATTTCCGTCACCATAAATATACACTCTGTCCTTTGGTGGCATGAGGGAGTCTAGTTGTGAAAGATTTCGGATGAAATAACCCCCTAAACAGTTGGCAGAAATGTAGGTATATGGAATTCCAGCCTCTTCAATAGCTTTGCGTATGATTATCTTGTCGAAGGTCTCCTGTCCGAGATCTAGTGCGTATCCCATTCGTGAAAGGTCCATCCCAAACTCTGAAGGCAAGAACCGCTGTTTCAAAAACACATTGTTAAATGACTTATATCGAACTAATAACATATTTAGAAGACACATGATATAAAGGACCTTGATGTTTCCGGCTTCTTTGATGGCATCAATAAGCTTAAGTTGAAGGAGAATATTTTGTGACCGATATAGAACCCCTGATATGGTGCATATCACAACATCAACTTGTTTGACGGCATCCACCAAACTCCGGTGGTCAGAAAACGAACCCTCGACCAAACGCGCTCCTTGTTTCTTAAACGACAACAACATCTGAACCTTTTCGATATCAAATCCGATCTCTCGACGCATAAGGATGTAGGTTGGATGGCCTTGAGCCAAACTAGCCTTTACAATCCTCTTGCCGACATACCCTGTACCACACACCACTAAAATCTTGCTCTTCGACATGATCCTTTTATATTCTTTTTTGCTACAAGTTCATAAAGCTTTATTAAGTTTGGTTTTTCAGGGTGTTTAAAGAGACGATGGATATCACATACTTTTATATGAAGAAGATGATGTCATAATTGTTTATCACCCACATGTTTAATAAATGTCTTCTTGGTTTTTATCGAAATAAGGAGAGTGGGGGTGGTCAATAGTGATCGAATTCTATCACTCCCAATATCCAATCAACTCGTGCAATGTCATCACCCACTATTCTATCACTAGTGATAGAATTGTAGTGGCGGTGGTCACTAGTGATAGAATGCTATCACTCCCAAATTTTTTTAATTTTTATTTTAAAATTAGAAATTAACAATAAAACACTAAATTATAAATTTCATTAAAATTAAAAAATAAATTACATAGCAAAATAAAAAACAACTAAACATTGGGAAAAAAAGTTAAATTAAACGGGTGGCATCTCCCAACCCCCATTTGCGCAAATCTCGCGCTTTTGTTGAATTACAATTGACTTAAATGGTTCGTCGAGATAGGTGTGCTTTTCACACAAGATTTTTAAATCATTTTGTCTTTCAACCGTTTTCAAGTGTCCCATGTAGGTCTGCTCGAGTTCAACTTTTACGAACATAATTTTATCTTTTCTTTGTCCGGCCTTCTTGTATTGCGTCATTTTCTCCTCTTCGATTCTGAAGATCGACTCCGCCACCGCTTCCTTCCCTTTGCTTGACGATTCACCACTTCTCCTGCGGCGTGGCCTTGTAGGTGTATCTTCTTCAACTGGGTCGTCAACGGGTTGATCGGGTTCGTCAAGGGGGTCTTCGTTTAAATTCATTTGGGGCAAGTTATCCGACGAAGAAGTCGTGTAGTTCCCCGAATCGGATGTCTTTGATCTTTTCGAACCTCGTTTTTTTGGAGCGGTAGGACCACACATGTCAACCAACTCAACCAGGACCCACTTCGGGTGATTTCTCACAACTTCTCATGCCGCCACGTGTGGAAAACTCCTCTTTTTGTAGAGATCGCAATACTCTTCGGTGGCTTGTCGCATGATTGTCGTCTCGCTCGCTCCACTTTGTGGATTTCGGTTCTACAAAAAATATAAAACGTTATGTATTTTTTTTTTTAAAATCTGTTTTCTGTTTTAAAAAAATAAACTGTTTTCTGTTTTTTTTTTTAATAAACTGTTTTCTGTTTTTTATAAAAAAACTGTTTTCTGTTTTTTTAATAAACTGTTTGCTGTTTTTTTATAAAAAAAAATTGTTTTCTGTTTTTTTAATAAACTGTTTTCTGTTTTTTTTAATAAATTGTTTTCTGTTTTTTTTTTAAATAAACTGAGAAACTGTTTTTTTTTAAACTGTTTCTGTTTTTTTTTAAATAAAAACTGTTTCTGTTTTTTTTTTTTTTAAATAAAAACTGTTTCTGTTTTATTTAAAAAAACAGTTTTGAATGAAAAAAGATTTAAACTTTATAAAAAAACATACCTTTTGAATGAAAGAAGCATTGAACTTACTAATTTTCCCGTTCAAATCCGTCCATTTCGACGTCATTTTGTCCATGTTTCGTTCCTTTGCACCGGGAAGTCGGCTAAAATGATCAATGACCCGTCTCCAAAACGTATCATTTCTTTGCTCGTTGGCATGTTTTCTTGTTCTCGGAGATGTGCAAGTACGCCTTCACCAAGGACACCTCCTCATCGCTCGTCCAATGTTGTCGGACGGTTGGGACGATTTCTTGAACGTCATCATTTTCTTCTTCCTCTTCTTCTTTTTCTTCTTCTTCTTGTTCTTGAACGTAATCATCATCTTCATCGTCGTCAAGACTTTGTTGTGGCTCACGATACGCGTTTGCAAAATGATGGATGAGGGTGTTGTCTTCTAATAGCGGGTCGAGTTGGTGGGGTTGGGTTTGAAAGTTTGGAAACGATTGGGGTTGAAATTGGTGAGGTTGAAACGGTGGAACGAACGGTTGGTCTTGATACGTTTGCGATTGAAAGGGTGGATATTGTTGGGTTTGAAAGGGTGGATATTGTTGGGTTTGAAAGGGTTGGACTTGGTCGGGTTCGTCTTGCAACCTAAAGCGCGTCGGCTCGACAAGATTCGCTCGAACCTTGGGTCTTACGGAATTTTTCTTCGTACCCGAACCTCTTTTTTTCGAACCCCCACCTCTCTTGCTTGAACCTTCTATGTTTGTTGTATAATTTTTGAGTTGAATTGAAGAATTTTTAAGTTGAATTGGAGAGTTTTTGAGTTAAATTGGAGAGTTTTTTAATTAAGTGGGGGAATTATTTGGATTTTATATAAAAAAAAATCCCACAAACAATTAAATCCCAAACGGTCAAATTTTGTTCCAAACGGTCAAAAATCAAACAGTAACATTTGAAATTCAACGCGTGATATTCTCCACTCGTTGAATTTATCACGCGCGATCATTGGGGCGGCGGCGGTGTTCGTGATTTTATCACGCGTGGTGGGACGGCCGCCCCCACTCCCCTAAAGAAAAATGAACCACTTGATTCTGTTTGCGGACCAAAGAAAATAAAGATGATCTCATATGGTGATGATGTATTAACCAAGTAAATTTAAAAGTAGGTTTTGAGATTATGTGAGTAAAAAAGAAGGATAAGGCTTACCACGCCCTGTATATATATTTAACGAACACCCTATTGTGAGAAAAAGTATAAGAATGATGTGATTAATTTAGTAGAGGAAGGATGCATGCAAAACCTCTTACTCACCCATCACCCAAGACTAACCCCACCTGCATTATGTGAGGTGCAAAACCTGTTACCCATGGGCCATGGACAACTCACTGAAGCCTGTTGATGGATTAACTCGTGGACCAAAATGCTAATATATATGAGAGGCTATCCTAAATGAGAATTCTATAATGATAAATGGTGCACATTACGTCCTTTGAGTTTAAGCTAAATTATTGTGACGTTGTCTTTTAACTAACGAAATTATATTGAATGGCTTTTATGTTACTTTTTCATATCATGTGGTATCCTTTGGCATAACTCAATTAATTTTTTCTTTTAACCCAGTTATTATTATTATTATATACTTTTTGAGAGTTTATATTTGTTAAGTTTTTATTAATTACATACTTAAGTAACTCATATATAGGGGATGGTTCAAATGAAAACCACTTTTATTGTGAAAACTCGAAAACTAACTAAAAATAGCCTAAAAAACACACAAATTTTTTTTTTATAAAAATCGCTGCTTTTTATGTATAAAAAAAAAAACTTTTTTTCAAAAAAAAAAAAAAAAAATTGTGTAGTGCACATGTGTAATACTACACAAACAATTTTTTTTTTTTTTTGAAATTTTTTTTATATAATAAAACCTGCGAAAATTGGTTTGCAAAAAAAAAAAAAATTGTATTTTTTTTTTTGGCTTTTTTTAATTAGTTTTCGAGTTTTCACAATAACTAGTGGTTTTCATTTGAACCTTCCCCTATATAACTCATTTTGTTATTCTATATTTACTCTACTTTTACTCTTTTTATCTTAATACATTTTTTTAACTGCAAAATTCTCCATTTTAACCACCCCAAGACTCGAATTCACATCACTTGGTTGGGAGGAGCACACCATACCACTTCATTTCCTCGATGGAATTGGGATATGAATACAAAGTTGAACTTACCACCGTCCAAATTTATCAATCACCTTGAATAAAGAAATAATCACCTTGAATAAAGAAATATTTTATGAAGGGTAACTTAATCGTATTTTAATAAAACTATATTGTTTTACCCATTTATGACATAATAAATTAATAATTAATTAGGACGATATTTTATTCATCATATATAAACCGTTAACTTATATCGTAACTTTATAATAACTGAATATTAGTAAAATCCGCATAACAATTATTAATAAGAATAACAAGTCTAATTTATGGCACACCAATAATACAATTTTCACTTACTTTAAATAAAAGTTATATTTAAAAGATATACAATAATAAAAACAATATTATTTATATAATAACATTTCAGTTATATGAAATATATATATATATAATATATATATACATATTTTTCAGTATTCAATCTGTGTAATACACGAGCTATCATGGTATTTTAGTGTTATTAATTAACATAAGACGCTTTTATGATAAATTGAAGTTAGATATGTAAATTGTCATATGGTGATAAAAATATATTAGTTATATGAAGTTTTTTTACAGAATTGTATAATTATATTGTTTCTATTGCACAACCTCATGTAATACACGGGTCCCATAGCCATAGAAAACATAAACTTATATCTTCGGCTCATTTAAAGCTATCAATCTCAAAATTTATATTTAAGCTCATTAGGTATTAGCACAATACCCATTTTAGTTTCAACAACAACTTGCATAGGATTAATATGCAATTTGCATCTCTGTGTTTTAGGGGTGGAGTCAACTTGAATCCCTAAAATGAAAATTCGCTGCCTGAGTCCCTGGCCTATGAAAAACGCTACACTTTGAGTCCTTCTGTTAAGAATCCGTTAGTTTGATCGTTAAGTCAGGGGCATTTTAGTAATCTCACCATATTAAAATTAAAAACAAAAAACAAAACCTAAATCTAATTTCTATCATCTATGCATAAACAAGAACCCAGATCTTTATGAACAAGAACACCATGAACAAGAACAATTAAAAAACAGAGCCCCTAGAACTTCAAGACACCATATCTCCTTCAATTCTTCACGAAATCAAGTGGTTCTTGAGTACAAATTGTGTAAGTTTTCGAGACAAGCAATCTTAATGAAATCAAGTGGTTCTTGGGTGTAAATTGTGTAACTTTTCGAGACGAACAAAACCCACCGAACATAATTTCGAAATTCATCACCGTTTGGGAGATTTATGGACATCTTTGTCCGAAAATTTGAAAGTGTTTGGTGGGTTTTTACAAACAACATCTCCAGTTCATCTTCATTAGTACATTCCAGATCTGAAAAATTCATGAAACACATCATCATCAGTGGTCATGAACGTCGTCTTCATCTCACAAGAACATCATCTCATCACCACCAAATCTGGTGACCAAGCCCTCAAATATGGTGACCGAAATGAGTTGGTAAATGATGATGGCCAAAACTGTGGTGCGATTCGAACACCAAATCTGGTCACCTCATAAATAAATGAATCTCAGGAATCCACTAAAATCATAGTGATTTGACCAAGATTAATATTTAGTTACAGATTTAACAAAACTATCCCTAAAATCCCCAAATTAAGGAGATAATAACGGATTAGGCGTAAAATCAAATCATCAGTGTCAATAAACTATAAGATAATCTACATCACCCGAGACGTACGAAACTAAAATGATTCTAAAGAAAACACATAATGAAACAAAATGTTTTTTCATTTTTCAAATCTGTGAATCACACACACATGAAACAACGCTAATTTGTCATATTGAATTAAAAAATTCATACACAGAATGATTTTCATTTTAAAATAGAGAGAATGAGAATTGGGGTGAAATTATGGGGAAGAAGGTATATAACTAAGGGCAAAATCAGGATTTCAGAAGACTCCAACGATTAAACTAACAGGAAGGACTCAACATATAGCGCATTTTAAACGATGGGGATGCAGGCAGCGAAATTTTCATTTTAGGGACTCAAGTTGACTCCGCCCCTAAAGCACAGGGACGCAAATTTCATTTTACTCCAATAACAATAAGCGTAAAAAATAGTTTACATTATTTATTTCGTTGAGGTCTAAAAGACACGTTTTTTCAGGCTCGGACAGGACTTCTGAATTCTTAGGACTAGCCATGTACGGGTCTATAACCAAGTTGTATTAATAATTTAATATACATATGTTAATTCAAACTTTATAATTTGTGTATCTTTGTATAATTAGTAATCAACATTAATGCTACTTTTATTAACTAAAGTCCCACCAAGTCCATTATGACGGTATGTGAGACATGACTTGGAATTTAGCTTTCCATTGTGACACCAACTAGAGATCTCGTTGCAAATATTCATGAACACGAGTGTATCGGACATCCGGATAGAGCTTTGAAGCTTCTCCTCCCCCTTCTCCGATTTCAAAGTTCATCAAACAACCTTCATAGTAAATGTGATAGATACGTGCAAATGCTCCTTGAAGAGCAATGTCCACATCTACAAAATAATGGCAAATCGGTTTAATTTCTATCAAGTTTTCACTTTTGTGAAAAGTATAACTAATCACGATAACATAAAAAATAATCAACTTTAAATTAGGCTTGGTTGTGACCAAAAAGTTCCATCCAGAATATTTACAACACTCATAAATGCATCATAGGCGTCACAACTTTCGCAACTACAAGTTATGCGGCAAAATTAGTGTATACCAAGAAACCCATTTGCAAGAACGGATTTCAAGTTACTTAGTAGCTAACTTTTTGTGTTTCTAGAGAAGATTGCTTATACTTATTAGAAAGTATAAACATAATTATGCTTATATATATATTCGAATTCTTATGTATGTATGTATAACTTAGCCTATGTGACTTATAATTACATGTATGTTGTGACCGGAATATTTGAGTGGTTATGTTGGTTGGGAGGCACCGGTTCAAAGGGTGGTTTCCCTCCAATTTTAACCGCTCTCAACTGCCATTTATGTACTCATATTTATATGTCTTGCCGGCAAACTATAACCGGTACCAAGACAATTATTACTCAAATTGTCCTTTATCATAAATCTGCACATTCTTGATCTTGATCATACTCGAACATGAATTCCAAGTATTATGATTATTCCGCTGCAAATGGTTTAGATAATCATCAAAGTGGTATCCGAGCCACTGGCGAAAATGATTCTGATCTTAGGCCAACTTCTTCTACGTTACCATGTAAACATTGCTCCGATGAAAAGAGAGAACGAAGATGGTTGGTGAGGCGATGTTATTACTGCAATAAACTAGGGCATCAAATCTCAAATTGCAAGATGAAGGAAGATGACGAAGAATCACAACTGATCTGTCTTGCAATTAACACAGGAACACAGCAACAACAAAGTGTAGATCATGATCATGAGAGCGGTCAGAGGATAGAGTATCTGGTAGTCGGAACCGATGGAGGTTTCTGGTCGGAGATGTTGTATGTAAGTAAATCTCTGAAGCATCACTTTTCTGGCAATCTAGATATGCTTAAACGAATAAAATGTATGTCTGATGTTGAAACAAAAACCGGAGAGAATCAGTTTTATTTCATAAGGGGCTTAGGGGTCGTTGATGTAATTTCTGGGTCGAAGAAGGTTCGTATTCAGAGTGTGTATTACACTCCGGATATCGACAGAAATGTATTAAGTTTAGATCAATTGATTACTCAAGGATTCACGGTAAAGTTCATCGGAGACAAGTGCAAATTGTTTCCTACGTTTAGTGTGCCATTAATTAATAAGAAAAGTGACAAAACAGGGATGACTAAAGAAGAAGAAGTCGGTATGTTGGAAAAGGAATCAGTGATTAGTAGAGAATCGGATCATAAAAGGTTCAAAATAGAATTTTTGAACGATTATTTTGAAAGGCTGAATGTATCAACAAACGAACCGGACTGGAATGTTTTGATACTTCAAGCAATGTCTTTCATGGAGTTTAATGATTGTAAGGCACTTCTTGATATGTTAGAGGATGAAGAATATGTGATGAAATATAAATATCATCTCGAAACCAAGTTCAATGATATGATCGATTGGTTTCTCAAAGAAAAGTTAGAAATCTACACAAGGCCTCTACCTGCATATGCATCGGAAAACCGAAAGGTGTGTTTGTTGGATCTATACATGGGTGTTAAAAGAGAGGGTGGACACCGAATAATCACTGAAAATAATCTCTGGGCAAAGATTGCTAAAGAGGTAGGTTTTGATTATAGTGAAGGTGAATACATGAGACTGCTATATGCTATGTACTTGGACGTGATTATCTACTATTACAAGTATAAATCGACATAAGAGAAGGTGCATGAGAAAGAGGAGATCAAGACGGTGGTTGATCCAAGACAAAATAGGAGTAAAGGAAACAAGATGATGGGAACAGATGTAGAACAATCGGAAGGTAACTCAAGGAACGAAGACACTGCTGGGAATGAAGCTGAGCACTATGCGTTTTTCGTCGGCAACGATTGGCAAGGAATCAAGAGGTTGCACACTAGGAGGAGGTTCGACTTCAATAGAGCGAAAGCAGCCGTGGATGATGCCAATATCAGCGTTATAATGCACTCTCATAAACGTAATTATGTTTAGGGGAGTGTATTAGAAAGTATAAACATAATTATACTTATATGTATATATATATATATATATATATATATATATATATATATTCGAATTCTTATGTATGTATGTATGTATGTATGTATGTATGTATGTAAGTATGTATAACTTAGCCTATGTGACTTATAATTACATGTATGTTGTGACCATATTTGAGTGGTTATGTTGGTTGGGAGGCACCGGTTCAAAGGGTGGTTTCCCTCCAATTTTAACCGCTCTAAACTGCCATTTATGTACTCATATTTATATGTCTTGCCGGCAAACTATAACCGGTACCAAGACAATTATTACTCAAATTGTCGTTTATCTTAAATCTGCACATTCTTGATCTTGATCACACTCGAACATGAATTCCAAGTATTATGATTATTCCGCTGCAAACGGTTTAGATAATCATCAATACTTACCCTTCCTGGAAGCAAGAAAGTCTTGAGCGGATATGTGCACTTTCTCCAATGTTTTATTGGTAAGTTTCTCCCATTTTTCAACTAACTGGTTGTGGGTAAGAATGTTCTCTTGTGGTCGAATATACAAGGTCTTGTTCAACATGCGAGGATCATCAAAGGTCCTAACTGCGTATGTAGCAACATCGTCTTCGTCATTGAAAACGACTACACACATTTTAAAGAAATTGATTAGCAGAAGTAATTGTTAAAACTACAAACCATCATAACATTTAGTATATAGTTATTGTGGTTGATCAAATATAGTTATTACGACATTTTTATAAATGAGATATATGGTTTTCATATTGGAAAGATACTACAATTTCATATATGTATTACTTTCTCTTTTCATATCTGTATACTTTCTCCTAGTTTCGTTTAGACCACTATTGCTTTACTTTCAACATTTTTATTCTCTTTGGTATTGAAAGCCATAACGGTTTGCACAATGCACACTAACAAAAACTACATCATACCCTTGCGATTTCCGTCACCATAAATATACACTTTGTCCTTTGGTGGCATGAGGGAGTCTAGTTGTGAAAGATTTCGGATGAAATAACCCCCTAAACAGTTGGCAGAAATGTAGGTATATGGAATTCCAGCCTCTTCAATAGCTTTGCGTATGATTATCTTGTCGAAGGTCTCCTGTCCGAGATCTAGTGCGTGTCCCATTCGTGAAAGGTCCATCCCAAACTCTGAAGGCAAGAACCGCTGTTTCAAAAACACATTGTTAAATGACTTATATCGAACTAATAACATATTTAGAAGACACATGATATAAAGGACCTTGATGTTTCCGGCTTCTTTGATGGCATCAATAAGCTTAAGTTGAAGGAGAATATTTTGTGACCGATATAGAACCCCTGATATGGTGCATATCACAACATCAACTTGTTTGACGGCATCCACCAAACTCTGGTGGTCAGAAAACGAACCCTCGACCAAACGCGCTCCTTGTTTCTTAAACGACAACAACATCTGAACCTTTTCGATATCAAATCCGATCTCTGGACGCATAAGGATGTAGGTTGGATGGCCTTGAGCCAAACTAGCCTTTACAATCCTCTTGCCGACATACCCTGTACCACCCACCACTAAAATCTTGCTCTTCGACGTGATCCTTTTATATTCTTTTTTGCTACAAGTTCATAAAGCTTTATTAAGTTTGGTTTTTCAGGGTGTTTAAAGAGACGATGGATATCACATACTTTTATATGAAGAAGATGATGTCATAATTGTTTATCACCCACATGTTTAATAAATGTCTTCTTGGTTTTTATCGAAATAAGGGGAGTGGGGGTGGTCAATAGTGATCGAATTCTATCACTCCCAATATCCAATCAACTCGTGCAATGTCATCACCCACTATTCTATCACTAGTGATAGAATTGTAGTGGCGGTGGTCACTAGTGATAGAATTCTATCACTCCCAAATTTTTTTAATTTTATTTTAAAATTAGAAATTAACAATAAAACACTAAATTATAAATTTCATTAAAATTAAAAAATAAATTACATAGCAAAATAAAAAAACAACTAAACATTGGGAAAAAAAGTTAAATTAAACGGGTGGCATCTCCCAACCCCCATTTGCGCAAATCTCGCGCTTTTATTGAATTACAATTGACTTAAATGGTTCGTCGAGATAGGTGTGCTTTTCACACAAGATTTTTAAATCATTTTGTCTTTCAACCGTTTTCAAGTGTCCCATGTAGGTCTGCTCGAGTTCAACTTTTACGAACATAATTTTATCTTTTCTTTGTCCGGCCTTCTTGTATTGCGTCATTTTCTCCTCTTCGATTCTGAAGATCGACTCCGCCACCGCTTCCTTCCCTTTGCTTGACGATTCACCACTTCTCCTGCGGCGTGGCGTTGTAGGTGTATCTTCTTCAACTGGGTCGTCAACGGGTTGATCGGGTTCGTCAAGGGGGTCTTCGTTTAAATTCATTTGGGGCAAGTTATCCGACGAAGAAGTCGTGTAGTTCCCCGAATCGGATGTCTTTGATCTTTTCGAACCTCGTTTTTTTGGAGCGGTAGGACCACGCATGTCAACCAACTCAACCGGGACCCACTTCGGGTGATTTCTCGCAACTTCTCATGCCGCCACGTGTGGAAAACTCCTCTTTTTGTAGAGATCGCAATACTCTTCGGTGGCTTGTCGCATGATTGTCGTCTCGCTCGCTCCACTTTGTGGATTTCGGTTCTACATAAAATATAAAACGTTATGTATTTTTTTTTTTTTAAATCTGTTTTCTGTTTAAAAAAAATAAACTGTTTTCTGTTTTTTTTTAATAAACTGTTTTCTGTTTTTTATAAAAAAAACTGTTTTCTGTTTTTTTAATAAACTGTTTGCTGTTTTTTTATAAAAAAAAACTGTTTTCTATTTTTTTAATAAACTGTTTTCTGTTTTTTTTAATAAATTGTTTTCTGTTTTTTTTTTAAATAAACTGAGAAACTGTTTTTTTTAAAACTGTTTCTGTTTTTTTTTTAAATAAAAACTGTTTCTGTTTTTTTTTTAAATAAACTGTTTATGTTTTTTTTAATAAACTGTTTCTGTTTTTTTTTTTTAAATAAAAACTGTTTCTGTTTTATTTAAAAAAAAACAGTTTTGAATGAAAAAAGATTTAAACTTTATAAAAAAACATACCTTTTGAATGAAAGAAGCATTGAGCTTACTAATTTTCCCGTTCAAATCCGTCCATTTCGACGTCATTTTGTCCATGTTTCGTTCCTTTGCACCGGGAAGTCGGCTAAAATGATCAATGACCCGTCTCCAAAACGTATCATTTCTTTGCTCGTTGGCATGTTTTCTTGTTCTCGGAGATGTGCAAGTACGCCTTCACCAAGGACACCTCCTCATCGCTCGTCCAATGTTGTCGGACGGTTGGGACGATTTCTTGAACGTCATCATTTTCTTCTTCCTCTTCTTCTTTTTCTTCTTCTTCTTGTTCTTGAACGTAATCATCATCTTCATCGTCGTCAAGACTTTGTTGTGGCTCACGATACGCGTTTGCAAAATGATGGATGAGGGTGTTGTCTTCTAATAGCGGGTCGAGTTGGTGGGGTTGGGTTTGAAAGTTTGGAAACGATTGGGGTTGAAATTGGTGAGGTTGAAACGGTGGAACGAACGGTTGGTCTTGATACGTTTGCGATTGAAAGGGTGGATATTGTTGGGTTTGAAAGGGTGGATATTGTTGGGTTTGAAAGGGTTGGACTTGGTCGGGTTCGTCTTGCAACCTAAAGCGCGTCGGCTCGACAAGATTCGCTCGAACCTTGGGTCTTACGGAATTTTTCTTCGTACCCGAACCTCTTTTTTTCGAACCCCCACCTCTCTTGCTTGAACCTTCTATGTTTGTTGTATAATTTTTGAGTTGAATTGAAGAATTTTTAAGTTGAATTGGAGAGTTTTTGAGTTAAATTGGAGAGTTTTTTAATTAAGTGGGGGAATTATTTGGATTTTATATAAAAAAAATCCCACAAACAATTAAATCCCAAACGGTCAAATTTTGTTCCAAACGGTCAAAAATCAAACAGTAACATTTGAAATTCAACGCGTGATATTCTCCACTCGTTGAATTTATCACGCGCGATCATTGGGGCGGCGGCGGTGTTCGTGATTTTATCACGCGTGGTGGGACGGCCGCCCCCACTCCCCTAAAGAAAAATGAACCACTTGATTCTGTTTGCGGACCAAAGAAAATAAAGATGATCTCATATGGTGATGATGTATTAACCAAGTAAATTTAAAAGTAGGTTTTGAGATTATGTGAGTAAAAAAGAAGGATAAGGCTTACCACGCCCTGTATATATATTTAACGAACACCCTATTGTGAGAAAAAGTATAAGAATGATGTGATTAATTTAGTAGAGGAAGGATGCATGCAAAACCTCTTACTCACCCATCACCCAAGACTAACCCCACCTGCATTATGTGAGGTGCAAAACCTGTTACCCATGGGCCATGGACAACTCACTGAAGCCTGTTGATGGATTAACTCGTGGACCAAAATGCTAATATATATGAGAGGCTATCCTAAATGAGAATTCTATAATGATAAATGGTGCACATTACGTCCTTTGAGTTTAAGCTAAATTATTGTGACGTTGTCTTTTAACTAACGAAATTATATTGAATGGCTTTTATGTTACTTTTTCATATCATGTGGTATCCTTTGGCATAACTCAATTAATTTTTTCTTTTAACCCAGTTATTATTATTATTATATACTTTTTGAGAGTTTATATTTGTTAAGTTTTTATTAATTACATACTTAAGTAACTCATATATAGGGGATGGTTCAAATGAAAACCACTTTTATTGTGAAAACTCGAAAACTAACTAAAAATAGCCTAAAAAACACACAAATTTTTTTTTTATAAAAATCGCTGCTTTTTATGTATAAAAAAAAAAACTTTTTTTCAAAAAAAAAAAAAAAAAAATTGTGTAGTGCACATGTGTAATACTACACAAACAATTTTTTTTTTTTTTTTGAAATTTTTTTTATATAATAAAACCTGCGAAAATTGGTTTGCAAAAAAAAAAAAAAAATTGTATTTTTTTTTTTGGCTTTTTTTAATTAGTTTTCGAGTTTTCACAATAACTAGTGGTTTTCATTTGAACCTTCCCCTATATAACTCATTTTGTTATTCTATATTTACTCTACTTTTACTCTTTTTATCTTAATACATTTTTTTAACTGCAAAATTCTCCATTTTAACCACCCCAAGACTCGAATTCACATCACTTGGTTGGGAGGAGCACACCATACCACTTCATTTCCTCGATGGAATTGGGATATGAATACAAAGTTGAACTTACCACCGTCCAAATTTATCAATCACCTTGAATAAAGAAATAATCACCTTGAATAAAGAAATATTTTATGAAGGGTAACTTAATCGTATTTTAATAAAACTATATTGTTTTACCCATTTATGACATAATAAATTAATAATTAATTAGGACGATATTTTATTCATCATATATAAACCGTTAACTTATATCGTAACTTTATAATAACTGAATATTAGTAAAATCCGCATAACAATTATTAATAAGAATAACAAGTCTAATTTATGGCACACCAATAATACAATTTTCACTTACTTTAAATAAAAGTTATATTTAAAAGATATACAATAATAAAAACAATATTATTTATATAATAACATTTCAGTTATATGAAATATATATATATATAATATATATATACATATTTTTCAGTATTCAATCTGTGTAATACACGAGCTATCATGGTATTTTAGTGTTATTAATTAACATAAGACGCTTTTATGATAAATTGAAGTTAGATATGTAAATTGTCATATGGTGATAAAAATATATTAGTTATATGAAGTTTTTTTACAGAATTGTATAATTATATTGTTTCTATTGCACAACCTCATGTAATACACGGGTCCCATAGCCATAGAAAACATAAACTTATATCTTCGGCTCATTTAAAGCTATCAATCTCAAAATTTATATTTAAGCTCATTAGGTATTAGCACAATACCCATTTTAGTTTCAACAACAACTTGCATAGGATTAATATGCAATTTGCATCTCTGTGTTTTAGGGGTGGAGTCAACTTGAATCCCTAAAATGAAAATTCGCTGCCTGAGTCCCTGGCCTATGAAAAACGCTACACTTTGAGTCCTTCTGTTAAGAATCCGTTAGTTTGATCGTTAAGTCAGGGGCATTTTAGTAATCTCACCATATTAAAATTAAAAACAAAAAACAAAACCTAAATCTAATTTCTATCATCTATGCATAAACAAGAACCCAGATCTTTATGAACAAGAACACCATGAACAAGAACAATTAAAAAACAGAGCCCCTAGAACTTCAAGACACCATATCTCCTTCAATTCTTCACGAAATCAAGTGGTTCTTGAGTACAAATTGTGTAAGTTTTCGAGACAAGCAATCTTAATGAAATCAAGTGGTTCTTGGGTGTAAATTGTGTAACTTTTCGAGACGAACAAAACCCACCGAACATAATTTCGAAATTCATCACCGTTTGGGAGATTTATGGACATCTTTGTCCGAAAATTTGAAAGTGTTTGGTGGGTTTTTACAAACAACATCTCCAGTTCATCTTCATTAGTACATTCCAGATCTGAAAAATTCATGAAACACATCATCATCAGTGGTCATGAACGTCGTCTTCATCTCACAAGAACATCATCTCATCACCACCAAATCTGGTGACCAAGCCCTCAAATATGGTGACCGAAATGAGTTGGTAAATGATGATGGCCAAAACTGTGGTGCGATTCGAACACCAAATCTGGTCACCTCATAAATAAATGAATCTCAGGAATCCACTAAAATCATAGTGATTTGACCAAGATTAATATTTAGTTACAGATTTAACAAAACTATCCCTAAAATCCCCAAATTAAGGAGATAATAACGGATTAGGCGTAAAATCAAATCATCAGTGTCAATAAACTATAAGATAATCTACATCACCCGAGACGTACGAAACTAAAATGATTCTAAAGAAAACACATAATGAAACAAAATGTTTTTTCATTTTTCAAATCTGTGAATCACACACACATGAAACAACGCTAATTTGTCATATTGAATTAAAAAATTCATACACAGAATGATTTTCATTTTAAAATAGAGAGAATGAGAATTGGGGTGAAATTATGGGGAAGAAGGTATATAACTAAGGGCAAAATCAGGATTTCAGAAGACTCCAACGATTAAACTAACAGGAAGGACTCAACATATAGCGCATTTTAAACGATGGGGATGCAGGCAGCGAAATTTTCATTTTAGGGACTCAAGTTGACTCCGCCCCTAAAGCACAGGGACGCAAATTTCATTTTACTCCAATAACAATAAGCGTAAAAAATAGTTTACATTATTTATTTCGTTGAGGTCTAAAAGACACGTTTTTTCAGGCTCGGACAGGACTTCTGAATTCTTAGGACTAGCCATGTACGGGTCTATAACCAAGTTGTATTAATAATTTAATATACATATGTTAATTCAAACTTTATAATTTGTGTATCTTTGTATAATTAGTAATCAACATTAATGCTACTTTTATTAACTAAAGTCCCACCAAGTCCATTATGACGGTATGTGAGACATGACTTGGAATTTAGCTTTCCATTGTGACACCAACTAGAGATCTCGTTGCAAATATTCATGAACACGAGTGTATCGGACATCCGGATAGAGCTTTGAAGCTTCTCCTCCCCCTTCTCCGATTTCAAAGTTCATCAAACAACCTTCATAGTAAATGTGATAGATACGTGCAAATGCTCCTTGAAGAGCAATGTCCACATCTACAAAATAATGGCAAATCGGTTTAATTTCTATCAAGTTTTCACTTTTGTGAAAAGTATAACTAATCACGATAACATAAAAAATAATCAACTTTAAATTAGGCTTGATTGTGACCAAAAAGTTCCATCCAGAATATTTACAACACTCATAAATGCATCATAGGCGTCACAACTTTCGCAACTACAAGTTATGCGGCAAAATTAGTGTATACCAAGAAACCCATTTGCAACAACGGATTTCAAGTTACTTAGTTGCTAACTTTTTGTGTTTCTAGAGAAGATCGCTTATACTTACCCTTCCTGGAAGCAAGAAAGTCTTGAGCGGATATGTGCACTTTCTCCAATGTTTTATTGGTAAGTTTCTCCCATTTTTCAACTAACTGGTTGTGGGTAAGAATGTTCTCTTGTGGTCGAATATACAAGGTCTTGTTCAACATGCGAGGATCATCAAAGGTCCTAACTGCGTATGTAGCAACATCGTCTTCATCATTGAAAACGACTTCACGCGTTTTAAAGAAATTAATTAGCAGAAGTAATTGTTAAAAATACAAACCATCATAACATTTATATAGTTATTGTGGTTGATCTTCTAATATAGTTATTACGACATTTTTATAAATGAGATATATGGTTTTCATATTGGAAAGATGCTACAATTTCATATATGTATTACTTTCTCTTTTCATATCTGTATATATACTTTCTCCTAGTTTAGTTTAGACCACTATTGCTTTACTTTCAACATTTTTATTCTCTTTAGTATTGAAAGCCATAGCGGCTTGCACAATGCACACTAACAAAAACTACATCTCGGTCCTTTGGTGGCATGAGGGAGTCTAGTTGTGAAAGATTTCGGATGAAATAACACCCAAGGCAGTTGGCAGAAATGTAGGTGTGTGGAATTCCAGCCTCTTCAATAGCTTTGCGTATGATCATCTTGTCGAAGGTCTCCTGTCCGAGATCTAGTGCATGTCCCATTCGTGAAAGGTCCATCCCAAACTCTGAAGGCAAGAACCGCTGTTTCAAAAACACATTGTTAAATGATTTATATCGAACTAATAACATAGTTAGAAGACACATGATATAAAGGACCTTGATGTTTCCGGCTTCTTTGATGGCATCAATAAGCTTAAGTTGAAGGAAAATATTATGTAACCAATATAGAAGCCCTGATATGGTGCATATCACAACATCAACTTGTTTGACGGCATCCACCAAACTCTGGTGGTCAGAAAATGAACCCTCGACCAAACGCGCTCCTTGTTTCTTAAACGACAACAACATCTGAACCTTTTCGATATCAAATCCGATCTCTCGACGCATAAGGATGTAGGTTGGATGGCATTGAGCCAAACTAGCCTTTACAAACATCTGAACCTTTTCGATATCAAATCCGAGAATTTCATTAATCTGTTCAACAAATTCTTCGATGAAGGCTCTTTGAGTAAGTGTTGTACGTCTTCTTTTATTGCCTTAATTCCAAAAGTAAAAGACCCGGTGGGCCCAGAAAGTTTCAGGCCAATCAGATTGATTGGTGTAATAAATAAAGTGATTTCAAAAGTATTAGTAAATCGACTAAAAGGGGTGTTGGGGAAGTTGATCTCGGAACAACAATCGGCGTTTTTGGCGGGTAGAAATATCATGGATGGCCCATTGGTCCTCAATGAAATTCTTAGTTGGCTAAAAAAGAACAAGAAAAGCGGGATGTACTTTAAAGTGGATATTAATAAGGCTTATGACTCTGTAAATTGGGAATTTCTTAATTCGGTTATGGCCCAAATGAACTTCCCGAGTAGATGGAGAACTTGGGTGATGGCTACTTTGTATTCGGCTAAAGCTTCTGTTTTGGTAAATGGTTCACCGACTAGGGAATTTGAATGTTCACGTGGGCTTCGTCAGGGAGATCCGCTATCACCATTTTTGTTCGTTATTGTTATGGAAGCACTTACGTGTTTGATGAAACAAGCTACCTCTATTGGTCTGTTCAAGGGGATCAGCATTTCAACTAGTGGTCCTTTGGTGTCTCATTTGATTTATGCAGATGACGTGATGTTCATTGGTGAATGGTCCGAGTCCAATGTTATTAATCTACGACGGTTGATGCGATGTTTTTACTTAGTTTCAGGTTTAAAAATAAACCTTGCTAAGTGTAGTATCTATGGGATCGGGGTGGAAGAGCAGGAGGTTCAAAGCATGACTTCATTATTAAATTGCAAACAAGGTACATTCCCGTTTAAACATCTCGGTCTATTAGTAGGTGCTAATATGAATATTGCTCGAAATTGGAAAT
Source organism: Helianthus tuberosus (assembly GCA_030545235.1). Classification (NCBI taxonomy): domain Eukaryota; kingdom Viridiplantae; phylum Streptophyta; class Magnoliopsida; order Asterales; family Asteraceae; genus Helianthus; species Helianthus tuberosus. Next base: position 195,149,799 of record CM060418.1, read on the forward strand.
CGGTTGTTGAAATATTCAAGAATAGACTCTCGTTATGGAAAGCTAAAACCTTATCTTATGGTGGGAGAATAACACTTATTAAATCGGTGTTAAACTTGCTTCCAACATACTACTTCTCATTGTTTAAGGCCCCGTTAAAAGTTATTGATTCGTTGGATAAGATTAGACGGGTTTTATTTTGGGGAGGTTCGGAAGAAAAAGCCAAAATGAACTGGGTGGCGTGGGAAAAAAACAATTGCTCCAGTAGAATATGGGGGGTTGGGTTTCGGTTCACTCAGAGATGCGAATTTAGCCATGTTGGCAAAGTGGTAGTGGCGGTTTAAAACAGAAAAAAAAAAGCTTTGTGGCGTAGGGTAATCTGGGCGATTCATCATAACTCACGGGTATGGAATGATACTCCAGGTAAAGCTTCTATTGCAGGTCCTTGGAAACATATTCTTAGTATTCGACAGCCTTTATCACTTGCTGATATTGACCTGAATCAAGCGATCTCAGCAGTAATAGCAAGTGGAAATAATGTCTCTTTTTGGCTGGATTGTTGGGCAGGCTCGACACCTTTCTATCTAATGTTTCCAGATTTGTTTAAAGTTGAAAAGGATAAAGCTTGTGTGGTAGCAGATCGGTTAAGAGCTGGGCAGTTTGGAATTGAACATAGCTGTGCCTGGGTTCGGCCCATATTTGATGGTGTGGAAACATTTCAGTTACAGCAACTTGTAAATTTGATTGGTGGCTTGGTTATGACAACAGGTAATGATGGATGGTCTTGGAAATATGAACCAAATGGATTTTTTAATGTTGCTAGCATTAAGAAAATACTTAGTTCAGCCAATCGTATACGTCCCGCGAGGATATTTGAGTGGAATAATTGGGTACCGAAGAAAGTTGGTTTTGTGGCTTGGCGGGCAGAGATGGAACGGCTACCAACCAAACATGCGCTATCGGTCCGGAATGTGCCGGTTTTGAATCAAATTTGTGTACTATGCGGGGACTGTATTGAAACGAGCGAACATATATTTGTGTCGTGTCAGTTCGCACAAATGATTTGGCAGAATTTAGCAGGTTGGTGTATGATTCCTCCGATCTTTGCTTTTGGTGTAAACGACCTTCTTACTTTGCATGAAACAAGCTCGGGTTCAAGGAGTAAGAGGAAAGCACTACATGCAGTCGTTTTGGTGACGTTTTGGAGCTTATGGAAGAGTAGGAATGAGGCCGTCTTCGAACAAAAAGTTCCAAACTCCACGAAGTTGCTGGATGAAATAAAAGCAATGGCGTACCTTTGGGTCAAGAATATTTAATTGCATAATGTACAATAATTTTATAAACGTTAATTGGATAAGATAATCTATACATTATAATAAAGGAAAACGAACTTTGACCACTTGGCAACCTCTTAAGCCATTAATTGTCGCGTGTCATTCTTACTTCTTATTGTTTTGCTTTAGGAGAGAAAACGCAAGACCTTTGTTCTACTTCTTTTATCATAAATTTTAAAGAAATTAAACTTTTCTTTTTATCTAGACCCTTTCCTTTTGAATGTGATTGCAAACTAAAAATCATTTTCATACTTAAAATGTTTGTATAGCTTATAAATAAATAACAATTTGATGTTTAGCAAATGATAAAAGTCAAACACAATCACTATCAAATGTTGGTTTGTACTTAAAAGAATTGATTTTTGCTTATAGGCAGTTAGTTATATGTGACACTATTAAGAATAAAAAGAAGACACAAAATCAAGTTACTAATATTAGCCAAAGATGAAAAATGTTACAAACATGAGGTACAAAGAAATATTTAGAAATTTATAGATTGCTTATATGTTTGTTACTTATATATAAAATGAATTAATTATACTATATATTATATAAAAGTAAAATATATTATATAAAACAACGTGTGATTTTTCATATTTATTTCTTAATGAGAAGCCACTTGGTAGTAAAGGGGATGTTAAAATATGTTAATAATTATAACTTGGGAATCAATTGTACATTTACATTTATGTATAATTTATTAATTTAATACATTTATAAAAAAATACATTTTCTTTATACTACTCATGTAACACGTGGTCTTAAACTAGAACTAGTATATTATAATTATAAGTGGACACAAAAAGTGTATGATATTGTCACCAACTAAGTTGGCCCCAACCCCTTGTAAACAATCCCGAAACAGAACAAAAACGAAACTTGCCACTTTAGCCCTTCATCCTTCAACAATTATGATTTTCGGATCAAATTCCAACATGCTATACTATAAAATCTATTAATAGTAACCATGCAAACACATGTTAGTTTTTATTTGTACACTAATCATTAGTGGCAAAACTTGAAATTTCCGACCTGGGGGTGGAAGTCACCGGACCTAAAACTTTCTATAAAACCGGGAGTCGAAAACGTATATACCCAAAATTTCTATACGAAAACTACATACTCTCCACTACCGAGCGAAAAGTTCTGGAGGTCGGCCGCCCCCTCCCGCCCTACTTAAGTTGCGCCCATGCTAATCATCATATTAATTAAAGTCCCTCTAAAATCCGAATACATTATAGCTTAAATATGAGACACGGCATGATTTTTTGCTTTCTAGTTGTCGCATTTTTTGAAAAAACCTGCGATACCAACTAGAGGTATTGTTGTAAATATTCATGTACACGAGTGTATCGGACCTCCGGATAGAGCTTAGAAGCTTCTCCTCCCCCTTCTCCTATTTCGAAGTTCATCAAACAACCTTCATAGTAAATTTGATAAATTCGTGCAAATCCTGCTTGAAGAGCAATGTCCACATCTACAAAATTTATTGGCAATTCGGTTCAATTTCTATCAATTTTTTTTCTTTTGTAAACAATATAAATAATCACAGTAACATAAAGAATAATCGACATGATAAGGCCTTAATTGTGTCCAAAAATTTTATATACTACAAGGAATATTTACGACGATAATAAACGCATCATAAGCGTCGCAAATTTTGCAGCAACAAGATCTCTGTGGCAAAATTAGTGTATACCCATTTGCAACAACGGATTTCTAGTCAATAGCAAATTAAATGTGTTGCTAGAGAAGATCGCTTATACTTACCTTTCATGGAAGCAAGAAAGTCTTGAGCAGATATGTGCACTTTCTCCAATGTTTTATTGGTAAGTTTCTCCCATTTCTCAACCAACTCGTTGTGAGTAAGAATGTTCTCTTGTGGTCGGAGATATAAGGTCTTGTTCAACATGCGAGGATCATCCACAGTCTTAATTGTGTATGTAGCAACATCGTCTTCATCCATGAAAACGGCTGCACGCGTTTTAAAGAAACTAATTAGTAGATGTTATATATTGTTAAGAATACAATCCATCATAGCATATAATGTAGTTATGATGGTTGATCTTCTAATATACTTATGGTGACATATTTCTAATGAGATATATGGTTTCATGATGTTATATATGTAATGAGATATGGTTTTCATATTGGGAAAGAAACTACAATGTCATTTTTTAGAAGAACTCACACCCATTAAAACTACTCTAAATTTTACAAAAATTTCCATTAGGGAAGCTAGAAACTACAATTTTATATTTGTATACTTTCTCCTAGTTAATTAGTTTAGATAATAATTGTTTTACTTTCAACATTATCATACCCTTAAATTTTCCGTAGATATACACTCGGTCCCTTGGTGGCATGAGGGAGTCTACTTGGGAAAGGTTTCCCACGAAATAACCCCCAAAACAGTTTGCCGAAATGTATATATGTGGAATTTCAGCGTCTTCAATGGCTTTTCGTACAATCATCTTGTCCCCGAACCAGTGGCGGAACTAGACCTTCAACTCAGGGGTATCCCAAAATTTTTTAGGGTGTCCTCGTACTTGTTCAGTGGTGTCCTGTGTATAAAAATCGGAAAAAAAAAATTACACTACTCGTAAAAACTTGAGCCGTAGCCCGGGCTACGCCCGTTTACACTACAGGTCCGCCCCTGCCCCGAACGTCTCCTTTCCGATTTCAAGTGTGTGTTCCATTCGAGAAGGATCTATCCCAAACTCTGATGGCAAGAACCGCTGTTTTCAAAAAACAAACGGTGAAAATATTTAATTACTAAACAAAGGAGTATCACTGACGAATTGATTTCGACTTATCACAGCCATTAGTAAACCAATGAAAATATAAAAGTCAAAATGACGAAAACGACCTTGATGTTTCCGGCTTCTTTAATTGCATCAACAAGCTTAAGTTGAAGGAGAATATTGTGTGACCGAAATTGTACCCCTGCCATGGTGCATATCACAACATCAACTTGTTTGACAGCATCCACTAGAGACTGATGATCAGAAAACGAACCCTCAACCAACCGGGCTCCTTGTTCCTTAAACGACAACAACATCTGAATCTTTTCAATATCAAAGCCGATCTCACGACGCATAAGGATGTAGGTAGGATGGCCTTGAGCCAAACTAGCCTTCACAACACTACTAGAAAATTGATGTTATTCCCACGTCAATTTCCGTGGGAAATCCGTGGGTAGGATGGCGTTTACCCACGGATTTCCCACGAAAACGGGTTGTAGGAATTTTGCTCGTGGGTAATTTTTTTCTGACGCATTTCCTACAAATTCTCCTACCCATTACCCACACAAATGTTTCGTTAGAATTCTCCTACACATTTCTCACGAAATTAATTTTCTTAATTTTCCAACGTATTTCCCACGGAATATTTCATTTTTAAAATTTTATGTTTAAATCAATTATATTTACTTTTATTATATAATTTTTATATTTTTTAATTTTCTTACATAATTCCTATGAATTTTTTTTTTCTTCCTACACAATTTCAACGAAATTTAATCGTTTTTCCTACACAGTTCCTACGAAAGTATTTTTTCCCTACGCTGTTCCAACGGAATCTATTCTTTTTTCCTACGCATTTCCTATGAAATTGGTTTCTTTTCCTACACAATTCCAACAGAATGTATTTTTTTTTCCTACGGAATTATATTTTTTTCCTACACAATTCCAACGGAATGTGACTAAACTTGTTTCGTGTTTTTCCTACCCATTTCCTACGGGATACACACTACGACAAAATCGAACCTTAAACGGGGTGATTTAGGCTTTAAGACAGGGTTTCTAACCCCATCTTAAAAAGACACGTCTTAAAATGGGGTTTTATTAGACGTGGTTCAAACTAGACCTTGTCTTAAACAAATGAACCTCGTCTTTTGTCAATTCCAAACCTATCCATATCAGGCCAATATATAAACACCAATTCGAACCTTTTTCAAATCAATGAATACACATTCAATTTGGAATAACCGGTCAAATTACAATTCTTTGCTAAATGTATAACAAACTATATTAAATTTCATAAATAAACTACATACAATTCCAAAACTTATTAATAAAGCTAATCTAATGGAATACCTAACTCTTGAAAAAAAATTCAGCATCAACGTCTTCAACAAAATGTATATATCATTATCCGTAATCTCTCTTGTGTACATAATCCCATTTATAAGGTCATTTGCTTTCTTGTTCACAAGAACTTGAAGAATACAACATAAGATAATAACACGAAGAAACTTTTTTACTCTGTACCTACAAGAAGACCTCAAATTACAATCCAAAACATGTAACACATGGACTTATCGATATAAGTCAAATATATTTGATACATCTAGTATACATTGAACTAATCATTAAAAAGTGACAAGATTAATTTAAAAAATAAGGTTGTCAAACAAATCACCTGTTAAGCTTTCAGTCTTCAATCTTCTCCGCTAGTTGCCAAAGAATCCTGGGTAATAACCATCAGCAAGATCTAGAAAAACGACACACCAACTTGAATATGTTTAACTTTTTGTTTCATTTGTTGAATGTCCTTAGTAAAATATAGATGCGGTCCTAACTTGGACAATACCAAAATACTATTACCAATACCGGCCGTACCATACCATTCCAGAATGTGCTTATACGATATGGTATTCGGTGTTAAGATTTATACATATTCAGTTTTGGTACTAAGGGGTACGATACAGTAACCGACACCATCCCTACCCTAAGGTGTAAAAATATCCCATTAAGAATTGAATATGAAACACAATCAATCATTCGAAAAGTAAAAAACTTTACAAATATCAATTGAATATATATTTTTTATTTAATTTTTAGTGATATGCTAACCTGTTATATAATCATGAAATTAATATTCTAGAGATTACCATCTCCATGATAGCACAACTCAGTATTTTCGTATATTCAATATCAATATCAATGAGAATTAAATAACTAAAGATCACTAACTTTGGATAATTTCAAAACTATATAAGCTAATGTACCTCAAAAAATAGGGCATCTTCATGAATGACATATCAAAAAAACATTCCAATTCCCTGCAACTAGAATTAGAAATTCAGAAATGGAATTAGTTCCATCCAAAACCAATTTTAGTAATTAAAATGATTAAATCCTATTCCATCAGTTATAGAAATTTAACTTTCTTCATACATGGAATCTTAAATATTCAAATAGAATTCAATAAAGATTACCGAAAAAGACCTCATGTCGTGGCCCTTCATTTTCTTCTACAAGCACTGCTCTCTGGTTCTTAACTTCCGGTTCAGAATCATGTCATAAAACTATTACGCTTAGTTCCCGAGTTTCATTAAATGAGATAAAAGAAAAGATTTAAAAGGAAATGATTTTTAGTTGTGTTCCAGAGTTTCATTAACGGAGAGAAAAGAAAAGAAAATTAGAGTTTTTTCCCCTAAAATTAATCTTTCCAATTTGAAAAGAAAAAGAGAGAAAAGAAAAGAAAATGAGAGAATTCTTTCTTTTCTCTCCTTAACTTAACTCGGGAACGCAGTCTTAGAGATAGAAGGGATACTTAGTTCGCGTTGGTTGCGTTGCTGGTGGTGGCGCGTACAAAGACCAGAGACGAGGGGCTTCATGCCTTCAAGTGGATGGGGGATTTTGTGGGCTAGGGCTGGAAAGAGAGGGAATTTGGGGGAAAACTGATTTTAGGTGAAACCATAAACATATTTCAGAAATAAACTTTGGGCGGGATAAGTTTTGAGTTTTGAGTTTGGAGGGATTTTGAAATATGTGAAAATTTATTTAGAGATAACATATATTTTTATTAAATAATAAAACTTTATATTTTAATATCGTTAATTTTATTTATTATGAATTTTTTTTTATAATAAATTGGATTCCTACGCATTTCCTAGTAATGATTAAAATGAAAACGAATTTTGTAGGAATTCCGTCAGAAATTGCCGACACATTTCCTACGCATACCAATTCCTACGAATTTCCGACGAATGCTTAAAATGAAAATGAATTCTGTGGGAAATCCGTCGGAAAGTTCCGACACTTTTCCTACGCAAACCAAGTTGTCACTTTTTTGTAGCTTTTTTTGTCACAAAACTAAGACCCTTTCTTGTTCGTCGGAATATCGTAGGAAAAGTGTCGTCATTTTCGTTCGTAGGAAATGCATAGGAAATTTTGGTAGGAATAGTAACAGTTTTCTAGTAGTACAATCCTCTTGTCGATATATCCTGTTCCACCTACTACTAGAATCTTGCTCTTTGACATGATCCTTAATATTCTTATGTGCAACAAGTTCATAAAGGTTAATTAAGTTGGTTTTTGAGTGTGTTTAAAGAGACGATGGATATCGCATACTATAAAGAAGATGATGTTGTAATTGTTTATCACCCACGTGTTTAATAAATGTCTTCTTGGATTTTTCTAAACAACGAAAAAGGAACCATGTGATTCTGTTTGCATGTAACCAAAGAAAACAATGATGATGTCGGGTTTACTTTTACTGTTTCATGTTTACGTGGTAGTCTGCTCTATATAAGCAGCTTTATGCAATGAATAAAGTATCTTGTTTTCTGGCTTCTTGATATCGCAAATAACATTATGCTGATGTATATAGATTTAAAAGTAAGGTTAGAGATTATTTGAGCAAAAATATAAAGATTTAGAAAGGTGCTTCAATACAAATATATAAACTCGTGGACAAAAGATTGATGATATGAACATCCATTTGAATGTTTCTACCCAAGATTTGGGTGGTAATATAGTTTGAAATAGTAGACTATGAATGAAAAAGTTATATATCAATTTAAACTAGAAAGTTATATATCAATTTAAACTAGTTGTTTAAACTGAATTATAATTATCGGGTTAAATACGTCATGGCTAATTAATTGATCTAAAATATTTGGACAAAATGGTAACCAGGGGCAGACCCACCCTTTGGTCAAGGTGGGCGACCGCACCCCTTGAAAAAAGAAATTTAGTGTATATTTTGGGCAAAAAAACCCGACCGCACCACTTGAAAATACGGTTCACCACCTCATCCGCACCCCTAACAAATAATTCCTGAGTCCGCCACTGATGGTAACCCAAAGTAATGAGCCAATATGTTAACCAAATGATTGAAAAATTAGGCCCACCTAGAACAGTGCTCAGCGTAGTGTAATTTTCAAACGATGTTATAGGACTAGGTGTGGGGGTCCGACATAAATATATGGACCAGAGATAAACTTAGATATCTATGGTTGGAGTTTGGTGCAATTATTATTGACACAGGTGACGTGAAAATAACCTATATACTGGTATCAAACCCAAAAAGGATAGTGTCAAAAAAACTGCTAAAACATAGTAAAATCATATGAAGGTATAGAAAGTTGTTGTCGAGTATGATCCAAAAGGTTGTGATCTGGTAAAGTAATGGAGTGAAGGTAGAGGCGAATCCAGGGGGTTTCGGGGATTTCCAGTAACTTTCTCGGTTTGGAAAAAATTAGTGGAAACCTTGTATGATTAGTGAAAATCTATCAAAAAAACCCCTTGAATAAAATTCCTAGATCCGTCACTCAATGAAGGTTTAATAGGTTGTTGTTGTTGAGTTTGATGCTATTAAGTCCTATATTGTTAAACATGACCACCCGATTAATGTAATTGTTATAAAATTATCTGTGTTCTATCAACTTAACTGGAGATAGTTGAACCAATGGCGGATTCCATTGATTTGTTCATTAATGATGTTCACACGAATAATGAAAAAGTAGTATTAGACACATATTGTAACTAGTCATAGTTAAGGATAACTAGTGTAAATATCCATTTGTACATATACTCCTTCTACAACCTAATTTGAAATACAATCATTTACAATTCTTAAAACGTTCTATTTGTATGGCTCTTGTAGTAGCATGTCACCAGTTCCATAGAAATGAAATTATCTAAACTAATATGATAAGATTTAGGCAGAATTCTTAGGATTTTTACAATCATTTCTTGTTTAGAAAGAGAATAATCAACATAGTGAAGAGCATCATCAAAGTTCTTAAGGTTGTGATGATAGTAGTGATGGAAATATCACCCTCTTTTGAAAGTCGAAATGTTTCTTGAAGTTGAAGTACTGGTGCAATAATTTTTAGTTAAGATTACTACAAATTAATTACGTTTATTAACTAAAGTCCCACCAAGTTCATTATGACGGTATGTGAGACACGACTTGGAATTTAGAACTTGAGATCTCGTTGCAAATATTCATGAACACGAGTGTATCGGACATCCGGATAGAGCTTAGAAGCTTCTCCTCCCCCTTCTCCGATTTCAAAGTTCATCAAACAACCTTCATAGTAAATGTGATAGATACGCGCAAATGCTCCTTGAAGAGCAATGTCCACATCTACAAAATAATGGCAAATCGGTTTAATTTCAATCACGTTTTCACTTTTGTGAAAAGTATAACTAATCACGATAACATAAAAAAATAATCAACTTTAAATAAGGCTTGGTTGTGACCAAAAAGTTCCATCCAGAATATTTACAACACTCAAAAATGCATCATAGGCGTCACAACTTTCGCAACTACAAGTTATGCGGCAAAATTAGTGTATACCAAGAAACCCATTTGCAAGAACGGATTTCAAGTTACTTAGTAGCTAACTTTTTGTGTTTCTAGAGAAGATTGCTTATACTTATTAGAAAGTATAAACATAATTATACTTATATATATATATTCGAATTCTTATGTATGTATGTATGTATAACTTAGCCTATGTGACTTATAATTACATGTATGTTGTGACCAGAATATTTAAGTGATTATGTTGGTTGGGAGGCACCGGTTCAAAGGGTGGTTTCCCTCCAATTTTAACCGCTCTCAACTGCCATTTATGTACTCATATTTATATGTCTTGCCGGCAAACTATAACCGGTACCAAGACAATTATTACTCAAATTGTCCTTTATCATAAATCTGCACATTCTTGATCTTGATCATATACTCGAACATGAATTCCAAGGATTATGATTATTCCGCTGCAAACGGTTTAGATAATCATCAAAGTGGTATCCAAGCCACTGGCGAAAATGATTCTGATCTTAGGCCAACTTCTTCTACGTTACCATGTAAACATTGCTCCGATGAAAAGAGAGAACGAAGATGGTTGGTGAGGTGATGTTATTACTGCAACAAACTAGGGCATCAAATCTCAAATTGCAAGATGAAGGAAGATGACGAAGAATCACAACTGATCCGTCTTGCAATTAACACAGGAACACAGCAACAACAAAGTGTAGATCATGATCATGAGAGCGGTCAGATGATAGAGTATCTGGTAGTCGGAACCGATGGAGGTTTCTGGTCGGAGATGTGGTATGTAAGTAAATCTCTGAAGCATCACTTTTCTGGCAATCTAGATATGTTTAAACGAATAAAATGCGTGTCTGATGTTGAAACAAAAACTGGAGAGAATCAGTTTTATTTCATAAGGGGCTTAGGGGTCGTTGACGTAATTTCTGGGTCGAAGAAGGTTCGTATTCAGAGTGTGTATTACACTCCGGATATCGACAGAAACGTATTAAGTTTAGATCAATTGATTACTCAAGGATTCACGGTAAAGTTCATTGGAGACAAGTGCAAATTGTTTCCTACGTTTAGTGTGCCATTAATTAATAAGAAAAGTGACAAAACTGGGATGACTAAAGAAGAAGAAGTCGGAATGTTGGAAAAGGAATCAGTGATTAGTAGAGAATCGGATCATGAAAGGTTCAAAACAGAATTTTTGAACGATTATTTTGAAAGGCTGAATGTATCAACAAACGAACCGGACTGGAATGTTTTGATACTTCAAGCAATGTCTTTCAAGGAGTTTAATGACTATAAGGCACTTCTTGATATGTTAGAGGATGAAGAATATGTGATGAAATATAAATATCATCTCGAAACCAAGTTCAATGATATGATCGATTGGTTTCTCAAAGAAAAGTTAGAAATCTACACAAGGCCTCTACCTGCATATGCATCGGAAAACCGAAAGGTGTGTTTGTTGGATCTATACATGGGTGTTAAAAGAGAGGGTGGACACCGAATAATCACTGAAAATAATCTCTGGGCAAAGATTGCTAAAGAGGTAGGTTTTGATTATAGTGAAGGTGAATACATGAGACTGCTATATGCTATGTACTTGGACGTGATTATCTACTATTACAAGTATAAATCGACACAAGAGAAGGTGCATGAGAAAGAGGAGATCAAGACGGTGGTTGATCCAAGACAAAGCAGGAGTGAAGGAGACAAGATGATGGGAACAGATGTAGAACAATCGGAAGGAAAATCAAGGAATGAAGACACTGCTGGGAATGAAGCTGAGCACTATGCGGTTTTCGCTGGCAACGATTGGCAAGGAATCAAGAGGCTGCACACTAGGAGGAGGTTCGACTTCAATAGAGGGAAAGCAGCCGTGGATGATGCCAATATCAGCGTTATAATGCACTCTCGTAAACGTAATTATGTTTAGGGGAGTGTATTAGAAAGTATAAACATAATTATACTTATATATATATTCGAATTCTTATGTATGTATGTATGTATGTATGTATGTATGTATGTATGTATGTATGTATGTATGTATGTATGTATGTATGTATGTATGTATGTATGTATGTATGTATGTATGTATGTATGTATGTATGTATGTATGTATGTATGTATGTATGTATGTATGTATGTATGTATGTATAACTTAGCCTATGTGACTTATAATTACATGTATGTTGTGACCGGAATATTTGAGTGGTTATGTTGGTTGGGAGGCGCCGGTTCAAAGGGTGGTTTCCCTCCAATTTTAACTGCTCTCAACTGCCATTTATGTACTCATATTTATATGTCTTGCCGGCAAACTATAACCGGTACCAAGACAATTATTACTTAAATTGTCCTTTATCTTAAATCTTCACATTCTTGATCTTGATCATACTCGAACATGAATTCCAAGTATTATGATTATTCCGCTGCAAACAGTTTAGATAATCATCAATACTTACCCTTCCTGGAAGCAAGAAAGTCTTGAGCGGGTATGTGCACTTTCTCCAATGTTTTATTGGTAAGTTTCTCCCATTTTTCAACTAACTGGTTGTGGGTAAGAATGTTCTCTTGTGGTCGAATATACAAGGTCTTGTTCAACATGCGAGGATCATCAAAGGTCCTAACTGCGTATGTAGCAACATCGTCTTCATCATTGAAAACGACTACACACATTTTAAAGAAATTGAGTAGCAGAAGTAATTGTTAAAACTACAAACCATCATAACATTTAGTATATAGTTATTGTGGTTGATCTAATATAGTTATTACGACATTTTTATAAATGAGATATATGGTTTTCATATTGGAAAGATACTACAATTTCATATATGTTTTTTTTTAACGGCAAATTAGGATCACTGACGGACCACTGGAGTATCATCGGGCCACCAGCAGAACCACCCGATCATATCCATCTCCACTAGGCTATAACGCCTATACACCAATTCAGGAGGAAACCCAATAAATCTGGGAAAAACCCCCATTTGTGAGAATCGAACCCAGGACCTAATGGTCCCAAAGCCTTATCCCACCCCCAAGATGCCACTAGGCTATAATGCCATGGGCATTTCATATATGTATTACTTTCTCTTTTCATATCTGTATACTTTCTCCTAGTTTCGTTTAGACCACTATTGCTTTACTTTCAACATTTTTATTCTCTTTAGTACTGAAAGCCATAACGGTTTGCACAATGCACACTAACAAAAACTACATCATACCCTTGCGATTTCCGTCACCATAAATATACACTCTGTCCTTTGGTGGCATGAGGGAGTCTAGTTGTGAAAGATTTCGGATGAAATAACCCCCTAAACAGTTGGCAGAAATGTAGGTATATGGAATTCCAGCCTCTTCAATAGCTTTGCGTATGATTATCTTGTCGAAGGTCTCCTGTCCGAGATCTAGTGCGTGTCCCATTCGTGAAAGGTCCATCCCAAACTCTGAAGGCAAGAACCGCTGTTTCAAAAACACATTGTTAAATGACTTATATCGAACTAATAACATATTTAGAAGACACATGATATAAAGGACCTTGATGTTTCCGGCTTCTTTGATGGCATCAATAAGCTTAAGTTGAAGGAGAATATTTTGTGACCGATATAGAACCCCTGATAAGGTGCATATCACAACATCAACTTGTTTGACGGCATCCACCAAACTCTGGTGGTCAGAAAACGAACCCTCGACCAAACGCGCTCCTTGTTTCTTAAACGACAACAACATCTGAACCTTTTCGATATCAAATCCGATCTCTCGACGCATAAGGATGTAGGTTGGATGGCCTTGAGCCAAACTAGCCTTTACAATCCTCTTGCCGACATACCCTGTACCACCCACCACTAAAATCTTGCTCTTCGACATGATCCTTTTATATTCTTTTTTGCTACAAGTTCATAAAGCTTTATTAAGTTTGGTTTTTCAGGGTGTTTAAAGAGACGATGGATATCACATACTTTTATATGAAGAAGATGATGTCATGATTGTTTATCACCCACATGTTTAATAAATGTCTTCTTGGTTTTTATCGAAATAAGGGGAGTGGGGGTGGTCAATAGTGATAGAATTCTATCACTCTCAATATCCAATCAACTCATGCAATGTCATCACCCACTATTCTATCACTAGTGATAGAATTGTAGTGGCGGTGGTCACTAGTGATAGAATTCTATCACTCCCAAATTTTTTTAATTTTTTATTTTAAAATTAGAAATTAACAATAAAACACTAAATTATAAATTTCATTAAAATTAAAAAATAAATTACATAGCAAAATAAAAAACAACTAAACATTGGGAAAAAAAAAGTTAAATTAAACGGGTGGCATCTCCCAACCCCACTTTGCGCAAATCTCGCGCTTTTGTTGAATTACAATTGACTTAAATGCTTCGTCGAGATAGGTGTGCTTTTCACACAAGATTTTTAAATCATTTTGTCTTTCAACCGTTTTCAAGTGTCCCATGTAGGTCTGCTCGCGTTCAACTTTTACGAACATAATTTTATCTTTTCTTTGTTCGGCCTTCTTGTATTGCGTCATTTTCTCCTCTTCGATTCTGAAGATCGACTCCGCCACCGCTTCCTTCCCTTTGCTTGACGATTCACCACTTCTCCTGCGGCGTGGCCTTGTAGGTGTATCTTCTTCAACGGGGTCGTCAACGGGTTGATCGGGTTCGTCAAGGGGGTCTTCATTTAAATTCATTTGGGGCAAGTTATCCGACGAAGAAGTCGTGTAGTTCCCCCCATCGGATGTCTTTGATATTTTCGAACCTCGTTTTTTTGGAGCGGTAGGACCACGCATGTCAACCAACTCAACCGGGACCCACTTCGGGTGATTTCTCGCAACTTCTCATGCCGCCACGTGTGGAAAACTCCTCTTTTTGTAGAGATCGCAATACTCTTCGGTGGCTTGTCGCATGATTGTCGCCTCGCTCGCTCCACTTTGTGGTTTTCGGTTCTACAAAAAATATAAAACGTTATGTATTTTTTTTTTTAATCTGTTTTCTGTTTTAAAAAAAAATAAACTGTTTTCTGTTTTTTTTTTTTAACATAAACTGTTTTCTGTTTTTTTTTTAAATAAACTGTTTTCTGTTTTTTATAAAAAAAAAAACTGTTTTCTATTTTTTTAATAAACTGTTTGCTGTTTTTTATAAAAAAAAAAACTGTTTTCTGTTTTTTTTAATAAACTGTTTTCTGTTTTTTTTAATAAACTGTTTTCTGTTTTTTAAAAGAATAAACTGAGAAACTGTTTTTTTTTAAACTGTTTCTGTTTTTTTTAAATAAAAACTGTTTCTGTTTTTTTTTAAATAAACTGTTTATGTTTTTTTTAATAAACTGTTTCTGTTTTTTTTTTTAAATAAAAATTGTTTCTGTTTTATTTAAAAAAAAAACAGTTTTGAATGAAAAAAGATTTAAACTTTATAAAAAACATACCTTTTGAATGAAAGAAGCATTGAACTTACTAATTTTCCCGTTCAAATCCGTCCATTTCGACGTCATTTGGTCCATGTTTCGTTCCTTTGCACCGGGAAGTCGGCTAAAATGATCAATGACCCGTCTCCAAAACGTATCATTTCTTTGCTCGTTGGCATGTTTTCTTGTTCTCGGAGATGTGCAAGTACGCCTTCACCAAGGACACCTCCTCATCGCTCGTCCAATGTTGTCGGACGGTTGGGACGATTTCTTGAACGTCATCATTTTCTTCTTCTTCCTCTTCCTCTTCTTCTTTTTCTTTTTCTTCTTCTTCTTGTTCTTGAACGTAATCATCCTCTTCATCGTCGTCAAGACTTTGTTGTGGTTCACGATACGCGTTTGCAAAATGATGGATGAGGGTGTTGTCTTCTAATAGTGGGTCGAGTTGGTGGGGTTGGGTTTGAAAGTTTGGAAACGATTGAGGTTGAAATTGGTGAGGTTGAAACGGTGGAACGAACGGTTGGTTTTGATACGTTTGCGATTGAAAGGATGGATATTGTTGGGTTTGAAAGGGTGGATATTGTTGGGTTTGAAAGGGTGGGACTTGGTCGGGTTCGTCTTGCAACCTAAAGCGCGTCGGCTCGACAAGATTCGCTCGAACCTTCCATGTTTGTTGTATAATTTTTGAGTTGAATTGAAGATTTTTTTAGTTGAATTGGAGAGTTTTTGAGTTAAATTGGAGAGTTTTTTAATTAAGTGGGGGAATTATTTGGATTTTATATAAAAAAAAACCACGGATTTTATATAAAAAAAAACCACAAACAATTAAATCCCAAACGGCCAAATTTTGTTCCAAACGGTCAAAAATCAAACAGTAACATTTGAAATTCAACGCGTGATATTCTCCACTCGTTGAATTTATCACGCGTGATCATTGGGGCGGCGGCGGTGTTCGTGATTTTATCACGCGTGGTGGGACGGCCGCCCCCACTCCCCTAAAGAAAAATGAACCACTTGATTCTGTTTGCTGACCAAAGAAAATAAAGATGATCTCATATGGTGATGATGTATTAACCAAGCGAGCGAGTGTAAATTTAAAAGTAGGTTTTGAGATTATGCGAGTAAAAAAGAAGGATAAGGCTTACCACGCCCTGTATATATATTTAACGAACACCCTATTGTGAGAAAAGTATAAGAATGATGTGATTAATTTAGTAGAGGAAGGATGCATGCAAAACCTCTTACTCACCCATCACCCAAGACTAACCCCACCTGCATTATGTGAGGTGCAAACCCTGTTACCCATGGGCCATGGACAACTCACTGAAGCCTGTTGATGGATTCATTCGTGGACCAAAATGGTAATATATATAGGGGTAAGATCAAATAAAAAGTTGATTTTGCCTAAGTAGGATGAGAAGGAATCTTAACCATTCATTTTTCAAATCAATGGTTAAGATGAAAGTGTAGGAGAAAAGAGGAGTGCAAGGGTATCTTAGGAAAATCTTATTTATGGACTTTCTCTCTCCACATGCAAGGCACATGCATATTCCACCCCCATTTTTTAAACGTTCATAACTTTTTTATACGACATTATTTTTTCATAAAAATTTCACCATAAAATCGAGCGTCTTTTTATCTTTAATTTAAGTACCATATTGCTATAGAAAATATGAAGACTAAAAAAACCCACTAAAATGTGTTGTATAACATTTTTTTGTGCTGGATTTTTGTACTATATTTTTGTGCTAAATTTTTTTACTATATTTTTGTGCTAAATTTGTTGTGCTAAATTTTTTTATCTTAAATTTTTTTTTCTCAATTTTTTGTACTGGATTTTTTTGTACTACATTTTTTTGATGAATTTTTGTGTGCTATATTTTTTTGTACTAGATTTTTTTGTGCTATATTTTTTTGTACTACATTTTTTGTGCTATATTTTTTTGTACTAGATTTTTTGTGCTAGATTTTTTTGTACTAGATTTATTTTGTTGTATTTTAAAAAAACAACAGGGGTGCCACATGTTATTTTCACTCCTATTTATAAGGACCAAAATGCCATTCATTCCTACTTATTAGGAGTGCCACATGTCATCATCACAATCCTTCTTAGGCTATCCTAAATGAGGACCAAAATCTATTATATATAATAAATGAAAGTTATTTGGGCCACATGTCACTTGATTAGGGCATCCTCAGTTCTCTTTTCCCGCCCAACAGTGCCATCCGCTTTTCCTTATATAACCTCTCTTCTCACTTCTGATCTTTCTTTACAAACGCCTAGGGTTCTTTCTCTCTCTATATTCAGGCGATTCAAATTCAAATTTCACAAACCTTAATCTTCTTCCAGACGCCACCATAAAATCATCTTTTGTTCATCGATTACTTAATCAAAAGGTTTGTTCTTCTTTTTTTTAGTTGAAATACTTTCATGATTTCCTGTTATTTATACTAATCCTTTGTTTTTTGTGTCTTTTCATGTAACCATTGTTAGGGTTGTTGTCATCAAAGTTGAAATCCGCTTAGCTGCGGATAGATTTCTGCCATAAGCTGGTATGTTTGAATATATTTTGAAATTAGCGTTTTTTTCTAGATGGTGATGATATGAGTATAACATCTGTTGATTATTGATGTTTGAGTATGTTCAGCCATTATTCTTTCTGAAATTAGAGTTTCATTGGTATTATCTGTTTGTAACAGCAGTGGTTCAGCATCTACAGTGGATTCAACATCAGGTGTTTGCTATTATTGTTTGATGTTGTTTGCTATTATTGTCTGATGTTGTTTGCTATTGTTGTTTGATGTTGTTTGCAATTGTTATTTGATGTTGTTTGCTATTGTTGTTTGCAGTTGAAGATATCTTAATTAAGGTAATAATTGTACTACATCCTATTGAAAATTAGATTTGATGAATTTAGGGAAAGTGAGGTTGAAAGTTAATAACCCAACAGTGGAGCATTTCATTCTACAGGTTCCATAAATTAAGGGTATTCTCATACAATGATGATGATTGTTCCATGGTAGTTTTCCAGTATTATTGTTCCAACATCGTTTAAAGTATGTGTTTTTTGCTACTCTGATTTTCAATTTTGAGTTTTTTATTTTGAAGTGATATACTCTAATTCTCGGTTTATATTTCAGTCTAATCACAGTTGTTTGAAATTCATACAATCTGATGCGGGTTATTATAGGTTTGTATTCAAAGAAGCATAAAGTTTAATTAAACACAAAGAAAGATTATTAAATTTATAGTTAAAATAGATTTTTGCTTATGTCTAAATGATGATGATGATTATAATTGACTTGTGCAGAAGATGATGATGTAGAACCCACAGTAGTTCCTACTAAACGCAAGAAAGGATCTGCTATTGTTATAATTGACTTGTGCAGAAGATTTCATGTTGTAAGAATCAGTGAATTCTCAGATAATAGATTGCTTTGCCGGATTAGATTATGTGTTAAGTTATAGTTCTTTAAGTGATTGTTTCGTTTTCTTGAATTCTATGTAATTTTGTAAAGAAGTACAATAACAAACAGTGTTTTTAACATCTGTTTGCAATTTGGTCAATAGTTAATGCAAACCCCTGTTAGGTTGAACAGTAGATGTTATTAACTAAAACATTTGTTCAGGAAAACGACTGTTTGCACTTTATGTACCTAGAGTTTGATTAATCAAAGGAAAAACGACTATTTAGTATCAGCAGTGGTTCAGCATCTACAACGGATTCAAATTTAGTATTTAATTATCAGTGGTTCTTATGTAACTTTAGTATTTCATTATGAGTTTGTTTCATGTTGTAAGAATCAGTGAATTCTCAGATAATAGATTGCTTTGCCGGATTAGATTATGTGTTAAATTATAGTTCTTTAAGTGATTGTTTCGTTTTCTTGAATTCTATGTAATTTTGTAAAGAAGTACAATAACGAACAGTGGTTTTAACATCTGTTTGCAATTTGGTCAATAGTTAATGGAAACCCCTGTTAGGTTGAACAGTAGATGTTATTAACTTAAACATCTGTTCAGGGTTAAACAGATGTTTGGGGTTTAACAGATGTTTGGCTCTAAACCAAACATCTGTTTAAGGTCAACATCTATTTGAGTATTGGTCCTGTTGTGAAATTTGTTTGACCCAACAGTGGTTTTAAACCACCAGATAAACATCTCTTTATGTGCAAACACCTGTTTATGGTCAAACTTCTGTTTATAGTCAAACTACTGATAGGAAAAAATAGCCACAGGTGACTTTTTTATTCTTGACATCCATTGATATTTACCATCCATGGTGTTAATTAGTGATATATTGAAATTATCAAATAAAAACTACAATTAAAATGAAATTACAATTTTACCTAATCGTTACATTGCAATGAGATAAGAGTTCCTCCAATATTGTTTTCCTGATGAAATTTAATCTTAAATTAAAAAATAAAAAAATACTCGATGGGTATTTCCTGATGCAAAACTAGAATTTCAAACTAACGGTTATCTCCGATTACACTTCTTTGTTTAAAAAACTGCCACTGCTAGGAAAAATAGCCACTTCTCACTTTCAAATCAGATCACTGATAATATCAATAATTTTGAAATTTTGAAATTAAATTTATGCAAGATGGTAATTTAGAATTGACTAAAAATACTTTTTTTTTCCTACTTTGCATATCATTACTAATATTTATTTACTTTATTAAGGAGGGATATAAAGATATACACTACTTACCTAACAGTTCCCAATAAACATCAGTTCCCAATAAACATCATCACAATTGCGGTCAAATCAAATCAGTAATTACTAATAATATCAGTAATTTTGAAATTCAAAATTCAAACCATATATATTTTTATCCTTAATGTTAAATTAAAAAATAAAAAAATACTTTTTGACTATTTGCTGCAAATCTAATCAATAATAATTAATTGTAATTTCTTGAGCTTTGGACTTTTAAAATATGCAAAACTAGAATTTCAAACTGACGGTTATCTCCGATTACACTTCTTTGTTTAAAAAACTGCCACTGCTAGGAAAAATAGCCATTGCTCACTTTCAAATCAGATCACTGATAATATCAGTAATTTTGAAATTTTGAAATTAAATTTATTCAAGATGGTAATTTAGAATTGACGTTCTCTCTCTTTTTTTTTCCCTACTTTGCATATCATTACTAATATTTATTTACTTTATTAAGGAGGGATATAAAGATATACACTACTTACCTAACAGTTCCCAATAAACATCAGTTCCCAATAAACATCATCACAATTGTGGTCAAATCAAATCAGTAATTACTAATAATATCAGTAATTTTGAAATTCAAAATTCAAACCATATATATTTTTATCCTTAATGTTAAATTAAAAAATAAAAAAATACTTTTTGACTATTTGTTGCAAATCTAATCAATAATAATTAATTGTAATTTCTTGAGCTTTGGACTTTTAAAATATGCAAAACTAGAATTTCAAACTGACGGTTATCTCCGATTACACTTCTTTGTTTAAAAAACTGCCACTGCTAGGAAAAATAGCCACTGCTCACTTTTTGTTTACCATTGACTGACCAAACATCAGTGTTTAAAAAACTGTGGGGTATCCACTGATAGGAAAAATAGCCACTGCTCACTTTTTTTTATTGTTGAGATCTATTGATGTTGACCATCAGTGGTTTTCTTAAAAAACGGCCATTGCTCACTTTTTTGTTATTGATTGTTTTAGTTTAGTGATAGATTGAAATTATCAAATAAAAAGTAGAATTACAATAAAATTACCATTTTACCTCATCTTTACATACCAATGAGGTAAGATTTCAAACAACATTGTTTTGATCATAAAATTTAAACTTAAATTAAAAAATCAAAAAATTTCTTTATAACTATTTGTTGCAAATCAAATCAGTAATTAATGTTAATTTCTTGAGCTTTGGACATTTCAAACTAACGGTTATTATGTTTTTAAAAATTAGAAAAGTCATCATGACAATGACAGTTGCTTTCAAATCATCATCAGTAACTACAGAAAAGTCATCATGAAAATTGACCTTCTCTCTCTTTTTTTTTTTCCTACTTTGCATAACAATTCAAATATTTAATATTTTAATAAAGAGAGGATAAGGATATATACTACTGTGGATTACGTATAAACATCAGTTCCCAATAAATAAGATAATTTAATAATTATCAGTTCCCACATTCAAAATTGAAAATTCAAACTGTATATTCTAATCCTATAAATAAGATATAATTATCTACTATCAGATTCAAATCTCGCTCGCTCATATATGTGTGCGTATATCTCTCTCTCAAATGCATCTTTCTCGTGATTTAGGCGCTAATCTCCGATTACACTTCTTTGTTCGAATGTTTGTTGAACATGTTATCGTTCCAGTATCATTGTTCCAACATCGTCGTTTCAATGAAGATTCCCATCACAAGTCAACCTTTCAATATGGATGTTGCAGTATCATTGTTGCAACATCGTGAAAAGTTGCGTTGTGAGATTTTCGTTAAATCGAAAGTCAGGTTTTCTTGTGTCAGGTTTGTCATTGGGATTTCTTCTTTTATAGAAAGTATGGATAGATTCTTGCAATATCTTGAAAACTTAGATGTGCTACAACAGTTGAGAAGAGACCTTTGCATTTTAGGTTTGTTTCTTGTTTGTGTTGTCAGTAATATAGAGTGCAGTGATAGAGACTTGCAGTTCTTTGCGATGCTGAAGTACATACATCTAGAGGTTCAGCAATGGTTGGAGTTGAAACTAAAGTTTCTTAATTCTTGCTGTTATTCTTAGATTTGAACTTTAATAATGTTTAGTATGTCATGTAATTATTGGACTTTTAGTTTTAAGGTCATGAATAAATTAATAAATTTTATTTTATGAATCTATGTTGTATTTTTTTTTTTTATTATTTACTGTTTTAGTAAGATTTAAATTATGTTGATGTTGAATTGTGTCTGAACATCTGTTTGGTAAGACAACAGAGGTTTAATAGTGTCAATGCTTCTTCTCAAAGGGTTATGTTGCGGTTATAACAGCTGATCATGCTAAGGATTGTTATAGTTAACAACTGCTCTTTATAAAGACTGATGTTCTTAATGGTTGATGAGGCCAATCCACTGTTGAAGACAAAGCCATGTTAAAGACAATGTAGCTAAAGCCTGATCAACCAAAGGAAAACCACTGCTCAGTAGCAGCAGTGCTTCAGCATCTATAGTGGATTCAACTTTAGTATTGATGTACCAGTGTTTCTATGTTGTGTTATATTTTTATTTATTATTTAGTGTTTGAGTACGATTTAAATTATGTTGATGTTGAATTGTGTCTGAACATCTGTTTCATAAGACAATAGAGATTTAATAGTTTCAATGCTTCCTCTCAAAGGGTTATGTTGTGGTTATAACAGCTGATCATGCTAAGGACTGTTATAATTAACCACTGCTCCTTATAAATACTGATGTTCTTAAAGGCTCATGAGGCCTATCCACTGTTGAAGACAAAGCCATGTTAAAGACAAGCACTTATGTACCTAAAGCCTGATCAACGAAAGGAAAACCACTGCTCAGTAACAGCAGTGCTTCAGCATCTATAGTGGATTCAACTTTAGTATTTCTGTACCAGTGTTTCTATGTTGTATTCTATTTTTATTTATTATTTAGTGTTTGAGTACGATTTAAATTATGTTGATGTTGAATTGTGTCTGAACATCTGTTTGATAAGACAACAGAGGTTTAATACTTTCAATGCTTCCTCTCAAAGAGGTTTTTGAGTCGTTATAACAGCTGATCATGCTAAGGACTGTTATAATTAACCACTGCTCCTTATAAATACTGATGTTCTTAAAGATTGATGAGGCCTATCCACTGTTGAAGACAAAGCCATGTTAAAGACAAGCACTTATGTTCCTAAAGCCTGATCAACGAAAGGAAAAACATTGCTCAGTTGTGACAACCCGCACTAAACCAGGTATCCGTACGACTTAATTAATGATTAATTACTGCTTAATTACTGTGCTTGCTTGTACTAGCTGATGAACTGCTACTTGAATACTGATACATGTACTTACTTGCATCATACTTGCTTGCTGTCACTACATTATTTACATACGGCACCTTAGTGACAAACATGATGCACAAAGAGCACAGTAGCACAATACACGGATAACCTATTAAACATGCTGATAAAGCCAGCATCAGGCAAACACTGCCTCTAAGGCCTGTAAGAGCCTGAAATGTTTTGCTACACTAGCAGTGAGTGTAGGGATATAAGGGTTGTGGAACTGCGTCTCTAGGAATAAGATACAATGATTGGATGTGCCTAAAACGTACTTTAAGTACAAAACACAGCACTTTAATAAATAATCCAGCTTCTAGCTGACTAGTAAAGTGCCAAAACATGAGAAAAATATTACTAGACACTTTCCAAAGTGTCAGGGATAAGATGTGTCACTAAAAATGCCAATAACGACACTTTAAAGCTTTTGTAACGCTTTAACGGATTACTATCCAACCAAACAACCGGACTTAACCCGGGACATAAAAATATCGACATGACACTTTTTCTTTTTCTGAGCTAGTTAGGGTCCCCGAGTACCCTAACACCCGTTGCAAATTACAACACACTAATAACTAGTTAACCTCCAAATTTTTAGCATAATTATATCCTAACCATTTAGTTCAACTTCAACCAAACCTCCCACTCTCATGTCCGATCGGTCACCACTTTTGGTAGACACACTTTGTACTAATAAGAATATTATAATCACTAATGCTTGGAATCTAGAATACATAAGATCCTATGGTTAATGCTCAATATAATTATCTATAAGTTCCAACACTTACACAACATAACTTCCACTTAATACATCACAACCAATCAACTCTCTCCCTCACTACATAGCTCTCGGCCGAACCCCTTGAGCACCCATCCATCCATTTCGTTTTTCATACAAGCCAATCTATACATCTACAAGTGTGAAGGATCGCGTACTAAGAAGCCCGGTGCTCACGAAACGCGAAGGACCTCGTTGCTTAGCTTTTATCCACGCCATTTTCGCCAAGAATCTTCCCTAGCCTTGAGCTAGAGGTATAACACTTGAATCTCATATTTGAACTTATCTAAAGTGGTTAAAAGAATTTTTGTCGGTTAAAACTCGGAATCTTATATGTTGAAGCATTAAAGTCTACTAAAAGTATGAAAAATGGTGGTTAATAGCATATAAGTGGTGTAAAAGTTGTAGTATTTGAAATATGTGGTTATCTAGACCCGATCTATGATGTGGTAGCTCGGATCACCATTTAACCCGGTTTGGTAAGATCATGGATCTTAACATAAGCTCGTTTTTGAATGATACAAGGGTTAAAAGGTGAAACTCTACCACACACGAAGCATGAACTTGTGTAAAAATGCTTTATTTGTGTAAAAGTGTTTTAACATGTACAATAGTGTTTAAAGCTAGCAGATCTACGTATCTGCAAGTGGTATTTTCAAAGGACCACATATCAAGGAAACCATGTATTTTGAAAGATGGATCTTACAATAACAAGCATATTTTATAAACCACAAGTGTGTAAACACCTGTGAAATGAAAAGATCCGACAAAGAACTAGTTTTGTCAAAAGTTACTAGAAGTTGTAAAGATGGATTTTCTCTAAAAACGAGGTTTTTACGAAATCGGATTATTTACACAAAAAATCCGGTAAAAGTAAAGAGATTTACTACATATTTTTAGACAAACCACAATTCGTATATTTTTGCGATTATGTCTATCTTTGACTAGTTAAAATGTTGGAAAGTTGTTTGATAATGTTGAGAACATTGATTGATTGATTTGTTAAAAGAAAATGATACGCTTGAAAGCGTGGCCACCTCCAGTTACAGAGGAAACTCTGGCGAAATTTTTCTAAAAACCTAACACTTAGAATTATTTACACCACAAGTGTTAGAATTATTTTTGACATGTTTTCGAAATATAAATTTCGCCATGACTTTATTTACTAAATATACGGAGGTGGGATTTTCACAAAATTTAACGTGATAAATATATATATATTGTCACAACACTGTTTATGATTATTTTGTGAAAAGACATAAATATTATTTTTAGAGTAAAAATAATATTTACGAACATTATCAGATCCAAAATAATACAAACGCTTTCACATGAATATATAAGTTACACCGGTAATTATATTACCACTCGATTATTAAAACGTAACTTACGCACATGTATTGTATCCCCCATCCTTGGGAAGGAAATTAACTACCAAGTATATACAAAATGTAAACACGAAATAGTTGTCTAACTATTTCCCAAAAACTTAAACTATAAAGCTAAGGCACGGCCGTCCGTCTAATAGAATTAGCACTTGTAGGTCGTCGCACAGCTTTCCGATTTGGAGACACTTGGTAGAGACGCTTCACTGTGAGTTCATGTCCCCCTCTTCTCTAACTGTTTTCAGTTTTCTTAACTGCGGGGGTGAAATACATGTTACTTTGTTTACAAGTACTATTATACACGGTATGTTAACGTAAGGAGGTTTACTACTTAGATCATGTGAATGGGTAGGCAGAACACCGAGGGACTTAAGCGGTAGATCTATCTGGGTGTAGCGAGCCCAACTCTAGGCCCAACAGAACGGACCTCTGTGAGGACCAACAGAACGGACCTTGAGTGACTTGGTTGCCCGACGCAAAAATCGGCTAGGGTTGAGTCTTCCTACTTGCATTTCACACATGCTAATGGCCTTGCAAACCATTGGTGATCTCTTTTCCTTACACTGCTACATACCAGGGAACTTTTATACTTACAAGTGGTTTACTTACTCACTTGCACATGAACTCGCTCAACATTATTGTTGATTTTTCAACTTACATGTATTTCAGGAAATTAACGAGATCTGGCACGGTATGGCATGTTTTCCGCTGCACTAGTTTCCGAGGTCATCCGGGGTTTAGGGGATGTGTCTCTTTCCTGGACAAGACACAATCCTTAAACCATGTTTATGTTATGTTTAAGTTTGTAATGTTTGTTGAACAAGGTTATGGTTGTTAGGGTATGTTCCCGTTAAAACAATGGTACTGTATTTGGTTTTCAAAACTTAATGGATGATCTTGCATGTTTTTAATTCATATAGCTTTGTTATGGTTAAGCTATGGTATTAAGAAGTCACACCAAAATTAACCACGCTTCCGCAAAGCCAGGGTGTGACAGCTTGGTATCAGAGCTCTGATCATAGCGAACTAGGATTCTTTCTCGAGTCTAGACTATGATCACAAGGGCTCTCACGAAAACATTTTTACTGCATACCACTTAAGTCCAGATCCAAAACGTTTTTACAAACAAATGTTGAGCACATTTTATTCTTTATTATAGGCTCAGTCTGAGAGGCTGAGGCTCGGTCTAAGAGGCCGAGGCTCGGTCTGAGAGAACGAGGTAGTTGGCTAGTGGGACTAGGAGAATTGGCTAGTGGGACTAGGAAGAGCAGTCTGAGAGGCTGGAGAGGCTAGTGAGACTAGGAGAATTATTTGATTGGCTAACATGTTTATATGATTATATGATTGATTATCATACGTATATGTGTTTGTGTTACAAACGTCATGCTTTCATCATGTACTTGAAAGATGGACACTACGAATCCCATGGCCATAGTATCAGACGACATAGTTTCATCGAAGCACGAGGTGTACATTTCCGATACTACCGGCACAGACAATGACGACTTTCAGCCCTTTGTGCGCTGCCTGAAGTCGTAGCAGAGCCTACTGATCGCCATCTTGTTGGGAAATTGCCACTCGCGGTGATCCCTGCTCCTGTGCCCCCCTTGCCGCTTATCCTGTTGATGATATGCCCCAACGTGGCCTCTAACGACATACTAGAGGAGGACCCATTCGAGGGCAGGACCCTATTGCTGCTGGTATTAGACTACTGCATGCGGACGCTTCTACAGGGGAAACTCATGCCAATCCCCCTATCCCAGACTCATTTGAGTTTCTGACATCCGCATCTTTGCACATACAGGGAGTGCAGCACCACTCACACGACGCCGACCCTGATATGGCGTCATCAGCTGCCCCAGTTCCCGCACACAGATTTGAGTTTGATCGCGATAGTGAGGACGATTCTGTCTTTCCACCTGGTTTTGATCCAGACCATGACATTGAGTTCATGCACTTAGACCAGCCTTTGGAGGATCCTGTAACCCCTGTGTTTGTTGATCCAGCTGATCTTGAGATGGAGTTTTTGATCCGGAGCCAGCCGTGGCCCCTGAGCCAGGCATTGCTCCTGACCCCGCGTTAGAGCATGACCCTGTTCATGCCGATGCACCTGCTATTGCTCCTTGATTGATCATCTGCTTGGACGAGAGAAAATTTGGGGTAACTGTGCAAGACAATTAATTATTACGGGGGCCCACGTAATAACGATTTGTAGTGCACAGGAATCCTGGTGGACTCTGCGGGTCAAGCTAATGATAACCAATGCAGCAGGGAATAATTTAAACACGAATGACCAAGGCGGTGTAGCCTCGAGTTCATTCTATTACGAGCAACACGCCAAATTGGCAAGCCTATGTGAAGGCTCAGAAATTTACTTCCCCACTCATACAGTGAGTATATTTTCGTGTGAAATTAGGTGATTACATGATGGCTTATGTTGCTATATACACCTCATAGACAATTGAAACGTTGTCTAACCTGCTTCACACCACTTCGACAAAAGGGAATGTCACCCAGACGTGACACAAACACCAGTACGTTGCCAAGGACAGAAGCCGAGCTGCAAGAACGCATCTCACAGATAAATGCACGACATGAAGCCCTCCGCTCTAAGTACAACGATGGTATTACTGGAAATAACCCTCCAACTGGCTGCACCTATAAACAGTTCCTGAACTACGAGCCTTTGAACTTTGACGGAACAGGAGGCACTGTTGCATTTGTTCGTTGGTCCGAAAAGACCGACTCCATTCTAAGAATGAGCAACTTTTCGCCCCAACAGAGTGTTACCTATATCTCGGGGATATTTCTAGATGGCACACTCTCTTAATGGAACCTCCAGGTTCAGACCCTTGGCACAGACGCTGCTTATGCACTGAGCTGGGACGAGCTCAAGGAAACGATTGAGAAGAAATGTTGTTTTAGGACTGGAATTTAGAAGCTTGAGGTGGAGTTCAGGAATTTGAAAATGGACGAACCAGAAATTCCTGAACTTGTCCAGCGATCGCACGACTTATCTAGGGTCGCCCCCCTACTTAGTCAAACCGGAGTTCAAAAGGATTGAACGATTCATTTGGACACTTGCACCCCAGATCAGGGGTATGGTAACTACTTCAAAGCCCTCAACCATTGCAGAAGCTATCAATATGGGTGATCTATTTATAACATGAGATGTTATGTGATTGATAACATGAGATGTTATGTGTTGATATTGTTGTATACTTACGTACACTCTACTTATTATGACCTAACCTACGTGAAACATCTTTTAGAAGATGCCGCCAAGACGTCAAACGCCGTTGCCTACCAATGAGGCAGAACTCCCGCAAATTATCGCTGCTGCCATTGCACAATACGCCGCCTCTCAAGGAGGGACTAGTGGAAGCAACTCTGGCAACAACAATAATCCACCTCATGGTAATACTAAGTCATTTAGACATACCATGACCTAATTGGATGTCCTTAGCAATGATGCTAATGTCGAACGTATGTTATGACGTATGTGCAGGATGCACCTACAAGCAGTTTCTAGACTGCAAACCGGTCAACTTTGATGGCACAGGAGGTGCTGTTGCCTTTGTTCGTTGGGCTGAGAAAACCGAATCTGTACTTCGCATGAGCAAGTGTGCGCTGGATCAGCAAGTCACCTATATCTCAGGGCTGTTCCTAGATGGAGCCCTATCCTGGTGGAATCTACAAGTACAAACACTAGGCGAAGCTGCTGCCTACGCGCTGACCTGGACCGAACTAAAAGAACTTATGCGCAAAAAGTGCTGTTCCCGCGCAGAAATCCAGAGGTTGGAGACCGAGTTCTGGCACTTGAAAATGGACGGTCCAAAGGTAGCGGAGTACGTTCAAAGATTCCATGACTTATCTCAAGTGGTACCCTACATGGTCACTCCCGAGTTCAAGAGAATTGAACGCTTCATTTGGGGATTAGCTCCTCAAATCATAAGCATGGTAACCTCATCCAAGCCTGCAACCATTACTGAGGCGATTGATTTGAGCGTGGCACTCACAGAAGAGGCCATCCGCCTGAACAAGTTTGATGAGATCAAGACGAAGAAGGCAGAGACTCACGTTGAGTCATCAGGAGGCAACAAAAGAAAGTTCTCGAACTTCAAACAAGGCATTGGCAGTGTTGGTAAGAAAGGGGAACCAAACGCACCAGCTCAGGTTACAGCTGGTAGTGGAAAGAAAGGAAAGGGATATATGGGCACCCAGCCCAAGTGCAATACCTGCCAACGCCACCATTTTGGTCAATGTGGGATAAAAGTATGCGAAGTATGTGGGAAACGTGGTCACTTGAAGGACACTTGTTGGGCCCCTGCCGGTCGGGGAGGCCAGGGAGGATATGGAAACAGAAACAATAATCGTGGTGGTAATCGCCCACAAGGAAATAATGGAGGGAACGGAGTCAACAATGCGAACCAAAACAACCAGCAAGTTGGGGATGGCGCCGGAAGCGGTCGAAAACTTGGATGTTTTAACTGCGGTGATGTTGGGCATTTTAAGAAGAACTGTCCAGATTTAAACCAAGCCCGTGGAAGGGTGTTCCAACTCGAAGCTAGGGAAGCGCGCCAGGATCCCAATGTTGTTACTGGTACGTTCCCTATCAATCAACGCTATGCATCCGTTTTATTTGATACTGGTGCCGATTATAGCTTCGTATCGTTAGAATTTAAGAATATGCTTGGGTTAGCCGCTAATAAGTTAGATATTCCCTACTCAATCGAATTAGCCAATGGGAAGTTAGTAGAAGCCAACGAAGTTATCAGAGGTTGCGTGATTGAATTGGGAGAGCGTGAGTTTGCTTTAGATCTACTACCAGTCCAGTTGGGAAGTTTCGACGTGGTAGTAGGAATGGATTGGTTATCAGGAAACAAGGCTGAGATAGTATGTCACGAGAAGGTTGTTCGTATCCCAACCGATGATGGTGAGACCATTGTTGTTCACGGAGAGAAGCGTGACACGCCGCTAAGATTTATCAGCTGCCTGAAAGCAAGGAAGTGTTTGCAGAAAGGATGTGTCGCTTTTCTGGCACACATTGTGGATAAGAAGGCTGCTGAGCCAAGAATCGAGGACATCCCTGTCGTGAGGGAGTATCCAGAAGTCTTCCCGGAAGACTTACCCAGACTGCCACCTCAGAGACAAGTAGAGTTTCACATCGACTTAGTTCCAGGCGCCGCACCTGTGGCTAAGGCACCTTATAGACTTGCTCCGTCTGAGATGCAGGAACTGTCAACACAACTTCAAGAGTTGTTAGACAAGGGTTTTATCCGACCAAGCTTCTCGCCTTGGGGAGCTCCGGTCCTGTTTGTCAAGAAGAAGGACGGTAGTTTCCGAATGTGCATTGACTACAGAGAATTGAACAAGCTGACGATCAAGAATAGGTATCCTCTGCCAAGAATCGACGATCTGTTTGACCAACTGCAAGGCTCAAGCTTTTACTCTAAGATCGATCTTCGATCTGGATACCACCAGTTGAGGATTCAAGAAGAAAGTATCCCAAGGACAGCCTTCAGAACTCGTTATGGACACTACGAGTTCCTCGTTATGCCATTTGGTTTGACAAACGCGCCTGCAGTATTCATGGACTTAATGAATAGAGTTTGCAAGCCGTACTTGGACAAGTTCGTGATTGTATTCATCGACGACATTTTAATTTATTCAAAGACGAAGGCTGAACACGAGCAGCATCTTAGGACCATTTTGGAGCTGCTAAAGAAGGAACAACTGTACGCCAAATTCTCCAAGTGCGAGTTTTGGCTACGCGAAGTCCAATTCCTTGGGCACGTGGTAAATGGAGATGGAATCCACGTGGACCCAACAAAGATCGAGGCGATCAAGGGTTGGGAAACGCCAAAGACGCCAACCGAGATTCGGCAATTCTTGGGTTTGGCTGGCTACTATCGAAGGTTCATTGAGGACTTTTCGAAGATCGCTCAACCATTGACGCTCCTCACGCAGAAGGATAAGACGTTTGATTGGGGAATCAAACAAGAAGAAGCATTCCAGATACTGAAGGATAAGCTCTGCAATGCGCCAATCTTAGCATTACCGGAAGGTACTGACGATTTTGTGGTATACTGCGACGCATCGCGTCAAGGATTGGGTTGTGTGTTGATGCAACGCCAAAAGGTTATTGCTTATGCATCGCGTCAACTGAAAGTGCACGAAAAGAACTATACCACACATGATTTGGAACTTGGCGCAGTGGTTTTTGCACTAAAGATCTGGAGACACTACCTTTATGGTACGAAATGCACAATCTTTACAGATCACAAGAGCCTACAACATATATTCAACCAGAAGGAGTTGAATATGAGGCAAAGACGATGGGTTGAATTGTTGAACGACTACGACTGCGAGATAAAGTACCATCCAGGGAAGGCGAACGTGGTCGCCGATGCCCTAAGTCGTAAAGAGAGAATCAAGCCCATAAGGGTTAGGGCTTTGGAAATGATTGTCCGAACTGATCTTTCCTTGCGCATTCGTGCCGCGCAGAAGGAAGCTCTCAAGGAAGGAAACCTTGAAGAAGAATATCTCCGTGGGATGGAGAAGCTTTTGGTACCAAACGTAGAAGGAACGTTATGTTTTGAGAAAAGGATTTGGGTTCCTCAGTTCGGTGATTTGAGGAAAGTTATTTTTGACGAAGCTCACAAGTCACGGTACTCTATCCACCCTGGATCGGATAAGATGTACCAGGATCTCAAAGATTATTATTGGTGGCCTAGAATGAAAGGCGACGTTGCTGTCTATGTGAGCAAATGTTTAACGTGCGCTAAGGTTAAAGCCGAATACCAGAAGCCTTCGGGACTTCTGCAACAACCTGAGATTCCCAAGTGGAAATGGGAACAAATCTCCATGGACTTTATTACGAAATTGCCAAGAACGCCAAGAGGCCATGACATGATTTGGGTAATAGTTGACCGCCTAACAAAGTCCGCACACTTTCTGCCAATCAAAGAGAAAGACAGCACTAGTAAACTCGCGGAAATTTACATGAACGAGATCGTCGCACGTCATGGAGTGCCTCTCTCAATCATCTCTGATAGAGACGGAAGGTTTGTGTCAAGGATATGGCAATCCTTCCAAGAAGCCTTCGGCTCACAGTTGAATCTAAGCACTGCGTTTCATCCGCAAACTGACGGCCAGAGCGAGCGAACGATACAGACTTTGGAAGACATGCTGAGAGCATGTGTTATGGATTTGGGCGGTAGCTGGGACAAACATTTACCTTTGGTTGAATTCTCATACAACAACAGCTACCACACCAGTATTGGTGTCGCGCCATTTGAAGCCCTTTACGGACGCAAGTGCCGATCACCCCTCTGTTGGTCTGACGCAGGTGATAGGCAGCTTGCTGGTTCCGAGATCGTCCAAGAGACGACAAACAAGATTGCGCAAATTCTTAAACGCATTGAAGCAGCTCGCCACAGACAAAAGGCCTATGCGGATCCAAACCGAAAACATGTGGATTTTCAAGTTGGAGAAATGGTTTTACTGAAGGTATCACCCTGGAAAGGGGTGGCACCCTTTGGAAAGCGTGGGAAGTTAAATCTGCGCTACATTGGTCCTTTCAGAATTCTGGAGAGAATAGGACTAGTAGCATACAAGTTGGACCTACCTGCTGAACTGAATGGTGTTCACGATACATTTCATGTGTCCAACCTAAAGAAAAGTCCAACTCAAGTTGACGTTGCCATTCCCATCGACGAGATTCATGTTGACGACACGCTCCACTTCGTTGAAGAACCTGTCGAGGTCACAGATTGGAAAGTTAACAAGACCCGCCGGAGCAGTGTCAAGCTCGTCAAGGTTCGTTGGAATGCCAGACATGGTCCTGAGTTCACCTGGGAGCGTGAGGACCGGATGAAAGAAAAATACCCCCACCTTTTTCCTAAGAACCCTGCTTCTACAAGCAGAACTTAAATTTCGGGACGAAATTTATTTAACGGGGGGAGAATGTGACAACCCGCACTAAACCAGGTATCCGTACGACTTAATTAATGATTAATTACTGCTTAATTACTGTGCTTGCTTGTACTAGCTGATGAACTGCTACTTGAATACTGATACATGTACTTACTTGCATCATACTTGCTTGCTGTCACTACATTATTTACATACGGCACCTTAGTGACAAACATGATGCACAAAGAGCACAGTAGCACAATACACGGATAACCTATTAAACATGCTGATAAAGCCAGCATCAGGCAAACACTGCCTCTAAGGCCTGTAAGAGCCTGAAATGTTTTGCTACACTAGCAGTGAGTGTAGGGATATAAGGGTTGTGGAACTGCGTCTCTAGGAATAAGATACAATGATTGGATGTGCCTAAAACGTACTTTAAGTACAAAACACAGCACTTTAATAAATAATCCAGCTTCTAGCTGACTAGTAAAGTGCCAAAACATGAGAAAAATATTACTAGACACTTTCCAAAGTGTCAGGGATAAGATGTGTCACTAAAAATGCCAATAACGACACTTTAAAGCTTTTGTAACGCTTTAACGGATTACTATCCAACCAAACAACCGGACTTAACCCGGGACATAAAAATATCGACATGACACTTTTTCTTTTTCTGAGCTAGTTAGGGTCCCCGAGTACCCTAACACCCGTTGCAAATTACAACACACTAATAACTAGTTAACCTCCAAATTTTTAGCATAATTATATCCTAACCATTTAGTTCAACTTCAACCAAACCTCCCACTCTCATGTCCGATCGGTCACCACTTTTGGTAGACACACTTTGTACTAATAAGAATATTATAATCACTAATGCTTGGAATCTAGAATACATAAGATCCTATGGTTAATGCTCAATATAATTATCTATAAGTTCCAACACTTACACAACATAACTTCCACTTAATACATCACAACCAATCAACTCTCTCCCTCACTACATAGCTCTCGGCCGAACCCCTTGAGCACCCATCCATCCATTTCGTTTTTCATACAAGCCAATCTATACATCTACAAGTGTGAAGGATCGCGTACTAAGAAGCCCGGTGCTCACGAAACGCGAAGGACCTCGTTGCTTAGCTTTTATCCACGCCATTTTCGCCAAGAATCTTCCCTAGCCTTGAGCTAGAGGTATAACACTTGAATCTCATATTTGAACTTATCTAAAGTGGTTAAAAGAATTTTTGTCGGTTAAAACTCGGAATCTTATATGTTGAAGCATTAAAGTCTACTAAAAGTATGAAAAATGGTGGTTAATAGCATATAAGTGGTGTAAAAGTTGTAGTATTTGAAATATGTGGTTATCTAGACCCGATCTATGATGTGGTAGCTCGGATCACCATTTAACCCGGTTTGGTAAGATCATGGATCTTAACATAAGCTCGTTTTTGAATGATACAAGGGTTAAAAGGTGAAACTCTACCACACACGAAGCATGAACTTGTGTAAAAATGCTTTATTTGTGTAAAAGTGTTTTAACATGTACAATAGTGTTTAAAGCTAGCAGATCTACGTATCTGCAAGTGGTATTTTCAAAGGACCACATATCAAGGAAACCATGTATTTTGAAAGATGGATCTTACAATAACAAGCATATTTTATAAACCACAAGTGTGTAAACACCTGTGAAATGAAAAGATCCGACAAAGAACTAGTTTTGTCAAAAGTTACTAGAAGTTGTAAAGATGGATTTTCTCTAAAAACGAGGTTTTTACGAAATCGGATTATTTACACAAAAGATCCGGTAAAAGTAAAGAGATTTACTACATATTTTTAGACAAACCACAATTCGTATATTTTTGCGATTATGTCTATCTTTGACTAGTTAAAATGTTGGAAAGTTGTTTGATAATGTTGAGAACATTGATTGATTGATTTGTTAAAAGAAAATGATACGCTTGAAAGCGTGGCCACCTCCAGTTACAGAGGAAACTCTGGCGAAATTTTTCTAAAAACCTAACACTTAGAATTATTTACACCACAAGTGTTAGAATTATTTTTGACATGTTTTCGAAATATAAATTTCGCCATGACTTTATTTACTAAATATACGGAGGTGGGATTTTCACAAAATTTAACGTGATAAATATATATATATTGTCATAACACTGTTTATGATTATTTTGTGAAAAGACATAAATATTATTTTTAGAGTAAAAATAATATTTACGAACATTATCAGATCCAAAATAATACAAACGCTTTCACATGAATATATAAGTTACACCGGTAATTATATTACCACTCGATTATTAAAACGTAACTTAC
Organism: Helianthus tuberosus; assembly: GCA_030545235.1. NCBI lineage: Eukaryota > Viridiplantae > Streptophyta > Magnoliopsida > Asterales > Asteraceae > Helianthus > Helianthus tuberosus. Next base: position 195,185,538 of record CM060418.1, read on the forward strand.
GCACATGTATTGTATCCCCCATCCTTGGGAAGGAAATTAACTACCAAGTATATACAAAATGTAAACACGAAATAGTTGTCTAACTATTTCCCAAAAACTTAAACTATAAAGCTAAGGCACGGCCGTCCGTCTAATAGAATTAGCACTTGTAGGTCGTCGCACAGCTTTCCGATTTGGAGACACTTGGTAGAGACGCTTCACTGTGAGTTCATGTCCCCCTTTTCTCTAACTGTTTTCAGTTTTCTTAACTGCGGGGGTGAAATACATGTTACTTTGTTTACAAGTACTATTATACACGGTATGTTAACGTAAGGAGGTTTACTACTTAGATCATGTGAATGGGTAGGCAGAACACCGAGGGACTTAAGCGGTAGATCTATCTGGGTGTAGCGAGCCCAACTCTAGGCCCAACAGAACGGACCTCTGTGAGGACCAACAGAACGGACCTTGAGTGACTTGGTTGCCCGACGCAAAAATCGGCTAGGGTTGAGTCTTCCTACTTGCATTTCACACATGCTAATGGCCTTGCAAACCATTGGTGATCTCTTTTCCTTACACTGCTACATACCAGGGAACTTTTATACTTACAAGTGGTTTACTTACTCACTTGCACATAAACTCGCTCAACATTATTGTTGATTTTTCAACTTACATGTATTTCAGGAAATTAACGAGATCTGGCACGGTATGGCATGTTTTCCGCTGCACTAGTTTCCGAGGTCATCCGGGGTTTAGGGGATGTGTCTCTTTCCTGGACAAGACACAATCCTTAAACCATGTTTATGTTATGTTTAAGTTTGTAATGTTTGTTGAACAAGGTTATGGTTGTTAGGGTATGTTCCCGTTAAAACAATGGTACTGTATTTGGTTTTCAAAACTTAATGGATGATCTTGCATGTTTTTAATTCATATAGCTTTGTTATGGTTAAGCTATGGTATTAAGAAGTCACACCAAAATTAACCACGCTTCCGCAAAGCCAGGGTGTGACTGCTCAGTAGCAGCAGTGCTTCAGCATCTATAGTGGATTCAACATCAGTATTTTATACTCTGTTAGATTGTTAAATTTCATATCATGATCAGCTGTTTATATGTAACGGTATTTATCACATCACCCCAGCATGCTAACTGATTATATGTAATACTTTATTTAAAAAATCTCAAAATTCATCTTAAAAATAGTTAAAATGATTTTTTTTTTTATGAATTATAAGCATTAAAATGTTTTAAGGCTATCCACTGATAACTTAAAGTCTCCCACTGTTTTTCAGTGTAATCATTGCAACCACTGTTATTATTCCATCAGTGTTTTCATAAAACAACTGTGTTCCATTACTCATCAGGGGTTGGCTCGTGGACAGTTCATAGCCGTCAGATCTTTTGTAACCGCTGCCACGTCAGCATTCACTTTTCGTGCTATAAAACCCTGATCAAAACCCCCAATCAGGGTTTTAACTGTCGAATCGAATTCATTTTTTTGTTTTTCAAAGCAGTTATCCTCCATTTCTCTCAAAATTCCTCATCGTCCTTCTTCCTCAATTGGCAAAATCACGGTCTTCATCAGGTAGAAGGAAATCCAGTCAAAAGGTCATACAAATTCGATACAAAGCTCCCCATAACTACTTGGGTCTCTTGACAAAACCAAGTAACACTGAAACGTTCAATTCCGTCATAGATGCCCTTTCGTCTTCAAAATACAAAACTTTGTTGACTTCTGATGCTCCGATTTACTTGGCAACCCAGAGGGAATTTTGGAAAAATGCAAAACTTGAATATCAAGATAAAACACCCATAGCTATCAATTCCTCGATAAAGGGTGTTGATGTTAAAATCACACCACAAACCATTTCTGAGGTGTTTGAACTCAATGATCTTGAAGGTAAGACTTTTTTCCCTAAAATAGAGTATCAAACAGATTTTTTAGAAAGAGGGTATGCAAAGCAAATGAAAAAAAACACTTTGCAAAAAGGCAGTTTTCCCCCTGCCCCAAGGTTTTTGTTTCATACCCTCTTAATGTGTGTTTCTAATAAGACCACTGCTTTCAATGAAATTCCATTAAAGATCCAATACCTGGCATATGCTATCTTGCATGGGGAAAACTTTAACTATTCACGGGAGATCTTTAATGACTTGGTAAAAAATGTTGATAGCAAATCATTTTTACTATTTCCAAGGTTCCTAAGCTTTTATTTTCAAAAGAAATTTGGAAAGGATGATGCTCATGTACTCATCCAGGGTGAACCTTTTCAAATAAATGGCCTTACACCGTTAACATTTACAAGGCTATCAAAAGTGTCCAAAACACAAGCACAGGCTCCTGAGCAGACTTTAGCAGCTACCACTGCTCCTCAGGCACCTGCTGCTGAGCCCACTGCTCAAGGTGATCACAGCAGCAAAACAACTGTTGTGAAACCGACACCTAAATCCACCAAAAGACCAAGACAGAAGAAAACACAAAAGCCCCTCAAACCTAAAACAAAGGCAACTCTGGAAGATGAGATCCCAGAGCCACTGCCGGTGAAAACACAAAAGTCACCAGAAACCACTGCTGCTACTTCCTCACAGCAGATGGTAGAAATATCTCAACCTGAGCCTCAAACTCCTCCTGTTTCTTTTCAAAAAGAACAGGTTGTAAGAATAGGGACATCAAATTATGTTGCTTTGGACTCACTTGAATCCATCATCCCCAGCCCACTGCCCGGGGCAAATCCTCTTTCCACTCCCGTACTCACTGTTACAATTCCACCACAAACAAAACTTTTGTTGGATGCAGTTGATATAAATCAGATAGCAATCAGTTCCTCTCAACCCCCTATCACTGAGAGCATGCCACAGAAAGTGACTGTGTCTGAGCTCCCTATCATTGCTAACCCACCAACAACACCTGAGGAGGTTACACTGCAGGATGTACAAGTACTTCCTGTCAGTAGTTCAAGTGAAGCAGCTACTACAAGTGTTGAACCCACTGGTTTACACTTGGACAGTAGTTTCATTAATCAGACTTCCTTGAAGGCAATTTCTTCTATGGGAACCTTTCTAAATACTGGTGTGTATCCTGTATACACTGGTGAGCTTAGATTGGTAACCTCTGCTGAGGAAAGAAGTCCCCAGTTCCAAGAAAAAGGGGCAACAGGGGATGACTTTTGGGAAAGTCTCCCTCAGTCAACCACTGTTACAACCACCTCTGGTGGGAAATCAGATGATCCCATTAAATTGGATGATGGTTTAATGTACCGAGAATTGAGGGAGATGCTTAACAAACTGGATACATCTGTTGCAGAAATCAAAACCATACTGCAACAGTTGTTACAAAAACAGCAGGCACCACCTGCTCCCACTGACCTTTGGGCATTATTTCAACCTCTGCTTCACCAACAAAGAGCAAATGCTGATCAGAAACATGAAATTCAGCTTCAAAATATCAGAAATATAATGGAAGCTAGGTTCAAAGACACTCAGGCAGATATAAAAACCCTGAAGGCTCAATTTATGAACACCACTGGCACTGCTCCTCCCTCTATCATCTTTGTGGACAGCCCACCACCGAATAATGCCAAAAAGGCGGAGAAAATGAGGCAGTTGAAGAAAAAGGGATATGAAGATGGTCTGTACATTGCACCAGATAATTCAACAATGCTTGCACACATCCCTTTGCCAGATGGTTCCAAAAAGGTTGATGTAACCTTAAATGCCATTGCTGATGCAAAAGAAAGGGTGAAAAAGGATATGGAGGCAAAGGATAAAGGAAGGTTTGAACAGGAGAAGAGAGTTTTTATGGAGATGAATGAACAGGGTACTTCTGAGGCAAAGGATCAAGAAAATTCTCAGCCCATAAGAAAGTCTACTAGAAAAGTCATACAACCTGTTGTATCAACAGTTGTTGCTTCTTCAGTAATTTCAACATCTGTTATCCAAACTTTCACCGCTACAACTTCAACACACACTACATCCACTGTCTTATCTCCATTACGAAAAATCCCTTCACCACCACCAATACCACCTGCTAAAAGGCAGAAGACAACAGTTGACACATCATCCGTGGTAATGGCAACAGTGGTTGAAACACCAGTTGTTTCAACAGCTGTTAGTCAAACACACACCATCACTACTCAAACACCCCAAACAAAACCATCATCACAAAACTCACCACCTGCCTTAAAGCAAAAGACAACTGTTGATACATCAACAGTGGTTGAGACACCAGTTGTTTCGACAACTGTTAGTCAATTACCTACCACTTTTAACAATCCTTCCCAAGCCATAATTATGTTTGCTCCAAAACCTCAAATAGAAACACCTCCTCCTGAAAATGTGTATACTAGAAGAAAAAATATTCAAGTGCATGATGATGATATACCAGCACCTGATCCTGTTTCATCTGTACCTTACAAAATCACCAAACCTGAATCTTTCATTCCTCCAAAATTGGTCAATCCAATCAAAGATCCAATATCTCTTCAAGGATATGAGTCTGCAGATGGTACCCCAGCAGCTGCCAGTTATCCACTGGAACTCCATGCAGTAAAGAATGAAATGAGGCAGTTCTACACAGTTGATGATCCTTCAAAAAGGAAATTCCCTTCTCTGGTTGGTTTTAGAAATCCAAAAAACATGGATGAATATCTAAAACTAAAAGCTAGACAAGCTCAAATAATAGCTAGGGTTGAATGCGAAGGAGAAAATGACAATGTGTATTCAAGTCATTATCAGTTTTTACTCACCAAAGTCAAGCTCATGGAAGACTATGCTAGAGATTTGAGTAAAGAAATGTCAAATTTACCACCAGAACCTGGCCTGCAAAAAGATGTGAGAAAAGACATTCTGGCATTGATCATGAGTGAGAAGTTCTACCCTGCCAAGGAAGAGCAATTCCAAGATTGGCCACTTGTTGGTCTCAAAGCAGAACTCAATAGAATTGAAAGAGTAAAAAGAGATCCAAGCATGAAAAGGTCAGCTCCAAATTGGCGTAAATACAAAAAGGCTATTGATGATCTTACCTTGGAGTATAAAAGAAAGAAACAAGAGTTGGTTGATGCAAAGGTTGCAACTGCCAAGGCAATAGCAAAATGGGCAAGGCAGTACACTGATGAAGCTTATGAAAGGCTTAGAAAAAAGAGAGAAACAGATCCTAGCCTTCCAAAGAAGCCTGATTACAAAACTATTAACATGTCAAAGAAGCAGCTCCACAATTCTGAACCACTGTTCACATCATCAGATACCTCTGTCATTATGTTAAACCAAAGAAAGAGGCAAAAGTTGACTGATGCAGAAGAGAAAGAGCAAGAAGCTATATATTTTAAACAGGCTATCAAGACAATGGCATTTGAAGATGACAGCTCAGCAAAGCTTCTACATACATTGGAATCCAACCACTGATGAAGCATAAAAATTGAACCTCAAACATCAGTGCTTAGATTACAACAGTGGAATGAAGAATCAATGTTTATGTATCAGTAGTTTGAATATAATCAGTGTCTGTAGTGTCTGTTGTTATAGATTCAGTGTTTATGTTGAACATCTGATTTACTTTTGGTCAACATTTGTTTGAATTTTGGTCAACATCTTATTTTGTTAAGAAGTACAAGAACAAACATTTTTACAAAATCCCAAATCACCCGATCATTTAAGTGCATTGAAGTAAAATTGGAAATGAGGATGGTTTACGCATGTGAAGCGGAGGCAAACGACGGCACCAGTTAGAATAGTGGAAACTCTTACTGTGGAGGGGAGGAGAGGAAGAGGCAGACCCAAACTGACATGGGATGAGCAGATTAGGCATGATTTACTAGAGTTGCATCTTTCTGAGGACATGGTCCAAGATAGGACTTCGTGGAGGCGTAGGATTAGGGTTAAGGACTTCTAGAGGATTTTACAGTAAGGTCTTGGGTGTGTTTTAGGGACGTAGGTTTTCCTATCCTTTAAGTGACTTTACCGGTGATTGCGTTCTTGTGTTCATGCCCAAATGATGTTACATGCTATTATACATGATCTACATTATATTGTGTCACACTGTTCATTTTCTTGGGTTTGGTGATTTCTTTTTTCTATTCTTCGACGTGGTGTATTGGTATGCTGTTCGTTTTGGAGCCGAGGGTCTCTCTGGAAGCAGCCTCTCTATCCCTAGGGATAGAGGAAATGTCTGTCTACATCCCACCCTCCCCAGACCCTATAAGTAGCTTTGCTATTTGGGGGATTTACTGGGTATCTTTGTTGTTGTTGTTGTTGAAGTAAAATTGGAAATAATGTTATTCATGTGGTCCTGTTGTTGAATAGATCTAATTCCGTGATTTTAAGACAATGTCATTGAATAGAATAAGATGGTTGATGTAATGTGGTCGTATTAATAACAAATTGTAATTAATTAATCTAAATAACTTTCCCGAGCCCGGGAAGCAATCCCGGGTAAAAACCTAGTGGTAATATATATGAAAGGCTATCCTAAATGAGAATTCTATAATGATAAATGGTGCACATTACGTCCTTTGAGTTTAAGCTAAATTGTTGACGTTGTCTTTTAACTAACGAAATTATATTGAATGGCTTTTATGTTACTTTTTCATATCATGTGGTATCCTTTAGCTTAACCCAATTAACTTTTTCTTTTAACCCAGTTATTATTATTATTATTATTATATACTTTTTTGAGTGTTTATATTTGTTAAGTTTTTATTAATTACATACTTGAGTAACTCATTTTGTTATTCTATATTTACTCTACTTTTACTCTTTTTATCTTAATACGTTTTTTTTTAACAGCAAAATTTCTCATTTTAACCACCCCAAGACTCGAACTCGCATCACTTGGTTGGGAGGAGCACACCCATACCACTTCATTTCCTCATTGGGATTGGGATATGAACACAAAGTTGAATTTACCACCATCCAAATTTATCAATCACCTTGAATAAAGAAATATTTTATGAAGGGTAACTTAATCCTATTTTAATGAAATTATATTGTTTTACCCATTTACCTTGAATAAAGAAATATTTTATGAAGGGTAACTTAATCCTATTTTAATGAAATTATATTGTTTTACCCATTTATGACATAATAAATTAATAATTAATTATGACGATATTTTATTCATTATATATAAATAAACCGTTAACTTATATCGTAACTTTATAATAACTGAATATTAGTAAAATCCGCATAACAATTATTATTAAGAATAACAAGTCTAATTTATGGCACACCACTAATACAATTTTCACTTACTTTAAATAAATGTTATATTTAAAAGATACACAATAATAAAAACAATATTATTTATATAACATTTCAGTTATATGAAATATATATATATATATATATATATATATATAAACGGGATCAGGAGAAAACGGCAAAAAGTGTGAGAACGGTGAAAACGCATCCTGGCCGAACACGTGGCGTGGGGCTTGATCAGGGACCGAGGGTGTTAAATCACAGAGTTTGAAGGTGTTAAATCACAGAGTTGTTCAATGATAGATAGCAACTCTGTCTTCAAAATTTCTTCCATTGGTCTTGAATATTGCACCCCGTTTTCATAAGTTACTTCAAGTGTTCCTTCTTCCTCATGCAATACCAAACTCCTAAGTTTTGGTATTTGTGTATCTTCAATATCATCATCATCATCATCTTCATTATCTTCTGCTGGAAACTTTCTCTCCAGTCTTCTTATTAAAGTTCTTGTTCTTTCACAATCGTTGTCTCTTAGAACCCCAAGGGTCAGGATATCCTTTTGAATATTTTCATTCATTCCCATCATGGCTTTTATTGTTCTTACTTTAACCCTTCTCCTGTCAACAAACTTTATGATGAATCTTTTTTCTTTCCTTACAAACCTCCATGCAATAACTTTAGCCATTTTTTAAATTTTTTGGCGTTTTGAAGAATATGTGGCGTTTTAGTTTTTTGGCGTGTTTGAACTTGGGTTCTGATGGTTCTTTTATATTGACTTTTTTTTCCCGCATATGTCAGGTAATTATGACGTTTTGAAAACGATAAATAAATTTAATATAATAAATGTTAGTAATTATGTTTTTCGTCGTTTCATTTTACTGTTTTTTGCAGTTTACCGTGTTTTGTTTTAAGACTCAATTGTTTTAATGATGTAACACGTCAAATCTTTTGACGGCTGTAATTATGGCGTTTTGTTTTCCAATGGCGGTTAGATAACTATTGGACTTCTTTTGTTTTATATTCTTTTGCACATTTTTTCACTCTTTTTTTTATAATATTAATTGTTCAAAAATAATTTTATTATAGTTTGGTAGTTTATTTGGGGGCTTTTGTATGGCATTATGGCGTTTTACACGTATTTGCTAATTTTGGCGTTTTATTATATTTTTCGTTATAACATTCATATTATTTTGTTGTTTATTAACTGACATTACAAAACAAACAATAGACAAAGAAAATAAAAAAACAAAGTAGAAGCAATTTATTATTTTAAATCTTCAGTGATTCAGTCTTTTTTTTCTTTTGAAACTACAAGAAATGTGACAAATAAATGGCGTTTTGGGTTTGGCGTTGTTTATTTTCTTTGTTCATGTGTTGAATTGTCTTTGTTGATGTTTGAGTCATAGAGCGACCCCCTGTGGGTGGATGCTATCTGCCACTGGTATAGGTCTCTTCTTATCATCCAAACCTTCTTTAGGAACAAAGATGACAGTATGACATATGGGTGTCATGAATCCCTCTTTTTTCAATTTTGTCCATCTCATGCAGCAAAATCTTTTCTTCACTCGCGTAAAAAATCATTAAATGAAGCTTCATGCAGAACTTTACTGAGGATCAAAGAAAAAGATGTTTTTGCTGTCGTTGTATTTTTTGGCGTTTTACATTGAGTTGTAAATTTTTTTAGCAACCACTGTGTGTGTGTGTGTTTTTTTTTTTTGGTGTGATAAACGAAAGATGGTGAGGCGTTTCTATTTATAGAATTTTTTTGGCGCGTAGGTTTGGCGGGATGTTATTTTTATAACACAAAATGTAAATAACATTTATTCGGATGTAAAGTTTGGCGTTATATATAATGGCGTTTCCTATGTTATGGCGTTTTTGTAACCAAAGACCTTAAATAAAAACACAGAAAAAAGCACCCAGTGATAAATTTGGTGGTTTATTTTCAATGGTGTTTTATGTGAGTAATAGTTTTTTACTTTTTTACCATTAATGACGCGCGTCCACGTAATAAAATTGGTGTTATTTACTAAAATGTCACCGCGCCAATCTAGTTCATAGATTGTTTTGATCAGACGATGCATAAGTGTTCTCTCCGTTCTCACACTTTTGAGCGTTTTCTCTAAATCCTGACCGTATATATATATATATAGTGTGAGGTTCATTGGGGAACACTAAAAAAGTGAGGAACCGGGGAACACTCTTAAAAATTTAACTTAACATGTTAAAAATAAATTTTTTAAACATCTTTTTCGGCGCTTCTCCTTATATATACTTGTAGAAGCATTTTTAATAAAAAAAAATCAAAAACTAAAATTATTAAAAAAACAATTAAAAAAAGGCTAAAAAAAATTTTTAGAAAAAATTTTTTTACTCGACTAGTTTCTCCTCCTTTTTATAAAGAAAAGCGCTGAAAAAGTTTTTAAAAAAAATATTTTTAACATGTTAAGTTAATTCTATAAGATATAACTGTTTTTTAAACATTTTTTATATTTTTAGTTTTTGATTTTTTTATCAAAAATGTTTCTACTTGTATTTATAAGAAAAAGCGCCGAAAAAAATTTAGAAAAATATTTTTTTTAACATGTTAAGTATAATTTTTAAAAGTGTTCCCCCGTTCCCCACTTTTTTAGTGTTCCCCAATGAACCCTCCCCTATATATATATATATATATATATATATATATATATATATATGTATTTGCGTATTACATAATTTTCAGTATTCAATTTGTGTAATACACGAGCTATCATGGTATTTTAGTGTTACTAAGTATTAACATAAGACACTTTTGTGATAAATTGAAGTTAGTTGTGTAAATTGTCATATGGTGATAAAAATATATTACTTATACGAATTTTTTTAACAGAATTATATAATTATATTGCACAATCTCGTGTAACCATAGCCATAGAAAACATAAACTTATATCTTCGGCCCGTTTAAAGCTATCAATCTCAAAATTTATATTTAAGCTCATTAGGTATTAGCACAATACCCATTTTAGTTTCAATAATAATAATAATAATAATAATAATAATAATAATAATAATAATAATAATAATAATAATAATAATAGGAGTAATATGTAATTTGCATCCCTGTGCTTTAGGGGTGGAGTCAACTTGAGTCCCTAAAATGAAAATTCGCTGCCTGAGTCCCTGCCCTATGAAAAGCGCTACACTTTGAGTCCTTCTGTTAAGAATCTGTTCGTTTGATCATTAAGTCAAGGGCTTTTTAGTAATCTCAGCATATTAAAATGAAAAAAAAAACAAAAAACAAAACCTGAATCTAATTTCTATCGTCTGCGCATAAACAAGAACCCAGATCTTCATGAATAAGAACACCATGAACAAGAACAAATAAAAAACAAAACCCCTAGAACTTCAAGACACCACCATATCTCCTTCAATTCTTAACGAAATCAAGTGGTTCTTGGGTGCAAACTGTGGTGCAATTCGAACAGATTTGGTCACAAAATCTGGTCACCTCATAAATAAATGAATCTCAGGAATCCACTAAAATCATAGCGATTTGACCAAGATTAATATTTAGTTACAGATTTAACAAAACTATCCCTAAAATTCCCAAATTATGGAGATGATAACGGATTAGGCGTAAAATCAAATCATCAGTAGCAATAAACTATAAAATAATCTACATCAACCGAGACGTATGAAACTAAAATGATTCTAAAGAAAACACATAATGAAACAAAATGATTTTTCATTTTTCAATTCTGTGAAACACACACATGAAACAACGCTAATTTGTCATATTGCATTAAAAAAATTCATACACAGAATGATTTTCATTTTAAAATCGAGAGAATGAGAATTGGGGTGAAATTATGGGGAAGAAGGTATTAAACTAACGGGAAGGACTCAGCATATAGCGCATGTTAAACGATAGGGACGCAGGTAGCGAAATTTTCATTTTAGGGACTCAAGTTGACTCCGCCCCTAAAGCACAGGGATTCAAATTTCATTTTACTCCAATAACAATAAGCGGTAAAAAATAGTTTACATTATTTATTTCGTCAAGGTCTAAAAGACATGTTTTTCCGGGCTCGGACAGGACTTCTGAATTCTTAGGACTAGCCATGCACGGGTCTATAACCAAGTTGTATTAATAATTTAAGAGTTAATTGCCCGGATGGTCCCTGTGGTTTTTACGTTTTTTCATGTTTAGTCCCCACCTTTCGGAAATAGCAGGTATGCTCCCTATGGTTTGTCATTTTGTTACTCGGATAGTCCCCAGACATTTACTTAGGGGACTATCCGAGTAACAAAATGACAAACCATAGGGAGCATACCTAATATTTCCAAACTAACTGACATCTACTCAGGGGACTATCCTAGTAACAAAATAACAAACTATAGGGAGCATACCTGCTATTTTGAAAAAGTGGGGACGAAACGTGAAAAACCGTGAAACCACAGGGACCATCCGGGCAATTAACTCATAATTTAATATACATATGTTAATTCAAACTTTATAATTGAGTAAAATGCACGGATAGTCCCTGTGGTTTGGTGAAATTTCACCTTTAGTCTCAAACTTTGCAAAATTACACTCTTAGTCCTTGTGGTTTGACAAGTTGTTACTCGGATAGTCCCCAAAGAGGATGGAGGTTACTTTTTCTGGTTAAGTGGGTGTGAAATGACAAGGACTATCCGAGTAACAACTTGTCAAACCACAGGGACTATCCGAGTAACCTTCATCCGCTTTAGGGACTATCCGAGTAACAACTTGTCAAACCACAGGGACTAAGAGTGTAGTTCTGAAAAGTTTGGGACTAAAGATGAAATTTCACCAAACCACAGGGTCTATCCGTACATTTTACTCCTTTATAATTTTTATATCTTTGTATAAGTAATCAACATTAATGCTACTTTTATATTAACTAGGTATTTTTGCCCGCGCGTTGCGGCGGGTACCGGACGAAGACTCGATTGGTATCGCGCTACGGTGCGCTCACTGTAGCAACGGAAAAAGAACCCCAAAGATTATAGTTATAATATGGCCAAATGGAATCGACGTATTCGGTTCGTTGTTTTTTTAACTTTGGTTCGACATGTATCAAGTACACTTCTCATACGGGTCCCTTGCACTCTAGAATGACTCAATGAGCAGTGTAGCATGTTCGAATGATTGATGCTACTGAGCCTTTAGGTTCAGTAGTGTTAACTCATACTTCTCGGGCATCCTAGATGGAAACCGGGTGTTATAGTGCACTGTCTTTTTCGGTCTCGTAGTGATGCGGCATCACGTTCGGTAGGCAATACAATGCCCTATAACAATTATGTACGTTAGTGGCTCCTCGCCTGAGGTGATGTAGGTTGATCCATATACTAAAACAGATCAGATTCTTCTTATGACGAACTAATCATCCCAACCGCTACCAGTGTGCCTACCATGCTATTTATTTGGAAAGATCCTACTAAAATGAGAAATTCCCTGAACCTGAACCCGTAGAAACAACAATAGAATAATGTGAGTATTTGACTGTACCAATTAGCTTATTTTGAGATGTAACTGCAAAGGAAATCATATGACATTATTACAACAGACAAACAAATTAGAAGTGCAAGAAAACTTAAAATATGAACAAAAAATACATGTGTCAAGCCAAGGAGCGATAAGATAAAAGTAGAATTATACTTTTTTCAGACAATGACAGTCTAATATACATAAATATCACATATAGACCACTAATCTAACATATGATTCTAGAATTATAGACATCTAACTGCAATTCTAACATAGCAAACCTGAAAATCATATACTTCCCCTAATTTACATTAAAAGATTTAAGTTATTTAAAAGTATAATTTAAATTTAAAATAATCATAGGGAAGATAATTGAATGTACTTTTGTAAACAAATATGAGAGATCACCCAGGTATGCAACTCTTTTCACGTTGATGTAAATCGTTTATTTATTAAGTATTGTAAATCTGAGACATGTAATATCAGAACATGCTTTAAAAACTTAGCCAAACAAACCAAATCTACATCTTTCAGATGATAAGAATTAATGGTCAAATGGTGTCTCAGTTTGCTAGTTGCTAAAAAGATGGTTGTTGTTATCCAAAACTTTGTGCAATAAAGTCAACAGGAAGCCTCTCATGGAACCATATCTATCAAAACAAACATGCCTAGATCATATTAATTAATAAAAAAAAAATCCAAACTAAAAAAACAATCAAGAATATTCAAGAACTCATGCAAAATTACAAAAAAAACACACACACACACACACATCAAATTAAAGAACCTGAAGCAAACTAACCTATGTAATCAACCAAAACAGGCATCTTTTTAACTCCATGCTGATGTGTCATAGTCATCGCCAACCGATTTGGTCACATAACCCTAATAAGAACAAAATTAAGAAATGTATCACCGTAAGAAGAAAATTAAATGGTTGGATCTTACCTCTTCGTCGGAAAATTGGCTTTTAGTTGTTGTCGTCCCTTCTGTCGTTACCGGAATTACTATCGGAAGCCACTACGCCGGAGGCGACGGTTGAGGCTCTAGACCACTATCATCCCTCGATGGTTACGACTGCCATCGACGGCAGGCGTGGAAAGTCACCGGAAATCCAGAGCATAGTAAAGGCAAAGAAACGTGTCAAAAAGAGAGACAAAGATGCATCATTAAGCATAGAGTACAACTTCAAATGCATATTGACGTTACTAATTAGCATATACCCTAAAGTATAAAAAGCAAGAAAAAAGAGGGGCTTGAATGGAAATGTCACCGACATTTACATTTAAGAAAGATAGATTTTAGTTGTCGCGCGTTGCGGCGGCACTACATGCAGCGTCTCAAAACGCACATAACGTAAACACATGCGGTGGCATCGTATGCGATGATATTAAGTATAGACTAAAATCGACACGTGTGGTATTTAGTATTTCAGGTTGTTTTACTTGAACATAATTAACAGCCAAGACTCTTGCTTCTGATTCAGAACCGCAATTCCTCATCAAACTCTCTTGTTAATGACCTAATCATGTACATTATGCTAGGGATGAGCATTTGGTACCGGGGTACCAAACCGTACCGGGTATATTCGGTACCGGTACCCGTTTTCCCCGTTTTTTGGTACCGGTACGATACAGGATAAAACACTGGTAAATATCGGTACCGGTACCGAACCGTTATATTCGGTACCGGTACCCACTATTCTCGTTTTTCGGTACCGAATAGAACCTGCTCATCCCTACATGGAACATATCCTGTAATATATTACGCTTCCATCAGATTTCATATTCGATCAACCTGTAGCATTTTTTTAAGGAAATGATAAATGACACACAAAATATATAAGCAAAATTTACTTACTACTCTAGGATTATACAGGAAATATATATATTCAAAGGAGGTGTTCTAGATTATTATTAAAACTGCTTATGTGATCGATGCCTTTTAAAATAAGGAAAATCTAACTGCGCATTCATGATAGCTTATTTCAAAGTTCAAACACAATTAATAAGATAAGCAGTTTCGAAAAGCAATACTAATCACCACACGAAACAGTTTATTGTAGCTTCAAAAAACGATAATTACTATTTGTGCGCCGCTAGTATTGCTCTTCCGTAATACTCCTCTGTTTTAACAGAGTCTCCTTGTACCTGCAGTTAGGAAACTACTTGTAGTAAGTAACAATTACAGATCCACCAAATTTTCGGGCGATTGAAGAAAAATGAATCCACCACTCAGTCCATTTTCTACTCCTCTTCTACCACGAAACTAAAAGTAAAAAACATCTGCAGCAAAAGGAAAATCAAACCCTAATTATGTATGTACCTTAACTGAGAAAGTAATCAACTTACGAAGGTCCAGAGTAGCATCGTCGAATCACGCTCCGCTAATTTCTTATGCATCTTCGCTCTATAAATCAACTCGCCATTTTATTAGTTCCCTGTTAAAACCCTTAATAGATACACTAAACCCTAGAAACCAAAATTGCACTAACACAAAATCAGTCAAACAACATTCGCAGATGGTTCGACATTAGAGAAAGAAGAGGGAAGAAAGAGACCCGATGAGTAAAAATGGATCGAAATGTCGTTCAAAAAATATAGTTTATGAGGATGAGATTCCAGAAATTGCGCCTCCTCTGTTGCAATTCCACCTGCTGGAAATCCCAATAACATCTTCGTCTAGCAACAACTCCTTCACCAACTCCGATAATGGGGCTGTTTGGCTAAGCTTTTCAAAACTACTTATTTGCTTATTTGCTTTTCTGAAAAGCAAATAAGTCAATAAGCTGTTTTGAAAAGCTATAAAATGGAGCTTTTCAAAATGACTTATTTGCTTATTTGCTTTTCAGAAAGTAAATAAGCAAATAAGTAGTTTTGAAAAGCTTAGCCAAACAGCCCCAATATTACCGGAAAGTTCTGCGAATCCAAGCAACAGGAACGAATGGTGGAAATGGGAGAAACTACTGGAAAGCAAATAGAGGAGGAGAAAGCACAAAATCCCAAATGTTTTGGTCGGTGGTGTAGGCACCGACTTTGTGCTTTAAGATTTACGCTCTGTTCCCGAGTTAACTTAATGAGGGATAAGAAAAGAAAGCAAAAGTGAGAAAGGAAAGGACGGGAAAGGACGAGAAAGGATGTCTTTCCCACCGTTTCCTCCCAAATCGGAAGGAAAGAAAAATTAAAGAATTTAGCCTAGTTTTCCTGTCATTTCCTTTCTTTTCCTTCCTTAAATGAAACTCGGGAACACGACATGTTTTATTTTCCTTTCTTTTCATTCCTTAAATGAAACTCTGGAACACAAAATATTTTTACTTTCTTTTTGTTTCCTTTCCTTTCCTTCCATTAGTAAACTCTGGAACACAGTGTTAGTATAACATAATTATTCAATACCTACTCATATAATTTGTATTTTATATTCGATTGAAAAGATGCCATCTGATAACATATTCATTTATAACTCTAGTAATGCATAAGACAACTGATTGGAGTCTAATGGATACTATTAGACTACATGGTGTAGGGCTTGAAGGGAGGGTGTGGAGCGACACGTAACTGTCACCTTCAAGCCCTTAAAACCAGGGGGTGGTGTTGGGCATCAAAATTGTTTAAAAAAATTAAAAAAAAACCTCATCAATCAACAACCTCCTACCATAAACCACCAATCAAATCTACCAAGTCATCCCCACCTTGGCCACTACGCCGGTGAGGATTCCCCTGCCCCTCCCCCCACGCCACCCCACTGGCCGGTGTGTCTGACATAGAGAAACTTCCACGTCATTTTCGAGCCTTCCACACCACATAGTCTTAGAGTGCACTTGTGAGATTTCATAAACATTATAAAATCCTTGGACAATGTCTCGTTATACAACAATATGTTGGGACACTTGGACTAACTTTACTTTATTAAGTTGATCAAAAGTGTGTCCAATCAATATAAGTTGTTCAATACATCCAAGAAAAACGTGGCATAGAGACTAGACTATAAAAGGAAAAGCAACTTTATTGTGTGAAGATAAAGGCACTTTGTATGGTCCAATTTAAGTATGGAATATTGGATATTAAAGGAGAAAATAAAATGCATTTCCTCAGCAAGAAAAAAAATTATTAGATTCATGATGTACAAACACCTAGTTAATACTTATTTATATTTTCATGTAATTTACTCATTCTTCTTGTATGTATATGTAATATTTTCATGTACTTAACTTGTAATTTACTCATTCTCGTGTAAAATTGTTTTTATTTATACACTCCTTCTAACCTCATTTAGGGTATGTAATGTTTTACATTCACATAGTATCATAAGCTTGTGATGCCACTTAGGCATGTGGCCTAATATATAGTCAAGAGAGTTTTTCTCTTGTGGAGTGAACCAAGTTTAAATCTTGGGGTGAGGATTGATTTAGGAGTGTAACCTTTGCTGTTAAAAAATATCATACGCCTGTGATCCTTTGATTCCTTCCCCTCCCTTGCTCTATCGCTTTCTTTCCCTGTCTTCTCGCTTTCTTCTTCTCTCTACATCCCTCCTCAATGCCGATCTCCCTCTCACCATGTCACATTTCCATGCCACTAATTTTGATAACACCCTATCAATGAACTTGATCCTTCACATGATCGCCATCAAGTTAACACAATCGAATTTCTTGGTATGGAAAAATCAGATGATCTTGTTTCTATCGTTCCAGAACCTGACATGTCACATTGATGTTTCTTCACCCATTCCGGCTGTTGAAATCACCCAGGAAGACAAATAGACAATCTCACCCAATCCCCTTTTTGCTTCACGGATTGCAGCTGATCAGAAGGCTATCATTCTCCTTATCAATTTTGTAGATGTAGCATATGTTTGGCAACTCCAATCAAGTGACAACTTGACAAAGACTTATTCACAAACTTACTACCAACAAATTTATTGAATGCGTAAACAAGATCAACATCTATCACTTTAAAAATATACGAGACGTGGAGTATTATATGCACTACACTTTCTTTTTCTTTTACCTAGTTTTCTATTCCACTAAGTATTTATGATAAAACTTTTAATTAGACAATCTACGTATAATAATGAATAACTAAATTTAAAAAAATATTTTAAAACTATTACTAATATTTAATCTCCAATTCATGCAAACTCTCTAATTAACTTCCTACTCGCAAATAAACTCACTTGTTAGCCCATGAATAATATATCTTCTATAAATTCTTATTATAAATTAAAATAAATTTTCACTTGTTAGCCCATAAATAATATATATTCTATAAATTCTTATTTGAGTAAATTACAAAAATCGTCCTTTATGTATGTCACTTATTGCAAACTGTGTCCTTTGTCTTCAATAATTATAGAAAACGTACTCGATGTTTGCAAACTCTTGCAAGTTATGTCCTTTAGCCCTAATTAACTCAGTTAATTTTTTGTGGTTAAATCTGACCAAATAGACCCCATATAAGAGTATTTTGGTCATTTTACTCTCATGTGAGGTCCATTTGTTTAGATTTAACCACAAAAATACCCTCATGTGGGGTCTATTTGGTCAGATTTAACCACAAAAATTAACTGAATTAAGGCTAAAGGACATAACTTGCAAGGGTTTGCAAACATCGAGTGCGTTTTCTGTAATTATTGAAGACAAAGGACACAGTTTGCAATAACTTACATACATAAAGGACGATTTTTGTAATTTACTCTTCTTGTTACAAGTTATGGGTAAAGATCCTGTACAAATAGTCTTTCGTACAAAATGTACAAAAGGCATGAAAAGATCCAAAAAAACGCGGTGGCATTTTCGTAGTTATTTTACTCGTAATTAATCTACAGGATCAAAATTACCCTACAAGATAATTTGTAGACTAATTATGATGCTCTACAAAATTACCCTACAAGATCATTTGTAGAGTAACAAGATCAAAATTACCCTACAAGGTCATTTTACAAAATTACCATACAAGATTATTTGTAGGATAATCTTGATAATTACTCTACGAGTAAATAATTACGGAAATGACACCGCGTTTTTTTACCTTTTCATGTCTTTCAAACATTTTGTACGATAAGGCTATTTGTATTTGATTTTTTGCCTATAAGTTATTATATCTATATGGCCGGCCCTGAAGGTGGGCAGGGAGGACCACCGTCCAAGGCCCGATATTTTGAAGGCACGCTATTTTTTAAATAACTCCAATATGTATATGTAAAATTAAATAAATAGGGTATACCCATACAAACATCAATATAGGCCAACTCACAAAACTATTTTTATAGTTTAGTTTAGTTATTAGCCTATTAGCATTAGATTTAGAGCTTTAGTCAGCCGGCCCTCCATATCTATGTTAATTGAAAGAACTTTCTAGAGTAATTGCGTGTTATTTGATGAATGGGATGTGGATGACACATATCATCCATTAACTTTCCTTTGTTTTAGATTTTGTTATATGGAAATCGAAACTGCTACAAAGCACAAGTGATCTTAGGGTGGAGTGTATAGGTTTGGGGAGTTGGATGTTTGAGTGGGAGTCACCGATCGGTGACCACCCCCACTGATTGAGTTGGGTGTTTGACTTGGAGAGAGGCAATAAAAATCGGTGATTGTTCACCGATGAATTGAGAGGAGAGGAGAGAGGAGAGACCAATCAAGTTTTTTTTTTTTTAATTGAGGGGTGTTTGACTATACCTAGTGATTGAGTGTAAAATGTGGAGTAGAATGGGGAGTTGACATGGCATAATATTATTGGGTAGAATTTCACTCAAACACCCTAGGGTGATTGACTATACCCTCCACCCTTAGGGTGGAGGAAGTGGTCAATCACTGATGAGTATTTAAGTTATTTTTTAGCCAATAATATCATGTCATGCCAAGTCCTCACTCTACTCCCCATTTTGCACTCAATTACTGACATTGGTCAAACACATGGAGAGTAGTAAAGATTTAAAA
Organism: Helianthus tuberosus; assembly: GCA_030545235.1. Taxonomy (NCBI): domain Eukaryota; kingdom Viridiplantae; phylum Streptophyta; class Magnoliopsida; order Asterales; family Asteraceae; genus Helianthus; species Helianthus tuberosus. Next base: position 195,205,130 of record CM060418.1, read on the forward strand.
AAAATGTGATTGGTTGAAAGGGGTTGGGGCCCACCATTCACCCTCTCTCTCTCCTCTCTATCTTCTATTCCCACACATCGGTGTATACTCACCGCAAACACCACTCCCCACTCACCGATTTGAAGCTGGCATCCCCATCACCGCTCGGCAACCCCCCTCCCCCAATCAAGTACCCGAGACCATACTATCCCCCCTTATGGTGTTGTGGTTTCAGCATTTTAAATTAAATGCAGCATCCCAATTCCCAAGTTCGTACCAAAGGACATCTAGTTTTTGCAGCTTTTTTTTATTTTGATTGGGTTTACAGCAACAACAACAAATGTAAATTGGCGCTTTTCTGGGTTTATTTTATTTAACGAACTGAACCAATACTGATTATTTTTGGGTTTTCTCTTTCATGTGTTATAACATATGTCCATGCCGTAACGAACCAATACCGATCAAACTCTCGTGTCATCCTAGCGGCAACTCAAATCCCATTAACTATAATAATAAAGGTATTATGATTTGTTTCCTCTAAAATCTGTTTCTTCTTGTTCAATACTTTTATGACATGAAAAATTGAAGCTAAATCCACCGTTGGGCTCTATACTTTTTCTAACACCGGGTCAACATTCGTTGGACCAGCTTGAATTATAAAATGTACAATTAAGACTAGAGATGGGCATAATAACCGATTCCAAACCCGACCCGGTAGACCCGACCTGGAACCGGTTCCAGTTCCTACCCGCTTTATTAAAGAACCGGTTCCGGGTTCAAAAAAACCAGTAGATTCTTACCCGGTTCCACATTTTATAAAAAAAAATAGGTTTGTAACCGGTTCCTACCTAGAACCAGTTCCTCCGTAAACAAATACAACCAGGTGCATTAAATTCTATCATTTAATGGTTTTGTTACCGTTGGAATCGATTCCTAGCCGTTGGAATCGATTACTAGCCGTTGCAGATCACCCATTTAATGCATTGTTACCGTTGGAATAGATTCCTAGCCGTTGGAATCGATTCCAGTAAGTATAACTAGTGAACAAAATTCATTTGTTTTTCACACCATCTTCATCTTCTTCTTGATTTTTTTTCTACTCAATAAGCTCTTGATTCATTTGATACTATGGCATCCAAGAATTCCAAAACCACCAATTCTCCATCCGTCAACAAGGGTCCTCAATCCACTCCATATGTTGTTGGGACACTCATACATAATCGCAATATGGAGGTATGGTGCAATTGGGATTTGGTGGAAATAAGTGACGGTTCGCAAAAGGCTCAATGCAAACATTGTGGAGCTTTGTTAAGCAAGGACTCCAATTCAACATTGACGAAACGTATAAAGAACAAATATTGCAAGGCTTTGAAAGAAGTAACACCCGATCAAGTGCAACTATCTAAAGATGGTTCAATATTCCGTTACGATCACATTATAGGATGGCTAAGTTAGTGATTCAACAATCATTTCCGTTTGGACACTTAACAACACTCTTTTAACTAAGGTTATTAGAGAGACGCTTCAACTACGTTACAAACATGTAAGTCGTCGTACTTTAGAACGTCATTGTTTAAATTTATGGATAAATGCAAGAAAAGACTTAATTGATTTTTTTTAATTTAAAAACTAGTGTTAACTTAACTAGTGATGTGTGGTTGGCTCCACACGATTTACCCGAATCGTACATTTGTGTCACCGCTCATTGGGTTGATCCCGATACGTGGCAAATGATGAAGTTTACGATTATGTTTGATGAGTTTCCTTCTCCTCATACCGGAGAAAATATTTTTAAAATTATAAATGTCACAATCATTAAATATTGTTTAGAGGATAAAATATTTTCAATATCATTTCATAATGCTTCAAACAACACAACGACGATTGATAAATTAAAATTAAAGTACAAACCGATTATTGATGGGGCGTTTTATCACACACGCTGTGTTGCACATATTATTAATTTAGTTGTGCAAACGGGGTTACGTGATAGATATGTTTCGGATTTTATTAAAGCTTTTCGAATTATGCTACAAGATGTTTTCAAAAGTGGAAAAGAAAGATATCAAGATTATAAAAAACTTTGTAAAGATGTATTTTTTAATATGTAATTTTTTATTCAATTTAAGGTATTTTTTTAAGAACCGATTCCTACAGTAACATTGCAGCGATTTTATTGACTTACCCAATGGAACCGGTTCTTCAGAGGAACCGGTTACAACCCTACCCGGAATCGGTTAGTATCGGTTCCAGTATTAATGGTCTGAAACCGGTTAGGAACTGGACCCGGTTCCTGCAAGAACCGGTTCCACCCACACTCATACAAAAACCAGGTCCGATTAGGAACTGGTTCCGGGTATATAAAAAACCCGATATGCCCATCTCTAATTAAGACCATGTATTGGGTTTAAGGCCCAATGTTTTTGTGATATTGAGTTGTTATTGTAATTGTGTCCCTTTAACTTAAAATCCTTATAAATATTTTTTGTGGGCCGGAGGTTAATGCCCTCCAGTTCTGCACGAGGTCGCCCATTAGCCCAAAAGAGTACAAAATGTTTGTGCTTTGGTATATTCTGCCCATTATAACAGATCTGTCATTAGTAAATAAATAGGTGACATGCATATGTGATATGTGTAGCCATTTTATATAATATTGTAGAAAAAATATATTATAACATTAAACCAAATTTAGACGTGCACAGAACATGCCCAAGAATCAACTATTAGTCTATTCTTATATTCTACATCAATTGTTTGAAGTTAAATCATCTAAACCGACACACAACGATATGTATACGTGTGCTAATTCATTAATTATTTACATGTGAATATTTTAAATATTAAAAAAGAAAGAAAATCAAATTCGCTACGGATTCTACCTATGAACACCACCTTAATAAGTTTCCAAATGAATATAATATAAGAACTGAAGAACTGATATGTTGTTCTTAATTTTTGCCAATAATAATAATAATAATAATAATAAGAGTAAATTACAAGTTTTATCCTTTATTATTGTCCCAAATTGCAGGCGCTGTCCTTTGTCTTTAAAATTGATGAGTTTTGTCCTTAATGTTTGCAAATCTTGCACGTTATGTCCTTTAGGCCAAACTCAGTTAGATTTTTTTGGTTAAATCTGCTTACCAAAGGGTATTTTTGTCTTTTTACCTATATATATTTAAAATTATTATTTAAAAAATAAAAAAGACTATTATTATTATTACTATTATTTAAATATATAAAATTCTGTATCTCTCTCCCCTCTCTCTCTCTCTCTCTCTTTACCTACAACTCTCTCTCTAACTCTCTACTACGGCCTCTCTCTACCACCTCAAGCACCGTCCACCACCCACAACCTTCACCAACACAACCCCACCCCACCCTACCTCAGCCTTCACCGCCACCCCCCACTTACCGACCATTACGAATTCCGCCACACCACCCCACTTACTGACCACCATAACCCTACTGCACCCACCATCACCATCGCACCCAAATCACCACAACCACTATCTCTCTCTCTCTATTTACCAGACTGCCACCACCATCAACCCACCACCGTCTCCGACATCACCACCCCCACCGGAACCCTAACCCCAACCTTGCAAACAACCCAAATCAACAACCACCACCGTTAAACCCACCACCCCCATCCACCATCACAGAAACTAAAATAAAGGAGGATTGTTCTCAGATTCAAAACTAAGATCTTACCAGTTCTGAGTATCCGAGTATCGATGTGGAAGGTGAACTCCAGCGAAATTCAACCCCGGCTAACACGCAGAGAATTCCGGCGAATCATGTATTTTCTGGTGAGGTCCGAACATAACACGCAGAGAATTCCGGTGAAGCAGTCTCCGGCCACCACCGCCTGCCGCACCCACCCCTTCACCCACCGCCGCTTCTAACCCACCACAATCTACCGCTTCTAACCCACCACAATCAACCACCCACCCCTTCACCCACCGCCACTTCTAACCCACCATAATCAACCACTCCACCTCAACTGGACCACTTGCTGCAATTTGATCTTGTGTGGGTAATTAGGGCTTAGAATAGATCAGGGTTTAGAACAGATCAGGGTTTGATATTTTGTCTCTTATCAGGATCGATATTCGTTTGGGTAATTTGAATTTGATCTTGTTTAGGTAATTCTAGAGAGAGGGCAGAGAACATTTTGTAAAGAGATGAGAGAGGGAGTTAGAGAGAGAAAGAGAGAGCATGAACAATTTTTTTTAGATCTTTATTTTTTTTTATTTTTACACAATGCACCCTTGTTATAAGTTATTTACAAAATAACCCCTAGGGAGGCAAAATGACAAAAGTGCCCTCATGTGCCCTGCACATGCCTTCATTTAACCAAAAAATCTAACTGGGTTTGGCCTAAATGACATAACGTGCAAGATTTGCAAACATTAAGGACAAAACTCATCAATTTTAAAGACAAAGGACAGCGCTTGCAATTTGGGACATACATAAAGGACAAAACTTGTAATTTACTCTAATAATAATAATAATAATAATAATAATAATAATAATAATAAATTCGTTGAACTGGTTTGGTATATTAGAATCACTCAAATTAAGAAAATCAAAAGAAAAAAAACATGAAAAGGTTATCATATTATTTTTGTATATTAATGTCATCCAACTTATTTAAAACACGCAAGTATATGTAGGCTTTTTGTTAGAATAACAACTTGTTTGCTTTTACATAAATCAAAATATGATAAACTGACAGTCTATTTGATCAATTTAAATGTTAACAAGGTATTATTTAAAATAAATCTTAAGTACATGTATTTTAAACAAGATTTAGGTTAGTAGCTTTTATGTAATTTTTTATTTTACAAGCATACACAATTAAAGGTTTTGATGAACATAAAGGGAGATATGATAATAACCGTGAAATAACAAATAAAACACTAATGTGTTGGTGGTCCATTGATAAAGGCAATACTTTTAAACATCTTGGTAACGAGAGGTATTGGGTTTAAATGTTACAGACGACAGAAATAATGAAATTTGCCGTTAAAAAAAACAAATAAAGAATGAAAGAGATGCGGTGGTAATTGCGTTGAAGTGTCCAATGGCCTTGGAAGTAGCAACATGAAATTGAATGACACACCGACCACGACACGTTCTACTAATTATTATATATTATTATAATTATTCTTATTATAAGGCCCTTTCTATACCCACCTCTGTACTCTTATTTTCACATTCTCTAGTGCATGCGGGTCGTATAAGGTCATACGGCCCGTATAGAATATTTTGCATAGAAATAAATGCACTAGAATCTTTTTTTTTGTTTTACATGTATACGAGCTGTATAACATTATACGGCCCGTATACATGTGTATACGACCAATATAATGTTATACGGCCAAATTGTTTATTTTTTGAGGTTTGATTAGTTTTTTAGGTTTAAAGATTTGTATATGGGCCGTATAAAGCTATACGACCTGTATATAATTTTTTTTGTGTGTAAACCGAAGAACCGTTTAATAAATTTTAGTAATTCTTTAGATAACGTTTTCAGTATTCAGAGTTTGTTGGTTTGTATGTAGTTAGGGTTCAGAATGCTTGAATATGGTGATATTAGAATATTGTACACTGCATGTAAACACAGTGGTTTTGTGATGCAAGGATCTTCGAATGCGGTATGTACGTTAAATTTCATTAAATGGTACTATTATTCGTCTGTTAACTACCGGATGGAGTCCTTTTGTGGTTTAATCATATCAACTATGTAAGAGAGAGAGCGACCATTAAGTACGGATCCTACAACTGCATTTGGAACAAAAAGTCCAATAATTCGTTCATTATCTGTTGTTGTCTCAATGCCCACAACACGCAGTCGTTAATGGGCTTTGTGGGCCTGTTGTTGTTTAATAAATTTTAGTAATTCTTTAGATAGCGTTTTCAGTGTCCGGAGTTTGTTGGGTTGTTTGTAGTTAGGGTTCAGAATGCTTGAATATGGTGATATTAGAAAAGGAAAAACACTACCATAGGTGAACCCTCCAGAAGAAATCGTAGGCTGATACATAAAAATACATATAACGAGTTATCGTCTTCTGAACCCTAACAACTGTCCATGTGGGTTGTCGCCAGAACCCTGCCGATGATCATCTGTTAACTACCGGAAGGAGTACTTTCGTGGTCTAATCATATCAACTATTCACTACATGGAGCAGATAACGGTAAACTTTACGTCGGTGGGAATAATGAATGGAGGAATATATTTTACTTATTTTATGTTTAATATATGAAGCATATTATATAAGTTTTTAGATGGTGTTTGTAAGGTTAAATTGCCTTGTGTCACTATGATTGACATCTATATACGGAATGAGATTCTTCGAGAACTAGAAAAGGAGAAAATACGGAACGAGATTCTTCGAGAACTAGAAAAAGGAGAAAATACGGAATGAGATTCTTCGAGAACTAGAAAAGGAGAAAATACGGAACGAGATTCTTCGAGAACTAGCAAAAGGAGAAAATATGGAACGAGATTCTTCGAGAACTAGCAAAAGGAGAAAATACAGAACGAGATTCTTCCACTAATTAGTCAGCAGTCATTACTTCTTAATGAACTCGAATTCACGAAATGATGAGTAATGTAAGGATAAGCATTGAGATTCAAGGATTTAGACGCCATGATGAGCAGTTGGTCGATGACATGATAGATAAAATGCGGAAATGTTGCATAATTCATTTAGTTTCTGTTTGGCACCTTCAATCTCTGTTGCTTCATTAAAATTAACAATAGCGGATTGTTATTTTTAACAAAGCGGCCACGGATGCATGAAGCTTTGCATTCTTTTTGGTGTCAGAAGAGCGGGATGTGATAAGTGTACCATCCATATAGAAACTTGCAATGGTTCTGTCACCTGCGAATTTATATGGATTAGAACGACATTTAATCAAATCCAAAGTTGCATTTTGAAACACTCACCATTCCTCCGGTATTGTATATCAAGTTGCTTTTCGTCCTACTGACATGACTCATACAATGCTGTAATACGTTGTAGTTCAGCTAAAATGACATCAAGCATGACTAACGGTTCAAATAAGTGTCTAAACAACAAGTTGCTTTCCATCCTTCTAACACGCCTCATACATGAACAAACCATCCATGTATGTTGCAAGTTAAATCCACAATCAGTGTATAGAGCTACAGCAACAGATTCAATATCGTTGATCTAGAATTGGAGACCGTTGTGTATTTGCTTACTTATTGTTGAAAAGATTTGTTGAAATCGAAGAAAAGAGTAAGAAGATGAAATGAGGTGTGTTATGTTGGAACCTGAGGTTGAAAATTTGAAGTAAAACATTTATATTTGCAAGTAAAACATTTAACATCTCATTAACGCAAATGCAATACTTACAAAATTTGATAGGCCCTAGTTGTCAATACAGAAACTTAACAAGAGAAGCAACTAAAAAAGCGGTGGGCGGTGAGGAACACATTTAACATCTCACCTCCCTTTAATCATCATAACCAATAACCTTCAACTTTTCACCGTCACTTCTCTCCATCCCACACTCTCCCGTGGTTTATGTACCCATCTTCCTGCAACATGGCGTCTACATCCTTGAATCCCAACGCTTCTCCTTACATTATTCATCATTTCCTGAATTCGAGTTCATTAAGAAGTAATGACTACTGAGTAATTACAAGACTATATACGAGTTCATTAACCAAGATACATTGATTGTGGATTTAACTTGCAACATACATCAAAGAGAATGCAAAGCTTCATGCAGCCGAGACCGCTTTGTTAATTTTATTGAAGCAACGGAGATTGAAGGTGCCAAACAGAAACTAAATGAATTATGCAACATATCCATATCCCCTTGGTAGTTGTTGCTATATCCATTATCGTCTTGGTAGTTGTTACCATATCCATATCCCCTTGGTAGTTGTTACCCTATCCATTATTCCCTTGGTAGTTGTTACCATATCTATTGTCTCCTTGGTAGTTATTACCAGATCCATTATCCCCTTGGTAGTTGTTACCATTATTTCATTACATTAAGCTTGATCTTATTTCGTCTTTGAGAACTAGCAAAATTAGAGAATACGGAACAAGATTCTTCGAGAACTATATCTATCCATTATCCCAGTTTACACTGTACACTACATGTAGACAGGGGGGCTTTGTTGATATGTCACAAATTGGGAACCACATATTCGTGTGTTGTAGTTTGGAAAGATGACCGAATAGAGATCTGAATAACCGATACAACCCATTTGTAACCCAACTAAAATCTCATAAATGTGAATCTCTTCCCTCCAAAACCACCACCTTGTCGCGTATGGTCTCCTTGAGTCTAGATTCTTGCTTAAATGATGTTCTGATATAGAGAATGTTCGTTTGGGGAAAATGTTCTGGAAATTGAAGTAAAAGGAAGGTTGAAACTGTACAATATTAATGATTCAACACCAAATTTCATTTATCCACACGAAAAAATGGTGGACCACAACTCTGCAGCAAAACCACGACTGATAATAGATGACTTGCACTATCAGAAGAAAACTCAAACAAACCACCAAACTAGGACATCAACATCGATTGGTGTCCAATTAACGAACACGAATGTGTGAAATGGGATTTATTTAAAAGTAAAAAAGAAAACTGAAACTAGTTTTCCTATATAACAGAAGCCGTTCGATTTGATGGTTCTGAACACTACATAGACTGCCAGATCGAATGGTCGTTAAAACAAGATTATAGGGGCGTATGTATAGAAAGGGTCCTTTTCTTACCTTTTCTTTTTATGATGGGATGATGCTATTATTGAAAGTTTCAGAGACTGTTGCCGACATTTCACATATTTTATTTAACAAATCCCATTTATTCAAAGAGAAAGAACACTCAGACTCTTGATAATCATTGTGAACTTGAGAACAGGAAACTCAAAACTCAGACTCTTGATATCATTATGTTTTTTTAGCAAGCACGACTGATGATAGATGGCTTGCACTATCAGAATAAAACTCAAACAAACCACCAAACTAGGACATCGACATCAATTGATGTCCAATTGACGAACACGAATGTGTGAAATGAAAAAGTAAAAAAGAAAACTACATAGACTGCCAGATCGAATGGTCGTTTATCTGAGTTTTCTTTCTCTTTAATGAAATGGGATTTGTTTCAAAGTAAAAAGAAAACTGAAACCCGTTTTCCTTAATAGTAGAAGCCGTTCGATTTGATGGTTCTGAACACTATATAGACTGCCAGATCGAAACCCTAATGTGTGAATATTAACTCAAAAAAAGGAATCCTATCTATACGGTCGTATACCATTATACGGCTCGTATAAAGCTATATACAATCATGCTTGTTTTAACATGGTGTATACGGGCCGTATAAGTTTTTATCAAAACCTAGGCTCTGGCCTAGGGCCTCCAAACTTTTAGGGCCTCCATTTAATATAAAAATGATATATAATATATAATTCTTTTGATTCTATAGATCTATTAACTTTGCTAGTGTAGTGGTATTAGTCCTGCCCTAGTCTTGTAAAGACCCTAGCTCGAATCATATAAGCAAAATATTTTTTTTCCTTTTGGCGCATCTTTCTGGTGACATTAAACGAAAGACTTATAAGCAATATAATTTTTTTTTCCTTTTGGCGCATCCTTCTAGTGACATTAAACGCAAGACTGAGATATATTAATTAAATAAAGTAGTGATACTGTAACTATTTCAAGTATTTTTATCAAATACAAAGCAAATTAAAAAATAAAATGGATTTATATTGTGTAAAAAATAGAAAATAGGGTATTAATGTCTAGGTATCTAAAAAACCGATTTTCTAATACCCGATCATACCGAAACACGGTTTGGTTCCCGAAATTGGGTATTAGAAAAAACCTAATTTTTTCACCTCTAATGTTAGTCAATAACGAAATTGGGCCTCCACTTTGTAGTTTGCTTAGGGCCTTCAAAAACGTAGGAACGACTCTGGTTATACGACCCGTATAGAATAATATAAATTGACAAAGGCTGCGCCCACAGACTTTGTCAGTTCATTTTTTCTATACGTGTCGTATAACCTTATACGGCCCGTATACACCATGTTAAAACAAGATTTTACCATGTATTAATATTAACACCCTATTGTAATAACACACCATATCAAGTATTTCTATTATTGAGGAGTTTTGCAATCAGTTATGGTCTCAATATTTATTTTTAAAAGATGATAGAAGGGACTTAACCAAACTTTTAAGAGGGGCGGTCAGGATTTCTGCGTAAATGGTATACTAAACTTTTTTTATGGGGGCAGCCGCCCCCAAACTTAGTTCCGCCAATGTTTGCAATACGGGAACTTTGCACCGAGAATTTACGTGTCCCCATACTTTTCTGGCCAACCAAAAGGTGTTATGATGATAACTAGTTTGAGTTCCACAAATTACACAAACCAAGTACACATTTACAACCCCTTTGTCAAGGATTGTTTGATCGGTATCCTATTTTGAGCAGCTCTCCATCTAAAAAAACTATTTTCAATGGTACCCATTTCTTCAATCCATCTTTAAGTTATCTTCTCAAATCAATCCTTTTTTAATCTCCTTTCTAACTTGTATTCTTAGTCTATTAGTTTATTTATTTTCTGAATTTTGGTAGATGTCTAACTACATGAAACTCTATTTTGTGTCAACAAGTATATATAGCATGCCGGTTGTAACACCCAAAAAATGTTTATTAGACATAAGTTAAAATGTAATAATAAAAGGGTAGTATTTATATTAAATAAGTGATTGAAATAGAGGGACTAAAGATGTAAATGACCAAAATTAAGTTTAATAAAATGTTAAATGGTAAAAACCCACACACAGTTCGTGTGTGGGGTTCTGGTCGATCGACAGGAGAGGAGCAAGGGGGTGAAACCCTAGCTTTACAAAATCCACAAGAATCAATAGAAATCTTAAGGAAATCGAAAGTATAATCAGCAAATTCTAAGCTCCTACACCTGTTCTTCGAAGTGGTAAGTTCAATTTTGTGATTTGTTGAATTGTAAGAAGTGGGTCTTAACCCAAGCATGAGTGCATGACATAGAATTCGTGAAATTCAGTTAGGATTAAGGAATAGGATAAGAATTATGGCAGAATTTATGTTTGATTTTGGATGGGTTGTTGTGATTGTAGCAAAAACCCGCTTGCTAAGAAGCTAGTAAGTGTAGGATGATGGAATGAGATCATATAACTAGAATTTTGATTATGAGCTTGATGTGATACATGAATGATGAATAAAATTGATGTAGGATGAAGTAGTTATGTAAATTCGAATAAATGTGAATGTTGTTTGATGATGAACTAGTAGAAATGTGCTTTATAGTCTTGTACCGTATACCTTAATTATGATGCCTACCAAGTGTTTGATGAAATGCTTAAGAGATAAATGTATGTGTGATATGGAAAAATGGCTGAACGAATTTGATGGACTAAATGAATGAATGAATGAATGTTGTAATGTAGGCGTGAAGGAAGAAGGTACAAGCACTAGGAAAACGGAAGGCACGCAAGATCGAGGTATGTTCCGTTGCATACAAAACCTTACTTGAATTTTTGTTTATAATCATAAAAAGAACAACCTTTGTTATAATGATTATGATGGTTAGTAAGTAGATAGCAAGTCCCTTGCGGATTTGGTTATGTTAACGGAGGTTATAATAAGTTATGCAAATCGACCGGTTCGAGTTGAACAAGTCGAGTAAGAAAAAGGTGCCATCCGTTTAGAATGGGTGGTCATGAATGCAATTACGAATGTATGAAGTTCAATCCGTTATACGGATAGAACGAAAGATTATGTTGAAAGCAATCAGCCCGATGTTACCAGGTCGTAAGTGGTATGCTTGAATCTCATTATGAGAGTGTCACGGCCCCCGACCCGGTTTGACCCGTTTCAGGAGCCGCGGGACAGAAAATCCCGTGGTATTTATTTAATTGAGTTTAACAGCGGAAGATTTCTTCAGGAACTTTTTAAAACTGCAAATTTCCCCATTATTTTATTTCACAACTCGGGATAAAACCCCGTTAATTTACAATCATAAGATTTCACGGAGAAATCTTTATTTTACTAAAAAATGTTTCTTTATTTTATATTGAGCCACTTCCTTAAGCTTGTAGTGCTACGCGGCACTTTTCCTGGATCACAACAGATCACCTGAAACATGTTTGAAAAAGGTTTTGTCAACGGGAAATACTGGTGAATCATTCATTTTACTAAAATGACACGTTGTTATAATTTACAGTATTAAGAGCGATTACAATGTTTCTATATCAACCATATACCCACAGTATTTGTCACTCAACCCATTGGCCCTCCCGTTGTCCAATGGTGTCTGTGACTATGGTCATATCACCCCTTGGCTAACTCGTTGTCCAATGGTGAAGATTATCAAGTAATGTATACAAAACCCCACATACTGGCTGTAATTAGGTGATTACAAAGACTTAATCCCTGTAATTATAACTTTGAAAATAAACATGATTTTGAAAGTAATTTGGTAAAAAGGAGAATGACTCACATTGCAGATTTAACACTGGCAGAGTTTAGTTTATGGATTAGCCTTGTTAACCTAGTTTAAATAATAATGCACACAAAACTAGGTTAGTAACTAATACAACATTTACGATAACTCACGAGATCAAACCCTCACAACGAATGACAAAGTGCAAAACTTAAACATCCATCGAATTAACGACGAATGACAAAGCATAACCCTAATGTGGGCAACACTTAAACATCCATTGGATAGTTTAATTGATCGGACATTGAATCGTAGCAGGGATCGAGTTATTACCCTGTATTGCGGCAGCGATTTGTGAATCGTGTGTGTTTTAGAACTGTTTCTACGATATCTCTGCGTATATTTTGAATTTTAACGTCGTTCAAGTGTCAGAATTCAAGTCCCAAAGCCCTCTATTTATACATGAAATTTGACCCCCTCGCGTGACGCGAGGGGTCACCCTGGGGGCGTCGTGTGGCGCGAGGGGTCCTATCCTACCATAGGGTAGCCCCGTGTGTGTGTAGGCTTGCTGAGTCGACAGAATTGTAAAATTCGATTTTGACAGTGTTTTATTTGGATAATCGTAACTAGGGAATACCCCCCCTGAGTTTTAGGGGCCCTGATCCTGATTCTGATTGTTCTGAAAATTTTAGGGTTTATGCAGAATCACTTGGGTGTCTTAATTAGGATTTCCTATTGGACAATTAAATAATAAATAGGACTTTTGATGAGAGTTGTTACATCCTCCCTACCTTAATAAAAATCTCGTCCTCGAGATTTACTGGAATAAGTAGGGATACTTTCGTTTCATCTCAGATTCCAGCTCCCAAGTGTATTCAGCTCCTCTCTTTGAATCCCACTTAACTTTGACTAGTTTTAGTCTCTTGTGCTTGAGAAACTTAATCTTTCTATTTTCAATTTGAAGAGGTTTCTCTACGAATTTCAGTTTTGCATTTACCTCTACATCTTGAAGAGGTACTACCAGAGATTCATCAGACAAACATTTCTTGAGATTGGATACATGAAATACATCATGTACTCCTGCCAGTTCTTCTGGTAGTTGTAACCGATAAGCAACTGGTCCTATACGTTGGATTACAGAAAATGGTCCTACGTATCTTGGACTTAGTTTCCCTTTCTTACCGAACCGAACTACTCCTTTCCAAGGAGAAACTTTTAAGAGTACTCTATCTCCGACTTGAAATTCCAGTGGCTTGCGTCGATTATCGGCATAACTCTTTTGACGATCTCGAGCAGTCTTTAGTCTTTCCTTGATTTGATTAATCTTGTCAGTGGTTTCTTGTACTATCTCTGGTCCTGATAATTGACTCTCTCCTATTTCTGCCCAACAAACTGGAGTTCTGCACTTACGTCCGTATAGTGCTTCGAATGGGGCAGTTTCGATGCTTGAATGATAACTATTGTTATACGAGAATTCAATTAACGGTAAGTGATCATCCCAGTTTCCACCAAAATCTATTACACATGCTCAGAGCATATCTTCTAGAGTTTGGATCGTCCTTTCACTTTGTCCGTCTGTCTGAGGATGATATGCAGTGCTCAGATTTAGTCGAGTTCCTATTGCTTCTTGGAAACTAGTCCAGAAATGGGAAGTGAAATGACTATCCCTATCTGATACAATGGAGAGTGGAACTCCATGTAGGGATACAACTTCATCTACATACAACTTTGCCAACCTTTCCATGCTAAAGGTTTCTTTCATGGGTAGAAAATGAGCTGATTTGGTTAATCGATCCACAATTACCCAAATCGCATCATTACCTTTTCTGGTTTTGGGTAACTTAGTAACAAAATCCATTGTTATGAGTTCCCATTTCCATAATGGCATTTCTAATTGTTGTAGTAGACCTGAAGGTTTCTGGTGTTCTGCCTTAACTTGTGAACAAGTAAGACACTTAGAAACATATCTAGCTATATCCTTTTTCATTCCTATCCACCAGAAGTTATTTCTTAAATCTTGGTACATTTTATTGTTTCCAGGGTGCATGGTATACCTAGATTTATGAGCTTCTTCTAAAATCTTATTTCTTAATTCTCCCTGCTTAGGTACCCAAATTCTACTTTTGTGGAATCTCCAAATTCTATCAGCTCCTTGTTCTAATTCTTTTATGCGTCCCTTCATTCCTTCAGCATCATCCTTGATTGCTGTTTCTTGAACATTCTTCAATTGTTCCATTAAATCTAATTGTAGATTTAATCTAAGAGCACGAACTCGCTTTTGCTTTTCATGATATTTACGACTTAAGGCATTTGCAACTACATTTGCCTTTCCTTCGTGATACTGAATATCACAGTCGTAATCACTTAGGATTTCCATCCATCTACTTTGTCTCATGTTCAATTCTTTTTGCCCAAATATATACCTTAAACTCTTATGATCTGTATAAACAGTAAACTTACTTCCGTACAAATAATGTCTCCAAATTTTAAGGGCAAAAATTATGACTCCTAATTCTAAGTCATGAGTTGTATAGTTTTCTTCGTGCTTTTTCAATTTCCTTGAAGCATATGCAATTACCTTCTTGCGTTGCATTAACACACATCCTAATCCTAGTTTTGAAGCATCACAGTAAACTTCAAAATCTTCAGTCCCTTCTGGTAAGGCTAGGATTGGGGCATTTGTTAATTTATGCTTTAGAATCTTAAAAGCTTCTTCTTGCTTAGGTCCCCATTCAAACTTAATTTCTTTACAGGTTAGCTTAGTTAATGGTACATCTACTTTGGAAAAATCCTTAATAAACCGTCTATAGTATCCAGCTAAACCTATAAAACTTCTAATTTCCATTGCGGATTGCGGAACCTTCCATTTGGTAATTGCCTCTATCTTAGCAGGATCTACATGAATACCTTCGTGATTCACCATGTGACCTAGAAATTGCACTTCTTGCAACCAAAATTCACACTTCGAGAATTTGGCGTACAACTTTTCGTTTCTTAACAAAGTTAAGAGTGCATGCAAATGCTGACAATGCTCATTTTGACTTTTGGAATAAATAAGTATATCGTCGATGAAAACAATTACAAATTTATCCAAATATGGTTTACAGATCCTATTCATCATATCCATGAATGCTGCAGGTGCATTTGTTAATCCAAAGGGCATGACTGTAAACTCGTAATGACTATACCTAGTTCTGAAAGCAGTTTTAGGTATGTCTTCTTCTTGTACCTTTAATTGATGATATCCGGAGCGTAAATCGATCTTAGAAAAATATCTAGCTCCTTGGAGTTGATCAAAAAGATCATCAATCCTAGGTAATGGGTATCGATTCTTAATTGTAACCTTATTCAATTCTCTATAATCAATACACATCCTCATCGAACCATCCTTCTTTTTCACAAACAACACTAGCGCTCCCCACGGGGATGAACTAGGTTGTATAAAACCCTTACTTAGTAATTCATCTAATTGCTTTTTCAGTTCTAACATTTCTGTAGGTGCTAAGCGATAAGGTGCTTTAGCTATCGGTGTAGTTTCTGGAATTAGATGAATCCTAAATTTTACTTCCCTATCTGGTGGTAATCCTGGTAATTCTTCTGGGAATACATCTGGGTATTCTGAGACTACAGGAATCTCCTTAAGTTCTTTACCCTTAGTACTAATGATTACTGAAATCATATATACTATTCCTTGCTTTCGTTCATAACTAGCAACTTTCATTACTGATATGAACTTCATGGGTTTACGTGGTTTATCTCCTGTAATCATGATTACTTCTCCGGTAGGTGCCTGAATTTCTATAGAGTTCTTATCACAAAGGATTCGAGCATGGTTGGCTACTAACCAATCCATTCCTAACACCACATCGAATTCAGCTAATTTCATAGGTAACAAGTTTGCAGAGAATTTATGACCTGAGAGTTCTATATTTTCCTTTTTCAAAACTTTATTTATGCTAACAGAATTTCCGTCTGCCGTTTCGACTGTAAAAATTTGCCTAAGGTTGGTTAAGGGTAAGTTAAGAGCTTGGCAGAATGAAGTATTTATAAAACTTTGGTTTGCACCAGAGTCAAATAATACTTTTGAGTATATGTTGTGGACTAAAAACGTACCAGCTATCACATCTGGAATGAGTTCTGCCTCCTGAGTAGTTAATTGGAAGGCTCGAACATTCTTCTTGGTAGCTCCGTCAGCTGGCTTGACTTTGTTGTCTGTTGGTTTAACCAATTTAGGACATTCTGTTTTGAAATGTCCTGTTTCTCCACAATTGTAACAAATTGTGGATTTCTTCCTGCAGTTTTCTTCCCGATGTCCTACAGTTTTGCAAAAATTGCAGGTTACATTGCATCTTCCAAAATGTTTCCTTTTGCAATTCCTGCAGAACGGCGGAGTTGAAGATTGCCCTGTTCCTCTTCTCTTGAAACTATTGTTATTACCCGTACGAAATCCTTGGGTAATTTTCTGAGCTAGTTCTTTCTTCCTGTTTTCATCTCTTGTGCGTACCAGTTCGTCAGTTAGGGTGTTGCTAATTCTACCGCATCGTCAATAGTACGAGGTCTCGCAGCTTTAACGATATTGCAGATTTCGCTAATTAATCCCCAAATATAGCGAGAAATAAGTACTGGTTCTGGCGAAGCCAGTGTTGGTACTACTCTAGCATATTCAAAGAATGTCGAAGTATAATGACGTGATGACGTGGTCACAATCAAATTTAATCCCAATAACAACTATAGATAGTGGTAAGAGGGTATCGAACACAGGGAGTTTGTGGAATGTGTGTTATCTAAGTGTGTATCTAACTTGACTAAATTAATCTAATTGCAAGAAAAGTAAAATTCAAGAGTTGATTTAATTGGATTGATTTTAAAACTAGATTAACTAATTAAATTACAAGAGAAGAGTTTTGGTTGTAAACAAATTAGAGACGAATGACCATCTTTAGTTTCCAGTTTGCTTCAACATTTGTGCTATCATTCACTAGAAAGAACTACATAGACATAGTTCATGTGCAAATACTTGTTGTGATAAAAGGGAACTAAGTACTCAGATTCCTAGAACGTGAGGTTGTTACCCGATGACCAATTGACCCTTACCCGATCCTAGTTCTACCCATGATATCTCGATTGCCAACGGCACCAAGAACGTATGGTTTCAAAATAGAATAATCATAAGCATCAACAATTTACAAGCAAATAAGAACACACCATGATAAATAAAACATAAATTCAATTTACCATTCTAGAAATATGAAATCGAGCACAATTGTCTCTACAAACCTTCAACTAAAGATGACCATAAAGAGTTTAGCCATTCATGGCTTGAACAACCATCCTCCACCCAAGTCCCAAATTCGTTTCCTCACCAAGTGTTGTGTAACCGATTTACATGATTATTGGAAACATAAAAACCCATCAACATGACTCATTAATGCGTGAGTTACAAAAGTTCTCCAACCGGCGCCAACAAAAGAAGTCTGCCGCCAATCTGATGATCCCATGTGATGATAACGTTGTCGACTAAAATTGATGATGTTGATTCTTGTCTTTTGTGAAAGAAGGCTGCCGTCCACAATCAGGCCCACATGTGCGGCCCAATTCTTGTGATGTTGGATCTGATTTATTATTTTCTCCTCCAACGAGTCACGTGAAGACTTCCCACAAGCCGCCAAAATAACAAAACCCTCCAAGGTCTGCCACTTCACATGTGCGACCCAATCAATAAAATCCACAAGGCTCCTTACCGTCAAAGCCCATGTGCATGCCCACAAGTCCAACATGTATGCGTGTATGCGTGTATAGGGATCGATGATGTGATGATTTTTGTTGATAATTTTTTATTGTTCACCAAAAGTCAAGACCCTCTTTTGTCACGTGATTCTCCAAAGAATTTTTTTCTTATCTCATTAAAACAAAAGTGTATGGCTGCCTTGTATAGTTAACCGTAACCTACGGATTAAGACCGTAGGCTAGGGTCCGTAGTTTCTGTAAACATATCAAACGCAGACCATAGGCACCGATTTTTCTTGTTTCAACTTTCCCACTTTGACAATCAATACCCTTGCACTTCATTCTTACCCGTTTCTTGTGTTTCGAAATTGTTTCATCACCCGAAACAAGTACCTAGCAACGCGATGTGCCTCGGTTATCATCCAAGTATTCCGTTTCATTACCAAACGTCGTAACTTCACCGAATTATGAGATTATCCTGTAAAATTACCAATACTCATAGTTATCACATTCACGATACATAACCGTGTAAAATATGGGATATGCACGTATTTAGCTCATTTAAGGGTTGTCCTACGGACCACCCGTCACATCCCCACACTTACCCGTTGCTTGTCCCAAGCAACCAATTCAAAAACTATTTCAAAACCACAAGCGATCAACATGCAAACCAAGCTAAAATGTATCGTCCTTTTACTAACTTTCAATCATACCACAAGACACACCCCCCACAAAAACTCTCGGTGACAAGAAATATTAGCACATAATGCTAAACCACTCAATGCGTGTGTGTGTTTGTGCGACAGTAAGCTTGTATAAAAATCAAATCTCCTCCTATTGAATATTTAGCATGCTTATGAATCAAAAGGACTTACGGGTTGTAACGGGGCTAGGTGCAAAGGTAGGAAAATGGTGGAATATATATGCGAGAGCTAATTGATTTGACCCGGTTTTTATTTCTACCACTAAACAAAGCAACCATCAAATATATACACAACTTCTTCAACATTCTCAACTACTATTGCAACCAATCACTTCTTTTTTTTATTTTTCTCATATTTTTATTTTTTTTTCTTTTCTTTTCTTTCCTTTTTTTTCATATAAGATATAACAACTCACACAATATACAAAAACATCAACATTCACAACCAGACTCCTAAACCGGGTCATCTCAAAAGGTAAAGTTTTGTAGAAAGTAGGTTCGGGTCACAACCGAATGGTATAAGGCTCAAACATGGCTTTCTAAAGACCAAACCCCCACCCCTCACAATACCAAGCTCATATATGTAACGTATGAGGTCCAAACCACCAATCCCACACTCTCACACTTCTAGAGGAAGTTACCTAAAAGCCCCTTATCATTTTCAAAAGCATACTAACTTTAGGATTTAACAAGAATTCGTACACAAGTTCTATTAACACAAAACACACACCGCCACTCAAAACAAAGAACTATCTATAATAATCACATGTGGCTCAAATTCTCACCAAGAAAAGACTAGGAATGGGTATCGGTGTGTCAAGTGGAACAATATCAAGTTTTCAAATTTTGACAATTTTCGCTTGGCTACACAATTTTTTTTTTTTAATTCTCAAAAAATTCTCCCCCATCCCCACACTTGGGATACATTGTCCCAATGTATGATTTTGAGGGAAAGATCGCTCTTAACCAACAACATTAGCTTTCGCTAATACTCTCAAATCCCAAATTTCTTTTTTTTTATGAAAATTAAAAAAACACACCACCACTAGCACAACCCACCAAACAAACAAACACATCAAAATACCACCCAACCGCCCAACCGTAAACTTAAACATGAATATATACAAAGGTGCACAAAATGAGAACAAGACACAACCTGATTAGTAAATCAGCAGTGTTGGTAGTGATGCAGCTGCGGTAATCAGACCGGTTCATAAACATCTCTTGGATTCGCCGATATCTCACAGGGATGTTGCCAAACATCCCCACACTTGAATCATTGCATCCGCGAGGGTTGAAACGTAATAACCTTCCAAAACACAAACACAACACCAAAACAAAACCAAACAAAGCAAAACAAAACACAAATACAATACTCTACATCCTCGGGCTGCCTCCCGAGAGCGCTAAGTTTAAAGGTCTTCAGCCAGACCATACCTGCTATGCGTTATGGTGGTCTTAATGCACACTTACCCGCAGCATTTCCAACAAATGCCCGGAAATTTACATGCCATCTCCATAGATTTGTTAGTATATTTGGCATGTTAAAGCTGCTCCTACGGGCTTTGCTAGTCCACTTCATGACATATACCTTAATGTATGGTAGTTTCACCCTTCTCATCTTGTTCCTCGAACCCTCTTCCCCACACTTGTTAATTTGAATCATTGATATGGGAAGAGGTTCGATACACATATCCATCCCATCAGCCTGCTCTACCTCATAATCTGCACACATCATCTGATCTACAAGTGACTCTTCATCAGATAAAGGACTCATTGGTGTGGTATTATCCTCCACAACCTCCTCCTTCATGTGAGAATAATCTCTAATATCGTCAGGTAATGGTGAGAGGTGTTCTTCTATCTCTATCTTCAATTTTAAAGTATGACACTTAGAAACTAAGCAGCTGATTCGGTCTTCATCGGACAGGTTGGGTGTTGCTAAATATTGCTCGAGTTTGGACAAAGTTACTTCCAATACAGCAAGCTCTTTTTCCTCCTCGGTCTCATAAACATAAACACCCTCGGGCTCAGAATATTCTTCGGGATGATATTGTCGATATCCCTGATACGGTCTATAGATGCGCGCTTCCATCATCTTTTTATCCCAATACTTCGGGTTTTCCGAATACACCGTGCACACATCATAATCATAAGTGTGATCGCGACCGCAACAAAAACATAGACCATCCATCCTTGCCTCATAATAAACTTCCTCGTCCCGATCGTATCCATATGAATAATAGTCATCCTCCATTTCTGATTCATAATCGTCAACGTATGATGGAGGTGGAAGTTGTGAAACATAAGACACCGGTTTTCCATGTGCCCTCCTGTAGTGAGCCTCGTGGCAACCAATACATGGATGTCGTGGACCCCCGCACAATCTACACGTAAATAAGCTGAAATTTGTGTAATGCCCTGTCATCCTGCACAACACAACTCAACTACCAAGTGTAAATCATGAACATAAAAGAAATCTTTTTGGTTTTTTTTTTAATTTTTTTTTCAAACTAATACACAAGATAACACACGTTGCGCACTACTCCCCGGCAACGGCGCCAAAATTTGACGTGATGTCGTGGTCACAATCAAATTTAATCCCAATAACAACTATAGATAGTGGTAAGAGGGTATCGAACACAGGGAGTTTGTGGAATGTGTGTTATCTAAGTGTGTATCTAACTTGACTAAATTAATCTAATTGCAAGAAAAGTAAAATTCAAGAGTTGATTTGATTGGATTGATTTTAAAACTAGATTAACTAATTAAATTGCAAGAGAAGAGTTTTGGTTGTACACAAATTAGAGACGAATGACCATCTTTAGTTTCCAGTTTGCTTCAACATTTGTGCTATCATTCATTAGAAAGAACTACATAGACATAGTTCATGTGCAAATACTTGTTGTGATAAAAGGGAACTAAGTACTCAGATTCCTAGAACGTGAGGTTGTTACCCGATGACCAATTGACCCTTACCCGATCCTAGTTCTACCCATGATATCTCGATTGCCAACGGCACCAAGAACGTATGGTTTCAAAATAGAATAATCATAAGCATCAACAATTTACAAGCAAATAAGAACACACCATGATAAATAAAACATGAATTCAATTTACCATTCTAGAAATATGAAATCGAGCACAATTGTCTCTACAAACCTTCAACTAAAGATGACCATAAAGAGTTTAGCCATTCATGGCTTGAACAACCATCCTCCACCCAAGTCCCAAATTCGTTTCCTCACCAAGTGTTGTGTAACCGATTTACATGATTATTGGAAACATAAAAACCCATCAACATGACTCATTAATGCGTGAGTTACAAAAGTTCTCCAACCGGCGCCAACAAAAGAAGTCTGCCGCCAATCTGATGATCCCGTGTGATGATAATGTTGTCGACTAAAATTGATGATGTTGATTCTTGTCTTTTGTGAAAGAAGGCTGCCGTCCACAATCAGGCCCACATGTGCTGCCCAATTCTTGTGATGTTGGATCTGATTTATTATTTTCTCCTCCAACGAGTCACGTGAAGACTTCCCACAAGCCGCCAAAATAACAAAACCCTCCAAGGTCTGCCACTTCACATGTGCGGCCCAATCAATAAAATCCACAAGGCTCCTTACCGTCAAAGCCCATGTGCATGCCCACAAGTCCAACATGTATGCGTGTATTTGTGTATAGGGATCGATGATGTGATGATTTTTGTTGATAATTTTCTATTGTTCACCAAAAGTCAAGACCCTCTTTTGTCACGTGATTCTCCAAAGAATTTTGTTGTTATCTCATTAAAATAAAAGTGTATGGCTGCCTTGTATAGTTAACCGTAACCTACGGATTAAGACCGTAGGCTACGGTCCGTAGTTTCTGTAAACATATCAAACGCAGACCATAGGCACCGATTTTTCTTGTTTCAACTTTCCCACTTTGACAATCAATACCCTTGCACTTCATTCTTACCCGTTTCTTGTGTTTCGAAATTGTTTCATCACCCGAAACAAGTACCTAGCAACGCGATGTGCCTCGGTTATCATCCAAGTATTCCGCTTCATTACCAAACGCCGTAACTTCACCGAATTATGAGATTATCCTGTAAAATTACCAATACTCGTAGTTATCACATTCACGATAGATAACCGTGTAAAATATGGGATATGCACCTATTTAGCTCATTTAAGGGTTGTCCTACGGACCCCCCATCATATAACCGCGACAATCTACACCCGTCATACGATGATTTAGGAATTTATTCGCCATTTGATCTTTCTCATATTCGGGACAGAATTTTCTTTCTACAAGACTCTTAAATTCTTCCCAATTCATGGCGTAGGCCAGATTTCTTCCTTTGGCTTGAAGTACCGTGTTCCATCATTCTAGCGCCCCTTCTTTAAAAAGATTCGACGCGTACATAACTTTGTCGTTTTCGGCACATTTACTGATTATAATCACTGCCTCGGTTTTCTCGAACCAACGCAGTGCTGCAGTCGCTCCTTCATTGCCTGCAAATTCAGTGGGTTTACAAGCAAGAAATTCTTTGTAAGTGCAACCAGGTGTTGCAGCTTTCATTTTCTTAGGGAGTGGAGCTTGCAGCGGTTCATTATCATGATTAGTATGATTACCGCCTCCGTTTATGCTATTACTGAAGTTATCTTCAGAAATACGTTTGCTGGGAATTATCTGTTGAGGTTCAACAGGTTTCTGTGCAGCAGCAAGTATTGCTGGAATAGCATTGGCTATTCCTTGAGCAACGATATTTTCTATATCTTGCCTAGTTATAAATTGATCCCCAGGTTGTTGCTCAGATTGGTTAACCTCATTTACTGGTTCATTATTAGCGTTTTCCATCTGATAATTAATATATAATTTATTAGTATCAAATAAATAACAATTATACACAAAACCATCATACAAATTTCATAATGCATATATAATCAAAACTATCGATTTCTCGATTCCCATTTATATTTTATAATATGCGTCATTACACACCATTATCTTACAAAGTTTTATTTTAGGTTATTTCACAGACTACATTCTACTTATTTATTTTACAATCACAGTTTCACATTCTTATATTACACTATCCTTCGTCAGTTGTTATTTCAGTATAAGGACTTCATGGCGTTCCCTCTCATCATACTTCCAGGAGAAAGGAACGACGGTGCACGTATAAGGACTTCATGGCGTTCCCTCTCATCATACTTCCAGGAGATCTGTTCTCCTACTTCCCTGATCCTATTTCCTGCATCCACCAACTCCTCACCAAAGTGGCGGAGTTCAGCTAAATTCTCATTGCTCATTGGCGGGTTTGGTATAGGTTCTGGGTCGAACTGAGGGAGAAAGGAATAAGGACTATTAAGCAGGTTTTGAAACTGCCAATCATTAGTCCACCATTCATCCATTCCTAGAGGTTGGGTGTGGATTATTGGTTCTGGGATTGCTGGTTCTAAGTTTATAGGGAGTTGATTTTTTACAGGATAAGAGTAAAAATTATTATTAATAGGCCTGACAACATCACAGCTTGCCAATGCACGATCTAATTCTTCCTGAAATGGTAACTCCTCGATCTGTCTAGAGCTTTCCCCAATTTCTCTCTGGGTTTGCCTAGAACCTTCTCCAAATTCCATTTCCATCTGCCTAGAATATTCTTCAAATTGTATTTCCATTTGCCTAGATCCTTCCCCGACTTCAATCCCCTTCCCTTTATCTAAAGGATTTTCTATTTTAGGAAGTCTCTTGGCTGGCTTTTTCCTACGTACACGCCTCCCCCATACATATCTCTTTCTTTTATGAGGTTTTGGCTTTTTTGGAGGTGGAGCATTGAATTCCATAGGTTCTTCTATATCAGGGATATACCTATTGAAATCTCTGGAAACCTCTATTTTCACCGGATAGATATTTAAATTCTGAAGGGCTTCAGACAAGTCACTCATGCTGTTTAGCATATATGCAAAATACACAAAAATTGCTAAGTTAAAATTTTATAACAAAATTTCAGGAATAACCTTTAAATATTATTTCATAGCGTATAAATAATTTAACACAAAGACAACTGACAATAAAAACATATTAAGTTTTATTGTAACTTATTTATTTACTGGGTAAAACTTCTGACTTGTATGTGATAAGGGTGCTAAATCTTGAGTCAAAGTATTTAAAGATTTGCATTTACTGCTACAGTGGCTAGCATATAGAGATCTGCCCATTTT
Source organism: Helianthus tuberosus (assembly GCA_030545235.1). NCBI lineage: Eukaryota > Viridiplantae > Streptophyta > Magnoliopsida > Asterales > Asteraceae > Helianthus > Helianthus tuberosus. The sequence continues at coordinate 195,230,237 of CM060418.1, forward strand.
TCATCTAACTTGTCTTCCCATGGTGGGTTACTGCCTAGTTCTTGGGTTTTCTGATTAACTCTCTTTTCTTTTGGTTGTGATTTCTTTAATTTCTCCCGACTTTTCCTAATAATCAAACTTCTTTTATTAGGAGAAAGTGGTTCCTCAAATTGTGTCTTTCGGACAAATATTCCTTCTTCAGGATTTGCATAGGGTTTTGAGGAATTTGTTTGGGATGAACTTCCCTTCTCATTTGATGACATATCTAATTTAAGATAGATGTTTGAAAGCTTTTGCTTACCCATACTGTACACAATTATTCAAATAATAAAGCACATAATCACATAATGGTAATCAGAAGATTTTAAGTATTTCTAAATACTTAATTAGCTTAACTCAGTGGCTCTGATACCACATTTTTCTGTCACGGCCCCCGACCCGTTTTGACCCGTTTCAGGAGCCGCGGGACAGAAAATCCCGTGGTATTTATTTAATTGAGTTTAACAGCGGAAGATTTCTTCAGGATCTTTTTAAAACTGCAAATTTCCCCATTATTTTATTTCACAACTCGGGATAAAACCCGGTTAATTTACAATCATAAGATTTCACGGAGAAATCTTTATTTTACTAAAACATGTTTCTTTATTTTATATTGAGCCACTTCCTTAAGCTTGTAGTGCTACGCGGCACTTTTCCTAGATCACAACAGATCACCTGAAACATGTTTGAAAAAGGTTTTGTCAGCGGGAAATACTGGTGAATCATTCATTTTACTAAAATGACACGTTGTTATAATTTACAGTATTAAGGGCGATTACAATGTTTCTATATCAACCATATACCCACAGTATTTGTCACTCAACCCATTGGCCCTCCCGTTGTCCAATGGTGTCTGTGACTATGGTCATATCACCCCTTGGCTAACTCGTTGTCCATTGGTGAAGATTATCAAGTAATGTATACAAAACCCCACATACTGGCTGTAATTTGGTGATTACAAAGACTTAATCCCTGTAATTATAACTTTGAAAATAAACATGATTTTGAAAGTAATTTGGTAAAAAGGAGAATGACTCACATTGCAGATTTAACATGGGCAGAGTTTCGTTTATGGATTAGCCTTGTTAACCTAGTTTAAATAATAATGCACACAAAACTAGGTTAGTAACTAATACAACATTTACGATAACTCACGAGATCAAACCCTCACAACGAATGACAAAGCATAACCCTAATGTGGGCAGCACTTAAACATCCATTGGATAGTTTAATCGATCGGACATTGAATCGTAGCAGCGATCGAGTTATTACCCTGTATTGCGGCAGCGATTTGTGAATCGTGTGTGTTTTAGAACTGTTTCTACGATATCTCTGCGTATATTTTGAATTTTAACGTCGTTCAAGTGTCAGAATTCAAGTCCCAAAGCCCCATATTTATACATGAAATTTGACCCCCTCGCGTGACGCGAGGGGTCACCCTGGGGGCGTCGCGTGGCGCGAGGGGTCCTATCCTACCATAGGGTTGCCCCGTGTATGTGTAGGCTTGCTGAGTCGACAGAATTGTAAAATTCGTTTTTGACAGCGTTTTATTTGGATAATCGTAACTAGGGAATACCCCCCCCCCCCCGAGTTTTAGGGGCCCAGATCCTGATTCTGATTGTTCTGAAAATTTTAGGGTTTATGCAGAATCACTTGGGTGTCTTAATTAGGATTTTCTATTGGAAAATTAAATAATAAATAGGACTTTTGATGAGAGTTGTTACAGAGAGTATATGCCATACCCATTTAATTGGGTAATCGAATGCGTAAGAAAAATGAAAGTATATAAACGAAAGGAATTATAATGATGGTATTGTAAGCGAAACAAGTATTATGACTAACTTTTTAAAGCTTTGTTGTGAGTGTAGGTAAATCCTCATCTTAGGCGACTTAGAGAATTGGAGCGAGCACGTGTTCATGATATGTCATACCAAGCGCTTCCGCTAGTTTGCATTAATGTTTTGTGTCAAATACTTATTCATTTTGTATAACCTTGTTAGTAGTCATACTTTTCAAAACTTGAAGTTATGGGTCTTAGTCGTGTTTAGTCGAATGGTTCTTAGACATTATCTTTTGGATATTGTACAAAACAGGGATACACTCGTTTTACGGACGGGTCATGCCCAATTTTTGTTTTTAAATATATACTAGTGTTGTTAGTATTAAAGTCTTTAAATTAGTAAAGTTGGAATGTTTTAAAAGTTATACTTGAGATCGCCCTTGTATGTTATTTTATAAAGACGAAAAAGCGGTCCTTACAAGTTGGTATCAGAGCCTAGGTTTGAGGGATTCGAGCTTTTAACGCGATGCTTGAACTCAAACCGACGGCTCATTCAAAAGTGTGCTCGCTCCAAGATCGCCAACGAGGTAACAATTTAAGTTCTCGATGAATGCAAGTATATGTAATGTGCTTGAGATATAAAGTTAAGATAAGTATGTGAAGGAATAATTATGGAGGTCCAAACGATGAATTCCAGGGACCGTACGGCTGGAAACGGACCCGAGAAAGAGTTAAAACACTTAAAATAGAAGCAGCAGCGAATTAACAAATGGCAGGCCGTCGCCGACGGCTGGACACCCGTCGCCGACGCCCCCTCCTCTTTGGGCCAACGCCTTAGTTGGCTGTCTACGGGAGAATGTGGCCGACGCCACTATTTTGAACCCGTCGCCGACGGGCACCCTACCCGTCGCCGACGCCAAGCAGAAAACACAAAACGCTGTTTTGTTTGTTCTTCGAAATTGGAGTTTCCGATCTATCAAATGACCTATAAAATGATGACGTAAAGTCTTATTAAGCATAACTAAGTACCTATGATCACCACTTGTGATCGCAATGAAAAGAATTCTTAGGAATTGAAGGTAGTGTAACGATTAACATGAAATGAATGATGGAGTTTAGGAAGTTAAAAATTTAAATGCACGATTACGTAAATAGTAATCGAGAGTAGAAGTGTATGATAAATTGAAAGCTTTTGATTTGTATTGAACAAAAACGTGACATTGTGTAGATGGCTGATGCAAGAAACATTAATGATGATAATGATGATATGGCCAGACAAGAAGCATTTAATAGCAATGTCACAGAAGTAGCAGAAGGGGTTATGCAATCCAATCTCCCACGATTAGCTCAAGAGGTAGAAAGTGGGGTATTGGGAGTCGTGGATGCCATGATGACTAGCAAAATCGAAGAGTTGAAAGAACTGCTTGAGGGATCTAAAAGCAAAAGCGAAGAACGACGGTGCACGTATAAGGACTTCATGGCGTGCAATCCCGCAACGTATGATGGTAAAATCGACCCGAATGCATGCCAAAGATGGATTTCAAATATAGAAGCAGTATTTATTCGAAGTCGGTGCGATAAGGAAGATCAGGTGATGTTTGCTACTGGCCAACTCACTCTCCAGGTGAAAGATTGGTGGGATGCGCATAGCAAGGAAATAGGGGAGGATAGACTCCAAATGATGACTTGGCAAGAATTTAAGGAGCCCTTTATGAGATACCATTGCCCTCAGTCGGCTATTGATTAGATTCAGGAGGATTTCTTGCGCCTCCGACAGAAAAACGAGTCAATAAATGAAATATCAAATACTTTCATGGATAAGATGAAGTTCTGTGGGGATTTTGTGAAGACTGAAAGGATGAAGATCAATCGCTTTTACGGGGTATTAAAGGCGGAATTTAGGGAGTTCATCACTCCCTAGAAATGTGAGACCCTTGATGAGCTTATCAATCTGGCACGGGATAGAGAAATCGAAATTAAGAGGCAAGAAGAACGTGGTGAAAAGAGATCAAGTGAAAAAGGTGCAAGTTCGAGTCCATCTAAAAAGGGGAAGTTTCAAGATCAAGGGAGGAAAGATAAGTCGAAGGGTGGTATTACTCCTTGCAAGACTTGTGGAAAACTTCATACTGGAGAGTGTCAGTTAGGCAAGAAGGGGTGCTACAAATGCGGTAAGGAGGGACATTCGTCTTACCAATGCCCAAATAACCCGAAGGCTTGTTTCAACTGTTTCGAAAGGGGGCACGTTAAATCGGAATGCCCTAAACATCAGCAAGAATCGAAAAAGGAAGATAAGAAGCAAGAGGGTTCTAGGGCTAAAGGGAGGATGTTCCAAATCACATCTGAGGAAGCTAAGGTTCATCCGAATGTAGTTTCAGGTATCTTTTTATTAAACTCTATACCGATTTATGTATTATTTGATACCGGAGCAACCATGTCGTTTGTTTCGAACGAGATAGCAAATCATCCTTCGTTTAAGATTGAATTAATGTCAGTTCCTCTAGAAGTAGAAATAGCCGATAGTAAAAACTACTTGTTACGCGAGATTTGTAGAAATTGCAAATTCACTATAGAGGACGAAGAACTCGATATCGACCTTATACCCATGGTTTTGGGAGAATTTAAAATGATAGTGGGTATGGATTGGATGGCCAGACACCATGCGGAAATTAATTGTGAAATCAAAACAATACTTATCCAATCTCCAAGTGGAAGGCGATTACATATACAAGGCGAAACAAAGGTGGAAGCGAAGCTATGTACCCTCGTTCAAGCCGTTAAGTATGTGCTTAATGGGAGTAGGGCATATCTAGCTTATGTGGTAGATACTCAACAAGGTTCCCCGAAGCTTGAAGATGTCGAGATCGTGAACGAATTTCTGGATGTATTTCCGGGGGAATTGCCGGGACTCCCTCCCGAACGGGAAATAGAGTTTCGCATTGAATTGAATCCGGGTGCGAAGCCGGTTGCGAAGGCTCCCTATAGACTGGCTCCCACCGAGATGCGGGAGCTAATGACACAATTACAAGATTTGCTAGATAAGGGCTTTATACGCCCGACTGTGTCACCACGGGGAGCGCCTGTCGTATTTGTTAAGAAGAAAGACGGGTCGATGCGCATGTGCATCGACTACAGAGAATTAAATAAGCTGACCGTAAAGAACCGCTACCCTTTACCTAGAATTGACGATCTTTTTGATCAATTGCAAGGGGTGAGTTGGTTCTCCAAGATAGATCTGCGTTCGGGGTACCATCAAGTTAGAGTACGGGGAGAAGATATTCCAAAGACCGCGTTCAGAACCCGTTATGGGCATTATGAATTTTTAGTCATGTCTTTCGGATTGACGAATGCGCCGGCTACGTTTATGGATCCTATGAACCGGGTATGTCGACCCATGTTAGATAAATCTGTGATCGTGTTCATAGATGATATTCTAGTCTACTCGCGAAGCAAGGCCGAGCATGCAAGACACTTGCGTGAAGTACTTGAAGTTCTCCGTAAGGAGAAACTTTACGCAAAATTCTCAAAATGCGCCTTTTGGCTCAGAGAGGTACAGTTTCTGGGTCATGTGATCAATTCGGAGGGTGTCTTAGTAGATCCGTCAAAGGTTGGGGCTATAATGAAATGGGTTTCCCCGAAGAACCCGACTGAAATAAGAAGTTTTCTAGGCCTCGAGGGATACTACAGAAGGTTCATACAGGATTTTTTGAAGATAGCTTTACCCTTAACAAAACTGACGAGGAAGAAAGAGAAGTTTGAGTGGGGTAAAGAACACGAGGAAGCCTTTCGAATATTAAAGGAGAAACTATCGTGTCCCCCGGTCTTGACATTACTGGACGGGACTGAAGACCTGGTGGTCTATTCAGACGCTTCACACCAGGGTTTAGGTTGCGTTTTGATGCAAAGGGGAAGGGTTATCGCATATGCTTCACGACAATTGAAACTGCATGAAGTAAACTACCCAACACACGATTTGGAACTGGCTGCGGTAGTGTTCGCCTTAAAGATTTGGAGGCATTATCTATATGGCACGAGATGCACAATTTACTCGGACCACAAAAGCCTTAAATATTTCTTTGAGCAGAAAGACTTAAATATGAGGCAACGGAGATGGTTAGAACTTATCAAAGATTACGATTGTGATATCCTTTATCACCCGGGAAAAGTGAATGTGGTAGCCGACGCGTTAAGCCGAAAAGAGTATCCGTCTCCCATTCAAGTAAAATCTATGAAGATGATAGTTACGCCACGATTACTTGAGACAATACGTGATTCCCAAATAAAGTCGCTTGAAGCGGAAGACCTAAAGAAAGAAAGAACGAAAGGTATAGTTGATAAATTAGAAGAAAATTCGGCCGGACTCAAAACAAGATTCGGTCGAATTTGGATACCACGGTTCTGCGAAGTCAAGACCGCACTACTCGACGAGGCTCATAAGTCACGATATTAGGTCCACCCCGGGGCTACAAAGATGTATCGGGATTTGAAGGCCAATTATTGGTGGCCGGGCATGAAACGCGATATTGTTAAGTATGTCGCGAAATGTTTAACATGCTCCCAAGTGAAAGCAGAACATCAGAAACCATACGGAGAATTACAACCCTTGGAAATTCCGGTGTGGAAATGGGAAGAACTAACGATGGACTTAGTAACCAAGCTTCCTAGGACGAAAAAAGGGCATGATACAATATGGGTAATCGTGGACCGACTTACGAAAAGCGCTCATTTTCTACCCATCAAAGAAGCTTACTCTTCCGAGAGAATGGCAGAAATTTATATGAACGAGATCATATCTCGACACGGGGTGCCCGTGTCAATCGGCTCGGACCGGGACACTAGATTTACTTCTCGCTACTGGCAAAAGTTTCATGAGAGTGTGGGCATGAAGTTACACATAAACACTGCCTACCACCCTCAGACTGACGGCCAGTCGGAAAGAACCATTCAAACACTTGTCGATATGTTGAGAGCGTGTATCTTAGACTTCGGGGGAAGTTGGGATGACCATTTACCACTAGTGGAATTTTCTTATAATAATAGCTACCATAGTGGTATTCAAATGGCACCTTACGAATTATTATACGGGAGAAAATGTAGAACTCCCGTATGTTGGGGCGAAGTGGGGCAAAGGGAGCTTGCGCCAAGTGAGTTGATAGCGGTGACAAATGAAAAGATTGAATTAATTAGAGCTCGACTAAAAGCAGCCCAAGATCGACAAAAAGCTTATGCAGAAAAGAGGAGGCGTCCTGTCGAGTTTCAGGTCGGAAATTATGTTCTACTGAAAGTATCTCCATGGAAGGGTATAATCCGTTTCCGCAAGCGGGGCAAGTTGGGTCCCCGTTATATTGGGCCATTTAAAATTTTGGCTCGAATCGAAAAGGTTGCGTATCATTTAGAATTACCGCCTACACTAGACGGGATCCACAATACCTTCCACGTATCACAGTTGAGGAAGTGCCTTGCGGATGAAACAGCGGTTGTACCTCTCGACGACATTGAATTAGACGAGGGGTTAAATTATGTCGAGAGACTGATAACCATTAAAGACGCAAAAGTAAAGAACCTTCGCAACAAAGCCGTTAGACAAGTGTTAGTCCAATGGCTTCACCGAAAGGGGTCGGAACTTACATGGGAATCAGAAGAGGAAATGCGAAGACACTACCCTTTTCTCTTCGGTACGTCAATGTTTAATTCGTTATGTGTCTAAGGGGGGTAGACTTGTAACACCCCAAAAATGTTTATTAGACATAAGTTAAAATGTAATAATAAAAGGGTAGTATTTATATTTAATAAGTGATTGAAATGGAGGGACTAAAGATGTAAATGCCCAAAATTAAGTTTAATAAAATGTTAAATGGTAAAAACCCACACACAGTTCGTGTGTGGGGTTCTGGTCGATCGACAGGAGAGGAGCAAGGGGGTGAAACCCTAGCTTTACAAAATCCACAAGAATCAATAGAAATCTTAAGGAAATCGAAAGTATAATCAGCAAATTCTAAGCTCCTACACCTATTCTTCGAAGTGGTAAGTTCAATTTTGTGATTTGTTGAATTGTAAGAAGTGGGTCTTAACCCAAGCATGAGTGCATGACATAGAATTCATGAAATTTAGTTAGGATTAAGGAATAGGATAAGAATTATGGCAGAATTTATGTTTGATTTTGGATGGGTTGTTGTGATTGTAGCAAAAACCCGCTTGCTAAGAAGCTAGTAAGTGTAGGATGATGGAATGAGATCATATAACTAGAATTTTGATTATGAGCTTGATGTGATACATGAATGATGAATAAAATTGATGTAGGATGAAGTAGTTATGTAAATTCGAATAAATGTGAATGTTGTTTGATGATGAACTAGTAGAAATGTGCTTTATAGTCTTGTACCGTATACCTTAATTATGATGCCTACCAAGTGTTTGATGAAATGCTTAAGAGATAAATGTATGTGTGATATGGAAAAATGGCTGAACGAATTTGATGGACTAAATGAATGAATGAATGTTGTAATGTAGGCGTGAAGGAAGAAGGTACAAGCACTAGGAAAACGGAAGGCACACAAGATCGAGGTATGTTCCGTTGCATACAAAACCTTACTTGAATTTTTGTTTATAATCATAAAAAGAACAACCTTTGTTATAATGATTATGATGGTTAGTAAGTAGATAGCAAATCCCTTGCGGATTTGGTTATGTTAACGGAGGTTATAACAAGTTATGCAAATCGAGTGGTTCGAGTTGAACAAGTCGAGTAAGAAAAAGGTGCCATCCGTTTAGAATGGGTGGTCATGAATGCAATTACGAATGTATGAAGTTCAATCCGTTATACAGATAGAACGAAAGATTATGTTGAAAGCAATCAGCCCGATGTAACCGGGTCGTAAGTGGTATGCTTGAATCTCATTATGAGAGTATATGCCATACCCCTTTAATTGGGTAATCGAATGCGTAAGAAAAATGAAAGTACATAAACGAAAGGAATTATAATGATGGTATTGTAAGCGAAACAAGTATTATGACTAACTTTTTAAAGCTTTGTTGTGAGTGTAGGTAAATCCTCATCTTAGGCGACTTGGAGAATTGGAGCGAGCACGTGTTCATGATATGTCATACCAAGCGCTTCCGCTAGTTTGCATTAATGTTTTGTGTCAAATACTTATTCATTTTGTATAACCTTGTTAGTAGTCATACTTTTCAAAACTTGAAGTTATGGGTCTTAGTCGTGTTTAGTCGAATGGTTCTTAGACATTATCTTTTGGATATTGTACAAAACAGGGATACACTCGTTTTACGGACGGGTCATGCCCAATTTTTGTTTTTAAATATATACTAGTGTTGTTAGCATTAAAGTCTTTAAATTAGTAAAGTTGGAATGTTTTAAAAGTTATACTTGAGATCGCCCTTGTATGTTATTTTATAAAGACGAAAAAGCGGTCCTTACACCGGTTAAGTTGAATACCTCAATAATAATAATATGTTGTTTCACATAAATCAAATGAATGGTTCTTATGCACCGATTGACTTGCTTTGCGGTTGAATTGCTTATGGGTTCACCCTCGATCCATCCATGGAATTCGATATCTTGTCATCCCGAATAACTAGGTTAGAACCCCGTGTATTACACGGTTTGAATAAATGTAATTTTATATATTAAATAATAAAAACTTATATCTTTATAAACCTTGTATATTGTACGGGTTAAATAAATGTAATTTTATATATCAAATAATAAAAAAAGTTATATCTTTAAAAACCTTGTGTATTACACAGATTAAATAAATGTAATTTTGTATACTAAATACTAAAAACGTCGTATCTTTAAAAAACTCATGTATAATCAGGTTGAATAAATCTACCAAATAATAAAAAATTACATCCTTTAAAACCTCGTATATTACACGTGTTGAATAGGTATAAAAAAAGAGTTATATCTTTAAAACTCATGTGTAATATATAGATTAAATATATGTATTTTTGTATATTAAATAGTAAAAACTTCGTATCTTTAAAAAACCCGTGTATATTCGGGTTGAAAAATCTACCAAATAATAAAAAATTATATCCTAAATAAATGTAATTTTGTATATTAAATACTAAAAAAGTCGTATCTTTAAAAAAAACTCGTGTATAGTCGGGTTGAAAAATCTACCAAATAATAAAAAAAAATTATATCCTTAAAAACCTCGCGTTTTACTCGAGTTGAATAAACATAATTTTGTATACCAAATAATAAAAAAAAGTTATGTTTTTAAATAATTAGGATAACATTTAATATTAATTTATTATTTATATATTTAATATAAGATAAGTAGATAAGAGAGGTATTTGTTTTAAGAATATATTAAATTAACAATTTAGATTTGAGGATAATATTTTATTAAAGTATGATAAGATTTAATATTAATTTATTATTTATTTATTTAGATAAATATAAATTTGAGGATACCTTCAATGAATGACACGTGTCCGAAAATTGGTTTCTTTTATTATAGTAGTTAGATGTGAATCTCTTTCTCGATTAAAAGATTTTGTTTTTACAGTGGTCCGGTAAGAAGGTTTAGCATCATTCTCGTAGCGTCGGGCAAGGACCTGGTCTTGTGGAGATCCATCCACGGGGCTTTTTCCTTATGATTAGCTTGGACGATATGTTTTTGTAGGGTCCAGCGGAGCCTAGAAGAAGATGACTGGCGCAGACAGCTGACTCCTTTTCAATAGAAAAAAATAGCCAAACCAACACAAATGCCTAGTCAATCTTAGAAAGAAGATAAGCCGGACGTACGACCACAGTCCCGACCTTACCAGCACCGGGCGTGTACTAATCAATGAACCCATGAAACCTACTTTCTTATCTGACAAAATCAACCAAGCCTGACCGGTAACGACATGTTGATATTGATTGAGTTGGAGGGAATTTAACATATTAAGGAACTTTTATGATTAAAAAAACGTTATTGTGTGATTTTTATGATAAGAAACACTGTTGTGTGATTTAACATATTAAGGAAAGTGTTGATTTTTTATATAAAAAAAGTTATTGTGTGATTTTTCAAGAGAAAAAACAAAAAAGTGTTTGAAATTTTTATGATATATACCCTTAAAATCATGGTTGCAAAATAAGGTTTTCAAGGCCAAGTACACTTCGAGAATCGCTACAAGGTAGGTTGTCGATGTGACTTTTTTCAACTCCGTATAATACTCGGAATCGATCAAACGCGGTCAATCTCGGCCAAAATCGGATATAGTAGGTTAACTCTGGTTGGGTTTGACTTAAAGAATGAATATCATTTTCACGTACTTTGTTATAAACATTAGTATATTTATTTTATTTGACATATATTTAATTTCCAAAAACTAATTTCTTTATAACTTAGCATGTCCGCGTACTCCCCGAGTACTCTGCGCCTAGGCCGAGTACTCTCAACTCTCCGGTCGACCAACTAGAGAGCGCCTATTGACTTTTGCAACAATGCTTTAAATATGTGATTTTTCCTGAGAACGAGTCAGGTCAAATATAATACGTTTCCGTGCTTATTTTTACGTGGATTTTCAGTTGGTCTACGTTTTGAGGTAAATATGTTCGAAAACGAGTAGGGTCAAATATTTGACGGTATATATTCGAGCTAGTTTGAGTTTCGACGCCGTTGCAACACGCGAATAATAAAAATACTAGTTCTATCTAATTATATGAATCGGTTAAAAATTCGTAACAACATATTTAATCATCCTAATAAATCAATAACATTTAACAAAATTAGTCAAGAAAATGTGACAAATTTCAAAATAAGCAAAGAAAAAGGAAGACGGTTGCTTTTATGAGAAGAGAAGAAGCCAAAAAAAAGAATTGTCACACTAGAGTCTTGGACTCATCGTCAATGGCTTTGCGTCAAAGTTAGCAAACAATATATTTGGATCTATAACTTCTTTTCCTTTTTCTTTTCCTTTATAGCCGTGATGTATGATATTCAACTTGCTAATTAAAAAGTAAAGTATATTATTATACATCCATAACAAAAAATATATACTATCTTTTGAATTGTGGTTTTTCCTTTATAACCGTAATGTATGATATTTAACTTGATAATTTATAAAAAATAAAGTATCTTATTATACATCTATGTCAAACAGAAAATATATACTATCTTAAGAATTGTGGTTTTATTACATACAGTACTTGATGTTTAATATGAAGATATTTAGTAGATATGAGAGAATACGAAGAATAAAGAGAGGAGGAAAATTATATAATTCATCTCCTTTTTTTATACAGGGTGAGATTCGGTACAAATCAACTAAACGTATGAAGTGGGGAAGTAGAAGAAAACATGTGGTAACATAATTGTAATATTGACGACTTGATCTGTAAAGTAATTTTATGTATAATTAGACTACTTATACTTGTAGTGTAATTACTTGATCACTAAAGTAATTATCATTGTAGTGTAATTACTCTAGCTATAAGTAGGGTAATTACTCTAATTAAAAGTACGATTTGTAGTAACGTCAATTGCATAGTATGCACTTTGGGAAGATGCGTAGCCAATGAAGATACATGGCTATGAACGTAGATCAAGTTTGTGTGAAGAACACGGTCTTAACCACAAATAGCATAGGTATCCAAATTAGCCAATAATCTTTAAACAAGTGGTGGGAGGTTTGGGGATGTAGGTTTGACTTTCATTTGGTACAGAGTGAAGCACTGGTGAATAATGATATGAGACTTAGGAAAATATGGGTTCGATCCTTGAGCCAAGTGGGTTTTATCGGCAATTCCACCGTTGTGCCTACGAGCTAGTGGATTACCGGGTTTTTCCCAAAACTGATGATGAACTCGGGTTACTTTCAGAGTATTACGTTTCGTCTAGAAGGTACTCAAAGAGTGATCGAGATCGATTCTGTTCACCTAAACACAAGGTGTTGTTTGTTTTTTCTGTAGGAAAAGGTCTGCAGTATGCGGACCACATCTGCAGACATCTGCAGGAGAAGAGGTGGACTAAATGTCTGCAGTCTGCAAGGAGAAGAGAGTTTGTTTTTTTTATATATATAAAACCTCTTCTAGGTTTAAAACACACACACAACACACAGTATCTCTCTCTACTCTCTCTCTCTACTCTCTCTCTCTACAATCTGCACCACCTCCATCATCATCACCACCGCCACCACTTCACCACCACACTTCACCACCGCCATCATCACCACCACCGTCACCACCTCCGCCTTCACACCTCCACTTCTCCAGCGACCACCACTTCACCACCGCCACCACTTCACCACCGTCACCACTTCACCAACGCCACCACCGTCACCACTACACCACAGATCGATGATGATGATACAGATCGATGATGATGATGATGTAACAGATCGATGACGATTTGGGGGTTTTGTTTCTGATCGATTTGGGGTGTTTTGTTTGCCATCGATTTAGGGTTTCGGAGGTGGAGGTCGATGGGTGTCGGTGGAGGTGGGGGTTTCGGAGGTGGAGGTGGTGTCGATGATGATGATAACAGATGTGATCGATTTGGGGGGGTTTGTTTCCGATCGATTTGGGGGTTTTGTTTGCCATCGATGATGATGATAACAGATGATGACGATGATGGTGTCGGAACAGGGGTGTCGGAGGTGGAGGTGGTGGCGGAGCAGGGGTGTCGAAGGTGGAGGTGGTGGCGAAGTGCAGGTGGTGGCGGAGCAGTGGTGTCGGAGGTGCAGGTGGTGCCAAGAAGAGGTAAACGTCTGCGAGGAGAAGACTTGGGTCCATCGACACCACCTCCACGTCTGCGAGAAAACAAATAAGCTGCAGACATCAAACGTCTGCGCACGTCTGCGTTGCGCAGACATAAGTGGCCATAAGTACTTCTGGCAAAAAAAACAAACAGAACCAAATAAAAGGTCGGCAACAAAGCAAAGCGTGTTATGTTAAAGCGTGTGCTCGTTGTAAACCAAACCAACTTTAACAAGAAACATTAATTTCTGTTGTCCTTTTTCATCTTGAATTCGAAGCCAGTCCCTTACTCCATAAGCATCATCTCCATTATTTATATTATATATATTCACACCTTAATTATTTCTATCCATACCTCACTTCTTTAACGGCCCTTATTTCTATAAATATCATATCATGGATAACGAATCTCAGATCAAGAAGCAAAAGCTTGAATCACCAACAACAATGGAATCTTCCGGCGAGATTCTCGTACTCCCATTCTTTGGCACCGGCCATATCAACCCATCAATGGAGCTATGCAGAAACATATCTTCACATAACTTCAATGTCACACTCATCATCCCTACACATCTTTCTTCGACCATACCTTCAACTTTCTCCGATCAGTCACCGTTTATTCATGTCGCCGAGATCCCCTTCTCAACGCCGGAGACAGGATCCGGCCCGCCTAGAGGGAACCCACTTGACCAACAGAATAAGCAGATGGGTGAAGGGATCAAGTCGTTTTTGTCTACTAGATCCGAGACCCGACCCGTTTGTGCGGTGGTTGATCTCATGATGAGCTCCTGCAAGGAGTTTTTTGTGAATTACCAGATTCCGGTGGTGTCGTTTTCTACCTCCGGTGCGGCTTTTTCGGCTATGGCGTATGGACGGTGGAAGGCGAAGATCGGGGATTTGAAACCCGGGGAGACGCGAGAGCTCCCCGGGTTGCCTAAAGAAATGGCGACCTGTTATGCAGATTTGTTTAACGGTCCCCGAGGTAAACCTCAGAGACCCAACAGGCCGCCAGGTGGTCCGCCTAGTAACGGACCACCAGATATGATCCGGTTCGGATCTAGGGGTGGTGGTCCGCCTGGTGATAGTCACCAGGGTGGACCACCGGGAGGTAGGAGCCGGTTCGGATCTAGAGGAGGTGGTCCGCCCGGGCCGGATTCGAAGCCGCGTTGGGTGGATGAGGTTGTCGGGTCGGTCGCCTTGCTTATCAACACGTGTGATAGGCTCGAGCGTTTGTTCATCGATTACATCGGTGAACAAACGAAGCTCCCGGTTTGGGGGATCGGGCCGTTGCTTCCGGAAAAGTTCTGGAAGTCTGCTGGGTCGATCCTCCATGACCACGATATGCGGTCAAACCGGAAAGCGAATTATACAGAAGATGAGGTGTTTCAGTGGTTGGGGTCAAAACCAAAAGGATCAGTGATATATATCTCATTTGGTAGTGAAGTTGGACCTTCAATTGAAGAGTATAAAGAGCTAGCAAAAGCATTGGAAGAGTCAAACCAGGCTTTCATATGGGTGATCCAACCGGGTTCGGGTAAATCCGGGATCCCCAAATCCTTCTTAGGGCCGGTTGAAACCGATAGCGAAGAGGAAGAAGGAGGATACTATCCTGAAGGTTTGGATACCATAGTTGGGGACAGAGGTTTGATCATCACTGGATGGGCCCCACAGTTGTTGATTCTGAGCCACCCGTCTACAGGCGGGTTCCTATCACATTGTGGGTGGAACTCGACTGTAGAGGCGATCGGGCGAGGGGTCCCGATCTTGGGGTGGCCGATCAGGGGCGACCAGTTCGACAATGCGAAACTGGTGGCGAACCATCTTAAAATCGGGTTTGTGATTACGAGCTGTGTTGGTGAAGATGGGAGGCCAAGAAAGATTAACAAAGATGATATTACAAGTGGAGTTGAGAAATTAATGAGTGATGAAGAGGTGCATGAACAAGCAAAGAAGTTAAGTAAGGAGTTTGAGAGTGGGTTTCCAGTGAGTTCAGTGAATGCTTTGGGTGCTTTTATGGAGTTTATTAGCCAAAAAGCAAATTGATGATTTGGTTCATTAATATTACTATTTGTGATTTATGTAAGCTTTTCTTGAATCATCTATGATTTTACCATAACAGATGATGCTGTATTTCAGTTTGTTAACTTAAAAAAAAAAAATAAAGGTTTTGTTTTTGGTTTATGATTTTGTTTATATGCAAAAAGAGAATAGAAACAAGTAATAAGTCCATATTGAATGGGGTTTGCTTACCAATATCCGAATATCCAACTTTTTATTTAATTTTTATTTTTTTTATTATTTTTTTATATTCGAAACTGGATACTTATGGATATCCAAATGTACATTTTCGGACATTTTCGGATATTTTTCGGATATTTCGGATGTTTTTCGGATACTTCGGATATTTTTGGATATTCGGATATCTGAAAAAAAATAAAAATTAAATTTTCGGATATTTCGAATATCCGAAAATTTTTAAAATCATTATCCGAATCTGAAAATTCGGATATCGGATACTTTGGATCTGATTTTCGAATACGAATAATTTTGAACACGGAAGCCATATCGCACATGTGGATAATATAGAAAGTCTAAAGGAATTTTATTTGGGGCTCCAGGGTTTTAATTTAAAGTTGGTTGGGCCAGGGTGTACTGATTTATTAGAAGGGGGCCTATTTGATTTATTAGAAGATGTACTAAAATTAAATGGCTAAAATTTCTGTTTTTAATTCAGGGATTTTTTTAGGTTTTTTTTTTCTTTTTTTACAGCGGATATATATATCGTATCAAAGAAAAGATACAAAGATTTAGCAAGAAATTAGAAACGAAACAAAAGAATGCAACGTTACACAAAAACAACACCAAAATCAAAACAACACACCACCTATTCTAATCTAAGCTACAACCTTTAGACCTGTTCGATTCCCACAAATAAGACAACTTCTTGGTAGCGTCCACGTCTTGGCAACAGAATTGGGTTTATTGTTGAAAAGTTCGTCGTATCTACTCCTCCATAGGCACCAATTAGTCACCAAAAAGACCGCTTGGACCACCTTTTTCATCATTTTAGAGCAAACTATTGTCTCCTCAAAGACCATCCTAACCTTAACCGAATGATCAAAGGATGAAATGGGGATTTTACACCAAGAACACACTTCCCACTAAACTGATCTCGTGACAATACAACTAACCAGAAGACGATTAACAACAAAACCATAATTAACACACAAGTTCTTCCCCCCAACTCCACGCCCGGTACAAAAGCACGTCTTTAGTAGCGATCTTACCCATCCTTGAGCGCCAAACAAAATAATTGACTTTAAGTGGGACCAAAGAACTCCAAGGAAAAATGATGCCTGCATAATCCACTTATTTTCTTTATTATTAATCTTAACTTTCGTAAGCTCACCCATCAACCTTCATAAGTCTTCCCACTCATACAATGTAGAAGGATCATTTTCCCCTTCCACCTCCACAACACCTTCCTAGGAGGTACATTGTACACATGTATATTAGTTAAATGGATTAAATTGGTTAGTGGGTTTCTAGGTTAATTGGGCTTTTGATTAAGGGTGTACCTATCTACATACCATTTTGCCTATTTACACACCAAAAAAGGTTTTTTTTTGTCCTTATCTGCACACCCTGCAGTGTCGAACTGTGGCCAAAACGCGGCGTTTTGGTCCGGTTAACCAGACAAAGACTGACGGGTGTCTGACGGGTCTGTTGACCGGACCAAAACGCCGAGCTTTGGCCGCGTTTTGGTCCTTGTCTGGTTGACAGGACCAAAACGCGGCCAAAGCTCGGCGTTTTGGTCCGGTCAACAGACCCGTCAGACACCCGTCAGTCTTTGTCTGGTTAACCGGACCAAAACGCCGCGTTTTGGGCACAGTTCGACACTGCAGGGTGTGCATATAAGGACAAAAAACACCTTTTAATGGTGACTATCTACACACTTGGTGTGTAGATAGTTTGGCCCTAAATGGGTTAGTGGGTTATTATTTCTTTTTTAGATTTTTGGGCTAAAAGTTTCAAAGGAAAAAAAATCGTGAAAAAACGGAAAAATTTACACTACTGAGCGAAAAAACAGGGAGTTTGGGCCTCTGGCCCATATGAAGATGCACCCCTGCCTTGTGAGATTAAATATATTATTGTTATAATATTTAATCTTGTAGCCATTATAATCATTTATATTATATAGATCAAAATATATTAATAACCTATTAATAATTAGTTGGTAATTGTTGATGGACCATATTACCCTTATTAACTAATTAGGTTTCCTCTTGGGTGTATATATAAGGAGATTATTAGAGAGTTAAAGGGTTACACAAGTTGGACAATTCCATAACCCTCATAACATCACAATCGGCTCTTTCTCCATAACCGAAACCATCCCTTGTTTCGGTTTCATCACCATCATAACTTTAAACCCTAAGGAGGAACCAGATCATCCTGACAAACATGTCGAACTCAATGGCTGCATCTCTGACTGGATTCTCTGCTGGCCTGTCTGCTGTAACAGGTATGTTATTCATGTTTTCCATTATGTTTAAACAGAACTGGTCAACATGTGGTATCAGAGCATATGTTGATAAATCAGTTCTGTTTTCGTATCCATCATTCTGGGGTCATAATCTGGAAAACAGAAAGTTTTAAAAGCATTAAAAATCACGGCTGGTTTCGGGTTACATTGAGTCGAAATCAGTGTTTTGAGAAAAGGGGTGATTAATCATGTCACCCGAAACTAATATGGGTTAATTTTATGTCCGAGACCCGTTTGAAACATTAAAATTCAGGTTTCGGATCCCAGAATTATGTTTTAATTTTCTAGGGTTCATCATATGTTCCATAGAAAAACTCAAAAATTCCTTAAATTTTGGAATATAATTTGGATTAGTGGGTGTTTTTACTGATTTTGATCTAAATTTTATCTTTTAGAACTTCGAAAACTGTTAATAGATTTTCAGTTATTATTTTCGAAATCTTTTGATAAGTTTAGATCAGCAATAAAAATAGGAAACACTATCCCACAATCCCTCAAATTTCGAGTTTTCAGTTATCATCACAAAAACAGCTGTTAACAGTGACTCGAGACTATCAGATCTCGACTCGAGACCATCAGATCTCGACTCGAGACCACAAGGTCTCGACTCGAAATCATAAGGGTCATCAAATGTTTACAACTCGAGACAAAGGTCTCGACTCGAGACCATAAAGTCACAACTCGAGACCACTGAGATTTCGACTAAGGGCTTCAATCTTCAAAACTCGAGACCGTGGTTGCGACTCGAGACCTCATTATAAGTTGAGATCTCATAAAATGCAGTAGTCGAGACCATGGTTCCGACTCGAAACAACAAGGTTGCGACTCGAGACCTCATAATGACTCGAGATCTCATAACTCAGTCGAGACCTGACTCGAAACCTCATTATTTTAGGCTGTTTCATGTGAACTAAAATTTAGCTCGGGGCTCTGCCCCGAACCCCGTGCGGGGTTACGCTGTCCCCCTACACCCCCCAGCGAACTCACCACGGAGTTCGATCGGCGCTAACAGGTGGTTTGCTGTTAAATACTTGGTTTTGTAAACAATTAATTAACTAATCAGAATCAGATAACTTTTACAAAACCAAAATAGCTTAACTTGAATGAGCTTCTGATGTATCATTTCTGGCCAAAGCTGATTTAATACATCTATTTATTGTTCAAGTATTATAAAAGCTATGTTGAGTATTCATTACAAACGTGAAATGTCTTAATTCTGGCCAAAGCTGATTTAATTCATTTATGTTTAGCATGCTTGACAAGTGCATAACTAAAGTGATTATCTCATTTCTGGCCAAAGCTGATTTGTCACGATTACTTTGCACACATACTTAAATGATTACACTTTTGGCCAAAGCTGATTTGTCTTCGTTTAAGTAGAATTTTACTAAGTCTACTATTTTGATGTTAGTAATAGACAATATCACATCTTTATAATTAAAATGGTCATTATTTATGCCTGCCTTAGTATAACATGCCCTTAGATCACATTAGGACTTCTTTCTTAGTATCATAACTTGCTCATCTTATTTCCACTATCAGCACCCAATTGCGGGATTCCACCTTTGACTGGTGATAACTTTGCTGAATGGAAGGATGCCCTCATGCTTACACTAGGATTGCTAGACTTCGATTATGCTCTTAGAGAGAATAAGCCAGCGGATCTTACTACTCAAAGTACTGCTGCTGAGCAGATAGTTCATGAAAAATGGACTAGGTGTAACCGCATGTCTCTCATGTTCATGAAGCAGTCCATTCATAATGCAATTAGAGGAGCTATTCCTGATTCTGAGGATGCTAAAACCTACCTGGCTTCTGTGGAGGCTCAATTCAAAGGAACATCAAAAGCACACGTTATCACTCTTATCCTCAAGCTGGTGACGACTAAGTATGATGGGAGGAGCGGCATTCGCGAACACATCATGATGATGCATGACATGGCCAATAAGCTGAAAGGGCTAGAGATGGAAATCAGTGATGATTTTCTTGTTCACTTCATCATCACTTCGCTTCCTTCGTCCTATGAAGCATTCAAGATCAATTACAACACTCAGAAGGACAAATGGACGATGAGTGAACTGGTCGCTATGTGCGTACAGGAGGAAGAGCGCATGAAGATGGATCGCACTACTGATGTTGCTAACTTCACCACCTCCAACTCTAAGAAGAGGAAGAACAATTATCAAAGAAAGGATGCTTCCAAAGTCCAAAAGCCAAATCCTAATACAAGTGCACCTTCCAGCTCTAAGAGCTCCTTAGGCAAACCCTATTTCAAGTTCTGTAATAAAACAGGACATAAGCAAAAGGAATGCCCTGACTTCAAGGAGTGGCTGGCTAAGAAAGGTAACGATTTTTTCATGATACTTGAGTCCTTTAATTTAAATGTTCCTGCTAATTCTTGGTG
This sequence comes from Helianthus tuberosus, assembly GCA_030545235.1. Lineage (NCBI taxonomy): Eukaryota > Viridiplantae > Streptophyta > Magnoliopsida > Asterales > Asteraceae > Helianthus > Helianthus tuberosus. The sequence goes on from CM060418.1 coordinate 195,250,695, forward strand.
GTTTGATTCTGGTTCTATGGTTCATGTAACTAACTCTACTCAGGGATTCCTTTCAATCCGGAAGCTGGGAAGAAACCAAAGAACACTTAAAGTTGGGGATGATCGGGAATTAGAAGTGAAGGCCATAGGAACATTACAATTATTTTTGAAAACTGGTTTATGTATTAAACTTTATGATACCTTATATGTTCCTGAGGTAACTTGGAACCTTGTATCAGGACCAAAGTTGGACATGGACGGTTTTGTCGTTTCTCATGGTCATCGCAAACTCTCTATTCTCTATGATTCCGTTGTTTATGGTATTGGCATTCTGGATGGTGGTCTCTATAGATTAGAACTAGATGATAATTTTTCCAAATCTTTGTTGTCATATAATATTAATGAATCACTCACAAAGATGAAACAAATTCGAGACTTAGAGACTTCATCTATCTTGTGGCATCAACGTTTAGGCCACATCTCAAGAGAACGATTAAATCGTCTCGTCAAGGATGAAGTCTTACCTCCTCTCGATTTCACTGATTTTGGAACATGTGTCAAATGTCTCAAAGGCAAAATGACATCAGCGAATAAGAAAGGTGCCACTAGGAGCTCTAATTTATTAGAACTCATTCACACTGACATTAGTGGTCCTTACCAAATTGCTGGCATAACAGGACATACTTCATTTATCACTTTCATTGATGATTATTCTCGTTACATGTACTTGTATCTTATTAAGGAAAAGTCTGAATCTCTAACAACTTTTAAAGATTATAAAGCTGAAGTTGAAAAGCAATTAGATCGTCAGATTAAAGTTGTGAGATCAGATAGAGGCGGTGAATATTTTGGAAGACATACTGATGTGGGTCAAGCTCCTGGTCCATTTTATGAGTTTTGTAAGGGCCAGGGGATTGTGAACCAATACACCATGCCTGGTACACCTCAGCAGAATGGTGTCGCTGAATGAAGAAATCGTACCCTTATGAACATGGTGCGCAGTATGTTAGCCAACACTAATTTACCATTATTCCTCTAGACTGAAGCGTTAAAAGAAGCTGTTCATATACTCAATAGAGTTCCTTCTAAGTCTGTCCCTAAAACTCCTTATGAACTTTGGACAGGAAGGAAACCGAGTCTTAAATATATGAAAGTATGGGGCTGCATTGCTGAAGCAAAACTCTATAATCCTTTCCTAAGGAAACTTGACCCTAAAACAGTTACCTGTTTCTTTATCGGGTATCCTGATCATTCAAAGGGTTATAGTTTCTATTGTCCTTCCCATGTCACCCGTATTGTTGAAACCAAGCGTGCTGCGTTCCAGGAGGATTTCAAGGTCAGTGGGAGCAGTACCAACCCTTACGAAGAATTGCAAGAAGTACAAGACGCGGGGGGGGGGGAGACTCGTCGCTTACCATTACTCCGTTTACTCCTCTTGTACCCCATGCAACAACTGCACCTGAAGCCACTGCACTAACTTCATCTCCACAATCAGAACCCATTATACCTCATAACGAAGGCACATCAAACGCTCAAAACCAAGACAACGCTGAACCCGATAATCAACTCAGGAGGTTATCTAGGCAAAGAAGGCCTACTAATTGGGATGATTATGTTACCTACCTGACTGAAATGGATGCTGGAAAGCTCAATGATCCTATCTCTTATAATGAAGCCATTAGCAGTGATCAGTCTTCTGAATGGAACAAAGCAATGATTGATGAACTTGAATCCATGAAGAAAAATGACGTTTGGGATTTGGTAGAATTACCCAATGGTGTTAAACATGTAGGATGTAAATGGGTGTTCAAAACAAAACTGGATCCGAATGGGAACGTTGAACGCTATAAAGCGAGATTGGTTGCAAAGGGCTACACTCAGAAAGAGGGAATTGATTATCAAGAGACGTTTTCACCTGTCTCTCGTAAAGATTCATTAAGGATCGTCATGGCCCTAGTAGCTCATTTTGATTTGGAGCTGCATCAGATGGACGTCAAAACTGCTTTCCTTAACGGAAACTTAGACGAAGATGTTTACATGAAACAACCTGAAGGCTTTAAACCTGAAGGTCAGGAGCATCTAGTCTGTAAGTTGAAGAAATCCATTTACGGGTTAAAACAAGCATCATGTCAATGGTACCTCAAGTTTGATGAAGTCATGAAGAGGCAAGCTTTTATGAAGAATCAAGTGGATCAATGCACCTACCTCAAAATGAGTGGGAGTAACTTTACTATACTTGTCCTTTATGTAGACGATATTCTACTCACAAGTAATAGTTTAGACATGTTGCATGAGTCGAAGCGGTTACTCTCGTATAACTTCGACATGAAGGATCTCGGAGATGCTTCTTACGTCATTGGCATCGAAATTCACCGAGATAGACACAAAGGGTTCTTAGGATTGTCCCAAAAGACTTACATAAATGGTGTCCTTACACGTTATAACATGCAACAGTGCAAACCCTCAATCGCTCCAGTAGTTAAGGGAGATGTTTTCGGTTCATTCCAGTGTCCGACAACAGAGGTTGAAAAGGAGCAAATGAGCCAGATACCTTACGCGTCAGTAGTCGGGAGCCTGATGTATGCTCAAGTCTGTACTCGCCCAGATATCGCGTATATTGCTGGAATGCTAGGCCGTTATCAGACTAATCCTGGCCTAGATCACTGGAGTCCTTAGATATCTGCAAGGGACGAAAGACTATAACTGACTTACAGAAGAAGTGATCACTTAGAAATGGTAGGTTATTCTGATTCTGACTTTGCCAAATGCAAAGATGACAAGAAATCCACTTCGGGCTACATCTTTATGTTAGCAGGCGGACCTATCTCATGGAAGAGGCATAAACAACAGTTAACTACAACTTCCACAATGATGGCAGAATACATTGCTGTTTACAACGCAACCTGTCATGGAATGTTGCTTAGAAATCTGATCACTGGACTCAAAATCGTTAATTCCATTTCTAGACCATTGAAGCTTTACTGTGATAACTCATCTGCCGTTAGTTTCTCGAACAGTAACAGTTCGACTGGAGCTGGTTTATATCTCGATACAAAATATTTGTTCGTACGTGAACGAGTTGAGGAAAATAATCTTTGTATTGAGTATATTAGTACTAAAGATATGCTTGCGGATCCGATGACTAAAGGTCTCCCACCTAAAGTTTTCGAAGAACATGTATCGAATATGAGACTTACTAAAGACCTTATTTAATGCCATATTGTACTAGCTTATGTTTTTAATTAATAAAATTTCCTCAGTTTGATTTTGTATGTCTCTAACATATGTTCTGCCGGTGTAATGACATATAGACAAATATAAATACAAATCAGACGCTAAAGGGCTTATGCGTATTTTGATCATAACTATTAGGTTTTAAATTGAGGCTATAGTATGACTAATGGGGGTCCTGAGTCGAATGATGATTCAACGGCTGTATTTCTCTGCTATAGTTCTTGGTTTAAGGCTAAAATGAGTGTTAACTCCTGGCCAGGCTCATCTAATACTCATGATAAATGATTACTCGGCTAAGTGGGAGAATGTGAGATTAAATATATTATTGTTATAATATTTAATCTTGTAGCCATTATAATCATTTATATTATATAGATCAAAATATATTAATAACCTATTAATAATTAGTTGGTAATTGTTGATGGACCATATTACCCTTATTAACTAATTAGGTTTCCTCTTGGGTGTATATATAAGGAGATTATTAGAGAGTTAAAGGGTTACACAAGTTGGACAATTCCATAACCCTCACAACATCACAATCGGCTCTTTCTCCATAACCGAAACCATCCCTTGTTTCGGTTTCATCACCATCATAACTTTACACCCTAAGGAGGAACCAGATCATCCTGACAAACATGTCGAACTCAATGGCTGCATCTCTGACTGGATTCTCTGCTGGCCTGTCTGCTGTAACAGGTATGTTATTCATGTTTTCCATTATGTTTAAACAGAACTGATCAGCATGCCGATGATGGGTATTCAAGTACAAGACCGGGTATAGGATTAATTCTAAAATTTTCACTAGTGACGAGTATGGAATTACATAACACCCAACCCATTTACCCAAAACATATGCTATACATTTTTTTTGTTTTAGTTTTTAACTTCCATTAACGTAGTATAGTAGTGGTTCCTTCTAGTACCTTCATTGTATGAAAAATAAACTTTTTTTTCTTCCATTGAAATATGTATTTGATAATATTATTCATATTTTACATGACATAAAGTATTAGCTTATCTTTTATGATTGATATCATCATAAAAATGTACATGTTTCAGATACTTAAAACTTTTTATATTGATGTTGATATGTATATAATTTATCATATTACCTTACTATAAATTACTAACATTGTTATGCTATATAATGTTGTAATTAATGCATAGTGAGTTTTTCAAAAAAAATAATAATAATAATAATTGATTTTTCATTTTAAACCCAAAAGTTTTCATCTTTTCTAATTTAACCCCTTTGATATTTTACATTTGACCCAAAGTTTTTTACTTTTAGCAAGTTAACCCCAACATTTTTTTATTCACCTTGGGTCACCATACTTTTCATATTTCGCAAGCTTTTCTTTTACTTCTCCTGTTAAATTTTGTGAGTTAATACGCCACAACGTACGTGTGGGGTTCAACGTTTTTTCGTCTATTTTTCCCGTTTAACAGGCCTGTTGCAACGCGTCTATTTTTCCCCGTTTGATAGATTCGTAGCAACGTGCGGGTCGTAGATCGACTTAGTTATTTTTTTCTACGTTTTTACGTTTCGGTCTAATTTCTTCGCATTAACACGCCGCAATGAGCGTGCATGGTTCAACGTTTTTACGTATGCTTTTCATTCGGTGTCATTTTTCTTTTTATTTATTTTATTTTTACGAGCTTTTCTGATGTTAGTGGTCGTTAGCAGTTGTGTGGCATTGGTGCTACTTGGCATGGTTTTACTAACGTTTTTAACATATTAATTTTATACTAATAATTTGTTTCGAGTTTACCCTATACTTCCTTTACTTAAAAAACAAATTATTTACGTGCATATTTTTATGTACGTTGTCGCAACCCCCGACCCCTGCCTCTGGAAGCGGGCGGTCGCGGCCTACTCAGAGATGGTGGTATCGGTGTTTATCATTATTTGGCAGCGGAAATTTCATCAGGACCGTAGTTATGAAATATTTTATCAGAGTAAAACACCACACTTTTATATTAATAAACACATGGGTAAAACCCAAGTTTCTGTTACAACATGTTTATAGGGATAAACCCTATTTTATTGAATAAAACTTCTTTCTTTATTAGGTAACTTTTATAGCCACATTTTTCCAAGCCTTCAGTGCTCTCCAGCTGGCTTCTATTTTGGCTTTCACATTTTGTTACCTGAAACGCGTTTAAAAACATTTTTCAGTGGGAAATACTGGTGAGTGAATCCCAGTTTAATTAAGACAGATTTTATCCTTGTACAGTATTGAGGGAAATCAGAAATTACATTTGTTTACCATTCTACCTTAATTACCACCCACGGTACTGTCAACCCGACTTTTGGTTATGTTACTACTCACAGTGTAGTAACAAATTTTGTATACAAAACCCCAACATACCGACGATAATTGTAGAATTACAAATACTCAATCACTGTTTAATTGTAATGAAAAGCATTGAGGTTTTGTAAAACAGTCTGCAAAAAGGTTTAAAAAGGAGATTACTCACTTTGCTAGTTTAGACTTTTCCTGATGGTTTCCTGGTTATAATCTATTAAATTAAACAATGCACATGCGTTAGTATCATAACCCAATATTTACATTAGTTATACCCTCCCGGAGACAGAACTCCAACGACTACGTCGGGCAGAACCTCGACAGCCGTTACGGAGCACTAGATCAATCGGGCAGCGTATCTAATATGTAACCGGGGTTATAATACTTACAACGGGGCAGAACTTCGTTAATTAGGGAGGTATAATATCCGATTATAGCTTCTACACTATAGAAATTCGAGAGAAAGATTTGAGATTTGAACGACTGAAATGAACAGCCGATGCTCCCTATTTATAGGAGCTGATCTGAGCTTTTTCGCGGCCCCTGTAAGCCGAAGGTAAGTCCTTCGCGGCCCGCGACGTAGGGTTATAGGGTCTAGGGTTGCTGATTCTCCAGTTGTAGACTCGACACGAGGCAGCTCAGGGTGTCGCCCTGAATTGGAGCTGTCGCGCCCCGCGTAACCCGAAGAGTAAGTCTTCGCGGCCCGTGAGTGATGACTGAATTTTGATTTTTATTTTATTTCAATTATATAAAGGTATTTAGGGTTAAATATCGTGTCCGGGCGTATTTTAAGGAGTATAGAGATATTATAAATATATTTGGGGTGTCGAAAATATTTTAGGAGGGTTGTTATATCCTCCCCACCTTAATTTAGAACTCGTCCTCGATGTCTACTGGAACAGGTGTGGATATTTTCCTTGCATCTCCGATTGAAGCTCCCATGTGTATTATGGTCCTCTTTTGGAATCCCATTTCACTTTGACCAGAACTAGTCTCTTGTGTTTGAGATTCTTAACTTTCCTGTCTTCAATCTATAGAGGCTTTTCTACAAACTAAAGTTTTTCATTGACCTTTATATCCTTAAGAGGTACCACTAGTGATTCATCGGTTAAACACTTTTTAAGATTACTTACATGAAATACATCATGTATTCCTGCCATTTCTTCTGGCAGTTGTAGCTGATAGGCTACAGGTCCTATTTTTCTCAACATACCTGGGGCTTAGCTTTCCTCTTTTGATGAATCTTACCACTCATTTCCAGGGAGAGACTTTTAACAACACCTTGTCTCCTACCTGAAATTCCAACAACTTTCGTTTGTTATCAACATAACTCTTTTGTCGGTCATGTGCTGCTTTTAGTCGTTCATTGACTTGAATGATTTTTTCCGTTGTTTCTTGCACGATCTCGGGTCCAGATAGTTGTTTTTCTCCAAATTATGCCCAACAGATTGGAGTTCGGCACTTTCGTCCATAGAGTGCTTCGAATGGTGCAGCATTGATACTGGTATGATAGCTGTTATTGTAAGAAAATTCTATTAATGGTAAATGATCGTCCCAACTTCCTCCGAAATCAATTACACAAGCTCTAAGCACATCTTCCATTGTCTGAATTGTCCTTTCACTATGTCCGTATGTTTGTGGATGATAAGCTATGCTTAGATTTAGCTTGGTTCCCATTGCTTTTTGGAAACTTGTCCAAAAATGAGAAGTAAAATGGCTATCTCTATCAGAAACAATTGATAAAGGAATATCGTGTAATGAAACTATTTAATTTACATATAATTTTGCTAACTGTTCCATACTGATTGTTTCCTTCATTGATAGGAAATGAGCAGACTTGGTTAATCTATCTACAATCACCCAGATTGTATCATTACCTTTTCGTGTTTTGGGTAATTTAGTAACAAAGTCCATTGTTATAAATTCCCATTTCCATACAGCCATTTCCAATTGCTGCAATAAACCTGAGGGTTTCTGATGTTCAGCTTTAACCTGTGAACATGTTAGACACTTGGCAACATAAGCTGCTATATCCTTTTTCATTCCTATCCACTAGAAATTCTTTCTTAAATCTTGATACATCTTATCACTTCCAGGTGGCATCGTATATTGAGATTTATGAGCATCGTCTAATATTCGGTGGCGTAGGTTTCCTTGTTTGGGTATCCAAATCTTTTTCTTATGGAATCTCCAAATTCCATCTGTTCCTTGTTCTAATTCCTTAATCATTCCTTTCAGTTTCTCAGTATCATCATTGATTACTGATTCTTGTGTTTATCTAATTTGATCATTTAAATCTACTTGTAGATTTAATTTAAGAGAACGTACTCTTTTTGGCTTTTCATGATACTTTCGACTCAAAGCATCGGCTACTACATTGGCCTTTCCTTCATGATACTGGATATTGCAATCATAATCACTGAGAAATTCCATCCAGCGTCTCTGTCTCATATTCAGCTCTTTTTGCCCAAAAATGTACCTTAAACTCTTATGATCAGTGAAGACAACAAATTTATTTCCATATAAGTAGTGTCTCCAAATCTTAAGGGCAAAAATTATAGCTCCTAACTCTAAATCATGAGTTGTATAATTCTCTTCATGATTCTTAAGTTGTCTAGAAGCGTAGGCTATAACCTTTTGGCGTTGCATCAACACACATCCATAACCTAACTTAGAAGCGTCACAATAGACTTCAAAATCTTTCGTTCCTTCTGGTAACGCTAGTGTGGGTGCATTGGTTAATCTTTGCTTAAGAATTCTAAAGGCTTCTTCATGTTTTTGGTCCCCATTCAAACTTAACAGATTTACAGGTTTGCTTAGTTAAGAGAATGGCTATTCTATAAAAATCTCGGATAAATCGTCTATAATAACCGGCCAATCCTAGAAAACTTCTAACCTCCGTTGGTGACTCAGGGGCTTTCCATTTAGTAATTGCCTCAATCTTAGTGGAATCCACATGAATTCCTTCATGATTAACTATATGTCCAAGAAACTATACCTCTTCTAACCAAAATTCACATTTCGAAAATTTAGCATAGAGCTTTTCTTTTCTCAGTAAATTTAAAAGTGTATACAGATGCGCTGCATGCTCCTTTTCACTCTTAGAGTAAATTAGAATATCATCTATAAGTACAATTATGAATTTATCCAAATATGGCTTACATATTCGGTTCATCATGTCCATAAATGCGGCTGGTGCATTGGTTAAACCAAATGGCATGACAGTAAATTCATAATGGTCATACCACGTTCTGAATGCAGTCTTAGGAATGTCCTCTTCCTGTACCTTTAATTGATGATATCCTGATCGTAAATCGATCTTTGAGAAAAATCGAGCTCCTTGTAGTTGATCAAACAAATCGTCGATTCTCGGTAATGGGTACCGATTTTTAATCATGACTTTATTCAATTCGCGGTAGTCAATGCACATATGCATTGATCCGTCTTTCTTCTTGATGAACAATATTGGTGATCCCCATGGCGATGAGCTTGGCTGTATGAATCCTTTCTCCAACAGTTCGTCTAACTGTTTCTTCAACTCTTGCATTTCTGCAGGTGCCAAACGGTAGAGTGCTTTGGCGATCGACGCTGTTCCGGGTAGCAGGTGAATCCTGAATTCGACTTCTCTGTCTGGCGGTAGTCCTCGTAATTCTTCTGGAAATACATCTGAAAATTGAGATACTATGGGGATATCTTTTAATTCTTTTCCCTTAATGTTAATGATTATGGAAATCATATACACTATTGACCCTTTCCTTGCACAACGTGCAGTTTTCATCACAGAGATGAATTTTGTGTGTCTGGTTGGCTTATCTCCTTTAATTGTGATCTTTTCACCTTTTGGTGAATTTACTTGTATTGACTTTTGATCACATAGAATACTGGCTCTATTGGCTATTAACCAATCCATTCCTAATACAACATCAAATCCTGCCAGATTCATTGGGTACAGATTTGCAATAAACTTTTGATTTAACATTTCTATTCTTGCTCCCTGCAAGATTTCAGAGATCTTAATGGTTTCTCCGTTTGCTGTTTCTACCCAACATTCTTGTTGGATTTTAGTTAATGGTTGGTTGAGAATTTTGCAAAATGAAGTATTAATAAAACTTTGGTTTGCACCAGAGTCAAATAATACTTTAGCAAAAACATCATTAACTAAAGACGTACCGGCGATCACGTCCGGGATCATCTTTGCTTCTTCTGCAGTCAGAACAAATGCTCTAGCATTCTTAGTAGTCTTGTTGTTTGTAGCTGGAGCTAGTTTCGGACAATTTGGCTTGATATGTCCTTTTTCTCCACAGTTGAAGCATACCCCATTACTAGGTTTCTTCCTACAATCTTCCTCCTTGTGTCCTGGTATCTTGTAGTAGTTGCAGTAGGTGGAGCATCTTCTTGAATGCTTCTTCTTATAGGCTTTACAGTAGGATGCAGAGGTAGAACCTATATTTTTCCCATAGTTGGAATTACCGTAGCGAAATTCCTAGGTAAGCCTTTGAGCTAGGTTTTTCCTCTGGTTTTCTTCTTGCGTACGTATCAGTTCGTCAGTCAAGGTGTTTGCTAGTTCTACAGCTTCTTCTATGGTTGGTGGTCTAGCTGCCTTGACTACATGTCTAATTTCACCAATTAATCCCCAGATGTAACGAGAGATTAACACTGGTTCTGGTGATGCTAGGGTCGGCACTATTCTAGCATATTCAAATAATGTAGTAGTATAACCCTTGCTGTCTACTCCAGTCATTCTAAGGTTTAAGAATTTATTAGCAATCTGCTCCTTTTCATTAGGAGGACAGAATTTCCTTTCCACCTTATTCTTAAACTCAATCCATTCCATACTATATGTTCTGTCACTTCCCCTAGTTTGGAGGATAGTGTTCCACCATTCTAGAGTTGCATTCTTAAACAGATTGGAAGCAAACATTATCTTATCTTCTTCTGCACACTTGCTTATTTTTAAGACTGCTTCAGTCTTTTCTAACCAGCGTAGAGCTGCAATGGCTCCTTCATTGCCCAAGAATTCCATTGGTTTACAGGACCAGAATTCTTTATAAGAACAACCATAAGACATGGTTCTTCTTATTTTTGGAATTGGCAATTGAAGAAATGGCCCATTGTTCACGATGTGTTCTGGTTCAGTATGGGTTCGCTTACTTCCACTATTACTTTTATTATTATCCGCTTCTCTAACATGTTGGATAATAGATGGCAGAGCATCTCTAATTCCCTGGGTAACTATGTGTCGAATAGCACTGTTATTTATCTGGTTTTCATTATTCTGGTTTTCTCGATTTGCACTGTCGGCCATCTGGATTTTAAACATTTACCAAGTATTAATATCATGAAATAATATTAAATGGGAATAATCACACAACAACATATTGATCCAAAATCGTCGTCATTGCGACTTTTACTCTATTTGATAGTATGCATCTCTATCTATTACAAACCATAACTGGAAATGAAAATACAATACTAATATGCATCAGCAATTATAAGATCATCTATTCTAGTTTGAATTTTTTTTACATACACACATATATATTTATATATTATTATTATTATTATTATTATTACTATTAATACTGATAAGGGTTCATCCAGTATTGCATATTGCGCTCGTCATATTTCCAGACGAGTCTCTCCCCTATCTGTCTCATCCTCTCACTTCCTTCTACGATCTCCTCACCAAAGGTGCGGAGTTCCTGTATGTTCTCAATACTCATGGGTGGGGCTGGGGCTGGTATCGGATCAGGAAACTGGGGCATGGGTTCTTCCTGAGGGTACGGGTTCTCTAGAATCTCCCTGATGTATTGGTCATTATCATAATAGGGATCTAGAGGGTCAAGGTCTAGGTAGGGTCCTACTAAATCTTGCATAGGTTCCTCTATCGGGATTGGGTAACGTTGCTGGTAATCCCTGTGGTCATCAAACCACGGGTCATAGTCTGGGGGATGGGGTACTGGGATTCTAGGGATTTCAGCTGGATCTAGGTCAGGTAGTGGGTTTTGGTCAGATGGGTCAAAACTCTCTACTTCCATGGATTGTGTCGGGAATAACTGTAGTGGCTGTGGTGCTACAAGTCGTTCTAGGTTGGGGTCTGTAGCTGTGGTAGCTAATATGTGAAAATTAGCTAATCTTCTATTGAGTATGTCCTGAGTTTGCATATTCATTTCCCTATTGGTCGTTGCTAAGGCCCTTTGCTGTTGCAATTTCCTCATCCTCTTTCTACGTTAATTAGCTCATCTGCTGAACCATCCTCTCTTTTTGGGAGGGAATGGTTCTTCAGATTGTGCCTTGAACACGAAAATTCCTTCTTCAGTATCAGCCGAATACCCCGAGGGGGTAGACTGTGAAGAGGTTCCTTCGTCCCTAGGAGAGTGGGACAACTGACGATAAGCGTCCGAAGGTCCTTGATCGCTCATACTGTAAACTAACAAATTGTCAAATAACACAAAATAATAATATACACGTGGATACGCCGATGGTACTTCCTATATATAAGTGTTCTTATTGTGTTATTCTTCAGACGTTGCTAAGATCACTTGGTGATTTTATGTTATCTTGGACCATTATGTGTTTATGTGCTTATTTGGTATTTTTGTGGTTATTTACAATGGACGACGACGAGTACATTCATTAACTCAAATCGAGCCGACCGGGAGTATATTATGGTGTTAAAGATGACGATCTTGATGCCATAGGTATGTTGACCCGTCTCCTATGCATGAGATGCTCATGGTGCATTGGATGTATCTTGTGGGACGTTAGAAACCGTGTACGTGTAGGGCTTGAATGTACACCCCTTTGTTTGCTAGGAATTACACTAAGAGCTTAGTATAACATAGTGCCATACACAAACAATTTTTGAACACTGGTCAACTTTTTCTTTAAATTCACAAGTTTCAAAGGGTTGAATACCTTGAGATACTTGAATATCCCAAATCACATTTTGAATCCCGTAAAATTTCCAACACCAAACGATGCTCCGAACCTTTGGGATCTAGCAATTTGCTTATCCATCCGTTGTTTCAATTACACTCTACGGTCTCCTTCGAATAAATTTCGGGACGAAATTTCCTAAAGTAAGGGAGATTGTGACACTTGTGCTTCGTAAACACCACACGATGTAGGACAATATCTTTTATCAAAGAAATAATGTATTTTTATAACAACTCTAAACCGACACCCTCGAATTTTTCCGACACCCTAAAATATTTTAAAAATATCCCTATATGTCCTAAAATACACCCCATACGTAAAAACGGACCCCGAATACCTTAAATATTATTAAATTTAATTAAAAATCTGATTTTTGGATTGAGGCGGGCCGCGTAAACCCCACCCCAATCCTTAATCGGGCCACGACAACTTAAAACCTGGCACGACCATGGGCCGCCACCTGGCCCAACACCCGGCAGACCTATAAGCTGATCCGGACAAGCTACGCGGTTGACCGGGTTTGACGCGGGCCGCGTAGCCCCTTGTTAACATTTACGCGGGCCGCGTAAAAGTCAAAGTGAGGCCCTATATAAGCAGGCATCGGGCTTCAATCACAAATCATTCAAATTCTTCTCTGAATCTCGAATTACTCTCATTATAGGCATAAATCCCGAGTATAATACCCCTAAATAGCGAAGTTCAGCTCCGTTGTAAGTATTATAACCCTTGGATACGTATTAGATACGCTGCTCGATTGATCTATGTAAGGACTTCCAAAAATGTCCCAAAACAACCCATAAGTGAAAACCCGGGCCCCTGAAACCCTATTGTGCATAAAAAACAAAGAAATCAAGAAGTATGGTCTTCAGGCGGGCCGCGTAAGGGTCAAGCTTAAATTGACGCGGGCCGCGTCAAGATGTGGATTGATCGGATAAGCATCCGAGCCACGTGTTAACCAGCTGGCAAGCCTACCCATGACACACCAAGCCTACTCGTAGACTAGGTTGCCCTCGCGGGCCGCGTAAGTTTAAGAGAAGGTTTACGCGGGCCGCGTGAACCTCAATTTTCAGCTATAAATAGCTTGTCGCATGGCCTGTTCTCTGGTGTCGAAAATCAAACACAAAAACGAAGTTATACTGTTAGAAATCACAATCTCTATTAGCAAGGCGCTGCTACGATACCGGGTATTAACTTGATCGCTGCTACGATTCAATGTCCGATCGATTGAAACTATCCGATGAATGTTTAAGTGCTGCTCAAATTAGGGTTTATACTTTGTCATTTGTCGTGAATTCGATGGATGTTTAAGTATCGCACTTTGTCATTCGTTGTGAAGGTTTTAATCTCGTGAGTTATCGTAAATGCTGTATTAGTTACTGACCTAGTTTCGTGTGTATTATTGTTAAATTAGGTTAACAGGCTTATCAGTAGGCTAAACTCTGCCCGAATAAATCTACAAAGTGAGTCATTCTCTTTTTATCAAATTTGATTTCAAAATCATGTGTATTTTCAAAGTTATAATTACAGGGATTAAGTCTTTGTAATCTCCAAATTTCAGCCGGTATGTGGGGTTTTGTATACATTACTTGATAACCGTCACCATTGGACAACAGGTTAGCCAAGGGGTGATATGACCATAATCACAGACACCATTGGACAACGAGATAGCCAATAGGTGGTCGAGTGATAAATACCGTGGGTAGATGGTTGATATGTATAAACATTGTAATCGCTCTTAATCCTGTAAATTATAACAACGCGTCGTTTTTAGTAAAAAGAATGATTCACCAGTATTTCCCCGCTGACAAAACCTTTTTCAAACATGTTTCAGGTGATCTGTTGTGATCCAGGAAAAGTGTCGCGAAGCACTACCAGCTTAAGGAAGTGGCTCAATATAAATAAAGAAACATGTTTTGTAAAATAAAGATTTCCTAGTGAAATCACCTTATTGTAAATTACCGGGGTTTTATCCCGAATTATGAAATAAAATAATCGGGCATTTTCAGTTTTAAAAAGATCCTGCTAAAATCTTCCGCTGTCAACTCAATTAAATAAATACCACGGGATTTTCTGTCCCGCGGCTCCTGAACCGGGTCAAACCGGGTCGGGGGCCGTGACAGGAAAAGGTGGTATCAGAGCCACTGAATTAAGTCAATTAAGTATTTAGAAAATACTTAATTTTACTGATTGCCATTTTTGATTACGTGTTTTATTATTTGAATATTTGTTTACAGTATGGGTAAGCAAAGACTTTCGGATATCTACCATAAATTAGATAATTCACCGAAAGAAAAAGGAACTTCATCCTCAAAATACCCAACAGATACTGAGGAAGGAATATTTGTTCGAAAGGCACAATATGAGGAACCACTTTCTCCTAATAAAAGAAGTTTGATTATTAGGAAAAGTCAGGAGAAAATAAAGAAATCACAACCAAAAGAAATGAGAGTTAATCAGGAAACCCAGGAACTAGGCAGTAACCCACCATGGGAAGACAAGTTAGATGAAAAATGGGCTGATCTCTATATGCTAGCCACTGTAGCAGTAAATGCAAATCTTTAAAACCCTGACTCAGTTCTAGCACCCTTATCACCTACAAGCCAGAAACTTTACCCAGTAAATAAATAAGTTTACAATAAACCCTAGTATGTTTTAATTTTCAGTTGTCCTTTGTATTAAATTAGTCACACGG
Source organism: Helianthus tuberosus (assembly GCA_030545235.1). Taxonomy (NCBI): domain Eukaryota; kingdom Viridiplantae; phylum Streptophyta; class Magnoliopsida; order Asterales; family Asteraceae; genus Helianthus; species Helianthus tuberosus. The sequence goes on from CM060418.1 coordinate 195,265,851, forward strand.
TATGCAATAATACTTGAAGGTTATCTGTAATTTTGTTATAAAATTTTAACTTAGTATTTTTGCATATATGCTAAACAGCATGAATGAGTTATCTGAAGCCCTTCAGAATCTCAATCTCTATCCGGTGAAAGTAGAAGTTTCCAAAGACTTTACTGGTTACATACCCGATGTGGAAGAATCTATGGAATTCCACGCTCCATCTCTGGAGAAACCAAATCCTAAGAAAAGGAGAAGATTCGTAGGCTGGAGGCGTGTACGCAGAAGGAAACCAGCAACTAGAAAGGTTCCCAAAATAGAGAATCCCATAAATAAAGGAAAAGGAATTGCGATCGGGGAAGGTTCTAGGCAAGTAGAAATGGAAATTGGGGAAAGTTCTAAACAAGTCGATGAGTTGCCATTACAAGATGAGTTGGATCGCATATTGGCAAGCTGTGATATCATTAGACCTATCAATACCAACCTTTACCCTTATCCTGCCGAAACTCAACTTCCAATAAATTTGGAACCAGCCATCCCAGAACCTTTGATCCATACCCAACCTTTAGGAGAAATGGACGAATGGTGGACCAACGACTGGCAGTTTCAAAACCTCCTAAATAACCCTTATACCTTTTTCCCTCAGTTCGATCCAGAACCTATACTAAACCCACCAATGAGCAATGAAAATTTAGCTGAACTCCGCCATTTTGACGAGGAGCTGATAGGTGCAGGGAATAGGATTCGGGAGGTGGGAGAGCAAATCTCCTGGAAATACGACGAGAGGGAGCGTCGTTTCTGAAATATCAGCAGAAGGGATGGTGTGAGAACGTATTTGTGATTGTATAATAATAATAATAATAATAGTAATAAAAATATAATCCTGTAAAATAAAAATAAAACTTTGTAACATAACAGTGTGTACGGATGCATAATATGATATATAAAAAGGGAAATCGAGGAATCGATAATTTTGGATATATATATGTGTGTGTTGTGAAAATTGTATGATTGTTTTGTGTATAATTGTTAATTACTCTATACTAATAAATTATATATATTAATTATCAGATGGAAAACGCTAATAATGAACCAGTTAACGAGGTTAACCAATCTGAGCAACACCAGGAGGATCAATTTATGACTAAGCAAGATATAGAAAATATTGTTGCTCAAGGAATAGCCAATGCTATTCCAGCAATCCTTGCTGCTGCCCAGAAACCTGTTGAACCTCAACAAATCATTCCTAGTAAACGTACCCAAGAAGATAACTTCAGTAATAGTGTAAACGGAGGCGGCAACCATACTAATCACGATAATGATCCACGGCAGTCCCCACTCCCTAAGAAAATGAAAGCTGCAACGCCTGGTTGCACTTACAAAGAATTCCTTGCTTGTAAACCAGCTGAATTTGCAGGCAATGAAGGGGCAACTGCAGCACTGCGTTGGTTGGAGAAGACCGAAGCAGTAATTGTGATAAGTAAATGTGCTGAAGAAGACACGGTTATGTATGCTTCACATCTTTTTAAAGAAGGGGTGCTAGAATGGTGGAATACGGTACTTCAAGCCAAAGGAAGAAATATGGCCTATGCCATGAGTTGGGAGGAATTTAAGCAGCTAATAGAAAGAAAATTTTGTCCCGAATACAAAAAAGAACAAATGGCAAATAAGTTTCTGAACCATCGAATGATGGGTGTAGACTGTCGAGAATATACTTCGACATTCTTCGAATATGCTAGAGTGGTACCAACACTGGCTTCGCCAGAATCGGTACTTATTTCTCGCTATATTTGGGGATTGATTAGCGAATCCGTAATATCGTTAAAGCTGCGAGACCTCGCACTATTGACGATGCGGTAGAATTAGCTAACACCCTAACTGACGAGCTGGTAAGCACAAGAGATGAAAATAGGAAAAAGGAATTGGCTCAGAAAATTACCCAAGGATTTCGTATGGGTAATAATAACAACTTCAAGAAAAGAAGAACGGGGCAATCCTCAACTTCGCCGTTCTGCAGGAATTGCAGAAGGAAACATTTTGGAAAATGCAATGTAACCTGTAACTTTTGCAAAGTTGTAGGACATCTTGAAGAAGATTGCAGAAAGAAAACAAGGGTCTGCTATAACTGTGGAGAAGCAGGACATTTTAAACCAGAATGCCCTAAATTGGTTAAACCAGCAGCCAATAAAGCCAAACCGGCCGACGGAGCTACCAAGAAGAATATTCGAGCATTCCAATTAACTACTCAGGAGGCAGAACTCATTCCAGATGTGATAACTGGTACGTTCCTAGTTCACAACATTTACGCAAAAGTATTATTTGACTCTGGTGCAAACCAAAGTTTTATCAATACTTCATTCTGCCAAGTTCTTAATTTACCTTTGACCAACCTTAGGCAAATTTTTACAGTCAAAACGGCAGATGGGAATTTTGTTAACATAAATAAGGTTTTGCAAAAAGAAAATATAGAACTTTCAGGTCATAAATTTCATGCAAACCCATTACCAATGAATTTAGCCGGATTCGATGTCGTGTTAGGAATGGATTGGTTAGTAGCCAACCATGCTCGAATCCTTTGTGATAAGAATTCTATAGAGATTCGGGCACCCACCGGAGAAGTAATCGTGATTACAGGAGATAAGTCACGTAAACCCATGAAATTCATTTCAGTAATGAAAGTTGCTAGTTATGAACAAAAGCAAGGAGTAGTGTATATGATTTCAGTAATCATTAGCACTAAGAGTAAGGAACTTAAGGACATTCCTGTAGTATCAGAATACCCAGATGTATTCCCAGAAGAACTACCTGGATTACCACCCATTAGGGAAGTTGAATTTAGAATTAATCTAATTCCCGGAACTACACCGATAGCCAAGGTACCTTATCGGTTAGCACCCACAGAAATGTTAGAACTAAAAAGGAAATTAGATGAATTACTAAGTAAAGGTTTTATACAACCTAGTTCATCCCCTTGGGGAGCACCAGTGTTGTTCGTAAAGAAAAAGGACGGTTCGATGCGAATGTGTATCGATTATAGGGAATTAAATAAGGTTACAATTAAGAATCGATACCCATTACCCAGGATTGATGATCTGTTTGATCAACTTCAAGGAGCTAGATACTTTTCTAAGATCGACTTACGCTCCGGATACCATCAATTAAAGGTACAAGAAGAAGACATACCTAAAACTGCTTTCAGAACTAGGTATGGTCATTACGAGTTTACAGTCATGCCCTTCGGATTAACGAATGCACCAGCAGCATTCATGGACATGATGAATAAAATCTGTAAACCGTACTTGGATAAATTTGTAATTTTCTTCATCGACGATATACTTATTTATTCCAAAAGTCAGGACGAGCATTGTCAGCACTTGCATGCACTCTTAACTTTGTTAAGAAAAGAAAAACTTTACGCCAAATTCTCAAAATGTGAATTTTGGCTACAGGAAGTGCAATCTTTAGGACACATGGTGAATCACGAAGTTATTCACGTAGATCCCTCTAAAATAGAAGCAATTACTAAATGGAAGGTCCCACAGTCAGCCATGGAAATTAGAAGCTTTTTAGTATTAGCTGGATACTATAGGCGCTTTATTAAGGATTTTTCTAAAATAGCAGTGCCATTAACTAAGCTAACCTGTAAAGCGGTTAAGTTTGAATGGGGACCTAGGCAAGAAGAGGCTTTTAGAATTTTGAAGCAAAAGTTAACCAGTGCCCCAATTCTAGCCTTACCAGAAGGAAATGAAGACTTTGAAGTATATTGTGATGCTTCTAAACTAGGATTAGGATGTGTGCTAATGCAACGCAAGAAGGTAATCGCCTATGCATCAAGACAATTGAAAAGGCACGAGGAAAACTATACGACTCGCGACTTAGAATTAGGAGCCATAATTTTTGCCCTTAAAATTTGGAGACATTATCTGTATGGAAGTAAGTTTACTGTCTATACGGATCATAAAAGTTTAAGGTACATATTTGGGCAAAAAGAATTAAACATGAGACAAAGGAGATTGATGGAAATACTAAGCGACTACGACTGTGATATTCAGTATCACGAAGGAAAGGCAAATGTAGTTGCAGATGCCTTAAGTCGTAAGTATCATGAGAAACAACGACGGGTTCGTGCTCTTAGATTAAATCTACAGTTAGATTTAATGGAACAACTAAAGAATGTTCAAGAAACAGCAATCAAGGACGATGCTGAAGGAATGAAAGGACGAATAAAAGAATTAGAGCAAGGAAATGATGGAATTTGGAGATTCCATAAGAAAAGGATTGGGTACCTAAACAAGGAGAATTAAGAGATAAAATTTTAGATGAAGCTCATAAATCTAGGTATACCATGCATCCAGGAAACAATAAAATGTACCAAGATTTAAGAAATAATTTCTGGTGGATAGGAATGAAAAAGGACATAGCTAGATATGTTTCTAAGTGTCTTACTTGTTCACAAGTTAAAGCAGAACACCAGAAACCTTCGGGTCTACTTCAACAATTAGAAATGCCTGTATGGAAATGGAAACTCATAACAATGGACTTTATTACTAAGTTACCCAAAACCAGAAAAGGTAATGATGCGATTTGGGTAATTGTGGATCGATTAACCAAGTCAGCTCATTTTCTACCTATGAAAGAAACCTTTAGCATGGAAAGGTTAGCAAAGTTGTACGTAGACGAAGTAGTATCCTTACATGGAGTTCCACTCTCCATTGTATCGGATAGGGATAGTCGTTTCACTTCCCATTTCTGGACTAGTTTCCAGGAAGCAATGGGAACCCGACTAAATTTAAGTACTGCATATCATCCACAAACAGACGGGCAAAGTGAAAGGACGATACAAACTCTAGAAGACATGCTCCGGGCATGTGTAATAGATTTTGGTGGAAACTGGGATGACCACCTACCCTTAATTGAATTCTCCTATAACAATAGTTATCATGCAAGCATCGAAGCTGCCCCATTCGAAGCACTGTATGGAAGAAAGTGCAGAACTCCGGTTTGTTGGGCAGAAATAGGAGAAAGTCAATTATCAGGTCCTGAAATTGTACAAGAGACCACCGACAAGATCACTCAGATCAAGGAACGACTAAAGACGGCTCGAGATCGTCAGAAAAGTTATGCCGACAATCGACGCAAACCACTAGAGTTCCAAGTTGAAGACAAGGTTCTCTTAAAAGTTTCTCCTTGGAAAGGAATAATTCGGTTCTGTAAGAAAGGAAAGTTAAGTCCACGATACGTAGGACCCTTTTCAGTAATCCAACGTATAGGAACAGTTGCCTATCGCTTACAACTACCAGAAGAATTAGCTGAGGTACATGATGTATTTCATGTATCCAACCTCAAGAAATGTCTATCTGACGAATCATTGGTAGTACCTCTTCAGGATATAGAGATAAATGAAAAGTTAAAATTAGTAGAGAAACCACTACAAGTAGAAGACTGAAAGATCAAGTTTCTCAAGCACAAGCGACTAGTGCTAGTCAAAGTCAAATGGGATTCCAAAAGAGGACCCGAATACACTTGGGAGTTGGAATCGGAGATGAAGCGAAAGTATCCTCACTTATTTCAGTGAATCTCGAGGACGAGATTTTAAATAAGGTGGGGAGGATGTAAGGACTTCCAAAAATGTCCCAAAACAACCCATAAGTGAAAACCCGGGCCCCTGAAACCCTATTGTGCATAAAAAACCAAGAAATCAAGAAATATGGTCTTCAGGCGGGCCGCGTAAGGGTCAAGCTTGAGTTGACGCGGGCCACGTCAAGATGTGGTTTGATCGGATAAGCATCTGAGCCACGCGTTGACCAGCTGGCAAGCCTACCCGTGACACACCAAGCCTACTCGTAGACTAGGTTGCCATCGCGGGCTGCGTAAGTTTAAGAGAAGGTTTACGCGGGCCGCGTGAACCTCAATTTTCAGCTATAAATAGCTTGTCGCATGGCCTGTTCTCTGGTGTCGAAAATCAAACACAAAAACAAAGTTATACTGTTAGAAATCACAATCTCTATTAGCAATGCGCTACTACGATACCGGGTATTAACTTGATCGCTGCTACGATTCAATGTCTGATCGATTGAAACTATCCGATGAATGTTTAAGTGCTGCTCAAATTAGGGTTTATACTTTGTCATTTGTCGTGAATTCGATGGATGTTTAAGTATCGCACTTTGTCATTCATTGTGAAGGTTTTAATCTCGTGAGTTATCGTAAATGCTGTATTAGTTACTGACCTAGTTTCGTGTGTATTATTGTCAAATTAGGTTAACAGGATTATCAGTAGGCTAAACTCTGCCCGAATAAATCTACAAAGTGAGTCATTCTCTTTTTATCAAATTTGATTTCAAAATCATGTGTATTTTCAAAGTTATAAATACAGGGATTAAGTCTTTGTAATCTCCAAATTTCAGCCGGTATGTGGGGTTTTGTATACATTACTTGATAACCGTCACCATTGGACAACGGGTTAGCCAAGGGGTGATATGACCATAATCACAGACACCATTGGACAACGAGATAACCAATAGGTGGTCGAGTGATAAATACCGTGGGTAGATGGTTGATATGTATAAACATTGTAATCGCTCTTAATCCTATAAATTATAACAACGCGTCATTTTTAGTAAAAAGAATGATTCACCAGTATTTCCCCGCTGACAAAACATTTTTCAAACATGTTTCAGGTGATCTGTTGTGATCCAGGAAAAGTGCCGCGAAGCACTACCAGCTTAAGGAAGTGGCTCAATATAAATAAAGAAACATGTTTTGTAAAATAAAGATTTCCTAGTGAAATCACCTTATTGTAAATTACCGAGGTTTTATCCCGAATTATGAAATAAAATAATCGGGCATTTTCAGTTTTAAAAAGATCCTGCTAAAATCTTCCGCTGTCAACTCAATTAAATAAATACCACGGGATTTTCTGTCCCGCGGCTCCTGAACTGGGTCAAACCGGGTCGGGGGCCGTGACAATCTAGGGTTCCGTAACGGCTGTCGTGGTTCTGCCCGACGTAGTCGTTGGAATGCCGTCTCGGGGAGGGTATTACTAATGTTAAAATGGGTTATTATACTAAGGCGTGTGCATTTGTGTAAATTATAGATTGTCACCAGGAAACCCTAAAGGATAATCTAAGACAACAATGTGAGTTGATCCGCTTTTTGTAAACTTTCTGTTAACTGTTTTTACAAAACCTCATACAATTAAATGTGTATTAAGCAGTTATTGAGTATTTGTAAGAATACAATTATCATGAGTATGTTGGGGTTTTGTGTACAAAATTTGTTACCACCTGGTCAAGGAGTAACATTTCCACAAGTCGGGTCTGACAGTACCATGGATGTTAATTGATATAACTTGGAAACAAATATAATTGCGAGATCGCCCTCAATACTGTACAATGGTTTTTATTTAAACTTGATTAAACTGTGATTCACTCACCAGTATTTTCCACTGACAAATGTTTTTAAAACGCGTTTCAGGTAACAAATTGTGAAAGCCAAATAGAAGCCAGCTGGACAACACTGAAGGCTTGGAAAAGTGGCAATAAAGTTACCTAAAATAAAATAGATGTTTTTATTAAATAAAATAGGATTTATTCCTATGAAAACGTGTGTATTGCGAACTTGGGTTTATCCCATATGTTTAATATTATGTGGTATTTTACTCTGATCAAATATTTCCTAACTACGGTCCTGATGAAAAATTCCGCTGCCAAATTAGATAATACGCGATACCACCGAAACTGGCTCGCGGCCGCTCGTTCCCATGGATTAGGGATCGGGGGTTGTGACAGAAGGTGATATCAGAGCTAAGCCACTAATTCAGCCACATAAGTGTTCTGCTGACATCAAAATTTAAAGTGTTAGGAAATAAATTACGGGAATACGTGCATAAATGTATTTTCTTGTTATGTGTTATTTGACTATTTGTTAGTTTACAGTATGAGTGACCAAGGACCATCTGACGCGTACCATCAATGGTCTGGTTCACCTAGAAGCGAAGGCACCTCCTCTTCTCAGCCTGCCCTCTCAGGGTACTCTGCTGATACGGAAGAAGAAATATTCCTGTTTAAGGCTCAGTACGAGGAGCCATTCCCTCAGAAAAAGAGAGGATGGTTCAGTCGAGGGGCACACGAGCGTAGGAAGCGTATGAAAAAGTTACAAGACCAGAGAGTACTAGCAGCAGCCAAAAGAGAAACCGATGCCTATGCCCAGGATATAATAAATAGGGGTATAGCCAACATCCACATCCTAGCAACCATTGCAGCTAACCCTAATCTGGAGCAAATGATAGCACCCCAACCACAATCACCAATTCCTGACCAACCAATGGAAATAGAAAACCCTGAAAATCAAGTAGAAATGCATGATTTCAACCCGGAGAAAATACCTAGGGTACCTGCACCAAATCCATTAGACCCAAATTACGACCCCTGGTGGGACAACGTTAGGGACTATGAGCAACGCTACCCGATACATGAAGACACACCAATGCAGAGCTTAGGAGCCTACCCAGGTTTGGATCCTTTAGATCCCTATTACCACGATGTATTCATTAGGGAGATTTTGGAAAATCCTTACCAATTCCAGGCACCTACACCTCCATACCAGGAACCCGCACCCCAGATTCCGAACCCAGTCCTAGAACCTGCACCCCTAATGAGTGCAGAAAACGTACAAGAACTTAGGACACTTGGTGAGGAAATTTTAGAGAGTAGCGAACAGATGAGGCAGGTGGGAGAGCGACTTGTCTGGAAATACGACGAGCGCAATATGGATTTCTGGATGAATCCATATACGTAAATGTGATAATGGAGACGGTAATAGTAATAATAAAAATATAATAAAATAATAAAATAATAATAAAATATGTGTGTACGGATGCCTACTCTTATTAGTGTAATTTTATTTCAGTTGGTATTGTAATTTTTAATTTCAGTACTGGTGTGTAATAGATGCATAATATATGAATAGAGTAAGTCGCAATGATCGATGCTTTTGACCAAAATGCGTGTCATGTGATTGGCTATATTAAAATATTATTCTGTGATATTAATACGTGGTAAATGTTTAAAATTCAGATGCCCGACGAAGAAAATCAAGAAAATAAGCGCAATATGGATTTCTGGATGAATCCATATCCGTAAATGTGATAATGGAGACGGTAATAGTAATAATAAAAATATAATAAAATAATAATAAAATATGTGTGTACGGACGCCTACTCTTATTAGTGTAATTTTATTTCAGTTGGTATTGTAATTTTTAATTTCAGTACTGGTGTGTAATAGATGCATAATATATGAATAGAGTAAGTCGCAATGATCGACGCTTTTGACCAAAATGCGTGTCATGTGATTGGCTATATTAAAATATTATTCTGTGATATTAATACGTGGTAAATGTTTAAAATTCAGATGGCCGACGAAGAAAATCAAGAAAATCTGAATAATGATAACCAGAGTAACATTAACTTGGTTAATGAGAATCCGAGCATCAATAACAATGGAAATCAAATGGATAATAGAGCTATCCAACACATAGTGGCACAAGGAAATATAGATGCAATGCCATTTATTCTTCAAATTGTTAAGGATGCTGATAATAAAAGTAAACATAGCAGTAAGCGACCAATTGAACCAGAAAACAGCGTAAATAATGGACCCATACTTCAAGTGCCCATTCCCAAAAGAAGAAAAACCATGCCTTATGGTTGTTCTTACAAAGAATTCTGGTCCTGTAAACCGATAGAATTCTCGGGCAATGAAGAACCTATTGCAGCTCTACGCTGGATAGAAAAGACTGAGGCTGTTCTGAAAATAAGTAAATGTGCGGAAGAGGACAAGATAATGTTTTCTTCCAATCTATTTAAGAATTCAGTCTTAGAGTGGTGGAACACTATTGATATACGTTAAATTATACATGTTTTTATACCCCAAAACACTTCCGTTTTAAGCATTTTTGACCAAAAACACAACGTTTAGGTGCCAAATCCGGTACTTTTATATTTTCAGGTCTTAAACAGAGCATAAAGGAAAAATCTGATGAAAACAGACAAATTCTGATGCATTTCTGATGAAACGGGCAAAAATCTGATGAACTGCCAGGTGTGGCACGACCGTGCCACCGGCGGCACTACCATGCCGTTGCTCCAATCTCGGAAGCACTGCCAGTGCGACTAGGAGTACCGACTGTTTCTCGGGACGCATTACCGTTCCACCCGAGGCACTACCGTGCCATTGCCAAATCAAGCCTTCTGACCAACATTTCTGATGAACGGCACTACCGTGCCACTAGCGGCACTACCGTGTCGTTCTGCTGACCCTAGCAACTTGTCCACTAGTCCACTTGGCTGACTTGGGATCGCTGAAACTGACGTCACCCGACAAGCACCTGCCGCACGACCATGCCAAATCCGCACGACCGTGCCGATCAGAATTTCTTCTATAAATAGCAGCATTCGCTACTGGTTCAAGTGTTGAGTTTTTCTCCATGTTTCTGGGCTTTTTCTGGGTTACGAAGCAGTCCTGATCAGACCCATTTGAAGCACCAAGATCGAGTGGAAGCATAACCGATCCAACCCATCAATTCCTTGCTTGTTTATGGTTCGATTCCTTGTTCTTGTACATGTATTCTGATCATTATTCAAGTTATGAGCTGATGTTAGATTATGTTTAATGTAGTTTATGTAATAATAGTTATAAACTTGTTTCTTGAATGAACTTTATGTTGTAATCTTGTTTATATGGAACTTTAGTACTTTTTCATGTTTAAATCTTCATGATTATATAATGAACGTTTCATTGATGTTGAGTTCCTTATTATGTTTGATTGTCTTGGATAATGAATCTGTGGTTAGTGGGATGGTAACTATTTGTTGATTAATCACTTATTTGTAAACTTGTTGACACCATGAGACTCGAGAGGGGTATTGGTTTTATCTAAGATGTGTCTTATTTTGGTTAGGAATACTTTCTTGCACGTAAGGGTTCTAACGAATTATATGGTGTTGATTACATGTTCTTGTATGCGGTTTACGATCCTTGTTTAGTAGTTTTGGTCTGAAATTGCTGACATGGTAGATTTGTATTCAAGACTTGTAAAGGTGAAATATGTTGTTATATGATCTACTTAAATGCATATCCTCGTGGCTGTATTGTGACCATCGGTATTGCTTTCTTTGATAAGTGAGGTTAGAAAACTCCTAGCGGATGACTAATCTATCTTTAAAGGTTTACATGAATGAATATCAATAGCTCGCTAAAGAATGATTTTAGGTGGTTAACGTGTGTTTATCGCGTTAACTTTCTGAAGAATCATCATGTTAGAAAACTCCTAGCGGATGACTAACTGTCTCGAAATTGGAAAATTGGTTAAGTGCTTTTGTGACATGTCTGATAGATAACATGTTTAGGTTGTTTGTGAAACAAGATAGTAGTATATTTATGTTTTAGATATAATTTAGATAGCTTAGTTAAACAACCATTCACTTATCTTTTTATCTGGTAAATTAATGACAAAGATTTAGTACATTAAAACGCCCGTGTTCCATGGATCGATATCTGGCTCTTACCAATACTTTGCTACATATATGACGGGATACACTTGTCCTTTGTTGTGTGTGTTTTAATGTTAAGGTATAAACCATTTTTATAAATATAAAATGCACTTCGCTGGGCGCGTGAAGATACTGTAAATAAATGTATATAACCGCCCACGTCAACTATCCTGCAGTTAAAAGGAAGTGATAGGGTATACAATATGGAATGGGAAGAATTTAGGAATATGGTAGAAAGAAAATTCTGCCCTCCTAATGAAAAAGAACAAATAGCAAACAAATTTCTAAATCTTAGAATGAATGGAGTGGATAGTAAGGGGTACACAAAGTTATTCTTTGAATATGCCAGAATAGTACCAACCCTTGCATCACCTGAACCGGTATTAATCTCCCGTTACATATGGGGATTAATCGGAGAGATTAGACATGTAGTCAAGGCAGCTAGACCCCAAACTATAGAAGAAACTGTAGAACTAGTAAATACCTTGACAGATGAATTACTCCGTACTAGAGAAGAAGACCAGAGGAGAAACCTAGCCCAAAGACTTACCCAGGAATTCCGATCTGGAAATTCCAACCGTAGGAATATAGGTTCTACCTCTGCACCATATTGCAAGGTCTGCAAGAAAAAGCATTTGGGAAAATGCTCCACTCACTGCAATTTCTGTAAGTTACCAGGACATAAGGAAGAAGATTGCAGGAGAAAATCCAGTAATGGACTGTGCTTCAACTGTGGAGAAAAAGGTCATATCAAGCCGAATTGTCCGAAACTAGCTCCAGCTGCAAACAACAAGAATACTAAAAATGCTTGAGCATTCGTTCTGACTGCAGATGAAGCCAAGATGATTCCAGATGTGATAGCCGGTACGTTTTTAGTTAATGATGTTTTTGCTAAGGTATTATTTGACTCTGGTGCAAACCAAAGTTTTATTAATACTTCATTTTGCAAATTCCTTAATTAACCATTAACTAAACTCTCACAAGAATGTCTAGTAGAGACAGCAAATGGAGAAACGATTAGGATTTCTGAAATCTTGCAGGGAGCAAGAATAGAATTTTTAAACCAAAAGTATATTGCAAACCTTTATCCCATGAATCTGGCAGGATTTGATGTTGTTTTAGGAATGGATTGGTTAATAACCAATAAATCTATTATTTTATGTGATCAAAAATCAATCCAAGTAAATTCACCGAAAGGTGAAAAGATCACAATTAAAGGAGATAAACCCTCTAGATCCACTAAATTCATCTCTGTGATGAAAATTGCAAGCTATATAAGAAAAGGATCTATAGTGTATTTGATTTCCATAATCACTAACACTAAAGGAAAAGAACTAAAAGATATTCCAGTAGTGTCTCAGGTTTCAGATGTATTTCCAGAAGAATTGCCAGGGCTACCATCAGCCAGAGAAGTCGAATTCAGAATTCACCTACTACCAGGAACAACACCAATTGCTAAAGCACCTTACCGTTTGGCACCAGCAGAGATGCAGGAACTGAAGAAAAAATTAGACGAATTGTTGGAGAAAGGATTTATACAGCCAAGCTCATCGCCATGGGGAGCACCGATTTTATTCGTCAAAAAGAAGGACGGATCAATGCGTATGTGCATTGACTACCGTGAATTGAAAAAGGTCACAATTAAGAACCGGTACCCATTACCAAGAATTGATGATCTGTTCGATCAATTGCAAGGAGCTCGATTTTTCTCTAAAATCGATTTAAGGTCAGGATATCATCAATTGAAGGTACAGGAAGAGGACATTCCTAAAACCGCATTTAGAACAAGGTATGGTCATTATGAATTTACTGTCATGCCATTTGGTTTAACCAATGCCCCAGCCGCTTTATGGACATGATGAACCGAATATGTAAGCCACATTTGGATAAATTCATAATTGTTTTTATAGATGATATTCTCGTTTATTCTAAAAGTAAAGAGGAATATGCAAAACATTTGCACGAACTTTTAAGTTTATTAAGAAAGGAAAAGCTTTATGCTAAATTTTCAAAGTGCGAATTTTGGTTAGAGCAGGTACAGTTTCTTGGACACTTAGTCAATCATGAAGGAATTCACGTAGATCCAACAAAGATCGAGGCAATTACCAAATGGAAAACCCCTGAGTCACCAACCGAGGTTAGAAGTTTCTTAGGATTGGCTGGTTATTATAGAAAATTTATTCGAGATTTTTCTAGAATAGCCATTCCTTTAACTAAGTTAACCTGTAAATCCAATAAGTTTGAATGGGGACCAAAACAAGAAGAAGCATTTAGAATTCTTAAGCAAAGATTAACTAATACACCCATACTAGCGTTACAAGAAGGAACTGAAGACTTTGTAGTCTATTGTGACGCTTCCAAACTAGGTTATGGATGTGTATTAATGCAACGCCAAAAGGTTATAGCTTATGCATCCAGATAACTTAAGAATCATGAAGAGAATTATTCAACCCATGATCTAGAATTAGGAGCTATAATTTTGCCCTTAAGATTTGGAGACATTATCTTTATGGTAGTAAGTTTACCATATTCACAGATCATAAAAGTTTAAAGTATGTTTTCGGGCAAAAGGAATTGAATATGAGACAAAGACGCTGGATGGAAATGCATAGTGATTATAATTGTGATATCCAGTATCATGAAGGAAAAGCAAATGTAGTTGCAGATGCTTTAAGCCGAAAGTATCATGAAAAGCCAAAAAGGGTACGTTCTCTTAAATTAAATCTACTAGTAGATTTAAATGATCAGATAAGAGAAGCACAAAAATCAGTAATAAAAAATGATACTGAAAAATTAAAAGGTATGCTAAAGGAATTAGAACAAGGAATATATGGAATTTGGAGATTCCATTAGAAGAAAATGTGGATACCTAAATTAGGAAACCTACGTCATCGTATATTAGAAGAAGCCCATAAGTCTAAGTATACGATGCATCCAGGAAGTGATAAGATGTACCAGGATTTAAGAAAGAATTTCTGGTGGATAGGAATGAAAAAGGACATAGCAACCTATGTTTCTAAATGTTTAACCTGTTCTCAAGTTAAAGCTGAACATCAGAAACCCTCAGGTTTATTACAACCGTTAGAAATGCCAGTGTGGAAATGGGAATTGATAACAATGGATTTTGTTACCAAATTACCCAAAACAAGAAAAGGTAATGATACAATCTGGGTGATTGTAGATAGGCTAACCAAGTCAGCTCATTTTCTACCAATGAAAGAAACTTCCAGTATGGAACAATTAGCCAAATTATATGTAAATGAAATCGTTTCATTACATGGAATACCTTTATCAATTATTTTAGATAGGGATAGCCGTTTTACCTCTCATTTTTTGTCAAGTTTCCAAAAATCCATGGGAACCAAGTTGAATCTAAGCACAGCTTATCATCCTCAAACGGATGGACAAAGCGAAAGAACAATTCAGACAATGGAGGACATGCTTAGAGCTTGTGTAATTGATTTCAAAGGTAATTGGGACGATCACTTACCTTTAATAGAATTTTCTTATAGTAATAGTTATCACACAAGTATAAATACTGCACCATTCGAAGCACTTTATGGACGAAAGTGCCGAACCCCAGTCTGTTGGGCAGAAATTGGGGAAAAGCAACTATCTGGACCTGAGATAGTGCAGGAAACAACCAACAAGATTATTCAAGTCAAGGAACGACTGAAAGCAGCACGTGATCGACCGAAGAGCTATGCTGATAACCGACGCAAACCGTTGGAATTTCAAGTAGGGGACCGGGTATTGTTAAAAGTCTTTCCTTGGAAAGGAGTGGTAAGATTCATCAAACGGGGAAAGCTAAGTCCCAGGTATGTTGGACCTTTTGAGATTAATAGAAGAATAGGACCTATAGCCTATCAGCTACAACTGCCAGAGGAAATGGCAGGAATACATGATGTATTTCATGTATCAAATCTCAAGAAATGCTTAGCCGATGAATCGCTGATGGTACCTCTTAAGGATATAGAAGTAAATGAACAACTCAAGTTTGTAGAAAGACCTCTACAAATTGAAGACAAGAAAGTCAAGAACCTCAAACACAAGAGACTAGTTCTGGTCAAAGTAAAATGGGACTCCAAAAGAGGACCTGAGTACACATGGGACTTGAACCAGAAATGCAAAGGAAATATCCACACCTATTCTAGTAGATCTCGAGGACGAGCTCTAAAACAAGGTGGGGGAGGATATAACAACTCTAAACCGACACCCTCGAATTTTTCCGACACCCTAAAATATTTTAAAAATATCTCTATATGTCCTAAAATACACCCCATACGTAAAAACGGACCCCGAATACCTTAAATATTATTAAATTTAATTAAAAATCTGATTTTTGGATTGAGGCGGGCCGCGTAAACCCCACCCCAATCCTTACGCGGGCCGCGATAACTTAAAACCTGGCGCGACCATGGGCCGCCACCTGGCCCAACACCGGCTGACCTATATGCTGATCCGGACAAGCTACGCGGTTGACCGGGTTTGACGCGGGCCATGTAGCCCCTTGTTAACATTTACGCGGGCCATGTAAAAGTCAAAGTGAGGCCCTATATAAGCAGGCATCGGGCTTCAATCACAAATAGTTCAAATTATTCTCTGAATCTTGAATTACTCTCATTATAGGCATAAATCCCGAGTATAATACCCCTAAATAGCGAAGTTCAGCTCCGTTGTAAGTATTATAACCCCTGGATACGTATTAGATACGCTGCCCGATTGATCTAGGGTTCCGTAACGGCTGTCGTGGTTTCGCCCGACGTAGTCGTTGGAATGTCGTCTCGGGGAGGGTATTACTAATGTTAAAATGGGTTATTATACTAACGCGTGTGCATTTATGTAAATTACAGATTGTCACCAGGAAACCCTAAAGGATAATCTAAGACAGCAATGTGAGTTGATCCGCTTTTTGTAAACTTTCTGTTAACTGTTTTTACAAAACCTCATACAATTAAATGTGTATTAACCAGTTATTGAGTATTTGTAAGAATACAATTATCATGAGTATGTTGGGGTTTTGTATACAAAATTTGTTACCACTTGGTCAAGGAGAAACATTTCCACAAGTCGGGTCTGACAGTACCATGGATGTTAATTGATATAACTTGGAAACAAATATAATTGCGAGATCGCCCTCAATACTGTACAATGGTTTTTATTTAAACTTGATTAAACTGGGATTCACTCACCAGTATTTTCCACTGACAAATGTTTTTAAAACGCGTTTCAGGTAACAAATTATGAAAGCCAAATAGAAGCCAGCTGGACAGCACTGAAGGCTTGGAAAAGTGGCAATAAAGTTACCTAAAATAAAATAGATGTTTTTTATTAAATAAAATAGGATTTATTCCTATGAAAACGTGTGTATTACGAACTTGGGTTTATCCCATATGTTTAATATTATGTGGTATTTTACTCTGATCAAATATTTCCTAACTACGGTCCTGATGAAAAATTCCGCTGCCAAATTAGATAATACGCGATACCACCGAAACTGGCTCGCGGCCGCCCGTTCCCATGGATTAGGGATCGGGGGTTGCGACAATTTTGGTCTCAAAATTTGTTTATTTGTGTTTTACAATTACACGTTTTAATTTTAAGTTCAATTTCAAGCTCTAAATCGCTTTCTGGAAAGTTATATGCAAACTGGTACATAAACGTAATCAATTTAATGCCACAAACACTCCGGAACAGTGAAATAGGCTTAACATACCTTAAATAACTTTTATATCACTTACAAATAAGTTTTGAAGGCTTTGGTGTGTCAAAAACAAGTTTATTCAATCACAGGGACTATTTGCGTCAAACTGCGAAAGTCTATTGATTCGTATAGTAACGAACATTCCGTAACTTGATCATAAGCTAAACGTACCCTAAATATCCTTTACATAGCTTAGAAATAAGATTTGAGGGGTTCGTTATGCGAACAAGTGCTTATTTGATCAATAGGGACTAAAAGCGTCAAAAAATGCATAAGTTTGCATTTACGCGCATATCTTACGTTCTGAACATATCCGGACATCCAAAAATTTTTGTAATCATTAAAATATTTTATTTTAGTTATTGGAATACCAAAATACCATCCGTCGCGTAATTTGGATCGATTTCGCGTCCGTTACGACTTCCGTCGTAATTAACCGAATAACGCAACCGTACGACCAAACAAACCGACATCCGAGATAATTTCAAGCATGTTTTAAGTTCCCTATGCTTTAACATCTTCGTAGAGCCTTGAAAATGGGTTAACGGGTTAAACGCGTCGAAAATGGCTTAAACGAGCTGCAGGGACCATTTCTGCCATTTTTCAAAACTTTCTGAACCTGGACAGTGGTGGCGTCGCGCGACCTCAATAGGGGTGGTACTGTGGTGCGACGCGACGGCCCTGTTTTGACAGAAATATCAGTTTTCAGCAACTAGTTTGAACTTGGGGGTCTTTTATGCAACTTTCTCAATACTATGAACTAGTTTTGGAGCTCCCATTGTTTATAAAACCATGTTCCATAAGTGTATGGCTAGGATTGAACATTGATTCTTGCAAAAACACTTGTCATGATCTTGTTAATCCAATCTTACTATAAATAGAAGTGGGTTCTTCACTTCATTCCTCACAATTTGATCTCAATTTCTTCTCTAAGTTGAAGCTCTCACTTGTGAAGCTTCATACCTGAGAATTTTGAGTTCAAATCTTCCTTGCTTGGACCTTTTGTAAGATTCTTTCATGTTTTTTATGCTTTTCAAGCATGAAAGTCAAACAGTGTTTGACTTTCTGCTTTGACCACGAGTTGGTCAACACAAAGTTCGTTTGAACTTTGCAACGTGAGCGTAATCACGATGGTTATAGTCCCTTGTGACTATACCTACTGATTACCACGTTGATTAGTCGAAGTAACGAGTCAAAGTTTCGGTCAAAGTACGTGTTTATGCGTATTTTGAAACGAAGCTATTTTCGGGTATCAAAACACTTTGTTTTGATATCAAACCTGTTTTCTAACTTAGTTAAACATGTTTTAACATGTTTAACTCGTCACTTTTAGTCTAGTGCTTGTATAGGGTCGTAAGTCAAGCGGTCTTGACAACCGCTTAGACTCTCGAACCCGACCCGTTTGGTCGATTGTTAGGATCCGGCCAAACATAATTTGTGACCATAGTTGTATAGGGAATAACCTTCCGAGGTTATACCTTATGGTCACTTCGTTTAGTTAGTTGTATGATAGGTAGTTTATATGCCTTAGGAAAATGACCAAAATCCCCTTTTGCGCATAATTTCATTTTAAGCATATGTAACACATGTTTTGACAACTAAACTGATTATATAACATAATTAGATATGTTAAGGCATATAATACTTGTCATAGGACTAGTTAGGCGTCTCGAACGCGCATTCGCGCGAACGACACGTTAAAGTAGCGTAGACTACCTTAACGAGTCGTAATGGGTCGTAAGCACTTAGGATAGGTTCCGATTTAGAATGTAGGCTTTGTTAAACCATATCACATGAGTTCCAATACTCATTTGGTTTACGAGACCTCACTCTACCCGATCTTCCGATTTAGGTGTCGATTCACTAACATAGTATCCGCTACACTAGGAACCACTTCGACACTTGAACTTTTGATCCTTTGAGCTTTGTTATATCATTTGAACAAGACCTACATGCAATCCCAGGCGAGTACATAGTTCCCCTCTTTTACCGTTTTCAAATATTTTGGGGTGATTCATATGTGTAATTGATTTGTTTTCCAAATGTGTGGCATGTATGTGTTTACTAAGTGTTTTTATGTGTATTATTCCGATTGTGCAAATACATTGTTTATCTAAATCCTTAAAAGATCTATCTATCTTCATAGATTGATTCTTATAGGATGTTTGAAGTACAGTCTTAGATTTTCCTATCTTCATAGTGAGATTTTTAAGAAATACTTCACAGGACTACAATTATGGTTTATGTGTAGATTGTTGGTGATTTAGATAACGAAACAAGATAATACAATAAGCACATGGTGGATACGCCGCTGGTACTTCCTATATATAAGTGTGCTTATTGTATTACCCTTCGTGGCGTTATCCCGAATCACCATTAGGATTTAGGATTGTTTTGATTCAATAATTCAATGTAACAGAACCCAGAATCCTTGTAGCATCTATCTATCTTCATAGATTGATTCTTGTAGGATGTTTAAAGTACTAATATTGAAGTCCTTGATTGGATTCATTGTGTGCTTTAATGCGTATGTGAGTAGACAATGTAACAGAAACCGAATCCTTATAGCATCTATCTATCTTCATAGGTTGATTCTTGTAGGATGTTTAAAGTACTAATATTGAAGTCATTGATTGGACTCATTGTGTGCTTTAATGCGCGTTTTCAAGTTGATTGACAGATTAACAATTTATGTGTTTATGTGATAGTTGTGATTTAGATAACGAGACGAGTATAATAAAATAAGAACATGGTGGATACGCCGCTGGTACTTCCTATATATAAGTATTCTTATTTTATTACTCTTGTAGCGTTATCCGAATCACTTTAGGATTTTGTGTACAATTGATCCAATGTTCGATTATCCAAATCCTTGAAGAATCTCCCATATCTTTATATGTTATATTCTTTGAAGGATGTCTAAAGTATTATTATAAATCATTGACTTGATTTATATAATACTCACACAAGTTTTGATTAATTTCAAAACTGTTATTATTAATCCTTGATTGGTTTTCTAATAATACATTAACGAGTTTTACAATGATTTCAACGAGGTTACAATGTACAATTTCAAATGGCATAAAAATTACTTAGTAATAATCATATTGCCATATACAATACTTTTTTGCCACGAGTTTTCACAATCAAGATTATGTATTGCAATACTAAACTTTTTCCATTCTTTGGCTTCAAGATTCATTTTCAATCGACAACTCTTGTAGTTGTCAAAGTATTGCAATATCAAACTTTTGCCATTTATTTGGCTAACAAAACCTATGTATTCGCCGGCATTTTTATGCTGACTATTTTTCACATATGTTTTTCAAGCATGCAACGTATAGGACTGCATTCGGGCCTTAGACTTCTAAATCAAAAGACAATTACATGTATTCTTTGTTTGTAAAACGATGTTAATAATATTGAAACAATTTAGTACCAGTAGTTGTGAGCAATTTGTAACGTGACTCCCCGATATATCCGCCGTGTGTTGTTGTATTACGGGATTGGGGTGTTACAGGGCAGAACTTCGTTAATTAGGGAGGTATAATATCCGATTATAGCTTCTACACTATAGAAATTCGAGAGAGATTTGAGATTTGAATGACTGAAATGAACAGCCGATGCTCCCTATTTATAGGAGCTGATCTGAGCTTCTTCGCGGCCCACGTAAGCCGAAGGTAAGTCCTTCGCGGCCCGCGACGTAGGTTATAGGGGCTAGGGTTGCTGATTCGCCAGTTGTAGACTCGACACGATGCTGACACGTGGCAGCTCAGGGTGTCGCCCTGACTTTGAGTTGTCGCGCCCCGCGTAACCCGAAGAGTAAGTCTTCGCGGCCCGCGAGTGATGACTGAATTTTGATTTTTATTTTATTTTAATTATATAAAGGTATTTAGGGTTA
This sequence comes from Helianthus tuberosus, assembly GCA_030545235.1. Classification (NCBI taxonomy): domain Eukaryota; kingdom Viridiplantae; phylum Streptophyta; class Magnoliopsida; order Asterales; family Asteraceae; genus Helianthus; species Helianthus tuberosus. The sequence goes on from CM060418.1 coordinate 195,286,986, forward strand.
AATATCGTGTACGGGGCGTATTTTAAGGAGTATAGGGATATTATAAATATATTAGGGGTGTCGGAAATATTTAAGGAGGGTTGTTATATACGTGTCAGTATAAATTTGATTTCCTCTACATTTTGATGTAAACATTTTCCGGAAACAAGTTAACTCAAATATAATACATTTTCTTTACAAAAATCATTTTTAAGTGCATATTTTTATGTACGTTTTGGTATAAATTAGAGTTAGTCAACGATTCGACAAACTTTTTTGAGAAATGAATCAGATCAAATATAATATGTTTACGTGCTTATTTTATGGATGTTTTGAAATTTTGTTTCGAACCGAGTGGAGTCAAATTGTGGTTTCTTTTTTTATTTTTTCAAAAGCTTTAATTAATCGCTTTTGATTACATGTGTCGCTTTTTTCTTTCATACCCGTTACATTTCCTATATATGAGTCGAGTCACATACATGTGTTAGTTTTTTTTCTTTTATACTCGTTACGTTTTCTATGTACGAGTCGGGTCACATATAATACGTTATGATTGTACGTTATAAACTCGATTTACTTTACGTTTTGATACAATCGTAATGCTTATATAAGTTACATTACATTGAGTTCAATTGAATACGTCGAAATACTTGTTTTCATATGGTTAACGCAACGCATAATGATTGAACTAATCGATTCGATATATATGATGTACTTGCGCCGCAACGCGCGCGAGTCTTATGACTAGTTCCAATTAATTGTAGTTGTTAAAAAACACGTTATGTAAAACTTAGAATAATAAGAAAACATTTATATTTGAAAATCCCAATCGGTATTATATAATAAACTAAGTAACTAACAGGCAAACCTGTTAACAAGCATATACCCAATGAGTACTAAACCGATGATATAAGACAAGATTTTATAATCATATATAAAACTTGAAATACTAAACTAAATCAGAAATAAAACTTGAAATCCTAAACTAATATGCATCCCAAACCCGTCCGGGTACCTAAGGGAGAAAGGGGGCTTAAGGGTAAGTACACTAGCCCCGACCAACCGTCACCTATCACGTCAAATTTGGCTCAAAGTATACATTAGCTAGTAGGTAGTGGCGGCACTTACCCATACCATAAACTTAATTTTTTTTATTTTTTATAACTTAAATAAAGTTAAATGTTAATAAAAATACACTTCATTAAAATAAAAACACATAATTGAAATTAAACTGAAAACCGAAAAATAAATAAAAAATAAAATAAAAACAACCTAGAAATCGAGTAAATATCATGTCGGCCAACCCCATTTTTCCGCAAGTTCTCATATGCGGGCTACAAATATTTTTTGCCCTTCGACGGCAAGATTTTCGTGAGGCGTAATATATGTTTGAAAATCTTTGTTTTTTATCGCTCGGGCGACACTTTTGTAGGTCCACCCGGAGGATCGAGTCAACCTCTATTTTCCGACGAACCCGAGAGTGCGGAATCCAAACCGGTAAGTTAAACCAAGTTACGAACAGGTAAGACACAAGATTCAACGATTAACACTCAATGTATTAATGCTATGAAATGGTTACAATGCGATGTTTACAAATGGTCTCTGTAAACTCTCAGTGTGTGTGTGTTTTACAGTGTGTTCGCTCTGAAATCTATTCAGACTTCTCTCTACATGATATGTCTGTTTGCTGTGTATTTATACAAACTCCTCGACGAAATCTGATTGCCGACGAAAACAGATCGATGAACTCCCATCATCACGACGAAATCATGTGCGTCACGACGAAATCCTCTAGATTTCGTCACATTTGGTCTTCGTTATATGGGGTCTTCGTCGCACAGGGTGTTCGTCGCACAGTAGGGACTTCGTCGCACGTTGGGCCTGTGGCTTGGGCTTGGTCACAGATGGGACTTCGTCACAGATGGGTTACAAACAACAAACAGACAACACCTAAACACAATCTAACATGTATACTGCACACACGCAGTTACATGTACATCATACAATACAAAGTTAGTAGCATACCGAGTCAAGATAGGAGGATATCTTGACTACGGCCTTCACTTCGTAGCCGAGTCGAACCGAGCCGAGCCGTATCCACACAATATGTATCAACAAACTCCCCATTGGATGCTGCTCGCGAGGTTTGTAATCTCGTTCTCCATCTCTTGATGGTTCTTTCATTCTCGGAAAGGATCTTCAAAAACTTCACGTGTTGCAAGTAGAAAGTGTATTAACAAACTCCCGCTTTCATTTAGGAAGTGTATCAATAAACTCCCCCTTTGATTATGCTTGTGAATCTTTTGATCTTCAATACTTGAGATCCTTGTGGTGTTGATGATTGATCAGCGGCAACTCGATCATCTTTATCATTTGAGTGCCTTCACGTCGTGTCTTCATTCCGAAGCTTATCATCGACCGTGTTCTCCTCGCCTTTAGTATCTGCACATGCAAGAAAGCTAAACGCGTAATGAGAACAAACGCTTGGAAAATAGTTAACATAAACAAACGACACATATGAAACCAATTCTCATTCAACTACCGTCCGACAATTTAGTTTGAAAAGTTAACAGATTTTTCAATTTTGATTATTAACGTTCCAAACTTGCAAACTCTGACCGTTTATGAAGATTCAGCCGTTTTGGTTTTCATCAGATTTCAGGCAACGAAGACTTGAGTTCCAACATCGGCTAATCAAAACTAAAGCAGAAATAAAATCTTTTTTACTTTTATAAAGTTTATATTAAAACACACCTAAAATCTTTTTGGTATTTTTGAATATTTCAAATTTAAAGACTGAAAGCAGTAAATAAATATATACAGAGTTGCAGAAACTAAGAAAAGTAAATATATACAAACATTCTTTTTGCGAGTTTCGAGGGTAAGAGAATCATATCAGTATACAGTCACGCCAAAACGCTCTTGTTGTTCTTTTTGTTAACATTTAGATAAACATCCTATAACGATTATCGGTATTTGTAACACCACGTAAAAAACGTGTCCAATTATGTAAAGACACGTGTCCTAAACTCTAAAGGTGCGAAAGATTGAGTTTGAAGGACCAAAGTTGTCGAACAGTGAAACTATGAAACCACAGGGACTAAAAGTGTCAACATGCCAAACTTGTGCCTCTGAAGGACATTACATGATGAATATATTCTTAAACGAGTGATTGATTGGATATGAGAAGTCGTTTATGAAAATAATCGGAAGATTATTAAATTATAAGGGTTAAACGTGTCAACATGTCGTTTCTGACCTCTGAGTGACCTTTTAACGAAACCGAGGCTTCGAAACATTCAAATATACTCTTAAGAATAAATGGTATAAATTTCACGTGCTTTCGAGATCGTTAGGCATGTTTTCAAGACTTTGGGCTATAAGTGTCAACTTGACGAAACTTGCTTTTATAGTGATATTTAACGAACCCGAACCTAACGAAGTTACTTTATTCATCCTTCAGCCTCAACAAACTAATTACAAGGGCCCTACATGTCAACAACGAAGTTAAAAAGGGTTAAAAACAATCAGGGACTAAAACTGCCAACAATGAAACTTGTTTTACCTGATCAGACGGTCCAAGCGGCCCGCGTAAGCCCCCCCTATGGCTCACGCGGCCCGCCTCAGAGTGCCAGATCAGTAAAAATGTGCCAGGTGCGGGTTTTGGCTGTTCCACCGCCTTAGCCTAGTTTGTAACGACCTAAGGAGTTGTAAGTCGGTTAAATTCACTAGCTAGGACACCTGGGGTGATCCCAGGGCCTCCAATAACACCTGGAGATGATCCATGATCTTGTGAATGGTTATATAAAGGAACTAGTTCTTGTGCTCCTATGCTCACTTGCAACCAATTCACTAATCTACAACTCCTAGAGCTTGCTAAGGACAAGGAGAAGAATTTGAAGTGTAGAAAAGACTGCTAGGACCTTTTAGTAAGCCTCTAATTTCTTATTTAGTCGCTTAATTTAGCTTAATTACTCTAAAGTCAAACTTATCGTAAATTTAGTTTGACTTTCATTTTAATTACATATGGTTTAACCACTGATCAAATTGAAAGTGGTTATAGAACCACATTAGTGTAGGTGATTAACCCTTAAAAGGGCACCTCCTAATTATCTCGTTTGACTGGTCAATTGTTGGGTCAAAATAGTTTGACAAAAAGTCAAACCAGAGGTTCTAAATTATATTTTAACATTCTAATGACTTGGTAATTAATATTAAAACATGTTTTATCAGTCCTAACCCGGCAAATAATAGTCTAAGGTCAGTTTATAACCGAAAGTCGCAAAAGCTTGACTTTTGCTTTGACTTTCAGTTCTGACCCGTTCGAGCTTAATTCTTCCAAGTTTTAAGCTTCCATTAGGACCACATTACTTAGTAGTATAACCCTCTGGAGTTATATTGCAAGGTGCCTAATGGTTTGAATTATATACACTTGATCGTAATTATGCTTAATAATGCCATAAACGCCCTTTTGACATACAACTGAGATTTTTAGTAATATGAATGGACTAACACCTTTACTACTAATATTTAGAATTGTCCCGAAAATTTGATATCAGTTGGAGGTCTAGATTAGGAGTTATGCTCAATAGCGTATTTAAGGAGTTTTTATTATTTAAATGGCGTAATTAGCATAAAGCCTATCTACACCCGATTTTTGACACCAAACTTTTACCTACTGATGTAAAATAATATTTTGGGATTTTTGAAGATTTTTAATTATTTTTAGGCTGAGCATAACATAGGATTATAGCTTGATTTCGGTAATTGTCGGTTTTACCCTTTTTCATGCATAAAATGAGTTTAACATAACTTTTTAGTGCCAAACCTTTTGCTACTGATTTTATATGATAAATAAAGTATTTTAAACTTTATAAACTGATCAAAAACTTAGATTTCCTATTTTAAACCGAATATCCCTTAAAACCGACTTTTAAGCATTTTTAGCACATAGTTTGAGTTAAAACTATATTTGGCATATAAAACTTATTACCCACTGATGTTTTAAGCAAGTCTATATGATTAAACAGTAAGCCAAAGTTTTTAAACTCAGAAGTGTATTTTGACCTTTACAGCCTATGTAAAATTACCAAAATGCCCCTACGGTGCATAGTTTGGTTATATAAGATAAATTTCACATATATAAAATACCCTACTGATATAACTTATAAAAAATGCATATTTTTACTGATTAGATCAGACCTGAAACTTAGTTTAATATTTAAACTCTTTTATGGGCATTAAAATTACCAAAATGCCCTTATGGGACTTATTTTGGTTTAAATTACTTTTTGGGCATATGTGTTAAACATCTTACTGATGTATTAACATATTTTGAGCATAATAATGATTAAGACCTGTATATAATTTATTTGGTTACCCGTTACGCGTTTACGCGTTCGGATCGGCTTATGTGACTAGTTTACATAAAATAGTCGAAACGGGCTTAACCTTATCATTAAATCCTCAATTTCCAGAATGTGTTTAGTTTACCCATATTATACAAGTATCCAAGCTTGTCGGGTCTAAACCACATTCTATTCCGGTCTCTGCTTAATCTAGCGTTTAGAACCGTAAGGTTTCCTTCTAGCTAGCCGGTCTAAGTCCTTGACTAAATTAAAGACCCGTTAGCATCCTAATAGGTAATAAACCTTCTATACAGATTAAATAGCTTCCGGTAGAAGGTGCCATCAAGAGCTTTAGGATTATACTGCTAGCATCAGGTAAATACTTTTAACTTATTTTCCCTTATACGGGCTTGGGATATGGTATTATAATAATACCACTTGGTCGGGTATGAAATCATTTAATCGGATTGTGATTAATAAATTTACATAACCAGGTTTAATCTGTCTTGTTTGATAACATAAGCATTGGAGGTTAATACGATCGTGTCCTGGATATCCTCGGCTCATTTCATTCGAAAATGGCCACGACCTATGCACGGGGTGTAGGCAACACCTGACAGATGCAAATGCTAAAATATAAACCCACATGTTGGGATAACTCCTTTGTGGTTCTATAAGTGGTGAGTCGGTTAATCACGACCGGCTTTCAACCGGCCCCAATTAGAAGACAAACATGTAAATCTGTATACAAGATTATATTTGAATAATTGTCCCAAGTTATAAAAGATTTGTGCCATGTGCACTTAAATCAATTTTCATAAATGTTTTCAAAAGAGTCAGTTAATTGTATTTACCAGTGTAAACTGACGTATTTTCTTAAAGACTGATTTGACAGGTACCTCTCATAATAGGCTGGAGCTATTAGGTGTCATAAGAGGATCTTGCAAATTCGTAGATACCTGAAGTCTGTTATTTTGTTTCCTTGTATTTATTTATGATCTGCCTGTGGATCTTATTACATTCCAGTCTGTATATTCTGTCACTCGAACACTCAGACATTATGGTTTGTAATAGTTTATTCACCAAGCCTTCCGCTGTGCTATTATATTGTGTGTGTTGACTATGATGATATCAACTACGTCACGATACTCCCTGCCGGGCCCACCGGTAATATGTGGAAATATCGGGGTGTGACAGGTTGGTATCAGAGCCAACATTGAGTGAATTAAACACTAACCTTTTGTGTTTAATCTCAATGACACAATAAGCACATTCCTTAGACTCTCAAATCTAGGCAAATGACCTAGGATTTTACTCTTAACCTTCCTTTTATTGTTTTATTATAGTTACTTGTCTTGACAGGTTATCACTTAGAAGAATGCCACCAAGAGTAAGAGGAAAAGGCAAAGGACCCATGCGTGGAGGACCGTCTGGCAGCGCGGGACCCTCCCACAGACGTACACCATCCGACTCACTTTCCGGCTCTGACTCTAGAGATAATTGGAGCCATAGCTTTGAACCAGCAAGACATTCTGTCTCGCTGGGATCCTCACCATCTGACCCTCCTTACTTTGGGTTGCCCATTCCTATCGAACCCCATCATTCCCCTCTTTCGCAGGGAACTCATCACTCAAACCAATCACACCATTCCTTTCAATCTCATCCTTTTCATCATTCAGATTCTACTTACTCTCCTGCACAATTTAATCCGAATGATTATGTTAACAACCTTTTGGGCTACAACCCTTTGTGGCCTGAGGATCACTTTTCTCAGGAAATGGAGATGGATGATGACCCGGACCCAGATTTGCAAACAGGAACACCAGGCCACCCAATAAGCGTCTCAAGCGGTTCCCCATTTCAGGGATCACCGTACCATGGGCCCGACTCATTCCAAGAGAGGATGGCTCAGTATGATTGGTTCTTTACACCTTCATACCATAACTCCCCAGCCCAACCTCCCTTGGTTGAACCCCAGCTCCAAGCTGTTACCCCACCACCGTTACCAGTTGAGGAACCACCTCAACAGCCTCCCGAGCCGCTGAGCCGCCAAGGCGAAGGAGAAATGCTAGAATGTCCGTACGTGGGGGACCACGGTTTGCATCTCCTCATGGTTCAAGTTCTTACCCTCCTATCCCAGAGGACCCACAGTTGTGCGGACCCTCACACACGGTGCCGGAAGTCAACCTTCCACCAGTCATGTAGCCACCGTTGGGTTTTGACAACCCGATTCCGACATACCCAGGTTCATCTGGGTATAATCCGTCTGGATACCCATCGGACTATGGAAATCATGACCCTTACCTTACAGCTGCTCAATACAATGCACTCTATCCTACTTCTTACCCTCCAGTTTACCCCACTGGATATGCGGTACAGGGATACCAATACCCACCATACCAGCAACCTCCTCCTCACCATCAAGATCAAACTTAGGAAATTTTACAGAGGTCAGACCGGATTGAACATGAAGCCCAAGAAACTAAGAAGAAACACATTGGTTTTGTCAAAGGTCTTATGAACCTTCTTAAGGGCAAGAAGAAGTAGGAAATTGTTGTTAATGTTGTATTTCAATAAGTCCCTGCGAGGACGTTTATTTCGTTTTCATGTACCAAGTCCCTGCGTGGACTTATTTTCTGTTTCAGTAGCCCCTGCGTGGGCAGTGCTTTCAGTAGCCCCTGCGTGGGCAGTTTGTGTTGTTTTTCTCTAGTCCCTTTTTGGGCAATGTTGTAATCATTTCGTGGTTAATGAAGTTACTTTCCATTTTAAATATGTATTTTATTACATCATGCTATATCATTTCAAATTTATTGATCTGCCAATAAATTTTCTTAAGGGTATAACCTAGCCAAAATAGTAAATGGCTATGATGGTACAACCTTTTTTAAGATAATAACTCTCTGTTAACATCTGAAAAACATGTTAACAATCCTGAATTGTGCGGTACAAGAAACCACACAATCTTCCTAATATATTTGGATTTTTCCAAGCCACTATTTTAGCCTATATGATCATCAAGAATCATGGCTAATAAACATCAATATGATGTATACACCACAACATCCATTAGAGATGTATGCTTACAAGCAAAGGTGTAACAATGACAATGAAAGTTTTAATAAACTTCCTATCAAAAAGGCGATGAACTTTGTTCGACCCTTAAAGAAATCAATGATTATAATCGTCCTTATGACAAGGCTTTGTGCCATCTAAATGTCTTTCGAGACGAGCTTTGTGTAATATGAATATGTCTTCATGACATTGACAGTGTGATTTATATTCCTCTGTCTAATAAAAATATAAAAGAATTGTATCTCTTTGATTATTATTATTTTTCTTAAAAATGGTCTATAGGGTTTAATAATACCATGACCATCTAATCATCAATATGATGATTTATTACATAATTTAAATATATCATTATTGTTTAATATAGTACTTGAAATGGCTGGATCTGATGAGGCAAATAGCCACCCTCGAGGAGAAAACAATAATGAAGCAAGAGTAAATCTCACAAATGCTGAACTGTAAGCAATGATCGATACTGCAGTTGCCCAAGCAGTGGATAAGATATTTAAGGAACCGAGCAATGTTCGGTCCATAAGTCATTCGAGATCCCATTCTCAACCCCATACTCATAAGAAAAGTGTGTCCCATCACTCATCTAATCAGGGTAATGAGCCAAAGAGGCAGGTTGTCCTCGAGCCGACTCCCCGGTACACCAAGGGTTGTACCTGCAAGTACTTTGTCTCCTGTAAACCGAGAGATTTTACAGGAGAAAAAGGTGCAATCGATTGCATGAAATGGTTAGATGAGATGGAGACTGTGATAGACATCAGCGGATGAGCTAAGGAGGATATAGTAAAGTTTGTGTCTCAATCCTTTAAGGGTGATGCCCTCACTTGGTGGAAAGCGTTAGTGCAAGCCACTGGGAAGGTTCCTTTGTACAATCTTTCATGGAACAAGTTTGTTGATTTGGTTAAGGAAACCTATTGCCCTCAGCATGAAGTTGAGCGGATAGAGACTGATTTCCTCACCTTAGTGATGAAAGATCTGGATTGTAGATCCTATGTGACTAGCTTCAATTCAATGTCAAGGTTGGTACCGTATTTAGTCACTCCTGAACCCAAACGCATTGCGCATTTCATCGGTGGTTTGGCCCCTGAAGTAAAAGGGAACGTTAAGGCCTCTAAGCCAACCACTAATAGATCTGCTGTGGATCTATCCTTGTCCCTCACTTTGGATGTTGTGAGGAGTAGGGCAAAGAAAACCACTGATGATGGGAAGAGGAAGAGAGAGGAAGATAAGTCTCCTCAGTCGAACAAGAAAGGAAAATGGAACTTTAATTCAAAGAAGGGGCAGTCAAGTGATAAGCCCAGATGCAAAACCTGCAATAAAAGGCACTTTGGAAAGTGCAACCAAGACCCACAAGCTAAACCTTGTGGGATCTGTAAAAAGAAAGGGCACAAATCTGTAGAGTGCCGGAATATTAAGGATGCAACCTGTTACGGTTGCAATGAGAAGGGACACATCAAAACCAATTGCCCCAAGAATGCTAAGAAGCCCGAGGAGGCAAAGAAAACCAACGCAAGGGTTTTCCAAATGAATGCTAGGGAAGCGGTGAACGATGAGAACGTCATAACAGGTACCTTCCTCATTAATAATAATTATGCCAAAGTCTTATTTGATTCAGGTGCTGATAAGTCTTTTGTTGACCATAAGTTTTGTAAGTCACTGAATTTGCCTATTAAGACTCTAGACATAAAATATGAGGTAGAACTTGCCGATTGTACCTTAGAAACAGCTTCAACTTTGCTTGATGGATGCTTTATATCCATCAAGAATCATCCCAATCATCTCTGAGTATCCTGATGTCTTTCCTGACGAGTTACCTGGATTACCTCCTGAGAGGCAAGTAGAGTTCAGGATAGACATTCTTCCAGGAGCTGCACCTATTGCATGAGTGATGTGTATAAAATGCAACATATAAATTACATCAAATGAGGCATAAAACTAACCCTTTTTAAGTACTAATATTGGAAAAAGAGTGTTTTTGTCTTCCTTTTGTATTTTCAGGATTAAATGAGCTCAAAAACACAAAAGAAGCAAAAAGACAGCTAAATCCAACATAAATACAAGTAAAGGAACATTAGTGGACTGCCCGACCCCTCAACGGCACCTTCCAAAGCAAAAAGGAGAAGACAGAAGGCTGAACACGCCCCGTGCTCAGCCAGCACGGGGTCGTGCCCAAGAAGCAGCAGAAAAGACAAATCCATAGAAGCTTCTATTGCCCATCACGGGGCCGTGCTCAGCGGACACGGGGCCGTGTCGAAAGTACAGCAGGCGCATTTATTGTAATTGCGAATTACAATTAATGAGGAGAGAGAGTGTCAGACGGACACGGGGCCGTGCCCAGCGGACACGGGGCCGTGTCCAGCTCTCTGTTCAGCCTATAAATAGGAGTGCTTGGATTCATTTCATCTCATTCCTTGGCACTCCACCTCTCTCACACTTCATCCACCACCCACCACCATCACAACACCATCATCCACCACCATCATCCATTGTCCATCGTAGAGTGTGTGTGAGTCGTCTCGGGATCCAAGATTGATCGTAAGAGTTCTTGACAATCAAGGCCATGTTTGCCTAAGTCTCTTACATCACTTGGTGAAGACAAAGTGTCTAGTATAATACTTTTTATTTCTAATCTTTTGCACTTTTTATTTGGTTTTGTATTAATGACTTTAATAACTAGTTACTTATGTTGAAGGTGATCTTTCCTTATCGTTTGTCCGTGGTGTCTTGGCATTATTTTACTGTCTATATAAAATAAAGGATTTTCACCATTCATATCTCCACGGTCTATATGGAGATATGTTGGCTACCTGGTAGGGGGTTAAGGGAACGGTTTGGTAAAGGTCTTGCCATTGTTCAGCGTTTAGAGGTCCTGCAATGGACCTGGGTCAAATTTAGTAGGACCTCCTTCAATACTTCACGGTATTGGATGGCGGGGGTCCAAACTCTTTGACCCCCTCATAAGTTAACTACTATTAATACTATAACCCGGCTATTTAGGACTGTATCCCTGCTGACTCAGACTACTTAGCCGAGGGTAACGTCACCGCCAAAAGCGGGGCCTACCACAATACTGCATTAATAACTTAATTCATTATCTTCCAATAATCCACCCTTTTAGGATTGTATCCCTGCTGACTCAAACTACTGGGGTGAGGGTAACGTCGCCTTCAAAAGAGGGGCCTACTACAATAACTAAGATAATCTCTTAATTATGTGCAAAAGTGCGGAAATAATCAAAGGTTATACTAGATACGAGTCGGAACCAAGTGATTCATCTTGTCTATCTGTTTTATTTTATTTTTATTTTCAGCATTTTAGTTAGTTTTTAATTTTCTTAGTTTAAAACATTTTTCTAAACTTTGTTTTTATTTTGGTTAGACGTTGAGGATAAACCGGTATTAAAAGCTCTTGTGTCCTTGGACGACCTCGGTATCTTACCAACGTTATACTACACTCAACGATGGGTGCACTTGCCCATATGTGTGTTTAGTGTTAGTGAAATATCGTGTTTTATAAATTTAAAACTTGGCTAAAATAAGTGTTAAAAAGGGCTTAAAATATACACCTAAAATATACGACACTTCACACGCATCAATGAGCTCCTTATCGTCTAGCACCTACTGAAATGAAAGAACTCAGGACTCAATTAGATGACTTATTGGAAAAAGGTTTTATACAACCTAGCTCTTCGCCTTGGGGGGCTCCAATATTATTTGTGAAAAAGAAGGACGGATCAATGCGTCTATGCATTGATTATCGTGAGCTAAACAAAGTAACGATTAAGAATCGTTATCCTTTACCCAGGATCGACGACTTATTTGATCAGCTCCAAGGAGCGAGCTTCTTCTCGAAAATTAATTTGAGATCTGGGTATCATCAACTCAAAGTTAGGACTGAAGATATACCTAAGACGGCATTCAGAACGAGATATGGACATTACGAGTTTTTAGTGATGCCTTTTGGGCTCACTAATGCACCAACAGCATTCATGGACCTCATGAATAGAGTCTGCAAACCATACTTAGATAAGTTTGTCATCGTCTTCATAAATGACATACTTATCTATTCTCGTAATCAAGACGATCATGAGAAGCACCTTCGATACATCTTAGGATTACTGCAGCAAGAGAAACTGTATGCCAAATTCTCCAAATGTGAATTCTGGCTTCGTGAAGTCCAATTCCCTGGACATGTTGTCAGTGAGCGAGGTATCCAAGTAGATCCCGCTAAGGTAGAAGCCGTAATGAATTGGGAAGCACCCAAGACTCCAATCGAAATACGTAGCTTTCAGGGTTTAGCTGGATATTATAGAAGATTCATTGAGAACTTCTCAAGAATAGCTGAACCATTAACTTCTTTGACCCGTAAGAATGTTAAGTTTGATTGGGGTCTGAAACAGCAAGAATCCTTGGAGATTCTTAAGAAGAAATTGAGCAATGCTCCAGTGCTAACCTTACCTGATGGAATTGAAGAATTTGTCATATACTGTGATGCTTCACACACCGGTATGGGTTGTGTGCTCATGCAACGAGGCAATGTGATTGGCTATGCATCACGACAATTAAAAGTGCATGAGAAGAATTACACCACCCACGACTTGGAATTGGGTGCCGTTGTATTCGCACTAAAGTTATGGAGACATTATTTTTATGGAACTAAATGCGTGACCTATTCTGATCACAAAAGTCTCCAACATTTGTTCAATCAAAAAGAGCTCAATATGAGACAGCGCCGCTGGATGGAAACCTTAAATGACTATGATTGCGAAATTTGCAACCATCCTGGTAAAGCGAATGTGGTCGCGGATGCTCTAAGACGAAAGGAAAGAGTTAAACCAATTAGGATCAATGCCAAGAGCATTGAGTTGAAAAATAGTCTGAATGAAAGATTACTAGCTGCACAGAAGGATGTTGTTTCGGATGTTAACCTTCCAAACGAAAAGTTAGGTGTAACTGCTGAGCAGTTAGCACCCGAAAAGGATGGTATCCTCGGAATGAATGGAATAATTTGGGTTCCTATTCATGGAGGACTTCGAGATATAATCCTCCAGGAAGCCCACAACTCCAAGTACTCAGTTCACCCGGGAGGTGACAAGATGTATTAAGATTTGAAAGCTAATTATTGGTGGATAGGGTTGAAGAAATCTATTGCCACCCATGTAGCTAAGTGTTTGACCTGTGCTTAGATTAAAGCTGAACATCAAAAGCCATCGGGCCTGTTGCAACAGCCAGAACTTCCCACATGGAAGTGGGAAATGGTAACTATGGATTGTATAACCAAGTTACCTAAAACAAGGCACAGAAATGATACAATATGGGTTATAGTTGATAGACTGACTAAGTCAGCACATTTCTTACCCATCAAGGAGACTCATAGCTCCAATACGTTAGCCCAATTATATGTGGATAAGATTGTAGCCCTTCACGGAGTACCGATGTCTATTATCTCGTATAGAGATGTTAGGTACACCTCACACTTTTGGAAGAGTTTCCAACAATCTTTGGGCAAGCGTTTGAATTTTAGTACTGCTTACCATCCTCAGACTGATGCACAGAGTGAGCGTACAATTCAAACTTTAGAAGACATGCTTCGAGCATGTGTTATTGATTTAGGTGGTAGTTGGGATGACCACCTACCATGCTGACAAGAGACGAAAACCTCTAAAGTTTGAGGTTGGTGACAAAGTCTTACTAAAAGTATCACCCTGGAAAGGTGTGATGTGTTTTGGTAAAAATGGCAAGTTAAGCCCTAGGTATATTGGACCATTCGAGATTATCGAATGTGTCGGCAGTGTAGCTTATAAGCTAAACTTTCCAGAGGAGCTGAGTGGAATTCATAATGTGTTCCACATTTGTAATCTCAAGAAATGCCTAGCCGATGAATCTCTAGCCATGTCTCAGAAGGACGTACAGATTGATGAAAGCTTGAGATTTGTTGAAAGACCTATATTGATCAAAGATAGACAGGTCAAAAAGCTCTGAAGAAAGCATGTGCCTATAGTAAAGGTCAAATGGGACGCCCGCAGAGGTCCCGAGTATACGTGGGAAGTCGAGTCCACTGTGAGACAGAAATACCCTCACTTATTCCAGTAAATCTCGAGGTCGAAATTTCTTTTAAGGGGGAGAGGATGAAACACCACGTAAAAAAATGTGTCCAATTATGTAAAGACGCGTGTCCTAAACTCTAAAGGTGCGAAAGATTGAGTTTGAAGGACCAAAGTTGTCGAACAGTGAAACTATGAAACCACAGGGACTAAAAGTGTCAACATGCCAAACTTGTGCCTCTGAATGACCTTACATGATGAATATATTCTTAAACGAGTGATTGGTTGGATATGAGAAGCCGTTTATGAAAATAATCGGAAGATTATTAAATTATAAGGGTTAAACGTGTCAACATGTCGTTTCTGACCTCTGAGTGACCTTTTAATGAAACCGAGGCTTCGAAACATTCAAATATACTCTTAAGAATAAATGGTATAAATTTCACGTGGTTTCGAGATCGTTAGGCATGTTTTCAAGACTTTGGGCTATAAGTGTCAACTTGACGAAACTTGCTTTTATAGTGATATTTAACGAACCCGAACCTAACGAAGTTAGTTTATTCATCCTTGAGTCTCAACAAACTAACTACAGGGGCCCTACATGTCAACAACGAAGTTAAAAAGGGTTAAAAACAATCAGGGACTAAAACTGCCAACAATGAAACTTGTTTTACCTGATCAGACGGTCCAAGCGGCCCGCGTAAGCCCCCCCCCCCCCCCCTATGGCTTATGCGGCCTGCCTCAGAGTGCCAGATCAGTAAAAATGTGCCAGGTGCGGGTTTTGGCTGTTCCACCGCCTTAGCCTAGTTTGTAACGACCTAAGGAGCTGTAAGTCGGTTAAATTCACTAGCTAGGACACCTGGGGTGATCCCAGGGCCTCCAATAACACCTGGAGATGATCCATAATCTTGTGAATGGTTATATAAAGGAACTAGTTCTTGTGCTCCTATGCTCACTTGCAACCAATTCACTAATCTACAACTCCTGGAGCTTGCTAAGGACAAGGAGAAGAATTTGAAGTGTAGAAAAGACTGCTAGGACCTTTAGTAAGCCTCTAATTTCTTGTTTAGTCGCTTAATTTTAGCTTAATTACTCTAAAGTCAAACTTATCGTAAATTTAGTTTGACTTTCGTTTTAATTACATATGGTTTAACCACTGATCAAATTGAAAGTGGTTATAGAACCACATTAGTGTAGGTGATTAACCCTTAAAAGGGCACCTCCTAATTATCTCGTTTGACTGGTCAATTATCGGGTCAAAGTAGTTTGACAAAAAGTCAAACTGGACAGAATGTTTGAAAATGATTAAAATTAATAAACCAGAGGTTCTAAATTATATTTTAATGTTCTAATGACTTGGTAATTAATATTAAAACATGTTTTATCAGTCTTAACCCGGCAATTAATAGTCTAAGGTCAGTTTATAACCGAAAGTCGCAAAAGCTTGACTTTTGCTTTGACTTTCAGTTCTGACCCGTTCGAGCTTAATTCTGTCACACCCCAATATTTCCACGTATTACCGGTGGGGAGTATCGTGACGTAGTTGATATCATCATAGTCAAACAACACAATATTTAAATGCACAGCGGTAGCAAAAGATAGATATATTTCAACCGAATATAATTGTAATATCAAGTATCACAAACAGTTGAAAATAACCCACAGGTGGATCAAAAATAAATAGGAAACATTGTTCAACAGTTTTGACATCCAAGCTTGCGAGACTTATTGTGGACGCTAGGAGAAGGCCAGCCTAGTTCGCGTAGTACCTGCACTTAACCTTTTTGAGAAAATACGTCAGTTTACACTGGAAAATACAACCAACTGACTCATTTTTTAAAAGTTTAATAAAATTGATTTGAATGCACGTGGCACAAACTTTTTATAACTTGTGATAATTATTTGCATATAATCTTGTAAAAGAATTACATGTTCCTTATGCGTTCAGTAGCCCGATCCGTAGACCGGGTTAAAGATCAATAGACACACCACATTAATTATTTAGGCACTGACGGGTGTACGCCTACACCCCGTGCTTAGGTCGTGGCCATCTCGTAAGATGATGCCAAGGATATCCGGGACATGGTCATTAACCCCCCAAAGGCTTTAAGCAAACAAGACATTTCAAAACGGAGCATATCAATGGTTTAACCTCTATTCGATTAAAGATTCAATGCCCGACCAAGCGGTATTTTATATACCATACCCCAAGCTCGTATAGGGAAAATAAGTTAAAAAGTATTTACCTTTGCAAGTATCAATCACAAATAGCAAGTGCGTGTAGCTTTTACCGGGTCTCCTATTCTGAAACGAAGGTTTATAATAACCTATTAGAATCCTAACGGGCCTTTAATTACGTCTAAACTTAGACCGGTTAGTCTTAACAAAGATACGGTTCGAACGCACGATTAAGCGAAGACCGGAATAGAATGTGATTTAGACCCGACAAGTTTGAAGACTTGTATAATGTGGGTAATCTAACCACATTCTGGATTTTGAGATAAAAAAAACGATAAGGTTTGACCCGTTTCGGCTAATTTATGCAAACTAGTTACATAAACCGAACCGAACGCACAAGAAGCGTAACGGTTAACCGTAAGAGACATTTACAGGTTTCCTAATTTAATATGCCTTAAATATGTTGTGATATCAGTAGGATATCTTCCATTTTGCCCAAAACGAGTTTAATCTAAATTTAAGCCCCGTAGGGGTATTTTGGTCATTTTAAAGATTATAAATGAGATTATTTATAATTCTGAGGTTCGGGTCGGAATATATTAGTAAAATAACTTATTTTAATAGGTCATATCAGTTGTGATAAGTCTTATATGAAAAAAATGGTTTTAAACATAAACTATGTGTTTAGTACGCTTAAAAAGCCATTTTAAGCGATTTCCGGGTTATACAGGAAATCTGAGTTTTCTGATCAGGTTATAAAGTTCAAAATACTTCATTTATTATATAAAATCACTAGCAATTGGATTGGTGTCAAAATACTATGTAGAACTCATTTTATAACCAAAAAGGGTATAATCGGTATTTACCGAATCAACACCATAACCTCAGGTTATGAGCAGGTTAAAAATAATTAAAAATCTTCAAAAATCCCAAAATATTATATTACATCAGTGGGCAAAAGGTTTGGTGCCAAAAATTGGGTTTAGATAGGCTTTATGCTAATTGCGTCGTTTAATTAACAAGAAGCTTCTTAAGTGTGCTATTGAGCATAACTCCTAATCTAAACCTCTAACTGATATGAAATTTTAGGTACATATTTATAATTCAGCAACAAAGATTATTGTCCTCTCACATATTCAAAATTCTCGTTTTATGGTAAAAGGGCATATTGGTCAACATTAGGCAATTAACGGAAATATGTAAACGAATCGGACAATCAACGAACCAACCACAGAGGGTTATACTATCATGTAACCTGGTCCTAAGGAAGCTCTAAGGCATTTCCAAATCATACTAAATCGGGTCAGAACTGAAGTCAAAGCAAAAGTCAAAGTTTTGCGACTTTCGGTTCCGAACCAGGTCTAAACAGAAAATTGTCGGGTCGAACATGTTTAGACATGTTCTTACATTTATTACTAAGTTATATGAGTGGTAAAATAGGTTACATGCCTTCTACATTGCTAATTACATGTTACTTCGCAAATTAAGTTTCTGTTGACTTTTTATTAACAACTTTGACCCGACATTTGATCTAGTTAGAGCGGGAATCAGAGGGTGCCCTTTTAAGGGTTCATTGCCCACATAATTACCAACTTATAACTACCTTCGATTCGACTAATCACTGGACCATTAATGATTAATCGCTAAGTCAAACGTTAATTACGACGGTTTGACTTTTAAGCTAAAAACTAAGTAAAACTCAATTAAGGAAGGTCAAGGGTACTTACCAAGGTCTAATGCACTATTAGAGATGCTTGGGGACTGATCTTAAGCTCCAGGAACTTCCACAAATGCAGATGGAAGGTGTGATCAAAATGTTGCAACATGAGGGCCTTTTTATAGTGAATTTGAGGCCTTGTGATCATGACAATTCATGCTACAACTGATCATGGATCATCCACAAGTGTCCCTAAGGTCTAAAAGCATGTAGGGGTCGCCCATGGAGTGGAAAATATCTTTCTAAGTCGGTTTATAGCGTTTATACAGGCTGCTGACCAATTTACTGTTGCTGGCAAAGGCTTACGGACCGTAAGGGGGTCCTTTACGGTCCGTAAGACCTTTATCAGGGGCAAAAATTTTTAATCTTTCGAGCTTTGAAAGGGCAACTAGTGTGATACGATTTTGGGCCATTATTTTCAGTATGGGGCCTCTTGTTTGGGTCATGAACAGTTTACACCACCTTGATTTGATATAAAGTTTTCTTGGATCCTTTTGAAAGTGCCGTAATTGAAGGTTGTCGTGCATATCCTCGTAGGATTCCATTCTTGCAAATATGAATCAATCATTGCTAGCATTTACCAGATTTGAGTATATCAGATGTTTATAATATAGATTAGGGTCTTGGGATTTAAAATTAGGTCGTTCAGAGGTATTTAATTAACATGTCGACGCTTTTAAATCCTACCATACATCTTTGACTAGATCCGGGTTTATAACACTTTTGTCTTGCACGACACGTGTCGTTATTTCATTGGACACAAATTTTTTTGAGGTGTTACATCCTCACCCCCTTAAAAGAAATCTCGACCTCGAGATTTACTGAAATAAATGAGGGTACTTTTCTTTCATTGTGGACTCAACCTCCCATGTGTACTCGGGACCTCTACGGGCATCCCATTTAACCTTTACGATCGGTACATGTTTCCTTCGAAGCTTCTTAACCTATCGATCCTCGATCAACACAGGTTTTTCAACAAACTTCAGGCTCTCTTCTATGTGCACATCTGTATGTGGTATGACTAGTGATTCATCAGTGAAACACTTCTTCAGATTGCAGATGTGGAATACATTGTGAATACCACTGAGCTCTTCAGGTAAGTTTAACTTATAGGCAACTGATCCGACACGTTCGATGACCTTGAATGGTCCTATGTATCTCGGGCTTAACTTGCCTTTCTTACCAAATCGCATCACTCCCTTCCAGGGTGATACTTTAAGCAACGCTTTGTCACCTACCTCGAAGTTAAAAGGTTTACGCTTTAAATCTGCGTAGCTTTTCTGCCTATCCCGGGCAGCTTTCAGACGGTCACGAATCTGGACAATCTTGTCCGTCGTTTCAAAGACTATTTCCGGTCCTGTCAGTTGGACATCTCCAACTTCCGCCCAACAAACGGGCGTTCTGCACTTTCTACCGTACAAGGCCTCGAAGGGCACGGCCTTGATGCTCGTATGATAGCTATTGTTGTACGAGAACTCAATTAATGGCAGGTGGTTATCCCAACTACCACCTAAGTCAATCACAATGCACGAAGCATGTCTTCCAAAGTTTGGATTGTACGCTCACTCTGGCCGTCCGTCTGAGGATGGTAAGCCGTACTAAAATTTAAGCGCGTGCCCAAAGATTGTTGGAAACTTTTCCAAAAATGTGACGTGTACCTAGTATCTCTGTCAGAGATAATGGACACTGGTACGCCATGTAGAGATACAATCTTATCTACGTATAATTGGGCTAACATGTCGGAGCTATAGGTCTCCTTAATGGGTAGGAAATGTGCTAACTTAGTCAACCTATCAACTATCACCCATATGGTATCATTTCCTTTCCTTGTCTTTGGTAACTTGGTGATGAAATCCATCGTCACCATTTCCCACTTCCACGTGGGAAGTTCAGGCTGTTGTAGCAAACCTGACGGCTTTTGATGTTCTGCTTTGACTTGCGCACATGTCAAACATTTAGCTACATAGGCAGCTACAGACTTCTTCAAGCCTATCCACCAATAGTTTGCCTTTAGATCCTGGTACATCTTATCAGCTCCAGGATGAACGGAATATTTAGAACTATGAGCTTCCTGGAGGATAACATCCTGAAGTCCTCCATAATCTGGAACCCATATTCGTCCATTTAACCTTAGGATTCCGTCCTTGCCATAGGATAACTGTTCTTCAGTCACTCCTAACTTTTCATTAGGATAGCTAGCTTCCAACACAGCTTCCTTCTGTGCAGCTAACAACTTTTCGTTCAAACCATTCTTTATCTCAATGCTTTTGGCATTGATCCTTATAGGCTTCACTCTTTCCTTCCGACTTAAGGCATCGGCGACTACATTCGCCTTGCCAGGATGGTATCTTATCTCACAATCATAGTCATTCAAAGTTTCCATCCAACATCATTGCCTCATGTTCAAATCCTTTTGGTTAAACAGATGCTGGAGGCTCTTGTGATCAGAATAGATCACACACTTGATACCATATAAATAGTGCCTCCATAGCTTCAGTGCAAATACAACGGCACCCAACTCCAAGTCATGGGTGGTGTAATTCTTTTCATGCACCTTTAACTGACGTGAAGCATAGGCAATAACATTTCCTTTCTGCATAAGCATACACCCCATGCCCGTGTGTGATGCGTCGCAGTAAACCACGAATTCTTCGGTACCTTCAGGCAATGTCAGTACAGGAGCGTTGCTCAACTTCTGTTTCAAAATATCGAAAGATTCTTGCTGCTTGGGTCCCCAGTTGAACTTAATATCCTTCCTAGTCAAGGAAGTTAGGGGTGCAGCAATCCTTGAAAAATTTTCAATAAAGCGCCTGTAGTATCCTGCCAATCCCAAGAAACTGCGAATTTCTGTGGGCGTCTTCAGCTCTTGCCAATTCATGACAGCTTCAACCTTAGCGGGATCTACTTGGATTCCGCGTTCGCTTACCATATGTCCAATAAATTGGACTTCACGAAGCCAAAATTCACATTTAGAGAATTTGGCATAGAGCTTCTCCTGCTGAAGTAGTGAAAGAATACATCGAAGATGTTTCTCATGGTCGGCCTGATTCTTTGAATAAATCAGAATGTCGTCAATGAAGACGATAACAAATTTGTCCAAGTATGGTTTGCAGGCATGGTTCATGAGATCCATGAATGCCACTGGTGCATTAGTGAGCCCAAAAGGCATCACTAGGAACTCGTAATGACCATAACGAGTCCTAAATGCAGTCTTGCGTACGTCTTCATCTCTAACCTTCAGTTGATGATAGCCTGACCTTAAGTCAATCTTAGAGAAGTAACTTTCCCCTTGAAGTTGATCGAACAGATCGTCGATCCTGGGCAATGGATACCTATTCTTGATAGTGACCTTATTAAGCTCACGGTAATCGATGCACAGACGCATCGATCCATCCTTCTTCTTGACAAATAAGATTGGTGCTCCCCAAGGAGACGAACTAGGTCTAATGAAAGCCTTGGCTAGCAATTCATCTAGTTGTGTCCTCAATTCCTTCATCTCTGTAGGTGCCAACCTATAAGGCGCCCTTGCTACTGGTGCTGCTCCAGGGATGATGTCAATTCTGAATTCCACTTGCCTATCTGGTGGTAAACCAGGTAGTTCTTCAGGAAAAACTTCAGGGTATCCAGAAATGACAGGGATATCCTCAATCTTAGGCTTCGGCTCATCAATAGTCACTTGTGCCATGTAGATGACACAACCCTTCTTTAAACACTTAGAGGCCTTGAGCATAGTCACTTGCTCAGGCAGTCCATATTGGGTATCTCCCTGAATGGTAAGTGATTCACCAGACGGAGTCTTGATCACCACTTGCTTCTTATTGCAGACAATCTGGGCTTGGTTATGAGATAACCAGTCCATGCCTAAAACTATGTCGAAACCGGCTAACTTCAAAGGAAGTAAGGACAAAGGAAAAGAGTGGTTCTTAATGGATATGAAACATCCATCTAATACAGTTGAGGCGGTTTCTAAGGAGCCATCTGCTAACTCCACCTCATATTTCACACTTAAGGTTTTAACAGGTAAATTCAGCAATTTGCAAAACTTATTATCTACAAATGACTTATCAGCTCCTGAATCAAATAGCACTCTCGCATACACATCATTTATAAGGAAGGTACCTGTGATCACATTGTCGTCCTGCACAGCTTCCTTTGCATCCATCCTGAAGACCCTAGCATTGGTCTTCTTTCTATCATCAGCTTTCTTTGCATATTTTGGGCAATTTGTCTTAATGTGCCCTTTTTCGTTGCAACTGTAGCACGTTGCGTCCTTCAGCTTCTTGCATTCTAGGGTCTTATGTTCCGGAGATTTGCAAATCCCACAAGGCCTCGGCTGAGATTGGGATTTTGAGTCAAGTCTGCACCTCCCAAAGTGGTGCTTCTGACAAATCTTACACTTGGGCTTATCTCCAGATTGATGCCCATCCTTCTTAGAACCAGACCCCTTCTTGTGGTCATTGTTTCCCCTTTGCTTCTTGTCTGACCATCGTGAATTGTCATCTTCACGCTTTCTTTTCTCGGCATCCGTGTTCCTCAGCGATCTCTGCCTGACCGCGTCCAGTGTGAGGGACAAGGATATATCAGCTACAGATCTGAAAGTAGCTGGCCGAGAGGCCTTCACGCTTGCCTTAATTTCTGGGGCTAAACCCCCAATGAAACGAGCTATTCTTTTGGGTTCCGGGGTCACCAGATACGAAACCAATCTTGACATTGTGTTGAAGCTTGTGAGGTAAGCTTGGCAGTCAAGGTTCTTCATAACCAATGATAGGAAATCATACTCAATCTTTTCAACCTCATGCTGAGGGCAGTAATTCTCCTTGATCAATGACACAAACTGTTCCCAAGTCATATTGTACAATGGGATTTTCCCTGTAGCTTGGATCAAAGACCTCCACCAGGCTAAGGCCTCACCTTTGAACGATTGAGACACAAACTTTACCACATCCTTCTCAGCGCATCCGCTGATATCAACCACGGTGTCCATCTCATCCAACCATGTCATGCAGTCTATAGCTCCTTTCTCCCCAGTGAAATCCCTGGGTTTGCAGGAAACAAAATACTTGTAGGAGCAACCCTTATCACGGGGTCCTTAATTCATTGCTATCCTTTGAGATGGGACACTTTGCTGATTAGAAGAATGACGATCGTCATCACCTTTCTTTAGCTCATCCTTCTTGGAGGGTGGCTTGCTGTGAGCCTCGGAATGAGTCTTGGGCTTGGAATGCGGTGCGGATAGGGTCCTACTCCGAGTACCGCTTGCCTCACTATATTGCCTATCCAAGGCTTTTGTAACAGCGTTGTCGATTAATGCTTGGAGCTCTGCGCCAGTCACATTGAACCTGGTGGCGTCAGGATTCTCCTTTGGCCGACTATTGATTTCATCCGAGTCCGCCATGTATCTTGAACTGTTACACAAGATATTGACAATAATTTATTTGGGAGTTTATTAAGGAATTGTCTTTTATGGCAATTCATTAACCATGGTAAACATAGACCATATTTGGTTAATTTGTTACTCACATTTATTTAGGATTTTACTATAACTTATCCTAATTATAAATAATAACAGTATTATTAGCACAAAAGGCCTAGTCACAGGGACATTTTTAAATCACATGCCATGATTTCAGAGAATCAAGGCATAAAGGTTTGAACATAGTTCTTTACCTTTTTTCTGACAGGGAGTCTTAGACTACTACTGTCCTTTGTCTTATAAGACAATGAGTATGGCCCATAGGCACTATATTACCAATGTATGGTCAACATATGATCATCTTAATTGATGATTTAAACCCATGATTTATAGATCATCAGGTTAGGATAAGGATCTTTTGAAGAATCCTTATATAAGAATAACGTGTGTGATTTTAACGAATCACGTCTGCCGGGAGCGTTAACATGTTTTGAGATGTTAACAGGGATTTGAATCTTTTAAATAGGTCTTACCATCTTGGCCAAGTCTTATAATGACATGCAAGCTAGGTTATACCTTTAAGATTCTCATTTAATATTTAATAGGCAGATTATTATAAAAAGGAATGATTTTGATTTATTTATTTCATGTATAATATAGTTATGCATATAATTACAAAATGAAATTTATAAACTTAGCATTCCATTAAACCTCAAAAAAGAAGTACATATTGCCCTAAACGGGACTTTTACAGAAACAACTTGCCCACACAGGGGCTTAACCAAACAAACATACCCACGCAGGGGTCAACAGAAAAATATGCCCACGCAGGGGCAGAATACAAGAAATCATACCCACGCAGGGGCTAAAGGAGAACAAGTCCACGGAAGGACTAAGTACATAACTAAATGTCCACGCAGGGACTTGATTGAAATAGGAAATACAACAATACATATAGGGATTTAATGATCCCTCTTCTTCTTCCCCTTCAGCAAGCTTGCCAGGCCCTTGAGGAATCCCCTGTTGTTCCTGCATTCTTCTTGGAATTCTTGTTCTACCCGACTTAGTCTTTGGAGGATTTCCTCCTGTTCAGGTGGGGAAAATCGTGGTGGCTGCGACTGTTGCTGAATCGGTGGTCGAGCAGGTACTTGATATCCATGAGTTGGATATCCCACTCCCCAAGGAGCTCCATACGGTCCTTCCGGATGTAGGGCGTTGTAATTTGCCGCGACTAGGTACGGGTCGGCCTCAGCATAGTTATAATGAGTGTGAGTCGGCTGCTCAAACGGATTGTACGCCATTGAACCGGCGTATGCAGGAATCGGGTTATCAAAACCCATCGGTGGTGGCTGTGGTGCAACTAGTGCAGAACTCACCTCTGGTACTGGGTTTGAAGGCCCACCCATTTGTGGGTCTTCATTCAGTGGCGGGTAGTGACTGCCACTGGAGTGTCGAGGGGTACTAAAGTGAAATTCCCCTCCTCGCGCGGATATCCGTGCGCCTGTCCTCCTACGCCTTGGTGGTTCTGTATGTGCTTGATGAACTGGCGGCGGTGGAGGCGGTGGCTTGACTGCCACGAAACGTGAATCCCCAGAGGGATCCTGCTGTTGCTGCTGCTGGTGAGGTGATGAATGGTGAGAAGGTGTGAAGTACCATTCATGCTGGTTAAACCTCGCTTGATAACTGTCTGGACCACCGTAGGGTGATCCGTGGAAGGATGATCCATCGTAAATCTCGATGGGATGGTTGGGAGTCCCGGTTGCAGGCTCGATGGGGTCCGTGTCCTCGTCCATGTCCATTGCTTGATCGCCAGAAAAGTGATCCTCCGGTCCCAATGGGTTAAAACCCACTGGTTCTTGAATATAGTTTGCCAGGTTAAACCGTTCCTGAAAGACAGGAGTGGGGTCGCCGAAGGAATGGTGCGAAAGGGATCGCTGGAGAGGTATATATGAAGGTTGTGGGTTATCGGGCTCGTTTTCCGAGTGCGGTCCAAAAGAATGACGATAGGGAGGTGTTGAGCTGTGCGAAACAGACCGTCTAGCAGGCTCCGTATAGGTCCTCCAGGCTCCTTGCGGATCGGCACTCATTGTAGTGGAAGGAGTTCGCCGGTGAGAAGGTCCGGCCTCGTGATCGTTGGGGGCGGTGATCGGCCCCTTGCCTCGTCCTCCTCTTCTGAATCTTGGTGGCATATTTCCTGTCAACAAATAAGAGATACAACAAGAAATATAAAGGACAAGGTTAAAAATAAATAAAACAATTTGGATTTGTCCTAAGTTCTTTGTCTAGACTCGAAAATTTAGGAATGTGCAATTGTGTCATTGAGATTAAACACAAAAGGCTAGTGTTTAATTCACTCAATGTTGGCTCTGATACCAACCTGTCACACCCCAATATTTCCACGTATTACCGGTGGGCCCGGTGGGGAGTATCGTGACGTAGTTGATATCATCATAGTCAAACAACACAATATTTAAATGCACAGCGGAAGCAAAAGATAGATATATTTCAACCGAATATAACTGTAATATCAAGTATCACAAACAGTTGAAAATAATCCACAGGTGGATCAAAAATAAATAGGAAACATTGTTCAACAGTTTTGACATCCAAGCTTGCGAGACTTATTGTGTATGCTAGGAGAAGGCAAGCCTAGTTCGCGTAGTACCTGCACTTAACCTTTTTGAGAAAATACATCAGTTTACACTGGTAAATACAATCAACTGACTCATTTTTTAAAAGTTTAATAAAATTGATTTGAATGCACGTGGCACAAACTTTTTATAACTTGGGATAATTATTTGCATATAATCTTGTAAAAGAATTACATGTTCCTTATGCGTTCAGTAGCCCGATCCATAGACCGGGTTAAAGATCAATAGACACACCACATTAATTATTTAGGCACTGACATGTGTAGGCCTACACCCCGTGCTTAGGTCGTGGCCATCTCGTAAGATGATGCCAAGGATATCCGGGACATGGTCATTAACCCCCCAAAGGCTTTAAGCAAACAAGACATTTCAAAACGGAGCATATCAATGGTTTAACCTCTATTCGATTAAAGATTCAATGCCCGACCAAGCGATATTTTATATACCATACCCCAAGCCCGTATAGGGAAAATAAGTTAAAAAGTATTTACCTTTGCAAGTATCAATCACAAATAGCAAGTGCGTGTAGCTTTTACCGGGTCTCCTATTCTGGAACGAAGGTTTATAATAACCTATTAGAATCCTAACGGGTCTTTAATTAAGTCTAAACTTAGACCGGTTAGTCTTAACAAAGATACGGTTCGAACGCACGATTAAGCGAAGACCGGAATAGAATGTGATTTAGACCCGACAAGTTTGAAGACTTGTATAATATGGGTAATCTAACCACATTCTGGATTTTGAGATAAAAAAACGATAAGGTTTGACCCGTTTCGGCTAATTTATGCAAACTAGTTACATAAACCGAACCGAACGCACAAGAAGCGTAACGGTTAACCGTAAGAGTCATTTACAGGTTTCCTAAGTTAATATGCCTTAAATATGTTGTGATATCAGTAGGATATCTTCCGTTTTGCCCAAAACGAGTTTAATCTAAATTTAAGCCCCGTAGGGGTATTTTGGTCATTTTAAAGATTATAAATGAGATTATTTATAATTCTGAGGTTCGGGTCGGAATATATTAGTAAAATAACTTATTTTAATAGGTCATATCAGTTGTGATAAGTCTTATATGAAAAAAATGGTTTTAAACATAAACTATGTGTTTAATACGCTTAAAAAGCCATTTTAAGCGATTTCCGGGTTATACAGGAAATCTGAGTTTTCTGATCAGGTTATAAAGTTCAAAATACTTCATTTATTATATAAAATCAGTAGCAATTGGATTGGTGTCAAAATACTATGTAGAACTCATTTTATAACTAAAAAGGGTATAATCGGTATTTACCGAATCAACGCCATAACCTCAGGTTATGAGCAGGTTAAAAATAATTAAAAATCTTCAAAAATCCCAAAATATTATATTACATCAGTGGGCAAAAGGTTTGGTGCCAAAAATTAGGTTTAGATAGGTTTTATGCTAATTGTGCCGTTTAATTAACAAGAAGCTTCTTAAGTGCGCTATTGAGCATAACTCCTAATCTAAACCTTTAACTGATATGAAATTTTAGGGACATGTTTATAATTCAGCAACAAAGATTATTGTCCTCTCACATATTCAAAATTCTCGTTTTATGGTAAAAAGGGCATATTGGTCAACATTAGGCAATTAACGGAAATATGTAAACGAATCGGACAATCAACGAACCAACCACAAAGACTGTGCTTGAACGCTTGTTTGTGTTTTTTTTTAGAAAATCTTGTTGCGCCTTTTCCAAAACGACTTAACCATTGCACCCATTTTTACGTATGCGATCCTATATTTTAAAAAAAACAATGATAATGTAAGAATGCAAATATAAATAAATAAAACTAGTATTAACCCCCCCCCCCCCAGCGTTGCGGCGGGGGGCATAAATAATGCTACACAACTACCAATGACCAACAACACCGAAAAAGCTCGTAAAAACAAAATAAACAAAAATGAAAAAATAACACCGAACGAAAAGCATATGTAAAATCGTTGAATCATTCATGGTCGTTGCGGCATAATAATGCGAAGAAATTATACTGAAACGTAAAAATAGAAAAGAATAACTAAGTCGATCTAAGACCACGTGTGTTGCGACGAACCTGTCAAACAGGTAAAAATAGACGCGTTTTGAAGTCCTATCAAATGGGAATAAATAGACGAAAAAATGTTGAAACCCACACTCACATTACGGCACGTTCACTCACAAAATTAGAACGAAACGTAAAGCGAAAAAATTTGCAAAAGATGAAAAGTACGGGGTTCAAAGTTGAAAATAAAAATGTGTTGGGTTAAATTGCAAAAGATGAAAAAATTGGGTTAAAAGTAAAAAAAAATAAAACCAAAGAGGTTAAAACGAAAAAAATGAAAACATTTGGATTAAAAGTAAAAACTCAATTTTTTTTTTTTTTTTTGAAAAACTCCCCAACCTTAGAGTACAACTCAATAAACCACCAACATGTTCCTATTTATAGTATGGTAAACGTTGCGGCGCGTTCATTCGCAAAATTAGAAAGAAACGTAAAACGAAAAATTTGCAAAAGATGAAAAATAAGGGGATCAAAGTTGAAAATAAAAATGTGTTGGGTTAAATTGCAAAAGATGAAAAATTTGGGTTAAAAGTAAAAATAAAAAATAAAACCAAAGAGGTTAAAATGAAAAAAAATTAGAACATTTGTATTAAAAGTGAAAACTCAATTTTTTTTTTTTTTTTGGAAAACTTTCCAACCTTAGAGTACAACTCAATAAAGCACCAAAATGTTCCTAATTTATAAGGGAATAAAAGTTGAAAATAAAAATGTGTTGGGTTAAATTGCAAAAGATGAAAAATTTGGGTTAAAAGTAAAAAAATAAAACCAAAGAGGTTAAAATGAAAAAAAAATTAAAACATTTGTATTAAAAGTGAAAACTCTTTTTTTTTTTTTTTTTTGAAAACTCACCAGTACAACTCAATAAAGCACCAAAATGTTCCTAATTTATAGTATGGTAATATGGTAATGGTAATTTATAGTATGATAATGGTAATGTTAAAGTGTGAAAAGAAATAAAAACAATTAAATTAAAATTTTACCACTTGAATCTAAAAGCGGTTGAGCCAATTAAATTTAGTCAACATTACACCCTATTTTGAGTTAAGTTGATCGTGTGTTCGTTCGCCATTACCCCCAAGCGCAACGAACGCTTACCAAAAACCATCTCTTCTTTGTTGGTTTTCTTTTAACCGGTCTACCGATACATTGATGAATGCTTTAGCTAGCATTTCTTCCTCCTCGGGGCTTCATTCCACTAGGGTGCCCCGGTTCGAGAATCTTACCTTTTTCTTGCTTTTAGTGTTTTCCACATCCTCCTCTACATGCTCTTAGGTTCCAACTTGCATTTCTTCCAAGTTAGGCTCAATTTGCGTTTCTTGGACATATTCCTCGTCACCGTCATCTTCAGCAATGTCGTAATGTTTGGTAAAGGATTTTGAGAATGTGTGTTTAATATATGTATGTATGTATAAAGTGTGTAAATTAATTTTTTTAAAAGGTCAAATGGTCGGATTAACGGTGGGAATTTTTCGAAAACAACATCTCATGCGGGTACCCAAGCTAGCCAGCCCAACTCGCCAAGCCTACTCCCAAGGGTTGCGGCGATGCGCTGGCGCTGTTTCGAATCCGCAAAGATCTACCCGGTCAGTGCCCTGGGTGCCCTAAATACAAAACTATAAGGCTAAACTGCTAAAGGGTACGGGGATCATGGTTGGGACATGATTCGCCACGTAGGAACATGAACGGAAGGCTACACCACACCCTTGCCTAATTCACCATGATTCACATGGATTAACCCATGACAACTATGGTCCTCTTTTTCATTTTTCTAGATTTTCTTTCATTTTTCTTTAGACAAAGATAGATTAAAATAAATAAGGGGATGATGGTTTAGGTCATGATCACACCAGTAGTAATTTTGGATGGTGAATTAAAGATGAGTGACTTAACATTGACGTGGAGGGTCGTGACCCTCACCCTATAACCTAACCGGTCAATTTTGCAAGGTAATCTTCTCCAAGAATCTAACCAAAGCAGTTGAAACATTTAAGGTGAGAAGAGAGGCTAGGGGTGTTCATCGAATCGAATATCGAATTTTCGAATTAATCGAATAATTTTTTTTTTCTCTTGAATTCGAATTCGCTTCGAATTCGAATAAAACACACACTATTCGATTCGAATTCGTATTCGAATAAAAAAACCAATTCGTATTCGATTAAAAATTCGAATTCGAATTGAATTCGAATCGAACTCGAATAAATTCGCTACCATAAACATTTAAAAACTATTAAAATGAAACATAAATTTTAACGCTACCATAAACCACGATATCACATTATAAAGTTTCAAATAACATACCATAAACACATTCAAAATAAGTCGGGAATGACATGCAAAACGATAACATAAGTCGATAACATTAGTCGGTATTACCAAAATAACTTAACTAGAAAAATAAAACATGCAAAACGATAACATAAATCGGGAACATCCACTTCATTCCAAATGCCATAGCAAATCCAAAAGACCAACCTGTAAAAAATATGAAATACATAAAGCAAGTTAAAAAAGAGAAGTGTTAGTAAAGAATACCCGATAAACAAACAGCAAAGGCTGAAATTTTCTTTTCAAAAAAAAAAAACAAACAGCAAAGCCAATAATATAATATATGTACTATTGTACTCATGTTGTTATTTTTTTGATGCAATATTTTCTAACTTTGCATATCCTTTAAACGTTTTCAACCTTTGAGGCGATTGCCTAACATACCTCACCGCCACCCGAACACTATCTACAGATCCACCAAGCTCTTTAATACCATCTTGAACAACCAAATTTAAAACGTGTGCCATACATCTAACATAAGACCATTTAGCATTTAATACACAAAGATTACCCCATTTTGCAAACTTGCCTTTTAAGTACTCCATAGCTGTATCATTACTACTAGCGTTGTCAACCGTTACAGTAAAAACATTTTGAAACCCCCAATCAAGTAAGCATAACTCTACAGCCCTCCCAATTTCAACACCTTTATGACTTGAAACTGGACAAAAATTAATGACTTTCTTTTGTAGGTTCCAGTTACTATCAATGTAATGAGCTGTTAAACACATGTAATTAATTTTTTGAATAGATGTCCATGTATCTGTCGTCAAACAAATTCTAACTGCTTCCCTATTAATTTCAGCTTTCAGTTTGTTCTTTTCATAAAGATACATCTCATAACAATCTCTAGTAATTGTTGACCTAGATGGAACCACAAGCAAGGGTTGAACAATTTTCATGCAACTTCGAAAACCCCTATTCTCAACAAACTTAAAAGGGAGCTCATCTATTATTATCATCTGAACAATAGCTCTCCTACAAGCTTGTTGATCAAATTTCCAAGCAAGCAAATTAACCTTAGACTCGTTATCAACCTTAGACTCATTACCAAAGACCAAATTAGTTTGATTAGAACTTTGCTTACTAGGATTTGATGAACAAGCAGGCAAATGATTATTCAAAGGAGTTGTACCACATTTATTTGATGAAACATTAAAAACCCTGGCACAGTAATTGCATTTTGCCATTCTTTTTCCACTAGAATCGTAAAACTCAGTGAAGTGATTCCACACTGGTGCCCTTTTAGAATATACCCTTTTTTTCCCTTTCTTAGCATTAGATGAAACTGATGTAGAATTACTAGGATTCGAACTAGATTTTTCCATTTCAATAAGATCCTGCATTTTGCAAAACATAGCATTTTAGTTAGGGTCCAAGTAATCAGATTCAAACTGACTATAAACAATATCTACACTTCTACAGTTCCATATATCAGTAATCAGTTTCATTTTGCAAAACATAGCATTTTAGTTAGGGTTTCAACAGATCAAGTCATCAAACACATGAATCCAAAACATCTATCTCATCTACAACGTAATCGATTTCAAAACATCTATCTCATCTACAACGTCATCAAACACATGAATCCAAAACATCAGTCTCAACAGATCATACACATGAAAACACATGAATTACCTTGTGGAATCGCGTGGCTGAATCGGAGATAATGGAGGCTGAATCGGAGATAATGGTGGCTGAAAACCGCGACTGAAAGTATGGAATCGCGTGGCTGAATCGGAGATAATGGTGGCTGAATCGGCAGATAATGGTGGCTGAATCGACTGAAGACCGATCCCGATCCGCAGATGAGATGAATGAGGGAGGCGTCTGGTGGCGTGTTTCTTTTTTTAGGGTTTGAAAACTTTGAATGTTATTACTGGTTATAAGTTATAAATCACATTTGATATTGTTTCATGGGCCTATGTAATCATGGGCCATATGTAATAGGCTTGATTATAGGCTTGAATGATAATAGGTAATTTCATATAGCCCAATTATATTATATATGTATTAAATTATATTCTATATATTATATATATATAAATAAAAATACATGTATAATTCTTATTCGAATTTCGAATCGAATCGAATTTAAAATTGTAAATTCGTATTCGATTAACTTGACTCGAATCGAATCGAATTCGAATTCTTGCGACTCGAAACGAATTCTTGATAATCGAATCGAATTCGAACCGAATTCTGAACACCCCTGAGGCACATGTTTTCCATAACCACAAGTCGTGGGCCCCAAAACCACCTCATGGTCGTAAAAATATCAGTCAAATAAATCTATGAACCCATAATTGTAAACTTTTCAAGTTTTTCTTCTTGCCGTTATAAATCTTCCATTTTTCCTTTTGTCACTTTTCCTTTTTTCCCAGAAGGCATCTGTGCCCGATCCCACCGTCTTCCTCAATAATAATCACTTAATCATTTTTCTTTCACACCCATCTCTCCATTCTTGATTTCTGTAATCTTTTCAATCATGTTATAATCATTCAACAAGCGTCCATCAGTGTAAGTTCCAATTTTCTTTTCAAAGTTTCATGATTTTGTTGTTCATATAAACATTTGGTTACATGATCTGTTTGTTTCTTGATCCCATGTTTCATTTTGATTTTTGGTTGTTGTTTGACTTTTGAACGTTGACCATAACCATGATGATGTATAACTGTATAAGCATGATGACAGTTAATTTCTTACTTACCCTAGCTAGGATTTGTTTTTGTGAGATTTGTATCATGTATGATGTTATATTAGATGTATGTTTCATGATATAAAGCTTCCATTTTTTACCTTTTAGTATTGGTTTGACTTTTTTAATAATTCAATGTTAGTGTGACATACTAGAAGCTGCTCTTCAATTTCTTAGAAATAGCATATGGGATTTCTTTTTGACTAAAGTTTTCATTTTTTTCAACACAGGAATTTAATTAATTGGTTTGAAGAACTTTAAACAAACAAGGGTATTTGATATTTCAAGATGTACCCTAATTAGAATCTTTTTCTTGGATTATCCAATAACCCGTCTCGAATTCTTAGTTTTTTGTTCGATTCTCGAAGAAGTTTTCGAGGATCACGCGTTTGTGGAATTTTGGGGACAAAAAAAAATGGGATCTTTTGCTGGACATGTGGTTCCGGGGACACTGTTTCTTGTGGTCGGTGTTTGGCATATATGGTGCAGCGTGGTCCGGTATGCAGCGGATCCGAGCTCGTTTCGTGTACGAGTTTGGAACCCTGTTCCGGGTTTTAACGGGAAGTTGAAGTATTTGGAACTTTATGTTATATCAGTTGGAGCTTTTATTGATATGTGTATAGAGCTTTTGTATTCTACTCACCTTAAGTTCTTTGTTAACGGCGTCTTGAACCCGCATCATATGAATGATTTTGAGCACGGTGGAATGCTTCTGATGTTCTTCGTTTTCAGTATCGTTGCTTTGCTCTCTGAAAAAACCAGGTTAGTCTTCATCATTCATACCTTGCTTATAATTTTGTTATTAATTTTCTGTTAAATTTGTTTACTTTATGTTTATTCATTGATTTCAAGCATCTTTAATTAAAATTCTGCGAAAAATAAACGATTTATCGTATATGAAATGCTCAAAAGTGAAAGTCTGATGCACACCCTTGATGTTTGATACAATAAGTAATTACATATTTTATATTTTGTTGCAGGGTTAATTACGTTTTTCGTCCATATGGTTTGTTGAAAATAACGATTACAGTCCATTAGTTTAAAATTTGCCAAAACAATACCGGTACTTTCACTTTTGTAACTATTAAAGTCCACCTCAGTTAACCCCATCCAATTTACCATTAAGTTTTTGGTGAAAAGACGAAAATATCCCTATGTTAGAAAAAGGGAGGTGGACTATAATTGTTACAAAAGTGAAAGTACTTGTACTGTTTTGGCAATTTATAAACTAATGGACCTTAATCATTATTTTCAACAAACCACAGGGAAGAAAAACGTAGTTAACTCTTTTTTGCATATAAGTTCTTAAACATCATTGTAGAACTCAGTCTGTTTTATCTATATCTGAAATTCTGTTTTATAAAATCTTGACGTTAACTTTTGGTCAAACTACAGCTTTCTTCCGTTACCCGAAGGCGCGCTATGCTTAATATCCGCCGCAGCATTCTGCGCAGAGTATCTTTTATTCTTTTTCCACTCGACAACACACCAAGGTCTAGAGGGTCACTACCATCTGCTTCTCGTTCTACTTGTGGCCCTTTGCATTATATCAATCGTTGCTGGGGCCCTCATGCCGACAAGCTTCCCTGCTGACCTGTGCAGTGGCATCGCGATAACCCTTCAAGGCCTATGGTTCTATCAAACCGCATTTACCCTCTACGGGCCTTCGATGCCAGTTGGCTGTAAGCTCGAAGCCAATGAGATTTCGTGCTCTTCACATGACCATGAGGTTCATGGGCAGTTGCTAGCTAATGTGCAGATGTTCGGGCTTGTGTTCTTGGTTCTTGCCGGTGTTGTGGGGTCGTACATTTTTGTGGATAAAAGATCTGGGAAGGATGAGTTTGGAGTGATTCATA
Organism: Helianthus tuberosus; assembly: GCA_030545235.1. Classification (NCBI taxonomy): domain Eukaryota; kingdom Viridiplantae; phylum Streptophyta; class Magnoliopsida; order Asterales; family Asteraceae; genus Helianthus; species Helianthus tuberosus. The sequence continues at coordinate 195,322,333 of CM060418.1, forward strand.
TGAAACCTCTTGATGGATTTCGCGATGAGTTATAAAGGGTTTTGTGTCAAAGTTTTTGACTTTTTTTCGGTAGTTTAGAACTTGCATAAGGTCAGGTACTTTGAACTTCTTAGTTTATACTTTTTAGTAGTTTTCCTTTATGTTAGTTGAATTGTGTAGCACACATATTATGTAAACTTTTTCTTTAATATTTGTTTGTGGTCCTATTTGTTTTTCTCAAATTGGAGAGTTTGCAAACTTGGATTACAATACAACATGATTAACATCATTCCTCATTAACTGAACGTCATGTGGGGGCACTCAACTAGGTTGGAGGTCTCTATGGGGTATTCTCCAGTTGAATGTCGCGTCACTCTCTGTGTCAGCGTGGGTCTTGTTGTAATGAACGACCGTCTGGCCTTAGTGGGACCGAGCTTCCAATGGGGAAGTGTGATGAGTCGATGTAGATAATTTGCCGTTCAAAGAAAGGACAATTTAGCGTGTATAATTAGTCATTTGAAATCTTACGTAATCAGTGTAGCCAATCAATTCACCAAATTGTTACTTCGGATAGCTTTTAGTTTTGAAATCGATTAACGATAGAAAAATTACATAAGAATGGCAGAAAAATTACTTCGGATTAAACTCTGTCAAAATTACTTTTTTTTCCGAAAAATCCTAACTTTTACACTAAATATTAAATAACCATCCAATCGAATGGTAATTTCAATCCATTCACATCAATTAGTGATTCTTATAATACAATTTTATACAAAACTCTACTGTTGATCAAAATTGGTTAAAATTCTCAAGAACTCCAATCTTTTGTTTAAGTTGTATGTTCAAAATCAAACTTAACCAAAAACTTCTAAACTTCTAAAAAATTGAAATATTCTTAAAAGTAATGGATGTTACAAATTCAATTATTTAGTACATGAATGATGTGGTTTGGCATATTTAGAAATATAAAAGTAGGCAAGGCGGTATGGTTATAATTTTGTTACATATGCACAGACAAACAAAAATGAAACCAAACACGCGATAAATAACACATTAGATAACGTCTAGCACAACTTGTAACGACAACACCTTATTCAGCCCCGATATAATCAAACTTAAGGGTACGTAAAACGCAAAGGTATTTCAATAAGTGACAATGGATTCTATAAGCTCATGAAGTGGGGCTAGTTCCTTCTTGTCAATCAAAGAAAATTCCTGCACATCAAAACATTATAGTTTCGGTAAACCTTTAACAACGAAAATCAACAAGAAATAAGTTCTTGTGGATGATCGAAAAAAACTTACACATGTAAACAATATGAAATGCTTGAAACAAGTGTTTAGATGGGCTTCTTCTTTAAGACTCACAATCTTCTGAAAATGTGTGTGGTAGATATGCGCATATACACGAAACAAGCGTTTAAATATCGTTTTCACAACGTCCCTAAAATTGGCTGGAAATGGCGCTCCTGCACCACGACAATCCAAAATTACTATTTCAGTTTCCTAAACGCCCCGAAAACGCTTTATTAAATGATGCATTACAGACATGGTAATTAACTAATTACCAAGTCGTTGAGGAAAGATGGATTCGTCATCCAATTGAGACTCAATCCAATCCATCAAGAACTCTACGTATTTTGGAGCCGAAACTTCAATAGGCTTCTTGATTTGCACACCATCAGCCCATCGGTATTCATATCTGTCAAGTTTTACTTACATAAATTCAAGAATCATGTATCTTTCTATATAAAGCAAGACTTACTTTGGACCTGCGGTCATGGTCGGGCAAATCTCTGGCGTACAGAACTCAGTTAAGGTTCCATAAAGAAGATTCACCTGGTTGAAGAAATCCACAGCTGAAAACCGAAAACCAAAAGTCAAAAGTCAAAATTCAAAAGTCAAACGACAGCCATATATCTTTCAGACGATTAATGAAAGAGATTTTAACTGTTGACAGCAAGCCATTCATTTATATCCTCTCCAGGAGGAAGCCTCACAGCTTCTCTCAAGTTTCCACTACCCAAAGTGGCATCAATATGCTGCCTTAGTTGTGCCCCCTATACAAAAAAAAAAAAAAAAAAAAAAAAAAAAACATTTTTTTTAAAACAATTTAGAACAAAATTTGATATTTCAATTCAAATCACAAGATATCAAGTTTTATAAAATCCACAGCCACAAGAACTGAAAAAATTAACCTTACTCCCTGAAGGTGCACTCTTTTTCGGACGAAACGTCCTCTGATTCCTGCAAAATTCCCACAATAATCTTTTTTAGCAACTTAACAATAAAGTTTCTCCCCGTTTGATCAATTTAAATCATTGCTCATATATTAACAACACCCCCCCACCCCCCCCCCCCCCCCCCCCCCAAAAAAAATAATAATAATAAAAATAACTGTTTACAATACAACCAAATAATCCCAATTAAAATCAGCACTTTGTGATCCCCTTCTTAGTACTAACATAATCAAGATTCAATAAAAAGTTACAAACACCCCCAATTTCAAACAAAGGTATTAACTTTCTACATCTTAGATCAAACCCATGACTACCCAGTTTCAAGAATCATGAATTCAATCTAAAAACCAAAACTTTAACATAATCAAAGGGTACCCAGATGAAGAAAGTAAAGGCGATCAATCCAAGAACTTGAAGAAAATCAAATTAAACCCTTAATAATAATAATAAAGATGCAAGATTAAAAGATTTGTTTGTCTTGCCTGCCGAGACCGAAGAGGCTCATAATTATGCAGAAAACAAAATTGTGTTGTTTTTGATTATTGGGGGAGAAAATTGGGGAGTTTAGTGGGAACGTTGAAAAGGGTTGTCACGCACTGCGATCGCATCCAATACCCTTTGCCAGCTTCGTGAATTGACAAGTGTTCAATCATGTTTTTCAGATCTAATCTTGTATTAGTAATAATATTTAGTGTTAAATGTCATTTGGGTCCGTGTGGTTTGGGTCATTTTGTCAGTTTAGTTCAAAGGTTTGAAACGTTGTCATTTTAGTCCAAATAGTTTAAAACGTTGCCATTTTAGTCCACTGGATTAACTTCATCCATTTTTTCTGTTAACGAGAAGGGTAATTCAGTCATTTTATATGGTCGAATTGTCCTTCTAGTTAACAGAATTACATTTAAAATGACCGAATTATCCTTCTCGTTAATAAAAAAAAATGAATGAAGTTAACCCAGTGGACTAAAATGCAACGTTTGAAACTATTTGAACTAAAATAGCAACGTTTCAAATCTTTAAACTAAACTGACAAAATAATCCAAACCACAGGAACTAAAATGGCATTTAACTCTAATATTTAATAAACACCATTATTGTTGTTATTATTTATCATAAGTACAAGTACAATATTGTTATTATTAATAATCCCATGTGGCCATATACTTCATGATGTTACAATATGGTTCATGACGTTTTGTTCACGTGTTCAAGATCTTATATGATGGTTTATAATCTATATATAATCTAAAATTTAGTTACATGTTCTGTCTTAAAATCAACATTTATGATATTTTAAATGCAGTACTTAAAATAATATTGATTAAAATAATATAAAAATTTAATTATATCAACTTTTTTACAACCTTCATTATGAGCCTCTTAAATACATTTGTTTCATTCAGGTTGTAATTGTCTATTATAAATACCTTTAATTGAAATAATTGAATTAAGTTTAGCCCCTTCATCTCCTCCTGTAAGTTGAAATGTACAAATTTAATGTATTAATTTCTATTTCCTCAGACGAATTTTGTAACCTACTAATTTTGATGGGAAACTTTAATGATTATTAATTGGTATGGAAACTGATAATCCTTTTAGCCTATGTAAAATCACTCAACATTCCCACACTAATTTTTTTAAAGAGAGTCACGAGAGTTGGAGAAGAGCATCCATCTCCGGCGAAGTTCCGATCACTCCACCCACCCACCATGACCACTCCGATGCCCACTATCTCTTCTCTACACGATTGATGGCGGCGCTAGAATAAGAGTTCTTCTGCTGCTGTTGTGTGATTTTTGTTTATCACGTCAGTCCGAATTTGCATTCTTTTAGGTTCAATTACGAGTTCGGGCTTCCAATTTGGTGGTGCGTTAACAATTTGCGTTTCATAAAGTGTCAAGAGCCACATTAGCGCCTTCAGGTTTGGATTGAGTATATATACTTAATTTTTAATCCCCAAATGGTTAGAAATGTATGTGACAATAGTGACATGTTTCTTTAATTGACTCAGGGAACTTACAAGGCGCTTGGCAGACATTTTGGAAATGATTCATACTGATACATGATGATATTCTGGATGAAAGTGAGATGAGAAGAGGTAAAAAATTTATCTTTATAAAGATGGGCCATGAATTATAGTGTTTGTAATGTAGTGGAAAATTAATGACAGTTAACACGATTTGGAGGCAGTGTTTGAATTTGCACTTTGATGGTTGGAGAGAGATGGCAGTATTGGGAGATAAAAGAGACCACTTTAATGGCATGACGAAAGGATTAGTAGGCGGTGTTTGGGAAGATGACCAGAAGTGTTACAATCAAAAGTTTGGTTTTGACGTATGTGGTTAGTAGATGAAGTACCGGAAAAATCACCGAAGGTTAGATTTGATTTGTTTTTTTCTAAAAATTGAAACAAGTTTGTTTTTTAATGATTTCTTTTGATATTACAGCCAACACTAGCTTCTCCCGGAAGAAATGCACCTCGGGTTGGCCATTTTGGTCATCTAGCATGTATCACCAACAAAATCACCCAGTGGGAAATGTTGAGGTGTAGTAGTCATTTATGAAATAATTGGTTACTTGAACTTCATTTTTTTTATTTTTTACTTTTATGCAAATCCTTACTTATAAAAGTGTATTGTTATTAGGAAAGTAGCAAATGAAATGAGTGGCAGACTACTGTTCTACAAGAGCGCAACGTTGTTGAAAATGTGTATTAGTGGGCTTGTGAGTACCTTCTAATCATCTTATAAGAACTGTTGAAGTTTGGTTTTGATAATTCTAATGTTTAATCGGAATCCATAAATTGTATATGTGTTCGTTAATTTAATATATATTTCTATTTTTTCCAGTTAGCCAACCGCAACATTAGACGATAGAAATAGGGATGATGATGACGATGATATTTATAACACGATTATAAACTGTATTTCATGAACTCGTAATATCGGTGATTTGAAGGATAAACTGTATCATACACGGGAACGTTCTCACTTCTTTTACAGTAATATGTGCACATGCTAACGGATTTAGACCCACATGTGAGTATTAAAAGTAGAATTTTGCAAACTTTTTACCCGGTTCTCTTTTTAACTCAAATCTTTAATTGACCTAACACAATCCAAATTGACCTATTCATAAGTGTTTGGCTATTGGATATAACATTTTATTAAAACAAAGCTACAATGTAAACATAAATTAAGGGTGATATAAATGCTCTGTTCATTCTTTATCTTAGTAGACTTCAGTTGATTTTCAATGTTAGTTGGTGAATATATTTAGTAGAGATTTAGAATTTTATGATGAAAATTGATGTGTAAAAGTTCATATTTTGTTATCTTCCTTTGATGCCATTGACAACCTTCATTATGAGCCTCTTAAATACATTTGTGTCTTTCAAGTTGTCTCCTTTATAATGATTATCAGTTACCAATTAACAAATATTAACTCAAGTCATTGATTGTGTGATTAATACATGTCGGTTACGAAATGGAGTGTGCGACCTGTGAAGTTCTTCGAATTAGATTGGAAAATTGAAAAGGTTTTCCATTTTGTCTTAATGGTGCATATTACATGCGGATGATATTCAATTGATTATAATTTTTAAATCAAATTAAAAGAATTAAACTTTTTATAAATCATGTGGTGTCCAAAGCCATATAAATGAATCATCACATTCATAATTAATAGTGTACAAGTGGTAGGTATTTTTTAATAAATTGTTCTCTTTTATAAAGTCTAACATTATATAAAAACCAATTCAAGAATCTCTAACTACAAGCTAGGATACCAAAAGTCGCTTTAAAATTAATTAAATTGCATTGTTTTATTGTGCCTCTTTGAATATCCCTGTCATTTAATATCATTCATTAGGATATGATTAATTTGTAGACAGTTGAACGGTCTTTGGTTATGCTATAAGATTGCCGGCTTTGTTATGTTTGTAGGTTCATAGTTCCCTTTCCTCCTCTATTGCCATGGCCAGCCCCTTAGTTTGCAAACGTCCGACGGTGGTACAAGCAGTCATATGTTCCTTAGTGAACTCCGTGAAGGGAGCACCGGACCTATCATGATAATGGTTTGTAGAAAATGGGATGTGACAAGTGTTAACGGCAGGTACATGAGCACCGACTATATTGTCACTGACATAACTAAAAAAAGAAAGAAGGGTTTGTTGTAACGATCAATTACAGATAATTGTAGAAGAAAAAGTTAGGGTTTTGATGGAAGAATGAAGAGCGGAGGATGATAACGGTAAATAAAGAGAGGTGAGAAAGGGACTGAATTTTAAAATGATATTATTGGAACGTTGAAGAGAATATAGATAGATGCCCAACGGTCATATTTGAGCCGTTGAGAGGGCGGCCATGTTCATGATCATATTTAATGACTTTAGAAGGTAAATTATTTTGGGAAATTTAATTTTGTTAAGTTGATTTTCAAACTTTAAAAACACATTTAATACCATATCTTCAATAGTGTATATATTATTAAATATGCAAATCTGTTTTTAATAAAAGTAAGTTATATAATCTAAAATTTAGTTACATGTTATGTTTTAAAATCAACATTTATGATGTTTTAAATGCAGTACTTAAAATAATATTGATTAAAATAATATAAAAATTTAATTATATCAACTTTTTTACAACCTTCATTATGAGCCTCTTAAATACATTTGTTTCTTTCAGGTTGTAATTGTCTATTATAAATACCTTTAATTGAAATAATTGAATTAAGTTTAGCCCCTTCATCTCCTCCTGTAAGTTGAAATGTACAAATTTAATGTATTAATTTCTATTTCCTCAGACGAATTTTGTAACCTACTAATTTTGATGGGAAACTTTAATGATTATTAATTGGTATGGAAACTGATAATCCTTTTAGCCTATGTAAAATCACTCAACATTCCCACACTAATTTTTTTAAAGAGAGTGAGAGAGTCACGAGAGTTGGAGAAGAGCATCCATCTCCGGCGAAGTTTCGATCACTCCACCCACCCACCATGACCACTCCGATGCCCACTATCTCTTCTCTACACGATTGATGGTGGCGCTAGAATAAGAGTTCTTCTGCTGCTGTTGTGTGATTTTTGTTTATCACGTCAGTCCGAATTTGCATTCTTTTAGGTTCAATTACGAGTTCGGGCTTCCAATTTGGTGGTGCGTTAACAATTTGCGTTTCATAAAGTGTCAAGAGCCACATTAGCGCCTTCAGGTTTGGATTGAGTATATATACTTAATTTTTAATCCCCAAATGGTTAGAAATGTATGTGACAATAGTGACAAGTTTCTTTAATTGACTCAGGGAACTTACAAGGCGCTTGGCAGACATTTTGGAAATGATTCATACTGATACATGATGATATTCGGATGAAAGTGAGATGAGAAGAGGTAAAAAATTTATCTTTATAAAGATGGGCCATGAATTATAGTGTTTGTAATGTAGTGGAAAATTAATGACAGTTAACACGATTTGGAGGCAGTGTTTGAATTTGCACTTTGATGGTTGGAGAGAGATGGCAGTATTGGGAGATAAAAGAGACCACTTTAATGGCATGACGAAAGGATTAGTAGGCGGTGTTTGGGAAGATGACCAGAAGTGGTACAATCAAAAGTTTGGTTTTGACGTATGTGGTTAGTAGATGAAGTACCGGAAAAATCACCGAAGGTTAGATTTGATTTTTTTTTTCTTAAAATTGAAACAAGTTTGTTTTTTAATGATTTCTTTTGATATTACAGCCAACACTAGCTTCTCCCAGAAGAAATGCACCTCGGGTTGGCCATTTTGGTCATCTAGCATGTATCACCAACAAAATCACCCAGTGGGAAATGTTGAGGTGTAGTAGTCATTTATGAAATAATTGTTTACTTGAACTTCATTTTTTTTATTTTTTACTTTTATGCAAATCCTTACTTATAAAAGTGTATTGTTATTAGGAAAGTAGCAAATGAAATGAGTGGCAGACTACTGTTCTACAAGAGCGCAACGTTGTTGAAAATGTGTATTAGTGGGCTTGTGAGTACCTTCTAATCATCTTATAAGAACTGTTGAAGTTTGGTTTTGATAATTCTAATGTTTAATCGGAATCCATAAATTGTATATGTGTTCGTTAATTTAATATATATTTCTATTTTTTCCGGTCAGCCAACCGCAACATTAGACGATAGAAATAGGGATGATGATGACGATGATATTTATAACACGATTATAAATTGTATTTCATGAACTCATAATATTGGTGATTTGAAGGATAAACTGTATCATACACGGGAGCGTTCTCACTTCTTTTACAGTAATATGTGCACATGCTAACGGATTTAGACCCACATGTGAGTATTAAAAGTAGAATTGTGCAAACTTTTTACCCGGTTCTCTTTTTAACTCAAATCTTTAATTGACCTAACACAACCCAAATTGACCTATTCATAAGTGTTTGGCTATTGGATATAACATTTTATTAAAACAAAGCTACAATGTAAACATAAATTATGGGTGCTATAAATGCTCTGTTCATTCTTTATCTTAGTAGACTTCAGTTGATTTTCAATGTTAGTTGGTGAATATATTTAGTAGAGATTTAGAATTTTATGATGAAAATTGATGTGTAAAAGTTCAAATTCTGTTATCTTCCTTTGATGCCATTGACAACCTTCATTATGAGCCTCTTAAATACATTTGTGTCTTTCAAGTTGTCTCCTTTATAATGATTATCAGTTACCAATTAACAAATATTAACTCAAGTCATTGATTGTGTGATTAATACATGTCGGTTACGAAATGGAGTGTGCGACCTGTGAAGTTCTTCGAATTAGATTGGAAAATTGAAAAGGTTTTCCATTTTGTCTTAATGGTGCATATTACATGCGGATGATATTCAATTGATTATAATTTTTAAATCAAATTAAAAGAATTAAACTTTTTATAAATCATGTGGTGTCCAAAGCCATATAAATGAACCATCACATTCATAATTAATAGTGTACAAGTGGTAGGTATTTCTTAATAAATTGTTCTCTTTTATAAAGTCTAACATTATATAAAAACTAATTCAAGAAACTCTAACTACAAGCTAGGATACCAAAAGTCGCTTTAAAATTAATTAAATTGCATTGTTTTATTGTGTCTCTTTGAATATCCCTGTCATTTAATATCATTTCATTAGGATATGATTAATTTGTAGACAGTTGAACGGTCTTTGGTTATGCTATAAGATTGCCGGCTTTGTTATGTTTGTAGGTTCATAGTTCCCTTTCCTCCTCTATTGCCATGGCCAGCCCCTTAGTTTGCAAACGTCCGACGGTGGTACAAGCAGTCATATGTTCCTTAGTGAACTCCGTGAAGGGAGCACCGGACCTATCATGATAATGGTTTGTAGAAAATGGGATGTGACAAGTGTTAACGGCAGGTACATGAGCGCCGACTATATTGTCACTGACATAACTAAAAAAAGAAAGAAGGGTTTGTTGTAACGATCAATTACAGATAATTGTAGAAGAAAAAGTTAGGGTTTTGATGGAAGAATGAAGAGCGGAGGATGATAATGGTAACTAAAGAGAGGTGAGAAAGGGACTGAATTTTAAAATGATATTATTGGAACATTAAAGAGAATATAGATAGATGCCCAACGGTCATATTTGAGCCGTTGAGAGGGCGGCCATGTTCATGATCATATTTAATGACTTTAGAAGGTAAATTGTTTTGGGAAATTTAATTTTGTTAAGTTGATTTTCAAACTTTAAAAACACATTTAATACCATATCTTCAATACTGTATATATATTATTAAATATGCAAATCTGTTTTTAATAAAAGTAAGTTATATAATCTAAAATTTAGTTACATGTTCTGTTTTAAAATCAACATTTATGATGTTTTAAATGCAGTACTTAAAATAATATTGATTAAAATAATATAAAATTTTAATTATATCAACTTTTTTACAACCTTCATTATGAGCCTCTTAAATACATTTGTTTCTTTCAAGTTGTAATTGCCTATTATAAATACCTTTAATTGAAATAATTGAATTAAGTTTAGCCCCTTCATCTCCTCCTGTAAGTTGAAATGTACAAATTTAATGTATTAATTTCTATTTCCTTAGACGAATTTTGTAACCTACTAATTTTGATGGGAAACTTTAATGATTATTAATTGGTATGGAAACTGATAATCCTTTTAGCCTATGTAAAATCACTCAACATTCCCACACTAATTTTTTTAAAGAGAGTCACGAGAGTTGGAGAAGAGCATCCATCTCCGGCGAAGTTCCGATCACTCCACCCACCCACCATGACCACTCCGATGCCCACTATCTCTTCTCTACACGATTGATGGCGGCGCTAGAATAAGAGTTCTTCTGCTGCTGTTGTGTGATTTTTGTTTATCACGTCAGTCCGAATTTGCATTCTTTTAGGTTCAATTACGAGTTCGGGCTTCCAATTTGGTGGTGCGTTAACAATTTGCGTTTCATAAAGTGTCAAGAGCCACATTAGCGCCTTCAGGTTTGGATTGAGTATATATACTTAATTTTTAATCCCCAAATGGTTAGAAATGTATGTGACAATAGTGACATGTTTCTTTAATTGACTCAGGGAACTTACAAGGCGCTTGGCAGACATTTTGGAAATGATTCATACTGATACATGATGATATTCTGGATGAAAGTGAGATGAGAAGAGGTAAAAAATTTATCTTTATAAAGATGGGCCATGAATTATAGTGTTTGTAATGTAGTGGAAAATTAATGACAGTTAACACGATTTGGAGGCAGTGTTTGAATTTGCACTTTGATGGTTGGAGAGAGATGGCAGTATTGGGAGATAAAAGAGACCACTTTAATGGCATGACGAAAGGATTAGTAGGCGGTGTTTGGGAAGATGACCAGAAGTGTTACAATCAAAAGTTTGGTTTTGACGTATGTGGTTAGTAGATGAAGTACCGGAAAAATCACCGAAGGTTAGATTTGATTTGTTTTTTCTAAAAATTGAAACAAGTTTGTTTTTTAATGATTTCTTTTGATATTACAGCCAACACTAGCTTCTCCCGGAAGAAATGCACCTCGGGTTGGCCATTTTGGTCATCTAGCATGTATCACCAACAAAATCACCCAGTGGGAAATGTTGAGGTGTAGTAGTCATTTATGAAATAATTGGTTACTTGAACTTCATTTTTTTTATTTTTTACTTTTATGCAAATCCTTACTTATAAAAGTGTATTGTTATTAGGAAAGTAGCAAATGAAATGAGTGGCAGACTACTGTTCTACAAGAGCGCAACGTTGTTGAAAATGTGTATTAGTGGGCTTGTGAGTACCTTCTAATCATCTTATAAGAACTGTTGAAGTTTGGTTTTGATAATTCTAATGTTTAATCGGAATCCATAAATTGTATATGTGTTCGTTAATTTAATATATATTTCTATTTTTTCCAGTTAGCCAACCACAACATTAGACGATAGAAATAGGGATGATGATGACGATGATATTTATAACACGATTATAAACTGTATTTCATGAACTCGTAATATTGGTGATTTGAAGGATAAACTGTATCATACACGGGAACGTTCTCACTTCTTTTACAGTAATATGTGCACATGCTAACGGATTTAGACCCACATGTGAGTATTAAAAGTAGAATTTTGCAAACTTTTTACCCGGTTCTCTTTTTAACTCAAATCTTTAATTGACTTAACACAACCCAAATTGACCTATTCATAAGTGTTTGGCTATTGGATATAACATTTTATTAAAACAAAGCTACAATGTAAACATAAATTAAGGGTGCTATAAATGCTCTGTTCATTCTTTATCTTAGTAGACTTCAGTTGATTTTCAATGTTAGTTGGTGAATATATTTAGTAGAGATTTAGAATTTTATGATGAAAATTGATGTGTAAAAGTTCAAATTCTGTTATCTTCCTTTGATGCCATTGACAACCTTCATTATGAGCCTCTTAAATACATTTGTGTCTTTCAAGTTGTCTCATTTATAATGATTATCAGTTACCAATTAACAAATATTAACTCAAGTCATTGATTGTGTGATTAATACATGTCGGTTACGAAATGGAGTGTGCGACCTGTGAAGTTCTTCGAATTAGATTGGAAAATTGAAAAGGTTTTCCATTTTGTCTTAATGGTGCATATTACATGCGGATGATATTCAATTGATTATAATTTTTAAATCAAATTAAAAGAATTAAACTTTTTATAAATCATGTGGTGTCCAAAGCCATATAAATGAATCATCACATTCATAATTAATAGTGTACAAGTGGTAGGTATTTTTTAATAAATTGTTCTCTTTTATAAAGTCTAACATTATATAAAAACCAATTCAAGAATCTCTAACTACAAGCTAGGATACCAAAAGTCGCTTTAAAATTAATTAAATTGCATTGTTTTATTGTGCCTCTTTGAATATCCCTGTCATTTAATATCATTCATTAGGATATGATTAATTTGTAGACAGTTGAACGGTCTTTGGTTATGCTATAAGATTGCCGGCTTTGTTATGTTTGTAGGTTCATAGTTCCCTTTCCTCCTCTATTGCCATGGCCAGCCCCTTAGTTTGCAAACGTCCGACGGTGGTACAAGCAGTCATATGTTCCTTAGTGAACTCCGTGAAGGGAGCATCGGACCTATCATGATAATGGTTTGTAGAAAATGGGATGTGCCAAGTGTTAACGGCAGGTACATGAGCACCGACTATATTGTCACTGACATAAAGGTAGTTTTTTACCCTCTGCTATCCCACATTCTTACGTTTTTCTACTTTTGATTCTGAAACAAAAATCTACGCCTTTATTTGCGCAGAGAGGCGTGATGCATTGCACCACAAGGAATAACATTGCCCACTATTTCTTTGACAAACTCAAAGAGGGCGGTGTATATTTGGTCATCGGTTTCGCCGTGCAACCTACAAATCAGTATCGGGTTCTTAAAGACAGCCCCTTTGTGATCGTAAGGTATATATCGGCTTACACTTTATTCGTGCCCTGTTTAATAAACCATTTTAATTAAAGATGTGCTATTTACCTTTCTACTTGATCTGAAATGTTATTTACATACCTGATATATGTTTACTCTATTTTAAAATTAGGAGGCTACAACAGTCGGAAACTTGAGTTCGTAAATATAAAAGTGCATTGTTCTACATTTAAAAAAATTGGAATAAAAAAACTTGGTAACGCATCACTTCGAATGTGTAAAGACATATAAGGGGAGAAGTTGGCTTTTGAAAAAAATAAACTTGGCGTCGTTATAAATGGAAAGGCAACAAAAAAACTTTCAACAATAATTGATTTATTTCCATAAACAATGTAATTGTGCATATTTATTTTTGGATAACAGTCTACATAAATGTTTCGTGCTTTTCCTTCCCAGGCCTGCTTATGCAGATTCGGATTCAGAAGAAATAGTTGACAGTGACCCACATGAAAGGTATACCGTCTGCACTTAGAGTTAGTAATGAAAACCCGTACTACTTTTCGATGCATATATACGTAAACATAATATACCATTTTTAATAGTTTTCTTTTCGTTATTTCACTGCAGTCAGTTGGCTGGTGATGGGGTTGGGGATGGCGGTGGCATGCGTTAGCAAAAGTTTGGTCTATGTGTTATCCAATAAGATAGGAAGGCGTGCGAGAGTTTATGCGTTTTTCCTTTTTCTGTTTCATGTTTTATTTTCCTTGGAAGACATCTTTTTTCACTTCTTTTTGGCCGGCAAGTTTTGCCAAGGAAACAACTTATGGTCCATGGTTTAATAAAGTTTAAGCACGCCCCTTTGTAGGTGTTTTGTCTTACATGTTATGCACCGGCCGTGTCAGACGTCTTACCACGAACAAACAATAGCTATTATGCATGTCGTGCATCGCACGGGCTTTATCCCTAGTAAAGTTTAAAACTTTAAATATACCACAATGATTGATGATGGAATTTTAAGGTATCATGATGGTTTACAATAATATATAGGTTATAAGTAATATTAAGTTGTCTTTCTTCAAAATAGGATATGAGTTCAAATGATGGTTAATGAGAATGAGCTATTTTTATAACTTTCGGGCATTTTTCTCTAAAAGATAATTTTCTAATTTTGAAAGATTTACAAAGTACAAACATGGTGTTAGTGAGGTATCAACACCAGTGGATATGGTTTAAGATGGCTTACTAAGAAGCGTGACAATCCTACATTTTTGTAAGTGCAGTTTTCGTCAGGTAACTGTACTTTATCAATTCTGGTCAAAGTCCAAAGTCAAGAGAAGTCAAAGATGTTGAATAAAAGGTCCATAAAATCTACTTAGAGTTTATTTATAAAATTTGTTCTAGGATTTTCTCAAAGTCAATGTAGTCGTTTGAATTTTATTTGTATTAATTATCTGAACCAATAAAAACAGAGATCATCATGAAATCGTTTGAATAATTAGTGTATGATTTATGAGTATTATTAACAGGATGAGAATGGTTTTGGGGGAGATCACTCATGAAACCCAATCGGCGTTTTTAACGGGGAGGTATATTTTGGACGGACCGCTGATGATTAGTGAAATTTTGTCATGGGCAAAGCGGAAAGGAAAAGAATTATTCATGTTCAAGATCGATTTTGAGAAAGCTTATGATAACGTTAATTGGGAGTTCTTGATTTCGGTCTTGAGACAAATGCGGTTTCCGAAGCTTTGGTGTAGATGGATTCATGGTATTCTTTCATCTGTTAGATCATCCGTTCTTGTTAATGGTTCTCCGACATTTGAGTTTGGGTGTGGTAAAGGTTTACGTCAAGGTGATCCCATTTCTCCGTTTTTATTCATTGTTGTCATGGAAGCCTTTCCTGGTATTTTTAGAAAAGCTTGTGATATTGGAGCGTTTCATGGTGTGAAGATCAAGGATGGAGGCCCGATTGTTTCCCATTTACTCTATGCGGATGACGCCATGGTTATGGGTGAATGGTCTCAATTTAATTTTACCGCTTTAAGAAGAATGCTCCGTATTTTTCACATGTGTTCGGGCTTGCGTATTAATATTAACAAGTCTACTCTATTCGGCGTGGGTATTAGAGATGATCAAGTTAATACAGAAGCAGTCACATTGGGGTGTAGACCGGGTAGCACTCCATTTAAGTATTTGGGAATTATTGTGGGTGTTAATATGGGACGTGTCAATAACTGGGATCCGGTCATAAACGTCTTCAAAAAAGGCTATCCAAGTGGAAGGCCACCACTCTCTCGATGGGAGGAAGGGTGGTTTTGATTAAATCGGTTTTAGAAAGTCTTCCGACTTATTATTTTTCGTTATACAAGGCTCCGGTGACGGTCATTAACAAGCTTGAAGGTATTATTAAGAGATTTCTATGGGGCGGAAGTGACGAAATTAGGAAGACTCATTGGGTGGCTTAGGAAGAGGTGACAAAACCGAAGGAAGAGGGAGGATTGGGTCTAAGTAAACTGGATGTGATTAACAACGCTATGATTTTGAAATGGTTATGGAGGTATAAAGTGGAGCGAAACGCTCTTTGGAGAAGATTGATTGATGCGATTCATTTGACAAAAAGGAAATGGGATGCATATCCGGTTAGTGCTAATATTCGAGGTACGTGGTCAAAAGTGGTGAATATTGGTTATCGTACTAAAGTTCAAGGGGCTCAATTCGTGAATATGGTGCGGGGTGTTATTGGTAGGGGCACGGAAATAAAGTTTTGGATTGATCCTTGGGTGAAAGATGTTCCGCTACGTGTCTTGTTTCCTAATATTTTTCGCCTTGATAAGGATAAATGGTGCAATGTGAATGATAGGATTGAGGATTCAGCAGGTGGGCCGATTAATTGGAATTGGAGTAGGTATCCGGAATCGCAAGTTGAAGTTCAAGAATTGCTGGATTGTCATCGGGTGCTTAGTGATGTCCGACTTAGCAGCAGAACGGATGAATGGGTTTGAAATAAAAGGGATAACAAAGATTTTTTGGTTAAGGAAACTCGAAGATGGTTGCTTCAAGAGGCGCCCAGGTCTAACGATAATGTCTACAAATGGTGTAAGTGGCTTCCTAACAAATGTAATTTATTCATGTGGAGGGCGAATTTGGATAGAATTCCGACGTTGGTAGCGTTAGCTAGGAGGAATATCACGTTTGGGGATAATATTTGTTCGATGTGTGGTGATACGGAAGAAAGCACGGACCATATGTTCACGGCTTGCATCATCACTAATGGTGTATGGGATGCGATTTGTACATGGTGCCATATCCCGAAAGGTTTTTTGTTCTCTTTTCGAGATATCTTAGAGATGGCTAAAAGGGTGGATGGCTCTAGTGTCCGGAAACAAGTTGTATATGGGGTGATAGTATTGACGTGTTGGTGTGTTTGGAAGGCTAGGAACGAGAAAAGATTCGATAACATAGAGATCAAGGTGCCGAAGATTGTGACCGAGGTTAAATCGTTGGGTTATCTGTGGTATAGAAATAGATTCAATGGGGGGAAGGTAGATTGGAAAGGATGGAATTCATTTTGTATTGATGTAATGTAATTGTTCGAGTGGGTTTCTCCAGCTTGGAGATGCCTGGCTCGTTGTGTTTTTAATGAAGTTTGCTTTTCAAAAAAAAAAAAAGGTCATGTTTTATGTGTTATAACAAGTCAATTAAATGATCACTTTAAAAGAACTCAAGAACGAGTGAACCATATATTCATACATGAGGAAACTGAATATGATGCTAGGCATATCACCTTACATACAAAACCAATCAAAACTACATTTAAAAAAATATATCAGTTAAAAGCCACTAAAAGTCTAAAACATATATTAAATACGATACCATTATGTCTTTGTACCTACGCTTTCTCATGGTGTTCTTATTCCTCCCTAGCTTCTAAGGACAGAGGGAGTCATACCTTGCATCCCATAATTCCATTCATATCGGTCATCTCGATGGCGATCCCGAAGGTGGGAGTTGTGTTCCCGCTCGTCCCAAAGTGTCGCATCGGCTTTCATCTCACTTCCTTATCCCACTCTTGCAATTTCCTTTTGTGTTGCTTCTTTAGTTTGGCATAGAGACTTCACTTATTCTTCCTCTCCATGCCAAATATTTCATCTCTCTGTCACCTGGCTCTCCCCCGCTATCAGTGGCGGATCTAGGATTGACGCCAAGCCGTAACGTTTTATAAATAAGCGGTAACGAAATCGAAAAAACGTCAAATTTTTCCAAAATTTACACTAATTTTACACTACCGCCGGAACGCCAAGCCGTAGCGGACGCCACCCCTTACTATATGTTACATCCGCCCCTGCCCGCTATCACATAGCCCATCCCACACCACCATCCTGCTTCAACATCTACCACCCTAAATTTTAAATGTTAACTAAGCCCATCTCATCCAACGTTTGTGGGTGAGGGAGAGGGGGTTTCACATTAGAAAAATTGCAGTATTAAAGTTGGTGGTGGTACTATTAATACCGACCACCAACTTTAATATATTATATGATTACTAAACTAAAAGTTTTGGCTAATAATTAGGCGAGAGTAAATTCTTTATAGATACAAAATGATGTGGATTGAGAGGGTGAAACATTACTATTATAGTAAGTACTTCTATTAAAAATATTTAAACATTGTTATGATAAATGCATATATTAACTAGCTCTATATAAACTTAGTTATAATATATATTACTTGGTCTAAGATAAATTAATTGTATGAAACTCTTCATCATATTGTAATTCTGTTTTTTCTCTTGTTTTCTCACCTCACTAAAAAGTATGATTGAATTGGTAGGTCCATGCATACATGATGAAACACTGGTTAACACCAATGGTTAACTAGCTGGATTGTCTCTTCTGTGGATTCGATCTCCTTCTCTACTCGTCGGATGACTAAGGTCCTGCAAAACAGCAACACCGTTAGCTTATTAAGAGGGGAATATGGGGGTTTCCCTCTTAACCGGACTCCGGCGTGAGAATAAGTACTGCTCTGAGGAAGAAAACAGTGTGTGTTGTGGGTGAAAGGGTGGAGAGTAGAATGGGATAACCTGAATGATGAAGGGTCCTATTTATAGTCGGAGGGTGAAAGAGGGAGGAGCAACCTTGCCAGCTGCTATTGGGCGCCAGCTGTCCGACCAAGGGGAATATCCTCTTGGTCCCCTCTGCTGTGGTCAGGATGGTGGTACACGTGGCGCGCCCATATTCGTTCATGCTGGAGAAATCGTGCAGCTTATGTCGGTCTGCTCCTGGATTCGTTGCAGGTTTACATGGCACTCGATTACTGGTGACACGTGTCGTCCTTTTTGTTAGAAGGAGTATCTTTGGTGCCACCTTGACGTCTTCCAGAAGCTTCTAGAAGCTTCTGGATTTATTTGCTGATGTAGGCGTCATGTAGACGGGAAAAGTGGTGTAGTCTCTGCCATATGGATGTGGCATTGGGACCATACCTCTTCAATACATCATATATTCTTGGATCTTTTTTAAGAATACTTTTATGCATACATCATATATTCTTGGATCTTTTTTAAGAATACTTTTATATTTTCTTTCGAATATAATCTAATTATGTTTATTATATATTTGATTCATGTTCATAATCACTTATAAGAGCAATTCAAGAGTAAATTAATTTGATCAAATTACATAAAAGTATATGATCGGTATACTTATAAGAGTTATAAAATTTACAAGTGGGTTTTTGTAGGTAAAAAGTACATAAATATTTTCATTTAGAAGCAACAATTTTTAAATTGAAACTTAAATATATCGGTTATAATTTCTAAATATTAGTACATAATTACAGAAATTGTTTAACAATTGTGACATTGGATTCTTAGTCATTGATGGCCCTCACTCGAATAAGAAAAGTTGATATTTTTATAGAGTTAAATGTCATTTTAGTCCCTGTGGTTTTGGTCATTTTGCCAGTTTAGTCTAAAGGTTTTATTTTTCTCATGTGGGTTCAAAAAGGTTTCACTGTTGCCATTTTAGTTCACTAGGTTAACTTCATCCATTATTCATGTTAACGAGAAGGGCGATTAGGTCATTTTATATGGCCGAATTGTCTTTCTAGTTAACAGAAATACATATAAAATGATCAAATTGCCATTCTGGTTAACAGAAAAAATTGATGAAGTTAACCTAGTGGACTAAAATAGCAACGGTGAAATCATTTTAGACCCACAGGAGAAAAATGAAACATTTGGACTAAACTGGCAAAATAACCCAAACCATAGGGCCTAAAATGGCATTTAACTCTTTTTTATAGGATGATTCTTGCAACTTGCAAGTTATAATGCATTGAGATTCAAGAGTTTATGATATCAAAAGCACCCCACAAGTTTGAAAATTGTGCTACACACCATCTATAGTGGTTGTAAATCAGCCTTGAAATGTAGTTGGTATCCAACAACACATACATTATATAAACTATTACAATATAATTTTAATAAATTGCAAATGGTTGAAATGGATTAAAAAGATTAATTACTACCTAGTTACCTAAAGCATAATATGATATTAATAAATTGCAAGTGGTCCCCTGAAATGGATTTTTTTTTTTTTAATTCACCACCTAATAAATTACCTAAAGTATCTCAAAAGATAACTAGCAAACAAAAAGATTAAATATTTATCAAGTAATATTAGTTTCTTCCACTAATATTATTTCACAACAATACTTGTAAAATTATCAAATAGCTTCTTTTAATATTATAATTAGTTTTTAGCTGGAGTATAAACTGTATTAAATTTATTTTTAACATATGATATGAGGATTTGTGAATCATTTTGTGAGGTTATTTGACCAAAATACTTTATTGGGTTGTATAAAAGAATTCATTGTCATCATACCACATACTTTTTTTGTTCTTTCTATATTTCATGTGAGATATGTGTTACTGTAAGCATTTATTTATAAATGTGTCATATTGAAGTCGGATTTACACTATTAAGTATAACACCTCCACTCTAACGACGTTAAGGCATATGTACATGTATGTGTATGAACCGAATGCGTGTGTATAACAAATCTTTTCAACTTAGGGATATAGTTACATTGGCTACCAAAGAGGGTTTTCTCCATAAGTTGTCCAAACATATAGAAATGGTCAAATGGACCACTATAGCATGAAGACAACACCTTAATGACAAATCTAGTAGCATAAACTCCACACCCTTAAAAAGAATGCAACAAAGCATCCAACTTTAGTAGAGTGGTTGTGGAGTAGTTGCACTTCCTCTAACCTTTAACTTAACATTCAAGATTTGAATGATCAAGATAAACCCAAATGCTTAACACTTAATTACACTCAACCATAACTCACCCTCTTACTAACCATTTCCAACCATAACCATGAAAGACTCACCAAAACCATGGAAACCACACTGTTGTTCATCTGAAAGCAAGGTTTCATTCAACTTTAGCCGGTGCAGGCCCTCAAGATCAGAGTTTTCCAAGAATGTAGCACCATGTCCATCTTTTAGACGCATGTCTTTCTCGGACCTTAGCAGGTCTTCTTCTATGCGCATTAATGAAGACATAGCGCAGGCTTTTGGGCCTGATTTGATTGACTTCAAATTGAGTGAGTTGCGAGCCATGACTCAGAATTTCTCGAGCAGTTTTTTGTTGGGTGAAGGTGGGTTTGGTAAGGTGCATAAGGGTTATGTGGATGAGTGCATGAGGACTGGTTTGAAGGCTCAACCCGTTGCCGTTAAGCTTCTTGATATTGAAGGATTACAAGGTCATCGCGAGTGGCTTGTAAGCTTGTCCATCTTATATATGATTGAAGATATCTTCTTTTTATCTTAATTATTTTGAAACAAGTTTACAAACGTCTGACTATCTGACATATTGTATAATTATAAAGGCGGAGGTGATATTTCTTGGTCAACTTAAGCATCCGAATTTGGTGAAACTGATCGGCTATTGTTGCGAAGAAGAAGATAGACTTCTCGTATATGAATTCATGGCGCATGGAAGCTTGGAAAATCATTTGTTCAAGAGTGAGTTTTTTTACAACTTTTTATCGACTTTCATGACTATTTCTAATGATTTTATTATAAAGCTAAGATAAGATGTAAGTTATTGGATTTGCAGGAATTTCAGTTTGTTTACCATGGGGGATCAGAATAAAAATCGCGATAGGTGCAGCAAAAGGTCTCGCGTTCTTGCATGGTGCCGAAACCCCTGTTATATATCGCGACTTCAAAACATCAAACATCTTACTTGATTCTGTACGTGTTTCTAACCTCTTAAATCCATCTAATTGCTACAATATTATGTTTTTCTCTTTAAATTACAACCCGTTTACCCTTTTCGGATGGATATTAACAGGAGTTTAATGCCAAATTGTCTGATTTTGGGCTGGCAACAATGGGTCCAGAAGGGTCAAACACTCATGTCACTACTAGAGTCATGGGCACATATGGATATGCTGCCCCTGAATATGTCAACACTGGTAATCTTCCAACCTACCACTAACATATGGTTCATAAATAATATATATATAATATATAGAGGATCCGATTCATCTGAGAATCACCCCGAGTTGCGAGAACTGTGAAAACTCCGGCGGAAATCCTACTTCTCGTGCGAGTTTTTCAACCAAATTTTGCATAAACGTAGATGAACATCTAAGACATCTGCAAAAAAATTGTCGAGCCGACATTTATTCGACATGTAAGTTTGTCTTACACTGATGTAAATTTGTTACAAAACTGATAACGTCACCCGTAAATTTTTTTACGCTGATGTAAATTTTCACAGCCGACCTTTTTTTTAAAAAACTTTTTTTAGCCTAGTTTTCACGGTTCTCTCAAACTCAGGGTGGTTCTCATGTTACCCTTTCCCTATATATATAGTTCATAATTTTGTTGATATGTTAATTGCAGGACACTTAACCACAAAGAGTGACATCTATAGTTTTGGAGTGGTGTTGTTAGAACTGTTAACAGGAAGAAGAGCAATGGATAAAAACAGGCCAAAACGCGAGCAGAATCTTGTGGACTGGGCCAAACCGTACCTGACTAGCAGCAGAAGAATTCGTGCAGTAATTGACCCTAGGTTGGGAGGTCAATATTCAGTTAGAGGGGCCAAGGAGATGGCCCTTTTAGCATTGTATTGTGTGAGTCCAAATCCTAAAGACAGGCCAAAGATGCCTTCAATAATTGAAGTCCTTGAAAGTATTAAGCATTTCAAAGACATGGCAATCACTTGTGGACAATGGCCCCCTGCTTCACAAAAGACCTCACGAAATGCAGTTTATTCGCCAAAAGATGTGAAAGAGATCAACGGGGGCCGGATTTACTGGAAACAGACTCCTGTTAAGACCGTAAGGTCAAGAGGGTAAATAACCGAAATGAAGATTGTGTAGAGCGGAAGAAGAATATGTAAATAATAAACGCTTATATGTATATAAACTATAATCTTTATGTATCCTGTCATATTACTTGCATATAAAAACACAGATGTTATATATACAAGCCTTGATCTCCATTCGGACTTGAATGAACGTTATATTGTACGTTATGTATCCTGTCACCTTATCCTTGATATCTCGAGTGAACGTTATATTGTACGTTAACTTTTGGTGTAATGTTGTGAAGCTGAGCTCTTGACCGTTAACCACAATACTCACACCCTGCGGTACGGAAATATCTCTAATGGTGTATGTAGAGTTTGTTAAACCAACGTTAGTGACCGTTCTTGAGTATTTTTTGCTGTCACCTCTTTTTAGAGATACCACAAAAGAAGGATAGTTCAGTTGGGCCTCCGGTATGGTTTTTGAGCAGTTAATGGTCTTTTTAACGATAGGTGCCTTTCGAGCCATACAGAAAGGGATCTCCGATCAGTTTGTTATTGCACCCTCCTGACACCTCACATTTTCCTTTCCATCTTGAAGGTGGAGCAGGGATGCCATTGTCGTTAAATGATGTCCCGGAGTAATTCCAGTGTCAATCGTCCCTGAGGTTTGGGCATGTTTGTCAGTTTCATCCAAAACAACTTTTTTGTACCATATTGTCCTTCACTTTTGAGATTTTTTGCCATTTTCATCCAACCGTCTAACTTTTTTGTCAAAATCGTCCCTTAGATTTGGAAATTTTGCCATTTTCATCCAAATGTTTGACAGAAAAAAATAAAGTAAAATAGACGTTTGGGTGAAAATGGCAAAAAATCCCAAAAGTGAAGGACTATTTGGTACAAAAAAGTTGTTTTGGATGAAACTGGCAAACATGCCCAAACCTCAGGGACGATTTTGGCAATTTACTCTTTTTACTATAACATTATTTAAAGTCTGAATGTGCTTTTTATAATCTTTAATCTCAAAACAGGCTGAGTCAGGTCGAGTAGCGGTATACCAGGTTCAGGTCAAAACAGATCACTTTGGAAAAATTATCAATTTGTTTAACGTGAACCAGTTCTGAACAAAATGAGTTTGGTTAGTCATTTAAAAAGAAGTATTAAAAAAACTAAAACTAATAATTATAGAAACTATATGAGCAAATTATCTTGTATATTTTCATTCATGAATTTTACACCTATAAATTTAAAGGACAAAGGAAACATACAGGTTCATTATACCAACTGAATTCAGGCTGTTGTTCTTAACAATCCATCAATTGCATACTTGAAACTCAAACCGTTCGGAGTGTACCCAATTCTTTGCATTCTGTTCTGGAATTCCAGCGACTTATTAATATCACCTTCCTCACAAACTACTTTGAAAACCTCGTTATAGCATTCATTGTAATGTAACTGAAACTCCTCAGCAAATAGGATCAATAACACTTCCGCTTGATTAATATTCTTCTCTTTACAATAACCCGAAACCAACGATCTGCAAATTGTTGCATCAGGGTGAATGCCAAATTCAGCCATATCCCTCATGAATATTTCACCCTCCGTTGTTCTATTTAGTCTGCACAAACACTCGATGATTGCTCGATAAGTGGTCAAACTCGGCTTAACATTCTTGAAAAACATCTCGTCTTTTAGTTGTATAGCCTCGTTTACATAATTCGATCTACAAAACGAAACAATCAGTTCATTGTAGATTTGTAAATTTGTTTCTTCCCCATCTTGCACTATACGTTCGAACTGACTTTTGGCTGCAAACGGTTTATCTACTCGGCACAAAGCAACGACAAGATCGGTTTGGAGATCTTTCGAAACCGAAATTCTGAATTTTTGAAGCTCTACGATAAGATTCACAGCTGAAATCAACTTGTTTTCCTTTTTATATCCTTCTATAAGTACTAAACAAGTGAAACTATTAGGGGCGACTTTTTCTTTGATCATTTCATGAAGCAAAGCACGTGCTTCTTGCATCATTCCTTTGTTAACGTAACCACATATTAACGTATTGTACGAAAACGCATCTGGGTTCACCCCGATTTGAACCATACGATGAAATAGCTTATGGGCTTCCCTTACATTACCTTCTTTACAAAGCCCGTTAATTAAAGACGTATGAGTGATTAAATCAGGCGTCACACGTCTTATATACATGATATTATAAAGATAATGCGCATCTTTCAACCGGCCTTTTCTCACATAACTATCTATAAGCGTGTTGTACGTGACAATATCGGGATCAAAACCTTCTTCTTCCATTTTCTCCAAAAATGTATTCACCTTATCAACATCCTCACTCTTGCATACAACATGAGTCAATATATTAAAAGTAAACGCGTTACCACGAACACCAATTCTCCCCATCTCTTCATAAACCCCCCAACACTCATCAACCCGATTCAACTTCAAAAGCCCATCCAAAAGAAAGTTAACCGAAACAATTTTCGGTACAAAACCAAGCTTAACCATCTTCCTAAACGTAACAAACCCGTCACGAACCAAACCCGCTTTTAAATACGCCTTGAGAAGCATATCGAACACAACCGGATCCCAACTACAATCTTTACTACACATAACCAAATTCTCAAAAATACTAATTTTCCCATCCTTACTCTTATTAACCTCAATCAACTCAGATAAAAGACTCATTGTTTCCGAAAACTTATGAGACCAAGCTAATATATGCAACATAATACAATAATCTTGAACAGTTGGGCCAAAGGTTAAATCTTTTTTGACCCAATTGAAGAAAGAAAGAGCTGCAAATGGGTCAGACTGGCATCTAAGAAGAACCCTTGAGATTTCTTGAGTACCCATATGGGGGATCATGTGGGTGTCAAGAAGGGTGCTTTTTCTGTTCTTGAGATTTGTGCATATGATGTTGACAATCTTGTTGGGGTTTTGGGTGTGGGGGAGAAGATTGTAAAGTGGGTTTGGTTTTGAGGTGGGTAATGTTTGTAGGGGTGAAAGATTGGGGTTTGGTGGTTTGGAAAGTGGGTGTGAAATTGATTTGAGAAGGGGTTGATTGATGATGGAAGTTCGATTCATGTTTGATGATGTTAATGTGGAAAGTAGGAGATTTGCATACCTGATTCCGACCACCTGTTAGTTTTTCAGGGTGGTGAGAGGCCGTGAATGCAAAACCGCCCAATTCTCCGTCGAGACGGCGACTGTCTCCGGGAAAGCCTGAATGTATTTGCAATTTTATAAGGAAAACAGAACATGAAAAATGAAGAATTAGGGCTGACACCTATAATCATAAGCCACAAATAATCAACAAACAAACACCACAAATAATGAACATACCTGCAAACGTGAAGGACGGTGGCAGTGTGGAGGAGGTCGGCCGTGTGGAGGAGCAGAGGAGGAGGAGGCGGCTCGGTGGAGGAGTAGAGGAGGAGGAGGAGGCGGCGCTGTGGAGGAGCAGAGGAGGCGGAGACGACTGTGATGTGGAGGAGCAGAGGAGATGGTGGCGCTGTGGCGGAGCAGTGGAAGAGACGGTGGCGGAGCAGTGGAGGAGCAGAGGAGATGGTGGCGCTGTGGCGGAGCAGTGGAAGAGACGGTGGCGGAGCAGTGGAGGAGAGACGGTGGCGGAGCAGTGGAGGAGACGGTGGCGGAACAGTGGAGGGGAGAAGGTGGCGGAGCAATAGAGAGGAGACGGTGTTTTGGTGAACCAGCATATGTACCTCTGCTCGCTTCAGATGTAAACAAATAGCCCCTCACACTTGTGTATTTTTGAAAGGCACATGTAAACCACTAAACCCACTGTCCTTGAAGCTACGTGCATGTTTGGCTAAGTTTTTCCAACCAACTTATTGACTTAATCAAAAAGTTAAAAGGGAGTTTTAGTGTTTGACAACCCTAAAAGTTCTTTTCAAAATGACTTTTTGAAAAGAAGAAAAAAGAGTTTTTGAGAAGTTAACATGTTGTGACTTTTTTATCAGCTTATAACTTTTCAAACACTAAATTACCAGATTACCCATAACTTAACACTCCTTATATTATTTGTTTGTCCATTTTTGTCATTTTACATCAATAACCTAAGTCAAACACTTTTTAAAAAACAACTTATTGACTTATTGGTTTTCCCATCCCATAAGCTAATCCAAACACTTTTTTAAAAACTCCTTTAGTCCTTTTAAAAAAGTCATAAGTTAATAAGTCTTTTTCACAAAAAGTCCTTTTTCACTTAAATAAGCTTAGCCAAACATGCCCTGTATCTAAGGTCGACTTCGTGACTGCCATGAGACCGTCCCCCTGATGTGCGGAATCCGTAAACCCCCGTTCCTCGTCAGGTTCAAACCCGGAATTAAAGTCCCGATTCATCTCTTCACCCAAATGTCCATCGAAAATGACCCAAATGAAAATTGAACCTACGTCTCCACTGGGGAGGGCAGGCCAATTAACCGTTGAACCAAATTCTCAGGACCACTAGCACTTATGTTAGTACTTCTTGTCATTTGCATATTCTATATATGTCTCACTAACTAACACTTACGTTAGTGAAGATACCGTTTGAGACCGGGGAGGCATTGGAAGGTGTAATGACTTTGGCGTTAGTGCTAGCTTGGTTTTGATCCACTCTCTCGTACTCAACATCGAAGAGGTCGGAGCAACCTGGGGTGGTTCTGACGCCCGCCGACGATAAAACAGAGGTGAAAGGAGATATCAAAGGAGATATATGTAACGCCCCAAAAACCGAATTATTAAAGTCGTTACCATGTTAGTAAAATGAGATACAATAACTAAGTTAATAAACCTAGTTAAATGCCTAATAGATAAGTTAAGGGATGAATCTTGTGGCAATTATGATGGTATGTTAAACTTGAGGAACTTAGGGTGCCAAAAAGGAAATATGATTTATTAAAAACAAAATATCACACACACACAAGGTGTGTGTGTGCGTGACATCGATCAGAGGAGAAGGAGGGAGGGGTGCAAACCCTAACCCTCAAGAAACCATCAAATTGGGAAGAAATCTCAAGGAAGCTCGGATGCATGAACCTGAAATGTTGACCATTTAAGTGTCTCTAACACAAGGTAAGTCGAATTAAGTGTTTCGGTGATGTTTGGTTAAGTGGGTTATGTGTAATCCGTGAGTATCTATTGAAATTGAGAAGGAATTCTAAACAATATGAATATATAGAGGCTATAGCATGCTTAATTTCGATTATGTTGATGTTTTGGAAAAACCCATTTGTAGTAGTAGTAGAATGAAGTTGATGATGACTATATGTGTTATGTTCTATAGAATTTTGATGGGTGAAGTTAGATGTTGTATAATGTTGTTGAATGAACCTAATTAGAATGAAAATTGTGTGGTAAAACCTATTAAAGGAAGGATAATGACGGAATAGTTATAAAGTTTTGAAATGTTACACGTACCGAAACCTAATTCTTCGGACATAAGGCGACGATTACATGAAGGCACGAAACTAGTATGTGGATTGTGTACCTGGCCAGTACGCGAGGAACATATGACGTTCGTGAGACCGTGATAATTGTTGCAGGTATGTCTGAAAGGATTGGGTATTGGGTGGACGTGTGGGTGAGAATAATAAGACTCACAAGAAAATTTAAAGCACTTTATATAAATGGAATGTATGAATGATATGTTTGAACCCGCGAGACGGATTCAAACATAGAAGTAATGGAATGTATGAAGGATATGTTTGAACCCGCGAGACGGATTCAAGCATAGAAGCAATGGAACGTTTGAATAATATGTTGAAATCCGCGAGACGGATTCAAAACATAAAAGAGGTGAAGGGTATGAGCGATATGTAAGAATCCGCGAGACGGGTTTAAGAACGAAAGAATGACCATAAACGGTATGCGAACCTAAACTTGAGTTAAGCAAATAAGTTTTGATTAAGCTACATGTTAGATGTGTTGGTAATGACTCTTGGGAGACAGAATGAATGGCGGGCTACGACCCGAACAATAACTTAAGTATGGACGGGAAGAGGAAGTTTTGCAAAAAGGTTAATGAAATAATTATAAGAATAAAAGAATTGTGAGTATTTAAAACCCCAAATAAAATAAATCTGGAGAGAAAGTGATAATGACAAGTACCGATGGAAAATGCTAACTTTGATGCTAGTCTTGTTGGCCATGTTCATCTGAACAAGATATTGGTGGCAGGATGCTCTTGCGAGTGTTTTTACTGCGCCAAGTAATAAGGTTAGTGAATTGTTTAATATATAAATGTAGATATTAAGTTATGGGTTGAATAACCACTTACGTACTAACTAATGGTAGCAAATTAAAGTGACATAAGTGAGATGATGTAGAATATAACAAGGGGTACATGGTGCGTGTAACTATAGCAAACGCAGAATGACGCTTAAATCTCAAGTTAAGCACGAAGAAGAAAGTATGAAATAGTAGTGATGTTGCTGTAATAAGGCCTTAGAAGAATATATAATATGTAAATGTGATCATATTAAGGCCTCTTGTGTGACTACGAGAGAAATAAAAAGAAGTGTTAGTAGTGAAATATTGCAGTAAGCTCATTATGAGTAACGATATGACGATGCTAGAATGGGATATCAAATATGATGTGTAGGGAACATGGATCAATTCAAATTACTCCGATTAACGTATGTATGAATGCCTTTTGCCTACCTAAGAAAGTAGTAGTGAAACTTACGATTATGATTGTCCATGAATCTTGTTGTATAAATCACGAATAAATCCGTGCTTTAGCATGCATCTCGAATAAAGTAAAGGAATAAACAATAGAAAGGAAAGATAGATCTGGTGTGTTGGTAATAAGAAAGGTTTCGGGGACGAAACCACTTTTAAGGGAGGTAGACTTGTAACGCCCCAAAAACCGAATTATTAAAGTCGTTACCATGTTAGTAAAATGAGATACAATAACTAAGTTAATAAACCTAGTTAAATGCCTAATAGATAAGTTAAGGGATGAATCTTGTGGCAATTATGATGGTATGTTAAACTTGAGGAACTTAGGGTGCCAAAATGGAAATATGTTAAACTTGTGTGTGTGCGTGACATCGATCAGAGGAGAAGGAGGGAGGGGTGCAAACCCTAACCCTCAAGAAACCATCAAATTGGGAAGAAATCTCAAGGAAGCTCGGATGCATGAACCTGAAATGTTGACCATTTAAGTGTCTCTAACACAAGGTAAGTCGAATTAAGTGTTTCGGTGATGTTTGGTTAAGTGGGTTATGTGTTATCCTTGAGTATCTATTGAAATTGAGAAGGAATTCTAAACAATATGAATATATAGAGGCTATAGCATGCTTAATTTTGATTATGTTGATGTTTTGGAAAAACCCATTTGTAGTAGTAGTAGAATGAAGTTGATGATGACTATATGTGTTATGTTCTATAGAATTTTGATGGGTGAAGTTAGATGTTGTATAATGTTGTTGAATGAACCTAATTAGAATGAAAATTGTGTGGTAATTGTTGAATCAATGATTTTGATATGAGATAGTAAGCTTATGTACAAGGTACTTGTACATTGAGCTTAGATAGTAGTATGCTCATAAGGTATTTGATGAAATGTCTAAGTGATGTTATGATATGAGAGTTAAATGGAAAGTCTTGAGAATTATGAATGAATTATAGAAAGACGAGGTTAGTAGTAAACTAACTTGAATAATGTGCCTTTGATAGAATTCGTAGGAGTATTCGGAGGAACTATGTATGAGATTAGAAGAATATGCATGAATTGGTTGTACACTATGCTTAGGAGGTAGTAAATACGCCAAGTGTATGATGAAATGTACGTAGTGTTATCCGTATAGGCTATTGTGATGTTACGGGTATATAATGATAAGTCGAAAGTTATATTAAATGAACCGTTGACTTCTAAAAGTCAACTGTGTATAAGTAGAATGGTTAGACTTGTTGTCATAATTGTAAGATTAAAGTAAGTTATACGGTGCGTGTTAGATGTATGTGTGTTTAATGCAATGACATGACGGATTACACGAGTTGGAAATGATATGAATTTGGTTGCATGTATTATGCTTGTTAGAAGTGACTAATGAACGTCAAATGTGAATTATGCGATCGATATGATCGTTAACATGTACAATTGTGTATGCTAATAAAAATGTGATTTTGATGACATGGAAGTATAGGAATCATGTCGAGACGGAATCAAGCACGGAAGGCTAACGTGTCAAGAAGTGGCGAGGAAACAAATATGAACACGAATGCATGAGGTAAGTGATTTCTGTAATCACTTCTTAGTTGTTTATGTAAAATTATGTGCGACTTAATTAGGTATGATAATTGAGGTCAAATAGAAATGAGTTGTATGAAATCGATGAAGTATTAAACGGATCTTAGCTTTGATCCGAGCAAGGCATGTGCGTTAGAATTTTCGTTAAGTGGTAGGGTTGGTTAAATATGCAATGAAGTCCTTGGTTGTAAAGGATGGAGCAATGTTGACAAAAACGCCCTTGATAGGTATAACGGGCAAACGACCTTAAATGTCTATTGGAAACAAGCTATTCGATTAGTATAATGTTTTCGTCAAGTATGAAAGTGGGGAGTATGGTTTTGTATGTCATAGACCATTTAATGCGTAAATACCCATAACGGGTCAAAATAAGCTTTTGAGCGAAAATGTGTTAAGAGGAGGCAAGACATCCAAGAATTCGGTCCTTTAAGATAAATAATATTGAAATTATAAGGTTCATGAGGAGTCGGGGTCAAATAATCAGATTATTTTTTATAAATGCAGGAACGGGTCAAAACTTGTAAAAAGGTAATAAGTCGATAGTGCGTAAGTTAAGAATTTTCTTAATCCGGACATGGGATTTCAAGCTCACATGATAGAATATCAATTTACGGTCATGTGGGAAGAAACGGGAGGTTAAAGGGGTAAACGGATAAAAAGTTATGCAAGTTTTAGTGCGTACGGACGACGAAACGGATCTGCAGTAAAACAACATTTAGAGGGCCCGTCGCCGACGCCCTCTATGGTCTCCGTTTTATCCGATGCCTTAAGTCGCTGTCTACGCGAGTTGACCCGACACGAGGTGGCTCACGGTCGTGCGTTTCCGAGTAAACCAGTGCACTGGCTTGTGCACTACCAGTGCCCCCGACGTCGTAGGATCCGCATGGTCGTGCGGTTGGGACACATGGTCGTGCGTCAGCTGCCAGTTCAACCGAATGTGCAGAATTCATCTGAAATCAGTCCCGTAACCTACAAGGAGTCCCGAATCATATTCTAATCTCATTATAGAGTGTCTATGGGATGCGACGAGCGTGTACGCAAGTATAAATTGAAACGAAATAAGTATAAAGGTATATTTAAGTTTAAGTATAGTTTTACCTTCATGATTAGTAAAAGGGAATCCATAGGAAAACACGTCTAGGAATGTATGAATACAAGTAGGTATGCAGGTATGTATGTATGTAAGTAGATATGTATATATGTAAGAAAAGGTATGTATGCATGTACGCAATTATTTATGTATTGTATACGTGGTTTCAATACGTTCGAGTATTGACGTTATTAACAGTGTACCTTGAGAATGAAATGTAATGCAGGTGCATTATTGAAGTCTCGCCAAGGATTAGACAACCAGATGAAATGCTTAAATCTAGATAGCTAACGGGATGGAAAGTATATGTGGATAGAACGTAACAAGACTACATGATTATGAATCTTGTTTGTACATAAAGTATGCTAATGTTGCGAATGTTTGTGGTGGGTGTAGGTTGTACGAAGCACGGATTATCATCACGAGGAGTTACGATAGAAGACCGAGTCACAAGATCGATTGTACGGGAATGCTTGAGTATGTAATCGAGTGAAGACAAGTCATGTTTTTGTTTTGTAAAAGAATTTTAAGAATGTCAAGACATTTATAACGAATGAAAATTTTATGGTACGAATTTCCGCTGCGACTTTTGTCAAATACATATTAGGGTCTTACAATATAGAACTCATAACAATCGAAAAAAGAAAGAAAGCGAGATTGTTCTAGGTGAAAATACGGATGGCACCGATGAAGCAACACCAATCTAATCCGGTTAGATTAGACGAATGCTCAACCAGGGATCGGTTAATCCGACCTTCACAAGCTATAAACCTTGAATAATCTACAAAACTTAACAACATCGTGAGACTCTTTACGAGAAAGAGAAGTGAGGGGTCTTCTCGTAACCACCCTCCAGCGTGAGAATACGTATTACTTTAGACAAAGAAAGTGTAAGTAAGAGTGAGGGTCGAGAGAATGGAATGATTTCACCTTGATGAAGTGTGGTATTTATAGCCAGAAGGATAGAATGGGATTAGATGAGACGACGCTATCAGGAATATCCGTTTAGTCCCATTTGTACTAAGAGTTTGTGTCCATAAAGGTGGGAGTACATCCACAGGCCCTGATTGGCCACACGTCACTTTCAGGATGTCTTTGTTGTCTCTTCTGTGTCATGCGTTACTGGAGACTTAGGAGGATATGAATATGTGGCATGTGATTGGCCAAATGTTGTCACCTGTAACTCCTCTCTCTTTTGCCATAACCGTTAGTTGAGATCACCTTATACAACGATCCGCGAACTGTCATTAGCTACGCGTCGCTTTCACATTGTACTGTTTGTCTCCTTCGTACTGACATATCATCACGTGGCGGGTGTTGCCTGCAGATGACATGTCAAGTACATTCGGTTGTTTATTGGGTTAGATATGGGTTTTGCACTACGCCAAAATAGGGATACAGCCACACGTAAAAAGTGTGACTATATGTCTTTCGCCACACATATTTTTTTCATGTCAAGTGTGACCAAAGCTCGAGTCATCATATGTATCATACCGCCACACACACTTTTTAGTGGCCATTGAACTTAAAAGTGTGGCTAAAGGGCACCAACATTTTTTTGTTAAAATCTAGCATTTCCTCCATTAAGTATGGCTAAAGGGTTGTAATAGCCACATGAATTCAATTTAAGTGTGAATGTTTCTATTATATAGTCACATATATTTCCTAAAAAGTATGTTTTAGCCACATGAATTAAGAAAAAGTGTGGCTAAAAGGGTTGTTATTAAGTGTGGCTAAAAGGTAGTAATGACCACATGAATTTACCATAAGTGTAGTCGGTTCCATTATATAGTCACATGAATTTATTTTAAGTGTGGCTAAAAACTTGTACTAGACACACAAAACATTTTTGTAATTCTAAGTGTGGCAATTATCTAACTTTTGGTCACATATGTTTGTTTTTCCTATGACATTTGTTATCAGTTCGTCACACAATAAAACAAAGTGATGTTGGTGTGGCTATTGTCTAACATTTGGTCACACATATGCTATCATTCTGTCACAAAAACAAAGTGATGAAAGTGTGGCTAATGGTTATATATAACCACATTATATTTTGTAATTATAAGTGTGGCTATTGTCTAACCTTTGGTCACATATAACTTTGTTTTCCCATGACGTTTGGTATCATTCTGTCACACAACAAAAGACAATGTAACTATGGCGTGGCTAGTAGCCACACAAAATTTTGTAATTTTAAGTGTGGTTATTGTCTAACCTTTAGTTACACGTAATTTTCTTTTCTCATGACGTTTGGTTTCATTCCGTCACACAATAAAAAACAAAGTAACTATGGCGTGGTTAATGGTTATTTATAGTGACATGAAATTTTGTAATTTTAAGTGTGGCTATTGTCTAACTTTTAGTTACACATATTTATTACGGTTCTATGTGGCCATTTTTTGTGTAATTACCTATTTTATTTTCATTTTTTGTACAATAAAAACTACAATAAACATGAAATAATTTATATAACAAATGATATTAACTATAATAACCAAAAATCCATACATAAGTTTTCAATTTAAATACTAATGGACGACAAACTTCTAATCAAAAGCATCCACAAAAGTTGCAAAAGGAAACATATGTACTACACAAAAACTAAGAGCTATTTCTAGGTTGTTTTCTTTAAGTCCATTTACACACTGCTTTTGTACTTGAAAGTGCTACAAATTTGCATCCACGGGCTACCTTGTTGTTGTTGTGGTGGTGAGTAAACTTGTAACTTGTGGCAATTTTGATGTCTCTTAGCCCATCAACGAAACCATCACCTCCAATTGTATTTATATATATTGTAGCCATGTCTCAACCCTATGCATAATGTCAAATAGTCAGTTTCTAGTGCGGCTTGGGTCGGGTTCAACACTTTGTGTCATGTCAGTTACTTCCTTTATTTTGAGAGATAGAGGATGCTGTGGATAAACAAATAAAAAACTAAGTGTACCACTGACCTCATCATCATTATCATATAAACAGCGCCTCAACAAAACAAATATGCATGGCTGCATTACAATACGATTCAAATAAGTTAGCAACAGAGGATACACATCACTTAAATATCAGTAAAAGAAAACAAAATTAATATCTAGTTGTTTGGCCCGAATAATTTCTTTAAATTACCCCATTTAAGATTAAACATAACCCGAATAGTCCCGTTCCTAAATATATGAATAAGATTTAATATAAGAAATGTAGTGCATCAGTAGTACTTTATAATATTCATCCTCGAGCCCATTTAAAAAGCTCTAGTATTGGAAATATAGTTTTATTGATACTTAAAAGGACAATAATCAATTATTGAGTCTCTATAAACTTACATTGATCGTTTGACAAAAACCTTTAGATATCAAATAACCATCAATTTTTATGCTAGAAAAAAAAGCCTACAAATTCAAAATAAAAACAAATAATAACAATAATTAAAAAAAGAAGGAAAAGTCAACAGTTACGAAGGTGTTAGAAACAGCAGCATACCTTGGGGGTCGCTTCTCAAGATAGAATTGGACTATTTATGGTGAAGGCTTGAATAGATCAAGTCTGGTAGCTAAAGCTTCCTCAAAAGGAACTGAACCACCCTTTGCTCTACGCGTGCACCATATTGAATATAAAAATAAACTAAAAGCAGAAAACCATCTTGATACCGAGCACACCCTGCGGTCCACTCAGCAACAACTTTGCCAGCAATGGCTTAATCACTTATATGAAAACAAGGTATTTCCAATTAAACTTTCCTATGAGTGTGTCCCACTGATGGTTGTCTAAGTGCAAGCAAATTCTTAAAACCTCATAAATTGTTTTGTTTGGAAAGAAGTAGATTATATATCTCACTTATTTTTAAAATTATACATAATACATTGAAGTGTTGACAAGTAAATGTAGCCATATTTGACCCCAACCCATTTAGGCCATGCCCGGTTTACTTGAACAAAGAACATACTGCTTCTTTAGATACTCTTGAATAATTAAGTATTCTATATAAATTCGAGGTGGGGCACCTTATCATACGTATCTTGTAGTGTGTCCCCAAGAAAAGGATATCGTCCCATGTGTCAGCAGCTTTGTCGTGATAAATTAGGCCTGTTGAATAAGAATTCAAGCAGCTGTGCGTGTCAATTAGTGAGGATTTAAGTCTATAAATGTCAATCTTGACCACAAAGAGTCAAAAAGAAAGAAAATCTTGACAAAACCATCTCACCTAGACAACATTCAGAAGCAGTGAACACTGGAGTCCCAGGGGAGCGATGAAGTTCGTCATTTTCATCCTATAAATAGCATCATTTCCATTCAATCATTTGTTAATTAACAATTAAAGTAGATATGTAAGTATCCTTTCCCCATCTTTCCAGGAAACTATTAATTTAAAACAAACAGCAAAGACAATAGTTCGGTTATTTTATTTTATTTTACCAGATGAGACCTATGCGCCTTTGACAACGTAGCATGAAAGAACTGTGGGCAAAATGATAATGGCAATTATTGTTTGAGAGGAGGAATTAATTAGCTGAAAAACCTGGCGCGTACTAAAATCACCAATCAAAATTTGATTTTAATGTAGTTGGACTTACTGTTGATCCACAGTCACCATCACCACTTTGAAGTCCCACTTATATGAACTATCTTTAAGGTTAGTAATTGCAGGCGTTGCTGCTTAAAGGTAGCAAACAGGTAAGTTGGGAAATGGGATCAAGAAAGGTTAGTGGGTTGGGCTCACTGATCAATATACCCAATGAACTCTCTCAAAATGCAAGATACCAGTTAATTGATTCCAAGGTTAACAAAGATACACTAATTTATGACTCCTTTGCTTTAACTACCTTGGCCGACTATCATCATTCATATAACTCTCTCCCTGAACTTCTTATTATAGGCATCAAGTCAAATTAATTAAGTAAATACATACAACATGTCATATGATATACAAGTAATCTACAGCTTGTAAAGTTCAAACACCAAAACCATGTTATTCAAGAGCCATCTACTGTACAAGAGAAGAAGATCCAAGAGAATTTCACAATTAATGAATTGCAGTGATACCAAACACAAAACATAAAAATAGTTGTACCCTGAAACAATAAAATCTAAATCAAACTAGTAAAACACCGCCATGCTCGCGGTTACAAAACCGAGCTATGTTAGAGCCTTATTGGTAAAAACTGCTCAAGTGCACAAATTCACAAGAATACTGCCAGCAAACAACAAAGAACACACATTAAACTAAACCGATAATATCACAAATTCACAATACTTCTACCTCATGTTAAAGATCTAATGAAAATCATATAGATACTGAAACATTTTTGTGAGATCCTACTTCCAACATCACTAAACAACTTTATAGTAAACTAAACATACATAAACTTCGTAGCAGTGCTTATAATAATCTCCATAAACATAATTTGCGATTGAAAACTGAGATAGAGTATTAATTGATACCTCGTTGATGACCACCCGTGCCTGCCGACCACCAGTTTCATACGCACAACGTCACACGGAACGCCTAGAATCGGAATCGCCTCCTCAAATCGCCAGTGCTTCCTCCATCTTTCCCACAACTCTTATCCACCGCCTACAACCACCTCCCCTGCACACCCATCTTCATGACAACATCACCTTCGACCTTGACCCTTGACTGTAATAACCACTATCTTTCCTTAATTTTTAGGTATTAGGGTTTTGGTTTAAAGAAAATAAAGTGGGTGTATTGTTGGCGACTGAATAAGTAAAAAGAAGCTAGGGTTCTCATTTGAACTTTTAGGTGTTTGATTTAGGATTGGAGGGGACTGAGAAAACAATGAAAATTTTGGGAAATGAATCTTGGTAGGAGGGAAACGAAAAATTGGATTACTTATGTTAGGAGGGAAATGATTTTTTGGGTAAACAAATGGGATGTTGTGAGCATAGACAACAATAGTTCAGGCCGGTGTGTGGTTTAAAGCTCGGGCTTTGTAGTGTCACGTCAGAACCACGTATGCATCACATAAGCGAGTGGTTTTATCGTTAATTTATACGGTGTGAGATAAAGTTCCTTTAAAGCCTCCTATTAAACAAAATATAAAAAAATAAAGAGGAAAAAATCTAATTGGTTGAAAACATTGGGCTTCACCGGCACATTTCATTGGCGCTCGTTACTAGGATGGAGCCCCCTCCATAGCGCCCCCTTTTGGCGCCTAGGAAATGGGGGAGAGGCGCTATGGGGCGCCATTGAAGCTGATCTAGTGGGGGCGGTATACCACACCCCTTGGTCTTATGGTCTAAAGTTGCAAATAAGCCAAGTTACTCACGAGCTACTCACGCAGCTTGAGTCACACTCGGCTAAAAAAACTCGTAACTAATCGAGCATAACGAGCTCGAACCGAAAAACAAGCACGTTTAAGAAATGTGTCCGAGCTCGTTATTTATATAAATTTCAACTAATATATTAAATATATATTTAAATAATAATAAATTACATTTATTATATTGTAAAAAAATAACTAAATTATATACTAAATATCAATTTTAATTAATATAAATTATTTAATAAATATTAAACAAGTTGAGATCGAGCTTGAAAAACTATCTACGAGCCGAGCCCGAGCTTCAAAAGCAAAGCTTGAATCGAGTCTTCGTAAGTTAAACAAGCCTGAGCTCTGTTTGTGCCCTTAGTAGTCGTATGTTTTTTGTTCTGCCAATGTGGTCCGTTAAGACGTGTATGATATACTAGTTGTCCATCAAGATCCATTAAGGCCCAACAGGGTCTATTAAAACAAATAAGATCTACTATTGTCCATTGTGATCTATTAAGGCCAAATCTTGGTCCTTTAAGACATGTATGAGTTACTATTGTCCATTATGATCAGTTAACGCCCAATATCGTCCATTGTGACAGGTATGATCTACTATTGTCCATTGTGATCCAATAGAGCCCAACATGGTCCATTAAGACATGTTTGATCTATTATTGTCCATTGTGATCGATTAAAGCCTAATTTGGCTCATTAAGACATGTGTGATCTACTATTATCCATTGTGATCCATTAAGGCCCAATATGGTCCACTAAGACAAATATAATCTACTATTGTTCATTGTGATCCATTAAGACCCAACATAGTCCATTAAGACATATATTATTTGATATTGTCCACCGTGATCCATTTAGGCCCAATATAGCCCGTTAAGAAATGTATGTCTATTGTTATCCACTAGAGCCTAATATGGGTCATTAAGACATATATAATCTACTATTGTCCATTGTGATCCAATAAGGCCCATTAAGACACATATGGTCTACTATTGTCCATTGTGATCTATTAAGGCCCATCATGGTCTATTAATACATATATGATCTACTATTGTCCATGGTTTTCCATTAAGGCCCATCATGGTTCATTAAGACATGTATGGTCTACTATAATCTGGCTTGACTCGTCAAAAGCTCGAGCCAGGTTATGGCATATCGAGCCGAGCTCGTTTATTTAAAAATAAATT
The DNA here is from genome assembly GCA_030545235.1 of Helianthus tuberosus. Lineage (NCBI taxonomy): Eukaryota > Viridiplantae > Streptophyta > Magnoliopsida > Asterales > Asteraceae > Helianthus > Helianthus tuberosus. The sequence goes on from CM060418.1 coordinate 195,361,649, forward strand.
ATATATTTTATATTTTTTTTACACATAAGGTCAAACATAAAACCAAAAAAAACAAAAACAAATAATAGCATAGTATTTAGAGTGATAAAAAATTAATTTTGGGCAAACTAAAAAGACGATCAAGAGCAGGTTTCCTTAATCTATACTCTTTTTAAATCAATGTTACAAATTAAAACTATACCTTAATATTCTATTTCTTTCGATAAAACATAACAATATTACTAATTAAACACCATTGCGACGCGAACCATTACGACGTGAACCGTTTCGACCCGAACCGTTTCGAATCGAACTGTTTCGACGCGAACCGTTATGACGTGAACCGTTTCGATCCGTACCATTTCGAAGCAAACCGTTACGACGTGAACCGTTTCGACACGAACCATTATGACGTGAACCGTTTGAGAAGCAGCAGCATATCAGTTTTGTATTTGAATTAGAATTATGATTTATGTAAGCAGCAACAGATTTTCGTTTGGTCATTTTGGCTTAACATTTTTTATTTAAGTTCTAGTCTTCAATGCAGTGCCCCCAAAATAGTTTACAACAAAAATGGGAATTGGGTGTTACAACTGACGTGTCAATAGAGACAATAGTAAGGATATTATATTTCTATCATGCAATTTTAGTCTTCAATATAGTGATTAGGTTTCAAAATATAAAAACTCGTAGAGACAACAGTAAGCATATTATATATCTATCTTTTGGACGTGAATATGGTTAGATGTAAAGTGTGTTTTAAGTGACACCAGTGGACTGTGGATGTATGTTTTCTATTTCAACGAGAACCGTTTCGACCCATGCTGTTTTGACGGAACCGTTTAGAACCGAACTGCTTTGACGGGAATCTTTTCGACCCAAATTGTTTCAACGTGAACCGTTTAAACCCGTAATGTTCCCACCCGAACTGCTTTATCGGGTCAAAATAAAGCAAACTCAACACGTCAAAATACAACAATTTATAAATGAAACGCATCAAACGCACCAAATGTAGTGATATAATATTAAACGGATCAAACTATAGCAATTTATTATGGAACGGGTCAAACATGCCAAAATGCAGTGAACTAATATTAAACAGGTAATAATATAGCATTTTAAACTGAAACGGGTCAAACACGCCAAAATGTAATGAATTAATGTTTGTAAGGGGCAAATATAGCGAATTTAGTTTTATTGGGTAATACATGTACAGATCAAAAAATCTGCAAACACAACAAAATTAACATAGCTCCAAATAATCTCAAGATACATAGCAGACCATAGAGTTGAGCTGAATAACACATGTTGAGTCTACAAATCCAAATCAAACAAAAGTAACAATTCATATAGTATTCCACTTGTGTCTTGACCAACAAGAAAAAAAAGATAATTTAAACAATTTAACTGCAAAACAAAAGTAACAATTTATATAGTATTCCACTATGTAATAGCAGTTGCTTCGAAATCGCACAGGAGCTTCACTTAATCGATTTTGTTATTCACATCGATTTTTCGAATTTTGTTCTTCACAGTTGACGTGAGGAAGAAGCTATACCCCACCTCTGTAACTGTAAAAAAAGTTTATTTTCATAAAATAAAGTTAGTTACATGGATGGTCCTTTAATCTATCATATTAGCATGTTTGATCCATATGTATTAGATATTACACGTATAGTCCCTACAATTCATTCATGAGTCGTGACTCGTGAGTAGCATAAACATCTTTGGGATAATAGATGTTAAAATCTTTTGGTCAAATCATGGGCACGTGTTCCCTTTTGGTTAACCATATCATTCTTAAGACTATAAGAAGTGCGCGTCAAAATACGGCATTGTTGCCTGTCCATGTTTGGCATACCAGCCCGAGAACAACGTGGAGGGAGGCGTTGTGTGTGGGCGGCAAACATCTCCACGGGCATGTAGTGAAATGTGATGAAAAGGTCGTGTGGTTAAATTGGTGTGACTTATAGCCGTTCGACCCCAACGACAAAATAAAAAAATTATTTTCAATTTAAAAAAAATATTAACTCATCTTATAAAAAAACCCAACATATTCCACCATTTTTCAACTTATTCTCTTCTTCCCAACTCTAAATTTTATAAAATATCTCTAATTTTTATAAAAACAAATGCATCCACACAATTGTACCTTCTATCGAAACAACCACAAAAAATCCATTTTCACCTTATGAGTATGCTGAGGCTATTAGTCAGAGTGGAGCAAGATCTGAATGATGTTTTCAGCATTCTTAAGCCCTGCCAAAGAAATTGGTAGTAAAAAAATTAACAAAAAAGATTAATGACAACTTATAGAGAATCTTGGTTTTAACTACGTGATACCTCTATCAACCCAACGCTTGTCTCATATTTCTCAATATCATCAAACGGGATTTTCAAATCGTTTAGAGTATTCAGAGTCGAGGATGGGGTTACGATCAAGTCATCTGTCAAAATAAACAGTCCAGATTGTTTTAGTAGTCCATTGTCTAACCTCGGATCTTTTGATCAATATGAGGTTTAAGTAACATATCCTTGATATCTTGCAACTTAAGGTGTCTTCTTCCTACACTCATGTTTGAAACGCTTTTGAAAATATTATCAATGCAAGTTACAGAAGAAGCCCCTTGCAGCAGTTCCCCAATTACCGTTCCTAAAATAATTGACAAAACACTGAAAAGAAAGTCAACAAAATCTTCTTCGGCTTCTCTAAATAAGAGCTTTCCAGTTGACTTTTGCACAGATACTTCCAGAAGCATCTTTGGAGTTGGCTAGTTCCTCTTTTTTCATATCGGTTTGATGAAGTATATTGCTTTGGCCGGTAACAACTCTATTGAAAACTAAATAAGTGAACACAGCATCGAGTGATAGTGCCACCTTTAAAAGATTAAGAATCTGAAGAGAAAAAAAAAAAGCAAATTAATAATTATAAAGTTAGAATTATGTCATTACATACTAAATGCCTCTGTATCAGATTCTTTAAGTGATGTTGGTATTTTTTTAATTAGAAAGTATATAAACTAGATTTACCTTTTTTTAAATGAGTTGTTCTACTTAAACAAATGTCACAAAAGATCAAAACCTACTCCTCACACTTTGTTATCACTATGGATTAGTTAAAAAAAACTAACACTCATACCAAAGAGTTTTTAATTTTGGCAGCATTTACGGAGATTTTAGCTTCAGCGTACACCACTCTCCTATTCACTTTGTCTATTATTACTTTTACCGAGATTTTAGCTTCCTTTGCTTTCGTGTCAGCCATAATACTAGCTATATAGAACCCTTAACGAAGATTTGATTGAACACTAAACTGGGATTGGGGATGTGTTTCCGATGAATGGTACTAAATCCATGTTCTACAAATATAAACACATAAATGAATCATACCATCAAGTTCATCAGTTAACAAAAACCCCAAATTATGACAGATTGACAACACTGTTTGCACCAAATTAACAGAATTAACAGTTTTTGCACAAGGAGATTCACAAACTGACAGAAATCATGAATACATATACATTAAGTTCATAATTAACACACTAATAGAGTACAATAGTATTGCAAACATACTAATTTAATGGAAATTATGAATACACAATACATTAAGTTTATAATTAACACATTAACAGAATACAATAGTATTGCAAACTTACTAAATTAACTGAAATTATGAATACACAATGCAATATGTTCATAATCAACACATTCACATAATAAAATTGTAAAGAAAACTTACTAAATTCACAGAAATTATGGCTTCACATTGATATAAGTCTACAACAATTAACAGAATACATAACAAATTAAGTTCAAAATTAACAGACAAACAAAATACACAACACATGAAGTTCCTACTTAACACATTAACACAAAATAGTTTGTACATGATTAACAGTTTCTACAAAACATGATTTCTGAACTTCAACCTTTAACAAAAGTAGAGTCATCAAATCACAGAAATCAACAGCTATAGTTCTTGTATACGAACTTAAACTCTAATTAACAAAAATTTACATGAATGCACGATGTGTAAACCTAATTAACAGAATGCAAGCATCAAATCGAAAAGCAGGTTCAGTATAAGAAATTAACTGGAAAAAATAACTACCTAATTAGTGAGAAGAGGCGATGAAATCGAACAGTTGCTTCGAAATCGCACAGGAGCTTGACTTGTTCGATTTTGTTATTCGGCTCAACGTGGTGGCATCATCACCGTCATTTCTCTTAGAATAAATGGCTTATTATGTTGAATTTTGGGTGAAACTGGGATTTGGGGGTTAGGGTTTTTGGTGAAAGAGAGACTTTAGTAAGTTTGTTGAAGCAGAGAACATATAAGGAGTGAAAAGGTTGGTCACTTATAGTAATTAAAGTGTGATTATAGAATACGTATAGCCACATTTTTTATGGTCACAGTTAATAATTTTTAGCCACACATAAAAACTTATAAGTGACTAGATAAACAATACTCTTTGGTTTGAAAGTGGTTTATATGAATCATCTTTTAGTCACATCATTAAAAACCTACTATGACGATTAGTAATATTTGTCCACACTTTTCTACCGTGGCTAGTGATTGCCATATTTTTTTATTGAAAGTGTGACTAAAGGTTTCAAAAAAATACATTTCCGTCACATTAATTAAAAAAATCAAACGAATATCGTGGCAATAGGTTATATTTGGCCACACTTTTGAAGTTGTGGCTAGACATGCTAGTAAATGTCACATTTTTTCTAAAAGGTGTGGCTAAAGGTTTCGAACTAGTATACGATGGTCACATTAATAATAAATTGTGTGGCTAAAAGTACTTTAAAATATTATAAATGACCTTTAGCCACAAATTTTCACAGATGTGTGGCAGGGCGGTTTTGGAAAAAATGTGGCTAAAGCCTAGTTGCCACCCTCCTGCGTCCTTGGAGGGGCACATTATGCACGGGATGCGTCCTTCAAGCACGGGATGCGTCCTTAGAGCAAAACCCAATAAAAAATGGACACGTGGCCATGGGATGCGTCCTTCAAGCACGGGATGCGTCCTTCAAGCACAGGAGGCGTCCTTCAAGCACGGGATGCGTCCTTCAAGCACGGGATGCGTCCTTTAAGTTTCTGAAGCGTCCGACGAGGTTTCCGACGAGTTGCAGGTTTCCGACGAGTTTTCCGGCAAGTTTAAACTAAATACTTAAATCTGAATTACCAACTATTTAACGTTATCTTTATTTACAACAACTACTCCTGCATAGGTCGGTTTCTAAACTAATATTAATAAATAAAATAATAATAATAGAAATTAGTAAGCAACTAATAATAAATAAAATAATAATAATAGAAATTAGAAAGCAAAGTTGGAATAAACAAAGTAAGGTACCTGCCACTCTTTGAGACCTTGAGCGTTGTCGGTATTTGATTTCTTGACCGCGACGGCAAGGCCACTTTGCGGAGGTACTTCAGAATTTGTGCAAAATTCAACTAAAGGGTTCATTAAGTCCTTTAGGGGTTTTGTGGTCTGGTTAAGACTCATTGGTTGAAAGGAATCTTTTTCTTGGTTAACTCTTGATTAACCCGAAGTCTTGGTGCATATTCATTGTATGAATTTGTTCTAGTAAATTTTTGTTTACTAGTAATAAATTTTTGGGGACCAAGCATGTGCTCATTTTGGAAATCAATTCCCATATTTGTCGTAAAGTTCATGAATTTGAACTTTCATTCTTTAGATGTCAACCATCATATTTATTGAAGTCATTATTAGTTATTATGACTAACATGATGAGTTATTATGACAAAAGATGTCATAATTCACCGAATGTTTACAAGATTTTGAAGTATCTTGTTTACTAAAGCAAATAATTTTTGAATCGTTTGTTTTAGATTGTGAAATCATTTCTTTGAATATAGAATTCACGATGATTTTGAATTTACAAAATTCATTATTTTTTGTAGTCATTTTTTGACTAAAATTTTTCAATTGAAAAATCATTTGTTTCGATAGTTATTAATCGATTTCTTTTTATGTTTGTTTATAAACATCATTTTTGATTTAATCAAAATCTTAGTTTTTTGTGTTGAAATAAATTATTTTTAAGATTTTAAGGAGAGATATGAAATATCAATCTTGAAGTATTTTAACAGTTTGAAATAAAATCTATACCTTTTTCTTCTTGTATTTTCTTCTTGAAAAGTTTCTAATTCTTCTGCAAGGGACCAATCCAACCCTTAATTTCCCTAACAGACTCCTGCCTAAACGCTACTTCAACGGGCTCCAGGACTCCAGGTTTTACAGAATAGAAACAACTTCATGATAGAAAATAAGATAGAGGGTTACAATGGAGTTTTTATTTCATAACTGTTCTCCCGAAGGAGAACTTCTTGATATTTACATCAACTCCTTAAAGGAGTTTCTACTCCATCTTAGCACACATAACTAGAAAATAAAATTTGATCATACGAATGATCAAAGTAAAAGAAAAGTGGGTGGTTGAGAATTTAAGTCAAGGGTAGGTGATGTTGTAGAGGGATGCTAACTCGGGATGTCTAAAACTAATGAATTCAACTTCTTTATATAGCAGAAGTGAATTTTACAAAAGGTCTAAAATAACTTTAAGTGTTCGTCATGCATGACGTTTTTTAGTCGACAAACCCATGTGTTGGGTCCAGCTCTCGCTTGTCGTCTTCTGAAAAGTAGCTGTCTTTAATAGAGGGACCACTTTTGTCAGAATTTTCTTCGGTGGAAGATTCTTTACAACTTATGCACTGATGGCTTTCCTGTGCTCTTTGCATTATTTTGCAGAGTCTTTGTTTGGTAGTAGGACTCACATCAACTTTGTTGAAGATAATGCGTTGCTCCATTTTTTCTAAAGCTTCCTTTTCGTGCTTTGGTAGTGGAGTTCCACTGTAACTTGTGATGATGCAGTGGTTGCTGCAATAATTCACTTTATTAAAGCTTTTTACTTTAATATTTTGAATATTATTCAGGATTTTTAAGAATCCTTTAACCCTTATTTCGACCCAATTTTCGAAATCTTCTTGCTCCTCATTCATAACTTTTGAGGGGTTGACGGTTCTTGCTTTCGCGAGCCCGATTTCTATATGATGGTAACTTTGGGAAGAAGTTCCTTGGTACCAATCTGGAAGTGTAGAGTTACACTTTATGAAGATGTTTGCGTCTTTTGCTGCAGCAATCTTCTTTCGAAAGTTTTTAATAGCTTTCTTTATTCCTTCTGGAAACATGCTGATTTCAAGCAAATTTGGAGATGGATATATGAACTTTATTAGACCAGCAGAAAATGCTAGTGAAACAAGTTCTGGACTTACACCTGGACAAAAGACTAAAAGACTTTTAGTAGCCTTATCTTCTGTATAGACATGTTCAAACTCGAAATCATCTTGACTAAGAGCTCTTGTTTTAGACCAAATTCTTCTGAATTAGTCCAAATATATAATATCTTCTTCTTCTTTCTCTTCTTTTATTGTTGATCTTGAGAAAGTGTTCTTGAATTCAATGATTCTTTTTTTTTTTTTGGGCTTCAATGGCTCAGGAATAATTGTTACCTTTAAAGGTATTCCTTTCTTCCCGAGGTTTGCTGAATATCGGGTAGCTTCTTTGTCACGACCCCCGACCCACCCTGAACGGAATCGGAAGTCGCGAACAGCCAAGTGGTACCTGTGATTATTTTGAAAACGTTGCAGCGGAAATTTCATCAGGACCGTGAGTTAGGAAAAATATCAGAGTTTAGAAAACACCGGATTTTATTTATTAAATAGATGGGATAAACCCATGTTTTACAATGGTAGCTTTAAATAAAGATAAATTTGATTTACATAAAACAATATTTCTTAATTTGGTTTAATTAATAAAATAAGCCACTTCTTGAAGTCTTTCAGTGCCGTATCCATCTCTACTGTAATTACCTGAAACATGTTTGAAAAAGGTTTTGTCAGCGGGAAATACTGAGTGAGTTCATTCATTTTGCTAAAACGACACATTTGTTATAATATACAGTATTAAGAGCGATTACAATGTTTTTGATATCAAGCCAACTACCCACGGTATTTGTCACTCGACCCATTGGCCCATTCGTCCAATGGTGTCTGTGACTATGGTCATATCCCCCATTGGCTGCCCCAATGGTGACGATTATCAAGTAATGTATACAAAACCCCACATACCGGCTGTAACTTGGTGATTACAAAGACTTAATTCCCGTAATTATAACTTTGAAAATAAACATGATTTTGTAAATAGATTTGATAAAAAGAGAGAATGACTCACAGATAATCATGCAGATTCATACGGACAGAATTTAGTCTACAGATAAGCCTTGATATATTGCAGATTTATACAGGCAGGGCTTAGCCTATTGATTTTGCCTTGTAATCTAGTGCATACGAACTAGGTAGGTAACTTAATACAATAATTACGATAACTCACGAGATCAAATTCTCACAATGAACGACAAAGTGCAATACTTCATCCATCGAATTAACGATGATCCGTCAAATTAATGACGAACGACAAAGTATAATACTTCATCCATCGAATTAACGATGATCCGTCAAATTAATGACGAACGATAAAGTATAACCCTAGTGTGGGCGGCACTTAAACATCCATTGGATATATTGATCGGTCGGAAAATGAATCGTAATAGCGATTAAGTTAATACCCTGTATCGTAGCAGAATTCGAGCTAGTGTGTGTTTGGTAGTAATAAAAAATATATATATTTGTAATTGTGTTAAGTATAGTACCCCTAATTCAACCTTGTCCCGATGTCCCGAGACAGAACCCCAACGAACTTAGTCGGGCAGGGCCCTGACATGCGTTATGGGCTCAGATCAATCGGAAAGGGTAGCGGTGATCGGGAGTTACAACACTTAAAACGGGGCAGGGTTTTGGAGTAAAATATTATTTAAAAATAAAAATTGAAATTATAACATGAGGGGGGGTAGGTGCCGAACGAACGAAAGAAAGAAAAGAGGGATGGAGGAGGTTTGAGATGTGCATTCCTATTTAGAGGAATTTCTCACTTTCTTGGAGGCAAAGCGTCTTATGCCATCCATACACGTCCATAGTTTCATTAAATGCATATATATCTATTTGGACTCAAATTCTAGTAGTTTAATTATTACTTATTATTATTTTTTTTATTTACTTTATTTCTAATGGCATGACACGTACAAAGTTCAAATATTCATATTTCATTGTTGAATATTTTATTCATTTCATTCGTATACTTTGAGTAAGATTTATTATTATTTCATTAGTTTCTTATTTAAAATATAAAGGGGACACTAATCTTTAAATATGGGACACGACACATCTTGTCAATTTCATATATAGTTTATTATATGATTATATATTATAATTAATTTAACTGCTTTACTTATTTGACGCGTATAACTTATAAAGTATAACGTTTTTATAAGAAAATAAATATGTCTTTAGGACGGGAATATTTTTGTCTACATTTGGGTCTAAGTTTTATTAAAAATAGAGTAGGTTAAAAATACAATGTATTTTTATAATTTAATTATTATATGGTTCCTAGGCCCGTCTAGGAACTTCATATTTCTAATAGTCAACTTAGACTACCCGTCTAATAATATAAGTTTTTTTTATATACTTCTATTTTATTAGAAAGGTCACCCATATACAAGCCAATTAATTAATATAATATTTCAACCAACTATATAAAATAGTGTTTAAAACTATTTGGGTTAAATATTTATATTAAAAGTAAACTAGTAACTATTTTACCTGTGGTTAATAATTTTAACCAAACCTATGGTAAAAATAGGGATGTTACATTCTCCCCACCTTGTTTTAAATCTCGTCCTCGAGATTTGAGTTACGATATTTTCTTTTAGACTTATGTCATATCTTAGTAAATAAAAACAAATTTAAGATAAATGACACAGAATCAAAATATCTAATTTTGTGAATATGAGTTCAAGAAATTGATGACGAACGAATGAGATGAAATGATATAATTTCCAAAGTGACTAGGTTCAAGCCAAAAGATATATGAGCAATAAATATTTAAAATGAATGTGAAGAACTTTTTTTTTTTTTAGAATCAATAAAAATTCTTTGTCAAAAGAAAGCTTACTTTGATTGGCAACTGAGGAAGACTTATAATTGACAGGTTCCAAATGAAATAAAAGTATGAAAAAAATTGATTTGTCAAATATCTATGATATGAGAAAATCAAAGTGTTGAGATGAGTGAATTGTAAAGATACACCAAAAGATAATAGAATTAGTGTATTATTGTTTAGAGTTCAAAGTTGTTTTAATTGTGAAACAATGTGATAGTACATTATTAGTGACCATATTTTTCATACTACGTCCTAGAGATAAGAACAAGTTCTTTTGGCATGACCAACCATTATATTATATTTGTAAAACAAATGTAATATATATTATTTGTTTATAGCATTACTAGTGGTAATGTAAGTACTTAAAGCCTATTAAGTATTTAAGACTTTATTATCTATCTACTAGGACTGCATATCACCCAAGAATATTAAAGCTATGTACTTTAAATATTAAGGTTGTAATTTACTACCTTAGGTATTATTACAATATACTATAATAACTACAACCTAAAATGACGTGGTATCATATTCTTAAGAATATTATTTAAACATTACGACTCAAAAATAATATATATATATTTTTTTATAAGTATTTAATAGTTGTGGAATATTAAACAAGATGAAAAATGTCTTGTCTATGAATACTTAGACAGTTATTTAGATAATTTTATTCGTCCCTCTAATTCTTGTATTTTTATGAAAATATATCTTCTCCTTTCAGTACAAAGTAAAATATTTTTATATGTAATTAAAATTTACTAAATAAGTATGATGACTTAATTTATATATATTAACTAGTCATTATCATGGTTGGATATTGGTTAGTGCTGCCTTGTTTAAGCATAGGTGGCCAGTCCATGCCTAACTAAGGCTAGGTTACCCAATATTTGCCCTTGACAATAACCCTGGTATTTTAAAATAATACTAACACTATTATTATTTAATATTTTCTTACTAATAATAAAACTGATATTAGTATTACATAACTAAACATACACTTAAATGGAAAAAAAAATTCTAATAAAAATGGTGAAACCAGCCGTCCCCAGGATCGAACCCGGGTCTAGGCCACACCATTTCGCGCGCCTAGCCAACCGAGCTAAGTGCCTAGTTTGTGAAAATTTCTATTTTGGTTAAATATAAGTACATGTACAATAAATTCTGTACTTCTTATTATAAGTCACCTACTTATCCTCCTTATGTTGATTAGTAGGTAATCACTTATGTAAGTTTCCATATATAAAATAAATTTTATATAATGTTTTTCGATTGAAGATGTTAAAATAATAATTTATCACGAAAGGCTAGATTGATGTTGTAAAAATCATTTAAGAGATACATTTAAAATATGACAAGAATTTGTATATCATTATCTTAATACATGATTTGTGTTAAGATAACTTTTATAAATATCCGTATATGATATATCTATAAATGAGATTAGTGCAAGTTTTAAATTTATGAAAACGTTAGTACAAGGTGATCGTGATCAAAGAAATGATTTAGTGAAGTCGAAGACCAAATAAGCATTTTATAGTTCTAGAGAATTGAAGTGTTTGTTGGAGAATATGATAGCTTTAAATCCATCATATGGGAATTTGAAATGAATATGAGCAAATTCAAGCAATTGAACTTGGTTTAATCACAATGAGTTTTAATAAGATTGGACATGGTCACAACAAAATCATGTAAAGAAATTTGAGTTTTTTTTTTTTTTTTTTTTCAAGAACTTCATTGACTCGATATCAAAGAGTTATCATTTTGTAATAATGCGGAGTACAGTACCAAAAATTAAGTCTAACTAAAGGATATTTGAGTTTGGATAAAACGACAAATTAGAATGAAGCCCTCCAGTGGAAATTCAGAAATTAAACGAACCACATGCACGACAAATGGTGCATGTGTAACATGTGGATTTACCAAGAAATGAAATGAATCAATATCCGCTACTAGGAAATGAATCCTCCTGGTATGATGACCGTTGCGAAAGTCAACTTATTATATACAGAAGTCAGAATTTTCAACAAAAGAAATATAAGAACGTCTATCTGGAATTTCGAGTGATAACCGTTTATTAAATGACATTACCAGGGAATGTCAAATAAAATGAAATAGGGAATTTTGCAAAGGTATATGACTCCTTTTGCAGTGATAATAATTATGACTCTGATTAGACTGTGCACTGATGATTGTGAAATCTTGTTACAACGTACCTCAGCGAAATTTCATGTTGCTTGTAGGATCATGTGGCAAAGTGCTCCTTTTTTATTAGTAGCTTTTCCACTAACGGGATTAGCCTTGTTGCCATTGTGCCCAATTATATTTTTCAAAGGTCTTGCCTTTAGAAGTCGTGTGTAACATACTTTAACGTCTGTGGACGTAAAATTTAAGTTTCATGTGTTTTCTTGTGCACTAGCACAATTTTACATGGTTCTTACTTGCGTTAATAGTTTATGGTAACGTGTTAGAAATTCTTTTGATGGCATTTTAACTTAAAGGGTTTCCATTATTTTATTTTATCACACGAGCTACGAGACAGATGATTAAACGAAATAATGTTTGGTATCGGAAAAGAAATTCCTGATAAAGAAATCTAGACACAGATACTTGTGCTTTATTCCTATTTGACTTTTGGAATTCTTTATAGATATAACTATCTATATAATCATATATTTCACATGCTGAAATAAACATACCATTTATCAGGTCAATGTATTTAACAGATTCATATTTCCAAAAACCAGTCAAATATCTGGTCATAATACTATTTAGGGAAATCTTGTCACTTGTTTGACATATTATCTATCCCGTCTTATCCGATTTGCGTCGGAGCGGTAACCTCAGTATATCTAGACAAACTGGGGAGTCTACTATACCATACCCAGTCTTGCCAGAGAAAATTTTCTATTTCCCATAAATAGTATCTTTTCAAAAGTGCCTCTTTTATTAGGCTTTTATCCAGAATTAAGGAAATTTGTATTCCCGTAACATATCTTTATTCTAGACCAAGTAATATCAGATAAGCAATAATTACTATTAATTCTTGCTTATTTATCATATCTTGCAATATTCTAATTACCATTCTTATGGCATACCAAAATCCATCATATTTTATTTTACAAGTACTTAGCTTATCGTGAAGCTAATACTAAAGCATCTTTTCTTAAGTTCAAGTCTAAATGCTATCCTGTGTGCTACCAGTTAATAGCAATCTCCTAACTCTTTTATATAAATTTAGGTATTATTATCACAACACCTAAAGGCTTAAAGCAGTGACTCTTTGAGTTGGCTCTGATACCACCTTCTGTCACGACCCCCGACCCACCCTGAACGGAATCGGAAGTCGCGAACAGCCAAGTGGTACCGGTGATTATTTTGAAAACATTGCAGCGGAAATTTCATCAGGACCGTGAGTTAGGAAAAATATCAGAGTTTAGAAAACACCGGATTTTATTTATTAAATAGATGGGATAAACCCATGTTTTACAATGGTAGCTTTAAATAAAGATAAATTTGATTTACATAAAACAATATTTCTTAATTTGGTTTAATTAATAAAATAAGCCACTTCTTGAAGTCTTTCAGTGCCGTATCCATCTCTACTGTAATTACCTGAAACATGTTTGAAAAATGTTTTGTCAGCGGGAAATACTGAGTGAGTTCATTCATTTTGCTAAAACGACACATTTGTTATAATATACAGTATTAAGAGCGATTACAATGTTTTTGATATCAAGCCAACTACCCACGGTATTTGTCACTCGACCCATTGGCCCATTCGTCCAATGGTGTCTGTGACTATGGTCATATCCCCCATTGGCTGCCCCAATGGTGACGATTATCAAGTAATGTATACAAAACCCCACATACCGGCTGTAACTTGGTGATTACAAAGACTTAATTCCCGTAATTATAACTTTGAAAATAAACATGATTTTGTAAATAGATTTGATAAAAAGAGAGAATGACTCACAGATAATCATGCAGATTCATACGGACAGAATTTAGTCTACAGATAAGCCTTGATATATTGCAGATTTATACAGGCAGGGCTTAGCCTATTGATTTTGCCTTGTAATCTAGTGCATACGAACTAGGTAGGTAACTTAATACAATAATTACGATAACTCACGAGATCAAATTCTCACAATGAACGACAAAGTGCAATACTTCATCCATCGAATTAACGATGATCCGTCAAATTAATGACGAACGACAAAGTATAATACTTCATCCATCGAATTAACGATGATCCGTCAAATTAATGACGAACGATAAAGTATAACCCTAGTGTGGGCGGCACTTAAACATCCATTGGATATATTGATCGGTCGGAAAATGAATCGTAATAGCGATTAAGTTAATACCCTGTATCGTAGCAGAATTCGAGCTAGTGTGTGTTTGGTAGTAATAAAAAATATATATATTTGTAATTGTGTTAAGTATAGTACCCCTAATTCAACCTTGTCCCGATGTCCCGAGACAGAACCCCAACGAACTTAGTCGGGCAGGGCCCTGACATGCGTTATGGGCTCAGATCAATCGGAAAGGGTAGCGGTGATCGGGAGTTACAACACTTAAAACGGGGCAGGGTTTTGGAGTAAAATATTATTTAAAAATAAAAATTGAAATTATAACATGAGGGGGGGTAGGTGCCGAACGAACGAAAGAAAGAAAAGAGGGATGGAGGAGGTTTGAGATGTGCATTCCTATTTATAGGAATTTCTCACTTTCTTGGAGGCAAAGCGTCTTATGCCATCCATACACGTCCATAGTTTCATTAAATGCATATATATCTATTTGGACTCAAATTCTAGTAGTTTAATTATTACTTATTATTATTTTTTTTTATTTACTTTATTTCTAATGGCATGACACGTACAAAGTTCAAATATTCATATTTCATTGTTGAATATTTTATTCATTTCATTCGTATACTTTGAGTAAGATTTATTATTATTTCATTAGTTTCTTATTTAAAATATAAAGGGGACACTAATCTTTAAATATGGGACACGACACATCTTGTCAATTTCATATATAGTTTATTCTATGATTATATATTATAATTAATTTAACTGCTTTACTTATTTGACGCGTATAACTTATAAAGTATAACGTTTTTATAAGAAAATAAATATGTCTTTAGGACGGGAATATTTTTGTCTACATTTGGGTCTAAGTTTTATTAAAAATAGAGTAGGTTAAAAATACAATGTATTTTTATAATTTAATTATTATATGGTTCCTAGGCCCGTCTAGGAACTTCATATTTCTAATAGTCAACTTAGACTACCCGTCTAATAATATAAGTTTTTTTTATATACTTCTATTTTATTAGAAAGGTCACCCATATACAAGCCAATTAATTAATATAATATTTCAACCAACTATATAAAATAGTGTTTAAAACTATTTGGGTTAAATATTTATATTAAAAGTAAACTAGTAACTATTTTACTTGTGGTTAATAATTTTAACCAAACCTATGGTAAAAATAGGGATGTTACATTCTTGTTGGGCTTGCGCTAACGACCCAAATTTTTTGAAAGGATAGTCGGTTTTATCAATGTAATTTTTGACTATGCCCCAATCTTCATCTATTCCTCTGTGGTCACCATCGAAAATAACATAAAATCTTGAATTATGCTTTTCTGGACTTTGTGTGACTTGGGAGTAACTTGGTCTAAGAGAGACCTGTTCAGTTTTTGGCAAACTGTCAGCCATCAACGGATTTGATGTGCCTTTACCATAGCCGTTTGCTACTGGGCTAGATGAAGATTGTAGTTCTTGATTAACTTTATAATTGCTTTTTTCCAAAGCAACAGGAATCAACGGACTTGATTTTTCTTTACCTTTAGCCGTTTGTAAAGGAATAGATTCAGATTGTATCCTTTCGGAATCCTGTTCTGAACTAACAGTTGTGTCTAGACTTTCGTCGTAGAGAGCTATTTTTTCTTGAATAGCTTTTAATTCTATTAAAAGAATTTTTTCTTTTAGGCGTAAAGCCTTTAACTCTTCCATTTTTAAAAAAATATGCCTTTCTTTTTGTAAGTGTAAATGAAAGTGATGAATTTTTGAATGAAGGAATGCCTTCTATTTATAGGAGTAAGAATGACAATGACATCATTGCTTACGATTTCTGAAAAACTCGTGTCAAGTTATCAGTTAACATGTTTTTGGCCCTCCTTTAGATGTTCATTGTTGAATGAATATCCTGAAAACCATGTCTACCATTTGACAAAATGTTTATTATTTCCAGATAAATTTTTGTTTTTAGGAAATAAATAATTTTTTAATAAACAGATTTCAAAATCGTTTTGTTTATCTTTATCCCCCCAACTAAAAAAGTGGTTGGACTTCATTCTGAGTCTTCTGTAGAAGAATCGGATGACATGTTGTCTAATATTTCTAATGTATATACCTGCGTATAGCCATCAAAAATATTTTCAGAAGGAAAATATCCTTCAGTTTCCGCTTTTGAAATAATTTTTAATTTTTCCGGAAACTTTTGTCTGTTGGGACATTCATTGGCATAGTGTCCTTCTTCAGAACATATCCAGCAACGACAGTTTTTCTTCCCTTGAGGACAAACCTTAGGTTTTTCTTTTGAAAAGTATTTTCCAGGAGAAAACTTTCTTTTCTTGTTTTTCCAAAAACGTTTTTTAGTTTTTGTTTTATATTTATTTTTATATTTCTTTTTGAAATAATTTTCAACTTTTACTGGTTCACAACCAAAAGTTAATTGTGGTAACTCAGTAAGTTTTTTGCAACAACTTTTGTTAAAACGTTTTAGCTGTTTTTGTTTATCAGAAAAATCACAGTAAACCGCAATTTCTTCTTTGACAATTCTTGTTGCAAATCCAAGAGAATGCATCGTGAACTGATTCTTTTCTTTGTTCCATCGTTCTTTGGCTTTTTCTCCAACGATAGGAATCTTCATTAAGTAAGCCTCAATCCAAGAGTGGAATTCACATGTACTTAATTTGTATAGATTTGTTTCATAAAGACAAGTAAAATCGTCTAATAAACAAATATCACAAATTTGTGCTTTTGCAAGATTTTGTCTTGCTTTTTCTAGCAATTTTTGATTTTCATGGTCTTTATTTGTTATAAAGTCGAGACCTAAAAACATCATATATATTGCATTTATTATTTGATCAAAAAGATCTTCACCATTCATATTTTCATCCCAAGTTGTACCTTTGATGAAATTTTGAATTATCCCTGCAGACTTATGTTTCATTAATAATAACAAAGCCTTAGCATTAGAAAATTCATCTGAATTTGTCTGAATAATTAGACTGATTTCAGTGTTCCATTTGTCAATTACCTCTTTTCTTTTTTCGAGGCCAAAGATACAATCAATATTAATAGTATCAATAGTAGTTGAACTACCATTAGAATTAGGTATACCTTTGTGATACGGCATGGAAAATTCCGTATTCTTTCTACTCCTGTTACCTTTGCTAGTAGAGGCATTGTAAGTTCTTTGTCTCGGAGACATTTCAATGTCTGAAGAGCTTTCTTCAGTTTCAGGTTCTTCATCCTTTACAGATAAAGGAAAAATCCGTTCTTTATTTTCAGGAAAATATCCTTCATTTAAGATTTTATTTTCAGAAAACATTTGTTCACATTCATCATCATCTAGTGTCATGAGATGAACAAGTTCACGCATATGTTCAAGTGGAAGGGTTTCCATTTGATCATAAAAGATTTCTTCTAACTTTTGAGGTATTGAAATCATTCTATCCAATAGATAAAATAATTTTTGTCTCTGTAAGTCTTTGAATATCCTCTTTCATAAAAGAATTTTTTCTTTTTAAATCATTCAATTCAAAAAGTTTATCAGAAGGATGAATACTACAATCCGAATGTAACTCTACAATTCTTTGATTATTTCTTTCTAAATAGAAATAATGCATAGAAATCTTTCGATTTATTTTTCTAAAAGAGTTTCTCAGTTGTTCTTTATTGGTCATTTGAAGTTGATCCAAAAGGCCATGTTAATGCATTAGGACATTTAGACTTTCCCAAAGATGGATTTCCAACATTGAAATTTGGAAATGAATATTTTTGAAAGCTTTTTTCATTAAAATTCTTTTCTTTCTTTTTGAGTAAAAGATTTTCTGAATTCATTTTTTCATCAAGTTTGTCAGAGACATCCTTGATAATCTTGGCAGCAATTGCTTCAAGATTTTCATTGGTAGACAAATCTTCTACCTTCTTGGTTAATTCTCTAACCAGTTCTTCAATTTTACTCAGAGAACTCATGCTACAGAGATTAATGCTTTCTTAGCTTTAAGCTCAAGAATTTTTTCCTTAGAAGCAAAAATGTTTTCCTTAACAATCTTTATATTAAGAATTTTTTGTTTTATGACTTAACATAAAATTTTCTTTAATTTGATTTATTCTCATAAATCCAAATTGTATATCAGCCTCTTCATAGGTGATTTGTTGATCAAGATATTGTAAATAATTTAAAATTGGATTTGAAGACATTACTCTCCAATAATTCCTTTTAAAATTTTTCCATATCCATCTATTCTATGTGACATAGAATGAATTATTTGTTCAGTATTACTTGAATCTCCTATTTGTAAAGAGTTTTCAGCATAACTGTGTCTAGGTTCGAATCCTATAATTTGTTTATTGCGTGCAATATCAATTGCCCAATTTTCTTTTAACTGTGAAGGTTCAGAAAACTTACATCCTTCAACAATTCCAATTTCAGAAAATATATCTTCAAGAGTTATATTTTCATTTTCCTTATACTCGATTAAATGAGTACTGTTGGTTAAAGCATACGAGATTAAATAATTAATCGTAAAAACTTTATTACCAGGTTCCATAAGGTCAGTTCTTTCGCACTGGTGTATGAAACTTAAAGTCTTATTAAAATCTTTTGAATTTCGATGTAAAGCAAATTTAGGATAGACAGTAAACATAAATTTACCATAAGCTAAATTTCCTTGAATTGCTCCCAAAAGAGCATCTTGCCTATTGATAATTCTATTATCAACGAGTGCCATTTTTATAGGAAAATGAATTCCATCTCTAAACTGAGCTTTAAGGAGGATTTTAACCGCTCCTATGTGTACCATATTGAGAGAATTTCTCAACTCTGGCTTAATATGCAAAAGCTTTTTTGCTATTTCACCCTTTGTTAAGAGTGACAAATAAACTTCACCTGCTGTATTTTTTATGTCAACTGAAAGTTCTTCAGTGTTAAAACAATAAAATACTTTATTTTTTCTTGTAAAAGCTTTAGAAACTAAGCTTTGTAAAGTTTTTGTTTGATTAAAAACTTGTTTTGTGTCAAGCTTGAATTTAAGCTTGTTAATTTTAGT
Source organism: Helianthus tuberosus (assembly GCA_030545235.1). Classification (NCBI taxonomy): domain Eukaryota; kingdom Viridiplantae; phylum Streptophyta; class Magnoliopsida; order Asterales; family Asteraceae; genus Helianthus; species Helianthus tuberosus. The sequence goes on from CM060418.1 coordinate 195,381,069, forward strand.
TAATTGATTAGAATTAATCATGTAATCTGATACAAAACCTTTTTCGTTTTCACTGAAATTTAAAACTTCAGTTACTTCTTGTTCGTTTGATTCTTGCGAATCTTCTAACGAATTTTTAAAACTCATTTTAAATTTTTTCTTTTAAGAAAATGTTTAAAATTTATTTTAAATTTGTTTATTTTTAAGAACAGGAACTAATCCCCTCTTCTTAAAAAACGAGCACATGGCTCTGATACCACTTTGCGGAGGTACCTGCCACTCTTTGAGACCTTGAGCGTTGTCGGTATTTGATTTCTTGACCACGACGGCAAGGCCAACACCGGCCTTGGACGGCGCGTATGTTTCACGGTCCACCCATCCTTTGAAAACCCTCCCAAAACCGCCTTCTCCGAGCATGGTGTCCGGCCGGAAGTTCTTCGTGGCGCTTCGGAGCTCAGAATACGTGAAAACGGGATCATGGCTTCTTTCTTTTTTTCATCACTCGCCGGAAACCTCGCTGGACGCTTCAGAAACTTGAAGGACGCATCCCGCGCTTGAAGGACACATCCCATGGCCACGTGTCCATTTTTTATTGGGTTTTGCTCTAAGGACGCATCCCGTGCTTGAAGGACGCATCCCGCGCATAATGTGCCCCTCCAAAGACGCAGGAACGTAACAAATTTGAAAACATGTTTGGTCAACCGACATTTTCGTAATTTTCCGATAAATCAATCCAATGTATTTGTTTTTCTTTAACTTTCTCTTCAATTATTTGTTTGTAAAATGACGTAATCATGTTCTAGGTGTATCTATTATTTGTTTGTAAAATGATGTAATCATGTTCTTGGGGTTTAACTGTAACAGCCTCTGCATCCACAGTGTTGACAAAATGAAGTAGAAATGAACACCAACAATCACGACGGCAGTCCCCACTCACAACCACCGCAGCAGCAGCGCCGCCCACGCGGCTTCGCTGCGACGGCGATATCAAACACCACTGTAACCACACCGACCACCACCACCAATCCAAGAACCACTAGAAAGGAGAGAGAAAAAGAAAAAGAACGAACCAAACTTCGTGAACGCCACCGTCGAGCCATCACCAGCCGTATGCTCGCCGGTCTCCGCCAGTACGGCAACTTCCCGTTACCTGCACGCGCCGACATGAACGACGTACTCGCTGCCCTTGCTCGTGACGCCGGCTGGACCGTTGAGGCTGATGGCACCACTTTTCGCCAGTCTCAACCCTCTTCTAAATTGGTCAGATCATTTTTTCATCTTTCAATTCATGTTCATTTAATGGTTCTCAGATTAGGGTTTTTAGTATTGAGCATACCATTAGACTTAAGTTAAGAGTAGCAATTGGAATGTTGAATAAAAATCGAAGCTTTATTTGTACGGGAAACATGAAAATAGAAGAAGAAACTAAACGGGATTGGCATGCATGTAAACGAACTCAACGTTCAGCGAACCGTTCGACAGAAAGTTTGTTCGTTTAATAAATGATCAAACATGAAAAGGAATTTCGTTCGATTAATTAAATGAACGAACACGAACAAAGGTCGCGTACTAGAATGTTTGGTCGTTAGTAGAAACTTAGATCTTTGAAACATTAATTTGGGATAATTATGTTTATGATTGTCTATGGAGTTGTTTGTTTACCTCTTAGTGAGGCTAATAGTTCAGACCTCTTAATGGTTTAGCACTTAATGGTTCAGACTGTTTGTTTCGTGAGCATATGTCTGAATGGTTAAGACATTTGCCTCTGAATGGTTAAGCATTGTATTGAGTCTGAATGGTTAAGACCTCTAATCTGAATTGGTCAGACATTTGGCTTTGAACGGTTAAGCATTATACTGGCTCTTAATGGTTCAGACCTCTTACTCGTTCAACACTTAATGGTTCAGACCTCTTACTTGTTTAGCACTTAACTTGTTTTGGGATAATAATGTTTATGATTATTATATCAAGTACTTAACAAAGTGATTTTTGGCTAATGTTTGGGTTTAAGAATGGTGTTTAAAAAAAATAAATTAAATGGTATCAGTTCGTTTATGTTTGTGAACAAGTTCAATTCCTTAATGAACGGAAATGAACAAGAATTTTCGTTTGATATGTGTTAGTGAAAAAAGCTCTGTTCGGTTGGTTTGTTTACAGCCTCAGGCATGATGGTTGGCTCTGATACCATGTAAGATTATACTGAATAAGTTACCTTACAATTTATAGACTTTACAAGGAAACACTAATAAACCTAATGGGCTCGTAAACTCAATATTAAAAAACCTTAATCTGATATATTTTCCAATACTTAGTTGTTTCAAATTAAGCATTATTACATTTATGCCATTTCTATAGTTCCATCTTATATATGATTAATCAACAGGGTGTTTATCCTGGAAGATCAGTAGAAAGTCCACTGTCTAGTAATTCATTAAAAAGTTACTCAATGAAACCATCACTTGAGTTTCCATCATCAGTTCTTAGAATCGATGACAGCTCATCACCTGCTTCTCTCGACTCTGTTGTAGTCCCAGAGAAATATAGTGTCGGTTCTATCGATTCACACGATTGTTTAGAGACCGATCAGGTTCGTGTTGTTGAATTCATCGAGCATTTGATTCTAAAAACAGCTAATGAAACATTACGGTTCACGACCCTTGATCATATGGCAGCTTATGCAAGAAGGGCATAGTATTGATCATGAGTTTAGCTTCATAGGGACTGCATATGTACCTGTTTATGTCATGCTTGGAGTAAGTGATTCGTTATCTCAATTTCTGATGTAAAAAAAGAGTAAAATCCCATTTTCGTCCCCGAGGTTTGGCCAGTTTTGCGACTTCCGTCCAAATGTTTGTTTTTCCGCATGTGGATCCAAAAGGTTTAAAATCTTGCCATTTTCATCCGGCTCGTTAACTCCATCCATTTTTCTCTGGTTAAGTCAGGGGTATTTTCGTCTTTTTTGTTAAACTAAGGGCAATTTGGTCTTTTTTACTTTATGTACAAGCCTTTAGCATAATGTACAAGTATTCAAAAGACCGAATTTCCCTTTAAGTTAACAAAAAAGATGAAAATACCCCCGACTAAAGGGAGAAAAATGGATTGAGTTAACGAGCTGGATGAAAATGGCAGAATTTCAAACCTTTTGGATCCACATGCTGAAAAACAAACCTTTTGACGAAAGTTGAAAAACTAGCCAAACCTCATGGACGAAAATGGCATTTTACTCTAAAACAAATAATCGGTGCTACATTTATGATGTAATTTGTTGAATATGCTTGATTTAACGATGCAGACTGGGTTGATCAACAAATTCTGCCAGTTGATTGACCGTGAAGCTGTTAGAAAAGAGCTACGCCTTCTGAAATCATTACACGTAGACGGTGTATTCGTAGACTGTTGGTGGGGTATTGTCGAATCACAAGGTCCGCAACGATATTGTTGGTCTGGATACCGGGAGTTATTCAACATCATCAACGAATTTGAGCTGAAACTACAGGTATCAAAGTATTAATAACTCAAATACGATTTAAACATTTATAACATCAGTTTTATTTTCTTGATTATAAAGGTTGGCCTGGCGTTTCACGAGTACGGAGGGAATGCTTCCGGGGGGATACCCATTCCCCTCCCCCAATGGGTTCTTGATATAGGTAAAGAGAATAATGATATTTTCTTTACTGACCGTGAAGGAAGAAGAAACACTGAGTGCTTATCATGGGGCATTGATAAAGAACGAGTACTTAAAGGAAGAACCGGTGTTGAGGTATGATTATTATGCTTTCATTTATTTAGTTATTTATCACCTTTTCTTAATTATTGAGTTAACACTTAACTGTCATTTTCGTCCCTGTGGTTTACTCAATTATGCTGATCGAAGCCAAATTTCAAACTTTTACCATTTCCGTCCATGGCATTCTTGAAACATGCTAGTTCCGTCCAAAAACTTAGCATCTGTTAAAACCTGCCATTTAACGAAGGGTAAAAACGTCATTTTATTTTTTTTTTCTTAAACCCTATAAATAGGGTTTAAAAAAAGAGGATTAATAAAAAAAGGAAAATGACGGTTTTACCCTTCATTAATCAGTAGGTTTCAACAAACGTTAAGTTTTTGGACGGAGTTGGCATGTTTCAAGAATGTCAGGGACAGAAATGATACAAATTTGAAATTTGGCCTGGACCGGCATAATTGGATAAACCACAGGGATGAAAATGGCAGTTAACTCTTATCTTAATATCTTCTTTTGGCAGGTATATTATGATGTTATGAGAAGCTTTAGAACAGAATTTGATGATATGTTTATCGAAGGTCTTATTACTGGTGTTGAAATAGGGTTAGGACCCTCGGGGGAGCTGAAATATCCGTCTTTTTCAGAAAAAACGGGGTGGATTTATCCGGGTATTGGTGAGTTCCAGGTATTATGAATTTTAATTATTATACATATTAATAATTAATGTCTTCAATCTCAACTTAACATTCATCTAAAAAGATGCATTTTCTTTTGCAGTGTTATGATAAATATATGCAACAGAATCTTCATAAAACTTCAAATCTACGTGGTTACAGTTTTTGGGCTCAAGGACCTGAAAATGCTGGTAATTATAATTCCAGACCACATGAAACCGGTTTCTTTTGTGAACAAGGTGATTACGACAGCTATTACGGCCGTTTTTTCCTTAATTGGTATGCTCGGTTTTTAATTGATCATGCCGATGTTATCCTCTCTCTTGCAACCCTAGCATTTGAGGAAATACCAATAGTTGTTAAGGTAATAATTTTCATTAAATTTTCTGTTTATTAAAAGCTTGTTTGAGATTATTATTATTATTTTTTTATAATAATATGGTGAACAATTTAAAATTTTCTCTAGGCAGATTCCATCTGTTTATTGGTGGTATAAATCTACAAGTCATGCAGCCGAGCTGACAGCTGGATATTACAACTCGGCTAATCAAGACGGTTACTCCGCACTCTTCGAGATTTTGAAAAAATATTCGGTTATCGTTAAATTTATCTGCGAGGGGCTGCATCTTTCCAGTGACGGAAACCATGACTCACTTGCTGACCCGAAAGGGTTGACTTGGCAGGTATTGAATTCAGCTTGGGATAAAGGGTTGACTTTAGCGGGTCAAAATGCATTAATATACTATGATAAAGAAGTATTCATGAGGTTAGCTGAGACTGCTAAGCCAATCAATGATCCAGATCATCATCACTTTGCATTTTTCACTTTTCAACCGCCATTACCTCTGGTCGAAAATACTTCATGTTTCTCAGAACTCAACCACTTCATCGGATGCATGCATGGTATCGTACTATCGTGTTCTCTAACCCATGCTCAATTCTTTTTTTTTTTCACATATCTTAATCTTGTTTTTACGATGTGTAGTCGATTGTTATGCAGTTACTTAATTTTTTCAGGAGAAAATGTGGGGACAGAAATGTGATGCGCGGTTTTGTTGGAGAAGACGCTACTGAACTTGTAGCCGTTTTAAATGCATAAAATATTCGATCATATAAATTTAATTTTGTATTAACTTCAAATAAATTATATTTTGTTATAATTGAATTGATTTAAAACTCAGCCTCACATTTGTTTGTTGTATAATGATCACACCTACTTTCCTGTAGGAAAAATTGACTGATCCAACGGTTATTTCCAAATTTACTTCAACAAGTGTAAGAATTTACTAAATTTGATGGTGAAACTTGATCCTTTTGCAATGATTACATGTTAATCTGGATCCAAAGTAGGGTGTGAAATCACTTCTTTGTTACATATCTTACAATGTCGAAGACTTCAACCGCCGCCGGTTATGGAACGCTCCCCACCAGCAATCCACCCGCCGGTTATGGAACCCTCCCCACCAGCAATCCACCCGCCGGTTATGGAACGCTCCCCACCAGCAATCCAGCAGCCGGTTACGGAACGCTCCCCACCAGCACCGCCACCGGTGACATACTGCCACCGTCAACACCGAACACATTGATTGCACGCGCCAGGCACCACACGGAGGACTTTATATCCAGGCGTCGACCATGGCGGGAGCTTTTCGATTACAAGGCGGTTACTTGGCCGCAAAGCTACAGCGACGCTACACGTCGAATCAAACAGAATCTTAACTACTTTCGGGTGAATTACGCGATGGTGACGCTTCTCATACTCTTTCTAAGTCTCATTTATCAACCGATTTCGATGATTACGTTTTTGGTCGTGTTCGTTGGTTGGTTTTTCCTTTACTTCTTCCGTGATCCACGTAGTCCGGTTGTGATTCTCGGCTATGTGTTTGATGACCGTGTTGTGCTCATGGCGCTGAGTTTGTTGACGGTGTTTGCGTTGGCTTGCACCGATGTGGGAGTGATTCTATTAGTGGCTATAGGCCTTGGGGCGGGTGTTGTGGTGATACGCGCGGGAATCAGGAGCACGGATGACTTGTTTCTCGAGGAACCGGAGGTTACCGATGGGGGTTTGGTTTCGGTTGTTGGTGACAAGTAGTTTATATAAACGAGCAACGGCTTAAATTTATCAAATCAAAGCAAATTGTGGGAAGATCACAAGGGACATTAGTGTTGTTTTTTCATAAGGTTGAAATCAATTTCCATTGATCTTGTAGGCTGCAGTTTTGCTGTATAGTTGGTGAGGATCCCTTTTTCTCATTTGGTTTATTTGATATTTTTGCTATTATTGGGTCTATTTGCAAATTTATTGAAACTTGAAGCTCGAATTTCAAGTCTAATTGCTCTTAATTTTATATGTTTGATGATTGCAATTGGAAACACATTGTGACTTAGAATTTTAATAAAGTTGTTTTACAAAATAATGACAAAGGATAGGGGTTAAGTGTAGCAATGTGAAAAGTATGGTACTTGTAACCTTTGAGATGTGGTTCCATTTTAAAATTGAGACATTGAATTTAAATAACCCGCACATGGCTTTATAGCCTAGTGGCATCTTGGGGTTGGGATAAGGCTTTGGGACCAATAGGTCATGGGTTCGATTCCCACAAAAGGGGTTTTCTCATATTTATTGGGTTTCCTCCTGAATTGGTGTATAGGCATTATGCCTAGTGGAGATGGATATGATCGGGTGGTTCCGCTGGTGGCACGATGATACTCCAGTGGTCCGTCAGTGATCCAAAATTTGCCGTTCAAAAAAAAATAAAAAAATTAAATAACCCAAACTTTCACCAATTATCCGATAATACTTTCAACTTTCGATTTTACACGAACACTCCCAACTTTCAACTTATTGGCCGATACCACTCCCTAACTCACTAAACCCAGTTAGTTAATGCTGATGTGGCATCTGATGTGGCCATTTTGCTGACGTGACAGTTCATATGGCATTTTTGATGATGTGACAACTGACATGACATTTTTTTGATGACGTGGCAGCTGAGATCAACTAACTGTGTTAGGATTCTGTTAGTTAGAGAGTGTTATCGGCCAATAAGTTGAAAGTTGAGAGTGCTGGTGTATAAATCGAAAGTTGAGAGTATTATCGGTCAATTGATAAAAGTTGGGGTTATTTAAATCTAATATCCCTTTAAAATTCAACCTCCACTGGTTTTATGTCTTAGTTCATTGAAGATTACCTGTCGGTGTAAGTTACACTTTACCTGGTCCCACTAGTTAGTAGGTACTGTCACGGTGTGTCACATTTTCTTTAACAGATTCTTACGATTATTAAAAAAAGTATGGTAGCTTGACACAAGAAATTGTACAAGCGGCAATTCTGCCATGACTCAAACCCGCCATGAAAATAGTCAAGTTTTGGGTTGGGTCTAAATGTGCTAAATTGTAAACAAGTTAAGCTCATCTTCAAACATGATTGTAAAGAAATACGTCAACTCGTGTTAATTTAAATTGTAAACAAATTGAGCTCATGCTTTCACCTACTCTGATTCCAAATACATAACACGAGCACCTGACAGCACTGCAATATCAAGGATTATACTGGAGCCACTGATATATTAAAATCTGACTTATTCTATTAAATGCACATGCAACTAAGGGCGTAGCTTTGAGGGGGCGGCCGACCCGAACTTTTCGCTCGTTAGTGGAGAGTATGTAGTTTTCGTATAGAAATTTTTGGGTATATACGTTTTTGACATCCCGGTTTTATAGAAATTTTTGATATATACGTTTTCGACCCCCGGTCGGAAATCTCAAGTTTCGCTACTGCATGCAACAACAATAACTATGTGTCATAACAACATGAATGAACAAATAATCATATGACTGACTGACTGACTACCATATGAATCTAAGGATGTATACACAAGCAAGCACATTATAGTTTCAGAAACAATTAACATACCAATGTTTCAAAGATCTAAATGAGTGTCAAAGAGACCATCTTTTAAGCACTTATTATACTAACATCAAAGTCCAAATCACATTCAAACGAGATTAAAAACATACAAATTTCAAGACGGATAAAAACATTTATTACATAATAGGTAAGGTGCACAATCTGATACTGGTTTCTAAAAGAAGATAACTTTTAAGAACATCCAATTTCATTTGCTGTCATTTCAAGCAATCAATAGTGCACACAATTCCTTTTTTATCAATTCACAACATAAAGCACCATCAATTCTATTTCTACTAAAATTAAAAAAATCAACAAGTATCTACAACACATATTCCAAAGCGCTTGTAGGCCGGTGATAATAAGGAGTGTCGTAAGGTGCTGCCCGTAAGTGCTAAGAGTTCTAGTCCGCTACATTAGTAAAATATCTACGAGTGGATTTAAAGGTGCGTGTGAGTTTGCCGTGTGGATCTTACCAAGGTGTCCCTCTTGTTGGACTCCGTGAAAACCATTTCGTGGTTGATCAGGCTGTGTTGAAGGCAGAATCAGGGAAGTTCGCTAAGCATGAAAACACTTGTGCTGAGAATCAACATGTTTTCATTCCTTTTGCCTTCGATACTTTCGTGTGTCTTGCCTCTAAAATTGTCGGTTTCCTAGATAGAAGGTCGTGCACAACAATTTCTCTACGCCAAAGAGCTGAAGAACCAGAGTTTTTGTTAGAATTGGATTTGCTATTCAAAGAGGTTGCGGCACCTGCCGTTTACCTGCCATTGTTATGTAATTTCTCGTAATTAATTTAGTAAATACAATTTTATATAAAAAAAATACACACACATATCATATCACGAAACCAAATTCAAATTAGCATAATAAAACACAAATCACCAACTTTAAATCAAAATTAAAACATCCATATGCAATAATAATACAAAAAAAAAAATGAAGATCTCCACCATCCACAAACATTCACAGCGGCTTCCGATTCACTTGATGCAAGGCGGGACCTGATATCTCTACACGGATCACGTCCGCGATACCGTTCCCGACCTGCACCAAGCGAATCAGAGACAGCAGTAACAAAACACAGATATCCGTCACCTCAAACCTGCAAGAAAATCAGTGTAAAATCAACAGATCTGCAAGTTAACTGAACTAGATGGAGAGAGATGATGATTGATGAATGATGAATTGAAGAAGAAGTGTAGGTTATTTAGAGGGTGAACAAGCCAATGGTAGGGTGACACGTGGAGGTCCGGTGGCGAATTTATGATGCGGCAACTGGTGGTTGAGGGTTAGGGGTAAGAAAGGTGGGAGAACGGGATTCTGGTTGTGTGAATTGACAGGAATGTCCCTGATTGAAGGCGGTGTTGATACACACGGGGAGGGTGAAAAAGTAAAAAGACGTGAGAAAGGGTAGCCGAGAGTTTGACCCTGGAATCAAAGTCAATAGCTGCTGCACATTGTAGAATGCATACATTGTCTATAACTTGTGCGTGAATGTATACATGTATGTATATTAACTAGATTTAGCCTCGACCGGGTTGCGGGAAGCTAAGCCGAATATTTCTCTCTCATAATATGCACGTCTGTGTTTCGGTTACTTATACATAACACGATTAAATTTACATTGAGTCCACCAATTTAAATAAAACAATATCACACTTTTGCTTAAAAAACAAAAACGATGGACAAATTATAATTTTAAATTGGGGTTAAAATTGTAATTTTTCAGGACAAAAGAGCGTGTGTCAGGCAGCAGCCGCCTGACACGAACAAAAATTACACCGAGTCAACCAATTAAAACAAAACACTACCACAGTTTTGTCAAAAAAAAAAAAAAAAAAACTAAAACGATGGCATGACTGTAATTTTACACTGTGGCAAAATCGTAATTTGACTGGGAAAACAACAAAAACAATGGAAAAAATGGAAATTTAAATTGAGGGCAAAATCGTAATTTGACTGGGAAAAAAAGACAAAACTAGTGGCAAAACTGTAAATTTAAACGGGGCAAAATCGTAATTTTGAACCGAGGGCAAAATTGTAAATTTTAGCTGGGGGCAAAAACGTAATTTTGAACTTATGGCAAAATCGTAATTTTAAAACGAGGATAAAATCGTAAATTAGTTGAACTAATGGGGGAGTGTCAGGCAACTACCTGGCACTATTCCCCATCTTGTGTTTGTAGTTATAAGTAATTATTAGGAACATTTTTCTAGCCAAAAATAGCGACCGGAGACTGACGGCGTTAGGGTTCTGTTAGCCAGGGTCCATTGGATGCCAATATGTTAATAGTTGGGACTGTCAGTAGTTATTTTTGAAGTTAGAACTTTTAGCGGCCAACGACGAATAGTTGACATTATTAAAATCCAATATTCTTAGTTTTTATTACTGAACATACCAATACATTTTACTTTGAAAACAAAGTTGTATACATAAAATAGTTATTTTTTGTATCATAAGTTATACGAGTGAGAGTGCTTTGATGAACCAAACCGGTTTAGACCAAACAATACTGATAACAATATCACTTATCAGAACCGAGACTAATATCTATTTTATGGTTTTTAATCGATGTAAAACAAGTGTCAATACCATTGAACATATTACGACTTTAATTTTGTATTTTCACTTTCAGTTGTTATACTGAATCCTAATATAATACCGATTAATGTAATAAACCAAATTAATATCGACCGAATTCATATCATGCACCAGCAAATTTCTTTGGTTAACATTTAACGTTTAATGAGCCATTGTGGATGATGGTACCTTTTGACATTTTGGCCCTATAAATCGAGAAAAAGACAGACAAGATCGCCCTTTTTGACGGCAAATCCACTTTTATATTCATGATTTTTCTTTTTGAGGAAATGATTTTGAATTTAAAAGGATTAAAAGTTCGAGTTAGGCATATAGATATTTTCTACTCTTGATCATAAATTTTAATATATTTGTTAGTAACATAATCTATACTATATAATAAAAGAAACCACTTTAGGGATACTTGTCATCATATTAGGTAATCTCTTATAAATAATTACTAGGTTAGACCCCGCGTGTATACGCGGTTTAACAATAAAAATACTATAAACCTTTACATTATAATTTAATGAAATAAAATATTAATGTTATTAACGGAAATGTAGAATAAAGTAATACACAATGATAATTAACAAAATACACAAATAGTTCAAATATTTGTAAATATTCCATTGTACACAACATTGGAGTAAAATATTACACTAATAACATAACTTTGTAGTTATGTAACTGAATAAATTTATGATTGCATACGTAAAATGGTAAATAAGATTACAATGATTTATAAAAAAGAAAATCAATGAAAGTTTAACCTGGTACTCATGCAAATTCAATAATCAATGTCTTCATAGTCTTGTCTAGTGCTTGTAGTGACTTATGAGGTTCCTGCAGTTTAACCATTCACAAGTTTAATATCAATATGCATTATCAGTGTGACAATGTTTCCAGGCAGGGGCGACCTTGAGAATTTAGGTGCCTTGTTTAAGCCTGGAAAAACGTGCCCCTTAGGCCTTAATGAAATAGATAACGTAAAGTATTTTCTTGAAACAACGATTAAAGTTATACCAATAAACAATGCAATTACCAAAGTGATAAAATTCGAATGAGTGAATAATATGCCGTAGTAGGCTAATAGATAACCGATGATTCATAAAGCTCTCTTCAAAAAAATTAATTTGCCGACTACACTGATATGGAAGTGATAAACTGTTAAAAGTATATTCTTTTTAATTCACCCAGCAAACACTTGCTTAATATTTAGTATTTTGATCTTTTCCTTTTTTGTGCTAAAGTCTTGCCATGTGATTTTGGTTTATCTTTAAAAGTTGAAGGAGTATGGCTTTCAGTTTTCAATGTAGATCGAATTAACAAAGATCCATTGTCTTTTATTTAATATATCCAAAACAAACTTATAGGTTAAATGGGTATAACAGAAAGAAAAAAGGCAGACTAATGGGGTCGAACCTGTGCTCTAAACAGAGAGACAAAGTGCTAAAACCAACTGAGCCACATCAATTTTTTGATGTATTTTGGGTTTGATAGTTTTTTATATGCATCTATATGTAGGAATTTTTTTAAACGTGCCCTAGGATAAAACGGACCCTGGCCGGTGGTCCTCCCGCCCACCTCTAGGGCCGGCCCTGTTTCCAGGATAAAAGCATTAAGAGATTAAGTTGCTCATGCAAACTATGACAATGTAAATTCGCTAAATATCCACCGGTGATCGCTTAAACCATTCTCTACACAAAGTTTTCCTATGGCCCTTCACCTACCAATTACCAACTTATTATACCTTTACCAAAAGAACGACGGTGGATTTTTCTCACTAAAAGTCCTATAAGTAGTGTCCTAGAGAGCAACTTAATACCATACGCCAAATAATTATCATCATTGTGTGTGGGTTCCAAACACTTTAAATGAACTGAAAACCCAAAGAAAAGTCCTTGAATTTGTTCAAAGACATTTGACTCTCTATATGGTATAAAAGAAACTTGCTCCACTTAAAATCTAATGTAACTTAGCGTAGTTTACGAAATTCAATAGCAGGATACCATTTGTGTGAAACTAACTATTAAAGAATTGCTTAAACGATGACTATGATATCTCAATTTGCATGTTATTTTCATAGCTATATACAACATATTTGGGTAAGGGCATATAAAGGTCTAACAGTGATATGGACCCAAAACCAAACATGAAACTATATCGTAAATTAGGGGTTGATTACATGAACAAATGCATACAAATTACATATACTTTGAAGGAGATAAATAGAATCTATTAGTGAGAAAACACATTTTACACATACCAATAAAAGCTTATTAAACTGTTTATAATATTACAATGATTAAAGTAAAAAATTGAAGATGTGAATAACAAACTTTATATCAGAAAACACAACACGAATATTAACGATTTCGAATTACTATGCTTACATATTCAACCTACAATAGCATGGCAAAAACAAAATAACAGATCAGAACTTACGACCCCTCCCCATGATCCCTAATTAATTATTTCACAAACCAATCAATCATCACTCTATATATTTAACCAATGAGTCAATACGATGACGATGATGATAATAACCACGTTTTATGATCCTATTCGAGCGAAAATCATTTACAGCAATTGATGATATAACTGAAATCTATAAGAACTGAAGATTCGTGGACTTACATATGGCATTGGCAGGGAATTTGCGAGAATGGTATATATTTAACCAATGAGTCAATACGATGACGATGATGATAATAACCACGTTTTATGATCCTATTCGAGCGAAAATCATTTACAGCAATTGATGATATAACTGAAATCTATAAGAACTGAAGATTCGTGGACTTACATATGGCATTGGCAGGGGATTTGCGAGAATGGTGAAGAAGGAGATCGATAGATTCATGTTAGCGATGAACTTTGTGAAAAAACGTTAGGGTCTCCACACAAAATTTGAAAAGGGAAACAGGAAGCGATGGGAATTAGGGCTTAGGAACGGGTTATAAGAGATCCAGATGTTTCTTCATGGGTCAGGGTATCCGCATCAAATACCCATTTAATCAAGGAGCCCTCAATGAGTGACACGTGTCCCAAATCAGGTTTCTTTTATTATATGTATAGATTATTTTAGTTTAATATCTTCTAATTAATTATAGATAACACTGCTTTTTTTTAAACAACTAAAACTAAAAATCAAATTAAATTATAGAATCAAAACTTCTTCAAAATAAAACTATATCAATTATTTATGTATCGACTATTTCTAGATGATTAATGAAAGAGTATTTATTTATTATTTTTGTTTTATTTTATTTTTTAATTGCTTATAAACGATGCCTAGCTTCATTTTGATTTTTATTGGAGCATAATCAACAATACATATATAATTTTTTTTTACTCAAATCTATTTTTTTAATAGCTAACTAACTAACGTCGTTTTAGTTATCTTTTTTAACTGTTTAGTTATCTTTTTTAACTGTTGTAATTATAGCTATTTTCAAATATATTTTTTGTTTTCTTTTATAATTGTTGAAGAATAATCTTCTCTCACGTATATTTTGTTTTCAAGTATATTGTTGCGGCATACTATATTTATGTATTCCTTGAGATAAATTTTATTCAAATCAAGATAAGAACAAAGTTGTACAAGTAACCGAGCAAAAACAATTAAAGTATAACCTTTTATAAGATTCTGATTTTTAGTGTATTGTTGCGGCATGCTTATATTTAATCTTTTGCATTAACCGAACGGGTCAAATACAATTTATCTATTTCTATGCTGTTCGATCGATGTAAAACACGTGTTTATATCCTTTTGAGCATATCACGACTTTATTTTTAGATACAAAACCATAATGAATCAAACCAATATCTATCGAATTCACGCTGCAATAATCTTAAAAGTAAAATGGAATCGGGAAAAATAAATCGTTCGAGGGGGAGATAGATTAATATAACTATAATTTTAAAAAGAGTTACTTACATAGTTAGTCCATGTGGTTTGCACAAAGTAACATACTTAGATACTAATAGTTTAAAATCACGTTCTAGGGTATTAACTTTTCATTTTGTAACATTTGGAGGTATTAAGGTTATTTTTAGGTTTAAAATCACATTTTATTAGTACCTAAGTATGTTATTTTGTGCAAACCACAGGGACTAACTATGTTAATACCCTAGAAGTTAATACTTCCAAACGTTACAAAATGAAAAGTTAATACCCTTGAAGGTGATTTTAAACTATTAGTACCTAAGTATGTTATTTTATGCAAACCACATGGACTAACTATGTAATTAACTCTTTTAAAAATATAGCTACGTGAGTTTTACCATTTAAAAAGAATAATAAGCTTATGTAATCAGGTCGAATAATTTTTTTTAACATTTCAAATAAAGTTATTATATTATATAACCAATTTTATCCAAAGTTTGGTTCGGATTAAATGCTTATAAGTTATTTAATTATTTATGTATAGAATTAAAAATAAGATTTTTTATAGGGGTAGAGTTTTACAACTTCAAAGCTATTTATTTTAGAAAGAGGGTGTAAAAAGTAAAAAATGGGGGTGCATTTAGCCTAACCATTTAGTTTAATATCTTATATTATAGATAACCCTTCTACTAAATATTATTAGTTTAATATCTTATTATAATTATTATTTAGTTTAATCTCCTTCTCATTTATAATATTATTTATTTGAATTAATTATATTTGAACGTTTTGTTTAGTTTGGTATCAAATAGATTTTACGAAACTTAAAATAAAATTAACTAATATTATTTATCATTGATACATTTACGGAGTTTTAAATAAAGGGTTAAATTTATTGAGACTTCGTTAACAAATTTAACTTTGTATTAATATATTAAATATTTTTATTTTCACTATACAAAATTACATTTACTCGACCCATGTAATACATGAGGTTTTTTAAGATATAACTTTTTATTATTTGATATATAAAATTAGATTTATTCAATTCGTACAATACACGAGTTTTTTAAGGATATATATTTTTTATTATTTAGTACAGGAAATTACATTTATTCAAACCGTGTAATGCGCATATTTTTAAAGATGTAATTTTTTATTATTATTTAGTATATAAAATTACATTTATTCAACCCGTGTAATAAATGAGATTTTTTAAAGACGTATTATTTTATTTGGTAAACAATATTACATTTATTCAACCCGTGTAATACACGTGGTTTTAAATATATAACTTTTTTATTTGGTATATAAAATTACATTTATTCAACCCGTACAATATGTTTCTTACAGATATAACTTTTTTATTATTTAATATATAAAATTATATTTATTCAACCCGTACAATAAATTAGGTTTTTAAAGATATATTGTTTTTATTATTTATTATATAAAATTTATTTATTTAACCCCGTGTAATACACGGGGTTATAACCTAGTAAACTTATAAAACAGATTCATTAAAAATTTAAAAGTAAATTAAAGTTATAAAACAGATTCAATAAAAAATTAAAAAAGAAATCTAAATTATTCTCGTATTGTTTTGCCATAACAAAAATAAAATACATTGTGTGGTTCTAAACAAATTGAATAACTTAAGGCATCCTATCATAAATTCGTAATCAACTAACTTTAATAAGATATTTATGAGGGAAAGTTGTACGTTATGATTATATATAATATTTAATGGGTTATTATATTTTAATAATTCTAAGTTTCACCTGTTGGCTAATAATAGTCACAACCCCCGACCCTATCCTGGGAGCAGGAGCCGCGGACTAGTCAGATGGTATCGGTGTTTATCAATTTGGCAGTGAAAATTTTCATCAGAACCGTAGTTAGGAAATATTTATCAGAGTTTAAAACACCATATTTTTATAATAATTAAGTGGGATAAAACCCATGTTTTATTTACAATACAAATTATAGGGATAAACTCTAATTATTGAAAATAAAGTATTCTTTTTATTTAGGTAACTTTTATAGCCACTTTTCTAAGCCTTCGGTGCTCTACAGCTGGCTTCTAATTGGCTTTCACATTTTGTTACCTGAAACGCGTTTAAAAATTTTTTATCAGTGAGAAATACTGGTGAGTGAATCCCAATTTAATTAAGAAGAGTTTTATCATTTTACAGTATTGAGGGCGATCTCACAATTATATTTGTTTATTTTTCTACTTTAATTACTACCCACGGTACTGTCAACCCGACTTGTGGTCATGTTACTACTCACAGTGTAGTAACAAATTTTGTATACAAAACCCCAACATACCGACGATAATTGTAGAATACAAATACTCAATCACTGTTTAATATAATGTAAAACATTTGAGGTTTTATAAAAACAGTTTGCAAAAAGGTTTACATAAAGGAGATTACTCACATTGCTAATTTAGGTTTTCCCCTTGTGACTTCCTGGTTATAATCTATTAATTAAACAACGCACACGCGTTAGTATAATAACCCAATTTACATTAGTTAGACCCTCCCCGAGACAGAACTCCAACGGGCAGCGTATCTAATACGTAACCGGGGGTTAAAATACTTACAACGAGGCATAGCTTCGCTTATTTAGTGGGTATAATACCCGGGCAGAATTTCTATTATTTAGAGAATTGAGAGAGAAAGTTGATTTGTGAAGGGTTTGAAACTGAAGCCAAAGGCCCCTATATATAGGTCTGATCGAGCAGCGGGTCGCGGCCCGCGACGACCGCTTCTATCTATCTCGCGGCTCGCGAGAACCTAGGCTAGGTTCTAGCTTGGGTTAGTCAACACTATAGGTCCGTCGGGTGTCGTGCCACGTGGCACCCTGGGGTTCCGCCACTTATCTCTCGGTCGCGCCCCGCGAAGCCCAGGGTTAACCCTGTCGCGGCCCGCGAGCACCTCACATAATTTGTTTTATTTGATTTTTAATAAAATAAAGGTATTTCGGGGTCATTTCTTGTAAGACTCTTCGTCCATTTTATCTTATTTTCAAATAGTTTTTGACTATATTTGCTTAATTACGCTTACAAATACATTTCAAAATACGTATTTCTTAAAAACTTTAAGAAATAACACATCTCAACATTTTTATAAAACATTCGCCGTCATAAAAAAAAAGTAACGTTGAATCATTTCGCGGAAGCTTAAATCATGATCGTGTTTGGTTCTTTATCGAGCTTGATCGACGTCCGGTATTCCAAGTAAGTCTCCTGTAACCAACATCTGTAACACCCCATGTTTTCGAAAGTCAAAGTCAAGATTGAAGTCAAAGGGAGAAAAGATTGCTAATTGCGATCTGTCACTCCTTGCTCAACTACTATTTTGACTTCTTTGACTTGTAGATAGTCTATTTACTTTGATACGTTAGTTGTATTATGTGGAGTACTTATTAATAATCGAGGTTTAATCGCTATTTATCGCATGTTTTATCGCTTTATCGCTTATCGCATCGCAATCGCATTCGCAACCCGAATTATGCGTTCTGGATATTGTTTTACGTGTGTGTGCGCCTTTATGTGTTACTTGTGCGTGTTTATTTATGTTTATGTTGTGGTGATTAATCGAAACGCAAATCGCAACGTTAACGCAATCGAATCGCAAACGCTAAATGCAAGATAATTAGGATGATTGTATGTTAGATATAGTAGTTGGGATTAATGGGAAACTCCATTACATCGCAAAACCCAACGCACGAAACAAAACGTCGCAACTCAACACATCGGAGCCACTCGATCGAGTGACAACTCGATCGGATGGCCATCCGATCAGATTGTCATCCGATCTGATTGCCTCCCGATCGGACAGCCACCCGATCGGTGACCCACCCTATCCAATGCATTTTCCTTTTTGGGAAACCCTACAAATACCAACCTGTCACATCATTTGTGATGTGACAGCCCCTCAACTCGACCAGCTCGTTCCAGCCTATTTTCCTCTCGATTCCTCGCGATTCTTGTAAGTTTTCAACCTAAACCTTGTACTTTCTTGATCTACACGCACTCCTACACCTTTCTATCTTTTGAATCTTAACTTTTAACCGTGAAATCACTAGATTTGAGGTGTTCTAGGATGATGTCATCATGGGGTTCTTATGAACTTCATGTTTTGGCTTCAATCCACCAAGAACAATTTGGATCTGGACGATTTCCACATGAATAAACAAAGATCTTGCATAGATCTGAACATATTCAAGGTGAAAAGGATTGAAAGATGGTTTTCTAACTTTCTTTCAACTCTTTTAAACTCAATGCACTCAAAACCGATAGAATAAGAACTAGTTCTGATCTTCTACTCATTCTTAGTGTTGTGTTGGTTCTAGAACTGATTTCTATCGGAGAGACACCCGATTCCGAGTTAGACATGAACCACCATCTCAGAGAGTTAACTGGTTGGGCTAGGGTGATTCCTGTCCGATCGGATTACTTAGATCTGGATTGAGGTTTCTGTTGTTTAGCACATATCGTATGGTCTCGAATCAAAACCGCAAAACTATCAAAACAACCAAGTGTAAAGACGATCAGGTCGACTGGGACGGATTGCCGTCCGATCGGATTGCCATCCGATCGGACAGCCACCCAATCGGCTTGCACCTTGGTCCCACACTTAACTTTTATTTCAACTTTTGAGGAACTGAACGTCGAACGGATTGCCGTCCGATCGGATTGCCATCCGATCGATCGACCATCCGACCATGTGATGTTTTGAACTTCAACACTTAACAATTTTCAACATGTTCAATGTATTAACAGTTCCAATGGATTGCCACCCGATCGGTAGACTACCCGATCGAGTGTCAACACTACTGTGAACTTGTTCTCTGAGAATTTCCTCGCCGAACGGATCGTCGTCCGATCGAACCGCCGTTCGATCGACCGACCTGAAAGGTAGAGATACTTTTCTGTTTTCAAAATGCTACAACGAAAACTTCAAAAGGCAAACCATCATATACAAACACATCCATACCAAACGAGGTGACAATCCAATCGAATGGCCATCCGATCGGATGACCATCCGAACGGATTGCCACCCGATCGACTGGCCATCCAATCGGATTGCCATCCGATCGGATTACCGTCCGACACTTGGCATTATTGCACCGTTTTACATGCCACTTATCGTTATGCTATCGTTAACTGTTCAGGCTAAATCTCTCAGCGCTCCCTTCAATCCAAGGCTGTGTTTATTTGTTAAAGACAATCCGTGAGTATACTAACCCTTTTTGCTTTATGCACTTTTGGGTGTTACATACGTTACTTTTTCTAAATCACGATCGACACACAATGCAAACACTATTTATACGCTAACCGTTATTGCATGCTACGTGTTATTTGATGAATGCTTGTATGTTATGTTAACACAGTGATTGTTGCCTGACACCTTAGCAACGATAGTACTATAGTTTGGACTCAGCACCTGTCATGGACATGGGTTGTTAAGGGCTTTACTTCACATGTCCCAATGGGGATATGTGTTGCGCATTCTACAACTCGTAGTCACGTCTGTGCATATTTCTCTGTTGATAACCTACCTGCCTTCACTTTATACATGTTACATGCTGGTTATGCCTAAACGATTTCGAACTCTATTATATCTATTAAACTTGTATGCTCACCTTTACACTATATGTGTTGACCTTTATTTTAACGTATGTGACAGGTGTTTAGGATGCTATTTGCTAGGATGCTTTGCTTGCTTTTCATGGAATCGAGTAGGGCTGGGAGTCTAGAAACAAACAATTTATTATTATTTGAAATCTGAGTGGTCGGAACATGTTTTTGTTTGAAGAATATCTATGTCTGTAATAACTAGATTATCTTATGGGTTATGGTATGGGACATAATATTCAAACTATTTGGTAATTTAGTCGTTATGGAATTTTTTGAACAGTCTGTTTCGCTCAGCCCCGATGATTCCGCCATCGGTTGGGGTGTGATAGATTGGTATCAGAGCCATAACTATAGGGAATTAGGCAAGACTCGACCTAGTCCGGGTCGATGTCTTAGAAATGACCTAGTCTATAGTTAAGTACCAACAGACTGACTTGTGCATACCCTGTAGGGGTTTTGTATAAGCTTACTTGCTATATCTCGCTATTCTCGCTTACACTACACTATCACAGCACACTATTGGACGAGTGATTAGGTGTGAAAAACCGCAAACTATTGACTAAATCGCTTGTTCAACCCACATTTTTATCTATAAACAGGAGAATTTGCGTTGAATCAGGAGTGAAATCCATACTTTGACGCATAATTCTTCCTTATTCTATCAAAACAGGAACGAAGTTGTTAAGTCAGGGGTGAAACCCGAACCTTGACGACTTGGTCCGATCTCTATTTTTGTTTTACAAAACTCTCACCAAAGTCTCGACGGACTCCAACGACTTAAAGTCACACCGCAACTGGAAGGATGCGTGCCATTCGCCCAAATTCGAGGCGAGAGCACAGTCCTGAAGGTCAAAGTGTGTACCAACGGTCCTTATGAATAGTGGAACCACTTTGGGTAGTCGACGTCTAACAACCGCAGACAATCCATTCTCGAATTTTATGTGTTTCGAATCTGAGCTCGCTACTACCGACTCTGATATTCGTCACTTTTATGTGGATTTTATGTTTTTTATGTGATTTTATTTGTTTATGTGTTACGATTTTTGGTGATTTATTCGCTTTTCGCTATCGCTTTGATCGACACACGCAACTCGCACTGCACATCCATCTCAACACGCTAACAAATCGTTGCTACTTGTGGACGATCACAATCGCTATTCTTGAACGCCCGCGGACTTTGAATGATAGGTTTCTGTATTCTGACTGCCTCTTGTGCTTATGTGTTTATGTGTCTTACGTGCTTATGTGCTTCTGTGCTTATATGAATATGTGCCTATGTGTTTATGTCTTACGTGATCGTGTTCCTGAGCTTTAGTAGTATTAGGCGTGTAAGGTGAGATTCGATTATATTGTGTCTGAGTGCTATGGCGATGTCTGTTGCAGACAATGTTGTCATCTGGATCCCGTCACTCGCGCGCTGCTCGCTAAAACCAGAAAGACAAACGCCTTGCTGCTCTCGTCGCTAAACAGATAGCGAAGGTTATTCCTCAGATCGTTAGCGACCTACACGAGAATGCTAGCAAGTAGTCTGAAGAGTCCAGGACTGAAACCCCTAAAGCTGCTTTCAGCTTCAAGCAGTTTAAAGCTTGCGAACCGAAAGAATTCACTGGCGAAGATGGCCCTACGGCCTTGTTTCAATGGTTCGATTCTATCGAGGTCACCCTGCGCTAGAGTGGTTGTCCTGACAATCTCCGCACTCTGAATGCTACCGGCGTCTTCCAGTCCCGCGCCTTAGACTGGTGGACGGCCGAGAGGAACAAATGCGGAAATGATGCAGCTTATGGTCTGACATGGGATGAGTTGAATAACGTCATGTTGGAAGAGTTTTGCCCTCCCCATGAGCGCCAAAAGTTGGAGGACGAATTCTGACATATCAAGCAGAAGGCTGGTGACAATGCTGCTTTAACTGCTCGCTTCAAGCAGCTCAGTATAATCTGTCCTGATCAAGTCAAGACTGCTGATGTGACGATCAAGAAGTATATTCGAGCTCTGCCAGATTGTGTCGCGGATTTTGTTCAAGCTGCCAAACCAGCAACAATTGAGGAAGCTTATCTACTCGCCGCTGAAATCAACGACAAGCGAGTCAAGTCTGGTGTCTGGGACAAAGCCTCGAAGAACCTACATCAAGCTACCACCGCTGCACCTGCTGAAATCGCCACCGCATCGCAATCATCAAAGTCCTCTCGTCGCAATAGGAAGAAAAACAACTCCAGCAACAAGAACTGTGCTGTCACCACTGCTGCCCCGCTTCAAGCAGTACCAGCTCAGCAGCAACCTCAACATCGATCAGCTGCAGCACCAGTTACCCAAGCACCGCCTACAAAGCGTGCTTATACTGGTCCTCACCCTACTTGCCCGACATGTACCTAGCATAATCCAGTGGGAATCGCCTGCAGATTTTGTGTGCATTGCAACATGTACGACCACTTCACCGCCAACTGCCGTACAGGTCCACGTCCAGCTCAAGCTACTGCTCAACAAGCTCTACTTCCAGCTCCACAAGGCCAGTAAGCGGCTCAGGCACCCGCGATCAATGCTAGAGTCTGCTTTGCGTGTGGTGATCCCAACCACTTTGCCAACATGTGCCCGAACCGAGTTGTGAAGCAAGAGCCACAACAGCAGCAGCCCCAACAACAGCAGCAACAACAGCCTCAGCAGCAACAACAACAAGCATTACACAGCAAAGGAGAGTGAAAAATGTAATTATATGAGTTAAAATGTTAGTTATTAGAGTGAAAAATGTAATTATATGAGTTCTTATGACCAACCCATTACACAGCAACACTTTTCTCAAAATTTCAAGCCGTCGCGTGTCGCGACGACATTCGTATAAACTGTCGCGTGCCACAACGGCTGTCACGTGCCGTGACACCAACAATTGGTATCCATCGCGTGCCGCGAGGAACCTGTTTCGACAGAATGTTGTTTAACAGCTGCTGCATTTTTCAGCCAACCTTAATATTACGAAAACGGATATTACTCATTCGTTATTGATCCGATTTAGGTCACGTTTCTTCCTACGTGATCGTAAATTTATCCTCCATCATATGGAGTTAAATCTGACATCCAAATTAACAAAATTTAAGATTTTTAAGCCTTCGGCTTATTACCTTTTTATAAAGTTTTGACCCGTTCATGATTTTATCAAATAAACCTGCTTGTTTCTATCAGTTTTCTCATGAACATTACATTATAATTATTTCATATTATACAGGGTCATAACCACGGGTTTTATTCATCTTTAACCCGTTTATGCGTGTATGCTTATTTTGACCCGTTAAGGGTATTTAAGCAAATTTTAAGCATAATTCACGCCCATTCCTTGCGTGTATTATATTTCCACATTCTCATATCAATTATTCTTCCACCATAACTATAATTATGGTGGATTTTAATCTGGTAACTATTTGTTCCGAGTTTTATCCCTCGGATTGCTATTTTACGGCAAAGGCTCATATAGAGTCATTTGACCCAAGATTTACCCCTTTCACTTTTTATACTTATTCAAAGTATTTGCTTGGTCATATAACTTGTTTTCAAACAACCCTTAAGGTTCGTTTGCTCGATTTAGCTTACGAGGGCGTTTTGGTCAACTTAAATCCTTTCTTTACGACAAAAGACTTTTAATGTCGTAATTGACCAAAATCCCACTTTTTAAACTAGGATCTTGTTTAAATAATCATTATGTTTTCAAAACACAATGACTATAATTTAAATCATTCGGTTTACCTAAAAGATAACCAAATGTCCATTTTTAACTTGTTTAGCTCTCAATGAACCTCAAGTTCTAAATGATGAATTGACCTATTATACATACCTGGCTCGGATCAATATATTGACCCGTTTCGATACCATGCCCTAATAGCCGCTAAGTAATAGCGGTGTAAATATCCATTCGATATTTATTCCTATAATCATACAACTCGACAACCATTAGTCGTTATTGTCAAAGGGTGATATTTTCACATTTTGACCCATTTGGTCTAAATGACCGTGTAGCTTTGCGAGATGGATTTATTATCATCTCGTCTACATGACTCGCTCCGGTTCACACCGTGCGGTGATTTTACTTATAAATAATTTCTTTATTCTCTTGACCCCTTTATGTCTTACGTCATAAAGTGTCTTTAAAAAACTAACGTTTATCATCGACGAGTGACCGAATTACCGTTTTACCCGTATTATTTGTATTGGTCTACCTTATAAGGTAATCATTCAAAACTCGCTATTTATTAGTCATTGCATGACTAAATAATCAAATTAGGTCTTTTTAACCATTAAACATGGTTTAATATTGTTGTCTTTTGTTGCGAACCGAACATGTCGTGTCGGAACATCATAATTCAAACAAGACTTTATTATGCATAACCTATAAAATTAATAGTTATTAAATAAAAGGTGTAAGCTTTACTTACCTTGGATCTTGATTATGTTTTTCCTTCATTCCTGATTCGTTTGACCCGCTTCCTTCCCAAGCTTTCACCTAGCTTGTCAAGTGTCAAACTATTATTGAAATTTGTAAGATGGTTAGACTAGTCATAATCATTCACGACTATTCCATCCTACGATCTTTATGTCGAAATTATCATTCGATCATATAAAAGGTCATTTTGACTTTAAAAGGTCAAACTGCCTATTGACAAAAGTAATTACACGATGTAGCTTAACTACTCGTTTTATTTCTTTGTCACTATACGGTAAGCATCCTTATTATGCCACCGTTTAAATTACTTATTTAACAAGTTCTTGTAACTATAAGCTACCGAATTAATACTTGATGATACTAAACATCATTTAACATGAACATATCATCAATTTTTATCGTATCATACTAAACTCATATCATAGTAAGTATGATTATATACTCAAACACACATTTTGTTCAAGTATTTCCTGATTACTATCATGTATGATGATTCTAATCATAATTATATCATCTAATTCCTCATATGATTAATACCCACTTATCCTAGTGTGGTAAATCATCAAATCATTCAAATTATAGCATCATATGTATAATTTTCACTTAGGGATTGGTTCCTAAGCAAGTATATATCACTAATTCAATCATAGCTTCAATAATTCATTCATAATTCGCGATTACGATGATTATTCAGATTTCACAACTTCACAAATCATCAAAATTTGACATACCTTATGATCCCCTAGCTTGGGTGATCGTTAATTCACATTCAATTGTGAATTTAGACTTCATTTGAGCCTTCAATTTGAGGATTCTTATGAAACTAGGGTTTGTGAGCTCTCCTGATCGAACAGAACACACACTCTAGTGTGTGTTTTGTTTTAAATTTCATTTTATAATTAAACTTTCAAGTTTATCTATTTTGGCCCCTCTTGTTTGGTTAGTTTATTAAGTAGGCCACAACCCACTTAATTTCTAAAAAAATTTCCACTCATTAACTAGGTTAAACATTCCTAGTTAAATTAGTGGGTTCGGGGAATTCATAACTAAGTTTATTTTAAGTCCCGTTAACTCCGGCTTCTATAAACTTTATTTTTTTCCGAAAGCATTCTTTTTCCTTTTTATTAAATATTAGGTTTAGTTATATAAATCCTAATATTTTCTGGGTTAATTTTACCACTAACGGTAATTTACCCGTCTTTTAGTATTAACGTGGTTTGATTACCAAACCCGTTTTCGGGGTGTTACAAGTCTATCCCCCTTAAAGAGGTTTCGTCTTCGAAACCTTTTTCTTACATGATTCATTGAGTATAAACTCAATGCATTTGATCTCGATAATTAATTGAGCATTGCTCATATTTTAACCAATTGTTAGGATTACCATAAAAATATGGTAATATCTTTTTGGTTACTAAACATATATGTATTTCATGCGAAATAATGCAACTCGAAATTACATAATCTAGTTATTTCCACCAGTTTAATTAACTCAGCGAAATCCATCGCTGTTAGACTATCGAAATCTTCATGAATCCGTTAATTTAATCCGTTTAAATGGTTTTTTAGTGAAATCTTTCACTTTTAACAAAGAAACTCCTTTGTTTGTGAACTTATAGCCTTAGGATCCCTCAAAATAGGTGATCAATAGTTTCTGTTATTGAGGTCTCATGGACCTTTGTTGTTTACTTGATCGAGTCGCCAATTTGGCCACTTGATCATGTAAATCTATTGATTTTATTTATTCCACGCTATTCTCAGAATAAATAGCGTATTATCCAAATTATTAATTTGAATTTCGTCCTTAACCGGTCTCACTAACTAGACTTATTAGTCAAGTTATTTTATACCCATCGCTTGGGCTATAATGTGATTATACTTCACATTACTTTTCTTGACCGTGATTGTGTCACGTCATGTTTAGGTTTATTTCAACCTTTCATTGTCGAAAAGATTTATTTTCGGATGTATCGTCTTGCACTTATCAGTGTCAAGACCTATATATTTTAATATTTACTATTTAAATTCCTATCAGAATTCATATTTGTAAAAACGCTATTTCTTACTAAAACTAAATTTTAGTCTAACGTTTTCTTTTTAACTTATGTAAGTTACTTCATATCAAGAAATTGACAACAAAGAATTTATCCTTTTACAGTCTTTGTTTTATGCAGGGATTCTCAACAGGTTCCCTCGCTTGTCTAATTAACCTGTAGGTTCTATCACTTAGCCTCGTGGGCTATTTCAATAGACTTTCACCTCTTTAAGGCGAGGTCATTATAATCTATTTCTTACTATTCATGACCCATGGGTCATTTTGGTCCTGTAGACCTTTATACTGTTTGTAACCCGAAGGTTATGATGATCCCGTATATCATTCTTTTTATGTTTGGAATTCATTTGTTTTCACATTTTATATTCATTAAGTGTGACTGTAGTCCGTATCTACAATCGTTTTCTTATGTCATCCGGCCTTACTTTGTATTCAACCCATTTGATTTGTTCATGTGAAATCCATCACTTGTGAACAGTCAAACTTTGTTCTTTATTCACCCCGTTCAACCTCACAATAGTTGAACATAATTATTAAAATTTGTGTTTGCGTAATCTTATAGTCTTTTAGTCGTAACTCATAATCTGAGTCTTTTGACTTTCAATCCGCGTTTCCGTCTCTCGGTTTACGCATGTGTTTAAATTCCTACCCATCAACCAGGTGACTTACCGAAGTCATTATTAATGCAACCATTTAGGTATGCATTAAGACTTCGTTTTGAACTGTTTGTTATCTTAGCGAAATCCATCGTTTTATTTAATCAACCTTTATTCTTTATTTGACCATCCTTGACGGTCTTATAAATTCTGAAGGATGATTATCATCATCATCCTTCTTTATAATAACCAAAGTCAACGACTTCGATCATCTTTTCGTATGGGCAATACCTTTGTTTTTATGACCCTGTGGTTCATTTCTACTTTGGTTTTATATGCTCTTATTGTCAACCATGGCTCTTTCGTCCAAAATAACTTATTTCACAAATTCCCTTGGGTCATTTATTTCTATGTGCTCCATGTCGTTTTTATGGTTCCCGCGAAAACCATTTATACGAGCATGCCAATAAGATTTCTTGACCCTAAGGTTCTTTTAACTTTTTCATTCATCTCGACCTTATCACATCGGACATAACTGTGCTCATTATAAGTGTCACACCCCGATATTTCCACGTATTACCGGTGGGCCCGGTGGGGAGTATCGTGACGTAGTTGATATCATCATAGTCAATTTATCACAGTTCAATGCACAGCGGAAGTCTAAAGTAAAATATTACAAACCGAATGAAGGTAACATAAATTTTTACATAACGGTTGTAAAGTAGATCCACAGGAGGATCAAAACAAAAGAGATATTGTTCATCGAATTTAAAGTGATAAAATCTTGCAAGACTTTTTATTTATTCACTCAGGAGTTCCAGCCCATTACGCTTAGTACCCCCCAAAGGCTTAAAACAAACAAAACAGATTAAACGGGTTATCTCAATGATTTAACCTTCATACGATTAAAGATTCAATACCCGACCAAGCGGTATTTTATATACCGTACCCCAAGCCCGTATAAGGGAAAATAAGTTAAAAGTATTTACCTGAGCAAAAATATAAATTTATTCCCAGCCGTAAATCAATCAAGCAAGTACAGATAGCTTTTACCGGGCTCCTAATCTGGAACGAAGGTTTTTAATAACCTATTAGAATCCTAACGGGTCTTATTTAAGTCTTAACTTAGACCGGTTAGTTTTAAAGAAAGGTATACGGTTCAAAACGCAAGATTAAGCGAAGACCGGATTAGAATGTGATTTAAACCCGATAAGTATGAAGACTTGTATAATATGGGTAAACTAAACACATTCTGGATTTTGAGGTAAAAATGATAAGGTTTGACCCGCTTCGGTCAATTTATGCAAACTAGTCACATAAACCGCACCGAACGCGTAAAATGCATAACGGGTAACCGAAAGAGTCATGAACAGGTTCCCTATGTTAATATGCTTAAAATGTGTTATGATATCAGTAGGATACCTTCCATTATGCCCAAAACGGATTTAAAATCAATTTAAGCCCCGTAGGGGTATTTTGGTTATTTTAAAGATTATAAAAGAGGTTAAATGAAAATCTAAGGTTCTGGTCTTAAAATGATCAGTAAAAATATTTATTTTAGTAGGTTATATCAGTAAGATATTAAACATATATGAAATTTATCTTCTATGGCCAAATTATGCACCGTAGGGGCATTTTGGTCATTTCACATAAGCTTTAAGGGTCAAATTTGGAAATCTGATTTCAAAACTTTTACTTACTGTTAAAGTATCAAAATTTACTTATAACATCAGTAGGTAATGAGTCTTAAATGTTAAACATAGTTTTAACCGATACTATGTGTTTAAAACGCAAAAGTCGGTTTTAGGCGATTTTCAGGTTATATAAGGAAAGCTGAGTTTTTAATCAGTTTATATAACTCAAAATATTTTATTTAACATATGAAATCAGTAACAAAAGGTTTGGTATCAAAACGTTATGTAAAACTCATTTTATCCAAGAAAAGGGCAATTGCGTCAATACCGAATTTACTTTAAAACTCTATGATATAATCAGTTTAAAATTCAATAAAAATTTCCAAAAATCCCTAAATATTATATTACATCACTGGGTAAAAGGTTTGGTGTCAAAATTTGGGTTCTAATAGGTTTTATGCCGAAAATTCCGTTTAAATAAATAAAAAGCTTTCAATTTACGATATCAAGCATAACTCCTAATTTAGACCTCAAACTAATGTCAAATTTTTAGGACATGTTTATAAATCAGTAACAAAGGTTTTTGTCCTCTCACATTTTCAAAAATCTCGTTTTAATATCAAAAGGGCATAATGGTCAATAATTAAGCAATTAACTGAAACATGCATATGACTTAGATTTATTAAGAACCATTTAGTATAATCTCAGAGGGTTATACTAACATGAAATATGGTCCTAATGGAACCCTAAGGCATATCTAAACCAAGCCTAATCGGGTCAGAACTGAAAGTCAAAGCAAAAGTCTACTTTTGCGACTTTTGGTTCCGAACCGAGCCTAAACTCATAATCGTCGGGTTGAACATGCCTAAACATGTCCTTATATTATTTACCAAGTTATTTTAGTGTTTAAACATGTTCCATAACTTCTACATTACTAGTTATGGATTTATTTGCAAAAACAGTTTCTGTTGACTTTTTAATAACAATTTTGACCCGACAATTGACCAAGTTAGAGTGAGAATCAGTAGATGCCCTTTTAAGGGTTTATTATCTACATAATTACCAATTCATAGCCACTTTTAATTAGAATAATGACTGGACCATTAGTGATTAATCACTCAGTCAAAGCAGAATTACGTCAACTTTGACTTTTGGTCTTTACACTAACAAAAACTTAATTACAGGGGCTAAGAACACTTACAAGAGTCCTTAGCACAAAGATCGAGACTAATAGAGCTTCCTTCCAAAGTAGGATGCTCCAGAAAGTGATAAAAAAGCTTCAAGACTTGGGAGCAATGTTTGAGAGTATGAATTGATCATGCAAGTGAGAAATTCTGCCAAAAACCCACCTATTTATACCCATTGAAGGTGTCATCAGATCAATACAGGTGTCTTGGCTCTTCCTTGATCAGTACATGTGTCCAAAATGGTTTTTAAAACCATCAAACAGTCCCTAGGTTTGAGTTAAACCATGCAAGGGTGAAGAGAGGTGCAGTGACCTGCACCTGTGCATGTTTCTGTCCATATAAGGCCGTCGCGTCGCGCGACGGCAGAGGGTGTTGGTGGTGGAATGACGCCACCATAAGGGTAACCAGATCAGCAAGTTTCCAAAATGACATTTTCACCCCCTGGACCTTCTAAAGCGTAAAATCTTTCATTTTAAGCTCATTTAACCCATTTAACTTTAATTTTTATGATCCAAGAGATATAACCAAACACCGTTAGGTCCGGTTTCGTTAAATGATAATCGAAAACACAAGTTTTTCCTTGTTGACGCTTTTAACCCCTTAATTACGAAAGTTAACGTATTTTCCTCATACGATATCGAAACCTTGTGAAATTTTTATCACTTATTCTTGGGAGCATAATTAATCATTACAAGGCTCCGGATTCGCTAAAAGGTCACTTAAAGGTATTATTTAAACATGTTGACACATTTAACCCTTACGTCTTGTAAACTTTCACTTTCTTCCACAAACGGTTTCATACGATTCATGATTTATTCGTTTAAGGGTATAAACATCGTGCAGGGTCGTTGAAAGGAAAAATTTTCATATGTTGACACTTTGGATCCTATTACACACATACTTTCTTCGTTTGTCAACTTTAGTCCCTCGAAATCAATTCGTTACACGTTTAAAGTTCATGACACGTGTCCTAGTAATATTGGTCGTGATTTTACGAGGTGTTACATCCTCACCCCCTTAAAAGAAATCTTGACCCAGAGATTTACTAAAATAAATGAGGGTACGTTTGTTTCATTGTGGATTCAACCTCCCACGTGTATTCTGGGCCTCTACGGGCATCCCATTTAACTTTTACAATCGGCATATGCTTCTTTCGAAGTTTCTTAACCTGTCGATCCTCGATCGACAAAGGTTTTTCTACAAAATTTAAGCTCTCATATATATGCACATCCTTATGTGACATGGCTAGGAATTCATCAGCTAGACACTTCTTCAAGTTGCAAATGTGGAACACATTATGAATTCCACTGAGTTCTTCAGGCAGATTTAGCTTGTAAGCTACAGTTCTGACACATTCGATGATATTGAATGGTCCTATGTATCTCGGGCTTAGCTTGCCTTTTTTTCCAAAACGCATCACCCCTTTCCAGGGGGATACCCTTAGTAGCACTTTGTCACCTACCTAGAATTTTAGAGGTTTACGCCTTTTATCTGCTTAGCTTTTCTGCCTATCCCTGGAAGCTTTGAGACGATCACGTATCTGCACAATCTTATCTGTCGTCTCCAGGACTATGTCAGGTCCTGTTAGTTGGACATCTCCGACTTCTACCAAACAAGCGGGCGTCATGCACTTTCTTCCATACAAAGCTTCGAAATGTGCAGCTTGAATACTCGAATGATAACTATTATTTTATGAAAATTCAATCAACGGAAGATGATCATCCCAACTTCCATCTAAATCAATAACACAAGCTCGTAGCATAGCCTCGAGTGTTTGTATCGTACGCTCGCTTTGACCATCCGTCTGAGGATGATATGCAGTGCTGAAATTTAATCGAGTACATAGTGATCGCTGAAAGCTTTTCCAAAAGTGCGATGTGTATCTTGTATCCCTATCAGAGATAATAGATACTGATACTCCGTGAAGAGATACAATCTCGTCCACGTACAGCTGAGCTAACTTGTCGGAGCTGTGAGCTTCTTTTATCGGCAAGAAGTGGGCTGACTTGGCCAGTCTATCTACTATGACCCAAATAGTATCATTTCCTCGCTTTGTCTTTGGTAACTTAGTGATAAAATCCATAGTCACCATTTCCCACTTCCAGGTGGGAAGTTCAGGCGGTTGTAGCAAACTTGACGGCTTTTGGTGTTCGGCTTTAATTTGCGCGCACGTCAAACATTTGGCCACATAAGTGGCTATA
This sequence comes from Helianthus tuberosus, assembly GCA_030545235.1. NCBI lineage: Eukaryota > Viridiplantae > Streptophyta > Magnoliopsida > Asterales > Asteraceae > Helianthus > Helianthus tuberosus. Next base: position 195,413,576 of record CM060418.1, read on the forward strand.
GATTTCTTCAAACCTATCCACCAATAATTTGCCTTTAAATCCTGGTACATCTTATCACTACCAGGATGAACAGAATACTTGGAACTATGGGCTTCTTGAAGAATAACGTCCCTGAGTCCTCCATAAATCAGAACCCATATTCGTCCATTTAATCTTAGGATTCCATCCTTACCATACGATAACTGTTCAGCAGTTACGCCCAATTTTTCATTCGGATAGTTAGCTTCTAATACAGCTCCCCTTTAAGCGGTTAACAATCTTTCATTCAAGCTATTCTTCAATTCAATGCTCTTGGCATTGATTCTAATAGGCTTAACTCTTTCTTTTCGGCTCAAGGCATCGACAACCACATTCGCCTTACCTGGATGATATCGGATTTCACAATCGTAGTCATTTACTATCTCCATCCATCGATGCTGCCTCATGTTCAGATTCTTTTGGTTAAACAAATGCTGAAGGCTCTTATGATCAGAATAGATCACACACTTGGTACTAGGGATGAACATATGCCACCGAATACCGATCCCATGCCGATCCCGATCCCGAAATACCGATACCGACCCTCATACGGTATCCCATACGGTATCCACTTTTTGGCGTTTTCGGTATCGGTACGGTACGGTATCGGTATAATACCGATACCGACCCTCAAAATACCGATACCGTACCGTACCGATACCGAACCGACATGGTTCGGTATCGGTACCTAGTTTGGGTGAAATTCGGGATCGGTATTAGGCGGTATCGGTATCGGTTCGGTATCGGATACCGCTTTGCTCATCCCTACTTGGTACCATATAAATAATGCCTCCAAAGTTTTAGTGCAAACACAACAACACCGAACTCCAAATCGTGGGTGGTGTAATTCTTTGCGTGCACTTTTAATTGTCGTGAGGCATAGGCAATGTCCTTGCCTCTTTGCATGAGTACACAACCCATTCCAGTATGTGATGCGTCGCAGTATACCATAAACTCTTCAATTCCTTCAGGAAATGTTAAAACCGGAGCATTGCTCAACTTTTGCTTAAGAATCTCAAAGGATTCTTGTCGCTTAGGACCCCAATAAAATTTTATATTCTTTCTAGTCAAAGAAGTCAGGGGTGCAGCAATCCTTGAGAAATTTTCAATAAAACGCCTATAGTATCCTGCCAGACCCAAGAAGCTGCGAATCTCTGTGGGCGTCTTTGGTTCTTGCCAATTCATGATGGCTTCAATCTTAGCGGGATCCACCTGGATACCACGCTCGCTAACCATATGTCCAAGAAATTGGACTTCACGAAGCCAAAACTCACATTTTGAAAACTTGGCGTAGAGCTTCTCTTGCTGAAGAAGTTTAAGGATACATAGAAGGTGCTTTTCATGATCGGCTTGATTTTTCGAATATATAAGTATGTCATCAATAAAAAATAATGACAAACTTATCCAAATAGGGTTTGCAAACGCGATTCATGAGGTCCATGAACGCTGCTGGTGCATTAGTGAGCCCGAAAGGCATCACCAAGAACTCGTAATGACCATAACGAGTTCTGAATGCAGTCTTATGCACATCTTCATCTCTAACCTTCAGCTGATGGTAACCTGATCTTAAGTCAATCTTGGAGAAGTAACTTGCTCCTTGAATTTGATCGAACAGATCGTTGATCTTGGGCAATGGACATCTGTTCTTGATTGTAACCTTGTTTAGCTCGCGATAATCGATGCATAGATGCATCGAGCCATCCTTCTTCTTCACAAACAGAATCGGTGCTCCCCAAGGAGATGAGCTAGGTCTAATAAATCCTTTTGCCAACAAATAATCCAACTGAGTTCTTAACTCTTTCATCTCTGTTGGTGCCAACCGGTAAGGTGCTCTTGCAACTGGTGCTGCTCCAGGAATAATGTCAATCTTGAACTCCACTTGCCTATCTGGAGGTAACCCAGGTAGCTCTTAAGGGAAAACTTCTGGATATTCAGAAATGATGGGAATGTCTTCAATCTTGGGCTTTGGTTCATCAATAGTCACCTGTGCCATATAAATGACACGTCCTTTCTTCATACACCTTGATGCCTTAAGCATAGACACTTGCTTAGCCAACCCGTACTGAGTATCTCCTTGGATTGTTAACGGCTCACCATAAGGAGTTTTAATAACCACTTGCTTTTTTTCACAACCAATCCATGCCTATTACTATGTCGAATCCAACTAGTTTCAAAGGAAGTAAAGACAATGGAAAAGAGTGGTTCCTAATGGATATAAAACATCCATCTAACACGGTTGAAGCAGTTTCTATGGTACCATCGGCCAATTCTACTTCATACTTTATGCTTAGGGTTTTAACAGGCATGTTTAATAACTTACAAAATTTATTATCCACAAACGACTTATCTGCACCCGAATCAAACAATACTCTTGCATAAACATCATTGATAAGAAAGGTACCTGTTATCTCGTTATCATTCTGAATGGCCTTCTGTGCATTCATCTGAAAGACCCGAGCATTGGTCTGTTTACCTTCTTCAGGTTTCTTTGCATACTTTGGGCAGTTGGACTTGATGTGCCCCTTCTCGTTACAGTTGTAACAAGTAGCATCCTTTATTTTCTTGCAATCCAACGTTTTATGATCACTTGACTTGCAAATCCCACAAGCCCTAGGCTGTGATTGGGATTTTGATTCGAACCTGCACTTCCCCAGATGATGCTTCTTGCAGGTTTTACACTTGGGTTTTTCACCCAACTGCTGACTATCCTTTTTGAACCCTGAACTCTTCTTGTTATTAGAGTTCCCTTTATGTTTCTTCTCAGAACGGCGTGAGCTCTCATCCTCACGTCTCCTTTTCCCCTCATCAGAGTTCCTAAGCGATCTCTGCCTGACCGCATCAAGAGTAAGGGATAACGACAAATCAGCTACTGATCTAAAGGTAGTAGGTCTTGATGCTTTCACACTTGCCTTAATCTCTGGGGCTAAACCTCCAATAAATCGAGCGATACGTATCGGTTCCGGTGTGACCAAGTATGGAACCAATCGCGACATAGTGTTGAAGCTCGTGAGATACGCCTGACAGTCCAAGTTCTTTATAACCAATGTCAGGAAGTCAGTCTCAATCTTCTCAACTTCATGTTGAGGGCATAAATTTTCTTTGATTAGAGCAACAAACTGCTCCCAAGATATGCTATATAAGTGGATCTTTCCTGTAGCTTGGATTAGGGATCTCCACCAAGCTAACGCTTCACCCTTAAATGACTGCGACACAAACTTTACAATGTCTTGTTCAGCACAACCACTAATATCAACAACAGTGTCCATTTCATCGAGCCAGGTCATACAATCTATGGCTCCCTTCTCCCATGTGAAGTCTCTTGGCTAGCAGGAGACAAAATACTTGTAAGAGCAGGTCTTACCACGGGGCTCTTGATTGAACACAATCTTCTTAGACGGAACACTCTGCTGATTTAACGAGTGACGAGCATCGTCCTTCTTTAACTCGTTCACTTTAGAAGGGGGCTTACTATGAGCCTCGGAATGAGTCTTAGAGCGCGTGCCACTTGATTCCTTGAACTGTCTATCAAGTGCTCTAGTAACCTCATTGTCTATCAACGCCTGAAGATCTGCACCAGCTATATTAATCCTGGTGGTATCATTATTCTCTCTTGGGTGACTGTTAACTTCCTCCGATTCAGCCATGTAGCTTGTTTGCTACAAAACAGTTGACAATATTTTATTCAGAGGTTATTATGGAATCATTATTTCTGATGATTCATTAACCATGGTAAACATAGACCATAATTGGTTAATTTGTTATTCATATTTATTTAGGATTTTCATTATAATTTTATCCCATTTATAATTTATTTAGGACGATAGGGTGGCATACAAAACGCCTAGTCACAAGGATAATTTTAAATTACAAGCCATGATCTTATAGGATCGAGGCATTTAGGTTTGACGTAGTTCATTACCTTTCTTGACAGGGAGTCATAGACTACAACTGTCTTTTGTCTTATTTGATAATTATTATGGCCCGTAGGCACTACATCACTAATGGTTATCTCACATATGATCATCTTAAATGATGATCTGAACCCATGATTTATAGATCATTAGGCTAAATAAGGAATCTGGAAGAATCCAATATAAGGATGACATGTGTGATTTTAACGAATCACATCTGCCAGGAGTGTTAACATGTTTTCAGATGTTAACAAGGATTTGAATCTTTTTAAACGGGTTTTACCATCATGGCCAGGTCTATAATGACATACAGGCTAGGTTATACCTTTTAAGATTCTTATTCAATATTTAAAGGCAGATCATTTAAAAAGGAATGATATTTTGATTTATTTCATATATTATATTCATACATAAGATGACAATGAAATTTGAATAAAACATTCCACTAATTTTAAAAGAAGTACATAGATTGCCCTAAACGGGACTTTTACATAAATAACTTGCCCACGCAGGGGCTAAAATGAAAATACAAGTCCTCGCAGGGACTAAGTACATAAATAAATGTCCACGCAGGGACTTAATTGAAAATAAAGATTACAAAACAATTAAAGTAAGGAATTTCAATAATCCCTCTTCTTCTTTCCTTTGATCAGGCCTACCAAACCCTTAAGTAGACCCCGGCGGCTTCTACGCTTTTCCTGAACCTCTCGTTCCACCTGGTTCAACCTCTGAAGAATCTCCTGCTGCTGCGGTGGTTGCGGCGGCTGTTGTTGCGGGGGTTGAGCAGGTGGCGGGTATTGGTACCCATATGCTTGGTACCCAGACTGGTATGAACCTGCATAAGGTCCTTCAGGGTGAAGAGCATTGTAGTTTGCCGCTACGAGATACGGGTCAACATCGGGGGCATTGTAGTAGTTGTACCCCGGGTAGGCTGGCTGCTCAAATGGGTTATACGCCGCTGTACCGGCGTATGAAGGAATTGGGTAATCAAAACCCACATGTGGTGGTGGTGGTGCGACTGGCGCAGAGTCCACCTCAGAAACGAGGTTTAAAGGCCCACCCATCTGCGGGTCTTCATAAAGTGGCGGGTAGTGGCTGCCACTGGAGTGTTGAGGGGTGCTAAAATGAAAATCCCCTCTTCGCACGGACATCCGTGCACCTGTTCTTCTTCGCCTCGGTGGCTCCGGAGGCAGTTGCTTCTCAAGCGGTGAAGGTGGCGGTGTTGTAACCGCCTGGAAACGCGAATCCTCAGAGGGATCCTGCTACTGCTGTTGAGGTGGGTTGTAAGGGGGGGGGGGTAAACTCCCAGTTGTATGTAGCAAACCTTGCCTCATAGCTGTCTGGACCCCGATAAGGTGATCCATGGAAAGATGACCCATCTGAAATCTCTATGGGATGCGTGGGCGTCCCAGATGGTGGCTCGACAGGATCGGGGTCATCATCCATATCCATACCCTGAGCTTCAGGGAAATGGTCTTCAGGGCCCAATGGGTTATGACCCATTGGTTCTTCAATCTGATTTGCCGGGTTGAACCGGCTCTGGAAATACGGGGTCGGGTCCTGGAAGGCCCGATGTGAGCTTGACCGCTGCAACGGCAAGAAAGAGTGGCGTGAATCTTCGAGCTCGTTCTCTGAATGTGGCCCAAACGAGTGATGATATGAGGGCGATGAGCTGAGCGAGACAGAACACCTCGCAGGTTCCAAGTATGTCCTCCAATCATCTTGAGGACTAGTGCTCATAGTTGCTGACGGAGTTCGCCGGTGTGAAGGCTCGGCCTCATGATTGTTAGGAGCAGTGAATGGCGCCTTGCCTCGTCCTCCTCGTCTGAATCAAGGCGGAATTTTTTTACCTGTAAAATAAACAAAAGAAACAACAAAGGAAAACAATAAAGGACAAAACAAAAGATTAGGATTAGTCTTAAATCCTTTGCCTAGACTCAGAAGTCAAGGAATGTGCAAACTGTGTCATTGAGATTAAACACAAAAGGCTAGTGTTTAATTCACTCAATGTTGGCTCTGATACCAACCTGTCACACCCCGATATTTCCACGTATTACCGGTTGGCCCGGTGGGGAGTATCGTGACATAGTTGATATCATCATAGTCAATTTAACACAGTTCAATGCACAACGAAAGTCTAAAGTAAAATATTACAAACCGAATGAAGGTAACATAAATTTTTACATAACGGTTGTAAAGTAGATCCACAGGCGGATCAAAACAAAAGAGATAATGTTCATCGGATTTAAAGTGATAAAAGCTTGCAAGACTTTTTATTTATTCACTCAGGAGTTCCAGCCCATTACGCTTAGTACCTGCACTTAACCTTTTTGGAAAATACGTCAGTTTACACTGGTAAATACAATTAACCGACTCTTTTGAAAAGTGTTTATAAAAATTGATTTAAATGCACAAGGCACAAATATTCTTTTATAACTTGGGATAATTATTTAAAAATAATCTTGTAAAAGAATTATATGTTTGTTATACGTTCAGTAGCCCGGGTTAAAGATTAATAGACACACCACATAATATAACCCACGGTGAGTTATTCTCGAACAAGTAGGTATATCATTTTACATACGCACCGGGAGGTGTATGCCTACACCACGTGCTTAAGTCGTGGCCATTTCAATGAATGAGCCGAGGATATCCAGGACATGGTCATTAACCCCCCAAAGGCTTAAAACAAACAAAATAGATTAAACGGGTTATCTCAATGATTTAACCTTCATACGATTAAAGATTCAATACCCGACCAAGCGGTATTTTATATACCGTACCCCAAGCCCGTATAAGGGAAAATAAGTTAAAAGTATTTACCTGAGCAAAAATATAAATTTATTCCCAGCCGTAAATCAATCAAGCAAGTACAGATAGCTTTTACCGGGCTCCTAATCTGGAACGAAGGTTTTTAATAACCTATTAGAATCCTAACGGGTCTTATTTAAGTCTTAACTTAGAACGGTTAGTTTTAAAGAAAGGTATACGGTTCAAAACGCAAGATTAAGCGAAGACTGGATTAGAATGTGATTTAGACCCGATAAGTATGAAGACTTGTATAATATGGGTAAACTAAACACATTCTGGATTTTGAGGTAAAAATGATAAGGTTTGACCCGTTTCGGTCAGTTTATGCAAACTAGTCACATAAACCGCACCGAACGCGTAAAATGCATAACGGGTAACCGAAAGAGTCATGAACAGGTTCCCTATGTTAATATGCTTAAAATGTGTTATGATATCAGTAGGATACCTTCCATTATGCCCAAAACGGATTTAAAATCAATTTAAGCCCCGTAGGGGTATTTTGGTCATTTTAAAAATTATAAAAGAGGTTAAATGACAATCTGAGGTTCTGGTCTTAAAATAATCAGTAAAAATATTTATTTTAGTAGGTTATATCAGTAAGATATTAAAGATATGTGAAATTTATCATCTATGGCCAAACTATGCACCGTAGGGGCATTTTGGTCATTTCACATAAGCTTTAAGGGTCAAATTTGGAAATCTGATTTCAAAACTTTTACTTACTGTTAAAGTATCTAAATTTACTTATAACATCAGTAGGTAATGGGTCTTAAATGTTAAACATAGTTTTAACCCATACTATGTGTTTAAAACGCGTAAAAGTCGGTTTTAGGCGATTTTCAGGTTATATTAGGAAAGCTGAGTTTTTGATCAGTTTATATAACTCAAATTATTTTATTTAACATATGAAATCAGTAACAAAAGGTTTGGTATCAAAATGTTATGTAAAACTCATTTTATCCAAGAAAGGGCAATTGCGTCAATACCGAATTTACTTTAAAACTCTATGATATAATCAGTTTAAAATTCAATAAAAATTTCCAAAAATCCCTAAATATTATATTACATTAGTGGGTAAAACTTTTGGTGTCAAAATTTGGGTTTAAATAGGTTTTATGCCGAAAATGCCGTTTAAATAAATAAAAAGCTTTCAATTTATGATATCGAGCATAACTCCTAATTTAGACCTCAAACTGATGTCAAATTTTTAGGACATGTTTATAAATCAGTAAAAAAGGTTTTTGTCCTCTCACATTTTCAAAAATCTCGTTTTAATATCAAAAGGGCATAATGGTCAATAATTAAGCAATTAACGGAAACATGCATATGACTTAGATTTAATAAGAACCATTTAGTATAATCTCAGAGGGTTATACTAACATGCAATATGGTCCTAATGGAACCCTAAGGCATATCTAAACCAAGCCTAATCGGGTCAGAACTGAAAGTCAAAGCAAAAGTCTACTTTTGCGACTTTCGGTTCCGAACCGTGCCTAAACTCAGAATCGTCGGGTTGAACATGCCTAAACATGTCCTTATATTATTTACCAAGTTATTTTAGTGTTTAAACATGTTCTATAACTTCTACATTACTAGTTATGGATTTATTTGCAAATACAGATTCTGTTGACTTTTTAATAACAAGTTTGACCCGACAATTGACCAAGTTAGAGTGAGAATCAACAGGTGCCCTTTTAAGGGTTTATTACCTACATAATTACCAACTCATAGCCACTTTCAATTCGAATAATGGCTGGACCATTAGTGATTAATCACTCAGTCAAAGCAAAATTACGTCAACTTTGACTTTTGGTCATTACACTAACAAAAACTTAATTACAGGGGCTAAGCACACTTACAAGAGTCCTTAGCACAAAGATTGAGACTAATAGAGCTTCCTTCCAAAGTAGGATGCTCCAGAAAGTGATCAAAAAGCTTCAAGACTTGGGAACAATGTTTGAGAGTACGAATTGATCATGCAAGTGAGAAAGGCCGCCAAAACCCCACCTATTTATACCCATTGAAGGTGTCATCAGATTAATACAGGTGTCTTGGCTCTTCCTTGATCAGTACATGTGTCCAAAATGGTTTTTAAAACCATCAAACAGTCCCTATGATCGAGTTAAACCATGCAAGGGTGAAGAGAGGTGCAGTGACCTGCACCTGTGCGTGTTTCTGTCCAGATAAGGTCGTCGCATCGCGCGACGGCAGAGGGTGTTGGTGGTGGCATGACGCCACCATAAGGGTAACCAGATCAGCAAGTTTCCAAAATGACTTTTTCACCCCCTGGACCTTCTAAAGCGTAAAATCTTTCATTTTAAGCTCATTTAACCCATTTAACTTTTATTTTTATGATCCAAGAGATATAACCAAACACCGTTAGGTCCGGTTTCATTAAATGATAATCGAAAACACAATTTTTGCCTTGTTGATGCTTTTAACCCCTTAATTACGAAAGTTAACGTATTTTCCTCATACGATATCGAAACCTTGTGAAATTTTTATCACTTATTCTTGGGAGCATAATTAATCGTTACAAGGCTCTGGGATCGCTAAAAGGTCACTCAGAGGTATTATTTAAACATGTTGACACATTTAACCCTCGCGTCTTGTAAACTTTCACTTTCTTCCACAAACGGTTTCATACGATTCATGATTTATTCGTTTAAGGGTATAAACATCGTGTAGGGTCGTTGAAAGGCAAAATTTTCATATGTTGACACTTTGGATCCTCTTACACACATACTTTCTTCGTTTGTCAATTTTAGTCCCTCGAAATCAATTCGTTACACGTTTAAAGTTCATGACACGTGTCCTTATAATATTGGTCATGATTTTACTAGGTGTTACATAAGAAGCTCATGGTATCATGTGTTCACTACTTACTTGGCCAGAGTAAGCGATCAACACATGGTACACATGACCTTATTATAATTACCACATCACGTCCCATGTAAGTAATCTCTCGATTTATTTCATTTTTATGATTTCATTTGGTAAAACTTTATTTAATTGTCAATTAACAATTATTAGTTTTACCCGTTTTATCTTTGAACATATACAATGTTCCTTTTTATAACCATTTATACAATCACATTCGTTGATGTGATCATTACTTTTCTCAAATGGATCTTTATTGAGAATACTTACTTGGATGATTACTTTCGTCCAAGTTTATATTTAAACTAAATTCGGTTATTGTCTTATTATTCATGACTGTGAATAATACTTATCTCTACTGAATTTCTTTTGGAATTTTCATCCTGGATAGGTAACCTATCCAGGTTTTCCAAGTTTCATATTCTATATGCAACTATCATTCATTATGTGTTTGTTGCATATTTCTGTTTGCACTATAAGTTTAAGACGTGTACCTTATAGATACTTGCCCTGATAAACTTTCCTTGTTGTTCGATCTCTCATTCAAGATCGTTTCTCGATTCCAGTCTTTAGCGTGTATGAGTTACTTGTCATACTTCAAACCATTTCTTTATCGTATCGATAATTCTTTAAACTCTCGTCATCTTCCAATGCGAGGTTCCCTCAACTTAAAACATTTACAAATATTAGTAACTTTGATCTTTATAAGTACCCGTATTATAATACAAGGCTTTCTACGACACGTGTTAACACACGTAATTCGTTTAACTATATCGGTCTTTTATCGCTTTCTTTGGGGTAACGTGTTTTACACAATAACCCCTATGTGTTGTTTTCAACACTTTACATGGTAGACCGTTAATGTATTGAATAACTTACCAGATTTTGCGATCAAGTCTCGAACCAAACACTTTACTCTTTAACCTTGAGCTCTGATTACCAACTTGTAAGACTCTTCGTCCATTTTATCCTATTTCCATATTGTTTTTGACTATATTTGCTTAATTACGCTTACAAATACATTTCAAAATACGTATTTCTTAAAAACTTTAAGAAATAACTCATCTCAACATTTTTATAAAACAATCGCCGTCGTAAAAAAAAACGTAACGTTGAATCATTTCGCGGAAGCTTAAATCATGATCGTGTTCGGTTCTTTATCGAGCTTGATCGACGTCCGGTATTCCAAGTAAGTCACCTGTAACCAACATCGTTAAAATGTTAGTTATTAGAGTGAAAAATGTAATTATATGAGTTCTTATGACCAACCCATTACACAGCAACACTTTTCTCAAAATTTCAAGCCGTCGCGTGTCGCGACGACATTCGTATAAACTGTCGCGTGCCGCGACACTAACAATTGGTATCAGTCGCGTGCCGCGAGGAACCTGTTTCGACAGAATGTTGTTTAACAACTGCTGCATTTTCAGCCAACCTTAATATTACGAAAACGGACATAACTCATTCGTTATTGATCCGATTTAGGTCACGTTTCTTCATACGTGATCGTAAATTTATCCTCCATCATATGGAGTTAAAATCTGACATCCGGATTAACAAATTTAAGATTTTTAAGCCTTCGGCTTATTACCTTTTTATAAAGTTTTGACCCGTTCATGATTTTATCAAATAAACCTGCTTGTTTCTACCAGTTTTTCTCATGAACATTACGTTATAATTATTTCATATTATACAGGGTCATAACCATGGGTTTTTATTCATCTTTAACCCGTTTATGCGTATATGCTTATTTTGACCCGTTAATGGTATTTAAGCAAATTTTAAGCATAATTCACGCCCATTCCTTGCGTGTATTATATTTCCACATTCTCATATCAATTATTCTTCCACCATAACTATAATTATGGTGGATTTTAATGTGGTAACTATTTGTTCCGAGTTTTATCCCTCGGATTGCTATTTTACGGCAAAGGCTCATATAGAGTCATTTGACCCAATATTTACCCATTTCACTTTTTATACTTATTCAAAGTATTTGCTTGGTCATATAACTTGTTTTCAAACAACCCTTAAGGTTCGTTTGCTCGATTTAGCTTACGAGGGCATTTGGTCAACTTAAATCCTTTCTTTACGACAAAAGACTTTTAATGTCGTAATTGACCAAAATCCCACTTTTTAAACTAGGATCTTGTTTAAATAATCATTATGTTTTCAAAACACAATGACTATAATTTAAATCATTCGGTTTACCTAAAAGATAACCAAATGTCCTTTTTTAACTTGTTTAGCTCTCAATGAACCTCAAGTTCTAAATGATGAATTGACCTATTATACATACCTGGCTCGGATCAATATATTGACCCGTTTCGATACCATGCCCTAATAGCCGCTAAGTAATAGCGGTGTAAATATCCATTCGATATTTATTCCTATAATCATACAACTCGACAACCATTAGTCGTTATTGTCAAAGGGTGATATTTTCACATTTTGACCCGTTTGGTCTAAATGACCGTGTAGCTTTGCGAGATGGATTTATTATCATCTCGTCTACATGACTCGCTCCGGTTCACACCGTGCGGTGATTTTACTTATAAATCATTTCTTTATTCTCTTGACCCCTTTATGTCTTACGTCATAAAGTGTCTTTAAAAAACTAACGGTTATCATCGACGAGTGACCGAATTACCGTTTTACCCGTATTATTTGTATTGGTCTACCTTATAAGGTAATCATTCAAAACTCGCTATTTATTAGTCATTGCATGACTAAATAATCATATTAGCTCTTTTTAACCGTTAAACATGGTTTAATATTGTTGTCTTTTGTTCCGAACCGCACATGTCGTGTCGGAACATCATAATTCAAACAAGACTTTATTATGCATAACCTACAAAACCAATAGGTATTAAATAAAATGTGTAAGCTTTACTTACCTTGCACCTTGTTTATGTTTTTCCTTCATTCCTGATTCGTTTGACCCGCTTCCTTCCCAAGCTTTCACCTAGCTTGTCAAACGTCAAACTATCATTGAAATTTGTAAGATGGTTAGACTAGTCATAATCATTCACGATTATTCCATCCTACGATCTTTATGTCGAAATTATCATTCGATCATATAAAAGGTCATTTTGACTTTAAAAGGTCAAACTACCTATTGACAAAAGTAATTACACGATGTAGCTTAACTACTCGTTTTATTTCTTTGTCACTATACGGTAAGCATCCTTATTATGCTACCGTTTAAATTACTTATTTAACAAGTTCTTGTAACTATAAGTTACCGAATTAATACTTGATGATACTAAACATCATTTAACATGAACATATCATCAATTTTTATCATATCACACTAAACTCATATCATAGTAAGTATGATTATATACTCAAACACACATTTTGTTCAAGTATTTCCTGATTACTATCATGTATGATGATTCTAATCATAATTATATCATCTAATTCCTCATATGATTAATACCCACTTATCCTAGTGTGGTAAATCATCAAATCATTCAAATTATAACATCATATGTATAATTTTCACTTAGGGTTTGGTTCCTAGGCAAGTATATATCACTAATTCAATCATAGCTTCGATAATTCATTCATAATTCGCGATTATGATGATTATTCAAATTTCACAACTTCACAAATCATCAAAATTTGACATACCTTATGATCCCCTAGCTTGGATGATCGTTAATTCACATTCAATTGTGAATTTAGACTTCATTTGAGCCTTCAATTTGAGGATTCTTATGAAACTAGGGTTTGTGAACTCTCCTGATCGAACAGAACACACACTCTAGTGTGTGTTTTGTTTTAAATTTCATTTTATAATTAAACTTTCAAGTTTATCTATTTTGGCCCCTCTTGTTTGGTTAGTTTATTAAGTAGGCCACAACCCACTTAATTTCTAAAATTTATTCCACTCATTAACTAGGTTAAACATTCCTAGTTAAATTAGTGGGTTCGGGGAATTCATAACTAAGTTTATTTTAAGTCCTGTTAACTCGGGATTCTATAAACTTTATTTTTTCTCAAAAGCATTCTTTTTCCTTTTTATGAAATATTAGGTATAGTTATATAAATCCTAATATTTTCCGGGTTAATTTTACCACTAACTGTAATTTACCCGTCTTTTAGTATTAACGTGGTTTGATTACCAAACCAGTTTTCGGGGTGTTACATTTCTCGTATACGGGGTGTATTTTAGGACGCGTTGGAATGTCTTGGATGTTTTAGGAGGGTTGTTACATTATTTCATAAAATAGTAACCCAATTCAACTTTATCAATATGTCACGAGACAGAACCCCAACGTACTTAGTCGGGCAGAGCCTTGACATGCGTTGGTGGGTCCTAAATCAATTGGACAGGGTATCGACTCAGTGATCAGGGGTTACAATACTTAAAACAGGGCAGGGCTTTGTAGTAATATGGGTTTAATATTTAAAGAAATATGGATGTCTAAAGAACTGAGAGAGATCGAGATGAAGAAAGAAGTAATTTGAACACTTGTTGGAATGCCTATATATACTGCAACATATCTTAATGATTATGAAATCCCTGGACACGTAAGGCTTTTGCATTAAATGTTGGATTTCATTAGTGTACAAGTACACAATTCTAATAATCCATTTGTTTAGTTTTCTAATTTATTATTATATTATTATTATTAGTTTAATTACTTTACTTATTTGGCGCTTATAACTTCTAAAATATGACGTTTTATAAAATGCTGAATATGCCATTAGAATGAGAATATTTGTATCTACATTTTGGCCTAAGTTTCATTAAAAACGGAGTAATGTTAATTATAACGTATTTTTATTATTATAATTATTAAATGGTCCTACGTTCGCCAAAATACCTCACATTTCTATCGGTCAACTTACCCATGATCTATCCGTTTAATAACATAAGTTTTTATATACTTTATTTTAAATTTTATAAATAAATTTTTTGGAAATGTTACAATAATAATCCCAACTCTAAAAATTCCCTCCAACGATTCCTAACTTTTAAGAATTTTGGCCTCCATCGATCCTTTTCAAACTGTAGGTACACTTAATTCAATTAACGAGGCTGTATGTGCACTTGAATCTATAGAGTAGACCAAATTCTTATGTGTTATTAAAGGATCAATATGGGCCAAATTTTTACAAGTTGCGATCGTTGAAGAGAATTTTTAAAGTTGAAATTATTATCGGCCAACAGATGAAACTTTTGATTATTAAAATCCAATAACCATATTTAAAATAAACTTTCTAACCATATTTGAAAAATTGAAACTATCTTATGTCTTGGTGTGGTATTACAATGTTTGATCAAGTCCAATTACAAGATGCCATCATAAATGATTAAGATATACACAAATATACATACACACAACTAGTTAAAATATAATAAACTATCTTATGTTTTGGGGAGGAATTTCAGTGTTAATACAATATGGAGCTTGAAACACAGAAAATATGTTTTGGGTAAAAAATTCTTAACAAAGTGTAATGAAGATTTCCCACCCGCATTAGATATTTATAAGTTGAAAGAGACGCTACAAATAAAAGGGGAGATAACTTTTTTTTAATAGTAAAATAGGACATCAATCAATCTTTGATTCCAAAAGCATCATTCATGCCTTTTTTTAAACTAATATTATATACTTTCTATTAGGCAAGGGGGTGTGGTATACCGTCCCTAACCATATAAGGTGGCGCCTAGGTGGAGCTGATGTGGCGTGATAAAGTCCCTAGGGCTTTAAACTACATCCTCTATCCTTAGATATATAGTATTTTGAAGGACGAGAATCCAAAGAAAGTTGGTAATTCATCAAAGCACTACTAAAAGTAGGAAGGATGAGTACATTCTGTAATAACTCGGTAATGAAACAACTATTAGGGTGGTTAGGAAGGTCGTGTGATGAGAGCTCGTGATGGGTGATAGCACACCGCCGCGAGTAACCTATCACAACCGATGAAGAGGAAACACGTGATGTTCATCGTGTAAATGATAATAGAGGGTTGGGTTTGAAATCTAGCCGTTGTTGAACGGCAATATTACCGTTTGGCATGCTTTAAAAAAATCTATCTTATATATACCTCTACAATTAACCCATTTCTACACACTTTATTTCTTCAAAATACACATTTAAAACACTCAATCTTCAAGCAAAAGACTATATGGAAAAAAAGCTCGCTACGAAGAAAAAATTTAGGCCGCATACAAAAAAAATTAGTTTCATATTTATAGGTGTATATTTTTATGAATTAAGAATTAATAATCTAAATATATTTTAAAAAGATTTTTGTATTCTCACTTAGTGATGTTACATCTCATTAGGAGGAATAATGGAATACGATTAATATTATTTTATAGATTTGAATATGTATTTTATATCTCTGTTAGTTTGTTTATATTGTTGGAGATTTAAAACAACTAGTACTGTAACACATCAATTTAATAATTTGCTAACCAATAAATAAAAAATGTTCAAGCATGTGACTGAAATGGATTGGATTCCTGTTAAAAGTTATAATTAAAAACTAAAAGACCAGACAACATTGGTGGTCCAAGTCTCCAAAATGGATTTTTTTTAATATACAACTAGTGGGATTATGAATATAAAAAAAGTAAGAAAATTTTATTGGTTTTAATTAATTCTTCGACAACATTGGTGGTCCAAGTCTCCAAAATGGATTTTTTTTAATATATAACTAGTGGGATTATGAATATAAAAAAAGTAAGAAAATTTTATTGGTTTTAATTAATTCTTCATTTTTACGAGTGTTGCTGCATCTTTTGTTGACAAAGATTTATGTATTTTTCTCCTTGAAATACTGTAATCTTATTGTTTCCTCAATGTATATTTGGTAATGGCAATGTTTTAAAAACCGGTAAATACCGGCTGGTTATACCGGTATTACCGTTTCCAGATGCAAATCCGGTACGAAACATCCCGGTAAATAAGTGAAACGGCATAAGGTTTGTACCGGCGGTAAAATCCGGTATACCAATTTGAAACGTAATACCGGTACCTGCCCAGGGTTATTTAGTTTGAGTTGTTACTTATTTTTATTATATATGTTACTTATCTTACGTAATTTTTATATATTATGATTATTCGTAACTAAAAGTTCTTATTTAATATTGTATGAAACGAAAATAGATGATACATTCATGATTCAACACTCAAATGGCTTAAACATATCGTACACTTAAAGAGGTTGTTAGAAAATTGAATGATTTTCGATTATCTTTTGGATTAATTTTTATTATGGATTTACTTTTGAAACATCTTTTAATATGTAATCATGCATTTTTGGATTAACTTTTGAGTTGATGTTGTAATTTATGAAATTATAGAGTTAGCTAGTCAACCCGGTTGAATCACTCGGTACAACCTGGTTCAACCGGTTGAACCATTTTTAAGCCTAATCCGGTTTGATTTAAAAACCGGTTTTTAAAACATTGGGTAATGGGTCTCTTTGCATATCATAGTGTAACGACTCAACTTTTGTTAATGGGAAAATTACGAAAATGTTGGTTGACCAAGAGGGTTTTCAATTTTGTCACTCTCCTGCGTTTTTGGAAGGACCACTGAGCATGGGATGAGTCGGCGTATCATGTTGAAGAGTCCATGTATCACGCTCCGTCGGAAGAGTCCACCGACGCTTCGGAAGAGTCACTGACGCTTCGGAAGAGTCCACCGACGCTTCGGAAGAGTCCACTGACGCTCCGACGCTTCGGAAGAGTCCACCGACTCTTCCCATAAACATGTGGGACACGTGTCAGCTTCTAAGGACATGGACGCATCAACATAACATGCGGACTTTTCCGAAGCTCAGTGGTCCTTCCAAGGACGCAGCAGAGTGACAAAATTGAAAACCCTCTTGGTCAACCAACAATTTCGTAATTTTCCCATTGTTAATTGTCACTTGTCCTTTTAACAGGTCAACTTCCAAGTTGTATTTTGTTGGTAAGAAGAAATGTCTGAAAGGTAGACAATTAACAAATCACAAGTGACAATTAACAAAAAGGTGAAACCAATACTGTTTTTTTTTAAGCTGGGACCGTCGACGACTTGTCGGCCAACAGTTAATAGTTAGGATTTTTAAAATCCATTATTCCAAAAAAGTTCTTATGTTTATGTTGATGGTAAGACACTAAGGTTCTGTTTGTTTTTTTGGCCAGAAGTACTTCTGGCCACTTATGTCTGCGCGACGCAGACGCGCGCAGACGTTTGATGTCTGCAGCTTGTTTGTTTTCTCGCAGACCTTTCATTAAAAAAGGTCTGCGAGACCTCTTCTTGGAGCAGACATGGACCCAAGTCTTCTCCTCGCAGACGTTTACCTCTTCTTGGCACCACCTCCACCTCCGACACCACTGCTCCGCCACCACCTCCACCTCCGACACCCCTGCTCCGACACCACCTCCACCTCCGACACCCCTGCTCCGACACCATCATCGTCATCATCTGTTATCATCATCATCATCGATGGGAAACAAAAACCCCAAATCGAACCAAAACCCTAAATCGAACAAACCCCCAAATCGAGAGAGTGAGAGAGATACCGTAGAGAGAGAGAGAGAGAGATCGGTGGTGGTGGTGCTACCAGATTGGAGATTCAACCCCATGTAATACATGTGTTTTTAACATAATAATAAATAAAAAACAAACTAAAATGTTATAATAAGTAAATAGCACATCAAAGTTCATTTTTAAAAGATAAATCTTGACGACTGTATGTGTTAACATATGACATTATATTTTATTCAACACTTGCAATATACGAGTTTTTAAAGATATATATGTTTATTATTATATATTATATAAAATTACATTTATACAAAAAAAAAAAAAAACGATATGAAATGTTATAACAAGTGAATAGTACATCAATGTTTATTTTTAAAAGATAAATCTTGATGAGTATTTGTGTTAAAATATGACATAATATTTTATTCAACACGTGCAATATACGAGTTTATTTAAAGATATATATATTTTTGTTATTTATTATATAAATTACATATGTGCATCCTGTGTAATACACGGGGTTCTAACCTAGTAATAATAATAATAATACATCAAAAGCTAAATAGGTAGATATCAAACAATCGAAAATAAGTATAATACATAAAATATATTTTTATAAAGTTAAAATGGTGTTTATTAATTAATAAAACTTGAGAGATTAAGTGGCAATAATTCAGTCGGTATCGTTTAGGCTCGCTGTGGTACCGGCACTATACATGATTTTTTTTTTCCTCTTCTGGTGGGCGTGAAGCAAACGCTCAAAGTACAAGCTTTTGTCTATGAAGATAAAGATACTAGAGGCAAACACTTCATGAGCTTTTAAATGCACTTTTAGTTGAGGATGAATAATGACCTCTTTGTTCATTACTTATGAGACAATAGTTTTGGCATTTA
This sequence comes from Helianthus tuberosus, assembly GCA_030545235.1. Lineage (NCBI taxonomy): Eukaryota > Viridiplantae > Streptophyta > Magnoliopsida > Asterales > Asteraceae > Helianthus > Helianthus tuberosus. The sequence continues at coordinate 195,432,591 of CM060418.1, forward strand.
ACTATATATATGTTTGTAATGTGTTGTTTGTTTAGCTTTTAATGGACTCTTAATGGTTCAGACCTTTTACTGGTTCAGCACTTAATGGTTCAGACTGTTTGTTTCACGAGCAGTTGTCTGAATGTTTAAGACATTTGCCTCTGAATGCTTAAACATTATACTAAGTCCGAATGGTTAAGATCTCTAATCTGAATTAATCAGACATTTGTCTTTGAACGGTTAAGCATTATACTGGCTCTTAATGGTTCAGACCTCTTACTGGTTCAACACTTAAATATTCAGAATTTCCAAACAACCCCGAAGTTGTTTAGATGTTATGGCATTTGATGTAACCATAAGAAATAACTTTTGAGTATAATGAGTATTTAAACGGAGCTTTAACAAGAACACATTGCAACACAATTAATCATTCGACCATTACAACAAATCATTTCAACAATCGGCAATAATATCACTACTAGCTAAAGAATGGTACACGAGTTAACCCTCGAGTCTTCACGACTCGTATTAACGTCATTTGAACCAAGAGGTCGATACCTAGCCCGAAAAGGCCATATGTTTGCTAACCGTCTCCACCTCAAACACCTTCGTCGTCTTCTACCCCTACTATCAACCGATGAATCAAACCCACCGTCAGAAGACTCACTAGACCCGTCGGTGGTAACCGTGGGCACCGGAATCTCGTTCCGGCAAATGGGACAAGAGTTATGGAGTCTTAACCATGGCACAATACAGTTAGAATGGAATATATGGTTGCATGGTAACTCCTTTGCTTCTCCACCAACTTTAAAGTCCTCCATGCAAATTGCACAAGATTGTGAGTCATTTAGAAGATGTGATGGTGTGATTTTAACGTTTGGTAATGCGTTGATTGCCGAATCCGGGGCCGGTAGTGGACCGGGCCGGTCGTTTTGCGTTAGTTCTTCGATTAATTCGTTTAATCCGGGCCCCGCATAATAGTTTCGAGGATCAACCCCTCTTGGCACCTGTTCCTCTGCTCCGTTATCATTATCATTATCGTTATCATTAACTCTAGGGAGGTTATTTGGGGTAAGAATAACCCAAGAACGTGACCTCGGACGGGCTAGAATTCCAGGACCCGGACCCCACCCGTCCATATCATCAAACCGCGAGTTTGAACGAATCCTACGCCTCCACGGTGGTTGGATTCCGATGTCGGTAAACCTTTCTCGGCGTCGGTCAGTTTGTGGAACATGAGGATCGAGCATAAGCGAGAGTGCTTCGAGTAAACGGGCTTCAGGCGAGGGGTCGAATTCAGTGAATTCGACCACGAGCCTTGGTCTAGCTATATCGATTTCATAGACAAACTGGCCGAAACACCTCGGACACATGATCGGGGAGTTACCGGTTGCAATCCTCACCGTTCGGTGGCATTGGTAACACCAGTAAAGCTGGTAGGTCCTGCCACCGATGTCGATGGATCGGTCATCGGAAGCCGAAGGATGGTCTTGGTCTTGGTCTTGGTCTTGGTCTGATGGCATGATTAGGAGACCTTAAGTTCTAAGTTATGTAAATTGTGGTGACACATGTGTATATATATGTATATAGTTTTGAACAAGTTTGGAATATGATGTCTCCTTGATCCTAAAATGTATTCAATCAATCATGTCATGTTTTTGGGGAAAAGTATTGTATTCCTTACTTGATGACTATGTTTCGTTCATAATTTCAACTAATTTATTTTTTAATACATAATCTAAGAATTGGGCCTGGATATTGGACTTTTAATTTATTTTAGGAAGAAAGGAGCAAGTATATATATTAATGGTCATGATGAACCCCTAAAAACTGCTTTAATTGCCTCTTGATTTTGTTTTGGATCGTTACTGGGCACTGGGCAGCCCAACCAAGTCATCTAAATCGATCGACACAAGGCCCATGCCATCTTTTAATTTCAGTCCAGTAAACGTTAGCCTGTGACCTGTGTTCCACACTTCCACTACCATAAGTGAACAGTGAAGTAGGGACGAGTATTTTGTATCGAATTTCTCGAACCGAAATTTACCTTTGATACCGAATCGGTATCCTTTTTTGACGTTTTCAGTACCGGTACTTTAGGTACCGGTTTGGTACCCGTATTTTATCGAATTTTTCCTTCAAATACCGGTCTGTACTAGTACCGGTACCTATATTTGGCGAATTTCGGTACCGAGCTCATATCTACGATGAAGTGGTGTGAACCTCCAGTTGTTTTCCCTTTATTCCACAACCCAAACACCTCACATAGTACTATTTGTTTAAATACATAAATATATCATTACTAAATACTAAATATTTACGTAATAATAATAATAATACACAAATATAATTACTGTTTAAAGAATGTCGGTTTGATGACGTTCTCCAAAAAAGCCTTGCTAAAACCTGACGCATTGCGTCAATGAGGTAGTGGTGGAGTGGTTGGGAAAAGAATTGGTGTTCCTTGTGACCCAGATTCGATTCTCACTCTCCTCATTATTTTCTACGGCATCCAGGTGAAGAGCGAATACGGCTGGCGCCGGTTCGACTTGGATGAGAGGCGAGTTTTACCGATTATTTCACTGTCGTGCTTTCGGGCAGGTGGATGTCGGGTTTCCACGCAACTGGGAAGAGCCAAGGGGCTGGCGGCGGTCGAGTAGTCGACCTTGGCCACAGCGCTCGGTGTCACGGTGATTGGTACGTCGTTCCTTGCAGTTAAAAAAAACCTTGACGCATTGCATAGGTTAACCCACTAGTAATAATAAATATTAGGCTTTCATTGGGAGTATAAATAAATGCTCCTTTGTTATAAACTAGTTGATGCCCCGCCCGCGTTGCGGGGCGATGGCCGAATAATTCTCAATCAATTAAAAAAACACTATTATAGTTTTGTTAGGAAAAAAAAGCTAAAACGATGACAAGACCGTAGTTCTGAGCTCAGGGCAAAACTGTAGTTTGTTATGATTAATGAGCGAGTGTTAGGCAGCTCCTTTACATGGAACCAATTAAAAAAACACTCTTATAGTTTTGCTAAAAAAACTAAAACGATGGCAATAATTTGAACTGAGGGCAAATTTGTATTTGTTGAGTTGAGTAAAATCGTAATTTGCCAAAAGTTAAAGTGATGGCAATACTATAAATTTGAACCAGAGACAAAATCGTAATATAACTTTGCACTAAGGACAAAATCGTAATTTTAAGCTGGGGACAAAACTATATTTTTAATTTGAACTGGGGCAAAATCGTAATTTTGAATTGGGGGGCAAAATCATACTTTTATTTTGAACGGGGCAACAACAAAATTTGAAAGTGAAGGCGAAATCATAATTTTTGAAACGGAGTGAAAATGCAAAATCGTCATTTTTAGTTTGGGGCTAAAGCAAAAATTTATTTTGAACTGGGGCCAAAATTGTAATTGTAATATGGGGATAAAATCATAATTTTGAACCGAGGGTAAAATCGTAATTTAGTTTAGGGCAAAAGCAAAAATTTATTTTGAACTGTGGCCAAAATTGTAATTGTAATCTGGGGATAAAATCATAATTTTGAACAGAGGGCAAAATCGTAATTTTGAGCGATGGGCAAAAACATAATTTTATTTTAAAGTGGGGGCAAAACCGTAGTTTTATTTTAAATTAAAGACGAAACCGTAATTTTAAAACGAATATAAAATAATAAAATGGCTGGTCTATTGGGAACTATTCCCCTAACTTGTATTTGTATATGTAGGAAATATGTTAGCTCAATGTAGAATCATTTAATGCAATGGTTTTGAATGTTAATCCTTCCAAAAATTATAATATGACTCTTTCCATTTTATTAATTACAAGTTAACAAGCGTCTCATTTATAAGTTTTTCTTTTCCTTTTTGTTTTTGTTCATAACTTTTAAATTATTTTATCTACGTTTCGATATAAGTTTCATTTAAAACAGAGTTTCACACTATAATGTACAAGTCATCTAAGCACATATGTGTATATTGTTAAAGTTATAAAGCCGCAATGCATGGGTTTAAGTTAAGGTGTCGGTTTTTTATGTAAAGTTTTAAATAATATTAGGGGTGAGCAGAAAACCGAAATAACCGAACCGTAACCGAAATAACCGACAAAACCGAACCGAAAAAACAGACGATTCGGTTTTAAAATTTTTAATAACCGAAAATTCCGGTTCGGTTTTTGGATAACCATTTTCAATAACCGGAAAAACCGAACCGAACTGATAAGTTACAATCCATATATTTTTAAGTTTAAATTTAAGTTGTTTACATGTTTAACTCAATCCTAATAGAAATTATTAATTTTATTCTTGAATGTTAAGTGTTTATAATAAAAACATTACATGTTTATTTATAATTAAAGTGATATATTTAACAGCGTTACATAAATTAAGGAATGATTTCCTCTGTATTCATTATTTATTATTTGTTTCCTAGTATAGGACCCCATTGTATTCTATATATTGTATTCATTTGTTCATAATAAAGCTGGCTTTGCGGAAGCGTGGTTATTTTGATGTGACTTCTTAATACCATAGCTTAACCATAACAAAGCTATATGAAATAAAACCATGCAAGATCATCCATTTAATTAAGTTTTAAAAACCAAATACAACAACATTGTCTCAACGGAAACACATCCTAACGACATTGTTCAACAAACACAAACTCAACATGACATAAACACAGTTTAAGGACTGTGACTTGTCCAGGAAAGAGTCACATTCCCAAAACCCGGATGACCTCGTAACTAGTGCAGCGGGAAAACGTGTCATACCGCGCCAGATCCTTTAATTCCCTGGAATACATGTAAGTTGAAAAATCAACAATAATGTTGAGCGAGTTCATGTGTAAGTGAGTAAATAAACCTTTGTATATATAAAAATCCTGGTATGTAGCAAATAAGGAAAAAGAGATCACCAATGGTTTGCAAGGCCATTGATATGTGTGAAGTGCAAGTAGGAAGACTCAAACCCAGCAGATTTAGCGATGGGTACAAAGTCACCCCGAGGTCCGTTCTGTTCGGGCCTGGGGCTGGGCTCGCTACACCCAGATAGATCTACCGCTTACGTCCCTTGGTCCTACAATGAGGATTAATGGCCTCCAGTTTCCGCCTACCCACTCACATGATCTAAATAATAACCCTCCTTACGCTAACCATACCATGTAAGAAATATTCGTAATCATAGTAACATGTATTTCACCCCCGCAGTTTAGAAAACTGAAAATAGTTAAGAGAAAAGGGGGACATGAACTCACAGTGGTGCGTCTCTACCAAGTATGTCTCCTGATCAAGCAGCTGTGTGACGACCTACACGTACTAACTCTATTAGACGGACGGACGGCCGTGCCTTAGCTTTATGGTTTAAGTTTTCGGGAAATAGTTAGACAACTATTTCGTGTTTACATTCTGTACACTTGGTAATCATTTTCCTTCCCAAGGATGGGGGATTTAATACATGTGTGTTCGAAATATATTATTAAGTCTCACTTAAAATATATTTTATTTCTAACTCCAAAATATAAATATTCTTCTCAAAAATATTATATTTTCTATTGCATAAATTTTCCCAAAAGAATACCTTGACAAAAATACGCGTTAAGTCATATTTTCTTAAAAATGCGTAAGTCACGTTTCAATGATCGAGTGGTAATAATAATTACCGGTGTAACTTATATATTTATCGTAGAGGCGTTCGTATTATTTTGGATCTATTAACATTCGATAGTATTATTTTTACCCTAAAAATAATACTAGTATTTTCACAAAATAGTCATAAACACACATCAAGTGACTTTATGAAAAATACATACTAAATATATATTTACCAAGTTTTATTTTGTGAAATCCCATCTCCGATGTTTTGTAAATAAAGTCGTGGCGAAATCTATAATTTGAAAACAAGTCGAAAAGTATTTCTAACACTTATAGTGAAAGTAATTCTAAGTGTTAGGTTTTTAGAAAAATTTCGCCAGAGTTTCCTCTGTAATTGGAGGTGGCCACGCTTTCAAGCGTATCATTTTCTTTTATAAATCAAATCAACCATTTTTCTTATTTAACCAAAATAATATTCAACGCATCAAATTAGTCAACAAATATATATAAATCGCAAAAATCACATGAACTTGTGGTTTTCTAATATTATGAAGTAAATCCCATTACTTTTAGCGGATCTCTATATAAATCCATCCGATTTTGTAAAAACCTCGTTTTTAGAGAAATCCCGTTTTTACAACTTTTCGTCATCTTTTACAAAAATAGTTATTTTGTCGAAACTTAGTGTTACACAAGTATTTACACACTTGTGTGTTTGCTAAAATCACTCTTGTTTATGAAAGATCCGTCTTTAAAAGTGTGTTTTCTCTTGACACGTGGTCCTTTGAAAATACCGCTTGTAGATACGTAGATCTACTAGTTTTAAACACTATTTCATAAGCAAAATCGCTTTTACACAAGTTCATGATTCGTGTGTGGTAGAGTTTCATCCTTTAACCCTTGTTACTTCCAAAACAACCTTATGTCATGATCCAAGGTCATGACCAATCCGGGTTAAATGACGATCCGAGCTACCACAACATAGATCGGGTCCAAATAATCACATAAATCAATTTCTACAAGATTTACACAACATATGAGCTTTTAACCATCACTTTTTAGCATTTTTAGTAGACTTTTAAGCTTCAACTTGTATGTTCATGACTTTTAACCGTTACATATCATTTTAACCATCTTAAAATAGTTCGAGAGGGTGATTCAAGCAACTTACTACTAGCTCGAGGCTAGGGAAGAATCTAGACGCAAAAAGAGTGGATAAAAGCAACGAGTAGAGGTCCTTTGAGTTCCGAATGCACCAAGCCTCCTCTTACGAGATCCTTAACACTTGTGTGAACTTGGAATGTGAAGATCAAAATCGAAAATATGATGGGTGTTGAAGGGGGGTTCGGCCGTGAGCTTTCTAGAGAGAGAGAGGGAGTGTTGTTGTGAGTTGTGTAGTGAATGATCATGTGTGCAAGAGTTAGAACTTATAGGCAAAGTTAAGGTCATGGTCCATTGGATTTTATGCTACTTAGATATTAAACAAGAAGATTAAAATAATCATAAGGGTACAAAGGGTGTCCCCCCTCTTGGGGACGGTTTGGTTAAGGGGGGGGGGGTAGCTAGTTCAAATCCAACCAAAATAGTTAGTGTAGAGTTAGGTTAATCTAGTTAGTTAAGTGATTAACTCGGTTACTAATGTGTTGTGCTTTATGGCGGGTGTTAGGGTATTCAGGGACCCTAACTGGCTCAGAAAAAGACAAATAATGTTATTAACAATATTTTCATGTTCCGGGTATAGTCCGGTTGTTCGGTTGGATAGTAATTCGTTAAAGCGTTAAACAAAGTTTTAAAGTGTCGTTATTATTATTTTTAGTGACACAACTTATTCCTGACACTTTGGAAGGTGTCTAGTAATACTTTTCTCATGTTTTGGCACTTTATTAGTTAGCTAAAAGCTGGATTGTTTATTAAAGTGCTGAGTTTTTGTGCTTAGAGCACGTTTTAGGCACATCCGGTCACTGTAATTTATTCCTAGAGACGCAGTTCTACAACCCTTGTATCCCTACACTCACCACTAGTGTAGCAAACTATCTCAGGCTCTTACAGGCCTTAGAGGCAGTACCTGCCTGGTGCTAGTTATGACAGCACGTTTAATAGGTTATCCGTTCATTGTGCTACTGTGCTTTTGGTGCATCAAGGTTGTCACAAAGGTGCTGTAAGCAAAACATGGAGTGACAGCAAGTAAAGTATGATGCAAGTAAGTACATGTATCAGTATTCAAGTAGCAGTTCATCAGTAATTTCAAACAAGTACAGTAATTAAGCAGTAATTAATTATCAATTAAGTCGTACGGATACCTGGTTTAGTGAGGGTTGTCACACCTCCTCTCTCTTCTTCATCGGCCCACCCCTCTAAACCCTACTTTTTCTTCTTCTGCCGCCGCCGTGACTCTCATGGCTGCCTCCTCCAACTCTGATGTCCTTCCTCTCCGTTCTCTCCTACACTTCATCCCTTTAAAACTCACCTCCACAAACTATCTTGCATGGACACAACAGGTTACCCTTGCTCTTTCCATGCAAAATCTCCTTTGCCATATAGACGGCACTTCAACCATCCTAGTCGAAACCATCACTGAATCCGATAAACCCGACAAACCCGTTCCCAATCTTGCCTATGCGACTTGGTTAACCAGTGACCGTTCCGTCTGCCTTCTTCTCCAATCATCTCTTTCTGAAGAAGCCATGTCTGAAATCATTGGTATTTCTAATGCTCGTCAGATCTGGCTTACGTTAGAGACTGCCTACAGTCAACGCTCTACTGATCGCATGCACATGCTTCGTGATACCCTACGGCTGTTACAGAAGGGATCCTCCCCTGTCACCGAGTTTGGCCGCAAGTTCAAAACTATTTGCGACCAACACGTGGCCATCGGCCACCCTGTTCCTGAAACCGACAAATGCCATTGGTTCTTATCTGGCCTTGGCACCGCCCTTTGAACAGTTCTCCACCACTCATCGTGCTTTAGGCACGACCTCCTTCCGGGAGCTTCTCGGTAAAGCCGAGAATAAGGAGACTTGGTTAGCCTCTCTTCACGGCCAACAAACACCATCAGCAGCCTTTGTTGCTCAACACTCCCGTCATGGTAATTATTCTCGCAACTCTTCTAGTTCATCTTATGCTAACCGTGGACGTGGTCATGGCCGTGGTACAGGTCATAAGTTGGGGCTCTTCAATATCTCACCATTACGCGACTGGATCTCTCCTATGCCGTAAATCAAGCCAGTCAGCACCTGCAAGCTCCTACCCTGTAACACCCCGAAATCGGGATTGGTAATTAAACCTTGTTAATAATAATGAATGGGTAAAATACCGTTAGTAGTAAAAGTAAACCCGGTGAATATTAGGAATTTAATAGATAAACCTAATATTAAATAAAAAGTGAATAAAAGCTTTTGAGGGAATAAAGATAATAAGAGGCCCGAGTTAACGGGATTTCAAAATAAAACGGGTTATGACTTCCCCGAACCCACTAAGTAACTAGGAATATCAACCTAGTTAGTTAAGTGTTGTAAAAACAATAAAAGAAACATGAAATAGATAACCCTTTTATAAACTATGGAACTAGAGGGACTAAACATGGGCAAATGTAATAAAGTTTTGATTAAATCAAAACTAGCTCAACAAAAACACACACGTACGTGTGTTCCTGCGATCTCCACAGAGCTTCTAGAGCTCAAACCCTAAATTCCAAGAATTCACCAAATTGAAAGGGGAAATCAAGCCCAAATTGAAATCCAAGCATAGATTAGTGATCACCGCAGTAAAGGGGTCATAAGGTATGTAAAATTTCATGGTTAGATTCCATCTTGAATTCTAGATGAACACATGAGATTCGAAATTAGAGCTTGCATGATTGTTGTTTGGATGAAATTTGTATTGAAATTATGTCTAGGAGTAAACCCTAGTCATTTGTTGTTGAATTAGTGCTTAAACTATGAAATTCATAATCATCTACGTAAGTGCTAAATGGGTTTTGTGGGAAGATGATGAACACTAGATTTATGATCATCAATTTGGTGTTATTCGATTTCCATGAAGTAAGTCTAGGTGTTGTTATGCATGCTAGACATAAGAACTTGTGAATGATGCTAAAACTTGGGTAAATAACTAGTTATGAAAATTGATTGTTGATTTTATAGAATATGCCCACAAGGTGTTTGTTAAAATGCCTAAGTGAATGTTCATATGTTGAAATTACGAATGAAACGCGTAATTACCTTGTTTGACTAATTACGTGAAAGATGGGTTAAAGCGGGTTCTAATCATAATGTTGATTTGACTTAATTGTGTAAACCATGTGATCAAAAAGTAGTTAACTTTTGATAAGCTAAGTTAACTAATCATGAAGTCGAATAGTAGCTTTGGCATAGAAAATAAGTGAGGTGGAATAGTCGTGATTTTTCTTATGACTAATTTAACCGCTTTGTAAATGATTGACAATAGTTTGACGCCTAACGAGCTAGGTGGAGGCTTGGGAAAGAAGCGGTCAAACGAACCAAGCACGAGAAGAAAAGCGTATTCGGAATGCAAGGTAAGTAAAACTTACACCCTTATGTAGGACACGTGTTTATTTTATAAACTATAAATGCGAAAGATGTAATACTGATGTGTGGAATATGTTTTAGTTAAATTCAACAAGTTTTAAAAATTGGAAAAACCCGTAAACCACACACTACCGGAAAGTGTACCGGTCGTAAGTACTAAAACAAGTAAGTCCGAGTATCGAACCGTGGACACAATCTAGCGACTCTTGATACTAAACCTCTATCGAGCCCTAGCCTAATAATTTGTTTGTTTGAGAGAATGGTTTTAACTAACTACTAAATGAAGCAAATAAATAAACTCAGATAAAACAGAGCAGAAGACTCAGGAAATTGAAGAAAAACTCAAATGCTAGGAGAAAACAGCTACCTAGGTCTAGAATCCTACCCGTAACTTACAACTCTCGGAATTGGATAATGGAATGGCTACCGGGTTCCTAAAAATACGACTAACTAAAAAAAACCCTAAAGACTGCTAGATCACCTCCCGGTCTCACTAACACCTCTCGGACAATCCTAAAGTAGACGTGTAAATCACCGGTTACTAGATCAGATCACCTCCCGGTCTTACTTCACTAGGGAATGCTAAGGTACCCAAATGACTCGCTCACCTCCCGGTCTCGCTAATCACAACACACCCTAAAGTATGAAGGGGAAATCTAGGGTTGATGATAACAACTCGAGTTTGCTAGGAAAACTAAGATAGCTAAGTAAGGATCTCCTCCCGGTCTCACCTTTACCCAACACCTAAGAACTAGACAAACCGACACTCTATCTCCTCCCGGTCTCAAGAGCGGCAGAACACTAATTTCAAAGACTCACAAGGTTGCTTATAGGGTTATCTAAGACAAGAAACCTCTAGATTATACCACTAACACAAAGTCTATGGAAAATCACGTGTAACCCTAGATCTGAAACTACCAAAGTAACAAACGTCGAGAAAACGCAAAGCAACAATCAAGTAAACCGATTACTATAAGCATTCATACGCATTATCATCAACAACACAAAGATATTTTACCAAAACATTAAGCCAAAAATTATATTATCCAAAACCGAAAGTTATAAGTCACAAAATATTCATCAATATGACCTAGGTAGCATAAATGTTTAGCTACTCATGTTCAAAAGCAAAGCACAAATAAATTTAGAGTTATAAAATTCAGCAAACATGTCTAATATATCAAGTTTTAACGACCCAAAAATAATAAACGATGTCTAACCGAACAAAAGCAATAAACTTTATGCCAAGTTTCTTCAACACAAGCCTTCTCTTTCTTCTTCTCCACTTCAGAATTCTGCCTCTTTTTCTTCTGTTCGTCTCCTTGTATCCGTTGTTGCCGTTAACTGATAATCAATAATAAAAGTTGTTGCTGCCTTCTACGTTTTTTATTATGTCGTATGATGTTTAATCGCCGTAGGGCACACCCTTTAATTTTGCATCCTCACCAATTTTATACAAAAACAGCCTTTTACCATTTGGACTTTCTAATGCAATTGCAGATGTAGTGGCCTGGCCCATTGTCTTGAGTGACTTCCTCCTCTAATTCGTATGCCATCCTAAAATAAATAATCAAATAATATTTCTTTTCTTTTTTTCTTTTTCTTTTTGATCCTTGCGCCAACAATTTAGAATTCACGTGAATTCTAGTCTTGCCATCATATGGAATTAATTTCAAGTTTGATATAATGTGCACTTTAGCCCCCTTGAGTTCCATGAACTATTTTTTTAAGAACTTTTCTTTAATTGCGATTTAACCTTTCGTCTTTCAGCTTCGTTTAATATTTCCTGATTCTTCGTGCATTGATCGTTTAAGCTCGTTTTTCATTCCTTTTCACACCCTGACCTGTAATAATAATAAATAATAAAATATATGTCTAAATATTATACAAATGACTCTAAACTATCAAAATAATATACAAAATACACGGGTAAATGACAGTGTTTTTCAACACATCAAATACCCAAAATAAGGGTTCCGACACGACCGATACAAGTCGAAACAAGTATAAATGATAAAAACCATGGTTTATGGTAAACCGGGCAAATAGGTGAATTTGGAAATCTAAAACCATGCTTTTATTCTAATTTATGTAAATGTTTGGTCTTATAGTCCAAACGGGTCAAATGGTGATGAAACACCATTTGAAAATATCGACTAATGTGATTGTCAAGTCGTATGTTATCAGGAGTGATTAGCAATTTGGATAATTGCGACACCATAGAATGTTGGTTAATTAACGCGAGGTATAAAACGGGTCTATATGTTGACTCGAGCCAGGTACGCATATATATAGATTTATGGATTAAAATGCAATGTTGGTCAAATACCTTAGCAAAGGGACCAATGTCGTAAAAATGAAGAAATAAGTTGACGAAAATGCCCTTGATAGGTAAATCGGGTAAACGACCCTTAGAGGTCGTTTAGATACTAGTATTATCATCATGTAACTCTTAGACACATGTAAGAGTTGCAGGCATCAACTTTAGGGGGGGTCAAATGCCTATGAACGGGTTAATCACGTAAAATGACTATCCTAAGGGTAAAAATTAGGAATGTGGTTCATTATGTTAAATCCACCACAAAAATAGTTGTGGTGGAATATAAGAGGCTATTTAAAAGTGAGAGTACGAAGTGTAGAAAGAGAAGAGAGAGTTTGATGCTTAAATGTACATAATTCGCTCTAAACGGGTCAAAATAAGAACTTGAGCGTGAACGGGTTTTTATTATGTAAGAATCCCGTGATTTGAAATTTATATGATAGGAGATATGAAAATTATGAATTTCATGAGTTTAAGGATCAAATAAACATGTTTGTTTGATAAAAAAAATCGAACGGGTCAAAATTTGGTAAAAAAGGGTAATAAGCCGAAGACTTAAAAGTCTGAAATTATGCTAAATCGAATGTTGGATTTTGACTCCATAATGTGGAGAATCAAATTACAATCACGTAGGAAGAAGCGGTAGGTCAAACGGACAAGCGGATTGAAAGATACGAAAGTTTTCGTGTCAAAAACGGTAAAATTGGAATGGGCTGGTACATGGGCCACCGTACGGTGCCCACCGTAAGTTACGGTGGGGCTGAAACCTTTACGCCAGGTACCTACTGAGTTACGGTGGAAGCTTTTTTTTAATTAGGGGCCACCGTAACTTACGGTGACCACCGTAACTTACGGTGACCACCGTAAGTTACGGTGGAGGCCAGATTTCAGTTTTTGTTTATGGGATCAAGGGATTAATATTGGGATTTCCTGATTCTTTTCTTTAATTCGATTATTTGACTTTATTTTCCTTGTGATACCAGTTATTTAATTATCAAAACTAACTTTTAAGTTGGTTTTGAACATAGGTGAATGACGAGAGCCCGGATGAAGATCAAACGTCGAGCAAGAACCGAACACGCGATAAATGAAGCTTCCGCAAGTTGTTTCGTCGTTATTCTAAAACGGCGAATTAAACCACATGATGTTGTATTACTTTAAATTGTAAAAGTTTTTAATAAACCAGTATTTTAGCATGAACGTTTAAATATAAATACTCGGTAAATTGTGATTTATTTAATGAAAATCGCAAAAACAAATTTATGGTTGTTACATACCCTCTCTCACTTTCAGTCTGTTAAGCGCATCCTGCGCTATGTTAAAGGCACCATCTCGTTTGGCTTAACTTTTTCCAAACCGACCACTACAAAATTAGTGGGTTATTCTGATGCGGATTGGGCTCGCTGTATTGAAACAAGGCGATCAACTTATGGTTATTTGATTTACTTGGGTGAAAATCTTGTGTCCTGGAGCGCAAAGAAACAACCCACTGTCGCCCGATCCAGTTGTGAATCTGAATACAGGGCTATGGCAAACACGACTGCCGAGATTATTTGGCTCACTCATCTTCTTCGCGAGCTTTATGCTCTTCCAGCAGTTCGTCCAACTTTGCTTTGCGATAACAAGAGTGCCATCTTCTTAAGTCAAAATCTAGTTTCTCACAAACGCGCCAAGCATATTGATATTGATTATCATTTTGTTCGTGAGCTAGTCTCTTCCGGGCGTCTTAACACGAAATTTGTTTCGTCCAATCTCCAGGTTGCGGACATTTTTACCAAAAGTCTCCCGCAGCCCTTATTTGAAAAGTTTCGCGGCATGCTACGAGTCGGTCCACCACCAGTTCGGTTGAGGGGGGGGGGGGGGTAACAGCGTTACATAAATTAAGGAATGATTTCCTCTGTATTCATTATGTATTATTTGTTTCCTAGTATAGGACCCGATTGTATTATATATATTGTATTCATTTGTTCATAATAAAGTGTTCATAATAAAGTGGTGATTAAGAGTCCTTACAATATTTATTACCTACAAGAAATAACAAAATTTATATAAAAATTAAATGATCTTCAAATTATTATAAAATAAATTGTCTTAATAAAAACTTTAGAGAAACATTAAAATAGATTAGAAGGTTAGGTTTATGTAAACAATATTAATTAAAGAAGTTAACTATAATAACTTAAGGAGTTAATTACATAGTTAGTCCCTGTGGTTTGCACAAAATAACATACTTAGGTACTAATAGTTTAAAATCACCTTCTGGGGTATTAACTTTTCATTTTGTAACGTTTTGAGGTATTAACTTCTAGGGTAGTAACATAGGTAGTCCCTGTGGTTTGCACAAAATAACATACTTAGGTACTAATAGAATGTGATTTTAAGCCTACAAATAGCCTTAATACCCCCAAACGTTACAAAATGAAAAGTTAATACCCTAAAATGTGATTTTAAACTATTAGTACCTAAGTATGTTACTTTATGCAAACCACAGGGACTAACTATGTAATTAACTCTAACTTAAATGTAAACATATAATAAAGATCCTTATATTTTAAATTATACTTTATATTTTTTTGAATCTTACATAATTTTGTTCCAAAAATCGGAATAACCGAAAAACCGAACCGAACCGACATAAAAACTGAAAAAAAAAAACCGAAAAAATCGAAACCGAACGGTTTTGAAAAGCCAAAAACCGACATTTCGGTTTCGGTTTTGATTTTACCCGAAAACTGAACCGAACCGTGCACACCCCTATTAAATATTGTCAACACCACCACCACCATAACGCGTGAAAACTCATTTATTTTTATCAATGTTTCGATGGCATTACAATTTTTTATACAAATGACATATATATTGTCAGGATCAAATGAGAACCACATTGAGTTGTAAGAACTATGAGAACTCTGCATTTCAAAAGGTTTTTCTCAAAAAATAATTTCTCAAAAATCTTAAAAAAATCACTTTTCAACAACTTTTTTTTTTTAAAATGCCGCATGCACAATTTACATGAGGTGTAAAAAAAATCATCGCCGTAACAAAATTTACATCAGCGCGTAAACAAAACTTACATCAGGCAAAACTACCGACTCGACAATTTTTTTTTGCTTTTTCTTTACAGATGTGTTTATAATATTTTAAGCTACGTTTGTGCAAAATATTGCTGCCCAACTCGTGCAGAAAGTAGGAATTTTCATAACTTTCAACTCGTGGTGGTTATTAATTGAACCGAATCCTATATGGCTTTAAATCCAAGTATTTCTTACTTGTATCACTTTTCACACGCTCATAATGAATCAAGGTCAGCCTTCTTAGACCATGGGGTATGGGGCTTGGGTTGGGGCGTGGGTTGGCTGAAAACGCCCAAGTCACTACCCCGGGGGCTTGGGTTGGGGCGTGAGTTTTGGGCGTGGCCCTTGGGGCTTGGCTTTGAAGCCGGGCGTGGGGCGGGCTAGCAAGGTGACATGGCAGACTCTCAATGGCCAAACCAAACTCATGCCCTCAACCCAAGCCCCACCATACCCCATGGGCGTGGGTTTAAATTTGCTTTCCACATGTCAACCAATGCCCCAACCTAAGCCCCACCATACCCCACGACCTATTTATTCCATTGATTTAAAAAAAAAATGTTTTTTTTTTTTTTTTTTTTTCTGAAATCTTGTACATATTTCGACTAGGTTCTTTGTACGTTAAATTGACCGTTAATCAACTAGACAAGTGTTTCTTTCTAGATATTTTAACGGATATAACGAATCTCATTGTGGTGGCTCATGAGTCGTTCGTTAACCCATTTTTCCATACTCTCAAATTCAATCATCACCAACATGACACAACACAACACAACCACACCTAAATTGACACTTACGTATTTGTCTCAAAACATTTCTCTTTTCACTTGATTGCTTTTGTCTTCAATCCTCAATCAGTCACCATGAAACCTCCCAGATTGCTCACCACTAATCCCTCTAGACCCATCCTGTTCACCCGACCCAAACCCGGTTCAAATATCAACTGGCTCTATGGCCGGTCCCGGCCACCGGGTGTTAGAATATTACCGGTAGCATGTATGGCCACCAGCTCCACACATAACACCCGTTTGGCCGATACACCGGCCGATGTTGCATCTTCCGGCAAGCTTCATACTTCTCCTTCTTCTCCAGGGAAGAAGTTTGACCGTTGGGAGGAGACAATTGAGAAGGTTATATAGTTATATATATATATATGTAAATTGTAATTATGTTTTTATGGTTTGATTTGATTGGATGATGGATTGTGTTGAAGATTATATATTGTTGGTGTAGGTGATTTATAATTGCCGGTTCTTGGCTCTTTTGGCTGTTATGGGATCTTTAATTGGATCTTTCCTATGTTTTATAAAGGTAATTAAGTTAAATATTTTGGTACTAGCATGATTAAATTATCTATCGTAATATTTGGGGTGAACCCGGGGAGTGACGGTAAGGTTGTTGCCATGTGACCCGAAGGGTAAGGAGGCATACATCAGGCCCAAGTTGGCCCGATACCCACGTTGTATGCGTGGGACTCGTGCACTGGGTTTGCCCCTTTTTGATGATCATATCTAGGGGTGTAAACGAGCTGGGCCGAGCTTGAGTCGGACTAGGCTCGAGCGCGGCTCATCATGTTTTTATAAACTCGAGCTCAGCATGAGTTATTTTGAGAACAACCTCAAACGAGCTAAAAGCTCGGCTCGAGCTCGCTTCAATATCACTTAAACGAGCCAAAGTTCGGCTCGAGCTCGAGCTCGCCAATGTTATCATCATTATTATTATATTATTTATAGAAAAACTAATTTTTTTTTGGGCTTGTTTAGGCTCGCTAGCCTAAACGAGTCATTTGGCTTTTAACCGAGCCGATCACGAGTAGCTCTCGAGCTTCTGGGCTTGTTTACACCCCTAAATTCATACTCCATCCGTCCCACTAAAAGTGTCCTATTTTGAATTTTCAAAGTCTTTATTTGTAAACTTTGACCTTAAATAATTTTGTTTGTGTTAGATAATACTCGATGAAAGTTATATGATTTGAGTATGTTTTACAAGTGTTTTTATCGGGTTAATTTTCATCAAGTTTTATATAACACAAAAATATATAATTAAAGTCAAAGTTTATAAATAAAGACTTTGAAAATTTAAAATAAGACACATTTAATGGGACGGAGGTAGTATCTTTGATTAGATCATTTGTTGTGGTTAATATCTATGATTGTGTTTTATGGTATCCAGGGTTGTGCATATGTTGTGGCATCATTTCATGAATATTTTGTGTACCATGGGAGAGGGATCTTCCAACTAGTGGAGGCCATTGGTAATGTTTTCAAGATCCAAATATAAACATCTAATTGATCTTTTTTGAATTTATTATGTAATATATGTATGTACATATGAATTTTGTTAACCAGATGTGTATCTATTGGGAACTGTCATGTTGGTTTTTGGTATGGGACTGTATGAGCTTTTCATTAGCAATCTTGATCCAAGTTCAGAGGGATCATCTACTCGCAGATCGAATCTCTTTGGCTTGTTCGTTCTAAAGGTATTTATACCTGTTTGAAATTGTAATAATTAGATAATCAGAATATGTTTCTCCAAATGTTATAAAGTGATTATTGTACTTACTGATGATGTATGTTTCAGGAAAGGCCAAAATGGTTGGAAATAAAATCGGTTAACGAGCTGAAAACAAAGCTCGGGCATGTCATAGTGATGCTTCTGCTAATCGGGTTATTCGAAAAGAGTAAGAAGGCGGCCATTCTAACCACTACGGATTTACTATGTTTCTCAGGCTCTGTGTTACTATCTTCGTGTTGCTTGTATCTGCTATCAAAGCTTCACTAGATGCAAAGATCGGCCCACGGGTCAGCCAGGTGCACTAAGGCGGGCTCTTTCTCTTGTTTCCGCATATAACTGGTTTCATGTAAAAATGATGTTCAGGATACACTTTCTATAGAGCATAATGTTGTGAACTTGTGTTTGTTTAATAGCTCGATTACAAGTAGTTATTACCTAGCTAATCAATCAACCAGTCACAACTATCATGTGTCGCAATGTTGTGAAACATACTATTTACTCAAATGCATGTGAATTTTACATGTTGGCCGCATTCGACGATGTACAGATCCTACATGATGTTAGTCTATTCCGCATACCACGACCCGTACATTGTTGTATCGGAAGGCCCTTGAACGATTTGTTTGGAAAACTAGTGTTTTTTTAACGATGTTTTTAATGGAATCCGGGTTATCAACCCTTACTTTGTGGTCTTGAAATTTGAATCTAAGATGATAACGTTGCGAAGCAGGCGTTGAAAGAAAAAGTAAGGGGCTGTTTGGTAGCCTCTTAGTGACCATTCAGATGCTACCTCTTAATAGTTTAAAACCTCTGAATGAATAAGAGGTAACCTCAAGTCTGAATGGTTAAGAGGTAACCTCTGAATGGTAAATCATCACATGTCACATTCTTCTACTTTCTCATTGGTAAAATTCTTAATGGTTCCATTAAGAGGTAGCCTCTTAATGACCATTCAGAGGCTACCAAACAGCCCCTAAGTGTGGAGGGAGTGGTTAAACAGGTGAAAGTGGCAAACTTTAAAATGGACCAATCAGAGAGTGACACGTCAGAGAGGGTAAAAAGTTTAAACTTTGCTGAAAAGTGTTGGCAATGGTTTAGACACTTGAAAGTGGCAAACTTTTTTTTTGTTTTTTTTTTTTTAAAATTATATGTTAAATAAAAACAAATAAAACATTAAATTAATAAAAAAAACAATTACATTAAAATGAAACTTAAAAAAAAAAAACTTAAAATTCATAAAAATTACACGACACTAAAACAACGCAACCCCTAAAAAAATTAAAAATTACACTACTCTTCGTCAGAATCAACCAACAGGTGGGGCAAATGTTGACTTGCGAGATGAACCGTGAGATCGTGTTTAAGTCTCCAATGTGTATATTCATCCATTAGCTCGCCCAACACTCTATCATCAAACGCGGGCTCGACCGGAGGATCCCGAATGTGTACCGGTGCAATCGCGTTTCCGTCGTCTTTTAAAATCATGTTGTGTAAAATAATACACGTGTACACAACATTCCTAATTTTTTTAACCGTCCTTGCTCGCATCGGCCGATTCAAGACACCCCATTTTGACTTCAAAACCCCAAAAGCCCTTTCGACGTCTTTTCTTGCCGCCTCGTGTTGCCTTTTGAACATCTTTTCGTCTACTTCTTGAGGGTATAGGATCGATTTCACAAACACGGACCATTTTGGGTAAATTCCATCCACGAGCAAATAACCACGTTTGTAATAATGGTTGTTGACGTAAAATGGACATTTTGGCGTGGTTCCGTTTCGTTCCGTTAAGAATAACGGCGATTGTCCTAGCACATTGATATCGTTCTGCGAACTCGGTGGACCGCAAAAAGCATGCCAAATCCATAAATCTTGAGACGCCACTGCTTCGAGCATAACAGTCGGGTATCGGTGATCTCCTCTCATATACTGCCCTCGAAGCTCGGTGGGACACATTCGCCAGACGAAATGGGTGCAATCAAGGCTACCGAACATACCTGGAAGGTGATGTTGTTCTTCATGTGCGTCGTATAACAGTGACATGTCGTGGCTTGTCGGCCTACGTAAGAAATCCGAACCATATATTCTGCAAACCGTTTCGCAAAAATATTCTAGGCACTCGCGGGAAGTTCTTGCGGCCATATGCAAGTACTCGTCTCCTTCGTCTGGAGGGTTACCGGTTGCGAGCTGTTTAATAGCTGATGTAACCTTTTGCAGCGGCGTAAAGCTCCTCCGACCTCGCGCATCGTAGGCCTCTTGAAAGTATGCGTCATTCGCTTCCACGGCGGTCACAATATTTAAAAACAACCGTTTCGACATACGGAACCTTTGGCGAAAAATTGCGTCGTTGTATTTCGGGTCTTCGACAAAATAATCCGCCATGAGGGTCTCGTGCCCAACCTCCCGCTGACGTTCAATGTATCTCCTTTGGTTTGATGTACCGGAGTCTTGTAGTTCGGCTTCTTCGAGTAGATTTTGGAAAAAAAGAATGCTATCATCGGACGAGTCGTCGCTACTATCGGGTGGAAACCACAACGGGAAATCATCCGCCATTTTGCGTGGCAATACTTGGGTTAGTGTTTTGTATTTTTTGGTTTGATTTGGGGGTGATTTTGTAGAATATATAGGATTAAAATGGGTTTGTTTTGAATATATAGGGTAAAAGTTGAAAAATTTTTTTTTTTTTATTTTGAACGGCATATATAGGACAACCTCGCACGTCGCACCACCTCACTGTTGCACAACCTCCGCTTCCACCGTAGCACGTCCCCCATCGCACCATATCCACCGTCGCACCACCTCACTGTTGCACAACCTCCGCCATCGCACCATTTCCGGATCATTGAAGAAACCTCACTATCTCCGCGACTGAGAGATCTTCTTTCATTCACGATTCAGCAGCAGGGAGGGAAGGTAAGGTTCAATCAGCAGATTTATATTTACAGTGTTAGGATCTGGTTTAAAGTGTCTATCTGGAAGACGAACGATTGATACGAGGAAGACGAACGAACAGAAATTAGGTTTTGTGATTCTGAAATTGTGAATTTTAGTTTGAAATTTGGTGAAGAAATTGTTCGATTTGGTGTGGATAGTCGGTTTACGGATCTGGTGTTCCAGATTCAGGGGATTCCTTCATTTCGATCATCAGCATCCTAAGTTCAGATTAGGGTTCATCTTCAGGGGCACACGTAAACCCTAACATCCACGCACCAGTCTTCATCTTCAGGAACCTTCGATTCAAACCTTCATTTCGATCATCCAGACTCAAAATTAGGGTTCATTGTGTTCCAGATTCAGGGGATTCCTTCAATCTCTCGTTTCTGATCCATTATTTTCCGTTTCTTGTCGGAAAATCACGTCAGACATTACCGGCATAGGGTGTATGCTTGGAGTTCAGTCGGCTTGAAGTTGCATACTCGGATTTTCCGGTTGTGTTGTCATATCTTGACAACCTTGTTGCGGAGCTTGGATTAGTGGAAAAAGAAACTTGGAAGCTGCTGTTCGGTTAGGGTTCAACCCAAGAAGGTTGTAAAATCCTAATCTGAACTGGTGAAACCCTTGCTGGGGTTTGCTACCTTGGTGAGATCTTTCCTTGTTATATTTCTGTTTTTCCGTTTTCTGCATTTAGGCATTCTTGTTGCCGGGGTAGTTGGACCGGTTTGATTGATTGGGACACAGGAAGGGTACATCCTGTTGCATTTAGGCATTCTTATTGCTGCTGATATATTCTGTGTTTCTTGTTTGTTGTTTGTTATATTCTCTTGTTGATTACCTCTTGTTTGTTGAGTTGTTATTGTCTGTGATACTCGCGTCTGGTTTTTTGTGTTGTTATTCCTGTTGTTTACCTGTTGTGTTATCTTATTGTGTGAACTTATCTTATTCTGCTGTTTACCTGTTGTGTTATCTTATTCTACTGTTTACCTGTTGTGTTATTGTTTAGGCATTGTTCTTGATCGTATTTGTGATTGTTTACTTATTGTGTGAACTTACTTATAACGCTCTATTTGATCATTATTTGTTATGCGTGTGCCCTTTTTGGATTATCGGGTGATTTGTAGCAATCATAGACGGTATATATCATGATTTTTCATTGAGATCATGTTCGAGGACGAGGGGTGCAGGGAGGGGAAAAGAAAGGGGGTATAGTTTGCGCGTGGCTTCGTGGAATGTAGGAACCCTTAGTAGTAAGTTGTTGGAGATCATAGATACACTAAAAAGACGTAGGGTAGATATAGCGTGCCTTCAGGAGACTAAGTGGAAGGGACATAAAGGGGATGAGCGCAATGGGTACAAGTTGTTATATTCAGGGTCTGATGGGGTAAAGAATGGGGTAGGATTTCTAGTAGATATAAACTTGTATAAAAATGTGGTAGAGGTGATACGATACAATGATAGGATCATGGTGTTGAGATTAGTACTAGGAGAGGAAGTGGTGACAGTTGTTTGCGCATATGCCCCACAAGTGGGATTAGGGGATCAAGAGAAAAGAGATTTTTGGGACTGCCTAGACGGAGTTGTGAGGGCCATACCTAGGGAAGAAAGAATTTTCATAGGAGGCGATTTTAATGGCCATATTGGTAGACATAGTGATGGTTTTAGTGAGGTTCATGGGGGCTTTGGTTTTGGTGATAGGAACAACCCTGGTAGGGATTTGCTAGAGTTTGCGGTGGCCCACAACCTAGGTATTCTGAATTCTTTCTTTAAGAAGAAAGAATCACAGTTGATTACTTTTAGCAGTTGCGGACGTAACACTCAGATTGACTATATTTTGATGAGGCTAGGAGATCGAAGGTGGTGGAGGGACTGCAAGGTTATACCAGGGGAGACAGCAGTGACTCAACACCGTTTATTGGTGGCGGATATAGTCATGAGAGGAAAACTGACCAAGGGAGAGAGGGTAATGCGTCCTAGGGTTAGATGGGGTATGTTAAAGGGCGACAAAATCGAAGTGTTTAGAGATAAGGTCCTCTTAATGACATCGCCTAGAGTAGATGGGGACGCAAACCAAATGTGGGAGGACATGGCAAACACCATTACTAATGTGGCGAAGGAAACGCTAGGGGTTGTAAAAGGAAAGAGGTGTGGCCATAAGGAGTCATGGTGGTGGAATGAGGATGTGCATACTAAAATAAGGATTAAACAAGGGTGCTTTAGGGATCTTTTGAGGTGTACAGTCGAGGAGGAGGAGCAAGCGATTTTAAGGGATAGATATAAAGAGGCTAAGAGAGAGGCGAAGAAGGCAGTGTCAGAGGCGAAGAACGCAGCTTACAAGCAGATGTATGATCGACTGGAAACAAAGGAGGGGGAGCATGACATGTTCAAGATTGCAAAGGCTAGAGAGCGTAGAAGGCAAGACTTAGGAGCAGTGAAGTTTTTAAAGGGAGAGGACGGATGCGTTTTGGTCAAAGAACACGACATTAAGATGAGATGGCAAGTGTACTTCTACAATCTTTTCAATGGCAGGAGGGATTACCAACAAGAAATTGGAGAAATTGAAGAAAATGATGATTCACCTACGCAAAGGCGACTACGGAATAACGGCTACTGTCGACGTATCACACGGGAGGAGGTGAGAACAAACCTTAGAAAGATGGGAAGAGCTAAGGCAGTTGGGCCAGATAACATACCGATTGAGGTATGGAAATGCTTGGGAGAAGAAGGAGTACATTGGCTAACTATTTTATTCAATCTTATTTTCAAATCTGGGAAAATGCCAGATCAATGGAGGAATAGTGTAGTAGTTCCTGTGTATAAGAACAAAGGGGACGCCCAATGTTGTGGGAATTATAGAGGGATTAAGTTGCTAGGACACACTATGAAATTATGGGAGAGAATAATTGAGACGAGAATCCGAAGAGAAACTCAAGTCACGGTAAACCAATTTGGTTTTATGCCAGGGCGATCGACTACGGAGGCAATACATATTCTAAGGAGATTGATGGAGAAGTATAGGGAGAAGAAACGGGACCTACACATGGTGTTCATTGATCTTGAAAAGGCCTATGACAGTGTGCCACGTAGACTGATTTGGGATAGTTTGGAGAGTAGAGGGGTTTCTGGGAAGTATATAGACTTAATTAGGGATATGTATGTTAGGACTGAGACTAGTGTCCGAGCGCCTGTAGGGGATACTGATTCTTTCCCGGTGGAGGTAGGACTCCACCAAGGGTCCGCTTTGAGCCCTTTTCTATTTGCAGTTATCCTAGATGAGTTGACAAAGTTAATTCAGGGGGCTCTTCCGTGGTGCCTGCTTTTTGCAGATGATATTGTGTTAGTTGCTGATAGTAAACAAAGCCTGAATGCGAGGTTAGAAGAGTGGCGAGCAGCTTTAGAGGGAAGAGGTTTAAAGATTAGTCGATCCAAGACTGAGTACTTGTATTGCGACTTTAGTGGAGTAGACAACGATGAGGACATTCAGATCACCATTGACAGTCAAGCGGTCCCGCAGGTGACTAAGTTCAAGTATCTAGGATCGTTTGTCCAGAGGGATGGGGAGATAGATAGTGACGTTGCCCACCGCATCCAGGTCGGATGGTGTAGGTGGAGAGCTGCCACTGGGGTATTGTGCGATAGGAGGTTCCCAACAAAATTGAAAGGGAAATTTTATAGGGTTGCAATTAGACCTGCTATGTTATATGGAACCGAATGTTGGGCCATTAAGGAAGTACATGCATGCAAGATGGAGGTAGCAGAGATGAGAATGCTAAGATGGATGTGTGGCCACACAAGGTTAGACCGGATAAGAAATGATGTTTTTAGGGAAAGGTTAGAAGTAGCTAGTATATCAGATAAGATAAAGGAGGGAAGATTGAGATGGTTTGGGCATGTGAAGAGGAGGCAGATGATAGAACCAGTTAGAGTGGTTGAAACCCTCGAGGTGGAGGGGAGGAGGAGTAGAGGCAGACCCAAAATTACTTGGGATGAGCGGATTAGGCAGGATTTGCAAAAATTGCACCTCTCTGAGAACATGGTCCATGATAGGAGCTCGTGGAGACGTAGGATTAAGGTTAAGGATTTCTAGGAAAGGGTACAATTGTGTTTTTAGGTGTAGTGGAGTGTATGGTCGTACATAAGTAACTATGTGTATAGGATGTTTTGTACAGTTGTGTTTCTAGGTGTAGTGTATGGTCGTAAATATGTAACTATGTGTATAGACTGTTTGTGTTGTCATATTTGTTCTGTTCTACCATGCACTATTTTGCAACTCATACTACATTGGTAGCTTCATACACATACACACACACACCCCATGCTCTATTTATTTCTTTCCTGGGTGTTTTGGAGCCGAGGGTCTCTCTGGAAGCAGCCTCTCTATCCCTAGGGGTAGAGGTAAGGTGTGCCTACATCCCACCCTCCCCAGACCCTACAAATAGCTTTGCTCTTTGTGGGATTTTACTGGGTATGATTGATTGATTGATTGATAGCCGTTATGTGGCAACGGTCAACATGCAAGTTGCATGTTTGTCGATCGGTGATGTGTAGCCGAAAACACAAGAACGCCGCGCGGCAAAGAAGGACGGCGCCGGTGTTGCCGCTCGGCAAACCGGTTTGCCGACCCCTTCACCGCCCCACTCCCTTCACCCTAACAAGGGTGTCAAGCCCGACTTTAAACCAAAAACAAAAAAACCGGGTTGGGTCCAAAACCGGTTTTTAACCCGACCCAAAACCGTTTTGGAAACCGGTTTGAGAGATCTTGTCCTAAACTGTAGGGTTGTAATCAGCTTTAGAATTAGAACACCTCAGTTGATACCTGGAAGCCCGAACCGAACCGGTTATAACCCAGTTTCAAGCCTGAACCGATTTGGAAAACTGGTTTGGGCCAAAAACAAGTGTTGACTGCATTTGACCGAATCCGAAGTGGTTTGGGCCCAGAATCTGATTTCAAATAGTCAAATTTCATATTTCATATTTCATATTTCAAGACCACAAATGAAATATGAATGCTCATGGGCCTAGGCATAATCAAATGAATGCTCATGGACTTGATATTTGGTGAAAACCAAATGAATGCTCATGGGCTTGGTCATAATAGAAGCCCAACTTCTTCACACTTGGGCTCTTATGGACTTTGGATTTTCTTCTTTGGATCATCCAATTAACCTGAGCTTTTGTTGGATATGTTTGGTTTTAACTTTACTAGATAATGTTTGTTCAAATCAAAGATTCATACATTTTTTCTATTGGGAAGTATTCAGGAAATATATCAAAAAATACAAAAGAGGGGGGGGGGGGCTATTGTATCGAAATTGGGGCTCCAGATGATGAAGTTCTGGTCAGATAGTTGGAACAAACCCACCCAGAGTCCTTTCTGTCCATTACTTATGAGCTAATAATTTCGAACCTAACTAAAATATGTTTTTTTATCTCTTTTTTTCTATGCTAGTCTCCTTCAAGAGTTGGTTCAAATGTGAGTCCGATAACTTTTGGATAAGCATCATCTTGGTACCTCTGTGTGTTAATATGTTTATTGTGGTTGTTGGCATAAGAGGACTTGGGTGAGGATGCACACCATGATTTATTATTCTTTTAGTATTATACATGTGATTTAATCCAGAGCGTCCCTCAAGAAATTTGACATTGACTCTTATGATTTTTTTAAACTGGCCACATGAAAAGTTTAAATAAATCCTTAAAAAAAGATATTTAACCTTTTAAAGTTATGCAAATCTAATCTGATACTATAAAAGAATATACTTAATACCACATGACATTAACGAATAAAGAAATCGATCAAGTAAATGTTTAATGGGAACATCGGAAGGGATCAGACACCACTTGGGAGTCCGAAGAAGAGATGAAACGCTTATACCCTTCCTTATTTGGTACGTATTACGATTTCGAGGACGAAATCCTCTTTAAGGGGGGTAGACTTGTAACTCCCTGAAAATATTAAATTATATGTGTGTATACATGTATAATTAATAACATTGATAATAAAATAGTAAAAATAAAACTAGTAATAATTAACCTAGTTAAAAATTATGTTATAGAAAGATGGGGAATCAAGGGATCCTAGCCATTTTACATATCTTAAAAACTAGAGGGACTAAAATTGACATTTCTTGAAAGTCATTTTGTTAAAACATGGATAAGTTCAAAACACACTGTGTGTGTGCAATCCCTTGACCGACCAACATACAGGAGGAGAAACAGAGTTCTTCCTACAAACCCTAAATTCACTAAATATCATTCAAAATCAAAGAGAGAAACAAAATTGAACTCGATTCAAAGCTAAATTCATGATCACCATAGTTAGTAGATCACAAGGTATGTTTAATTTTGTTATTTGATGATGTTTTGATTTCTTATGAACTCCCATAATTGAAATTCTGGTATGAAAGTTTGATGTTATGGTATAATTGAGGTGATTACAAGTCTAGGAACAAGCCCTAGATAAGAAATTAGTGATTTTGTATCATAACTTAGTGAATTGATGATTTATCATATATGTAGTATATGGGTTTTTGCGTAAAAGGATGGACACTTAGATGATAGTGATGAATTGATGTTATTGGATTGTTAGGACACAATTCTAGATGTTCTTTATGCATATGAGACATATGATTTAGAATATGATGATTTAATATGGTTAAAATTTTTAATCATGAACATGATAGTTTTAGTATACTAATTTCGCCCACAAGATGTTCGACAAAATGCTTAAATGAACTTGAAATAAGTGAGAAATATGAAAGAATCACTTAATTGATTAGTTAGAAGCGTTGTGTGTCGAATATTGAAAGATGAGTTCTAAGCGATATGTTCAAATTGAATTCTATAGGCAATTTGGGTGGATCATCAAGTAATCAAGGCGGAACAAATAATCGTTTAAAGGGAAAGCTTTAAAGGTACGCGGCTATATGCTTCGTAAATTTTTGCTAGTGTCTTTATGTTATTTACTTTGAAAGATGATTGAATTGTTATGAAGTTTGGTTGTTACTAAAACGGAGGATTTCCGTATGTATTAACCGAACGGAATAACTAGAGTATAGCGATAAGTAAAAATGTAAAAGTGGTGGATTCCACTATAATGTTCAAACGGGTAAAAATGACTCGAATTATATATGTTTGGTTGTATGAAAGCGATGGATTTCGCTTACAAACCAAACGGGTCAAAATAACCAAAGTAATGAAACTTTGGTGATATAAAGCGATGGATGTCGCTAAGAAAGTTAAACGAGTCAAATCGATGTCTTGATCTAAACTGGGAAGGTTACACGATTAGAGACTTTGATATGATGACCGGATAATGAATTAATATTTCATTATAGGCGTTAGCCGAAAGTCGGATACACGTAATATAAGTCAAAACTCATGTATTGAGTATGACTAAAATAAGCACAATTCCGTATAAGGAATTCGTGTCAATAATGTTCGACTAAATTGTAGTCGAATGGATCAACCAAAGATAACGGGCACATAAACCTCATAGTTAAGCCCCTAGTATTTGTAAACATCCGAGTTTGTGATGTTAGTGTAGAACGGATAGTTATTTTGATTAAATTGATGTTTAAAAACATAACGGGTTAAAATAACTTGAAATTATTATAAGCCGAGCGCTTAAATTTTAAGAATTTTGTTCATTCAGAGGTTGGTTTTTAATTCCATATTATAGAGGATCAAATTACGATCACGTAGGAAGAAACGTGACTTAAATCGGATCAATATCGAACAAGTTATGCTTATTTTCGTAAAAACTAGTTTGGCTGAACAAATGCAGGTCTGCATTAGAAACATTCTGTCGAAATGTCTTGCTCGCGCCCCCTGACAGGGACTACTGAAGGTGGTCGCGGCCCGCGACGAGTGTCGCGTCACGCGACAGTTACTTTACATCCCATCGCGACGCGCGACGGGTTCTAAATCCGGCCAAAACTGCATAAATTGTTATTTTGGTGCTGCGGACTTGTTTTTGACATGTTATAAACTTAATAACTAATGTTTGTGATCACTTTGAATATAGGTAACTATGAACATCTTTCGGATGGCGATCAAGTTTGCTAGAGGACCGAACACACAAACCAACGAAGCTTCCGCTGCTACTTTAGTCGTTCTATTACAAAAACTTATGTAGAATTTTTATAACCATCTTTGATCGGTTCCGTAAACTTGTGTAAATATTGTTTAAATGTTTTGCACGCTAAGTAAGCATAGTTATAACGATGATTTTGAAGAATTGGCAAATTTTGATATATTAATCCACAACATATTATATGAAATGTTCAAGGTTTTATGTAACATTCCCAAAATTTTAAAATAAAGATATTACCCGGATAGATCAAGGGTAAGTTGACCAATAAAAATATAAAGTATTTTGACAAACGTAGGAACCGTTTAATAGTTATAATAATAAAAATACGTTATAATTAACCTTACTCCGTTTTTAATGAAACTTAGGCCAAAATGTAGATAAAAATATTCTCATTCTAAGGGCATATTCATCATTTTATAAAAAAAACGTTATATTTTAAAATTATAACCGCCAAATGAGTGAAGCAGTTAAAATTAATTATAATAATAAAATAATAATAAAATTCTTAAACTTTCAATTTGAAATTTCATATGGCCTTACATACGTGTCTCTCATTTGTGAAATTAGTACATTCATACAATCAATGCCTTACTTGCTTTCTAAGATTTATGTAGTATATATAGGATGCTGTAGTTCCAATTTCAACCACCATTCCATTCTTTTCTTTCTTTCGTCTCCCACTTTGTCCCTTCAAATCTATTATTTTGCTTTAGTAATTCACCCCTAAAATACTCCAAAGCCCTGCCCCGTTTTAAGTATTGTAACCCCTAATCACTGATACCCTGTCCGATTGATCTAGGGCCCCGTAACGCATGTCAAGGCTCTACCTAAATTCGTTGGGGTTCTGTCTCGTGACGTAGGGATAAAGTTGAATTGAGTTACTATACTTAACATGAGTGCATTATATATTTATTAAAACAGCTCAGGAGTTATACCCAAAATGTAACAACACTCCTAAAATATTTTGAACACTCCTAAACGCTCCCAAATACACCCCGTATATGAAAACCGGACCCGGATAATCTCTATATTAATAAACAACAAATAAAGCAAATAAAATAGTGCCGTCGTGGCCCGCGACCTCCGAAGGAGATTCCTTCGCGGGGCGCGACAGCTCAAGATAACCGCAAAGCCACAGCCCGCCACGTGTCGATGACTCAGCAAAACCTAGCCGCCTTTTTTGGACCTCGCGGGCCGCGAAGGCCCTGGCTTCTTCCTACGCGGGGCGTGAGAGACCCGACGAACAGCCCTATAAATATAGCAGTCGAGCCTTCAGTCCAAATCGTTCATTTCTTTCTTCTCTCTCTCGAATTTCTGTATAAATAAATTGATTCTCGGGCATTATACCCCCCTAAATAGCGAAGCACTGCCTCGTTGTAAGTATTATAACCCCTGGATACGTATTAGATACGCTGCCCGGTTGATCTAGGGTTCCGTAACGGCTGTCGTGGTTCTGCCCGACGTAGTCGTTGGAATGCCGTCTCGGGGAAGGTATTACTAATGTTAAAATGAGTTATTATACTAACACGTGTGCATTGTTTAATTACTAGATTATAACCATGAAGTCGCAAAGGAAAAATCTATAATAGCAATGTGAGTAATCTCCTTTTTGTTAACTGTTTTTACAAAACCTCACACAATTAATTATATATTAAGCAGTTATTGAGTATTTGTAAGGATACAATTATCGTCGGTATGTTGGGATTTTGTATACAAAATTTGTTACTGCCTTGCGAGGGGTAACATTTCCACAAGTCAGGTTTGACAGTACCGTGGGTGGTAATTGATATGACTTGGAAACAAATGTAATTGCGAGACCGCCCTCAATACTGTACAATGGTTTTTATTAAACTTGATTAAACTGGGATTCACTCACCAGTATTTCCTGCTGATAAAATGTTTTAAACACGTGTTTCAGGTAACTTAGTGTGAGGCCAATAAAAGCCAGCTGGAGAGCACTGAAGGCTTAGAAAAGTGGCAATAAAAAGTTACCTAATTAAAAAGGAGAATTGTTTTCAATAATTGGGGTTATTCCCTATAAATGTATCAAAATGAAAAATCGGGTTTTGTCCCACTTATAAATGTATTACCAGAGAAACTTGGGTTTTATCCCATTTCTTTATTTTAAATATTTTTAGTGTTTAACTCTGATAAAATATTTCCTAACTACGGTCCTGATGAAACTTTCCGCTGCCAAAATTGATAAACACTGATACCACTGAAACTGGCTCACGGCCGCCCGCTCC
Source organism: Helianthus tuberosus (assembly GCA_030545235.1). Taxonomy (NCBI): domain Eukaryota; kingdom Viridiplantae; phylum Streptophyta; class Magnoliopsida; order Asterales; family Asteraceae; genus Helianthus; species Helianthus tuberosus. The sequence continues at coordinate 195,463,888 of CM060418.1, forward strand.
CGGGATAGGGGTCGGGGGTTGTGACAGAAGGTGGTATCAGAGCTATGCCCCTGGTTTAATCCCTTTAGGCGTTCTTCCAATACCTAAACCCTTAACCATTTTTTTTAGGAAATTAATATCTTATATATTAACCTGTGAACATAAAATCCTAATGTGTTTATTGTTAGGGATGGATTTTCTAAACCTAAGGATCATGGATCCTCAAGTGCAGCCAGGATCACGGATCCTCGATTCTGTTTGAATTAAGGATCCTCAGGAGACGTTGCAGGTTTAAGGATCCAGGATCCTCATCATTATCCTTATACTAACGGTTGTTTCCATTGTATTTGAACTTGATTTGCAGGGTTATTCGCATGGGACTTAGTCTTGCCGAGATTCCAGGAGAATATGCTCTACTATTCTGCAAATGCTTGACTCGTATGACCGTTACGGAAGTCGTGGGTGGCTAGCATAATTTGCGGATTGTCTGTTATTTAGTTTATTTCCATTTTTAAAAGGGGATAACGAGCTTGATTGTTAGAACAATTAGCAAACACACACACACTCTCGTAAATTCTCTGCAACTTATTGGCATTTTCATACACTTTGCACACTAGTGATCCTTGTAACAAGCTTGTTATCATCCCGAATTGTAACCTTTACTTGTTTAATATAGTTGGTGATCGGTAGTTTCCATCACCCGAGGTTTTTTATGCCGGAGATCATACATTGATCAAGGGCTTTTTCCTCTTATAAATCCTTGTGTCTCTTGTTCATTTCATTTACAAGTTGTTCATACATTCGTTCATTCATTCAAGCATCACACCTCACAAAATAAGATTTGGTTGCATTATCCTAGTCTGATTTTTGACCAAAACAGTTTGGCGCCCACCGTGGGGCAATGGGTGCTTCATTTCTGAGAAATTTTGTTCATTGTGATCATTTCGGTTCATCACCTTCAAGTACATGGCTTCTTCAGCGAAGAACACATCAAGTTCCATGCCGGCAGTCACTTCTTCACAGGACATCCCACCTTTACCTCCAACACCTTTTGGATCCCAGAAGAATGCTGAAAATGCTGCGAAGAAACAAAGCCCCATTTTCTCAAAACCACCAACTTCTACTGTTTCTTCTAGCCCTTCTAACAGTGATCTTTATTCTTTGATTTTGCAGATGAATGATTACATGCAGCAGCAGGACAAAACCAATGATAGGATCCTTCGAGAGATTGATGACATCAAGAAATTGAAGAGATTAGCGGAGGATCACTCTCCATTGGTGCCCAGATCACTAAATTTTGATTCACCAGCCATAACGGCCCAGCACTCCTCAGCATTAGGTTCTCAATACTAAGGTGGAATGTCGAGTCTACGTTATGGATCGTTGGCGATGCCTCAGACTCAAGGATCCTACTTTCAACCTTATGGATCCTCTCAGCCTCAAGGATCCTCTCAGCTTCAAGGATCCTTCTTCAGTTCCGGAGGATATGTTGGAGCACAGACAATTCAAGGATCCTCCTCCCAGGTTCAAGGATCCTCCTCTTAGGTTCAGGGATCCTCTCAGGTTCAAGGATCCTCCTTTCAGGTTCAAGGATCCTCATCTCAGGTTTACAGATCCATGGATTATCCTCCAAGACCCCCAGTTACAGCACATCAAGGATCCAACATCTTTCAGGATCAAGGATTCTTAAGGAGTGTACAACCCAGAAGTTCAGATGTTTATCTAGGAGACTTCATCCCTATGCAAACTATTGCTTCATTTGGTCCCTCAATTATACCAGAATCCAGTCAATATGGATTCACAACTGGAATTCCAAACTTGAATCCTTCAGGAGGTAACACTTTGAATAATTCTCATAATACTAACCATGGCTTTGTGCAGGATACATGTATCAATCAAGCTATGGTTAGGGAATTACAGAAACTGAAGGATATGATATCCAGTGTTCCAGGAGTGGTTAAGCCCATTCCTGAAATTATAGATGGAAGCCATAGGATATCTCGTTTTGCACCACCTATTTGTGATGCATAAATTTCAAAGAGGTTTCAAATACCAACCATGAAGCTATATGATGGCTCAACAGATCCAGAAAAGCATGTAGCTCAATATAGAGAAAGGATGGAAATCAATCCCATCCCCGAGAGGTTAAAATAAGCATGTTTATGCAAGGGTTTTGGATCCACATTAATAGGATCAGCTCTTAAATGGCTGCTAAGTCTTCCCCCTTACTCTATTACTTCATTTGCTAATCTAGTTAATCTGTTTAAAAGCCAATTTTCATGTAGTAGAAAATTTGAATGTTTAACTAGTGATCTATATAGGGTAACACAAGGTCAAAATGAATCACTTAGAGATTATATCACTAAATTCAGTAAAGAATCCTTAGACATTCCTAATTTGGATATTACTACGGCTGTAGAAGCCTTCAAAATGGGTTTACTTAGGGATTCATTGTTCTATGATGATCTTGTCATGACCCCTTGCAGGAATCTTGATGAAGTGAGGACAATGGCCCTTAGATTCACCCGATTAGAGGATGATAAAAGGATACAAGAAAGATTGGCAGGATCCTCGAAGCAGGAAAAACAAGGATCCTACTTCAGGAATAACAAGTCCAAATCTTATAACAAGTCTGACAATCAGAACGTGCATGCAGTAGAATAGGAAGAGGATGATGAGGATTATCCTCCTATTTCTGAATATTGTTTTTCTGTTGATAACAATGAATTGATCCTTGCAATGCAGAACTTAGGTGAAAAAGCAAGATGGCCCAGAAAGAGTGATAAGCCAGCTGCAACAAAAGACAAATCCAAATGATGTGCATATCATGAGGATTTTGGTCATCTCACTGAAGAATGTATTGCACTTAGAAAAGAAATTGGTTATTTGTTAAGCAAGGGGCACTTGAAGGAGCTATTAGGAAGAAAAAAGTCAAGGATCCAGGATCCTGAAAAAGTTCCAGAAAAAGCTCCTGCTCCTCGTGCCGATGCACAAATTATCAACTTCATATCCGGTGGATCAGACATATGTGTCACTTCCTTTACAGCAGCCAAGAGGCATACCAAGGAAACCAAGATGGATAATGGGGATAGACCCATTCGAACCTCTACTGTCACACAGGAAAAAGTTATAACCTTTGATGAGGATGATCGTGTGGATGTTTAGGATCCTCATCATGATGGTCTTGTTATTACTTTATTTATATCTAATCATTTTGTTCGCAGGATCCTGATAGATGGAGGAAGCTCAGTGAACATCATCTAGCTTGATGTCCTCAAGAAGATGAACATCCCTGAATCAGAAATTATCCCAAGATCTTCGGTTCTTGTAGGATTCAGCGGGAAAACCAAGAACACATTGGGGGACATTAAGCTTCCCATTTACATAGAGGGACTTAATTCTTTTCAGAAATTTTGTGTTATAGATTGCTTATCCTGTGACAATGTTATCCTTGGCAGGCCATGGATACATGACATGAAAGCAGTTGCATCTACATATCATCAGTGTGTAAAGCATCCTAGTCCATGGGGGGTGGTGAAGATTGAGAGTGACCAACAAGAAGCAAAGAATTGCTACACTTCATCGATGAAGCCAGCCTCGAGACCAAGGGAGCAATAGCAATTAAAGCATCCTCTAAGAGATGTCCTGGAGGCAAGAGAACAAGATCTGAAAGAAATTCTTATGGATCCTCAGGATCCTGAATCCAAAATCTTCATAGGATCCGGGATCCTCAATGATATCGAACAAGATTTAGTATCCTTCCTCAAGAGGAGAAAAACTACCTTTGCCTGGAAGCATGAAGACATGACAGGTATCTCTAAAGATATAATTACTCCTAAGCTTGGCATTGACAGGTCATTCAAACCCATACATCAAAAGAGGAGAAAGTTTGCACCCGAGGGAATGCCATTATCCAGGAGGAGGTAGACAAGCTGCTCCGAGCAGGTATGATTAGAGAGGTTAAGTATCCAAGATGGTTAGCCAATGTGGTTGTTGTTCAAAAGAAAAACGGAAAGTGGAGGGTATGTGTCGATTTTACTGATTTAAACAAGGCATGTCCCAAGGATCCTTTCCCATTACCCCACATTGACTCCATGGTCGATGCTACCGCGGGTCATGAGTTGTTGACTTTTATGGATGCTTCATCTGGATTTCAACAAATTCAGATGGAACCATCTGATCAAGAGGATACAACCTTTATGACCCCAACTGGTATATATTGTTATATTGCTATGCCATTTGGACTAAGACATGCAGGTGCCACTTATCAAAGGCTAGTCAATATGATGTTTAAGGAGCAAATTGGACACACTATGGAAGTCTATATAGATGACATGGTGGTTAATTCCAAAAGAGCTGAGGATCACCTTAGAGATTTGGAGGAAGCATTCAATATCCTTGATAAATTCAACATGAAATTGAATCCTTCCAAGTGTCATTTTGGTGTTAAAGCAGGAAAGTTCCTAGGTTACATGGTAACAAAAAGAGGCATCGAGGCAAGTCCAGAGCAGATCAAGGCGATTGTGAATATCAAATCTCCTGCCAATGCTAAGTGTTTTGGTCAAAAATCAAGCAATGATAATGCAACCAAACTTTCTGTTGTGAGGTATGATGCTTGAATCAATGAACAACACTAAGGATCACTCTGAAATGTAATGAACAAGTGACACAAAGATTTATACGAGAAAAAAGCCCTTGATCAATGAATGATCTCCGGCATAAAAAACCTCGGGTGATGGAAACTACTGATCACCAACTCAGATTAAACAAGAAATGTATTACAACTGCGGATAATAGCGAGCTAATTACAAGGATCACTATAGTGTAACGTGCAAAAAAGTGTGTAATCGCCAAGTGAATTGTTAAGAGCTGGTAAGAGCAGTTGCGAGTGTGTGTGTTAAGCTAAAAATAGCCAAGTGTTTTCTATTTAGCTCGCTATCCCTTTTAAAAATGGAAAATATCTAAGCTAACAAACATTCCGCATTTCATGCAAGTCTTCCACGAACTCCACAACGTCCACTTCAGTCAAGCACGTGCGGAATAAGTATGGAATATGCTCCAGGAATATCGCCAAGACCAAGTCCAAGCTCGTACTCCTGCAAAACAACATCATATTCAAAGCAGACAATCATTAGTATAAGGATCCTGATGATGATCCATGATCCTGATCCTACAATACTTTCTGAGGATCACTAATTCAGACAGGATTGAGGATCACTAAACACAATAGTAAATGAGGATCACTGATCATTCAAAAATCCTCCCCTAACAATTGCCCCCAAAATATAAGGAGTAATTTGTAAATAAACGAGTTATATTTTCTCGTTCTTATCCGTAACCAACTAACGGATATATAGCCGTTGAATCCTGACTAGCCGTTGCTAACATGACGTCATTGAGGTGACTATCCTGCAAAATCATCATTATAAATTGAAGTTAGAGATAAGGGTTAGAAAGCATTTAAATTCGTGCGTTTCCTCCTTTAAACCTTCATTCGAAGACTTGATCAGGTATTTCTCTTTCCTTTCTCTCTTCATCTTCTCACTCTGTTTCTCTTCTTCACCAATGTCATAATCGAGATGATGCTAAGATCCTCACCGGCTAAGGATCACAAGAAGGAAAGCCCCTTGAAAAGCCAAGGGATCATAAAAGATTCTGCAAAAGAACGATGCTGCTTCACTGATCCACAGATAGACAGAATCCGCCATTGTTTTCCGGCAAACACCGATTTCAAACCATTTGATCCCACCGTTCTAAGTGATTATATTTCTGAAACCTGGGTAGCCTTTCTGGTCACACCATTTATAATAGGATACTCGTATCCTTTTCCAGATTTCACCCAATCCTTCTTCTCTCTTACCGGCATCTCCTACATTCAAGCGATGCCAATGATCTGGAGGGTCTTATATACCCTTGAAAGGATCATTGAACATGAAGGAATTGATCTAGGAATGTCGGAATTTGCAGAGATGTATGACCTCGTTAGCCATGGATCTCACCGATATCTTCTCAAACATAAACCTGGTGAAGAACATCCCATCTTCAAAGCTACTAAGAATGACACAAACTGGAAACGGCGATTCTTCTTTGTTAGAAGGGATTCTCTCCCTGATGGAAAGGATCTGCCTAGGAAATGGACCACCCATGGTAGGATAGAGGATCCTCAGAAGGATCACCAGATGACCTTGTTTTTGTTTAAGGATCACTAACGTCCTTTTGTTTCTATTTTGCAGCTATTACTATCGCACACCTCATCACAACACCTGCAACACAGGAAAGGCTTGCCGCTTTCCAGAGACTTGATTCTGCAAGAAGATCATTCAAAGCCAACACCCTGGATTCTCAAGAAGTATCCTCAGGTTCTGTCACTATGTCAAGTAAGTATCCATGTTTATATGTAATTAAATGCTTAAATCGAAATGAAATAAGGATACTTATCTGTTTTGGATGTGAAGGCGCTGGAAAATCTTCAAGATATGCCTCCAAATTCAGTGTCACTGACCTTGACACTGTCCGATCCTCAAAGAAGAAGCTTGCTGCCAGCCCAGCTGTCACGATCCCCAAGGCAACCACTTCAAAGGGAAGAGGTGGAAAGAAAAGGAAGACCTCTGAAGCTGACAACCTAGAAGGCTTGCCTCTGATCCGCCATCAGTTCCTCGAGTACTTTGCTGTGGTAAGGATCACTGACTTAGCTTAGTTATCCTGCTCACTTGAGGATCACGTGATCCTGAGCTTTGCATTGTCTTCTTTGCAGAAATTTGCTGAAATCGAGGACTATGTTGGGAACGTCAAAGAGATTGAGGAGAAATACTCTGACCTCCAAAAAGTGGCAGTGCTCAAGGATCACAAGATTGCCTCCCTCGAAAAGGACCTCAATGATGCCAAAACTCAGGCGGTTGCAGCTTAGATCAATGCTGACTATGAGAAGCACGAGATCATGCAGGATGCCAAAGTCTCCGCTGCCATCGCCATGTACAAGACCAAGTTGCAGATGGCCCAAGAAGCTCAGGATCCTAATTTTGACAGGAGCAACTGGGACATGGAGGGCTGGAAGGCTAGGCTGGCTGAATTGGAGGATGAAGATGAGGCTGATGAGGTTCTGGCAATCGAGGCTGGTGGCAGTGGCAAGGATCAGGGCGGAGAAGCAGGTGGAGCTGGTGAAGGTGATGCATCGAAGGTGTAAGCTGCATGAATGGGCGATGGTGGACACTTCTAGACATAGCCGGAGCCCATTTTTTTAAGTTTGGTTGTTTGGTTATGATGTTTTTGTTGAACAATGATGGGTTGTAATAACTTTAGACAATAGTTTCTAGGATGAAGGATCATGGATCCTTGAACAATAGGCAGGATAATGGGTGGTGGATGGATCCTCTGTTTGGGGGATGAAGCCACTCGTTATCCTTCCGTCTTTTATTTCCTGCACTACAAAGACCCGTAAACAATGGACACCCTTTGCCAACCCATGTGGACGGGCCACGTTTTGCTGGTAGAAACGTGGGTTGGCAATTTTGACAACCTTAAAGGATTTAATGTTTTGTGAATAAAATAACTCTAATTTTTGGCTATCTCCCGTGTTGCTATCCTTGTTAGTATTTTTCTTTTCAATTGTTGTGATATACATTTTGTCTAAACTTATCAAGTAAAGAAAAAATTTAATAAATATCCTCAAAAAGTTTAGGATATGATCAAGGATCACATATCCTATAGTCGACAAGTTCCGAAAAGTAGTATATTTTAAGGATCATAAGTTCAGTTGTCAAAGGATAAGGGTTACTTAAATGAATAATGAATAAAATCAAAATAGTTAAGGATCATACCTGAGAATCCAAGTTAGGATCCTAACCTTTAACACTTACAATCAGGATAACCATAAGACAAACCTTAGCAAAAGTTATCAAGGATCCTTGGTCATTTATCTCCAAAAACCTGAAATAGGATACAACTTGGGACTGAGCCAATATAAGATAAGAGTTAGTAACTGGGGACAAGCCCAACAATTCTGGGGACAAGCCCGATATACTGGGGATGAGCCCAAAGGATAACTGGGGACAAGCCCAAAGGATAACTGGGGACGAGCCCAAAGGATAACTGGGGACAAGCCCAAAGGATCATATGTAAACTGGAGTATGGCCCTCACTGGCGACTATCCAAACTTAGTGACATGAAAATGCCAAAACCTTAGCTAACGTGAAAACGTTAGAAACCTTAGGAACAGATGTATGGTACGTCTACCATTATACGTAGGATCCTGAATATAGCCAGTACAATGAAATTGTTAGCCCCTAAAGCGAGTACTGGTCCCATTGCCATGAACTATACCAGGATCATCGTGCGCTACTGGCGAAACTGGGGACAGGCCCAAACTGGGGTCAAGCCCAAATAACTGGGGTCAAGCCCAAATAACTGGGGTCAAGCCCAAATAACTGGGGTCGAGCCCAAATAACTGGATACTTCTGTGGATACTTAATCCTTTGTTAAGGATACCTGAACCTTCAAAACTCAGAATCAAGTGAAAGGATGATAAAGGATGCAAGATCCTTATCCTTATATAAGAGAATAAAAGAATGAAATAGTTTGAGATTAGAATGTTACCAAAATGAGGATCATCTGTTCTGTAAGGATCCCTCAAGGATACTTGTCATGTAAGGATCATGGATCCTTGTCACATGAAATATTTCTTCAAATGGACAGCATTCCAAGCTCTTGGTAGCAAATCACCTTCCATTGTTAGCAATCGATATGCCCCCTTTCCTGCTTCAGCTTCAATCAAATAAGGGCCTTCCCATTTTGGTGCCAACTTTCCATCAGCAGGATTGGTGGTGTTCTGAAATGCTTTCCTTAATACCAAATCACCAACTTGGAATTTCCTGATCCTGACATTTTTGTTGTAGGCTCCAGCCATCCTTTGTTGATAACTAGCCATCCTTATCCTTGCCAAATCCCTGATTTCTTCTATAGTATCCAAGTCTTGAATCAAGTTTTCAGCATTTTCTTCAGGATCACGAATGCTTGTTCTTGCAGTTGGAACCACCATCTCTGTAGGGATCACTGATTCTGCCCCAAATACCAAAGAAAATGGAGTTTGGCCAGTAGCATTCTTGGGAGTTGTCCTATCGGCCCAAAGCACATAAGGTAGTTCTTCTGCCCATTTTCCTTTCTTGGATCCAAGCTTCTTCTTCAAATTGCTGATGATGATCTTGTTGGATGATTCTGCCTGACCATTAGCTTGTGGGTGGACTGGTGTTGATGTTATCATCTTAATCCCCCAGCTGTCACAAAAGTTAGTAGTTCTATTCCCAATAAATTGGGATCCATTATCACAAACAATTTCAGAAGGGATACCAAATCTAGTAATAATGTTTCTTTTAATAAAGGATATAACTTCCTTTTCTCTGACTTGAGCAAAGGCTTCAGCCTCTATCCACTTGGAGAAGTAATCAGTCATAGCAAGCATGAATACTTTTCCACCAGGTGCCTTAGGAAGCTTACCAACTATATCCATTCCCCATCTCATAAATGGCCAAGAAGAGGATGTAGGATGCAAAAGTTCTGCTGGTTGGTGAAGGATATTACTGTGTCTCTGACAAGGATCACACTTCTTGGCATACTCCACAGCATCCTTCTTCATAGTGGCCCAATAGTATCCTGTCCTCAGGATCCTTGAGAATAATGCCCTGCCCCCAGTGTGGTTTCCACAATCTCCTTCATGGAAATCCTTTAGGACTTCTTGGATTTCAGGATCCTCAATGCATCTTAGATATGGTCTTGCAAGAGATCGTTTATACAACATATTATTCAATATTGTAAAATTGAGATACCTTAATTTTGAAAGCCCTAGGGTTTTCTCCTGTAGGAATCTCTCCATGTTGTATGTATCTCATGATTGGGAGGATCCATGATCCTGAATGAGATTGAGTATCATCACTAGGGATGATTGCAGAATCTTCTCCTATCTCCATAGCTACATGATCCTCGATAGCAGGGGTCAGGATATGGATAATTGGGATCTTGATATCCTCCGGGATCTTCAAGGATGATCCTAGATTGGCTAATGCATCAGCCTCTGCATTCTCTTCCCTAGGTACCTGTGTCAAACTAAAGGAAACAAAAGAGAATGCCAATTCTTTGACTATCTCTAAATATTTGATTAGCTTTTCACCTTTAACAGCATAGGATCCATTAAAGTGATTAGTGATTAATAATGAATCTACATGTACCTCAAGATACCTGATCCTCATATGCTTAGCAATTTGCAAACCAGCTATCAAGGCTTCATACTCAGCCTCATTGTTGGTAGTTTGAAATTCACAAGCTATGGAGTGGGGTATTATGTCCCCCTATGGCGATTTTAGTAGTATTCCCAGCCCTGTTCCTTTTACATTAGAGGCTCCATCAGTGAAGAGTATCCAAGGATCCTTAGTTTCTTCAAGCTGTTGGACTTCTAACTCAGCTTCCTTTTGCAAATCACTACTAAAATCTGCCACAAAGTCAGCTAAGGCTTGGGATTTGATGGCAGTCCTTAGTTCATATCTTATATCATATGCACTAAGCTTCACTGCCCACTTAGCCATCCTTCCTGACATTTCAGGTTTCCTGAGAACATTCTTAATTGGAAAATTAGTCTTAACAATAATGGCATGAGTCTCAAAATAATGTCTTAATTTAGTAGATGCCATAATTAATGCAAGGATAAGTTTTTCCAAATGTGAATACCTGGATTCAGCATCAAGCAAACTCTTACTTACATAATAGACAGGATGTTGTGTACCTTCGTGATCCTTAACAAGGACCGCACTTACTGCCTTTGAGGATACTGCTAAGTATAAGGATAATATATCCCCTTTTTCTGGTTTCATCAAGGCCGGGGCTGAGGATAGGTAATCCTTAAGAGCTTTGAGGGCACTTTCATGCTTCTCAGTCCATTCAAACTTCTTGTTCTTCCTCAGGATGTCATAGAATTCGTTGCACTTTTATGAGGATTTGGATATGAACCTGTTCAAGGCTGCGATCCTGCCTGTCAATCTTTGCACATCCTTAGCATTGGCAGGAGATTTGATATTCACAATAGCCTTGATTTGCTCTGGACTTGCTTCAATGCCCCTCTTTGTCACCATATAGCCTAAGAATTTACCTGCCTTAACACCAAAATGACACTTGGAAGGTGTTTTGGTCAAAAATCAAGCAATGATAATGCAACCAAACTTTCTGTTGTGAGGTATGATGCTTGAATTGATGAACAACAATAAGGATCACTATGAAATGTAATGAACAAGTGACACGAAGATTTATACGAGGAAAAAGCCCTTGATCAATGAATGATCTCCGGCATAAAAAACCTCGGGTGATGGAAACTACCGATCACCAACTCAAATTAAACAACAAATGTGTTACAACTTCGGATGATAGCGAGCTAAGTACAAGGATCACTACAGTGTAACGTGCAAAAGGTGTATGAAAAATGTATGAAATTGCTAAGCGATTTGCCGAGAGCTGGTGAGAGCAGTTGTTAGTGTGTGTGTAGCCAAAAATAGCCAAGTGTTTTCTATTTTGCTCGCTACCCCTTTTAAAAATGGAAAATATCTATACTAACTAACATTCCGCAATTCATGCAAGTCCCCCACGAACTCCATAACGTCCACTTTCAGGTAAGCACGTGCGGAATAAGTCGTGGAATATGCTCCAGGAATATCGCCAAGACTAAGTCCAAGCTCATGTTCCTGCAAAACATCACCACATTCAAAGTAGACAATCGTTAGTATAAGGATCCTTAAGATGATCCATGATCCTGATCCTGCAACACTTCTGAGGATCACTACTTCAGACAGAATTGAGGATCACTAAACCCAACAGTAAATGAGGATCACTGATCATTGAGAAATCCTCCCCTAACAATTGCCCCCAGAATATAAGGAGTAATTATGTAAATAAACGAGTTGTATTTTGTTCTTATCCGCAATTAACCAACGGATAACTAGCCGTTGTAATCGAACTAGCCGTTACGAACTTGACGTCACTGAGGTGACTATCCTGCAAAATCATCATTATAAATAGGAGTTAGAGATAGGGATCAATCTGCATTTAAATTCAAGAGAAACTCCCTTTAAATTCATATCCGAAGATCAAACAGGTATCTCTCTTTCTCTTCTTCCTTTACGTTTTCTTTCTCTGCCCCTTCTTTCTTCACCTTCTTCACAATCAAGATGATGCTAAGATCCTCACCGGCGAAGGATCACAAGAAGGACAGTCCTCTTAAGAGCCAGGGGATCATCAAAGATCTGGCGAATGAAAGGTGCTGCTTCACTGACCCACAAATAGACAGAATCCGCTGTTGCTTTCCGGCGAACACCGATTTCAAGCCATTTGACCCCACCGTTCTAAGTGACTATATTTCTGAAACTTGGGTAGCTTTCCCGGTCACACCGTTCACAATAGGATACACGTATCCTTTCCCTGAATTCACCTAGTCTTTCTTCTCCCTCACCGGCATCTCCTACATTCAAGCTATGCCAATGATCTGGAGGGTCCTATATACCCTTGAAAGGATCATTGAGCAAGAAGGAATTGCCCTAGGAATGTCGGAGTTGGCAGAGATGTATGATCTCACAACATTTGGATCCCACCGATACTTATTCAAGCGTAAACCCGGTGAAGAACACCCCATCTTCAAAGCCACTAAGAATGATACTAACTGGAAACGGAGATTCTTCTTTGTCAGAAGGGATTCTCTCTCTGATGGAAAGGATCTGCCAAGGAAGTGGACCACCCATGGTAGGATAGAGGATCCTGAGAAGGATCACCAGATAACCTTGTTTTTGTATAAGGATCACTAACACCCTTTTGTTTCCATTGTACAGCTATCTCTGTTTCGCACCTTATACCATCACCTGCCACCAAGGAAAGGCTCGCTGCTTTCAGAAGACTTGATCCTGCAACAAGGTCATTCAAAACAAACACCCAGGATTCACAAGAAGTATCCTCAGGTTCTGTCACTATGTCAAGTAAGTATCCTGTATTTTGTATAGTCAAATATTTAAATAAATAGTTGAATAGAAATAGGATAAGGATACTTATCTGTTTTGAATGTGTAGGCGCTGGGAAATCCTCGAAATCTGCCTCCAAATTCAGTGTAACTGATCTTGACACTGTCAGATCCTCAAAGAAAAAGTCTGCTGCTAGCCCCTCCGTCGCAATCCCCAAGGCAACCACTTCAAAGGGGAGAGGTGGAAAGAAGAGGAAGACCTCTAAAGTTGAGAACCTACAAGGCTTGCCTCTGATCCGCCATCAGTTCCTCGAGTATTTTTCCGACGTAAGGATCACTGACTTAACTTGATTATCCTGCCCACTTGACAATCACGTGATCCTAACTTTGCATTGTCTTGTTTGCAGAAATTTGCCGAAATCGAGGACTATGTTGGGAATGTTGAAGAGCTTGAGGAAAAATACTCTGACCTCCAAAAAGTGGCAGTGCTCAAGGATCACAAGATTGCCTCCCTTGAAAAGGATCTCAATGATGCCAAAACCCAGACAGCTGCAATTCTGATCAATGTTGATTATGAGAAGCACGAGATCACAGAGGATGCTAAGGTCTCCGCTGCCATTGCCATGTACAAGACCAAGCTACAGATGGCCCAAGAAGCTCAGGATCCTGCCTTTGACAGGAGCAACTGGGACATGGAGGGCTGGAAGGCTCAATGATGATTATGAGAAGCACGAGATCACAGAGGATGCTAAGGTCTCCCTTGAAAAGGATCTCAATGATGCCAAAACCCAGACAGCTGCAATTCTGATCAATGTTGATTATGAGAAGCACGAGATCACAGAGGATGCTAAGGTCTCCGCTGCCATTGCCATGTACAAGACCAAGCTACAGATGGCCCAAGAAGCTCAGGATCCTGCCTTTGACAGGAGCAACTGGGACATGGAGGGCTGGAAGGCTAGACTGGCTGAGTTGGAGGATGAGGCTGATGAGGCTGATGAGGTTCTGGCAATCGAGGCTAGTGGTAGTGGCAAGGATCATGCAAAGGATACTGGAGCTGGAGGAGATGGCGATGCAGCGAAGGTGTAGGCTGCATGAATGGGCGATGAAGGACATTTCTAGACGTAGCCGGAGCCCATTTTTTAAGTTTGGTTATGGTGTTTTTTGTTGAACAATGACGGGTTGTACTTAAACAGTAGTAATTAGGGCTAAGGATCATGGATCCTTTGAACAATAGGTAGGATTACAAATGGTGGAGGGATCCTCTGTTTGGGGGATGAAGCCATTGTGATCCTGCCGTCTTTTGATTCCTGCACTACCAAGACCCTTAGACAATGGACACCCTTTGCCAACCCATGTGGACGGGCCACGTTTTGCTGGTAGAAACGTGGGTTGGCAATTTTGACAACCTTAAAGGGTTTAATCTTTTGTGAATAAAATTGTTGGTGCACTTGTGTCTGTACTTTGTCTGTATTTCGTCATGATACAAAACGATGTCTTTAATGTAAGGTTGATGTAAGTTTGACCAAGTCAACCATCCTCCTGGTTTGACTTGACCAAACAGTTAGAAAAATGTTGTAAGCTGGTTGTGTCGAAGGATGTGTCATCGAAGGATTGTTTTATATCCTTCGATGAGCTCGAAAGATGAACATTCGATAGATGAGTTCGAAACATAAACCTTCGATGGATGAACTTGAAGGATATCTCGAAGGATATCATCCTTCGAGGTATTTGTGAATCTTTCGATGGCTTTCTGGTCGACAGATGATCTTTCGATCAATCTGTCTGATCCTTCGACCAGACCTGCTGTGTCGGGTATATATACCCATGTAGTGTGTTGTGTGAAAAGTGAGACACGAGAGTTGAGAGCACACACACGAGAGAACTTTGAGAGTTTGCAGAATACATCTGTGAACATTGGACTTGTAACCGAACCTTTCATACGCATTAATACAAGTGGTGTTAATCGTTGAATGTTGTGTGTTGTGTTTGTGCTTGTTCTCGTATAAAGTCTCGGTTGCATGCTAGCTTGGATTCCGCACTCGCTAGTGTGTTTGATATAACAAGGATAAGGTTTTATCTCATCCTCGAGAGGGACCTACAAGTGGTATCAGAGCTTTGGCTCTTCTCCTTGTTAAAACCGAGGTGTTGCTGTTTTTCGGGTTTTGAAAAGTTATATTTTTCTGAAAAACATTGTTAATCGGGTTTAAATCTTGTTGTTTTGCTGGAAGTTCTTATAAAAATCACCTTTTCTTTCATGTTCACATTTTAGAAGTTGATTTTTAGTGAAGTTTCAAGCAAAACCGGGTTTCGGAAGTTTGTAGTTTTACCGGAAAACCCAGTGTGTTCATAATATCTTCTAGTGTTCTTCAAAGTTTACATCTTTTGATCTTGTTTAGTTATTTTCGAAAGTTGTTGGTGTATTGGAAAGGGTGAACTGATTAAAATAATCATACAAAATCTGTTTTTGCAGAAAATGATGGTCTGAACCATACTTTCTGCCGAAAGATTTACCAACTCGTCACCTTTTTCACCAACCTGTCACCTGTTTGTCTGCTGTGTCAGTACTCATCGAAAGATATCCTTCGAAGTCGAAAGATCATCTTTCGATCAAGGAGGTTCGACAGATACCCATCCTTCGAACATCTTTCGAAGTCAGTGAGTTATCTTTCGAGCCAAGGAATCTTTTCGAAGGATATATTGTTCGAGCTACTGTTACATTTCGAAAGATAAGGATCCTTCGTCTTGGTGAATCTTTCGAAGTCATTGTTCGAAATTCAACAGTGATCTTTCGAACACTGTTGATCCTTCGAACAAGTGTCTATCTTTCGAACAGGTGTTGATCTTTCGATCCTTGTCTGCTTAAGTTTAACAGGTTGTGCTTTTCAGGTCTTTCGACTCTTGATCCTTCGGCTGGTTGTTATCCTTCGAGATTTTAACATAGTTTGTGAAAATTAAATTTTTAAAAGGAGAAAACTTATTTTTCAAATTTTAAATCAATTTTCACTTAATATATTAATTTTCATAAAATGGGAACAAACGGTCAGTGGGATCCAACCGCGTGGACTCAAATAACTTCGACTCCACAATCATCAGCTTTGCAATCTACGCAATCTACGTCAGATTTCGACAAAACTGCATGGATGCGAGCTATTGCCCCACCTCAAGCTGCAATGATAACTGCAAATCAATGGGCTTTGGTCACAAATCAAAGCAACAGCATTCAATCTATGATGCAGAACGACAGTGAAACTGGTACAAGCACAAAACCACCAAAGTTAAATCCCATCAATGATTGGGGATGGTGGAAAGAAAGGCTGAGAACTTATGTTCAGGGACAAGGTCAAGATCTATGGATGTGCTTCTTCACAGCTTTTGAAAATGAGTTGGAAGTTGCAGGATCTAATCCACAAACTTACAGCACTTTGTCTGAAGAAGATAAGAAGAAGTTTGAGTTAGAAAAGAAAGCATTCATGATTCTCACACAAGCTCTTCACAAAGACATTTACCACCAGTTTGTTTACTGCACGACTACTAAAAGCTTGTGGGATATGCTCACGTTACGTTGTGAAGGAAATGCTCAATCTAGAAAGATCAAGCAAGAATTACTGAAGAAAGAGTTTGAAGGATTCACGTGTTTGGAGAATGAGACTTTGGCAGAGTTATCTACAAGGTTCCATCACTTGTTGAGCGAGATGTTTGCTTTTAAAGTCACTGCCACTCCACAAGAATTGGTGAAGAGATTCGCTGATAGCTTACCAGCAAAGTGGAGCAGTTATCTTGAAATTCTCAAAGAAAATGGTGTTCTAGACACATTCACCGTTTATGAATTAATTCAAAGATTGGAGAATAAGGATGTAGAAGAAAAGCTTAAAGCAAAAAGAACACAAACTCCTCAAAATCCAGAAATGTACTTTGGGATTGCAGGAGGTATCAGTGGAGAAAAACCAGCTTCTCAACACGCGAAGCTTCAAACAGCTTTCATCTCAAGCACCGGACCTTCCACAACAGATCAGTTTGATTCTTCAGCATACACGATGATGTATTCAAGACCAGATGTGCAACCGAAAGCTCAGCAGCAACAACCGCAACAGCAAGGGTTTTATGGAAGCTCTTCAAACTTTCAAGCCACTTCCAATCCTAACACAGTCAGATTAGACACTTCCAACTTTTCCAAAGTCAGTGTCGAAGTAGCCAAGGAGCATATGGAGATGTTGAATACCTTGGTTAGTGCTTACAGTGGATTGATCGCAGGTCAGATTGGGAATATCAATCTAACCAATGAAGATTATCAGCAAGTGGATAAAGAAGAGTTTGAAATGATGGATATCAAATGGGCTCTTGCTAGTGCAATTCGAAGAGCAAAGGAGTTTATGGAAAGGACGGGGAGAACCAACTTGGAAAACAAGAAAGACACCAAGTATGGGTTCGACAAGCAAGCGGTCAAGTGCTTTAACTGTGGCGAACGGGGTCATTTCAAAAGGGAATGCACAAGACCAGCTCAGCATGGAAATCAAAATCCGTTCAGAAATCAAGGCAACCAGCAGAACCAGAACGGGAACAATGTTCGTACGTTGATACCTGTCAACAACCAAGGCCAAGCAGGGTCATCAAATGCCAACCGGGGGCTGGTGGTTCAAATAGATGAGGGTTGTGATTGGTCGCTTCAGCTTGGAGAAGGAGGAAATGGTGGAACAGCATGTTTTGCTGAAGTCGTAAAGGATTTAAAGCACGCCAGTGGTGGAGAATCTTCCACCAATGGTGTTGCATCTTCTGAAGATGAAGACAGTTTTGGTTATAGTGGAAGCTCAGATGAAGAATCCTCCACTTCAGGAAATGATCATGTGGATGAGACATCAAGTGCGTCAGTCGATGCAAATATTGATGAGCTTTTGGAAGAAGCTGCAGCAGGAACTGAAAGAAGATCTAATTTGATGGATCAAGCTGCTTACTCTTCGTCTTCTCTCCATTCAGCCTTTATGGCTAATGACGACAGTTCATCAGGTCAGGTATGTGTCGATGAACCCACTGTAGTTAGCTGTGAAAAGTGTGATAGTTTAAATGTTAAATATGCAGAAAAGGAAAGTCAGCTTGAAATCACACACAAACACAATCAACAATTGATTGTAGATCTTGCTAAAGCAACTGAAGCTAACGTGTTTTTAACCAGAAATGAAAAGGAATTTAAAACAACAATTGCGTCATTAAGACATGATGTTTCAGAATTACAAAAAGCTGTTTTGCGAAAACAACATGCTAACAATGATCTTATAGACACAATTGAAAAGCAGATGGTAGAGTTGGCAACCGCTCGATGTGAATGTGAAACAATCAAGCAGAAATTGGAAAGTTATTCCAATTCCCGCTATGTATTGGATCACATTATTGATGTTCAAAAGAAAAAGGGGGATAAGAAGTGTATGGGATTCAAATCATGTCCTCCCCCAATGAATCACAATTACTCCAAATTGCCTGATGACGAGGATATGCCCCGTTTTGAACCTACTGTGCCACTCGGTCTAGATGACTTTGCAGCAGGCCTCGGGTTCACAACTGGTACATCATCCTCGGGTCAATCAGAATCTGAGAAAAGTGTGACAGATTCATCGTGTGTTAAGGAACAGAGTCCTCCCGTTGTTGAGGATACTGATTCTTCGGATGATGAATATGATGAAATTGTGAACCAACAGTCTAACTCGGTTACAACAGATATTCCAATCGAGAATCACATCCTGTGTGATCCACCAGTGAAACCGAGTAAGACTGAAATGTCAAAAGAAATGGAGTCGATTGTATCAAGTTTTGAAGGGAGTAACTTGTTGTACACGCTCAAAGGAGATAGCAAAATCTACTCTAACAAAGATTTTCCAATTAAAAATGTAAATCAAGATTTAATTGAGCAAATTTTTGAAGGATGCACTGATAAGTTTTTGGGGAACAAAAGTGGCAAAGTTACCGTCACTCAATGTGATCCAATTCCGTGTGAACAAATTAGAAAACAATACGGAAACCAAAAACTACAAGTTGAGCGAAAACAACAAGTCAATTCCGGAAAAGGTAAGGTACAGGGAAAGAAGGCTCAGAACAAGAATGTTCAAGCACCTAAGGTTCAACAACAATGGGTGCAAAACAAAAGAGCTCCTGTTAAGAAAAGAGAACCGAAAGTGAACTTTGTTGGATCCACGGGTTCAGATAAACTTGAAACATTTCAGGATAAATCTAACATTGATTTTGTAAAACAAGTTAGAATTTTAAAACGAAATGATCAGAATAACTACACCCAACACACCAACGGAGGTGATTTAGGTCCAAGCACGTCTAGATCACAAAGTTCATTGTCTGGTTCTCCGTCTGATCATCAACATGTTTCTCCGAGGTTTGTAGAGCGGAGAATGTGTTTTGAGTGTGGCACAATTGGGCATATTGTAAGATACTGCCCATACCTGCAAAAGTTGAAGGCAAAAACAAGTGCTCCCCAAGAAACCAATTACCAAAAACGATCATTTTCCCCGAAACAAGACCCACGTGTCTTGAAAGAAAGGGAAAAGAAGTTAAAACAAAAGAATCAAAAGGTAATTGAAAAGGCCTTAAAATCAGAGGTCAAAGAAGAAAAAACCTGTTCAAGCAAAACCTAAAACTGTAAAACCAGTAAATGCTAAAACAATTAATACAAATACTGGTAAAGGACAAACTGCTTGGAAACAAAAACAGATAATTCAGTCAGGGGGAGCACCACAGGTTCTTTTTCCTAATCATCAAGTGATTGAAATCACTTTTCTTGATGATCAAGGACGACCCAAGTCCACAAAGGCTTGGGTCCCTCTCTCCAACTAATTTTTGAGTGAGTGTGTAGGATATTCCAGGAGGAACTTTCGATAGTCGTAAGATTGTTGATAGTGGAGCATCCTTGCACAAAATAGGCAACAGAAGAAATTGCTGCCTTTGATGGAGAGAAAAAGTAAAGGGAAACAGAAATGTCTGTTGAAAGAGATTGAAAAGCTTCGACAAAATGAAAATCATTTCAAAATGTGAATGTTCAAGGCTTTGATCGGGTCCCCGGGATAGATTCAAATCAAAATGTACGCACCTGCAGCACGTCTGAAGTTCAACAATCTACAAGATGAACGTGCAGTGTACATTTCTTCGTGGTGTGATTGAAGAAAATGTGTTTGTTGAACAAACCAACCAGGTGTGCGGATGCCTTGGCATGGATTGAACAACCGCACACTACTTCTGAAAGAGAAAGACAAAAACCTTCGCTGGTGCAATGTGGAAGACCAGCCGGACCCAAAGGTTTATGATCTTGTTGCTGTGAAGAGATTTCTAAGTAGCTACAAAATCGACTTTGAAATCCACACCGGGTGGATATCCAGTTTGGGAGAGCTCTCAGATTCCTTGCAATGCACGAAGCAGTTGCAGGATACGGTGTTAAAATTTCTAATCTCTCCTATACTTGTCGATATTTAAGCTGCTTTGTGAATTATTATCTCGTTCAGCACTCTTTGGCCAGACAATGTTGTCATGGTCCGCATCGCTTACCGACATGCCAACTGATTTTTCCAAAATTCGCTAAATCATTTCTGATTATAACTTAATTTTGGTAAACGGCATTGAGGTAAAACATGAGTTAACCAACATCGGAAAATCATTTTTGTAAATACCTTTGTATTTTAAATTTGTATTTTAAATTTGTCTTAGTTTATTGATTTTAGGGGGAGTAAATTATTTGAAAATCCAAAAACATCGAAAAATTTCAAAAACACAAAAACAATAGAAAAACAAAAATGAGTTTCCTGGCGAGCAAAAGAGAATATGATAGTACATCAGTGGTCTGTCTAAACCTCTTTAAACCTTATATGAAAAACGATAAGCAGCTCTATATAAGATGTATCGGTAGGCTCACAATCATTTTAAAGTGTGCAGGGTGATATAAACTTAAATCTGACTGTAGACTGGGTGGGAACCATTCATTGGCATATGGTCTTAGTACCGAAATTTCGTTTGAGAGATTGCCGAGGTTCTGAAATATTCGGTCTTTATGCTGCTTATCATCTGGGTATCATGGTTGTTTCTATAAAAGACTAAGTCTAGATCTTCCATGATACCATACATACGTGTACATATCTCTTACTGCATTCTACCTCAATAAGTGATCAACAATCACATGTCCAAATCAAATAAGTGATAAAATATCACATTCATCCGGGAGTCAAGTTCGTCTCTCTGCTGTACGAAAGTACTGACCTGTTCACGGACTTGCTCCTGTGCCCTCATGCATCTGAAAATCAAGTTCCTCATAAATAAGTGATTCTATCACATAGGGCTTGTTTTCTATCAAAATAAGTGAGAATCTCACATCATATACGGTCAAACAGATGATAATCGGTATACTCACCGGTAAGATGAATCCTCGTGCATACCTTGATACGGGAATGTGTCGTGATGTGGATGAACACCGGTCGGTAAGTATAACTTATACCTTAACGTATCTCCTCGCCATGATTACAAATGATAAGTTGAGCTTATGTGGACAACAATACCGATAATTGTTATAGGATGCTTATTTTAATGTTAACTAATTGAAAAACAAGAACGTTTTGGCATGACCGTACACTGATATGATTCTCTTACCCTCGAAACTCGCAAAAAGAATGTCTGTAAATATTTATTTAATGCATCTTTGTATATATTTTTTAGTGCTTTCCGTCTTTACATTTGAAAAATGAAAATTTCAAAAAGATTTTAGGTGTGTTTTAATTTAAACTTTATAAAATCCAAAAAGATTTTTTTTCTTCTAGTTTATTTTTTGATTGACCGATGTTGGTACTCGAGTCTATCCTACCCAAAATCCTGATCGTAAGCTGGAAAACAATTGCATCTTCATAAACAGTCGAAGTTAACGAGTTTTGAAAGTTAAAGGATTAAAATGAATATTTTTCTAAACTTTCAAACTGCTGTCGGTTGGTGTTTGATTGAGATTTGATCTCATATGTGTCGTTAGTTTAAATGTTAACTATATTCCAAGCGGTTGTTCTCATTATGCGTTTAGCTTTCTTGCATGTGCAGATGCTAAAGGCGAGGAGAACATGTTCGATGAAAAGCTTTGGAATGAAGACACGAAGTGGAGGCACTCAAAGGATAAAATGATCGAGTTGCCGCTGTCCTTTCATCAACACCACAAGGATCTGAAGAATTGACAAGTCAAAAGATTCACGAGCATGACTCAATGGAGAGTTCAATCTAAGGGGGAGTTTATTGACACACTACCTAAGTTAAATGGGGAGTTTGTCACAGAAGACGAACCATCACGACGCGTGAAGACTTTGAAGATCCTCCGACATGAAAGTCACAGAAGACGAACCATCACGAGTAGCGTCCAAGGGGGAGTTTGTTGATACACTTTGTGTGGACGCGACTCGGCTCGGTTCGACTCGGCCTTGAAGACTTGAAGACACGAAGATCGAGACAAAGCTACAGCCAAGGGGGAGTTTGTTGGTGCACTTGTGTCTGTACTTTGTCTGTATTTCGTCATGATACAAAACGATGTCTTTAATGTAAGGTTGATGTAAGTTTGACCAAGTCAACCATCCTCCTGGTTTGACTTGACCAAACAGTTAGAAAAATGTTGTAAGCTGGTTGTGTCGAAGGATGTGTCATCGAAGGATTGTTTTATATCCTTCGATGAGCTCGAAAGATGAACATTCGATAGATGAGTTCGAAACATAAACCTTCGATGGATGAACTCGAAGGATATCTCGAAGGATATCATCCTTCGAGGTATTTGTGAATCTTTCGATGGCTTTCTGGTCGACAGATGATCTTTCGATCAATCTGTCTGATCCTTCGACCAGACCTGCTGTGTCGGGTATATATACCTGTTTTGGTCAAAAATCACACAAGGATAATGCAACCAAACTCTTTGTTACGGGGTATGATGCTTTTAGGCACGTGCATATTGAAGAAATAACCGTTAGTGGTGGTCATGGGGTGACTTCCACCTTTATCGGGAAGTTAGTTACTTGATTTTTCTTATCATTTTAAGGGGAAAACGAGCTCAATGAAGGCACAAGTCGTACACACCACACAACACTCGAATTCTCTACAAACACTTAGCAAAAAACACACACTTACACTAGAAATTCATTGTATCGAGCTTGTTTTCTTCCGAAGTTGTACAAGGATCACTATTGTTTCAGCAATATATTTGGTGATCGGTAGTTTCCATCACCCGAGGTTTTTTATGCCGGAGATCTTCTAAAGATCAAGGGCTTTTTCCTCGTATAAATCTCGGTGTTCATCGTTGATTTCATATACTTGTCATTCATACAAATAACCAAGCATCATACCCCGTAACAAAGAGTTTGGTTGCATTATCCTTGTGTGATTTTTGACCAAAACAGTTTGGCGCCCACCGTGGGGCAATTGGTGCTTCAATTCTGAGAAATTTTGTTCATTTCGGTTCATTACCTTCAACCGCATGGCTTCTCAGGGAAACTACTCCAAGTTCTATGTCGGCGGTCACTTTTTCACAGGGCATTCCGCCTTTGGATCATCTCCCCCTTGCATTCTAGAAGAATGCTGAGAATTCTCCGAAGAAGACAACCCCCGTTTTCACAAAACCAACTGTTGTTTCTTCCTCTACACTTACTAACATTGATTTTTATGCTTTGATTGTGCAGATGAAGGATCACATGCAGCAGCAGGTCAACACTAATGGCAGGATCCTTCGCGAAATTGATAAAATCAGCAGAGGATCACTCCCCTTTGTTGTCGAGGTCGCTGAATTTCGACACTCCGGCCATAACTTCCCAGCACTTTGCAGCTCCACATGTCCAATACCAGGGTGGATCAACAGGAATACGTTCTGGATCATCGGCAATGTCTCAGGCTCAAAGATCCTCTTTCCAGCTTTCAGGATCCTCATTTCAGCATCAGGGATTCTTCACCAGTTTAGGAGAATGCATGGGGACGCAGCCAATTCAAGGATCCTCTCAGGTTCAAGGATCCTCGCAGGTTCAAGTATCCTCTTAGGTTCAAGGATCCTCTCAGGTTCAAGGATCCTCGCAGGTTCAAGGATCCTCGCAGGTTTAAGGATCCTCTCAGGTTCAAGGATCCTCGCAGATTCAAGGATCCTCTCAGGTTCAAGGATCCTCGCAGGTTCAAGGATCCTCGCAGGTTCAAGGATCCTCGCAGGTTCAAGGATCCTCGCAGGTTCAAGGATCCTCGCAAGTTTAAGGATCCTCTCAGGTTCAAGGATCCTCACAGGTTCAAGGATCCTCTCAGGTTCAAGGATCCTCGCAGGTTCAAGGATCCTCCCAGGTTCAAGGATCCTCCCAGGTTCAAGGATCCTCTCAGGTTCAAGGATCCTCTCAGGTTCAAGGATCCTCCTTCCAGGTTCAAGGATCCTCATCTCAGGTTTCCGGATCCATGGATTATCCTCCAAGACCCCCATTCACAGCACATCAAGGATCTAACATCTTTCAGAATCAAGGATCCTCAGGGAGTCAACAACCCGGAAGTTCAAATGTTCATCAAGGAGACTTCATTCCAATGCAGACCATTGCTCCCTCTGATCCCTCGGTTATGCCAGAATCCCACCAACATGGATTCACATCTAGAATTCCAAATTTGAATCATTCAGGAGAGATACCGAAGAGGTTTCAGACATCAAATCTGGTTGCTTGTGCAAGGGCTTTGGATCCACACTTACCGGATCAACATTAAAATGGCTGCTAAGTCTTCCTCCTTACTCTATTACTTCTTTTGCTAATCTAGTTAATTTGTTTAATAGCCAATTCTCATGCAGTAGGAGATTTGAACGATTAACTAGTGACTTATATAGGATCACCCAAGGTCATAATGAATCATCAAGGGGTTACATAACTAAATTTAGTAGAGAATCCTTAGAAATCCCTAACTTAGATATTGCTACTGCTATTGAAGCTTTTAAACCGGGTTTACTTAAGGATTCTCAGTTCTATGATGATCTTGTTATGACACCTTGCAGGAACTTAGATGAGGAAAGAAACAGGGCCCTTAGGTTCATCCGTTTAGAGGATGACAAAAGGATCCACGAAAGATTGTCAGGATCCTCAAAGCAAGACAAATAAGGATCCTATCTCAAGGATAACTGATCCAAGCAATACCCCAAGCATGACAACCAGAATGTGCATGCTGTGGAACAAGAGGAAGATGATGAGGATTATCCTCCTATTTCTGAATATTGTTTTTCTGCTGATAATAATGAACTAATCCTTTCTATGCAGAATTTAGGTGACACGGTTAGGTGGCTAATGAAGAATGACAAACCGCCTGCCACCAAAGACGAATCGAAATGGTGTGCTTACCATGGGGATTCTGGTCATCTCACAGATGAGTGCATAGCATTAAGGAAGGAGATAGGTTATCTTTTGAGCAAAGGATACTTGAAGGAATTGCTTGGAAGGAAAAAGTCAAGGATCAAGTATCCTGAGAAAGTCAAGCTCCTCTTCCACCATCCGATGCTCAAATCATCCATTTCATCTCCGGAGGTTCTCAGCAGCTAAGAGACGTGCAAAGGAAACAAAGATGGAGAATAGGGGCAGACCTGTTCGGACCTCCATCCTTACCCAGCAGAAAGTGATATCATATGATGAGGATAACTGTGCGGACATTCAGGATCCTCATCACGACGGTGTAGTTATTACATTATTTATATCTAACCATTTTGTTCGCAGGATTCTCATTGATGGGAAAAGCTCAGTGAACATAATCCAGTTGGATGTCCTCAATAGAATGGACATCCTTGAATCCGATATTGTCCAAAGATCATCTGTCCTTGTGGGATTCAGTGGAGAGACAAAGATTACATTGGGGGACACCAAACTTCCTATCTACATAGAGGGAGTGAATTATGTTAAAAAAAAATCTATGTTATTGATTGCTTATCATGCTGTAATGTTATCTTTGGCAGGCCATGGATACACGATATGAAGGCAATCCCTCTCAACATATCATCAATGTGTCAAGGTCCCAACTCTATGAGATATGGTGAAGATAGAAAGTGATCAGCAGGAGGCAAAGAACTGTTACACTTCTTCAATGAAGCCAGCCTCCAAGGAGCAAGACATCATGGAGGCAAGAGAGCAAGACGTCAAGGATATTATGTTGAACCCAGAGGATCCTGAATCCAAAATTTTTATAGGATCTGGGATCCTAGACAGTATTAAGCAGGATTTAGTATCCTTATTGGAAAGAAGAAAATCTACCTTCGCTTGGAAACATGAAGATATGACAGGAGAAAGTTTGCACTTGAAAGGAATGCCATTATCCAAGAAGAGGTAGACAAATTGCTCAAGGCAAGTTTGAGTGGACTGATAAGCATGAAGCTGCACTCAAGGTTCTTAAGGATTATCTATCCTCAGCACCAGCCCTGATGAAACCAGAAAATGGAGAATTGTTATCCTTATACTTAGCTATTTCAGCTAAAGCAGTAAGTGTGATCCTAGTTAAGGATCATGAAGGCTCTCAACATCCGGTATACTATGTAAGTAAAATTCTACTTGATGCTGAGGCCAGGTATTCTCATTTAGAGAAATTAATTCTTGATTTAATTATGGCTTCTGCTAAACATAGACATTATTTCGAAACTCACACCATTATTGTGAAAACTAACATTCCTATCAAGAATGTTCTCAGGAAACTTCAAGTGTCAGGTAGAATAGCAAAGTGGATAGTCAAGCTTATTGCATATGACATTAAGTATGAGCCCAAGACTGCCATCAAGTCCCAAGCCTTAGCTGACTTTGTGGCTGATTTCAGTAGTGATCTACAAAGGAAAGCTGAATTAGAAGTTCAACAACTTGAGAAGACCAAGGATCCTTGGACACTCTTCACGGATGGAGCTTCAAATGTTAAAGGAACTGGACAAAGCACACTACTAAAATCGCCACAGGGGGACATTATACCCCAATCCATTGCATGTGAATTCCAAACCACTAATCATGAGGCAGAGTATGAGGCCTTGATAGCAGGAAACTGGCAGATTCTTTTGCTTTTTTCAGTCTACCACAGGTACCCATGGAAGAAAATGCAGAAGCAGACGCTTTAACTAACCTTGGATCATTCCTAAAGATGCCAGAAGATGTGAAAAATACTCATCACCCATGTTTTAACCCCTGCAATTGAGGATCACGTAGCCATGGAGATAGTGGAGGATTCTGCAATCATACCTGGTGATCCTGCACAGTCGAATTCATGATCTTGGATCCTTCCAATCCTAAGATATATACAACATGGAGAGATCCCTACAGGACAAAATCCTAAAGCTTTCAAAGTCAAGGAGACTATGGAAACTACACTGGGGGCAGAGCACTATTCTCAAGGATCCTTAGAACAACATACTATTGGCCTATCATGAAGATGTATGCTGTGGAATACACAAAGAAATGTGATGCTTGTCAAAGACACAGTAATATTCTACACCAACCAACATAACATCTGCATCATAAGAAGAAGCTTTTGCTCAAAGTCAGAAAAAAGGAAATGGCCAGTTATCAACAAAGAATGGCTGGAGCATACAACAAGAATGTCAGGATTAGCAGATTTCAAGTTGGTGATTTTGTGCTAAGAAAAGCATTCCAGAACACTACAAATCCTTCTAATGATAAGCTAGCACCAAAGTGGGAAGACCCCTATCTAATTGAAGCTGAATCAGGAAAGGGGGCATAGCACTTGTTAACAATGGATGATGATCTCCTACCAAGAGCTTGGAATGCTGTTCATCTCAAAAAATACTTTAAGTAAGAAGGATCAGGGATCCTCAGCGATACCGGTATTCTGATTAAGGATCCAGGATCCTCAAAGGATATATGATTCTACATTTGGTAACACATTACTTTCATTTTCATTCATTTTATACTTATTACTTATCATAAGTTAAAGATGTTAATCAGTTAACATCTATTTTCACAAAGTTTAAGCTTTTGCAGAGTTGTTATCATTTTACAGAAGATCAAAGTGGTTGGCCAACCCTCCAAAGTTTCGGGCTTGTCCCCAGTTTGGGCCTGTCCCCAGTTTCGCCTGTAGCGCATGATGATCCTGGTATAGTTCAAGGCTTTGGGACCAGTACTCGTTCTAGGGGCTGATAATTCCATTGTTCTGGCTATGCTTAGGATCCTACGTATAATGGTAGACGTACCATACATCCGTTCATAAGGTTTCTAACGTTTTCACGTTAGCTAAGGTTTCTAACGTTTTCACGTTAGCTAAGGTTTTGGCATCTTCATGTCACTAAGTTTGGATAATCGCCAGTTAGGGCCATACTCCAGTTTACATCCGTCTATATGGGCTTGACCCCAGTTTACATCCGTCTATATGGGCTTGACCCCAATTTACATCCGTTTATATGGGCTTGACCCCAGTTTACATCCGTTTATTTGGGCTTGTCCCCAGTTTATTTGGGCTTGTCCCCAGTTTGTTGGGCTTGTCCCCAGTTACTAACTCTTATCTTATATTGGCTTAGTCCCAAGTTGTATCCTATTTCAGGTTTTTGGGAGACAAACGACCAAGGATCCTTGATCCTTACCTTCCATTAAGGTTTGTCTTATGGTTATTCTGTTTATAATGATAAAGGTTAGGATCCTAACTTGGATTCTCAGGTATGATCCTTAACTATTTTGATTTTATTCATTATTCATTTGAATAGCCCTTATACTTTGACAACTGAACTTATGATCCTTAAAATATACTACTTTTCGGAACTTTTCAACTATAGGATATTTGATCCTGGATCATATCCTAAAATTCTTAAACTTAATTTGTTTAACTTTTCTTATTCAAACAAATGTATATCACAACAATTGAAAACTAAAGGATACATAAGGATAGTAACACGGGAGATAGCCAAAAAGTTAAAGTTATTTTATTCACAAAACATTAAACCTTTTAAGGTTGTCAAAATTGCCGACCCACATTTCTACCAGCAAAACGTGGCCCGTCCACATGGGTTGGCAAAGGGTGTCCATTGTTTACGGGTCTTTGTAGTGCAGAAAATAAAAGACGGAAGGATAACGAGTGGCTTCATCCCCCAAACAGAGGATCCATCCACCACCCATTATCATGCCTATTGTTCAAGGATCCATGATTCTTCACCCTAGAAACTACTGTCTAAAGTTATACAATGCAGGAAGGTTAATAGCAAACTGTGTAGAAGGATTCATTCTCCACGAACGGAAGGATCTTCTGATCTGTAAAGGCACTTGAGGAGTTATCTCTAACTCTATATTCTGCAATGATGATTATAGCAGGTCTTATCAGTGACGACAGGCAGTGTAACAACTAGTTACCAGCAGCAACGGCTAGTCCGCTTCTGACGGAAATATGACAGCTGTGAATCCTTATCACAACTGCCATATTGGGGGCAATTGTTAGGGCATGAATTTTATGCTAAGGATCATCTATCCTGAGACTAGGCATGGATCACGGATGCTTAATGGCTGATGCAGAGAGTCTGAGGATCCAGAGTCTGAGGATCACGCGTCTGAGGATCACGAGTCTGAGGATCAGGATCCTTTATGTTTTGCACGTTTTTAATGTGTAAATGCAGGTAATGGACGTAGTGGACCACTCCTTTGCTGGAATCTCGCGGAATATGCTTTTAGGCACGTGCATATTGAAGAAATAACCGTTAGTGGTGGTCATGGGGTGACTTCCACCTTTATCGGGAAGTTAGTTACTTGATTTTTCTTATCATTTTAAGGGGAAAACGAGCTCAATGAAGGCACAAGTCGTACACACCACACAACACTCGAATTCTCTACAAACACTTAGCAAAAAACACACACTTACACTAGAAATTCATTGTATCGAGCTTGTTTTCTTCCGAAGTTGTACAAGGATCACTATTGTTTCAGCAATATATTTGGTGATCGGTAGTTTCCATCACCCGAGGTTTTTTATGCCGGAGATCTTCTAAAGATCAAGGGCTTTTTCCTCGTATAAATCTCGGTGTTCATCGTTGATTTCATATACTTGTCATTCATACAAATAACCAAGCATCATACCCCGTAACAAAGAGTTTGGTTGCATTATCCTTGTGTGATTTTTGACCAAAACAATACCCATGTAGTGTGTTGTGTGAAAAGTGAGACACGAGAGTTGAGAGCACACACACGAGAGAACTTTGAGAGTTTGCAGAATACATCTGTGAACATTGGACTTGTAACCGAACCTTTCATACGCATTAATACAAGTGGTGTTAATCGTTGAATGTTGTGTGTTGTGTTTGTGCTTGTTCTCGTATAAAGTCTCGGTTGCATGCTAGCTTGGATTCCGCACTCGCTAGTGTGTTTGATATAACAAGGATAAGGTTTTATCTCATCCTCGAGAGGGACCTACAAAAATAACTTTAACTTTCTGGCTTATCCTGTGTTGATATCCTTGTTAATATTTTACTTTCCAACTGTTGTGATGTTCATTTTGTTTAAACTTATCAAGTAAAGAAAAATTTAAGAAATATCCCCAAAAAGTTTAGGATATGATCAAGGATCACATATCCCGTAGCCGATTAGTTTTGAAAAGTTATATAGTTTAAGGATCACAAGTTCAGTTGTCAAAAGATAAGGGTTACTCAAATAAATAATGAATAGAATCAAAATAGTTAAGGATCATACCTGAGAATCCAAGTTAGGATCCTAACCTTTAACAGTTGTAAACAGGATAATCCAAAAGACAAACCTTAGTAAAAGGTAAGGATCAAGGATCCTTGGTCATTTAGCTTCAAAAACCTGAAATAGGATATAACTTGGGACTAAGCCAATATAAGATAAAAGTTAGTAACTGGGGACAAGCCCAACAATTCTGGGGACAAGCCCAATATACTGGGGACAAGCCCAAAAGGATAACTGGGGACAAGCCCAAGGATAACTGGGGACAAGCCCAAGGGTAACTAGGGACAAGCCCAAAGGACCGTATGTAAACTGGAGTATGGCCCTCACTGGCGACTATCCAAACTTAGTGACATGAAAATGCCAAAACCTTAGTATTTTGGTCAAAAAATCTGATGAGGATAATGCAACCAAACTCTCTGTTACGGGGAATGATGCTTTAAATGTAGAACAATGATAAGGATCACTTCAATGTAAATTGCACAAACGACACAAGGATTTATACGGGGAAAAAGCCCTTGATCAAGAGTTGATCTCCGGCACAAAAAACCCCGGGTGATGGAAACTACCGATCACCAAGCTTAAATAAATCAGTAAATGTTTACAACTTCGGATAGTAACGAGCTAGGTACAAGGATCACTATGGTGAAGTGTATAAAAGTGAATGAAAACTGTTAAGTGTTTGCCGAAAGCTTCAAGAGTGCGATTGTACGAGAGTGTGTGTAGCTGAAAGTGACTAAGTGTTCTAATTACTAGCTCGTCACCCCTTTAAAAATAGAAGTTAACTATACTAACAAACTATCCGACTTTTGTGCCAAGCTCCCACGTTCTCCACAACGTCCATTTCTGGTCAAACGTGTGCGAAATACCCGTGGAATATTCCATAGTTACGTTGCCAAGACCAAGTCAAGCTTGTTACTCCTGCAATATAATACGAAACACAAACAAACAATCGTTAGTATGAGGATCCTTAAGGTGATCCATGATCCTGATCCTGAAGCTCTTCTGAGGATCACTATCTGTCACAGAAGTAAGGATCATTAATTAGGATAACAAGTAAGGATCACTAATTGTTAGAAAATCCTCCCCTAACAGTTGCCCCCAAAATATAAGGAGTGATATGTAAAATGAGCGAATTATATTTTCTTGATCTTATTCGCAACTAACTATCGTAAATATAGCCGTTGTTGTAGAACTATCCGTTGCAACTATGACGTCACAGAAGTGACAACCCTGCACAATCATGATTATAAATAGGAGATAGAGATATGATCGTTTACATTTAAATTTCAGAGATACTCCCTTTATAACTGCATCCGAAGATAAACAGGTATTCTCTCTTGATCTTCTTCCTTCTTTTGCTCTGTTTTCTGTCTCTTTCCATCATTCTATCAAAGATGTTGCTCCGGAACTCCCCAGCTAAGGATCACCCGAAAAACAGCCCACTGTAAAGCCAGGGGATCATCGAAGATTCCATAAAAGAACGCTGCTGTTTCAACGATGCACAGATTGATAGGATCCGCCACTGCTTCCCGGCGAACACCGTGTTTAAGTCTTTTGATCCCAATGCCCTGAGTGATCATATTTCCGACAACTGGGTTGCTTTTCCTGTCACTCCGTTCACCATAGGCTATACATATCCTTTTCCAGCCTTCACCCAATATTTCTTTTCCCTAACCGGCATCTCTTATATCCAAGCCATGCCGATGATATGGAGGGTTTTGTATACCCTTGAAAGGATCATCGAGCAGGAAGGGATAGACCTAGGAATGTCAGAGCTGGGAGAGCTGTATGATCTTACTACCTTTGGTTCTCATCGTTATTTGTGCAAACGTAAACCTGGTGAGGAACACCCGATCTTCAAAGCTACCAAGAATGATGCTAACTGGAAGCGGCGTTTCTTTTTCGTCAAGAGAGATTCTATCGATGATGGAAAGGATCTACCCAAGAAATGGGCTACCCATGGTAGGGTGGAGGATCCTGAGAAGGATCACCAGAGAACTTTCTTTTGATATAAGGATCACTTATATACTTTTGCTTTCTTGTTATACAGCTATCACCGTTTCACACCTCAGACTATCTCCTGCTGCCAAAGAGAGACTCGACACTTTCAAGAGACTTGATCCTGAAACAAGAACTTTCAAGACAACCACCCAGGATTCTCAGGAGGTATCCTCAGGATCTGTCACGATATCAAGTAAGTATCTTTGTTTAAAAATTTAAATAAATAGTGAAATACAAGTGAAGTAAAGATACTTATCTTGTTTTGGTTGTGTAGGTGCTGGAAAATCCACCAAGTCTGCTTCAAAGTTCAATGTCACCGATCTCACCACCGTCAGATCCTCCAAAAGAAAGGCTCCTACCAGCCCGACAACTTCAGTCCCCAGGGCACCCCTCAAAGGAAAGGGAATCAAGAAGAGAAAGGCCTCTGAAGCTGAGGATCTGCAGGGTCTGCCTCTGATCCGCCACCAATTCCTTGAGTACTTCAACGATGTAAGGATCACTGTCTCTGCTCGTATATCCTGCTAACATATCCTGCTGATATATCCTGCTGACATATCCTGCTGATATATCCTGCTGATATATCCTGCTGATATATCCTGCTGATATATCCTGCTGACATATCCTGCTGATTTGAGGATCACTTGGTCCTAACCTTATCTTTTATCCCCTTTGCAGAAATTCACTGAGATTGAGGACTATGTTGGCCACGTTGAGGATCAGGATAGGAAGATTGCCGATCTTCAGCAGGTTGCATTGCTAAAGGACCTCAAAATTGCTGATCTTCAGAAGGAGCTCCAGGATGCCAAGACTAAGACGGCTAAACTTCTGATCGACCTTGACTATGAAAAGCATGATCTCATAGAAGGTGCAAAGGTCTCTGCTGCCATCACAATGTATCAGACAAAACTAAAGATGGCCCAGGAAGCTCAAGATCCTAACTTCGACAGAAGCAGCTGGGATGTTGAGGACTGGAAAGCAAGGTTGGCTGATCTTGAAGATGATGAAGAAGCTGAGGAGGTTTTGGCGATCGAGGCTGGAGGCAAGGGTGAAGGTGGTGAAGCAAGTGGAGCCGGAGGTGGTGATGCAGGGAAGGTTTAGGCTGCATGATTGGGCGATGATGGAAACTTCTAGACATAGCCGGAGCCCAATTTTTTTAGTTTGATGGTTGTTTTGTTGAACAATTTGATGGGTTGTACTGAACAATAGTTTCTAGGATTAAGGATCATGTATGATCCTTTGGACAATAGGTAGGATTGCAAATGGTGGAGGGATCCTCTGTTTGGGGGATGAAGCCATTGTGATCCTGCCGCCTTTATATTCCTGCACTACTTTTGAACCTATTATCATGGACACCCTTTACCTACCCCAGCGGACGGGCCACGTATTGCTGGTAGATGCTCGGGGTAGGTAATTTTGACAACCTTTTAAGGGTTAATCTTTTGTTAATAAATAAAACCTTAATCTTTTGTCGCTTATCTTGTCTTGTTATCCTTTTTGTCTCTTTAATTCTCAATTGTTTTGATGTACACTTATTGAATAAACAATTTTGAACAAGTCAGATTGAAAATATTTAGGACATAATCCATGATCACATATCCTATAGTTAAAGAATCCCAAAAAGTAATATATTTTAAGGATCACAAGTTTAGTTGTCAAATTTTAAGGGTTATTCAAATAAACAATGAATAGAATTAAAAATAGTTAAGGATCATACCTGAGGATCCAAGTTAGGATCCTATCCATAATAAGGATAACTATAAGATAAACCTTAGAGAGAAGTAAGGATCAAGGATCCCTAGTTGTTTATCTTCAAGGACCTGAAATAGAGCATAACTTGGGCCTAAGCCAATATAAGATAAGAGTTAGCAACTGGGGACAAGCCCAAGGATAACTGGGGACAAGCCCAAGGATAACTGGGGACAAGCCCAAGGATCGTATGTAAACTGGAGTATGGCCCTAACTGGCGACTATCCAAACTTAGTGACATGAAAATGTCAAAACCTTAGCTAACGCGAAAACGTTAGAAACCTTAGGAACGGATGTATGGTACGTCTACCATTATACGTAGGATCATAGGTATAGCCAGTACAATGGAATTATCAGACCCTAAAGCGAGTACTGGTCCCACTGCCTTGAACTATACTAGGATCATCATGCGCTACAGGCGGAACTGGGGTCAAGCCCAAATAACTGGGGTTAAACCCAAGGAACGGATTGCTTCTGCAGATAACCAATATTTTGCTAAGGATACCTGAACTTTCAAAACTTAAAATCACGTGAGAGATGGATAAAGGACACATCATCCTTATCCTTATATGAGAAAATAAAGAAATGAAATAGTTCAAGATTAGGATATTACCAAAGTAAGGATCACCGATACTTTAAGGATCCTTCAAGGATAACTCCAATGTAAGGATCATCTGTGTGATGAGGATCCTGCTCACATGAAATATTTCTTCAAGTGGACAACATTCCAAGCTCTTGGTAGCAAATATTTTGCTAAGGATACCTGAACTTTCAAAACTTAAAATCACGTGAGAGATGGATAAAGGACACTTGATCCTTATCCTTATATGAGAAAATAAAGAAATGAAATAGTTCAAGATTAGGATATTACCAAAGTAAGGATCACCGATACTTTAAGGATCCTTCAAGGATAACTCCAATGTAAGGATCATCTGTGTGATGAGGATCCTGCTCACATGAAATATTTCTTCAAGTGGACAGCATTCCAAGCTCTTGGTAGCAAATCACCTTCCATGGTTAGCAATCTATATGCCCCATTTCCTGCTTCAGCTTCAATCAAATATGGGCCTTCCCATTTTGGAGCCAATTTTCCATCAGCAGGATTGGTGGCATTTTGAAATGCTTTCCTTAATACCATATCTCCAACTTGAAACTTCCTGATCCTAACATTTTTGTTGTAAGCACCAGCCATTCTTTGTTGATAACTGGCCATCCTTATCCTAGCCAGATCCCTGATTTCTTCAATAGTATCCAGGTCTTGAGCCAAGTTCTCATCATTTTCCTCAGGATCACGGGTACTTGTTCTAGCAGTTGGAACCACCATTTCTGTTGGGATCACTGATTCTGCCCCAAATACCAAAGAGAATGGCGTTTGACCAGTAGCATTCTTAGGGGTTGTCCTATCAGCCCAAAGCACATAAGGTAGTTCTTCTGCCCATTTCCCTTTCTTGGATCCAAGCTTCTTCTTCAAATTGTTGATGATGATCTTGTTGGATGATTCTGCTTGACCATTAGCTTGTGGGTGGACTGGTGTTGATGTTATCATCTTGATCCCCCAGCTGTCACAAAAGTTAGTAGTTCTGCCCCCAATGAATTGGGAACCATTATCACATATAATTTCAGAAGGAATACCGAATCTAGTTATAATATTTCTTTTAATGAAGGATATAACTTCCTTTTCTCTGACTTGGGCAAAAGCTTCAGCCTCTATCCACTTGGAGAAGTAATCAGTCATAGCAAGCATGAATACTTTTCCACCAGGTGCCTTAGGGAGCTTACCTACTATATCCATACCCCATCTCATAAATGGCCAAGAGGAGGATATAGGATGCAAAAATTCAGCTGGTTGATGAAGGATATTGTTGTGTCTCTGACAAGGATCACATCTCTTAGCATACTCCACAGCATCTCTCTTCATAGTTGGCCAGTAGTATCCTGTCCTCAGGATCCTTGAGAATAATGCCCTGCCCCCAGTGTGGTTTCCACAATCTCCTTCATGGAAGTCTTTTAAAACTTCTTGGATTTCAGGATCCTCAATGCATCTTAAGTTTGGTCCTGCAAGAGATCGTCTATACAACATATTATTTAAAATTGTGAATTGAGATACCTTAATTTTGAAAGCCCTAGGGTTTTCTCCTGTAGGAATCTCTCCATGTTGTAAGTATCTCATGATTGGTGAAATCCATGATCCTGATCCTGAATGGGATTGAGTATCCTCACTAGGGATAATTGCCGAATTATTTCCTATCTCCATAGCCACATGATCCTCGATAGCCGGGGTCATGATATGGATAATAGGGATCTTGATATCCTCCGGGATCTTCAAAGATGATCCTAAGTTAGCCAATGCATCAGCTTCTGTATTTTCTTCCCTTGGTACCTGTGTCAAACTAAAGGAAACAAAGGAGAGTGCCAATTCTTTGACTATCTCTAAATATTTGGTTAGCTTTTCACCTTTAACAGCATAGGATCCATTAAAGTGGTTTGTAATTAACAATGAATCTACATGTACCTCAAGATACCCGATCCCCATATGCTTAGCAATTTGCAAACCAGCAATTAAGGCTTCATATTCAGCCTCATTGTTAGTGGTTTGGAACTCACAAGCTATAGAGTGAGGTATTATATCCCCCTGTGGCGATTTTAGTAGTATTCCAAGCCCTGTGCCTTTGACATTTGAGGATCCATCAGTATAGAGTATCCAAGGATCCTTGGTCTCCTCTAGCTGCTGGACTTCTAACTCAGCTTCTTTTTGTAAATCACTACTGAAATCAGCCACAAAGTTAGCTAATGCTTGGGATTTGATGGCTGTCCTAGGCTCATATCTTATATCATAGGCACTAAGCTTCACTGCCCACTTAGACATCCTTCCTGACATCTCTGGTTTCCTGAGGACATTCTTAATTGGAAAATTAGTTTTAACAACAATAACATGAGTTTCAAAATAATGTCTCAACTTAGTAGATGCCATAATTAATGCAAGAATAAGCTTTTCAAGGTGTGAATACCTGGATTCGGCATCAAGTAAACTTTTACTTACATAATAGACAGGATGTTGTGTACCTTCATGATCCTTAACAAGGACCGCACTTACTACTTTTGAGGATACTGCAAGATACAAGGATAGCACATCGCCTTTTTCTGGTTTCATCAAGGCCGG
Source organism: Helianthus tuberosus (assembly GCA_030545235.1). Classification (NCBI taxonomy): domain Eukaryota; kingdom Viridiplantae; phylum Streptophyta; class Magnoliopsida; order Asterales; family Asteraceae; genus Helianthus; species Helianthus tuberosus. The sequence continues at coordinate 195,501,398 of CM060418.1, forward strand.
GGCTGAGGATAGGTAATCTTTGAGAGCTCTTAAGGCATTTTCATGCTTCTCAGTCCACTCAAATTTCTTGTTCTTCCTTAGGATATCATAGAATTCTTTGCACTTCTCTGAGGATTTGGATATAAATCTGTTCAAAGCTGCTATCCTGCCAGTTAGCCTTTGAACATCCTTAGCATTGGCCGGAGATTTGATGTTCACTATTGCTTTGATTTGTTCTGGACTGGCTTCAATGCCTCTCTTGGTCACCATGTATCCTAAGAATTTGCCTGCTTTAACACCAAAGTGACATTTTGAAGGATTAAGTTTCATATTATATTTATCAAGGATATTGAATGCTTCCTCCAAGTCTCTTAGGTGATCCTCAGCCTTTATTGATTTTACCACCATATCGTCTATGTAAACCTCCATAGTTTGTCCAATCTGATCCTTGAACATCATATTCACCAGCCTTTGATAAGTTGCACCTGCATTTCTTAGTCCGAACGGCATAGCAATATAGCAGTATATACCAGTTGGAGTCATGAAGGCTGTATCCTCTTGATCGGATGGTTCCATTTGGATTTGTTGAAATCCAGATGAAGCATCCATAAAAGTTAACAGTTCATGACCCGCAGTTGCATCCACCATGGAGTCAATGTGGGGTAATGGGAAAGGATCCTTGGGACATGCCTTATTTAAATTGGTAAAATCGACACATACCCTCCACTTTCCGTTTTTCTTTTGAACAACAACCACATTGGCCAACCATCTTGGATACTTGACCTCTCTAATCATACCTGCCCGGAGCAATTTCTCTACCTCTTCCTGGATAATGGCATTTCTTTCCGGTGCAAACTTTCTTCTCCTTTGATGGATTGGTTTGAAGGACCTATCAATGCCAAGTTTGTGAGTGATTACATCTTTAGATATACCTGTCATGTCTTCGTGTTTCCATGCAAAGGTAGTCTTTCTCCTTTTGAGGAAGGATATGAGGTCTTCCTTCATATCACCAAGGATCCCTGATCCGATATAGATTTTGGATTCAGGATCATGAGGATCCATGAGGATTTCTACCACATCCTGCTCTCTTGCCTCCAAGACATCCCTTGGAGGATACTTTGATTGCTATTTCTCCCTTGACTTCGAGGCTGGTTTCATCGATGAAGTATAGCAATTCTTAGCCTCCTGCTGATCACTATCAATCTTGACTATTCCCCAAGGACTAGGGAGCTTCACACATTGATGGTAAGTAGATGGGACTGCCTTCATATCGTGTATCCAGGGCCTGCCAAGGATAACATTACAACAAGATAAACAGTCAATAACACAAAATTTTTGATAAGAATGTAGGCCTTCGATGTATATTGGGAGCTTAATGTCCCCCAGGGTATTCTTAGTTTCGCCACTAAATCCCACAAGCACGGAGGATCTTGGTATGATATCAGATTCAGGGATACCCATCTTCTTTAGAACATCAAGCTGGATAATGTTCACTGAGCTTCCTCCGTCTATAAGGATCCTGCGGACAAAATGGTTAGAAATGAAAAGAGTAATAATTAAACCATCGTGATGAGGATCCTGGATATCAACACGATCATCCTCATCAAACGTTATGACTTTTCCTTCGGAGACACTTGATGTTCGAACGGGTCTTTCTCCATTATCCATTTTAGTTTCCTTTGCATGCCTTTTAGCTGCTGAGAAGGATGTGCCACAAATGTCTGATCCTCCAGAAATAAAGTTTATTACTTGTGCATCTGCTGGAGGGGCCGGAGCTTTCTCAGGGATCCTTTCAGGATCCTGAGTCCTTGACTTTTTTCTACCCAACAATTCTTTTAGATGCCCCTTGCTCAACAAGTATCCAATTTCCTTTCTTAGTGCAATGCATTCTTCTGTGAGATGCCCAAAATCTTCATGGTATGCACACCACTTTGATTTATCTTTGGTTGCAGCTGGTCTGTCATTTTTTCTGGGCCATTTGAGAGCTGATCCAGTAAGAGTGGATCCGAATCCCTTGCACAGGCATGCTTCCTTCAACCTTTCTGGGATTGGATTGATCTCCATCCTCTCCCTGTATTGTGCTATGTGTTCTTCAGGATCCGTCGAACCATCATACAGCTTCATGGTTGGCACATGGAACCTCTTGGGTATCTCAGCATCACAGATTGGTGGTGCAAAACGAGATATCATGTGGCTCCCATCTGCAATCTCTGGGATAGGTTTGACCACTCCTGGAACACTTGATATCATATCCTTCAACTTTTGCAATTCTCTGGCCATGGCGTGGTTGATACCTGGATCCTGCATAAGGCCATGGTTAGTAGTATAAGAATTATTAAAAGTGTTACCTCCCATTGGATTCAAATTAGGAAGAATGGATGTTAATCCATATTGTTGGGGCTCTGGAATGATTGAAGGACCAGTAGAAGCAATGGTCTGCATTGGAATAAAATCTCCCTGATGGACATCTGAACTTCCTGTTTGCAAACTCCTCAAGGATCCTGGCGTCTGGAAGGATCCCTAAAACTGGTACGATCCTGGAACAAAGGAGGATCCTTGAACCTGGGATGATCCTGGAACAAAGGAGGATCCTTGAACCTGGGATGATCCTGGAACAAAGGAGGATCCTTGAACCTGGTGCGCTCCTGAGTATCCTCCTGAATTCATGAAGGATCCCATATGCTGAGGATAGGATCCTGCTGGCTGGAAATATGAACCTGATGCCTGGGTCACTGTTGTTGTTCCGTAGTGCACTCCTTTCGGTCCACCCATATATTGAACATATGGAACCACTGATGGCTGAGAAGTAATCACCGGAGTATCAAAATTCAAAGATCTGGGCACCAGTGGGGAATGGTCCTCTGCCGTTTTCTTTTGTTTCTTGAGATCTCCGATTTCTTTGAGAATCCTTTCATTGGTGTTGTCCTGTTGCTGTATATGATCCTTCATCTGCAAAATCAAAGTAAACATGTCACTAGTAGTGGGAGTGTAAGAAGCAGAAGAAGTTGGAGGTTTTGAGAAAATGGGAGTTGGTTTCTTCTCGGCATTTTTCTGAGGTCCAGAAGGTGGTGGAGGCAAAGGTGGAATGCTGACGTGATTGTCGTGGGTCACGCAAATTTAATCCCAATAACAACTATATAGATAGTGGCAAGTGGGTATCGAACACAGGGAGTTTGTGGAATATGTGTTATTTGAAAGTTTATCTAAATTTATCTAAATTAAACTAATTGCAAGAGAAATAAAATTCAAGAGTTTATGTGAGTGAATTGGTTTTAGACTAAATTAAACTAAATAAATTGCAAGAGAAAAGTTTGGTTGTAAGCAAATTAAAGACAAATGACCATCCTAGATTTTCGGTTTGTTTCGACATTCATATTATCATTCCACTAGAAAGAACTACATAGACATAGCTCATGTGTGATTACTTGCAGTGATGAAAGGGAACTAAGTACTCAGATTCCTAGAACGTGAGGTTGTTACCCGATGATCAATCAACCCTTACCCAATCCTAATTCTACCCATGATATCTCGATTGCCAACGGCACCAAGAACGTATGGTTTCAAACTAGATTAATATAAGAATTAACACGTTACTAACAAACAATCACACACCATAACAAACCAACCATAAAGATAAGGATTGCTATTCTAGAAATTAGGAAATCAAATACAAAATGTCTCAAACAAACCTTCAATCTAGGACAATCATAAAGTGTTTAGCCACTCATGGCTTGAAGCAACATCATAACAAAAGTACTATTGTTCATCAAGATCAAAGACAATAAACTAATGATTAGATAGTGTTTCTCCTTGCCAAAGTCTCCCAAGTTGCTCCAATTTTCGTCCAACAACAAGTGATAACCGAAAGAAGATGATTAGCCCCCATAAAACCACTTGAAAATAGCATTTAATGTGGAGGTTACAAGGTAACTTCAGTCGGAGCCGTAAGCTACGGCTCCTTGCCGTAGCTTACGGCAGTCAATGAGCTCAGAAAGTCAACCCAGAGCCGTAAGCTACGGCTGGGTGCCGTACCTTACGGCTCTCATCAATCCTTTACGGCCTCTCCTTCCTGTTTTACGGCTATAGTTGTTGACATATGATGGAAGCCGTAACCTACGGCTGGGAGCCGTAGGTTACGGTGCTGTATGTGATTTTTCTTCTTATTCTCTTCATTACAAGCTAAATCTTCTAATTTTGTTTTCACCAACATCAAGCTTCCATCCAAGCTTCATAATATCCATTCTTTAAGCCCTTTAGTGCCTGCAACATCAAACCTCTCATGATTACCATGTTCAAGCAAATAACCGAAATAAATGTAGAATGTGCATTGTATTAAGCCTTTTAAGGGTTGTCCTACGGACCACCCGTCACATCCCCACACTTACCCGTTGCTTGTCCCAAGCAACCCATTCAAATCAGTTTCAAAAAACACAACAACCGATTATGCAAACCAAGCTAAACATGCCATCCTTTTACTAACCTTCAACCATACCATAAGACACACCCCTCGCCAAACTCTCGGTGACAAGAATTACTAACATAATGCTAAACCACTCAATGCGTGTATGTGTGTATGCGACAATAAGCTTGTATAAGAATCAAGTTTCCTCCTAACAACTATCTAGCATGCTTATGAATCAAGGGAAACTTACGGGTTGTAATGAGGCTAGGTGCAAAGGTAGGAAAATGGTGGAACATATATATAAGAGCTAATTTGATTTGACCCGGTTTTTATTTCTACTACCAAACAAAGCAAACATCAACTATATACACAATTTCTTCAACATCTCAACTACTATTGCAACTAAATACTTCTTTTTGTATTTTTCTCATATATATATATATATATATATATATATATTTTTTTTTTCAACAATAAACTTCAAGCATAAGTACAAGAACATCAACACTACAAACTAAATTCCTAAACCGGGTCATCTCAAAGGGTAAAATTTTATAGGAAGTAGGCTTGGGTCACAACCGAATGGTTTAAGGCTCAATCTTGGCTTTCTAAAGACCAAACCCCCACCCCTCACAATACCAAGCTCATATATGTAAAGTATGAGGTCCAACCCACCAATCCCGCACTCTCACACATCTAGACGAGGCTACCTACAAGTCCCCTATCATTTCCAAAAGCATGCTAACTCTAGGATTTAACAAGTATTCACACACAAGTTCTATTAACACACAACACACACCGCCACTCAAACAATGAAATCTCTATAATAATCATGTGTGGCTCAAATCCTCACCAAGAAAAGATTAGGAATGGGTATCGGTGTGTCAAATGGCATAATATCAAGTTTTCAAATTTTGACAATTTTTCGCTTGGGTTTACAAAATTTTTAAAATTCTCAAAAATTTCCCCCATCCCCACACTTGGGATACATTGTCCCAATGTATGGCTTTGAGGGAAAGATCGCTTTAAACCACAACATCAACTTTTGCTTATACTCTCAAACCCCAAGTTTCTTTTTGTATATATATATATATATATATATATATATATTTTATTATTATTAAAGACACCACCAACTTTCACAACCCAACAAACACATCAACATCAAAACACCACCCTACCTCCCAACCATAAACATAACAAACGACATAAACGAATATACACAAATGTACAAAGGAGCAAGATACGACCTGGCTAGTAATATTTTGGCTGAGGAGGCCCGAAGATGGATGTCATCATATCCTTCCACTCGCCAAAGCCAAATGCTCCACCGCTACTGCTACTTCCTTGATCACCACTCGGATTCGCCTGTTGATAACTCATAGCATGTGGATCCACCCACTGAGAATGATGCAATGGTGGGGTGGGGTATAACACACTACCATCATTTGGTGGCAATGTGGTGTAGTCCACAACAGGCGGATCTCCTACAATTGGCTGACCTGCTTGATATTGTTCATGCATGCGTCTCTGACGATCATCTAAATAGCGGTTGTTTACTTCTTCTTCATGAGCATACATATGAGCACGGTTCCAATGCTCACTCCTATCATAATTCCGCTTCAAAGCCCTTTCTATACTTGCCCCCATGAAAGTTTGTTGATCAAAAAGCACTTGGTTTGATTCACTCCATCCTCCAAAAGTGGGAGGCCGCCTTTGTTCAATAATTTGACCCATATCTCCCGTGTGGGCCCAATAAGGATCGTAGGCTTGCTGTGCATAATCAAATGCACCCCCCACATAACCAGCTTGCACACCGGCCCCTTGAACTGGAGCATCAACCATAAAGGCATCTTCGCGGTAATCCTCATCTCCACTTACCTCTTCATCTCCACTTACCTCCGGCTCCTCAGCCTCACCCGGTCGTAACGGCCTAGCGTCCACCTTCAATGCTCTCCACCTTCTCCCATCTGTTTTCAACCTATGATACCTCTCCGTTTCTGTGTAAGTCCAATCTGACCCAAGACTCTTAAGGTCGAGTGGTCTAAACCTCTTGTAAGAACCTTTCTCATCACCTTTAATTGCCCCATATTTTTTTAACAATGCCGTAATCAACCGGCAATGAGGTATAATCTTTCTTTCTCCACTAATTTTGCTCAACCAGATGTTATGCAACACAAGAAATCGGAAAGGGACCTTGGGAGATCCATGCATCAGCATATATAGAATCGGTACTTCTTGATGCCGCACTTCCATCTTGTCACCCCGCCTTGGAACCACATTATATATGCACAATGTCAACAACAATTTCGCTTCCATTCTCAAATTGCTCCTATATAACTTCCCATGTGTTGTGCCCGGAAGGAAAACGTAGTCAAGCATATTTTGCCATTGCGGATGCTTGTTGGGCTCGTGGTAGAGATCTTTGAGACTCGGGTTAATGTACTCATTTGCGGATATGTCGTCAAACTTTGCTATTTTGCGCAAAGAGTCATAACACATTTCTACTTTCACCCCATTACACCGTCCAACGAGCCTCATCTTGCTTGGGGACTTATACGGGGGACATTCAAGTGAAGCCACCCATTCTTGAATCTGCTTGTCGTACATCTTCTTCACTTCCTTGTCATAACATTTCAAAGCTGCACCCCAACCCAATGCCTTAAACCTGTCCGTTATCCCGAATGGCCCGAATTCAACCTCTTTGATTTCCTTCTCACAAATAAACGCTTCACCCCTTTGTTTTAAGTTGTTCATTTGTTCATGAAATAGATCCTCTCTCCATTCCTCAGGTTGATCTAACAATGAGCCGGTTGTCCAATCCGGCTTCGGACCCCTTGGAGGTGCATCCTCCTCCGAGTCCGGGTCACCAACACGGGTCAATCTCCTCCTCTTTGGTTGCTCCTCTTGAGGCGCATTAGAAGAACTCGCAATTCTTTTTCCCTTTTTCGTCACCATGCCTACACACATTCAAAACCACACAAACAAATCAAGTTAGTATTTTTCCCAAATCTTCCCCACACTTGCTTCATATTATGGGTGTAGATGTGCAAAAATCAAAGTTTCATTCTTTCAAACAAAATTTTGGCATGATGTCCCTATAAATCAGAATTTTTCCAAAAATTTCCACTAGACATCAAACACATTTACACCCAAACATTCAAAGGCTTACTAAAATCCTATCATCTATCTCATACAAGCAAGTGTGTAAGCAAAAACTATAATGAAAACTTACAAACCTTAATGGACTTCAAATAATGACAAGAAATTTCATACCTTGGTGTTGTAGAAGATGAGAATCACAAAAACTTGAAGTTCAAACAAAAACCCACAAAAAACCCCAAATTTTCGGCACCCCTCAAGCTCAAATCCGACCCCAAAACAAAGGAATCTTCAAGATACAAGTGTAAATCTGAATTCCTTGTGAAATTTCACCCAAAATGGACCCAAAAATCACTAAAATCGGACTTGATTTGAGAAAGTTATGAAAGTATGAAGGTTATGGTGGTTAGGGTTCTTGAGTGGAAAGATGGAGAAGAAGAAATTGTGTGGATAGGGTTAGAAGGGTTGATGTGTGGTTGGGGTTTATTAAAAGTGTTATTGTTATTATTAGATTATTTTCGGTTTTATTTATTTATTATATAATTTTTTTTTTATAAAAACCGACAAAAGGGCCCCTCAAGATTTCAGCTACGAGCCGTAATCTACGGCTGGGAGCCGTAGGCTACGGTGAAACCTGGTCAAAAATAAACTTACCGTAAAACAGAAAGATAGGGGCGTAAGACTCACAATTTCACACATGGACCGTAAGCTACGGCAAGATGCCGTAACTTACGGCTGGACCTGGGCAACAAAGTTCACACCAAAAATTTAACTTATGAAATTTTATTTTTTATTTTTTATTTTTTTTTAACTTTTTTAACTTTTCAAAATTGTTTAAATTTTATGGTTTTTTAATATTTTGAAAACATGAAAATTTAACCCTACCCCCCGTTAAAAACCCGTGTTGTCCTCAACACTATGCTCGGGAAATTCGCAAGGATTTCCCCACACTTGTTTCAAACACCGGTTCTAAACGGGACTTTATTCAAAACACAAAACTTAACTACAATATGTACAAAATACCAAACCTGGGCCTCTTTCAAGTTTCCTCATCATCCAATGGGCGTAAAATGAAGCCCACTTTGTCGAGATCAATATGGTTAATGTCGTTACCTTCCAAGTACGGTTTGAGTCGATGCCCGTTCACCGTTTGTTGCCTATTGGATTGTTCGTCTTCTATATCAACATCACCAAATTTTCCCACTCTCCGGATGATGTAAGGACCCATCCACTTGCTCTTGAGTTTTCCCGCAAACATCTTCAACCTTGAATTGTACAACCACACCTTTTGCCCCACTTCGAAATTCTTTTTCCTTATCTTTGCATCGTGAACTTTCTTCAGTTTTTCTTTGTATGCGGAAGCACATTCATAGGCTTCATCTCTTATCTCCTCGATCTCGTTCAATTGCAATTTCCTTGTTCGACCCGCTTCGTCATAATCCGCATTAACGGTTTTAATGGCCCAATGCGCTCGATGTGCTAACTCCATTGGTAAATGACACCCCTTCCCATACACCATCCGATAAGGGGTAGTACCAATTGGAGTCTTGTAAGCCGTCCGATATGCCCACAACGCATCGTCAAGCTTACTTGACCAATCTTTTCGATCCGTTCTTACCGTCTTCATGAGAATCTCCTTAATTTGACGGTTGGACACTTCAACTTGTCCACTTGTTTGCGGATGGTACGGTGTCGCCACACGATGGTTCACATTATATCGTTTCAACAACTTTGCAAAATTAAAATTTTTGAAATGTGAACCGCCATCACTTATTATTACCCTTGGCACACCGAAACGAGCGAATATGTTGGATTGCACAAATTTACACACCACGGAATGATCATTGGTCCTTGTAGCAATGGCTTCTATCCACTTTGTAACGTAGTCAACCGCAACCAATATGTATAAGAACCCATTTGAATTAGGAAACGGACCCATAAAATCTATTCCCCATACATCAAACACCTCCACCACCAAAATCGGTTGTAGAGGCATTTCATCCCGCTTCGATATACTTCCAACTCTTTGACAATTGATGCAATTTCGGGCGTACTCACAAGAATCTTTGAAAATTGTGGGCCAATAAAACCCACATGATAGCACCCGGTAACCCGTCTTGTTCCCACTAAAATGCCCACCACATGCCGATGAATGAGCATGGGTCAAAATTTCCAAAACTTCAGTTTCGGGAACACACCTCCTTATCACTTGATCGGGTCCAATATTGAACAAATCCGGTTCATCCCAAATGTATTGTTTAACTTGACTCAAGAATTGTTGTCGTCTCTTCTTCGTCCAATGATTCGGAATTGCACCCTTGGCCAAATAGTTCACATAATGGGCGTACCAAGGTGCAACAAAAGTAGAAACGGCTAACAATTGTTCATCGGGAAACCGTTCATTAATCTCACTCGGGTCGTCAACACCTTCCAACGGGATTCGGGACAAATGATCCGCAACAACATTTTCACACCCTTTCTTGTCCCGAATCTCAAGATCGAATTCTTGTAACAAAAGCACCCAACGAATCAACCGGGGCTTTGCATCCTTCTTTTCCATTAGATATCGGACCGCGCTATGATCCGAATAAACAATCACCTTGCTCCCCCAAATGTAAGCTCTAAACTTGTCTAAGGCATACACCACCGCTAATAATTCTTTCTCGGCCGTGGTGTAATTCAGTTGCGCCTCAGACAAAGTTTTGCTTGCATAGTAGATTACCACCGGCTTCTTATCAACTCTTTGACCCAAAACCGCTCCAATGGTCGTATCACTAGCATCACACATAATTTCAAACGGCTTCGACCAATCCGGTGGTTGCAAGATAGGAGCCTTCACCAACTGTTCCTTCAACACATGAAACGCTTGCAAACATTCGTCAGTAAAATCAAAGGGAACATCTTTCAACAATAAGTTACATAAAGGTTTTGTAATTACACTAAAGCCTTTAATAAACCTTCTATAAAACCCCGCATGTCCCAAAAATGATCTCACCCCCTTAACATTCTTTGGTGGGGGTAGAGATGAAATTACCCGAATTTTTGCTTTATCTACCTCCATTCCCCGGTCCGAAATCACATGCCCCAACACAATACCCTCTTGAACCATAAAATGGCTCTTTTCCCAACTTAAGACCAAGTTTGTCTCTACACACCTTTTCAAAACTTTTTCTAACTCATCAAGACAAGAGTCAAAACTTGGCCCAAAAATGGAAAAATCATCCATAAACACTTCAAGAGAATCCCCCACCATGTCCGAAAATATACTCATCATACATCTTTGGAATGTGGCGGGGGCGTTACATAGTCCAAATGGCATCCGCCGAAAAGCAAATGTTCCATATGGACATGTAAACGTGGTTTTGTGTTGGTCGTCCGGGTGAATAGCAATTTGGTTATATCCCGAATACCCATCCAAAAAACAATAGTATTTTTGACCGGAAAGTTTTTCAATGATTTGGTCAATGAAGGGTAACGGGAAATGGTCTTTGGAGGTAGCGGCGTTTAATTTTCTATAATCGATACAAACTCGCCACCCGGTTACCGGGCGGGTGGCGATTTGCTCACCTTGCTCATCTTTAATTACCTGAATGCCTGATTTTTTAGGCACTACCTGAGTCGGACTTACCCACGCACTGTCCGAAATGGGATATATGATCCCCGCATCCAACCACTTGATAACTTCTTTCTTTACCACCTCTCTTAGATTCGGGTTTAACCTTCTTTGTGTTTCACGGGTCGGCTTTGCATCCTCACTTGTAATAATTTTATGCATTACAATGGAAGGACTAATACCCTTTAAGTCGGCTATTGTCCACCCAATTACCGCCTTGTGAGCCTTCAACACCCGTATCAACTCCTCCTCTTGAGCTACTTCCAAATTGGAAGCAATGATCACCGGTAAAGTGTCATTCTCCCCCAAAAATACATATTTTAGGTGCTTTGGTAGCTCTTTCAATTCCACACTTGGTGGACATTCCAAGGAAGGCTTTGTACCCGAATCAATCTCCACCGGTATAGTATCCGTTTGGTGGGTCCATGGCGGTCTTCCTTCCTTTACCGCAAAAGCCTCTTGCTCTTTCTCTTCCTTTTCCAAATCACATGCGTGCACCTGCAAAGACACACCACGAACACAAGAACCCAAAATCTCTTCCTCGAACTCCTTTGGGTCATATTCATCTATGAAGTTTGCTACAAAACACTCATCATAAACATTAGTACCATTAGTAAAAACGTTCAATCTCATCTTTCTATTACCGAATGTCATGTCGACCGTACCATATCGACAATCAATAACGGCATGTGCGGTGTTTAAAAATGGCCGACCCAAAATAATATTTTGTTGTTGAATTGGGTCCGCGGATGAGTAGTCTAGCACAAGAAAGTCCACGGGATAATAAAACTCATCAACTTTAACTATCACATCCCGTACACTACCCCGAGGAAGTTTATGAGACAAATCGGCTAATACCACCGTTGTCTCAACCCATTTCAATGGACCAAAATCATATTGGTCGTATAACCCCCCCGGTAAGATACTTACTCCGGCTCCAAGATCCAATAACGCCCTTGCAGTTTGAAAATTTCCAACTTGAATATTTATAAGAGGCATTCCAGGATCTTGTAGCTTAGGAGGAAGATCTCCTTTCAAAACCGCGCTTACCCGCTCCTTCAAATCAACCAATTTAGGCACTTTTTGTTGCCTCTTTTGGGTACACAATTCTTTTAAAAACTTGGCGTAAGCGGGTACCTGTTTAATAGCTTCAAGCAAAGGAAGATTAATTTTAACCTGTTTAAAAACCTCCCACATTTCCTCTTTTTGAGGCCCCCTTTTTGAAATGAAATTTTTCTTACCCGGATCTAATAAAGCCGAGGGAAATGGTACTTGACTAGATCCCTCACCCTCGTTTTTCTGTTTGTTTTCTTTATTAATTTCGGGTTTTTCAAAATTGGGTTTTTTTAGAAGAAACAATAGGTGGTTCATTTTCTTCCTCACTATCTTGACCCGTGATATCTTCAACCACCCCATCAACCAAATCCGGTAAAGGATTGGTTTTGTACTCTTTCCCACTTCTCAAAACACTTACATGATGAATGGGAACATGATTACCTCTAGAAGTACCATGAGATGGGTTTACCTTAGTGTCGCTTGGTAATTGACCTTTGTTTTTCTTCAATTCTGACACTTCAGTTGCAATTTGACCCATTTGGGTGGTCAAAGTTTGAATTGCCTTATCTCGGGCCTCATCTTTTTGAATACGAGCATCATCCAGTTGGTTTCTCCTTTGCATCTCCGCTTGCATGCTCTTCAACATATCCATCATTTCGTTTCCACCCGAAGACCCCCCTTGTTCTTGACCCGTTTGCCTTTGGTACCCTTGGTTGTTCCCACTTCTATATCCACCTTGATTGTTATAAGGTTGGCGCGAACCATAGTTTCCTTGGCTACCTTGAAAATTCGGGTTTGATTGATTCGAAGGGTTCCCATAACGAAAATTAGGATGATTCCTCAACCCGGGGTGATAAGTGTTAGAATTCATGTTGTTGTAATTTCTACCACCCCCTCCTTGACCTTGTACTGCATTGACTTCTTCATATTGCCCTTCCACCATCCCTTGGCAATTTTCAGCCGCATGACCTATTTCATTGCATAAAGCACAAACATCATAAATTTGATTAGAAGTTTGTACATTACCGTCATCTATCGCATGCACTTGTGGTCGGGCAATGGCCGGTCGAGCTCTCCTCGATGCTTGAGCTTTTCTTTTTGATGTAGTTGCCATGCTTTCCAAAAACTCCCAATCATCATTCTCATAATTTGTTCCAAAAGTCCCACCGGTAATAGACATCAAGTCACGTGCATCTTCGGCACTCAACCCCTCGTGAAAAGCATTCATTAATTCCCACAATTCAATTCCATGGTGAGGGCAATTTTTAATCATCATGTTGAAACGTTCAAATGCCTCATGGAACATCTCACCATGCTGTTGTTGGAAGCTTCTCAATCCCTTTCTAGCATCGTTTGTCTTTTGGGCGGTATAAAATTCATCGAGGAAAGTTTGTTGCATCTCTCCCCATGTGTATATAGATGCTGAAGGCAAAGTGTAAAACCACTTCTTTGCCTTATCCTCCAAAGAGAACTGAAATAAGACCAACTTGACATCATCAACCGAAAAACCTTGACTCCCAAAAGTGTTGCAAATTGAGTCATAGGCCTCTAGATGAAAATACGGCTCTTCCGTTGCTAGCCCTTTGTACTTCGGTAGACTTTGCAACGAATTTGTTCTTACTTCAAAAGTTCTCCCTTGGTTGTTGTGAGGGATAACCACCGGTGAAGGATTTTGAGTAATGATTGGCCTGAAATGTGCTTCTATCCCCCGTGCTTGTTCCCTAAGATGCCTTCTTGGAACACCCACTCGACCCCTTGGGCGAATAGGACCCATAGGTCTTGGTATATACCCTTGTGGTGCGATTGGTTGTTGAAATTATTGCTGGGGCATCGGTGGATATTGAATCGGCCTTTGCAATTGAGGTTGTATGTTTTGTGGCCGAATTTGTTGCAAAGGAATAGGACGTTGCACTTGTACCCCTTGTGGCCTTGGTCTAATGTGTTGTGGTATGAGTTGTTGTTGTGGAATCCCACCAACACTTGACATTCTTTGCGTTTGACCAGGTACATAAGTCAACTCCCCTTGATCTCCACTACCCACATAAGCATAACCCTCTTCCTCATAACCCTCGAAATCTTCATATCCTTCTTCATATCCATCTCCTTCTATACCCCCCGATGATGGCCCAAATGGAAAAGATGAATATTGAAAACCTGACTGGTTTGGTGCTCCAAATGATGAAGTAGCATGAACAACAGTTGAGCCTTGTGGTAATGTATAGGTGGATGATGATTGACCTGAAGCTGGAAAGAAATGGGTAAGTGGTGGAATTGTAGAAGCAGGGCTAAAGGTAATGGTAGGTTCAGTTTGAGTATTGGTAGGTAATGTAGTGTTGGGTGATGGGATATCAAATGGTGAAGTAAATGCGGTAGTAGAACCGGGCATGGTGGTATTTGGTGAAGGTTGAGTGGATGTTGGTATGAATGGTGAAGTAGGTTCACCCGTAGTGGGTGGTGGTTGTGGTGGATCCATGTATCGAATTGGTGTAATTGGTGTAGTTGGTGTTGTTGGTGAACCACTGATTCTATTCTCTCTTAGCAAAATTCTGTTTCCTCTTAACGTTCGCTCAATTTCCGGATCAAATGCCAAAGGTGATAGCTTGTGAGAGCTCCTAGTACGCATGCACCTGTCAATACCTGCACACTAATACACCCAGCGTAAACCAGAAAAATAACAAACTTAAAAAGAAATAAAATAACACACGTTGCGCACTACTCCCCGGCAATGGCGCCAAAATTTGACGTGATTGTCGTGGGTCACGCAAATTTAATCCCAATAACAACTATATAGATAGTGGCAAGTGGGTATCGAACACAGGGAGTTTGTGGAATATGTGTTATTTGAAAGTTTATCTAAATTTATCTAAATTAAACTAATTGCAAGAGAAATAAAATTCAAGAGTTTATGTGAGTGAATTGGTTTTAGACTAAATTAAACTAAATAAATTGCAAGAGAAAAGTTTGGTTGTAAGCAAATTAGAGACAAATGACCATCCTAGATTTCCGGTTTGTTTCGACATTCATATTATCATTCCACTAGAAAGAACTACATAGACATAGCTCATGTGTGATTACTTGCAGTGATGAAAGGGAACTAAGTACTCAGATTCCTAGAACGTGAGGTTGTTACCCGATGATCAATCAACCCTTACCCAATCCTAATTCTACCCATGATATCTCGATTGCCAACGGCACCAAGAACGTATGGTTTCAAACTAGATTAATATAAGAATTAACACGTTACTAACAAATAATCACACACCATAACAAACCAACCATAAAGATAAGGATTGCTATTCTAGAAATTAGGAAATCAAATACAAAATGTCTCAAACAAACCTTCAATCTAGGACAATCATAAAGTGTTTAGCCACTCATGGCTTGAAGCAACATCATAACAAAAGTACTATTGTTCATCAAGATCAAAGACAATAAACTAATGATTAGATAGTGTTTCTCCTTGCCAAAGTCTCCCAAGTTGCTCCAATTTTCGTCCAACAACAAGTGATAACCGAAAGAAGATGATTAGCCCCCATAAAACCACTTGAAAATAGCATTTAATGTGGAGGTTACAAGGTAACTTCAGTCGGAGCCGTAAGCTACGGCTCCTTGCCGTAGCTTACGGCAGTCAATGAGCTCAGAAAGTCAACCCAGAGCCGTAAGCTACGGCTGGGTGCCGTACCTTACGGCTCTCATCAATCCTTTACGGCCTCTCCTTCCTGTTTTACGGCTATAGTTGTTGACATATGATGGAATCCGTAACCTACGGCTGGGAGCCGTAGGTTACGGTGCTGTATGTGATTTTTCTTCTTATTCTCTTCATTACAAGCTAAATCTTCTAATTTTGTTTTCACCAACATCAAGCTTCCATCCAAGCTTCATAATATCCATTCTTTAAGCCCTTTAGTGCCTGCAACATCAAACCTCTCGTGATTACCATGTTCAAGCAAATAACCGAAATAAATGTAGAATGTGCATTGTATTAAGCCTTTTAAGGGTTGTCCTACGGACCACCCGTCAAATGCCCTGAGATGAATTGACCGCAGACATTGCAGTAGAGGTATTCTTCAATGATGAAGCCATGTATTTGTATGCAATGAACCGGAATGATCGCCAACAGAAAAACTTCTTAGGAATGAAGCACCAATTGCCCCACGGTGGGCGCTAAACTGTTTTGGTCAAAAAATCTAATGAGGATAATGCAATCAAACTATCTGTTACGGGGAATGATGCTTTAAATGTAGAACAATGATAAGGATCACTTCGATGTAAATTGCACAAACGACACAAGGATTTATACGGGAAAAAAGCCCTTGATCAAGAGTTGATCTCCGGCACAAAAAACCCCGGGTGATGGAAACTACCGATCACCAAGCTTAAATAAATCAGTAAATGTTTACAACTTCGGATAGTAACGAGCTAGGTACAAGGATCACTATGGTGAAGTGTATAAAAGTGAATGAAAACTGTTAAGTGTTTGCCGAAAGCTTCAAGAGTGCGATTGTACGAGAGTGTGTGTAGCTGAAAGTGACTAAGTGTTCTAATTACTAGCTCGTCACCCCTTTAAAAATAGAAGTTAACTATACTAACAAACTATCCGACTTTTGTGCCAAGCTCCCACGTTCTCCACAACGTCCATTTCTGGTCAAACGTGTGCGAAATACCCGTGGAATATTCCATAGTTACGTTGCCAAGACCAAGTCAAGCTTGTTACTCCTGCAATATAAAACGAAACACAAACAAACAATCGTTAGTATGAGGATCCTTAAGGTGATCCATGATCCTGATCCTGAAGCTCTTCTGAGGATCACTATCTGTCACAGAAGTAAGGATCATTAATTAGGATAACAAGTAAGGATCACTAATTATTAGAAAATCCTTCCCTAACACTTAGCTAACGTGAAAACGTTAGAAACCTTAGGAACGGATGTATGGTACGTCTACCATTATACGTAGGATCCTGAATATAGCCAGTACAATGAAATTGTCAGCCCCTAAAACGAGTACTGGTCCCATTGCCATGAACTATACCAGGATCATCGTGCGCTACTGGCGAAACTGGGGACATGCCCAAACTGGGGACTAGCCCAAATAACTGGGGTCAAGCCCAAATAAATGGGGTCAAGCCCAAATAACTGGGGTTAAGCCCAAATAACTGGGGTCAAGCCCAAATAACTGGGGTCAAGCCCAAATAACTGGATACTTCTGTGGATACTCAATCCTTAGTTAAGGATACCCGAACCTTCAAAACTCATAATCAAGTGAAAGGAGGATAAAGGATGCAGGATCCTTATCCTTATAAGAGAATAAAAGAATGAAATAGTTTGAGATTAGAATGTTACCAGAAAGAGGATCATCTGTCTGTAAGGATCCTTCAAGGATACTTATCAAGTGAGGATCATGGATCCTTATCACATGAAATATTTCTTCAAATGGACAGCATTCCAAGCTCTTGGTAGCAAATCACCTTCCATTGTTAGCAATCGATATGCCCCCTTTCCTGCCTCAGCTTCAATCAAATAGGGGCCTTCCCATTTTGGTGCCAATTTTCCATCAGCAGGATTGGTAGTATTCTGAAATGCTTTCCTTAATACCATATCACCAACTTGGAATTTCCTGATCCTGACATTTTTGTTGTAGGCTCCAGCCATCCTTTGTTGATAACTGGCCATCCTTATCCTTGCGAAATCCCTGATTTCTTCTATAGTATCCAAGTCTTGAACCAAGTTTTCAGCATTTTCTCCAGGATGACGAATGCTTGTTCTTGCAGTTGGAACCACCATCTCTGTAGGGATCACTGATTCTGCCCCAAATACCAAAGAAAATGGAGTTTGGCCTGTGGCATTCTTGGGAGTTATCCTATCAGCCCAAAGCACATAAGGTAGTTCTTTTGCCCATTTTCCTTTCTTGGATCCAAGCTTCTTCTTCAAATTGTTGATGATGATCTTGTTGGATGATTCTGCTTGACCATTAGCTTGTGGGTGGACTGGTGTTGATGTTATCATCTTAATCCCCCAGCTGTCACAAAAGTTAGTAGTTCTATTCCCAATAAATTGGGATCCATTATCACAAACAATTTCAGAAAGGATACCAAATCTAGTAATAATGTTTCTTTTAATAAAGGATATAACTTCCTTTTCTCTGACTTGAGCAAAGGCTTCAGCCTCTATCCACTTAGAGAAGTAATCAGTCATAGCAAGCATAAATACTTTTCCACCAGGTGCCTTAGGAAGCTTTCACACTATATCCATTCCCCATCTCATGAATGGCCAGGAAGAGGATATAGGATGCAAGAGCTCTGCTGGTTGGTGAAGGATATTACTATGCCTCTGACAAGGATCACACTTCTTGGCATAATCCACAGCATCCTTCTTCATAGTGGGCCAGTAGTATCCTGTCCTCAGGATCCTTGAGAATAATACCCTACCCCCAGTGTGGTTTCCACAACTCCTTCATGGAAATCCTTTAGGACTTCTTGGATTTCAGGATTCTCAATGCATCTTAGATATGGTCCTGCAAGAGATCATTTATACAACATATTATTCAATATTATAAATTGAGATATGTCACGGCCCTTGGCCCCGGTTTGACCCGGTCCAGAGCCGCGAGGCAGGAACTCTGATGGTATCTAATTTAGTGACAGCGGAAGTGTTTTTAAACAGGATCGATTAATATTAAAACTGCTCGTTTATATATATAATATAGGGATAAATCCCATAATTTACAATAAAGTGATTTCGCTGGGAAATCTTTATTTCTCAAAACATGTTTCTTTATTTATTTACATTGAGCCACTTTTCTAAGCTTGTAGTGCTCCACGACACTTTTTCTGTGCTCACAACAGATCACCTGAAACATGTTTGAAAAAGGTTTTGTCAGCAGGGAAATACTGAGTGAATCATTCAGTTTTACTAAAACGACTCGTTTGTTATAATTCACAGTATTAAGAAATTACAATGTTTCTGATATCAAACCAACTACCCACAGTATTTGTCACTCGACTCTTTTCGGTGACTGTGGTCATATCACCATTGGCTGCCCCAATGAATGACGAATATCACAAATTTTAGGTTAGCCCACCTAAAGTGATAAAACTGCAATACTGTGCACAATACCCCACATACCGGCTGTAATTTGGTGATTACATAAACTTAATCACTGTAATTATAACTTTGAAAATAAACATGATTTCAAAAGTAATTTGATAAAAAGAGAATGACTCACTTTGTAGATTTAACGAGCAGAATATAAGCCTACTGATTAGCCTTGATTAACCTAATTTAAATAACAATGCACACACAACAGGTTAGTAACTAATACAACAGTTACGATAATTCACGAGATTAAACCCTCACAACGATTATTAGTGCAATACTTTACAATTCAGCGGATTCACAACGAATGACAGAGTATAGTCCGAATTCGAGCAGTACTCAAACATTCAAGTCGAAATCACGATGAATTAACAAAGTATAAACTCAAATTGAGCGGCACTTAAACAATCGTTGGATAGTTATAATCGATCGGACGTTGAATCGTAATAGCGATCGAGTTATTACCCTGATTGCGGCAGCGTTTCGAGATTAGTGTGTGTTTTGTGTATTAATCGAACTATAACTCAGTCTACGTAAACTGAATTTACGTCGTTTCAAAGACAAAATTCAAGTCCCAAGGCCCTGTATTTATACCCAAAAAATGTTCCCCCTCGCGCCACGTGAAAGGATCTCTTGTGCGCGTCGCGTGGCGCGAGAGACCCTAGTCTAGCATAGGGTGGTTTCGTGTCCCAGTAGCTTGGCTGAGTTGGTTTCGTGTGATTTTTAATTTTTGACAGCAAACTGTGTGGATTATACCGACTAGGTTTTACCCCCCCTGAGTTTTAGGGGCCCTGATCCTGATTCCGATGGTTCTGAAAATTTTAGGGTTAGTGCAGAATTACTTGGGTTTCTCAATTAAGGTTTTCTTAATAGATAATTAACCTACTAAGTATTAATTTTAGTGAGAGTTGTTACAAGATACCTTAATTTTGAAAGCCCTTGGGTTTTCTCCTGTAGGAATTTCTCCATGTTGTATGTATCTCATGATCGGGAGAATCCATGATCCTGAATGAGGTTGAGTATCCTCACTAGGGATGACTGCAGAATCTTCTCCTATCTCCATAGCTACATGATCCTCGATAGCAGGGGCCAGGATATGGATAATAGGGATCTTGATATCCTCAGGGATCTTCAAAGATGATCCTAAATTGGCTAATGCATCAGCTTCTGCATTCTCTTCCCTTGGTACCTGTGTCAAACTAAAGGATACAAAAGAGAGTGCCAATTCTTTGACTATCTCCAAATATTTGATTAGCTTTTCACCTTTAACAGCATAGGATCCATTAAAGTGATTAGTGATTAATAATGAATCTACATGTACCTCTATATCTTGAAGAGGTACTACCAGTGATTCATCTGATAAGCATTTCTTAAGATTGGATACATGAAATACATCATGTACTCCTGCTAATTCTTTTGGTAGTTGTAAACGATAAGCAACTGGTCCTATACGTTGGATCACTGAAAATGGTCCTACGTACCTGGGATTTAGCTTTCCTTTCTTACCGAATCGAACAACTCCTTTCCAAGGAGAAACTTTTAATAGTACTTTATCTCCGACTTGAAATTCTAACGGCTTGCGGCGATTATCTGCATAACTCTTCTGACGATCTCTAGCTGTTTTCAGTCTTTCCTTGATTTGAGTTATCTTGTCAGTAGTTTCTTGTACAATTTCTGGACCTGATAATTGACTTTCTCCTATTTCTGCCCAACAAACTGGAGTTCTGCACTTACGTCCATATAGTGCTTCAAATGGAGCAGTTTCAATACTTGAATGGTAACTATTATTATAGGAGAATTCAATTAAGGGTAAATGATCATCCCAATTTCCACCAAAATCTATTACACATGCTCGAAGCATGTCTTCTAGAGTTTGGATGGTTCTTTCACTTTGCCCATCTGTTTGAGGATGATATGCCGTACTCAAATTTAGTCGAGTTCCCATAGCTTGCTGGAAACTTTTCCAAAAATAAGAAGTGAAACGACTATCCCTATCTGATACAATGGAGAGTGGGACTCCATGTAACGATACCACTTTGTCTACGTACAACTTGGCTAACCTTTCCATGCTAAAGGTTTCCTTCATTGGTAAAAAATGAGCTGATTTGGTTAATCGATCCACAATTACCCAAATCGCATCATTACCTTTTCTTGTTTTAGGCAACTTAGTAACAAAATCCATTGTTATAAGTTCCCATTTCCATACAGGCATTTCCAATTGTTGTAGTAGTCCTGAAGGTTTCTGGTGTTCGGCCTTTACTTGTGAACAAGTAAGACACTTAGAAACATACTTTGCTATATCTTTCTTCATGCCTATCCACCAAAAATTCTTTCTTAAATCTTGGTACATTTTATTGTTTCCTGGATGCATAGTATACCTAGATTTATGGGCTTCCTCTAAAATCTTATTTCTTAATTCTCCTTGCTTAGGTACCCAAATTCGTTTCTTGTGGAATCTCCAAATTCCATCATTTCCTTGCTCTAGTTCCTTTATATAGCCTTTCATTCCTTCAGCATCGTCCTTGATTGTTGTTTCCTGAACTTTCTTTAATTGTTCCATTAAATCTACTTGTAGATTTAATCTAAGAGCACGAACTCGTCGTTGCTTTTCATGATACTTACGACTTAAGGCATCTGCAACTACGTTTGCCTTTCCTTCGTGATATTGGATATCACAGTCGTAATCGCTTAAAACTTCCGTCCATATTCTTTGCCTCATATTTAACTCTTTCTTCCCAAATATATACCTTAAACTTTTATGATCTGTATAAACAGTAAACTTACTTCCATACAGATAATGTCTCCAGATTTTAAGGGCAAAAATTATGGCTCCTAATTCTAAATCATGAGTCGTATAATTTTCCTCGTGCTTTTTCAACTGCCGGGAGGCATACGCAATTACCTTCTTGCGTTGCATCAATACACATCCGAATCCTAATTTCGAAGCATCACAATATACTTCAAAATCTTCTGTTCCTTCGGGTAATGCTAAAATTGGAGCATTCGTCAACCGGTGCTTTAAAATCTTAAAAGCTTCTTCTTGCCTATGTCCCCATTCAAACTTAGCGGCTTTACAGGTTAACTTAGTCAAAGGTACAGCTATCTTAGAGAAATCTTTAATGAATCGTCTGTAGTATCCGGCTAAGCCTAGAAAACTTCTAATTTCCATAGCTGTTTGTGGGACCTTCCATTTGGTGATTGCTTCTATTTTAGCAGGATCTACATGAATGCCTTCGTGATTCACCATATGTCCTAGGAATTGCACTTCTTTTAACCAAAATTCACAATTCGAGAATTTGGCATAAAGTTTTTCCTTTCTTAACAAAGTTAAGAGTGCATGCAAATGTTCGCAATGTTCTTCCTGGCTTTTGGAATAAATAAGTATATCGTCGATGAATACGATTACAAATTTATCCAAGTATGGTTTACAGATCCGATTCATCATGTCCATAAATGCTGCTGGGGCATTTGTTAGTCCAAATGGCATGACTGTAAACTCATAATGGCCATACCTAGTTCTGAAAGCAGTTTTAGGTATGTTTTCTTCTTGTACTTTCAACTGGTGATATCCAGATCTTAAGTCTATCTTAGAAAAATACCTAGCACCTTGAAGTTGATCAAATAGATCATCAATCCTAGGTAAAGGGTATCGATTCTTAATTGTAACTTTATTCAATTCTCTATAATCGATACACATTCTCATTGATCCATCTTTCTTTTTCACAAACAACACTGGTGCTCCCCAACGAGATGAGCTAGGTTGTATAAATCCTTTGCTTAATAATTCATCTAACTGCTTTTTCAGTTCTAACATTTCTGTAGGTGCTAACCGATAAGGTGCCTTGGCTATCGGTGTAGTTCCTGGAATTAGATGAATCCTAAACTCTACTTCTCTATCAGGTGGTAACCCAGGTAATTCTTCTGGAAATACATCTGGGTATTCTGAGACTATTGGTATTTCCTTAAGATCTTTACCCTTAATACTTATGATTACTGAAATCATATATACTATTCCTTGTTTTCGTTCATAATTAGCAACTTTCATTACTGATATGAACTTCATGGGCTTACGTGGTTTATCTCCGGTGATCCTAATCACTTCTCCAGTAGGTGATTGAATTTCTATGGAATTCTTATCACAAAGGATTCGAGCATGGTTGGCTATCAACCAATCCATTCCTAACACTACATCGAATCCGGCTAACTTCATAGGTAACAGGTTTGCAGAAAACTTATGGCCTAACAGTTCTATTTTTCCTTCTTGCAAAACCTTATTTATATTAACAGAATTCCCGTCTGCCGTTTCGACTGTAAAAATTTGCCTAAGGGTGGTTAAGGGTAAGTTAAGGGCTTGGCAAAATGAAGTATTGATAAAACTTTGGTTTGCACCAGAGTCAAATAACACTTTTGCATAAACGTCGTGGACCAAGAACGTACCAGCTATGACGTCAGGGATTAGTTCAGCTTCTTGAGTAGTTAGCTGGAATGCTCGGGCATTCTTCTTTGTTGTTCCATCAGCTGGTTTGCCTTTATTGTCTGTGGTTTTAGTCAATTTAGGACATTCTGTTTTGTAATGTCCTGTTTCTCCACAGTTATAACAGACTATGGTTTTCTTTTTGCAATTTTCTTCACGATGTCCTGCCATTTTGCAAAAGTTGCAATTTACATTGCATTTTCCAAAATGATTCTTTTTGCAATTGCTGCAGAAAGGCGGTTGTGCAGATTGTCTCCTTCCTCTTTTCTTGAACCTATTATTATCATTACCCACACGGAATCCTTGGGTAATCTTTTGAGCCAATTCCTTCTTTTGATCTTCATCTCTTGTTCGCACTAGTTCATCAGTTAGGGTATTAGCTAGTTCCACAGCATCGTCAATAGTGAAAGGTCTCGCAGCTTTAACGATGTTACGAATTTCACTAATTAATCCCCAAATGTAACGGGAAATGAGTACTGGTTCTGGCGAAGCCAGTGTTGGTACCACTCTAGCATATTCAAAGAATGTCGAAGTATAACTGCGACACTCCACGCCTACCATACGATGGTTTAGGAACTTATTTGCCATTTGTTCCTTTTCATATTCAAGACAATATTTTCTTTCTACAAGAATTTTAAATTCTTCCCAGTTCATAGCATAAGCTATCCTTCTTCCTTTTGCTTGTAATACAGTGTTCCACCATTCTAGTGCTCCTTCTTTGAACAAATTGGACGCATACATAACCTGATCTTCTTCGGAACACTTACTTATTGCAATTACTGCTTCGGTTTTCTCTAACCAACGTAGTACTGCAGTTGCTCCTTCGTTGCCTGCAAATTCAGCAGGTTTGCAAGCAAGAAATTCTTTGAAAGTGCAACCAGGTGTTGCGGCTTTCATTTTCTTAGGAGGTGGAGCCTGTCGTGGATTATTATCGTCATGATTGCCGCCTCCATTTACACTATGACTAAAATTATCTTCCTGAGTACGCTTACTAGGAATGATTTGTTGCGGTTCTATTGGATTTTTAATAGCAGCAACGAATGCTGGAATAGCATTGGCTATCCCTTGAGCAACAATATTTTCTATATCCTGCCTAGTCATATATTGATCCCCCGATTGTTGCTCCGATTGATTAATCTCATTAACTGGTTCATTATTAGCGTTTTCCATCTGATAATTATTAAAAATATAACTATTAGTATCAAATGATTGTAAATAAAATAATTACACAGAAGCACATAAAATCTTACAACACAGATATATATATATATATATCCAAAATCGTCGATGTTTCGACTTCTATTTTGCTTTATATATTATATAGGCATCCATACACACTGTTTATCTTACAATGTTTTATTTCCCATTTTACAGAATTATATTTAACTATTATTATTATTATACAGACATTCTTCCCAACCCCACTATTCTTTGGTCAACTGGCAGTTTAGTAACGACGCTCCCTTTCGTCGTATTTCCAGGAAATTTGTTCCCCCATTTCCCGGATCCTATTCCCTGTACCTATCAGTTCTTCACCGAACTGACGGAGTTCGGCTAAGTTTTCGTTGCTCATTGGAGGATTGGGGATAGGTTCTGGATCAAACTGTGGAAGGAAAGAATAAGGACTGTTGATGATATTTTTGAATTGCCAGTCATTTGTCCACCATTCTTCCATTTGGCCTAAAGGTCGAGTGTGGATTAGTGGGTCTGGAATAGCTGGTTCCAGATTTACAGGAAGTTGGGTTTCTAGGTATGGATATAGATTATTATGGATAGGGCTAATGACATCACAATTTGCCAGTAGACGGTCTATTTCATCTTGAAAGGTGATTTCTTCAGATTGTCTGGAGCTCTCTCCAATTTCTATTTCTTTTTGTTTAGAATCTTTCCTGATTTCTATCTCTGCTGGATTAGAACTTTCTCCGATTTCGATTCCTTTTCCTTTGCCTATAGGGTTTTCTATTTTGGGGAGTTTCCTAGTAACTGGCTTTCTCCTGCGCACTTTCCTCCATCCTACATATCTTCTTTTCTTTTTAAGTTTTGCTTTTTCCAGCGGTGGAGCTTGGAATTCCAGAGGTTCCTCTATGTCAACAATATAACCAGTAAAGTCGTGGGAGACTTCAATTGGTACTGGGTAGAGGTTGAGATTCTGAAATGCTTCTGATATCTCACTCATGCTGGATAGCATATATGCAAAATGCACAAAAATGCTAAGTTAAAACTTTGGAACAGAGTTTTACAAATAAACATTAAAGTTTTATTGCATACGGATTTGTACAAAAGACCATAGGAAATAGAACACACTATACTTTATTTTATTTACTGGGTATTAATTTTCTACTAGACCAGGCTTATTGATAGTTTAGAGGTTTGCATTCTCTGCTACGGTAGCTAGCATATAAAGGTTTGCCCATTTTTCATCTAATGTGTCTTCCCAAGGTGACCTATTGCCTAATTCCTGGATTTCTGAATTAAACCTCACTTTCTTGACTTGGGGTTTCTTTATTTTCTCCTTTCCCTTTATAAGAATCAAATTTCTTTTATCTTGGGTAAGAGGATTTTCATAATTTGCTTTACGGACAAAAATCCCTTCTTCCAGATCTGCTGGGTGTTTGGAGGAAGAGGTTCCTTTCTCTGTGGGTGCAGTATCTAATTTGTGGTAGATAGCAGAAATCTTGTGTTTACCCATACTGTAACTCAACAATTAATCAGTTAATAAAACATGTTTTCACATAATAGCAATTAAATTTCCTAAGTATCTCTCAATCATTTTAATAGGCTAAAATCAATAGTAAGCTTAAATCAGTGGCTCTGATACCACCTTTTCCTGTCACGGCCCTTGGCCCCGGTTTGACCCGGTCCAGAGCCGCGAGGCAGGAACTCTGATGGTATCTAATTTAGTGACAGCGGAAGTGTTTTTAAACATGATCAATTAATATTAAAACTGCTCGTTTATATATATAATATAGGGATAAATCCCATAATTTACAATAAAGTGATTTCGTTGGGAAATCTTTATTTCTCAAAACATGTTTCTTTATTTATTTACATTGAGCCACTTTTCTAAGCTTGTAGTGCTCCACGGCACTTTTTCTGTGCTCACAACAGATCACCTGAAACATGTTTGAAAAAGGTTTTGTCAGCAGGGAAATACTGAGTGAATCATTCAGTTTTACTAAAACGACT
This sequence comes from Helianthus tuberosus, assembly GCA_030545235.1. Taxonomy (NCBI): domain Eukaryota; kingdom Viridiplantae; phylum Streptophyta; class Magnoliopsida; order Asterales; family Asteraceae; genus Helianthus; species Helianthus tuberosus. The sequence continues at coordinate 195,528,304 of CM060418.1, forward strand.
CGTTTGTTATAATTCACAGTATTAAGAAATTACAATGTTTCTGATATCAAACCAACTACCCACAGTATTTGTCACTCGACTCTTTTCGGTGACTGTGGTAATATCACCATTGGCTGCCCCAATGAATGACGAATATCACAAATTTTAGGTTCGCCCACCTAAAGTGATAAAACTGCAATACTGTGCACAATACCCCACATACCGGCTGTAATTTGGTGATTACATAAACTTAATCACTGTAATTATAACTTTGAAAATAAACATGATTTCAAAAGTAATTTGATAAAAAGAGAATGACTCACTTTGTAGATTTAACGAGCAGAATATAAGCCTACTGATTAGCCTTGATTAACCTAATTTAAATAACAATGCACACACAACAGGTTAGTAACTAATACAACAGTTACGATAATTCACGAGATTAAACCCTCACAACGATTATTAGTGCAATACTTTACAATTCAGCGGATTCACAACGAATGACAGAGTATAGTCCGAATTCGAGCAGTACTCAAACATTCAAGTCGAAATCACGATGAATTAACAAAGTATAAACTCAAATTGAGCGGCACTTAAACAATCGTTGGATAGTTATAATCGATCGGACGTTGAATCGTAATAGCGATCGAGTTATTACCCTGATTGCGGCAGCGTTTCGAGATTAGTGTGTGTTTTGTGTATTAATCGAACTATAACTCAGTCTACGTAAACTGAATTTACGTCGTTTCAAAGACAAAATTCAAGTCCCAAGGCCCTGTATTTATACCCAAAAAATGTTCCCCCTCGCGCCGCGAAAGGATCTCTTGTGCGCGTCGCGTGGCGCGAGAGACCCTAGTCTAGCATAGGGTGGTTTCGTGTCCCAGTAGCTTGGCTGAGTTGGTTTCGTGTGATTTTTAATTTTTGACAGCAAACTGTGTGGATTATACCGACTAGGTTTTACCCCCCCTGAGTTTTAGGGGCCCTGATCCTGATTCCGATGGTTCTGAAAATTTTAGGGTTAGTGCAGAATTACTTGGGTTTCTCAATTAAGGTTTTCTTAATTGATAATTAACCTACTAAGTATTAATTTTAGTGAGAGTTGTTCCAAGATACCTTAATTTTGAAAGCCCTTGGGTTTTCTCCTGTAGGAATTTCTCCATGTTGTATGTATCTCATGATCGGGAGAATCCATGATCCTGAATGAGGTTGAGTATCCTCACTAGGGATGACTGCAGAATCTTCTCCTATCTCCATAGCTACATGATCCTCGATAGCAGGGGCCAGGATATGGATAATAGGGATCTTGATATCCTCAGGGATCTTCAAAGATGATCCTAAATTGGCTAATGCATCAGCTTCTGCATTCTCTTCCCTTGGTACCTGTGTCAAACTAAAGGATACAAAAGAGAGTGCCAATTCTTTGACTATCTCCAAATATTTGATTAGCTTTTCACCTTTAACAGCATAGGATCCATTAAAGTGATTAGTGATCAGTAAAGAATCTACATGTACCTCAAGATACCTGATCCTCATATGCTTTGCAATTTGCAAATCAGCTATCAAGGCTTCGTACTCAGCCTCATTGTTGGTAGTTTGAAATTCACAAGCTATGGAGTGGGGTATTATGTCCCCCTGTGGCGATTTTAGTAGTATTCCAAGTCCTGTTCCTTTTACATTGGAGGCTCCATCAGTGAATAGTATCCCAGGATCCTTGGTTTCTTCAAGCTGTTGGACTTCTAACTCAGCCTCCTTTTTCAAATCACTACTAAAATCTGCCACAAAGTCAGCTAAGGCTTGGGACTTGATGGCAGTCCTTGGTTCATATCTTATATCATATGCACTCAGCTTCACTGCCCACTTACCCATCCTTCCTGACATTTCAGGTTTCCTGAGAACATTCTTAATTGGAAAATTAGTCTTAACAATAATGGCATGAGTCTCAAAATAATGTCTTAATTTAGTAGATGCCATAATTAATGCAAGGATAAGTTTCTCTAAGTGTGAATACCTGGATTCAGCATCAAGTAAACTCTTACTTACATAATAAACAGGATGTTGTGTACCTTGGTGATCCTTAACAAGGACCGCACTTACTGCTTTTGAGGATACTGCTAAATATAAGGATAATATATCCCCTTTTTCTGGTTTCATCAAGGCCGGGGCTGAGGATAGGTAATCCTTTAGAGCTTTGAGGGCACTTTCATGCTTCTCAGTCCATTCAAATTTCTTGTTCTTCCTCAGAATATCATAGAATTCCTTGCACTTTTCTGAGGATTTGGATATGAATCTGTTCAAGGCTGCTATCCTGCCTGTCAATCTTTGCACATCCTTTGCATTGGCAGGAGATTTGATATTCACAATAGCCTTGATTTGCTCTGGACTTGCTTCAATACCCCTCTTTGTCACCATATAGCCTAAGAATTTACCTGCCTTAACACCAAAATGACACTTGGAAGGGTTAAGTTTCATATTAAATTTATCAAGGATATTGAATGCTTCCTCCAAGTCTTTAAGGTGATCCTCAGCTTTCTTGGACTTAACCACCATGTCATCAATATAGACTTCCATAGTGTGTCCAATTTGTGCCTTGAACATCATATTGACAAGCCTTTGGTAAGTAGCACCTGCATTCCTGTTAGGGCATGAATTTTATGCTAAGGATCATCTATCCTGAGACTAGGCATGGATCACGGATGCTTAATGGCTGATGCAGAGAGTCTGAGGATCCAGAGTCTGAGGATCACGAGTCTGAGGATCACGAGTCTGAGGATCACGAGTCTGAGGATCCAGGATCCTTAACAGAACTTATGTTTTGCACGTTTTTAATGTGTAAATGTAGGTAATGGACGTAGTGGACCACTTCTTTGCTGGAATCTCGTGGAATATGCTTTTAGGCACGTGCATATTGAAGAAATAACCGTTAGTGGTGGTCATGGGTGACTTCCACCTTTTTCGGGAAGTTAGTTAGTTGATTTTTCTTATCATTTTAAGGGAAAAACGAGCTCAAAAAAGTCATAAGTCATGCACACCACCCAAAAAACACATTACACATGAATTCTCTGCAAACACTTAGCAAAAACACACACTTACACTAGAAATTCATTGTATTGAGCTTGTTTTCTTCCGAAGTTGTACAAGGATCACTGCTGTTTTTGTAATATAGTTGGTGATCGGTAGTTTCCATCACCCGAGGTTTTTTATGCCGGAGATCTTCTAAAGATCAAGGGCTTTTTCCTCGTATAAATCTCGGTGTTCATCGTTGATTTCATATACTTGTTGTTCATACAATTAACCAAGCATCATACCCCGTAACAAAGAGTTTGGTTGCATTATCCTTGTGTGATTTTTGACCAAAACAGTTTGGCGCCCACCGTGGGGCAATTGGTGCTTCAATTCTGAGAAATTTTGTTCATTTCATTCATTTCGGTTCATTATCTTCAACCACATAGCTTCTCAGGGAAAACTACTCCAAGTTCTATGCCGGCGGTCATTTTTTCACAGGGCATTCCGCCTTTGCATCATCTCCCCCTTGCATTCCAGAAGAATGCTGAGAATTCTCCGAAGAAGACAACCCCCGTTTTCACAAAACCAACTGTTGTTTCTTCCTCTACACTTACTAACAGTAATTTTTATGCTTTGATTGTGCAGATGGAGGATCACATGTGTCACACCCCCAAAATCCACCATGCGGAGTACCACCGCTTGGAGGCGTGACGTGACCAGGATCGAGCCACCAATCATATTGAACAACACAATTAAGTAAATAAAACCAAACATAATACGATTGGTGACCAAAGCTAGTTAACCTTGTTTGGTTTAAACAGCGGAAGCATAAACGTGAGTTCAAAAGCATAAGTCCATAGTTCATAGGTTTAAAGTCCAAAATGTAGGTTTAATAAGTTCATAAAGTTTATAAATATTAAACACTGGACATAACCGTCCGTATACCACAACGACTCCTTCCTCGTGCAAGCTCCAAGCATTTAGCGATCTGTAAGGCATGTAACAACTAGTCAACAACAAAGTTGAGTGAGTTCACGTTTGGTTGTTTTGTTTTAAGTTGTTTCTGAAAAACGTGGTTTGACTTTCGTTGGCTTATTTGCCGTGGGGGTTACCCCGTAGTTGAAAGTATGTTTAACCATTTACTTTTTCTTTACCCAATCCATAACCATGATCAGTGGGGGTCTTCCCCGTTTGAACTACTAGACGGTATGATATCGACTGCTACGCAAATAAGTTGTGCCCTATATCAGTGTCTATCATCACTGACAATCTGCCATAGTCCATTAGTACACGCCCGTCCGACTGGCACGGTGTGAGGTTTGTTAAACCTAATAGCGCTATTAACTAATGACCCGCTCGCCATTGGCCTCGGCGATTAAGTCGATATAAATTGAGGGACTTCATGATAGAGTTTTGTCTAGCTAGTTTTAAGGTTGTTGTCCTGCACCAGGAGGACGAACGTACGTATTCTGCACCAGGAGAATTCGTAGGATTAATAATGGCATCCTATCTATGGAGGATGGCCGTACATATCCTACCCAAGGAGGATATGTAGATTTAGTTTTAAATTCTTTAACCCATTCCCAAACCACCGGGAATCCCATGCCTTAGAAAGTGTGTGAACTCACCTCGGTTTGCTCGGTTAGATTCTCAATATAGCTAACAGTCAAGGTCGGTCAATCACGTCCTAGTATGATTTACCAGTTAGTCATTTAGTGGCTTTCAAATAGAACACAAAGTTCCTACACGTATCTATCACACAACATGCATCACTGTAACGGTTTATGCCCATCTAAGTTTCCCGTCCATTCCCCACTCAAAATCAAACATACGATAATGCACATAACATATATAACATGTCAAATCATTCACAGATAGCATACTCGACATTTAGACACGCAAATCACTACTTATGTCGTTTCAGCTTTTATACTCGAAACTGGGCTGTTTTCGGGGATTTTAATAAAATAGTTAACATGTTCCAAAAATTCCCAAATTTTTACAGAATGTCTTAAACGTTCCATATTTTATTGTGTAAAAATATCGGGGTCCGGTTCATCACCAATATTTTATAAAAATTCATATTCGGGACTGAACTCAGATTTATGTATTTCTGACCACAGTCCACGAAACAATTTATTAAAAATTCATCGTAAGTCCGATTTGCGAAATTCCAGTGGGGTAATTACAAATACTTCGGTTATCATCTACAGTAAAATTTTCATGGTCCGATTCATAACAAAACTCTGGTTATGACTGAAAGTACGACACCCATTTATTGCTGTAAAAATTCAGCTTAAGTAGCTGTTACAAATTAACACTTTAAAAATAGTAAACGGAGTCCAAAAATTACGATTCCGGTGCCATTAGAACCGTATTTCATAATAACATATTTTAGATTCAAAATATCGATTTTTCGTTGAGGTTAAGACCTGTTTACAGCCAACAGAAGTGGGCTGTAAAAGTTAGACAGATTCTGATTCTTTTGTGTTTAACCTTCTAAATCGTGTTCGATCGATTCCTTTAACAAGTTTAGTGACCACAACAACATCATATACTAATATCATTCAGTAAAGCATCAGATAATCACCCAATCATCATAATCACACAAGATCTACATGATTTACATACATATTCATCCATTAACCACCTTGTTCATTACTTTAGTAAACTTTTAGACTTTGATCTTATATGTTCGTAATTTTTAACCGACGAAACTCTTATTAACCACTCTAGACAGGCTTAAGAAGGTGATTAGAATCACTTACTACTAGCTCGTGGCTAGGGAAGAAACTAGACGAAAAACGGGTGGTTAATAGCAACGTAGTGAGGTCCTTGGCAATCCGTAAGCACCGGGTTTCCTTGGATGAGATCCTTCACCTTAGTGTATGCTTGGAAATGCAAGATCCAAATTGAAAGTGGGTGGTGGATGTGTGTATATGTTCAGCCGAGAGTGTGGCAAGAAGAAAGAAAGAAAAGCAATTTTGGTTAAGTGTTTGTGATTAATGTATATGGTGGTGTTCATTTATAAACTTAATTCTAGTGACCAAAGGGCACTATGTTCCTTCTAGTACCTACACCATCACATTCCAAAGCCCAAGAAAAGATTAGAAAAAGATCTTGGAGTTTTAGTCCAAATCGTGAATATGGGTCCCCTTAGGGGACGGTTGTAGTTAGGGGGGGGGGGGTTGGTTTGATTTAAACCATATACTTAGTAACTAGTTAGATTAGTTAGAAGCTTAAATTAGTTTATTAGGTGTGTTGGAAATTTATAACGGGGGTTAGGGTATTCGGGGACCCTAACTGGCTCAGAAAAAGAAAAATAATGTCAATGACAATATTTTTATGCTCCGGGTTAAGTCCGGTTGGATACTGTTCCGTTAAAGTGCTTAATTAATCCGTAAAATGTCTTTTATGTATATTTTTGTAACACTTTTAGTTTCTAACACTTAGGAAATTATAACGGACTATTTAGTGACTTTTCTGCATACTACTAGTATGTTAACAAGCACACGTAAACATAACACAGATATCAGAAAGCAGTTAAGTAATTCCACACAGTCGTCAAGCACATTAATTATTATTAATAAACTGTACGGTTACATGTAAATTTGTGGGTTGTCACATTCTCCCCCTGTTAAGAGAATTTCATCCCGAAATTTAGCGCGTGGTTACTGAGGAAGCTAGTTAAGTTGCGTTGTTTTCCTGATTTTCCTGGGGTGTCACATCATCCCCCCGTTGATTTGGAATTTCGTCCCGAAATTCTGCAGTAGCTTCAGCCTCAGTAGTGGTTGCGTTTTTCTTAAACAGTTGGGGATACTTGAGTTTCATTTGGTCTTCTCGTTCCCAGGTATACTCTGGGCCACGACGAGCATTCCAACGAACTCGAACGAGAGGTATTCTTGGTATGCTTGAGGATCTTAACATCTCGATCCGTAATCTCTACTGGTTCCTCGACGAATCGCAACTGGTCGTCGATTGTGAGTTCCTTAAGAGGAACTATAAGGGTCTCATCTGACAGACACTTCTTCAGATTTGACACGTGGAATACGTTGTGAACTCCGCTGAGTTTTTCGGGTAGATTCAACCTGTAGGCTACCGTACCAATTTTCTCAATGACTTCGAATGGTCCGATATAATGCGGATTGAGTTTGCCTCGTTTGCCAAAGCGGACTACACCTTTCCAAGGTGAGACTTTGAGTAGCACTCGATCCCCAACCTGGAGCTCGAGTGGTTTTCTTCCCTTATCAGCATAGCTTTTCTGACGGTCACGAGCTGCCGCCATTCGCTGTCGTATCTGAGCAATCCTTTCTGTTGTATCTACTACGAGTTCTGGGCCAGTGATTTGGTTGTTCACCAACTTCTGCCAAACAGAGAGGTGATCGGCATTTACGTCCGTACAATGCCTCGAACGGAGCGGCTTGGATGCTGGTGTGGTAGCTGTTGTTATATGAAAACTCCACTAACGGGAGGTGCTTTTCCCAGCCATTACCAAAATCGATTACACATGCCCTAAGCATGTCTTCAAGGGTTTGGATGGTGCGTTCAGATTGCCCATCCGTCTGTGGGTGATAAGCGGTGCTCATATCTAAACGTGAGCCAAAAGATTTGTGCATTGCTTGCCACAGTTCAGAAGTAAAACGCGCGTCACGATCAGAAATGATGGAGGTTGGCACTCCGTGCCTTGATACTACTTCCTTTAGATAGATGTCTGCAAGAGTAGAAAACTTGTCGGTTTCCTTGATAGCCAGAAAATGTGCAGACTTGGTCAGTCGGTCTACGATCACCCAAATGGTATCATTTCCGCGTTGAGATCTAGGTAGACCAGTAACGAAATCCATGGAAATTTGCTCCCATTTCCATTTCGGGATCTCTGGTTGTTGAAGTAGGCCTGATGGTTTCTGATATTCAGACTTGACTCTCGCACAAGTCAAGCACTTACTGACGTAGGTTGCTATGTGGGCTTTCATGCCAGGCCACCAATACGTAGTCTTGAGGTCGTGGTACATCTTGTCTGAACCAGGGTGTACAGAATAACGAGACTTATGTGCTTCATCCATCACAAGCTCGCGTAAGTTGCCATAAAATGGAACCCAGATGCGTCCGTTAACATAGTAGGCACCGTCTTCCTTTTGTTCTAGCCGCTGCCTCGATCCTCGTAGGGACTCAGCCCTGATGTTCTCTGCTTTCAATGCTTCGGCCTGGGCATCTCGAATCTGAGCAGGAAGGTTAGACTGGATGGTAAGCTGTAATGCTCGTACACGCTTAGGTAAAGTATCCTTTCGACTGAGGGCGTCAGCCACAACATTGGCTTTGCCCGGATGATACTTGATAGCGCATTCGTAATCATTCAAGAGTTCGACCCATCGGCGTTGTCGCATGTTTAACTCTTTTTGCTTGAAGATATGCTCGAGACTCCTGTGGTCGGTGTAAATGGTGCACTTGGTACCGTACAGGTAATGTCTCCATATCTTAAGCGCGAATACAACTGCTCCCAGCTCCAGATCGTGAGTAGTGTAGTTTCTTTCGTGAACTTTAAGTTGGCGCGATGCGTAGGCAATGACCTTGTCACGTTGCATCAATACGCAACCAAGTCCTTGGATGGAAGCGTCGCAATAAACCACGAAATCATCGGTGCCTTCTGGCAATGAGAGGATAGGCGCGCTACAAAGTCTATCCTTTAGATGTTGAAACGCGGACTCCTGTGCATCACCCCAACGATAGATGACGCCCTTCCGAGTCAGTGAAGTGAGAGGTTGCGCAATCTTGGAGAAATCTTTTATAAACCTTCTGTAATATCCGGCCAAACCCAAGAATTGGCGGATTTCTGTTGGTGTGCGGGGTGCGGGCCAGTTCTTGATCGATTCAACCTTAGATGGATCCACATGAATTCCATCCTTGTTTACCACGTGGCCTAGAAAGTGGACTTCGCGAAGCCAGAAATCACATTTCGAAAACTTGGCATACAACTGTTCTTTTCGAAGAAGTTCCAGCATAAGTCGTAGATGCTGCTCGTGTTCCTCCTGACTCTTAGAATAGATCAGGATATCATCGATGAACACAATAACGAACTTATCCAGGTAAGGCTTGCACACTCGGTTCATGAGGTCCATGAAGACTGCCGGTGCATTCGTCAGCCCGAATGGCATAACCAGAAACTCGTAATGGCCGTAACGAGTTCTGAATGCTGTTTTGGAGACGTCCTCATCTCGGACTCTCAGCTGATGGTATCCCGATCTCAAATCAATCTTGGAGTAATAGCTCGACCCTTGCAACTGGTCAAACAAGTCGTCAATACGTGGAAGAGGATAACGATTCTTCACAGTCACCTTGTTAAGTTCGCGATAGTCAATACACATCCTGAAGGTACCGTCTTTCTTTTTCACGAACAAGACTGGAGCTCCCCAGGGTGAAGAGCTAGGACGTATAAAACCCTTTTCCAAGAGTTCTTGTAGTTGTGTGGACAGTTCTTCGAGTTCTGATGGAGCTAGACGATATGGTGCTCGAGCTACTGGCGCTGCTCCAGGAGCTAGCTCGATTTGAAACTCAACTTGGCGATGAGGCGGAAGACCAGGTAATTCCTCAGGAAATACCTCGGGAAAATCGCGCACAATAGGGATGTCTTCAATTCTCTTCTCTTCCATGGATGTGTCAGTAACGAGTGCTAGAATGGCAGTGTGGCCCTTTCGCAAACACTTCTGGGCCTTAAGGAAAGAGATGATGCCTTCGACAGCACCACTCTTGTCGCCGCGAATCATGAGAGGTTCTTCACCAGAACGAGGAATGCGGACGATTTTCTCCTTGCAAACAATCTCCGCTTGATGATGAGATAGCCAATCCATCCCAATAACGACGTCGAAGCTACCCAGTGTGATAGGAATAAGATCGCTAGAGGAAGTCTGACCAGCTAAGACGAGGTTACAACCTTTAACTATGTGTGTGGCTTCAAGACTTTTACCGTTAGCTAGTTCTACCGTATGTTTGGTGTTCAGGAGTGTTGGAGTGCGCTTAAGCATTTGGCTAACTTTTACGGACACATAACTAGTATCGGCACCTGAATCGAATAAAACAGTAACAAAGAAGTCGTCCAGAAGAAACTTACCCATCACAACGTTGGGATCGTTCCTTGCGTCGCCCTCATGGTTTCAGGGAGTGATCACCAAGGATCGAGAGTCGAGCCTTCCAAACTCTCTATGCTAGAGGGTGTTCGTTTCAGCGTCTTTGCATGGAGAAGCGAGAACGAAATGTCACTATGGTAAGAGAATGACGGTTTGGTCTAAGCAAATGGTAGAAATTAGACATAACATAAATCAACAATCATGTGTAGGTACAAAAGCTAGTGTAAGGATTCCGCGTATTTAAGAAGACTGTCATGGAATAATACGATTTCTTATAGTGTAAGGTGGATCAGGTAAGCTTATAGATTATCGTGTTCGCCTGTAGGTTGAGTGATCCATATCTCCGCTTTCGAACGTTCTGAAGACTATCTCATCAGTAAGGGCATCCATTCGCTAGGTCGGGTTTACGAAGGGGGTAAATCAAGTAGAATAAGCATTAACCACCCAACAAGGTAATTGGGGGGGGGGCTAAATCTTGTGATCGGTGGAAATTATGGTATGGTTGTTAGTGTTTCGTTATACTGGCTTCCAATCGCAGAAACAGGGGATTGGTGAGGTTCATGCGAAGAATTGAGCAAAAACAGGGGTCCACCAATAACAGAAGAATTCAACTAAGTAATATGTCGCTTAGAAGCAATTCTAGTAGTGAGGTGTGGCGGCATGACACAAAAAGGAAAGTTCGTTACATCACGATTCATGGAAGTATATCACTTGTCCAAAATAGAGTTTGGTTGGTAGGGTTGCGAGTTGCAAAATGACAAACGCGTGTAACTGTGGCTGCTTCGTTCCTGGTAACGACGACCAGTGGAGATGATGAGGTCCGTCAACAGGGATGCGTGGGTATAGTTCTCCAAAACCCGAGTTCGTTTGAGTCAGGACTGGTCTTCGTGAATGTTGACGTACAAGCCGAATGTACGGAGGGTCAGATGGTGACTTCATGTCGGGTTAAACGTGTAATTAGATAGAATGCATAAACAGTTGTCGTAGAGGGGTGACAAGAAATTAGAAAAAGAATTTGAACATCACTTGTCAAATTTCAAGTAAACAATTGCATATATCATATAGAATGCAGTAGGGCTAATAGACAACATGCAACTACCCTAAATAAACAAACCATAAACACCACACCGGACAAAAGTAATCTAGCAAGTAAAAATATAGACTTAAATCATACCACTTATGGTGTCGAGTCTTGCACGTGGAGCGAAGCGTCGTTGTGGATCGTTGAGCACTGTACAGGTTATAGTCTGGTTTTATCAAAAAGCTTTTTCCCCTTTTTAAAACCAAGTTCACTATAACCAATGGCTCTGATACCAATCTGTCACACCCCCAAAATCCACCATGCGGAGTACCACCGCTTGGAGGCGTGACGTGACCAGGATCGAGCCACCAATCATATTGAACAACACAATTAAGTAAATAAAACCAAACATAATACGATTGGTGACCAAAGCTAGTTAACCTTGTTTGGTTTAAACAGCGGAAGCATAAACGTGAGTTCAAAAGCATAAGTCCATAGTTCATAGGTTTAAAGTCCAAAATGTAGGTTTAATAAGTTCATAAAGTTTATAAATATTAAACACTGGACATAACCGTCCGTATACCACAACGACTCCTTCCTCGTGCAAGCTCCAAGCATTTAGCGACCTGTAAGGCATGTAACAACTAGTCAACAACAAAGTTGAGTGAGTTCACGTTTGGTTGTTTTGTTTTAAGTTGTTTCTGAAAAACGTGGTTTGACTTTCGTTGGCTTATTTGCCGTGGGGGTTACCCCGTAGTTGAAAGTATGTTTAACCATTTACTTTTTCTTTACCCAATCCATAACCATGATCAGTGGGGGTCTTCCCCGTTTGAACTACTAGACGGTATGATATCGACTGCTACGCAAATAAGTTGTGCCCTATATCAGTGTCTATCATCACTGACAATCTGCCATAGTCCATTAGTACACGCCCGTCCGACTGGCACGGTGTGAGGTTTGTTAAACCTAATAGCGCTATTAACTAATGACCCGCTCGCCATTGGCCTCGGCGATTAAGTCGATATAAATTGAGGGACTTCATGATAGAGTTTTGTCTAGCTAGTTTTAAGGTTGTTGTCCTGCACCAGGAGGACGAACGTACGTATTCTGCACCAGGAGAATTCGTAGGATTAATAATGGCATCCTATCTATGGAGGATGGCCGTACATATCCTACCCAAGGAGGATATGTAGATTTAGTTTTAAATTCTTTAACCCATTCCCAAACCACCGGGAATCCCATGCCTTAGAAAGTGTGTGAACTCACCTCGGTTTGCTCGGTTAGATTCTCAATATAGCTAACAGTCAAGGTCGGTCAATCACGTCCTAGTATGATTTACCAGTTAGTCATTTAGTGGCTTTCAAATAGAACACAAAGTTCCTACACGTATCTATCACACAACATGCATCACTGTAACGGTTTATGCCCATCTAAGTTTCCCGTCCATTCCCCACTCAAAATCAAACATACGATAATGCACATAACATATATAACATGTCAAATCATTCACAGATAGCATACTCGACATTTAGACACGCAAATCACTACTTATGTCGTTTCAGCTTTTATACTCGAAACTGGGCTGTTTTCGGGGATTTTAATAAAATAGTTAACATGTTCCAAAAATTCCCAAATTTTTACAGAATGTCTTAAACGTTCCATATTTTATTGTGTAAAAATATCGGGGTCCGGTTCATCACCAATATTTTATAAAAATTCATATTCGGGACTGAACTCAGATTTATGTATTTCTGACCACAGTCCACGAAACAATTTATTAAAAATTCATCGTAAGTCCGATTTGCGAAATTCCAGTGGGGTAATTACAAATACTTCGGTTATCATCTACAGTAAAATTTTCATGGTCCGATTCATAACAAAACTCCGGTTATGACTGAAAGTACGACACCCATTTATTGCTGTAAAAATTCAGCTTAAGTAGCTGTTACAAATTAACACTTTAAAAATAGTAAACGGAGTCCAAAAATTACGATTCCGGTGCCATTAGAACCGTATTTCATAATAACATATTTTAGATTCAAAATATCGATTTTTCGTTGAGGTTAAGACCTGTTTACAGCCAACAGAAGTGGGCTGTAAAAGTTAGACAGATTCTGATTCTTTTGTGTTTAACCTTCTAAATCGTGTTCGATCGATTCCTTTAACAAGTTTAGTGACCACAACAACATCATATACTAATATCATTCAGTAAAGCATCAGATAATCACCCAATCATCATAATCACACAAGATCTACATGATTTACATACATATTCATCCATTAACCACCTTGTTCATTACTTTAGTAAACTTTTAGACTTTGATCTTATATGTTCGTAATTTTTAACCGACGAAACTCTTATTAACCACTCTAGACAGGCTTAAGAAGGTGATTAGAATCACTTACTACTAGCTCGTGGCTAGGGAAGAAACTAGACGAAAAACGGGTGGTTAATAGCAACGTAGTGAGGTCCTTGGCAATCCGTAAGCACCGGGTTTCCTTGGATGAGATCCTTCACCTTAGTGTATGCTTGGAAATGCAAGATCCAAATTGAAAGTGGGTGGTGGATGTGTGTATATGTTCAGCCGAGAGTGTGGCAAGAAGAAAGAAAGAAAAGCAATTTTGGTTAAGTGTTTGTGATTAATGTATATGGTGGTGTTCATTTATAAACTTAATTCTAGTGACCAAAGGGCACTATGTTCCTTCTAGTACCTACACCATCACATTCCAAAGCCCAAGAAAAGATTAGAAAAAGATCTTGGAGTTTTAGTCCAAATCGTGAATATGGGTCCCCTTAGGGGACGGTTGTAGTTAGGGGGGGGGGGGGGTTGGTTTGATTTAAACCATATACTTAGTAACTAGTTAGATTAGTTAGAAGCTTAAATTAGTTTATTAGGTGTGTTGGAAATTTATAACGGGGGTTAGGGTATTCGGGGACCCTAACTGGCTCAGAAAAAGAAAAATAATGTCAATGACAATATTTTTATGCTCCGGGTTAAGTCCGGTTGTTCGGTTGGATACTGTTCCGTTAAAGTGCTTAATTAATCCGTAAAATGTCTTTTATGTATATTTTTGTAACACTTTTAGTTTCTAACACTTAGGAAATTATAACGGACTATTTAGTGACTTTTCTGCATACTACTAGTATGTTAACAAGCACACGTAAACATAACACAGATATCAGAAAGCAGTTAAGTAATTCCACACAGTCGTCAAGCACATTAATTATTATTAATAAACTGTACGGTTACATGTAAATTTGTGGGTTGTCACAACATGCAGCAGCAGGTCAAAACTAATGGCAGGATCCTTCGCGAAATTGATAAAATCAGCAGAGGATCACTCCCCTTTGATGTCGAGGTCGCTGAATTTCGACACTCCAGTCATAACTTCCCAGCACTTTGCAGCTCCAGATGTCCAATACCAGGGTGCATCAATAGGAATGCGTTCTGGATCATCGATAATGTCTCAGGCTCGAGGATCCTCTTTCCAGCCTTCAGGATCCTCATTTCAGCATCAGGGATTCTTCACCAGTTTAGGAGGATGCATGGGGACGCAGCCAATTCAGGGATCCTCCTCTCAGGTTCAAGGATCCTCTCAGGTTCAAGGATCCTCTCAAGTTCAAGGATCCTCTTAGGTTCAAGGATCCTCTCAGGTTTAAGGTTCCTCCTCTCAGGTTCAAGCATCCTCTCAGGTTCAAGGATCCTCTCAGGTTCAAGGATCCTCTCAGGTTCAAGGATCCTCTTAGGTTCCAGGATCCTCTCAGGTTCAAGCATCCTCTCAGGTTCAAGGATCCTCTCAGGTTCAAGGATCATCTCAGGTTCAAGGTGTCTCCTCTCAGGTTCAAGGATCCTCTCAGGTTCAAGGATCCTCTCAGGTTCAAGGATCCTCACAGGTTCAAGGATCCTCTCAGGTTCAAGGATCCTCTCCGGTTCAAGGATCCTCTCAGGTTCAAGGATCCTCTCAGGTTCAAGGATCCTCTCAGGTTCAAGGTTTCTCCTCTCAGGTTCAAGGATCCTCTCAGGTTCAAGGATCCTCACAGGTTCAAGGATCCTCTCAGGTTCAAGGATCCTCTCCGGTTCAAGGATCCTCTCAGGTTCAAGGATCCTCTCAGGTTCAAGGATCCTCTCAGGTTCAAGGTTTCTCCTCTCAGGTTCAAGGATCCTCTCAGGTTCAAGGATCCTCACAGGTTCAAGGATCCTGTCAGGTTCAAGGATCCTCTCCGGTTCAAGGATCCTCTCAGGTTCAAGGATCCTCTCAGGTTCAAGGATCCTCTCAGGTTCAAGGATCCTCTCAGGTTCAAGGTTCCTCCTTCCAGGTTCAAGGATCTTCATCTCAGGTTTCCGGATCTATGGATTATCCTCCAAGACCTACATTCACAGCACTTCAAGGATCCAACATCTTCCAGGATCAAGGATACTTAAGGAGTGTGCAACCTGGAAGTTCAGATGTTTATCTAGGAGACTTCATACCAATGCAGACCATTGCTTCCTCTGGTCCCTCGGTTATGCCAGAATCCCGCCAACATGGATTCACATCTAGAATTCCAAATTTGAATCATTCAGGAGAGATACCGAAGAGGTTTCAGACATCAAATCTGGTTGCTTGTGCAAGGGCTTTGGATCCACACTTACCGGATCAACGTTAAAATGGCTGCTAAGTCTTCCTCCTTACTCTATTACTTCATTTGCTAATCTAGTTAATTTGTTTAATAGCCAATTCTCATGCAGTAGGAGATTTGAACGATTAACTAGTGATTTATATAGGGTAACTCAAGGTCATAATGAATCACTTAGAGATTACATAATTAAATTCAGTAAAGAATCCTTAGAAATCCCTAACTTAGATATTGCTACAGCTCTAGAAGCCTTTGAAATGGGTTTGCTTAGGGATTCAATGTTCTATGATGATCTTGTCATGACCCCTTGCAGGAACTTAGATGAGGAAAGGAACAGGGCCCTTAGGTTCATCCGTTTAGAGGATGACAAAAGGATCCACGAGAGATTGTCAGGATCCTCAAAGCAAGACAAATAAGGATCCTATCTCAAGGATAATTGATCCAAGCAATACTCCAAGCATGACAACCAGAATGTGCATGCTGTGGAACAAGAGGAAGATGATGAGGATTATCCTCCTATTTCTGAATATTGTTTTTCTGCTGATAATAATGAACTAATCCTTTCTATGCAGAGTTTAGGTGACAAGGTTAGGTGGCCAAGGAAGAATGACAAACCGCCTGCCACCAAAGACGAATCGAAATGGTGTGCTTACCATGGGGATTCTGGTCATCTCACAGATGAGTGCATAGCATTAAGGAAGGAGATAGGTTATCTTTTGAGCAATGGATACTTGAAGGAATTGCTCGGAAGGAAAAAGTCAAGGATCAAGCATCCTGAGAAAGTTCCTGAAAAAGCTCCTCCTCCACCATCCGATGCTCAAATCATTCATTTCATCTCCGGAGGTTCTCAGCAGCTAAGAGACGTGCAAAGGAAACAAAGATGGAGAATGGGGGCAGACCTGTTCGGACCTCCCTCCTTACCCAGCAGAAAGTGATATCATATGATGAGGATAACTGTGCGGACATTCAGGATCCTCATCACGACGGTGTAGTTATTACATTATTTGTATCTAACCATTTTGTTCGCAGGATTCTCATTGATCGGAAAAGCTCAGTGAACATAATCCAGTTGGATGTCCTCAATAGAATGGACATCCTTGAATCCGATACTGTCCAAAGATCATTTGTCCTTGTGGGATTCAGTGGGGAGACAAAGATTACATTGGGGGACATCAAACTTCCTATTTACATAGAGGGAGTTAATTCTTTTCAAAATTTTTGTGTCATAGATTGCTTATCCTGCTATAATGTTATCCTTGGCAGGCCATGGATACATGATATGAAGGCAGTCCCCTCAACATATCATCAATGTGTCAAGCTCCCAACTCTATGGGATGTGGTGAAGATAGAAAGTGATCAGCAGGAGGCAAAGAACTGTTACACTTCTTCATTGAAGCCAACCTCCAAGGAGCAAGATGTCAAGGATATTCTGTTGAACCCAGAGGATCCTGAATCCAAAATTTTTATAGGATCCGGGATCCTAGACAGTATTGAGCAGGATTTAATATCCTTCTTGAAAAGAAGAAAGTCTACCTTCGCTTGGAAACATGAAGATATGACAGGAGAAAGTTTGCACTCGAAAGAATGCCATTATCCAAGAAGAGCACTAGCCCTGATGAAACCAGAAAATGGAGAATCGTTATCCTTATACTTAGCTATTTCAGCTAAAGCAGTAAGTGTGATCCTAGTTAAGGATCATAAAGGCTCTCAACATCCGGTATACTATGTAAGTAATATTCTACTTGATGTTGAGGCCAGGTACTCTCATTTAGAGAAATTAATTCTTGATTTAATTATGGCTTCTGCTAAACATAGACATTATTTAGAAACTCATACCATTATTGTGAAAACTAACCTTGCTATCAAGAATGTTCTCAGGAAACTTCAAATGTCAGGTAGAATGGCAAAATGGGCAATCAAGTCCCAAGCTTTACTTGACTTTGTGGCTGATTTCAGTAGTGATCTACAAAGGGAAGCTGAATTAAAAGTTCAACAACTTGAGAAGACCAAGGATCGTTAGACACTCTTCACGGATGGAGCTTCAAATGTTAAAGGAACTTGACAAGGCACACTACCAAAATCACCACAGGGGGACATTATACCTCAATCCACTGCATGGAATTCCAAACCACTAATCATGAGTCAGGAAACTGGCAGATTCTTTTGCTTTTTTCAGTCTACCACAGGTACCCAGGGAAGAAAATGCAGAAGCTGACGCTTTAACTAACCTTGGATCATTCCTAAAGATGCCAGAAGATGTGAAAAATACTCATCACCCATGTTTTAACTCCTGCAATTGAGGATCACGTAGCCATGGAGATAGTGGAGGATTCTGCAATCATACCTGGTGATCCTGCACAGTCGAATTCAGGATCTTGGATCCTTCCAATCCTAAGATATATACAACATGGAGAGATCCCTACAGGACAAAATCCTAAAGCTTTCAAAGTCAAGGAGACTGTGGAAACTACACTGGGGGCAGAGCACTATTCTCAAGGATCCTTAGAACAACATACTATAGGCCTACCACGAAGAAGGATGTTGTGGATTATGCAAAGAAGTGTGATGCTTGTCAAAGACATAGTAATATTCTACACCAACCAACATAACATCTGCATCCTAAGAAGAAGCTTTTGCTCAAAGTCAGAAAAAAGGAAATCGCCAGTTATCAACAAAGAATGGCTGGAGCATACAACAAGAATGTCAGGATTAGAAGATTTCAAGTTGGTGATTTTGTGCTAAGAAAAGCATTCCAGAACACTACAAATCCTTCTGATGGCAAGCTAGCACCAAAGTGGGAAGACCCCTATCTAATTGAAGCTGAATCAGGAAATGGGGCATATCATTTGTTAACAATGGATGGTGATCTCCTACCAAGAGCTTGGAATGCTGTTCATCTCAAAAAATACTAAGTAAGAAGGATCAGGGATCCTCAGCGATACCGGTATTCTGATTAAGGATCCAGGATCTTCAAAGGATATATGATTCTACATTTGGTAACACATTACTTTCATTTTCATTTTCATTCATTTTATACTTATTACTTATCATAAGTTAAAGATGTTAATCAGTTAACATCTATTTTCACAAAGTTTAAGCTTTTGCAGAGTTGTTATCATTTTACAGAAGATCAAAGTGGTTGGCCAACTCTCCAAAGTTTATGGGCTTGTCCCCAGTTATTTGGGCTTGTCCCTAGTTTCGCCAGTAGCGCACGATGATCCTGGTGCAGTTCAAGGCAGTGCGACCAGTACTCGTTTTAGGGGCTGACAATTTCATTGTCTGGCTGTACCCAGGATCCTACGTATAATGGTAGACGTACCATACATCCGTTCCTAAGGTTTCTAACGTTTTTACGTTAGCTAAGGTTTCGGCATTTTCATGTCGCTCAAGTTTGGATAGTCGCCAGTGAGGGCCATACTCCAGTTTACATCCGTTTATACGGGCTTGACCCCAGTTTACATCCGTTTATATGGGCTTGACCCCAGTTTACATCCGTTTATATGGGCTTGACCCCAGTTTACATCCGTTTATTTGGGCTTGTCCCCAGTTTATTTGGGCTTGTCCCCAGTTTGTTGGGCTTGTCCCCAGTTACTAACTCTTATCTTATATTGGCATAGTCCCAAGGTGTATCCTATTTCAGGTTTTTGGAGACAAACGACCAAGGATCCTTGATCCTTACCTTCCATTAAGGTTTGTCTTATGGTTATCCTGTTTATAATGATAAAGGTTAGGATCCTAACTTGGATTCTCAGGTATGATCCTTAACTATTTTGATTTTATTCATTATTCATTTGAATAACCCTTATACTTGACAACTGAACTTGTGATTCTTAAACTATATCACTTTTTAGAACTTATCGGTTATGGGATATGTGATCCTTGATCATATCCTAAACTTTTTTGATATCTTTTTTATTTTTTCAAGGCTTGATAAGTATAGACAGAATGAACATTACAACAGTTGGAAAGTAAGATATTAACAAGGATATCAACACAAAATAAGCCAAAAAGGTCAAGTTATTTTATTCACAAAAGGTTAAACCATTTACGGTTGTCAAAATTGCCAACCCACGTTTCTACCAGCAAAACGTGGCCCGTCCACATGGGTTGGCAAAGGGTGTCCATTGTTTACGGGTCTTTGTAGTGCAGAAAATAAAAGACGGAAGGATAACGAGTGGCTTCATCCCCCAAACAGAGGATCCATCCACCACCCATTATCCTGCCTATTGTTCAAGGATCCCTGATCCTTCACCCTAGAAACTACTGTCTAAAGTTATACAAGTTCTGACGATAAGGATCCTTGATCCTAGAAGCTTTACTTTTCATAGTTTGCTTATTTAGCAATAATTTACAAGGATATAGATTCCTAACTTGGATTCTCTGGTATGTTATATTCTAACTTTTTCTAAGCTGTAAGTTGTCTCTTATCCTTTTTGGTTAGGGATCATTGATCCACATTTGTTCGAACACTTCAAGTTTTCTGTTAAAAGTTTTACATTATCATCAGATTTTCAATAACTTTCCAGTTGTTTGGTGATGATATTTTTGAAAATAGAAAGCATACATGAAAAATAAAAAGGGAAGAAACAACTATAGATGTAGCTAAAAAAGTTTAATGTTATTACCTATTCATTATGTATCAAAATCATTTGGCCTGGATTTCACCAGCAAAATCGTGGACCATCTACCCAGGTCGGATAAGGCTATCTAACAGTTAAAGTGTCTATGCAGAAATTAAAGTGCAGGAAGGTTAATAGCAAACTGTGTAGAAGGATTCATTCTCCACGAACGGAAGGATCTTCTGATCTGTAAAGGCACTTGAGGAGTTATCTCTAACTCTATATTCTGCAATGATGATTATAGCAGGTCTTATCAGTGACGACAGGCAGTGTAACAACTAGTTACCAGCAGCAACGGCTAGTCCGCTTCTGACGGAAATATGACAGCTGTGAATCCTTATCACAACTGCCATATTGGGGGCAATTGTTAGGGCATGAATTTTATGCTAAGGATCATCTATCCTGCGACTAGGCATGGATCACGGATGCTTAATGGCTGATGCAGAGAGTCTGAGGATCCAGAGTCTGAGGATCACGAGTCTGGGGATCACGAGTCTGAGGATCACGAGTCTGAGGATCCAGGATCCTTAACAGAACTTATGTTTTGCACGTTTTTAATGTGTAAATGTAGGTAATGGACGTAGTGGACCACTTCTTTGCTGGAATCTCGTGGAATATGCTTTTAGGCACGTGCATATTGAAGAAATAACCGTTAGTGGTGGTCATGGGTGACTTCCACCTTTTTCGGGAAGTTAGTTAGTTGATTTTTCTTATCATTTTAAGGGGAAAACGAGCTCAAAAAAGGCATAAGTCATGCACACCACCCAAAAAACACATTACACACGAATTCTCTGCAAACACTTAGCAAAAACACACACTTACACTAGAAATTCATTGTATTGAGCTTGTTTTCTTCCGAAGTTGTACAAGGATCACTGCTGTTTTTGTAATATAGTTGGTGATCGGTAGTTTCCATCACCCGAGGTTTTTTATGCCGGAGATCTTCTAAAGATCAAGGGCTTTTTCCTCGTATAAATCTCGGTGTTCATCGTTGATTTCATATACTTGTTGTTCATACAATTAACCAAGCATCATACCCCGTAACAAAGAGTTTGGTTGCATTATCCTTGTGTGATTTTTGACCAAAACAATTCCTTAGTCCAAATGGCATAGCAATATAACAATATATACCAGTTGGGGTCATAAAGGCTGTATCCTCTTGATCAGATGGTTCCATCTGAATTTGTTGAAATCCAGATGAAGCATCCATAAAAGTCAACAACTCATGACCCGCGGTAGCATCCACCATGGAGTCAATGTGGGGTAATGGGAAAGGATCCTTGGGACATGCCTTGTTTAAATCAGTAAAATCGACACATACCCTCCACTTTCCATTTTTCTTTTGAACAACAACCACATTGGCTAACCATCTTGGATACTTAACCTCTCTTATCATACCTGCTCGAAGTAGCTTATCTACCTCTTCCTGGATAATAGCATTCCTTTCAGGTGCAAACTTCCTCCTCTTTTGATGTATAGGCTTGAATGACCTGTCAATGCCAAGTTTGTGAGTGATTATATCCTTAGATATACCTGTCATGTCTTCATGTTTCCAGGCAAAGGTGGATTTCCTTCTCTTAAGGAAGGATACTAGCTCCTGTTCGATGTCGCTAAGGATCCCTGATCCTATGAAGATCTTGGATTCAGGATCCTCAGGATCCATGAGGATTTCCTTCAAATCCTGTTCTCTTGCCTCCAAGACATCTCTTGAAGGATACTTTAATTGCTATTGCTCCCTTGGTCTTGAAGCTGGCTTCATTGATGAGGTATAGCAATTCTTAGCTTCTTGTTGATCACTCTCAATTTTCACCACTCCCCAAGGACTTGGAAGCTTTACACATTGATGATAGGTGGATGGGACTGCCTTCATGTCATGTATCCATGGCCTGCCAAGGATAACATTACAACATGATAAGCAATCAATAACACAAAACTTTTGATAAGAATGCAATCCTTCAATATAGATTGGGAATTTGATGTCCCCAAATGTATTCTTAGTTTCTCCACTGAATCCCACAAGTACTAAGGATCTTGGGATAATGTCAGACTCTGGGATATTCATCTTCTTGAGGACATCAAGCTGAATGATGTTCACAGAGCTTCCTCCATCTATAAGGATCCTGCGAACAAAGTGGTTAGAAATAAATAATGTAATTACAAGACCATCACGGTGAGGAGCCTGGACATCAACACGATCATCCTCATCAAAGGTTATGACTTTATCATGGGTGACAACGGAGGTCCGGACTTGTCTGTTTCCATTATCCATCTTGGTTTCCTTAGCATGTCTCTTTGCTGCTGAAAAGGAGGTACCACAGATATCTGATCCACCGGATATGAAATTTATGACTTGTGCATCTGCTGGAGGAGCAGGAGCCCTTTCTGGGATCCTTTCAGGATCCTGGATCCTTGACTTCTTCCGTCCCAAGAGTTCCTTCAAATTCCCCTTGCTCAACAAGTAACCAATTTCCTTTCTCAGTGCAATACACTCTTTAGTGAGATGCCCAAAATCCTCATGATATGCACACCACTTGGACTTATCCTTTGTAGCGGCTGGCTTATCACTCTTCCTTGGCCACCTAGCTTTCTCACCTAAATTCTGCATTGCAAGGATTAGTTCATTGTTATCAACAGAAAAACAGTATTCAGAAATAGGAGGATAATCCTCATCATCCTCTTCTTGTTCCACTGAATGCACATTCTGGTTATCAGACTTATTGTAGAACTTGGATTTGTTGTTTCTGAAGTAGGATCCTTGTTTCTCCTGTTTTGAGGATCCTGTCAATCTATCCTGGATCCTTTTGTCATCCTCTAAGTGGATGAACCTGAGGGCCCTGGTTCTTACTTCATCAAGGTTCCTGCAAGGTGTCATAACAAGATCATCATAGAATAGTGAATCTCTAAGCAATCCCATTTTAAAGGCTTCTACAGCCGTAGCAATATCCAAATTAGGAATATCCAAGGATTCTTTACTAAACTTAGTGATGTAATCTCTAAGTGATTCATTTTGACCTTGTGTTACCCTATATAGATCACTAGTTAATCGTTCAAATTTTCTACTACAAGAGAATTGACTATTAAACAAATTAACTAGATTAGCAAATGAAGTAATAGAGTAAGGGGAAGACTTAGCAGCCATTTAAGAGCAGATCCTGTAAGTGTGGATCCAAATCCCTTGCATAGACATGCTTCTTTTAACCTTTCAGGAATTGGATTGATCTCCATCCTCTCCCTGTATTGAGCTACATGCTCCTCTGGATCCGTCGAACCATCATACAGCTTCATAGATGGTATCTGGAATCTTTTAGGTATCTCTGCATCACATAAGGGTGGTGCAAAACGAGATATCCTATGGCTACCATCTGCAGTTTCAGGAATGGGTTTAACCACTCCCGGTACACTGGATATCATATCCTTAAGCTTCTGTAGCTCTCTAGCCATAGCCTGATTGATACCTATATCCTGCATTAAGCCATGGTTAGTGTTATATGAATTATTAAAAGTGTTACCTCCCACAGGATTCGTGTTTGGAATTGCAGATGTGAATCCATATTGACGAGACTCTGGCATGGTTGAAGGACCAGAGGGAGAAATAGTCTGCATTGGTATGAAGTCTCCCATATGAACGTCCGAGCTCTGAGGCTGCATACTTCTCAAGAATCCTTGATCCTGAAGGACGTTGGATCCTTGAAGTTGAGATGATCCTTGAACCTGAAAGGATCCTGGAACCAGAGTGGATCCTGGGACAAAGGAGGATCCTTGGACTGGGAAGGATCCTTGGACCTGGGAGGATCCTTGGGCCTGGGAGGATCCTTGGACCTGGGAGGATCCTTGGACCTGGGAGGATCCTTGGACCTGGGAGGATCCTTTGACCTGGGAGGATCCTTGGACCTGGGAGGATCCTTGAACTGCATGCATTCCCAAATATCCTCCTGACGTGTAGTATCCCTGATGCTGAGAAGAGGATCCTGATGGTTGAGAAGAGGATCCTTGAGGCTGGAAGTGAGAGCCAAATGCCTGACTCATAGTTGCTGTTCCATAACGCCTTCCTGGTAATTCACCCAAGTATTGCACGTCCGGAACTGCTAAGTGTTGGGAAGTTATGACTGGAGTGTCGAAGTTCAGCGACCTTGGCATCAGAGGTTAGTGATCCTCCACTGATTTCTTCTGTTTCTTAATCTCATCGATCTCCCGGAGGATCCTTTCGTTGGTTTTGTCCTGCTCTTGTGCATGATTCCTCATCTGCAAAATCAGAGTGTAAAATCATTAGTAGTAGGATTAGTTGAAACAGAAGAAGTTGGTGGTTTTTGGAAAATGGGGGTTGGTTTCTTCGTAGCATTCTCAGCATTCTTCTGGGATCCAGAAGGTGGTGGAGGCAAAGGAGGAACGCCTTGTGAAGAACTGAATGACGGCATCAAGTTTGAAGTGTTCTTTGCTGAAGAAGCCATCTGCCTGGTTGTTATGAACCGAAATGATCACGAATATACGAATCTTCTTAGGAATGAAGCACCAATTGCCCCACGGTGGGCGCCAAACTGTTTTGGTCAAAAATCAAGCAATGATAATGCAACCAAACTTTCTGTTGTGAGGTATGATGCTTGAATTGATGAACAACAATAAGGATCACTATGAAATGTAATGAACAAGTGACACGAAGATTTATACGAGGACAAAGCCCTTGATCAATGAATGATCTCCGGCATAAAAAACCTCGGGTGATGGAAACTACCGATCACCAACTCAAATTAAACAACAAATGTGTTACAACTTCGGATGATAGCGAGCTAAGTACAAGGATCACTACAGTGTAACGTGCAAAAGGTGTATGAAAAATGTATGAAATTGCTAAGCGATTTGCCGAGAGTTGGTGAGAGCAGTTGTTAGTGTGTGTGTAGCCAAAAATAGCCAAGTGCTTTCTATTTTGCTCGCTACCCCTTTTAAAAATGGAAAATATCTATACTAACTAACATTCCGCAATTCATGCAAGTCCCCCACGAACTCCATAACGTCCATTTTCAGGTAAGCACGTGCGGAATAAGTCGTGGAATATGCTCCAGGAATATCGCCAAGACTAAGTCCAAGCTCATGTTCCTGCAAAACATCACCACATTCAAAGTAGACAATCGTTAGTATAAGGATCCTTAAGATGATCCATGATCCTGATCCTGCAACACTTCTGAGGATCACTACTTCAGACAGAATTGAGGATCACTAAACCCAACAGTAAATGAGGATCACTGATCATTGAGAAATCCTCCCCTAACAGAAGGATTTAGTTTCATATTAAATTTATCAAGGATATTGAATGCTTCCTCCAGGTCTTTAAGGTGATCCTCAGCTTTCTTGGACTTAACCACCATATCATCAATATAGACTTCCATAGTATGTCCAATTTGTTCCTTGAACATTATATTAACTAGCCTTTGATAAGTAGCACCTGCATTCCTTAGTCCAAATGGCATAGCAATATAACAGTATATACCAGTTGGGGTCATAAAGGCTGTATCCTCTTGATCGGATGGTTCCATCTGAATTTGCTGAAATCCAGATGAAGCATCCATAAAAGTCAACAACTCATGACCCGCGGTAGCATCCACCATGGAGTCAATGTGGGGTAATGGGAAAGGATCCTTGGGACATGCCTTGTTTAAATCAGTAAAATCGACACATACCCTCCACTTTCCATTTTTCTTTTGAACAACAACCACATTGGCTAACCATCTTGGATACTTAACCTCTCTTATCATACCTGCCCGAAGTAGTTTATCTACTTCTTCCTGGATAATGGCATTCCTCTCGGGTGCAAACTTCCTCCTCTTTTGACTAATTGGCTTGAATGACATGTCAATGCCAAGTTTATGAGTAATTATATCTTTAGATATACCTGTCATATCCTCATGTTTCCAGGCAAAGGTAGTTTTCCTCCTCTTAAGGAAGGATACTAGATCCTGCTCAATGTTGCTAAGGATCCCTAATCCTATGAAGACTATGCATTCAGGATCATGAGGATCCATGAGGATTTCTTTTACATCCTGCTCTCTTGCCTCCAAGACATCTCTTGAAGGATACTTTAATTGCTATTGATCCCTTGGTCTTGAGGCTGGCTTCATCGATGATGTATAACAATT
This sequence comes from Helianthus tuberosus, assembly GCA_030545235.1. Lineage (NCBI taxonomy): Eukaryota > Viridiplantae > Streptophyta > Magnoliopsida > Asterales > Asteraceae > Helianthus > Helianthus tuberosus. Next base: position 195,554,790 of record CM060418.1, read on the forward strand.
CTTAGCCTCTTGTTGATCACTCTCAATTTTCACCACTCCCCATGGACTTGGAAGCTTTACACACTGATGATAGGTGGATGAAACTGCCTTCATATCATGTATCCATGGCCTGCCAAGGATAACATTGCAACAAGATAAGCAATCTATAACACAAAATTTTTGATAAGAATGCAATCCTTCAATATAGATTGGGAGTTTGATGTCCCCCAATGTATTCTTAGTTTCTCCACTGAATCCCACAAGTACTGAGGATCTTGGGACAATATCAGACTCCGGGATATTCATCTTCTTGAGGACATCAAGCTGAATGATGTTCACAGAGCTTCCTCCATCTATAAGGATCCTGCGAACAAAGTGGTTAGAAATAAACAATGTAATTACAAGACCATCATGATGAGGATCCTGGACATCAACACGATCATCCTCATCAAAGGTTATGACTTTATCCTGGGTGACAATGGAGGTCCGGACGGGTCTGTCTCCATTATCCATCTTGGTTTCCTTAGCATGTCTTTTTGCTGCTGAAAAGGAGGTACCACAAATGTCTGATCCACCGGATATGAAGTTTATAACTTGTGCATCTGCTGGAGGAGCAGGAGCCCTTTCCGGGATCCTTTCAGGATCCTGGATCCTTGACTTCTTTCGTCCCAAAAGCTCTTTCAAATGCCCCTTGCTCAACAAGTAACCAATTTCCTTTCTCAGTGCAATACACTCTTTAGTGAGATGCCCAAAATCCTCATGATATGCATACCACTTGGACTTATCCTTTGTAGCAGCTGGTTTATCACTTTTCCTTGGCCACCTAGCTTTCTCACCTAGATTCTCCATTGCAAGGATTAGTTCATTGTTATCAACAGAAAAACAGTATTCAGAAATAGGAGGATATTCCTTATCATCCTCTTCTTGTTCTACTGCATGCTCATTCTGGTTATCAGACTTGTTGTAGGACTTGGATTTGTTGTTCCTGAAGTAGGATCCTTGTTTCTCCTGTTTTGAGGATCCTGTCAATCTATCCTGGATCCTTTTGTCATCCTCTATGCGGATGAACCTAAGGGCCCTGGTTCTTACTTCATCAAGATTCCTGTTAGGGGAGGTTTTTCTAACAATTAGTGATCCTTACTTGTTATCCTAATTAATGATCCTTACTTCTGTGACAGATAGTGATCCTCAGAAGAGCTTCAGGATCAGGATCATGGATCAGCTTAAGGATCCTCATACTAACGATTGTTTGTTTGTGTTTCGTATTATATTGTAGGAGTAACAAGCTTGACTTGGTCTTGGCAACGTAACTATGGAATATTCCACGGGTATTTCGCACACGTTTGACCGGAAATGGACGTTGTGGAGAACGTGGGAGCTTGGCACAAAAGTCGGATAGTTTGTTAGTATAGTTAACTTCTATTTTTAAAGGGGTGACGAGCTAGTAATTAGAACACTTAGTCACTTTCAGCTACACACACTCTCGTACAATCGCACTCTTGAAGCTTTCGGCAAATACTTAACAGTTTTCATTCACTTTTATACACTTCACCATAGTGATCCTTGTACCTAGCTCGTTACTATCCGAAGTTGTAAACATTTATTGATTTATTTGAGTTTGGTGATCGGTAGTTTCCATCACCCGGGGTTTTTTGTGCCGGAGATCAACTCTTGATCAAGGGCTTTTTCCCCGTATAAATCCTTGTGTCGTTTGTGCAATTTACATTGAAGTGATCCTTATCATTGTTCTACATTTAAAGCATCATTCCCCGTAACAGAGAGTTTGGTTGCATTATCCTCATCAGATTTTTTGACCAAAACAGTTTGGCGCCCACCGTGGGGCAATTGGTGCTTCATTCCTAAGAAGTTTTTCTGTTGGCGATCATTCCGGTTCATTGCATACAAATACATGGCTTCATCATTGAAGAATACCTCTACTGCAATGTCTGCGGTCAATTCATCTCAGGGCATTCCACCTTTGCCTCCACCACCTTCTGGACCTCAGAAAAATGCCGAGAAGAAACCAACTCCCATTTTCTCCAAACCTCCAACTTCTTCTGCTTCTTACACTCCCACTACTAGTGACATGTTTACTTTGATTTTGCAGATGAAGGATCATATACAGCAACAGGACAAGACCAATGAAAGGATTCTCAAAGAAATCGGAGATCTCAAGAAACAAAAGAAAACGGCAGAGGATCATTCCCCACTGGTGCCCAGATCTTTGAATTTTGATACTCCGGTGATTACTTCTCAGCCATCAGTGGTTCCAGATGTTCAATATGTGGGTGGACCGAAAGGAGTGCACTACGGAACAACAACAGTGACCCAGGCATCAGGTTCATATTTCCAGCCAGCAGGATCCTATCCTCAGCATATGGGATCCTTCATGAATTCAGGAGGATACTCAGGAGCGCAGGAGATTCAAGGATCCTCCTTTGTTCCAGGATCATCCCAGGTTCAAGGATCCTCCTTTGTTCCAGGATCATCCCAGGTTCAAGGATCCTCCTTTGTTCTAGGATCATCCCAGGTTCAAGGATCCTCCTTTGTTCCAGGATCATCCCAGGTTCAAGGATCCTCCTTTGTTCCAGGATCGTACCAGTTTCAGGGATCCTTCCAGATGCCAGGATCCTTGAGGAGTTTGCAAACAGGAAGTTCAGATGTCCATCAGGGAGATTTTATTCCAATGCAGACCATTGCTTCTACTGGTCCTTCGATCATTCCAGAGCCCCAACAATATGGATTAACATCCATTCTTCCTAATTTGAATCCAATGGGAGGTAACACTTTTAATAACTCTTATATTACTAACCATGGCCTTATGCAGGATCCAAGTATCAACCACGCCATGGCCAGAGAATTGCAAAAGTTGAAGGATATGATATCAAGTGTTCCAGGAGTGGTCAAACCTATCCCAGAGATTGCAGATGGGAGCCACAGGATATCTCGTTTTGCACCACCAATCTGTGATGCTGAGATACCCAAGAGGTTCCATGTGCCAACCATGAAGCTGTATGATGGTTCGACGGATCCTGAAGAACACATAGCACAATACAGGGAGAGGATGGAGATCAATCCAATCCCATAAAGGTTGAAGGAAGCATGCCTGTGCAAGGGATTCGGATCCACTCTTACTGGATCAGCTCTCAAATGGCTGCTAAGTCTTCCCCCTACTCTATTACCTCATTTGCTAATCTAGTTAACCTATTTAATAATCAGTTTTCTTGTAGTAGAAAATTTGAACGATTAACTAGTGATCTATATAGGATAACCCAGGGTCATAATGAATCATTAAGGGATTACATTACCAAATTCAGTAAAGAATCCTTAGACATTCCCAACTTGGATATAGCCACGGCTGTTGAGGCCTTCAAAATGGGATTGCTTAGGGATTCATTGTTCTATGATGATCTTGTTATGACACCATGCAGGAACCTAGATGAGGTAAGAACCCGGGCCCTTAGGTTCATCCGGCTAGAGGATGACAAAAGGATCCAGGAGAGGTTAGCAGGATCCTCAAAGCAAGATAAGCAAGGATCCTCATTTAGGAACAACAAGTTCAGATCCTATAACAGATCTGATAACCAGAACGTGCACGCTGTTGATCAGGAAGAGGATGATGAGGATTATCCTCCGATCTCTGAATATTGTTTTTCTGTTGATAACAATGAACTAATCCTTGCGATGCAGAATCTAGGTGATAAAGCCAGATGGCCCAGAAAAAATGACAGACCAGCTGCAACCAAAGATAAATCAAAGTGGTGTGCATACCATGAAGATTTTGAGCATCTCATAGAAGAATGCATTGCACTAAGAAAGGAAATTGGATACTTGTTGAGCAAGGGGCATCTAAAAGAATTGTTGGGTAGAAAAAAGTCAAGGACTCAGGATCCTGAAAGGATCCCTGAGAAAGCTCTGGCCCCTCCAGCAGATGCACATGTAATAAACTTTATTTCTGGAGGATCAGACATTTGTGGCACATCCTTCTCAGCAGCTAAAAGGCATGCAAAGGAAACTAAAATGGATAATGGAGAAAGACCCGTTCGAACATCAAGTGTCTCCGAAGGAACAGTCATAACGTTTGATGAGGATGATCGTGTTGATATCCAGGATCCTCGTCACGATAGTTTAGTTATTACTCTTTTCATTTCTAACCATTTTGTCCGCAGGATCCTTATAGACGGAGGAAGCTCAGTGAACATTATCCAGCTTGATGTTCTAAAGAAGATGGGTATCCCTGAATCTGATATCATACCAAGATCCTCCGTGCTCGTGGGATTTAGTGGCGAAACTAAGAATACCCTGTGGGACATTAAGCTCCCAATATACATCGAAGGCCTACATTCTTATAAAAATTTTTGTGTTATTGACTGTTTATCTTGTTGTAATGTTATCCTTGGCAGGCCCTGGATACACGATATGAAGGCAGTCCCATCTACTTACCATCAATGTGTGAAGCTCCCTAGTCCTTGGGGAATAGTCAAGATTGATAGTGATCAGCAGGAGGCTAAGAATTGCTATACTTCATCGATGAAACCAGCCTCGAAGTCAAGGGAGCAATAGCAATCAAAGTATCCTCCAAGGGATGTCTTGGAGGCAAGAGAGCAGGATGTGGTAGAAATCCTCATGGATCCTCATGATCCTGAATCCAAAATCTATATCGGATCAGGGATCCTTGGCGATATGAAGGAAGACCTCATATCCTTCCTCAAAAGGAGAAAGACTACCTTTGCATGGAAACACGAAGACATGACAGGTATATCTAAAGATGTAATCACTCACAAACTTGGCATTGATAGGTCCTTCAAACCAATCCATCAAAGGAGAAGAAAGTTTGCACCGGAAAGAAATGCCATTATCCAGGAAGAGGTAGAGAAATTGCTCCGGGCAGGTATGATTAGAGAGGTCAAGTATCCAAGATGGTTGGCCAATGTGGTTGTTGTTCAAAAGAAAAACGGAAAGTGGAGGGTATGTGTCGATTTTACCGATTTAAATAAGGCATGTCCCAAGGATCCTTTCCCATTACCCCACATTGACTCCATGGTGGATGCAACTGCGGGTCATGAACTGTTAACTTTTATGGATGCTTCATCTGGATTTCAACAAATCCAAATGGAACCATCCGATCAAGAGGATACAGCCTTCATGACTCCAACTGGTATATACTGCTATATTGCTATGTCGTTCGGACTAAGAAATGCAGGTGCAACTTATCAAAGGCTGGTGAATATGATGTTCAAGGATCAGATTGGACAAACTATGGAGGTTTACATAGACGATATGGTGGTAAAATCAATAAAGGCTGAGGATCAGCTAAGAGACTTGGAGGAAGCATTCAATATCCTTGATAAATATAATATGAAACTTAATCCTTCAAAATGTCACTTTGGTGTTAAAGCAGGCAAATTCTTAGGATACATGGTGACCAAGAGAGGCATTGAAGCCAGTCCAGAACAAATCAAAGCAATAGTGAACATCAAATCTCCGGCCAATGCTAAGGATGTTCAAACGCTAACTGGCAGGATAGCAGCTTTGAACATATTTATATCCAAATCCTAAGAGAAGTGCAAAGAATTCTATGATATCCTAAGGAAGAACAAGAAATTTGAGTGGACTGAGAAGCATGAAAATGCCTTAAGAGCTCTCAAAGATTACCTATCCTCAGCCCCGGCCTTGATGAAACCAGAAAAAGGCGATGTGCTATCCTTGTATCTTGCAGTATCCTCAAAAGCAGAAAGTTCGGTCCTTGTTAAGGATCATGAAGGTACACAACATCCTGTCTATTATGTAAGTAAAAGTTTACTTGATGCCGAATCCAGGTATTCACACCTTGAAAAGCTTATTCTTGCATTAATTATGGCATCTACTAAGTTGAGACATTATTTTGAAACTCATGTTATTGTTGTTAAAACTAATTTTCCAATTAAGAATGTCCTCAGGAAACCAGAGATGTCAGGAAGGATGGCTAAGTGAGCAGTGAAGCTTAGTGCCTATGATATAAGATATGAGCCTAGGACAGCCATCAAATCCCAAGCATTAGCTGTAGGATCGTATTGTCGACCTAAATGAGTCGGTTCAGAGGAATTCTATCAAATACAGGTGCGGAAAACAAGTATTTGACTATAAAACAGCTGAATCTTCACTTTAACACTGATTATATTGATATTTGAACACAAATACAATCAGTTCTCACACCGACAGCACTTCGGTATGGAATTACTCAAATGTTACTCTTAATTTCGCTTGACCTTGTCCTCCTATATATAGACTTTGAGATTTCGCTTCAGCATGACTCAAGCGAAATCTTAACATGTTGATTTCGCTTAAGCTGCTTCAAGCGAAATCCTTAACATACAAATTCCTTCAAGCGAAATCTTACTAACTCTATCTCATTCTCTCGTTCTACGTGCCCTTATCTATTCTAACTAGTCTAAGACTCGATACAAGACGAAGTCGACAGATGTAGTGCACCAACAGACTCCCCCTCAGATGTTGACGAGTCGACTATCGAGTCACACCAAAACTGTATCTTCACATCTTCATTCTTGATCAGTCTCCGGGCTTTACTCTTTCTATCAGCATCAACAGACTCCCCCTTGCAATGTGCTGGCATTCCTTTAGTTCTTCAGCGTCATCTGCTTCAGGATCGTTGTCTGACTTTCACAATTTTGGCTTTTCGGAATCATCACTTCTCAAACTTTAACCTGCATAAACTCTACCTCACAATAAATTTTACAATTTACACATTTCAAACATATAAACTTTCACTAATTCAGACTCTTCTCTAAAAACCTAATCAAAATGATCTTTCAATCTGATGAACCACTTGAAGATTTGATAAAAATAATCAGTTTTAAACACAAACTCCCCCTCAAATCATACTCATCATGTTTAGCACTCAGAATTTTGAAAATCAGCTTTTCAATACCAGTTGTCGAAAATCTTTTTGTATTTTTCAAAATTTTATGCTAAAACACACTAAAAATCTTTTTGGGTTTTTTATAATAGAATGAAATGCAGTAAAGAAATATTTACATACAATATTTTTGTGAGTTTGTGCAAGAGGATCATATCAGTTTCTGAGACAAATCACCAACACCGTTAAGCTTCATTTCATTTTAAGTTCTAAACGATTCACCTAGATTGTCAGTATATTGATCCACTTAAATTTTCACACAAAGTTCAATTGATCCGAGATACGAGATTAATGTTTTAAGCACTTGAACTTATTAGTGTGTCCCACTACTTGAATATACTCCCGTATCCAGATCCCAATATTCAGTCTTACAGGTGAGTATACCACAGATGATATCTGTCAGGGGAATAAATTATAGTACGAGGGCCGTGAGAGCTCAGGTCGATCTTTCGATACGCAGAGAGATGACGGCTTCGACTTTTGGTGTGTCCCCTTTAGAGGATCTTTTGCATTACAACAGCAGCGACTATCAATTTTATTGTTTCATCAGCTTGCTGAGGGCGATGCTATGTTTCAAGCATTTGCAGAAAGCATTATCCGGGGACTAGGTCAGAAATTTCTTTCAGCAGAAGTCCCGGGATAATACCCCAGATATCACTGAGCATAAAGACCTAGTATCTCAGAATAAGGGACCTTTCAAACAAGATTTCAGGGGTTACCTATATATCCAAGTTTGTGTTAACCCACAGAACAAGCAAGTTTGAAATTTATGTTTATATCTCGTCACAATCTACTAAATGTACAAAAACCTACTGACACATCATCAGTGAGATTGTTTATCACATTTTTTCTTTACATTTCTTTAGCATGTTGTGATAGTCCACTGATGTACTATCATTTCCTCTATATGCAACAAAAACTCATTTTTGAATTTTATCATGTTTTTGTCTTTTTCAAATTTTCAAATGTTTTTGGATTTTCTGAAAATTTTTACTCCCCCTAAAATGCAAACACATTAAAGGAAATTTGAAAATAAACTGTACAAAAACTTGACAACCGATATCAAATCGCATCAAATCGCCATTCACTTGGCATAAACAATCAGAACTCCCCCTATCACAAAACTATTTTCTCATTTAGATTTCAAAACACTTAAGTTTGTTTTAATCAAAATGATTTTTCCGGAAAATAAGTTTTTATGATATAATCATTTGTAGATTCGGAGTGTGGTTCATCACATTGTCTATCAAAATACCAATTGTAAGTATGGTCCAATCAAGTTCAACTTAATGACCTTGATTAACCTTTTCCATGTATGCATTTTCTATACCAATTGTAAAAATTACCACATGTAGGAATGTTACGTCTACATCACCATTTTACCAATCAGAATGCCGATTCCTGCTTCGCACTTACCAACCTGGAAGCTCCGGCGTAGTCATACAATCTGTAAACATCCAAACACTATCAAAAACTTTCAACTAAAAACTTCAAACATTAAAAAAATGCCGATTCCTGATCCACGATATAAACTTGGGATCTCCGGCAAGTCCACAGACTTACTGTTCGTAGTATGTACCATCCCAGTCACGAACTAGGGATGGTTCAACTTTATCTTTCTGCATCTTCTTCTCATAAAATTCTTTAACCCCTTTGACTTTTCGATCAATCATTTTACCAAAAATGTGTTTCACAGTGGGGTTAAAGGCCTTATCAACATCAAAAACCTTGTTATCATCATAAAATTGGTTTGATATTTCAACTTTACCAATTTTCTTCTTAAAATTTTCATCCTTCAATGGTGGAAAATGAACATCATCTATTTGAGGGACTGAAGTTTTCAATTTTAACTCAACCTGTGGCTCCTCTGATTTTATGGAATCAGATTCATCGCTAGAACTATCAACCGATTTCTTAACAACCCATTTCTGAGTGTCAAGATTTGCTTTCTTCTTGTAAAATCTGTTTGAACTTTCACCAATTTCAAAAGTAGAATTTTTGAATAATTTGGTTCGGTCAATTGGCGGTTCAAACTTAACCACTTTCTCTCTTTGTTTACGAAAAACTCCCTGTTTCGATGATATTGCCTTAGAACAATCTCTGGCAATGTGTCCAACAGTGTTGCATTGGAAACAGGTTCTCGTTTCTTTCATCTCTTCTTGCTTCTTTGCAAGAAATTTACTATTCGACTGCCTCCAAAACCTTTCCTTTTCTTCCTCATCTCTTGATGTACCTGAAACAAATGTCATCTTTGCTTTAAAATCACGAACATATGTTTCATTTTTCTGTTTTTCTGTTGGAGTAAAACCAAGACCTTTCTTTTTGAAATTACGGTTAGGGTTTGGTTTCTTGTGAAAACCAGAACCAGAACTGTAACTTTTTTTCTTGTTTAATCTTTGTTGTACTCTTGAGGTGTATTTTTTAGGTTTATCAATAAGATTTACATCTTTTAATTCAGAAAAATTGATTTCTGTTAGTTTGAAAATCTTTTTGATCATCTCAGTTTTTACACCTCTTAGTGGAAATTCCTCATCAGAATATAATTTGTCGGAATCATTCAATGTATATGCAACTTTGAATGTTTCGTCACTCAAATTAGATTTTGATAACAGGAATTCTTTGTTGTAAACCCTTTTAACTGAAGAATTTTGACTGTTGACCGTCGAACTCGAACTTTCAGAACCAGACTTTGACTCTGACTTTGACTCCTCAGTTTCATCTTTATCCAACACCTGATCGACGACTTTCTTAATTAACTCGGACTCATGATCAGTGTCAGATGATGTAAACACAACATCAATATTTTCTGGCAAATTGACTGACGACTCCGACTCCCATTGTAAGTTTGTTGCTTTTTCGACTCTTTCCTGATTTGGATTCCTGGGCAAATATCCATTTTCTAGCGGGGGTGGACATTTGTTATAACTGACTTCTTGTTTCTTACCAGAATCCTTCTTGTCAATCTTTTTCTTTGTATCATTCTTCTTTTTGTTCTTCTTTTCTGGAGTCTTTTCTTCAGTCTCTTTTCCATCATCCTTCTTTTCTTCAGTTACTTCATCTTCTTCAAATGCCTTCATGCCTTCAATAGTTGGATAAATCCTGTCAATGACATAAGAAGTACATGAGTAACTTTTCAACAATCGATTTACTCTTTCAGTCTCAATTCTTTGCAATTCCAACTTTTGTTCTAGCACAGCACACTTCTCAATGTAGTTGTTCACCACTTTTTGCTTCGTCATAAAAGCTCCTTGAAGTGTTTTCATCGCTGTTGCTTGTTCTTCACTAGTTAAATTGTATTGGTTCATTGCTTTGTTCAGTACATCATAAGATTCCTTCAAACTATTCAAATTATAGATCAGTGTACTGTTCTGCTTCTTCACAGCTTCACAGTTTTCACACTTCACTGGAATCTTCTTTGCATCCACTTCATCTTCAACTTTGAACTTTGCAACTTCAACCTTCACTTTCCTTTTGATCACTGGAGCTTCTTCGTCATCACTACTCACTGGTGTCTTGACCTTTTTCTTCTTCACTGAAACCTCCTCATCATCACTGCTGACTGGTGTTTTGATCTTTTTCTTTTTCTTTTTAACTTTATCATCATCACTATCACTTTCAGCAATCAGTTTCATATCAGCATCAAATTTTCTCGCCCAATACTCAGTATCATCATCACTGTCCTCTTCAACTCGGGCTACAAAAACTTTGTGAGCTGTATCTTGATCAGGAACATAATTATCCCAAGTAAAATTTTCCCAACTAAATCCTTCAGGTAACTTTTCGTCGTCTTGATCTATTATCAAAGCACTACCATTAACTCTCTTTAAAGAATCTTGATTCACTGCACACACTCTCTTTCCAGAATCTTCAATCACATCCCTTCCATGTGCAGTTTGTGCTTGATGTTGACGTTGTTGAGATGGTTGCTGAGCAACTTGATGATAGATGGCCTTTCGATAGTAATCATTGTTGTTGTTAAACGGATTTTGAGCTCCACTTGCTTCGCGATTTTTGCACTCCCTCTTGAAGTGTCCTTTTTCCCTGCAACGAAAACAAGTGACTTTAGATTTGTCAAAACCTAAAGTAGAAGTACCAGCCTCACGAAGATCATCTCTTCCAGTGATTTGCTTGAATTTCTCAGCTCTCCTCAACACGCTGGCCAAGCACCATTTTATGTCCATCAATTCCATCTCTTCAGCATCGATCTGATCGTAATCTTCCTTTGTCAGCATTGAATTCCCAATTCGACCTGCAACAAAACTACCATAAGATTCAAGAACAGTTCCCAATAAAGACATGTGACTCTTAGCAATTTCTGCTGAATATTCTTCATCATTTTCCAAATTCAGTACAATGTTGCACTGAAATTTCTTGCCATTCTTTGTTGTTGAAATGTTCGGGTCAAAAGATGAAAATGATGTGAAACTTGTTTTGCTGTTTGATCCTGATGATGAACTTCCAAAATCATTCTTGGCGTTGTAAGCAGTTTCTATTTTTGGAGATAGATTTGTAGACTTCTCATTCACCCCTGCTTTGTAATACAACCCAATATCCTGTTCACCATCGAAATCTTTCATCCGAATAACCTTTCTCTGCTCCATCTCCTGAGCTTCAATCTTTTCGATAAACTTGCTCAGTGTCAAATCTTTAAAACCTTTCTTGTTTCTTAGCATCATGAGATAAGTACCCCATGTTTCATATGGTAACGCATCTGATAATTTTTCAATCAATTCCTCATTGTCTTTAATGATCTTCAATCGTTTCATATTCGCCAACAGATTGCAGTATCTCTCTATTATTTGCTTAGTGTCCTCATTTTTCAATCTTCGAAACAAATCAAACTCTTTTTTCAGTAAAGACTTCTTGTTCTTGACCATTTCCTCACTGCCTTGAAACTTAGACCGTAAAGCTTTCCAAATTGAATATGAAGTTCCATTATGTTGCAATAGAACCAAAATATCTTCTTTCACAGCTTGTTGCAATAAACTCAGCATCATTTTCTCATCTTTGTATTTTTTTCTAGCATCAGCAGTCAGATCTTTAATCGGAACCACTTCTTCATCATCATTCATCGGTCGAACATATTTTGTCTCAATACATTCCCATGCATCAAGATAATTTGCCTGTACCCAGTTTTCAAACTTTTCTTCCCAACTCTTGTACTCCTCGATATTCATGAGTTTCGGAGGTTTTTGCATCGTTCCCGTTTCGTTTTCCATCATCGTATTTTGTGCAAGAGAAATTGGAGTAGTTGAGGTAGCGAATGCGTTGTAGAAATCCTCGTCCATGTTTCAGAATTCAAAAATTTCACACAACAGTGAGTTCAAGCGAAATCACCAATTCAATCACAGTTCAAGCGAAACATTTCAAGTGAAATAAGTTCTTGAAGCGAAATCAGATTATACCCTCAAGCGAAATCTCAAGTCAAATCTTTTCAAGCGAAATCACCAAATCAGTTTCACTCTCAAGCGAAAACAATAACCCTGAAGCGAAATAGTTGAAGCGACAGCCCTGAAGCGAAATAGGATCGTGTTTGAAGCGAAATCTAGGTGTCGCTTGGAATTTCAAGCGAAATCCTCTAAAGAAAACTGATATTTTCAAGCGAAATCCATTCGGAGATTTGTTTCGGATAGTTTTACGTCGAATATTGCAGTGAAACTTTCAAGGGTTTGTTATCCTGTGCTTTTATACAATCTGTGAGAAATTTGACAGGTTTTGACCGTAAAATCTTTCTGAACTGAGAAAAGAAGGTGTAGAAGTAAGAGAACGATGTCAATTTCAGCTGAAATCCTGCAGAACTCCTCAACTGGCTCTGATACCAATTGTAGGATCGTATTGTCGACCTAAATGAGTCGGTTCAGAGGAATTCTATCAAATACAGGTGCGGAAAACAAGTATTTGACTATAAAACAGCTGAATCTTCACTTTAACACTGATTATATTGATATTTGAACACAAATACAATCAGTTCTCACACCGACAGCACTTCGGTATGGAATTACTCAAATGTTACTCTTAATTTCGCTTGACCTTGTCCTCCTATATATAGACTTTGAGATTTCGCTTCAGCATGACTCAAGCGAAATCTTAACATGTTGATTTCGCTTAAGCTGCTTCAAGCGAAATCCTTAACATACAAATTCCTTCAAGCGAAATCTTACTAACTCTATCTCATTCTCTCGTTCTACGTGCCCTTATCTATTCTAACTAGTCTAAGACTCGATACAAGACGAAGTCGACAGATGTAGTGCACCAACATTAGCTGACTTTGTGGCTGATTTCAGTAGTGATTTACAAAAAGAAGCTGAGTTAGAAGTCCAGCAGCTAGAGGAGACCAAGGATCCTTGGATACTCTATACTGATGGATCCTCAAATGTCAAAGGCACAGGGCTTGGAATACTACTAAAATCGCCACAGGGGGACATAATACCTCACTCTATAGCTTGTGAGTTCCAAACCACTAACAATGGGGCTAAATATGAATCCTTAATTGCTGGTTTGCAAATTGCTAAGCATATGGGGATCAGGTATCTTGAGGTACATGTAGATTCATTGTTAATTACAAACCACTTTAATGGATCCTATGCTGTTAAAGGTGAAAAGCTAACCAAATATTTAGAGATAGTCAAAGAATTGGCACTCTCCTTTGTTTCCTTTAGTTTGACACAGGTACCAAGGGAAGATAATACAGAAGCTGATGCATTGGCTAACTTAGGATCATCTTTGAAGATCCCGGAGGATATCAAGATCCCTATTATCCATATCCTGAACCCGGCTATCGAGGATCATGTGGCTATGGAGATAGGAAATAATTCGGCAATTATCCCTGTTGTGGGCTAATTTCTGAGCTCATATCCTGAGAAATATCTTGGCTTATATCTTGATTAAATAATGTCTGTTCATATCCGGGGTGCAGATTCAGGGTATTGGTAACATCCTGAATGGTATCCTCAGGATCACTAACGGATTATGTGCAGGTACGTGGGCTGGAAGCTAGCAACGTTCACAAAGACTTATTCTGCGGACGACTCGGTCCAAACCGTTCAAAGAAAGACGTTGAAGCCTTATTACTCGGTCTACAACGTTCGTGATGGAATATTCGGAGCATCCCATATTTATAGGGATATTTGTTTGTATTTCGTTACTATAAATAGGAGGAACACCAGATCGAATAGGACACAACAATTTCACTGCAATCACACTCACTACACACTAACACTTGTTCTTTCGCAATTTGTACTCTCACACGAATTCATTGTAACACTTAGCGATCTGGTTGATATCCTGCACTGTATCCTGAAGTTTAAAGCAATAAGAAGAACAAGGCAGCTGCGATTGTCAGCTCCCGAGGTTTTATGCCGGCGATCTAGATTGATCAAGGGCTTTCCTCGTACATATCGTGTCATTTCCTTTACTTTTTGCTTACTATTTGCTTACTGTTTGATCGCAGATACAACTCAATATCCTGAGCCGTATCCTGAATACTGATTTTCTAAATAACTCACCAAGCATATTTTCTATAAACTTTCTAGCACACTACCTCACATTACTAATTTGATCACTAAATTGCTTCGGTAATTTTTGACCAAAACAATTTGGCGCCCACCGTGGGGCAAGTGGTGCTCTCTTTATTAAAAATTTTTGTTAAATCGCTAATCGGTTTTTTATTTTCAAAACTTTTTGCTACATTGTCCACAATGGCCTCACGATCAAACATGAGTTCCTCTACTATGTCTGCTACGACTTCTGCTACGACTTCTGCTACTACAGGTTCGGTGCTTCCACCACTTCCTCCAAGAATGCCAGCCTCTACACGACCTCAGGATATTATCCCTACCCGCAGTGTTCAGGAATCTGCCCCTGTTTTAGCATCTAACGACGAAATTTTAACCTTGTTTGGAAGTGTGCAGGAACAAATGAGGCAGCAGCAGGAAACGAACCAAATGCTCTTAAGGGAAATACAACTCCTGAAGTCTGGCTCGAGCAGATCCGCTGAGGATATTGTCACTCCATTACAACCTAGAGCTTTGAACTTCAGTTCAGCCGTGTATACAGAGGATAACAGGGGGAATATTGTGCCCAGCCTTCCTCAGAATCATACCCCTGAAATACCCTCCTCGGTCAGGATATCGACCATAAGGAGCTCAGGATATGCTTCAGGATATGGGCAGAATCCTCCAACGAGTAACATATTAAATAATAATAATACTCATACTACTAACAATAGTGGATCCTTGCAGGA
The DNA here is from genome assembly GCA_030545235.1 of Helianthus tuberosus. Lineage (NCBI taxonomy): Eukaryota > Viridiplantae > Streptophyta > Magnoliopsida > Asterales > Asteraceae > Helianthus > Helianthus tuberosus. The sequence continues at coordinate 195,569,927 of CM060418.1, forward strand.
TACAGGTGTGACGTCAGCACTTACTAGGGAACTTCAAAAGTTGAAGGACATGATATCAAGTGTACCCGGGGTGGTCCAGCCAATCCCGGAAGTGTCCCAAGACAGCCATAAGATATCTCGCTTTGCATATCCTATCTGTGATGCTGAGATTCCAAAGAGGTTCCAAACCCCCAACATGAAGCTTTACGACGGAACGACGGATCCTGAGGAGCATATTGCTCAGTATAGGGAGAGGATGGAGATCAACCCTATCCCTCCGGATCGCAAGGGTTTTGGTTCAACCTTGACAGGATCAGCTTTGAAGTGGCTCTTGAATGTTCCTCCACATTCAATTACATCTTTTGCTCATTTAGTAAATTTATTTAATAGTCAGTTTTCTTGTAGTAGGAGCTTTGAAAAATTAACAAGTGATCTCTACAGGATAACGCAGGGGCCTCAGGAATCCCTTAGGGATTATGTGAACAAGTTTAGCCGAGAATCACTAGACATTCCTCATCTTGATGTTGCAACAGCTGTGCAAGCTTTCAAGATGGGGTTGCAAAAGGATTCTCAATTCTACCAAGACCTTGTAATGAACCCATGCAGGAACCTGGATGAAGCTCGGAACAGGGCCCTAAGATACATTCGGTTGGAAGATGACAGAAAGATGCAAGAAAGAATGAACTCATCCAACACTTATGAGTCAACTAACAGGAAGTCGGAATCCTCATTTAAGTCGTATCGGTCCAAGCCATATGGCAGGAATGAGAACAAGAGAGTGAATGCTGTTGAAGATGAGGATCCTGAAGAATATCCTGAATTATCTGAATATTGCTTTTCTGTTAACATTCCTGAATTGATGTATGCCATGCAGGGTCTAGGGGACAAGGCAAGATGGCCTCGAAAGAATCAACAAAAAGCGGATTGGAAAGACAAATCAAAATGGTGTGCTTTCCACGAAGATTTCGGACATATGACCGAGGATTGCATTGCTTTGAGGAAAGAGATAAGCTATCTTCTAAGCAAGGGATATTTGAAAGATCTCTTAGGAAGAAAGAAGAATAAGGGTCAGGATACTGAGAAGGATCCTGAGCGAGCAGCCACACCTCCCGCGGACGCCAAGATAATCAACTTCATTTCGGGAGGATCCGACATTTGTGGGACTTCGTATTCGGCAGCAAAGAGACATGCAAAAGAAGCTAAGGCCGAAAGGGGAGACAAACCTGTCAGGATGACTACACTCACAACTGACAAAGTGATCACATTTGATGCTGATGACAGGGATACTGTCCAGGATCCTCACCATGATGCTCTGGTAATAACGTTATATGTGGCTAACCATTTTGTACGCAGGATATTGGTTGATAATGGCAGCTCCGTCAACATAATCCAACTAGAGACACTAAAAAGGATGAATGTATCTCCAATGGATATCACTTCGAAGTCCACCGTGCTTGTTGGGTTCAGTGGAGAGGCCAGAAACACAGTGGGAGAGATAAAGTTGCCGGTGTACGTTAAAGGAGTCAACTCGATACAACGTTTCTGTGTGATGGACTCTCTATCCTGCTATAACATTATACTGGGAAGACCCTGGATTCACGACATGAAGGCCGTGCCATCAACATATCACCAATGCATCAAGATACCTACCCCTTGGGGAGTTGTTAAAGTTGATAGCGATCAGCAGGAGGCGAAAGAATGCTACTCATCCTCGATGAAATCCTCAACCAAACCTAGTGCAGCATAGCAATTAAAGACGCGGGCCCATGATATCTTGGAGGATCCGGAGCAGGATGTGAAGAAAATTGTCCTGGACCAGGATAATCCCGATATTTCGGTGCTCGTGGGAACCAATATCCCTCAGGATATTGAAGAGCAATTAATTAACTTTTTAAGATGCAGGATGTCAACGTTTGCATGGAAGCATGAGGATATGACAGGCATATCCAAAGATATTATCACACACAAGCTCGGAATTGATAAATCATTCAAGCCAGTGCAACAAAAAAGAAGGAAGTTTGCTCCTGAACGCAATACAATTATTCAAGAAGAAGTCGAAAGATTGTTGAAGTCCAAAATGATTAGAGAAGTCAAGTTCCCAAGGTGGCTAGCAAACGTGGTTGTGGTACAGAAGAAAAACGGAAAATGGAGAGTCTGTATGGATTACACAGACTTGAATAAAGCTTGTCCTAAAGACCCATTTCCTCTACCCCATATTGATGCAATGGTAGATGCTACTGCTGGGCATGAAATGCTGACTTTCATGGATGCATCCTCAGGATTTCAACAGATTCAAATGGAGCCTTCTGACCAGGAGGATACTGCCTTCATGACACCAACAGGTATTTATTGTTATACAGCTATGTCTTTTGGTTTGAAAAATGCAGGTGCAACATACCAAAGATTGGTAAACATGATGTTCAAAGACAAACTGGGGGACACCATGGAAGTGTACATTGACGATATGGTGGTAAAGTCAAAGAAAGCTCAGGATCACCTCCAGGATATTAAAGGAGCGTTTGATATCCTGGATCAGTATAATATGAAGCTGAATCCTGCTAAGTGCCATTTTGGAGTGGGGGCAGGAAAATTTCTAGGATATATGGTGACCAAAAGAGGAATAGAAGCAAGCCCGGAGCAGATTAAAGCCATCTTGGATATTAAATCACCCTCAAATATGAAAGATGTTCAACGATTAACGGGGCGAGTGGCAGCATTAAACAGATTTATCTCAAGATCCTCAGAGAAATGCAAAGATTTTTATGATATCCTGAAGAAGAACAAAAAATTCGAGTGGGGCGAGAAGCATGAAGCGGCCCTACAGGAGTTAAAGCAATATCTTTCAACCGCACCTCTACTGATGAAGCCTGAGAATGGTGAACCATTATCCCTATACCTCGCGGTATCAGGGAACGCTGTAAGTGCCGTCCTTGTAAAGGACCATGAAGGTCAGCAATATCCTGTTTATTATGTTAGCAAAAGTTTGTTAGATGCTGAAACTAGGTATTCTCACTTAGAAAAATTAATACTAGCATTAGTCATGGCATCAACAAAACTTAGACATTATTTTGAGACTCATAGGATTCATGTTAAAACAAATTATCCTGTCAAGAATGTGCTTAGGAAACCAGAGATGTCAGGCAGGATGGCTAAGTGGTCCGTAAAGTTGAGTGCTTATGATTTAGTATATGAACCTAGGAATGCCATAAAATCTCAGGCTTTAGCTGACTTTGTGGCTGATTTTAGTAGTGACATCCAGGATGAGGTAGACCTAGAAGTTCAACAATTAGGAGAATCCTCAGGATCCTGGACATTATATACTGATGGTGCATCTAATATAAGAGGAGTAGGATTGGGAATACTACTAAAATCGCCACAGGGGGACATATTACCCCAGGCTATTAGGTGTGAATTTCCTGCTACCAATAATGAGGCAGAATATGAAGCTTTAATTGCAGGATTAGAATTGGCTAAGAATATGAGTATAAAAAATTTACAAGCATATGTTGATTCTTTGTTAATTACTAACCATTTTAATGGATCATATGCAGTTAAGGGTGAGAAATTGACTGAATATCTTGATATTCTCAAAAAATTAGCAGGATATTTCGATGTTTTTACACTTGAACAGGTACCAAGAGAGGTTAATGCTGAAGCGGATGCCTTAGCAAATCTGGGATCATCAATCAGGATACCAGAAGGGATCCAAATACCAATAATACATGTCTTATATCCTGCAACTAATCCTCAGGGTAAAGAAGTAGCGGATATTCGGGATCCTGGAGTGGAATATCCTGAACAGGATCCTGAATCCTGGACAACTCCAATTATGAAATATCTTAAAGATGGACACATACCCGAAAATGAGAATCCTAAGGCATTTAGGATGAAGGTATCACGATTCACTATTATAAATAATATTCTATACAAGAAATCTCTTGCAGGACCATATTTAAGGTGCTTCAGAAAATCACACTGGGGGCAGATCATTATTCTCGAAAGTATTGAGGACAGGATACTTTTGGCCAACAATGAGAAAAGATGCTGCAGAATATGCTCGAAGATGTGATGCATGTCAAAGGCATAGTAACATACTACATCAACCAGCTGAACCACTATATCCTGTAGTTTCCCCTTGGCCATTCATGAAGTGGGGGATGGATATAGTAGGAAAGTTACCAAAGGCTCCGGGAGGAGAAGTATTTATGTTAGCAATGACGGATTATTTCTCTAAGTGGGTCGAGGCTGAAGCATTCGTTCAAGTAAGAGACCAAGAAGTAGTATCCTTCATAAAGAGGAATATCCTGACTAGGTTTGGAGTACCAGCTGAGATCATTTGTGATAATGGGTCCCAGTTTATAAGCAAAAGGACTACTGACTTTTGCAAGAGTTGGGGAATCAAAATGATCACATCTACTCTGGTACATCCTCAAGCGAATGGACAAGCCGAATCCTCGAACAAGATAATAGTCAATAACTTAAAGAAGAGACTTGGAGCCAAAAAAGGAAAATGGGCGGAAGAGTTACCCTTTGTTTTGTGGGCTGATAGGACAACGGTGAAAAATGCAACTGGCCAAACCCCGTTTTCCTTGGTATTTGGAGCAGAGGCAATGATTCCAACAGAAATGACGATACCTACTGCAAGATCTATGCTACAGGATCCTGAACAGAATCCTGAAGTCTTATGTCAGGATTTGGATACTATAGATGAAAAAAGAGATGCAGCAAGGCTGAGGATAGCAGCATATCAACAAAGAATATCCAGAGCATATAATAAGAACATAAGGACTAGAAGATTTCGAGTTGGTGATTGGGTGCTGAGAAAGGCTTTTCAAAATACCACTAATCCTGCCGATGGCAAGCTAGCTCCGAAATGGGAAGGACCTTATGAAGTCGAGTCAGAAGCAGGGAAAGGAGCATATCGACTCAGGAATGTGGAAGGAGATATGCTACCAAGATCCTGGAATGCAATACATTTGAAGCTTTATTTCAAGTAAGAGTAGAATTTATTTTCTATCTCGGAATGGTATGTGTTCTATCTCTTTAAAATATATTTGTTTATTATCTTGAACCCAATACTGACTTAAGCATCGGAGGGGTGTTAGCCAAGCTAACACCCACCTTAGTTTAGAACTGTTTTGCAGGATATGTTTCAGGATATAGCTCCAGGATATATACTCAGGATAAGTCGAAAGATTAGAGGATTGGCCCCCTCTCTCACGATTAAGGGATCCTGATCCCTTCAAAGGTTTAAAGGTATTCACCTTTCTTTCGAATTGGGTTTAAACACCTCGCCTGGAGCGCAAGTTATCTAGGTGTAGTTCAAGGTAGCGGGACTAGTTCATGTAAAAGTGGCTGACAATTTCGTTACTGTTGGCTATATCCTGGATCCTAAAGGTATATGAGGATTGATCACCCTCTCTCACGAAAGAGTATTTTCATACTCTCAAAGGTTTAAAGGTTTTCACCTTTCTAAGTCTAGGAGTTTATACACTCTCGCCTGTAGCGCATGAAATTCAGGGTTTATCCCCAGATATCAGGGTTTATCCCCAATATGCTAAGGATTCTTTTCAGGATATCAGGGGTTCTGCCCTTGGGCATTCGGAATTCGTTCGAGTCAAAAGGTAAATACATTTGTGTCTTTGTCAAACGCAGGGGACACACATTATTCTAATTCAAAGGATGGATCCAAGTTTATAAGTATGCACTGGGGACAAATTTATGATAAAGGATTGGGACTGATTCTCTAAGAATCTCTGGTATGATCTCTCCTTTTTATTTGGATAATTTATAGGTTATATTTCAATATCCCTATTAAGATATCTTTCAGGATATCTCCCAGGATACATTTATGATATGTGTTCCTAAAAATGTTCAAACCAAACAGTTTTCACAAGTAAAATTTGTGTGACAATAATAATAAAGTCAAAAGGGTAGTTATATTATTAACATACCAAAAGATGTGCTCTTAGTTTCACCTCAAAACAAGGCCCATCCACTAAGAGCACTAGTAGTTCAAAACCATATTTACCCAACAGTTGAGGGCTTCGTCTCAAACCGAGACCCATCCACCTTCAACTGTTGCATTGTTCAAAAAGCATGCAGGAAATGTAAATTGTTCAGGTACGGGAAAGTAAAATGCAGAAAAGTAAATTGTTTGTGGAACTACAGACCAACATTCAGATTCAAAAAGGTGGGCTCTGGCCTTGGCACGTATATCCGTCATCGCCCACCTAAATGCCCTCACACAGCGGCATCACCTCCGACCTTCTCAGACTTCTCCGCTCCAGCATCTTGACCAGCATCCTGCGCAGCATCCTGACCAATGTCCATTTCAGCATCACCTCCAGCATCCTTCTTCTCTCCAGCTTGGACCACCACCTCCGTTGACTTGGAAGACTCACCGGCTTCAGCAGGAAGTGGCACAGCTTTGCCTCTGAGCTCCTTCAATTTAGCCACCCAGGATTCGACTGGCCAAGATGGACAAACAAGGCCCGTCTCCCTGGCCTCATAGGCCATTTTGATGCGTGCTTGTAGCAGGGAGACGATAGCAGAAGCCTTGATTCCCTCTCGAAAGCTGATCAAGGCCTGATCATGGTCCATTTGAACGCTGGCAAGTTTGACCTCAGCATCTTGGGTGACCTTCTTTAGCAAGCTTTCATAGTGCCGGCTCTTTGCTTCGGCAATAGCACCTTGGTCAGCAACGGTGCTCTCGAGCTGCTTGATCCTGGCTTCATGAAGTGCCACAGTACCACAAGCGTCATTGTACAAGTGGAGCAAATGCTGGAGGCCCTGTACATTGATCACAGGTATGGGGTTAGAATGTATGCTGACTAAGACATCCTACCAGGATATCCTGTTAGGATATACGTGCAGGATATATGTGCAGGATATACATGAAGGATATGCGTCAGGATATTACCTTGTTGAGGAAGGATGTCATTGGCTCTAAGGAGTCGGAGAAGCTGAGTTCATCATAGGAGAACCCTTCTGAGCCTGGAGTGCTGACCTCAAGGCCCTTTCTCTTTTTCGCTGTGGAAGCACGGGTTCTTGGATTGGCCTTGGGAGCCGGGAGTGGCTTGGAGCTAGTGGTAGCAGGAGTCTCCTTCTTAACTATGGCTGGAGTTGGATAGCTGTCAAGTTCATCCAGGTCTAGATAGACTGGGACTTTGCTGGAATCTGCACACAGGGAGTAAATTCTAAATCCCTCCTATAAATAACAGATAAGAAGCATATGTGTGCAGGATATCTTGCAGGATCCTTACCAGACATGTTGGCACTAGAAAGAGGACTTGGAGTTGGTGGAGAAGGGTTGAAACTTCTTTCTGCCTCTGGGAGAAGTCTAATGGCGTCTATTCTTTCTTGGGAATTAGCGAGAGGAGGAGCAATCTTCCTGAAATCAGCTGCACAATAAAGAAGATAAATTAGTTCAGGATATGGAACAGGATAAGCGACAGGATCATTCTTAAACCCTAAATCCTACCCTTTTTCAACCATTGTACCGGATATTCCATTCCACCAGGGATTGAGTCCCTTTTTACAAAAAAAAACTTGGATTGCCAACCATCCTCGTTCCTGGTGGCACGAAGTATCAATGGGTCACCGGAAGTAGAATAAAACAGAAATCTACATGATCCGTGGCATCTAAGCTTGTAAGCCAGGGGGAGATCATGGATGGAAAGATCAGGAATGTGGTTTCTCTTGATCTGGTCAAGAACAGATAAGACACGCCAGAGCATTGGCATTGTCTGGCTAAAAGAGATTTTTGTGAGATTAAAGAATTCGGTGATGAAGTCCGGAAAGGGGAATCGTAGCCCTAGGGTAAAAGGGAAAGCACTAAAGCATATCCACTCGTTGGAGACCATATCTGACCGGATTTCACGGTCAAACGGTCTAAATACGGTTCCTTCCGGGAAGATACCGGAGGATTTTAAGGCTGACAGGTGGGCACTATCAAAGGTACAGGCTTCCTTCTCCGGTTCTTGGAGAAGGTTTTGTTGGAAGAACGTAGGGGCCGAGTCACCTGAACTAGATCTTGTTTGGCGCGGCATTTGATCGCCTGAATTTTTCGCCGGAGAGAAAAGATGAAGATAAATATGAAAGATAGAGAGAAAATGTACCTTTTCCTTGTCGATTATGATTAAAAAAGGGATGAGGATGAGAAGATATAGGGCATGATGAGTAGATATAGGCTGAGTAGTTGCAAACGGTCACATCACAGGTCTTATCTCTTAATTGCCTCGGTTTGCGTAAAAAATGTAACCGTTAGTAATGAGGATACTAAACGGTAACATTTTTGGGGACAATTGTTGTGGGCTAATTTCTGAGCTCATATCCTGAGAAATATCTTGGCTTATATCTTGATTAAATAATGTCTGTTCATATCCGGGGTGCAGATTCAGGGTATTGGTAACATCCTGAATGGTATCCTCAGGATCACTAACGGATTATGTGCAGGTACGTGGGCTGGAAGCTAGCAACGTTCACAAAGACTTATTCGTGATGGAATATTCGGAGCATCCCATATTTATAGGGATATTTGTTTGTATTTCGTTACTATAAATAGGAGGAACACCAGATCGAATAGGACACAACAATTTCACTGCAATCACACTCACTACACACTAACACTTGTTCTTTCGCAATTTGTACTCTCACACGAATTCATTGTAACACTTAGCGATCTGGTTGATATCCTGCACTGTATCCTGAAGTTTAAAGCAATAAGAAGAACAAGGCAGCTGCGATTGTCAGCTCCCGAGGTTTTATGCCGGCGATCTAGATTGATCAAGGGCTTTCCTCGTACATCTCGTGTCATTTCCTTTACTTTTTGCTTACTATTTGCTCACTGTTTGATCGCAGATACAGCTCAATATCCTGAGCCGTATCCTGAATACTGATTTTCTAAATAACTCACCAAGCATATTTTCTATAAACTTTCTAGCACACTACCTCACATTACTAATTTGATCACTAAATTGCTTCGGTAATTTTTGACCAAAACAATCCCTAGTGAGGATACTCAATCCCATTCAGGATCAGGATCATGGATTTCACCAATCATGAGATACTTACAACATGGAGAGATTCCTACAGGAGAAAACCCTAGGGCATTCAAAATTAAGGTATCTCAATTCACAATTTTAAATAATATGTTGTATAGACGATCTCTTGCAGGACCATACTTAAGATGCATTGAGGATCCTGAAATCCAAGAAGTTTTAAAAGACTTCCATGAAGGAGATTGTGGAAACCACACTGGGGGCAGGGCATTATTCTCAAGGATCCTGAGGACTGGATACTACCGGCCAACTATGAAGAGAGATGCTATGGAGTATGCTAAGAGATGTGATCCTTGTCAGAGACACAGCAATACCCTTCATCAACCAGCTGAATTTTTGCATCCTATATCCTCCTCTTGGCCATTTATGAGATGGGGTATGGATATAGTAGGTAAGCTCCCTAAGGCACCTGGTGGAAAAGTATTCATGCTTGCTATGACTGATTACTTCTCCAAGTGGATAGAGGCTGAAGCTTTTGCCCAAGTCAGAGAAAAGGAAGTTATATCCTTCATTAAAAGAAATATTATAACTAGATTCGGTATTCCTTCTGAAATTATATGTGATAATGGTTCCCAATTCATTAGGGGCAGAACTACTAACTTTTGTGACAGCTGGGGGATTAAGATGATAACATCAACACCAGTCCACCCACAAGCTAATGGTCAAGCAGAATCATCCAACAAGATCATCATCAACAATTTGAAGAAGAAGCTTGGATCCAAGAAAGGGAAATGGGCAGAAGAACTACCTTATGTGCTTTGGGCTGATAGGACAACCCCTAAGAATGCTACTGGTCAAACACCATTCTCTTTGGTATTTGGGGCAGAATCAGTGATCCCAACAGAAATGGTGGTTCCAATTGCTAGAACAAGTACCCGTGATCCTGAGGAAAATGATGAGAACTTGGCTCAAGACCTGGATACTATTGAAGAAATCAGGGATCTGGCTAGGATAAGGATGGCCAGTTATCAACAAAGAATGGCTGGTGCTTACAACAAAAATGTCAGGATCAGGAAGTTTCAAGTTGGAGATATGGTATTAAGGAAAGCATTTCAAAATACCACCAATCCTGCTGATGGAAAATTGGCTCCAAAATGGGAAGGCCCATATTTGATTGAAGCTGAAGCAGGAAAGGGGGCATATAGATTGCTAACCATGGAAGGTGATTTGCTACCAAGAGCTTGGAATGCTGTCCACTTGAAGAAATATTTCATGTGAGCAGGATCCTCATCACACAGATGATCCTTACATTGGAGTTATCCTTGAAGGATCCTTAAAGTGTCGGTGATCCTTACTTTGGTAATATCCTAATCTTGAACTATTTCATTTCTTTATTTTCTCATATAAGGATAAGGATCATGTGTCCTTTATCCATCTCTCACGTGATTTTAAGTTTTGAAAGTTCAGGTATCCTTAGCAAAATATTGGTTATCTGCAGAAGCAATCCGTTCCTTGGGTTTAACCCCAGTTATTTGGGCTTGACCCCAGTTCCGCCTGTAGCGCATGATGATCCTGGTATAGTTCAAGGCAGTGGGACCAGTACTCGCTTTAGGGGCTGATAATTCCATTGTACTGGCTATACCTAGGATACTACGTATAATGGTAGACGTACCATACATCCGTTCCTAAGGTTTCTAACGTTTTCGCGTTAGCTAAGGTTTTGACATTTTCATGTCACTAAGTTTGGATAGTCGCCAGTTAGGGCCATACTCCAGTTTACATACGATCCTTGGGCTAGTCCCCAGTTATCCTTGGGCTTGTCCCCAGTTATCCTTGGGCTCGTCCCCAGTTGCTAACTCTTATCTTATATTGGCTTAGGCCCAAGTTATGCTCTATTTCAGGTCCTTGAAGATAAACAACTAGGGATCCTTGATCCTTACTTCTCTCTAAGGTTTATCTTATAGTTATCCTTATTATGGATAGGATCCTAACTTGGATCCTCAGGTATGATCCTTAACTATTTTTAATTCTATTCATTGTTTATTTGAATAACCCTTAAAATTTGACAACTAAACTTGTGATCCTTAAAATATATTACTTTTTGGGATTCTTTAACTATAGGATATGTGATCATGGATTATGTCCTAAATATTTTCAATCTGACTTGTTAAAAATTGTTTATTCAATAAGTGTACATCAAAACAATTGAGAATTAAAGAGACAAAAAGGATAACAATACAAGATAAGCGACAAAAGATTAAGGTTTTATTTATTAACAAAAGATTAACCCTTAAAAGGTTGTCAAAATTACCTACCCCGAGCATCTACCAGCAATACGTGGCCCGTCCGCTGGGGTAGGTAAAGGGTGTCCATGATAATAGGTTCAAAAGTAGTGCAGGAATGTAAAGGCGGCAGGATCACAATGGCTTCATCCCCCAAACAGAGGATCCCTCCACCATTTGCAATCCTACCTATTGTCCAAAGGATCATACATGATCCTTAATCCTAAACACTATTGTTTAGTACAAACCATCAAATTGTTCAACAAAACAACCATCAAACTAAACAATTGGGCTCCGGCTATGTCTAGAAGTTTCCATCATCGCCCAATCATGCAGCCTAAACCTTCGCTGCATCACCACCTCCGGCTCCACTTGCTTCACCACCTTCACCCTTGCTTCCAGCCTCGATCGCCAAAACCACCTCAGCCTCTTCATCATCTTCAAGATCAGCCAACCTTGCTTTCCAGTCCTCAACATCCCAGCTGCTTCTGTCGAAGTTAGGATCTTGAGCTTCCTGGGCCATCTTTAGTTTTGTCTGATACATTGTGATGGCAGCAGAGACCTTTGCACCTTCTATGAGATCGTGCTTTTCATAGTCAAGGTCGATCAGAAGTTTAGCCGTCTTAGTCTTGGCATCCTGGAGCTCCTTCTGAAGATCAGCAATTTTGAGGTCCTTTAGCAATGCAACCTGCTGAAGGTCGGCAATCTTCCTATCCTGATCCTCAACGTGGCCAACATAGTCCTCAATCTCAGTGAATTTCTGCAAAAGGGATAAAAGATAAGGTCAGGACCAAGTGATCCTCAAATCAGCAGGATATATCAGCAGGATATGTCAGCAGGATATATCAGCAGGATATGTCAGCAGGATATACGAGCAGAGACAGTGATCCTTACATCGTTGAAGTACTCGAGGAATTAGTGGCGGATCAGAGGCAGACCCTGCAGATCCTCAGCTTTAGAGGCCTTTCTCTTCTTGATTTCCTTTCCTTTGAGGGGTGCCTTGGGGACTGAAGCTGTCGGGCTGGTAGGAGTCTTTCTTTTGGAGGATCTGATGGTGGTAAGATCGGTGACATTGAACTTTGAAGCAGACTTGGTGGATTTTCCAGCACCTACACAACCAAAACAAGATAAGTATCTTTACTTCACTTATATTTCACTATTTATTTAAATTTTTAAACAAAGATACTTACTTGACATCGTGACAGAGCCTGAGGATACCTCCTGAGAATCCTGGGTGGTTGTCTTGAAAGATCTTGTTTCAGGATCAAGTTTCTTGAAAGCGATGAGTCTCTCTTTGGCAGCAGGAGACAGTCTGAGGTGTGAAACGGTGATAGCTGCATAACAAGAAAGCAAAAGTATATAAGTGATCCTTACATCAAAAGAAAGTTCTCTGGTGATCCTTCTCAGGATCCTCCACCCTACCATGGGTAGCCCATTTCTTGGGTAGATCCTTTCCGTCATCAATAGAAACTCTCTTGACGAAAAAGAAACGCCGCTTCCAGTTAGCATCATTCTTGGTAGCTTTGAAGATCGGGTGTTCCTCACCAGGTTTACGTTTAAACAAATAGCGATGAGAACCAAAGGTAGTAAGATCATACAGCTCTCCCAGCTCTGACATTCCTAGGTTTATCCCTTCCTGCTCGATGATCCTTTCAAGGGTATACAAAACCCTCCATATCATCGGCATGGCTTGGATATAAGAGATGCCGGTTAGGGAAAAGAAAGATTGGGTGAAGGCTGGAAAAGGATATGTATAGCCTATGGTGAACGGAGTGACAGGAAAAGCAACCCAGTTTTCGGAAATACGATCACTCAGGGCATTGGGATCAAAAGACTTAAACACGGTGTTCGCCGGGAAGCAGTGGCGGATCCTATCAATCTGTGCTTCGTTGAAACAGCAGCGTTCTTTTATGGAATCTTCGATGATCCCCTGGCTTTTCAGTGGGCTGTTTTTCGGGTGATCCTTAGCTGGGGAGTTCCGGAGCAACATCTTTGATAGAATGATGGAAAGAGACGGAAAACAGAGCAAAAGAAGGAAGAAGATCAAGAGAGAATACCTGTTTATCTTCGGATGCAGTTATAAAGGGAGTATCTCTGAAATTTAAATGCAAACGATCATATCTCTATCTCCTATTTATAATCATGATTGTGCAGGGTTGTCACTTCTGTGACGTCATAGTTGCAACGGATAGTTCTACAACAACGGCTATATTTACGATAGTTAGTTGCGGATAAGATCAAGAAAATATAATTCGCTCATTTTACATATCACTCCTTATATTTTGGGGGCAATTGTTAGGGGAGGATTTTCTAACAATTAGTGATCCTTACTTGTTATCCTAATTAATGATCCTTACTTCTGTGACAGATAGTGATCCTCAGAAGAGCTTCAGGATCAGGATCATGGATCACCTTAAGGATCCTCATACTAACGATTGTTTGTTTGTGTTTCGTATTATATTTCAGGAGTAACAAGCTTGACTTGGTCTTGGCAACGTAACTATGGAATATTCCACGGGTATTTCGCACACGTTTGACCGGAAATGGACGTTATGGAGAACGTGGGAGCTTGGCACAAAAGTCGGATAGTTTGTTAGTATAGTTAACTTCTATTTTTAAAGGGGTGACGAGCTAGTAATTAGAACACTTAGTCACTTTCAGCTACACACACTCTCGTACAATCGCACTCTTGAAGCTTTCGGCAAACACTTAAGAGTTTTCATTCACTTTTATACACTTCACCATAGTGATCCTTGTACCTAGCTCGTTACTATCCGAAGTTGTAAACATTTATTGATTTATTTGAGCTTGGTGATCGGTAGTTTCCATCACCCGGGGTTTTTTGTGCCGGAGATCAACTCTTGATCAAGGGCTTTTTCCCCGTATAAATCCTTGTGTCGTTTGTGCAATTTACATTGAAGTGATCCTTATCATTGTTCTACATTTAAAGCATCATTCCCCGTAACAGAGAGTTTGGTTGCATTATCCTCATAAGATTTTTTGACCAAAAAAATTCCTGCAAGGGGTCATAACAAGATCATCATAGAACAATGAATCCATAAGCAATCCCATTTTAAAGGCTTCTACAGCCGTAGCAATATCCAAGTTAGGATTATCTAAGGATTCTTTACTAAACTTAGTGATATAATCTCTAAGTGATTCATTTTGACCTTGTGTTACCCTATATAGATCACTAGTTAATCGTTCAAACTTTCTACTACAAGAGAATTGACTATTAAACAAATTAACTAGATTAGCAAATGAAGTAATAGAGTAAGGGGGAAGACTTAGCAGCCATTTAAGAGCAGATCCTGTGAGTGTGGATCCAAATCCCTTGCATAGACATGCTTCTTTTAACCTTTCAGGAATTGGATTGATCTCCATCCTCTCCCTGTATTAAGCTACATGCTCCTCTGGATCCGTTGAACCATCATACAGTTTCATGGATGGTATCTGGAATCTTTTGGGTATCTCAGCATCACATAAGGGTGGTGCAAAACGAGATATCCTATGGCTACCATCTGCAATTTCAGGAATGGGTTTAACCACTCCTGGTACACTGGATATCATATCCTTAAGCTTCTGTAGCTCCCTAGCCATAACCTGATTGATACCTATATCCTGCATAGAGCCATGGTTAGTGTTTATGAATTATTAAAAATGTTACCTCCCACAGGATTCGTGTTTGGAATTCCAGATGTGAATCCATATTGACGGGACTCTGGTATGATTGAAGGACCAGAGGAAGCAATGGTCTGCATTGGTATGAAGTCTCCTGGATAAACATCTGAGCTTGGAGGCTGCATACTTCTCAGGAATCCTTGATCCTGAATGATGTTGGATCCTTGAGGCTGAGATGATCCTTGAACCTGAAAGGATCCTGGAACCATAAAGGATCCTTGGATCTGGGAGGATCCTTGGACCTGGGAGGATCCTTGGACCTGGGAGGATCCTTGGACCGGGTGCATTCCTAAATATCCTCCTGAGCTGATGAAGGATCCCTGATGCTGAAAAGAGGATCCCGATGGCTGAGAGCAGGATCCTTGAGGTTGGAAGTGAGAGGCAAATGCCTGACTCATAGTTGCCGTTCCATAACGCCTTTCTGATGGACCACTTTGATACTGGATGCCCGGAATTGCCAATTGTTGGGTAGTTACAACTGGAGTGTCAAAATTCAATGACCTTGGCATCAGAGGAGAGTGATCCTCCACTGATTTCCTCTGTTTCTTGATATCACCAATCTCTTGGAGGATCCGTTCATTGGTTTTGTCCTGCTCTTGCATGCGATCCCTCATCTGCAAAATCAGATTAAAAAGATCATTAGTAGTAGGATGAGTGGAAACAGAAGAAGTTAGTGGTTTTTGGAAAATGGGGGGTTGTCTCTTCGCAGCATTCTCAGCATTCTTCTGGGATCCAGAAGGTGGTGGAGGCAAAGGAGGAACGCCTTGTGAAGAACTGATTGCCGGCATAGAGCTTGAGGTATTCTTTGTTGAGGAAGCCATTTGCTTGATTGTAACGAACCGAAATGATCACCAGAACAATAATTTCTCAAGAACGAAGCACCAATTGCCCCACGGTGGGCGCCAAACTGTTTTGGTCAAAAATCAAGCAATGATAATGCAACCAAACTTTCTGTTGTGAGGTATGATGCTTGAATCAATGAACAACACTAAGGATCACTCTGAAATGTAATGAACAAGTGACACAAAGATTTATACGAGGAAAAAGCCCTTGATCAATGAATGATCTCTGGCATAAAAAACCTCGGGTGATGGAAACTACCGATCACCAACTCAGATTAAACAAGAAATGTATTACAACTGCGGATAATAGCGAGCTAATTACAAGGATCACTATAGTGTAACGTGTAAAAAAGTGTGTAATCGCCAAGTGAGTGTGTGTGTTAAGCTAAAAATAGCCAAGTGTTTTCTATTTAGCTGGCTATCCCTTTTAAAAATGGAAAATATCTAAGCTAACAAACATTCCGCATTTCATGCAAGTCCTCCACGAATTCTACAACGTCCACTTCAGTCAAGCACGTGCGGAATAAGTATGGAATATGCTCCAGGAATATCGCCAAGACCAAGTCCAAGCTCGTACTCCTGCAAAACAACATCATATTCAAAGCAGACAATCATTAGTATAAGGATCCTGATGATGATCCATGATCCTGATCCTACAATACTTTCTAAGGATCACTAATTCAGACAGGATTGAGGATCACTAAACACAACAGTAAATGGGGATCACTGATCATTCAAAAATCCTCCCCTAACACTAAGGATGTGCAAAGGTTGACAGGAAGGATCACAGCCTTGAACAGGTTCATATCAAAGTCATCAGAAAAGTGCAAAGAATTTTATGACATTCTGAGAAAGAACAAGAAATTTTAGTGGACTGAAAAGCATGAGAATGCTCTCAAAGCCCTTAAGGATTACCTATCCTCAGCTCCTGCCTTGATGAAACCAGAAAAAGGGGATATATTATCCTTGTATCTAGAAGTCTCTTCTAAAGTAGTAAGTGTTAGGGGAGGATTTTCTAACAATTAGTGATCCTTACTTGTTATCCTAATTAATGATCCCTACTTCTGTGACAGATAGTGATCCTCAGAAGAGCTTCAGGATCAGGATCATGGATCACCTTAAGGATCCTCATACTAACGATTGTTTGTTTGTGTTTTGTATTATATTGCAGGAGTAACAAGCTTGACTTGGTCTTGGCAACGTTACTATGGAATATTCCACGGGTATTTCGCACACATTTGACTGGAAATGGACGTTGTGGAGAACGTGGGAGCTTGGCACAAAAGTCGGATAGTTTGTTAGCGTAGTGAACTTCTATTTTTAAAGGGGTGACGAGCTAGTAATTAGAACACTTAGCCATTTTCAGCTACACACACTCTCGTACAATCGCACTCTTGAAGCTCTCGACAAACACTTAACAGTTTTCACTCACTTTCACACATTTCACCCTAGTGATCCTTGTACCTAGCTCGTTACTATCCGAAGTTGTAAACATTTATTGATTTATTTAAGCTTGGTGATCGGTAGTTTCCATCACCCGGGGTTTTTTGTGCCGGAGATCAACTCTTGATCAAGGGCTTTTTCCCCGTATAAATCCTTGTGTCGTTTGTGCAATTTACATTGAAGTGATCCTTATCATTGTTATACATTTCAAGCATCATTCCCCGTAACAGAGAGTTTGGTTGCATTATCCTCATCAGATTTTTTGACCAAAACAGTTTGGCGCCCACCGTGGGGCAATTGGTGCTTCATTCCTAAAAAGTTTTTCTGTTGGTGATCATTCTGGTTCATTGCATACAAATACATGGCTTCATCATTGAAGAATACCTCTACTGCAATGTATGCGGTCAATTCATCTCAGGGCATTCCACCTTTGCCTCCACCACCTTCTGGACCTAAGAAAAATGCCGAGAAGAAACCAACTCCCATTTTCTCCAAACCTCCAACTTCTTCTGCTTCTTACACTCCCACTACTAGTGACATGTTTACTTTGATTTTGCAGATGAAGGATCATATACAGCAACGGGACAAGACCAATGAAAGGATTCTCAAAGAAATCGGAGATCTCAGGAAACAAAAGAAAACGGCAGAGGATCATTCCCCACTGGTGCCCAGATCTTTGAATTTTGATACTCCGGTGATTACTTCTCAGCCATCAGTGGTTCCAGATGTTCAATATGTGGGTGGACCGAAAGGAGTGCACTACGGAGCAACAACAGTGACCCAGGCATCAGGTCCATATTTCCAGCCAGCAGGATCCTATCCTCAGCATATGGGATCCTTCATGAATTCAGGAGGATACTCAGGAGCGCAGCAGATTCAAGGATCCTCCTTTGTTCCAGGATCATCCCAGGTTCAAGGATCCTCCTTTGTTCTAGGATCATCCCAGGTTCAAGGATCCTCCTTTGTTCCAGGATCATCCCAGGTTCAAGGATCCTCCTTTGTTCCAGGATCATCCCAGGTTCAAGGATCCTCCTTTGTTCCAGTATCGTACCAGTTTCAGGGATCCTTCCAGATGCCAGGATCCTTGAGGAGTTTGCAAACAGGAAGTTCAGATGTCCATCAGGGAGATTTTATTCCAATGCAGACCATTGCTTCTACTGGTCCTTCGATCATTCCAGAGCCCCAACAATATGGATTAACATCCGTTCTTCCTAATTTGAATCCAATGGGAGGTAACACTTTTAATAATTCTTATACTACTAACCATGGCCTTATGCAGGATCCAGGTATCAACCACGCCATGGCCAGAGAATTGCAAAAGTTGAAGGATATGATATCAAGTGTTCCAGGAGTGGTCAAACCTATCCCAGAGATTGCAGATGGGAGCCACAGGATATCTCATTTTGCACCACCAATCTGTGATGCTGAGATACCCAAGAGGTTCCATGTGCCAACCATGAAGCTGTATGATGGTTCGACGGATCCTGAAGAACACATAGCACAATACAGGGAGAGAATGGAGATCAATCCAATTCCAGAAAGGTTGAAGGAAGCATGCCTGTGCAAGGGATTCGGATCCACTCTTACTGGATCAGCTCTCAAATGGCTGCTAAGTCTTCCCCCCTACTCTATTACCTCATTTACTAATCTAGTTAACCTATTTAATAATCAGTTTTCTTGTAGTAGAAATTTTGAACGATTAACTAGTGATCTATATAGGATAACCCAGGGTCATAATGAATCATTAAGGGATTACATTACCAAATTCAGTAAAGAATCCTTAGACATTCCCAACTTGGATATAGCCACGGCTGTTGAGGCCTTCAAAATGGGATTGCTTAGGGATTCATTGTTCTATGATGATCTTGTTATGACACCATGCAGGAACATAGATGAGGAAAGAACCCGGGCCCTTAGGTTCATCTGGCTAGAGGATGACAAAAGGATCCAGGAGAGGTTAGCAGGATCCTCAAAGCAAGATAAGCAAGGATCCTCATTCAGGAACAACAAGTTCAGATCCTATAACAGATCTGATATCCAGAACGTGCATGCTGTTGATCAGGAAGAGGATGATGAGGATTATCCTCCAATCTCTGAATATTGTTTTTCTGTTGATAACAATGAACTAATCCTTGCGATGCAGAATCTAGGTGATAAAGCCAGATGGCCCAGAAAAAATGACAGACCAGCTGCAACCAAAGATAAATCAAAGTGGTGTGCATACCATGAAGATTTTGGGCATCTCATAGAAGAATGCATTGCACTAAGAAAGGAAATTGGATACTTGTTGAGCAAGGGGCATCTAAAAGAATTGTTGGGTAGAAAAAAGTCAAGGACTCAGGATCCTGAAAGGATCCCTGAGAAAGCTCCGGCCCCTCCAGCAGATGCACAAGTAATAAACTTTATTTCTGGAGGATCAGACATTTGTGGCACATCCTTCTCAGCAGGTAAAAGGCATGCAAAGGAAACTAAAATGGATAATGGAGAAAGACCCGTTCGAACATCAAGTGTCTCCGAAGGAAAAGTCATAACGTTTGATGAGGATGATCGTGTTGATATCCAGGATCCTCATCACGATGGTTTAGTTATTACTCTTTTCATTTCTAACCATTTTGTCCGCAGGATCCTTATAGACGGAGGAAGCTCAGTGAACATTATCCAGCTTGATGTTCTAAAGAAGATGGGTATCCCTGAATCTGATATCATACCAAGATCCTCCGTGCTCGTGGGATTTAGTGGGGAAACTAAGAATACCCTGGGGGACATTAAGCTCCCAATATACATCGAAGGCCTACACTCTTATCAAAATTTTTGTGTTATTAACTGTTTATCTTGTTGTAATGTTATCCTTGGCAGGCCCTGGATACACGATATGAAGGCAGTCCCATCTACTTACCATCAATGTGTGAAGCTCCCTAGTCCTTGGGGAATAGTCAAGATTGATAGTGATCAGCAGGAGGCTAAGAATTGCTATACTTCATCGATGAAACCAGCCTCGAAGTCAAGGGAGCAATAGCAATCAAAGTATCCTCCAAGGGATGTCTTGGAGGCAAGAGAGCAGGATGTGGTAGAAATCCTCATGGATCCTCATGATCCTGAATCCAAAATCTATATCGGATCAGGGATCCTTGGCGATATGAAGGAAGACCTCATATCCTTCCTCAAAAGGAGAAAGACTACCTTTGCATGGAAACACGAAGACATGACAGGCATATCTAAAGATGTAATCACTCACAAACTTGGCATTGATAGGTCCTTCATACCAATCCATCAAAGGAGAAGAAAGTTTGCACCGGAAAGAAATGCCATTATCCAGGAAGAGGTAGAGAAATTGCTCCGGGCAGGTATGATTAGAGAGGTCAAATATCCAAGATGGTTGGCCAATGTGGTTGTTGTTCAAAAGAAAAACGGAAAGTGGAGGGTATGTGTCGATTTCACCGATTTAAATAAGGCATGTCCCAATGATCCTTTCCCATTACCCCACATTGACTCCATGGTGGATGCAACTGCGGGTCATGAACTGTTAACTTTTATGGATGCTTCATCTGGATTTCAACAAATCCAAATGGAACCATCCGATCAAGAGGATACAGCCTTCATGACCCCAACTGGTATATACTGCTATATTGCTATGCCGTTCGGACTAAGAAATGCAGGTGCAACTTATCAAAGGCTGGTGAATACGATGTTCAAGGATCAGATTGGACAAACTATGGAGGTTTACATAGACGATATGGTGGTAAAATCAATAGAGGCTGAGGATCACCTAAGAGACTTGGAGGAAGCATTCAATATCCTTGATAAATATAATATGAAACTTAATCCTTCAAAATGTCACTTTGGAAGCATTCAAACTCATGTTATTGTTGTTAAAACTAATTTTCTAATTAAGAATGTCCTCAGGAAACCAGAGATGTCAGGAAGGATGGCTAAGTGGGCAGTGAAGCTTAGTGCCTATGATATAAGATATGAGCCTAGGACAGCCATCAAATCCCAAGCATTAGCTGACTTTGTGGCTGATTTCAGTAGTGATTTACAAAAAGAAGCTGAGTTAGAAGTCCAGCAGCTAGAGGAGACCAAGGATCCTTGGATACTCTATACTGATGGATCCTCAAATGTCAAAGGCACAGGGCTTGGAATACTACTAAAATCGCCATAGGGGGACATAATACCCCACTCTATAGCTTGTGAGTTCCAAACCACTGACAATGAGGCCGAATATGAAGCCTTAATTGCTGGTTTGCAAATTGCTAAGCATATGGGGATCAGGTATCTTGAGGTACATGTAGATTCATTGTTAATTACAAACCAATTTAATGGATCCTATGCTGTTAAAGGTGAAAAGCTAACCAAATATTTAGAGATAGTCAAAGAATTGGCACTCTCCTTTGTTTCCTTTAGTTTGACACAGGTACCAATGGAAGAAAATACAGAAGCTGATGCATTGGCTAACTTAGGATCATCTTTGAAGATCCCGGAGGATATCAAGATCCCTATTATCCATATCCTGACCCCGGCTATCGAGGATCATGTGGCTATGGAGATAGGAAATAATTCTGCAATTATCCCTAGTGAGGATACTCAATCCCATTCAGGATCAGGATCATGGATCTCACCAATCATGAGATACTTGCAACATGGAGAGATTCCTACAGGAGAAAACCCTAGGGCTTTCAAAATTAAGGTATCTCAATTCACAATTTTAAATAATATGTTGTATAGACGATCTCTTGCAGGACCATACTTAAGATGCATTGAGGATCCTGAAATCCAAGAAGTTTTAAAAGACTTCTGTTAGGGGAGGATTTTCTAACAATTAGTGATCCTTATTTGTTATCCTAACTAGTGATCCTTACTTCTGTGACAGGTGGTGATCCTCAGAAGGGCTTTAGGATCAGGATCATGGATCACTTCAAGGATCCTCATACTGACGATTGTTTACTTATGTTTTATAACATATCGCAGGTGTAACAAGCTTGACCAGGTCTTAGCGGCATTCTTGGAGAATATTCCCGAAGTATTCTGCACGTGCTAGATCAAAACTAGACGTTATGGAGAACGTGGAGGCTTGGCTTGAAAGTCGGAGAGTTTGTTAACTAGATATTTTTCTTATTTGAAAGGAGTAACGAGCTAGTTAGTGACAGTTAGTCATTTTTGGCAATTACACACACTCGCAAACACTCTCATACAAGCTCTCGTTCAAACACTTAGAAATTACTTACACTTTTAACACATTTCACCGTAGTGATCCTTGTACCTAGCTCGTTACTATCCGAAGTTGTAAACGTTTATTCATTTATTTGAGCTTGGTGATCGGTAGTTTCCATCACCCGGGGTTTTTTGTGCCGGAGATCAACTCTTGATCAAGGGCTTTTTCCCCGTATAAATCCTTGTGTTGTTTGTGCATTCCACATTGAAGTGATCCTCATTATTGTTACACATTTTAAGCATCATTCCCCTATACAAAGAGTTTGGTTGCATTATCATCATCAGATTTTCTGACCAAAACAGTTTGGCGCCCACCGTGGGGCAATTGGTGCTTTGTCCGTAGAAGAATTCGCATTTCTGTGCTCATTCCGGTTCATTACCACCAAGCAAATGGCTTCCTCATCGAAGAATGCTTCGAACTTGATGCCCTCATTCACTTCCTCACAAGGCGTTCCTCCTTTGCCTCCACCACCTTCTGGATCCCAGAAGAATACAGAAAATGCTGCGAAGAAACCGACTCCCATTTTCTCAAAACCACCTACTTCTTCTGTTTCAACTAATCCTACTACTAATGATCTCTATACCTTGATTTTGCAGATGAGGAATCATGCACAAGAGCAGGATAAGACCAACGAAAGGATCCTCCGGGAGATTGATGAAATTAAGAAACAGAAGAAAACGGCAGAGGATCATTCTCCACTGATGCCCAGATCTTTGAATTTTGACACTCCGGTGGTTACTTCTCAGCCGTCAGTGGTTCCAAACATTCAATATGCGGGTGGACCAAAAGGAGTGCACTATGGAACAACAGCTATGACCCAGGCACTAGGTTCATATTGCCAGCCAGCAGGATCCTATCCCCAACATATGGGATCCCTCACGAGTACAGGAGGATATTCAGGAATGCACCAGGTTCAAGGATCCTCCTTCGTTCCAGGATCATCCCAGGTTCAAGGATCCTCCTTCGTTCCAGGATCATCCCAGGTTCAAGGATCCTCCTTCGTTCCAGGATCATCCCAGGTTCAAGGATCCTCCTTCGTTCCAGGATCATCCCAGGTTCAAGGATCCTCCTTCGTTCCAGGATCATCCCAGGTTCAAGGATCCTCCTTTGTTCCAGGATCATCCCAGTTTCAGGGATCCTTCCAGATGCCAGGATCCTTGAGGAGTTTGCAAACAGGGAGTTCAGATGTCCATCAAGGAGATTTTATTCCAATGCAGACCAATGCCTCTGCTGGCCCCTCGATCATTCCAGAATCTCAACAATATGGATTAACCTCCGTGTTTCCTAACTTGAATCCAATGGGAGGTAACACTTTTAATAATTCCCATACTATTAACCATGGTTTTATGCAGGATCCAGGTATCAATCATGCCATGGCCAGAGAATTGCAAAAGCTAAAGGATATGATCTCGAGTGTTCCGGGAGTAGTCAAACCTATTCCAGAGATTGCAGATGGGAGCCACAAGATATCTCGCTTTGCACCACCAATCTGTGATGCTGAGATACCCAAGAGGTTCCATGTGCCTACAATGAAACTGTACGATGGTTCGACGGATCCTGAAGAACACATAGCACAGTATAGGGAGAGGATGGAGATCAATCCAATCCCAGAAAAGTTAAAGGAAGCATGCCTATGCAAAGGATTCGGATCCACTCTCACTGGATCAGCTCTCAAGTGGCTGCTAAGTCTTCCTCCCTATTCTATTACCTCATTTGCAAACCTAGTTAACTTGTTTAATACTCAGTTTTCTTGTAGTAGAAAATTTGAACGATTAACTAGTGATTTATATAGGATAACTCAGGGTCATAATGAATCATTAAGGGATTACATTACCAAATTTAGTAAAGAATCCTTAGACATTCCCAACTTAGATATAGCCACAGCTGTTGAGGCCTTCAAAATGGGATTACTTAGGGATTCCTTATTTTATGATGATCTTGTTATGACACCGTGCAGGAACCTAGATGAGGTAAGAACCCGGGCCCTCAGGTTCATCCGGCTAGAGGATGACAAGAGGATTCAGGAGAGGATAACAGGATCCTCAAAGCAGGATAAGCAAGGATCCTCATTCAGAAGCAACAAGTTCAGATCCTACAACAAATCTGATAATCAGAACGTGCATTCTATTGATCAAGAAGAGGATGATGAGGATTATCCTCCAATCTCTGAATATTGCTTTAGTGTTGATAACAATGAACTAATCCTTGCCTTGCAGAACCTAGGTGATAAAGCTAGATGGCCAAGAAAGAATGAAAGGTCAGCTGCAACAAAGGATAAATCAAAATGGTGTGCATATCATGAAGATTTTGGGCACCTCACAGAAGAATGCATTGCATTAAGAAAGGAGATTGGGTACTTGTTGAGCAAAGGGCATCTAAAAGAGTTGTTGGGTAGGAAAAAGTCAAGGACTCAGGATCCTGAAAGGATCCCTGAGAAGGCTCCAGCCCCTCCAGCAGACGCACAAGTGATAAACTTTATCTCTGGGGGATCCGACATTTGTGGCACATCCTTCTCAGCAGCTAAGAGGCATGCGAAGGAAACTAAAATGGATAACGGAGAAAGGCCAGTTCGAACATCGAGTGTCTCCGAAGGAAAAGTCATAACCTTTGATGAAGAGGATCGTACTGATATCCAGGATCCTCATCACGATGGTTTAGTTATTACTCTTTTTATATCTAACTGTTTTGTCCGCAGGATCCTAATAGACGGAGGAAGTTCAGTGAACATTATCCAGCTTGACGTTCTAAAGAAGATGGGTATTCCTGAATCAGAGATCATACCAAGATCCTCCGTGCTCGTGGGATTTAGTGGCGAAACTAAGAACACCCTGGGGGACATTAAACTCCCAATATATATTGAAGGCTTACACTCTTATCAAAAATTTTGTGTTATTGACTGTTTATCTTGTTGTAATGTTATCCTTGGCAGGCCCTGGATACACGATATGAAAGCAGTCCCGTCCACTTACCATCAATGTGTGAAGCTCCCTAGTCCTTGGGGAATAGTAAAGATCGATAGTGATCAGCAGGAAGCTAAGAATTGCTACACTTCATCGATGAAACCAGCTTCGAAGTCAAGGGAGCAATAGCAATCAAGGTATCCTCCAAGAAATGTCTTGGAGGCCAGAGAGCAGGATGTGGTAGAAATCCTCATGGATCCTGATGATCCTGAATCCAAAATCTATATCGGGTCAGGGATCCTTGGCGAAATGAAAGAAGACCTCATATCCTTCCTCAAAAGGAGAAAGACTACCTTTGCATGGAAACATGAAGACATGACTGGTATATCCAAAGATGTTATCACCCATAAACTCGGCATCGACAGATCCTTCAAGCCAATACATCAGAGAAGAAGGAAGTTTGCACCAGAAAGGAATGCCATTATCCAGGAAGAGGTAGAAAAATTGCTCCGGGCAGGTATGATTAGAGAGGTCAAGTATCCAAGATGGTTGGCCAATGTGGTTGTTGTTCAAAAGAAAAACGGAAAGTGGAGGGTATGTGTCGATTTTACCGATTTAAATAAGGCATGTCCCAAGGATCCTTTCCCTTTACCCCACATTGACTCCATGGTGGATGCAACTGCGGGTCATGAACTGTTAACTTTTATGGATGCTTCATCTGGATTTCAACAAATCCAAATGGAACCATCCGACCAAGAGGATACAGCCTTCATGACTCCAACTGGTATATATTGCTATATTGCTATGCCGTTTGGATTGAGAAATGCAGGTGCAACTTACCAAAGGCTGGTGAATATGATGTTCAAGGATCAGATTGGACAAACTATGGAGGTTTACATAGATGATATGGTGGTAAAATCCTTAAGAGCTGAGGATCACCTACGAGACTTGGAGGAAGCATTTGATATCCTTGACAAATATAATATGAAGCTTAATCCTTCAAAATGTCATTTTGGTGTTAAAGCAGGTAAATTCTTAGGATACATGGTGACTAAGAGAGGCATCGAAGCTAGCCCGGAACAAATCAAAGCAATAGTGAACATCAAATCTCCGGCCAATGCTAAGGATGTTCAAAGGTTAACAGGAAGGATAGCAGCCTTGAACAGATTCATATCCAAGTCCTCCGAAAAATGTAAAGAATTCTATGATATCCTAAGGAAGAACAAGAAATTTGAGTGGACGGAGAAGCATGAAAATGCTTTAAAAGCCCTCAAAGATTACCTATCCTCGGCCCCGGCTTTAATGAAACCAGAAAAAGGTGAAGTGTTATCCTTGTATCTCGCAGTATCCTCAAAAGCAGTAAGTGCGGTCCTTGTTAAGGATCATCAAGGTACACAGCATCCCGTTTATTATGTAAGTAAAAGTTTACTTGATGCTGAATCCAGGTACTCACACCTTGAAAAACTTATCCTTGCATTAATAATGGCATCTACCAAGTTAAGACATTATTTTGAAACTCATGTTATCATTGTTAAAACTAATTTTCCAATTAAGAATGTCCTCAGGAAACCAGAGATGTCCGGAAGGATGGCTAAGTGGGCAGTAAAGCTGAGTGCCTATGATATAAGATATGAGCCTAGGACAGCTATCAAATCCCAAGCATTAGCTGACTTTGTGGCTGATTTCAGTAGTGATTTACAAGAAGAAGCTGAGTTAGAAGTCCAGCAGCTTGAAGAGACCAAGGATCCTTGGATACTCCACACTGATGGATCCTCAAATGTCAAAGGCACAGGGCTTGGAATACTACTAAAATCGCCACAGGGGGACATAATACCCCATTCTATAGCTTGTGAGTTCCAAACCACTAATAATGAGGCTGAATATGAAGCCTTAATTGCTGGTTTGCAAATTGCAAAGCATATGGGGATCAGGTATCTTGAGGTACACGTAGATTCTTTGTTAATTACAAATCACTTTAATGGATTATATGCTGTTAAAGGTGAAAAGCTAACCAAATATTTGGAGATAGTCAAAAGTTTGGCACTCTCTTTTGTTTCCTTTAGTTTGTCACAGGTACCAAGGGAAGAAAATACAGAAGCTGATGCATTGGCTAACTTAGGATCATCTTTGAAGATCCCAGAGGATA
This sequence comes from Helianthus tuberosus, assembly GCA_030545235.1. Taxonomy (NCBI): domain Eukaryota; kingdom Viridiplantae; phylum Streptophyta; class Magnoliopsida; order Asterales; family Asteraceae; genus Helianthus; species Helianthus tuberosus. Next base: position 195,597,411 of record CM060418.1, read on the forward strand.
TCAAGATTCCTATTATCCATATCCTGACCCCGGCTATCGAGGATCACCAGACTATGGAGATAGGAGATGATTCTGCGGTTATTCCTAGTGAGGATACTCAATCCTATTCAGGATCCAGATCATGGATCTCACCAATTATGAGATACTTACAACATGGAGAGATTCCTACAGGAGAAAACCCTAGGGCTTTCAAATCTAAGGTATCTCAATTCACAATTATAAATAAAATGTTGTATAGGCGATCTCTTGCAGGACCATACTTGAGATGCATTGAGGATCCTGAAGTTCAAGAAGTTTTAAAAGACTTCCATGAAGGAGATTGCGGAAATCACACTGGGGGCAGGGCTTTATTCTCAAGGATCCTGAGGACAGGATACTACTGGCCAACCATGAAGAAAGATGCTGTGGAGTATGCCAGAAGATGTGATCCTTGCCAGAGACACAGCAATATCCTTCATCAACCAGCCGAACTATTGCATCCTATATCCTCCTCTTGGCCATTTATGAGATGGGGTATGGATATAGTTGGCAAGCTCCCTAAGGCACCTGGTGGGAAAGTATTCATGTTAGCTATGACTGATTACTTCTCCAAATGGATAGAGGCTGAAGCTTTTGCCCAAGTTAGAGAAAAGGAAGTTATATCCTTCATTAAAAGAAATATTATAACTAGATTTGGAATTCCTTCCGAGATTATATGTGATAATGGTTCCCAATTTATTGGGAGCAGAACCACTAACTTTTGTGACAGCTGGGGGATTAAGATGATAACATCAACACCAATCCACCCACAAGCTAATGGTCAAGCAGAATCATCCAACAAGATCATCATCAACAACTTGAAGAAGAAGCTTGGATCCAAGAAAGGAAAATGGGCAGAAGAGCTACCCTATGTGCTCTGGGCTGACAGGACAACCCCTAAGAATGCTACTGGTCAAACACCATTCTCTTTGGTGTTTGGGGCAGAATCAGTGATCCCAACAGAAATGGTGGTTCCTACTGCTAGAACAAGTACCCGTGATCCTGAGGAAAATGATGAAAACTTGGCTCAAGACCTGGATACTATTGAAGAAATCAGGGATATGGCTAGGATCAGGATGGCCAGTTATCAACAAAGAATGGCTGGTGCTTACAATAAAAATGTCAGGATCAGGAGGTTTCAAGTTGGAGATATGGTGTTAAGGAAAGCATTTCAGAATACCACCAATCCTGCTGATGGAAAATTGGCTCCAAAATGGGAAGGCCCTTATTTGATTGAAGCTGAAGCAGGAAAGGGGGCATATAGATTGCTAACCATGGAGGGTGATTTGCTACCAAGAGCTTGGAATGCTGTCCACCTGAAGAAGTATTTCATGTAAACAGGATCCTTATGGCATAAGCGATCCTCACGATAGGGATATCCTTATAGGATCCTCAAAATATCGGTGATCCTTACTCAGGTAATATCCTAATCTTGAACTATTTCATTTCTTTATTTTCTCATATAAGGATAAGGATCATGTATCCTTTATCCATATCTCACGTGAGTTCAAGTTTTGAAAGTTCAGGTATCTTTAGCACAACGTTGGTTATCCACAGAAGCAATCCGTCTTTTGGGTTTAACCCCAGTTATTTGGGCTTGTCCCCAGATTCCGCCTGCAGCGCACGATGATCCTGGTATAGTTCAAGGCTTTGGGACCAGTACTCATTATAGGGGCTGATAATTCCATTGTTCTGGCTATGCTTAGGATCCTACGTATAATGGTAGACGTACCATACATCCGTTCATAAGGTTTCTAACGTTTTCAGGTTAGCTAAGGTTTTGACATCTTCATGTCACTAAGTTTGGATAGTCGCCAGTTAGGGCCATACTCCAGTTTACACACGATCCTTGGGCTTGTCCCCAGTTATCCTTGGGCTTGTCCCCAGTTATCCTTGGGCTTGTCCCCAGTTATCCTTGGGCTTGTCCCCAGTTGCTAACTCTTTTCTTATATTGGCTTAGTCCCAAGTTATGCTCTATTTCAGGTCCTTGAAGGTAGGCGGCTAGGGATCCTTGATCCTTATTTCACTCTAAGGTTTATCTTATAGTTATCCTTATTATGGTTAGGATTCTAACTTGGATCCTCAGGTATGATCCTTGACTCTTTTGATTTTATTCGTTATTCTTTTGATGAACCCTTATACTTGACAACTGAACCTGTGTTTCTTAAACTGTATCACTTCTTAGAACTTATCGGTTATGGGATATGTGATCCTTGATTATATCCTAAACTTTATGGATATATTTTCTAAGGTTTGATAAATATAAACAGGACGAACATTATAACAGTTGGAAAATAACATACTAAAAAGGATAACAACACAAGATAAGCGACAAAAGGTTAAGTTTTTATTTATTAACATAAGACTAACCCTTTAAAGGTTGTCAAAATTACCTACCCGAGCTTCTACCAGCAAAGCGTGGCCCGTCCGCTGGGGTAGGTAAAGGGTGTCCATGATAATGAGTTCAAAAGTAGTGCAGGCAGCAGGATCACAATGGCTTCATCCCCCAAACAGAGGATCCCTCCACCAATTGCAATCCTGCCTATTGTCCAAAGGATCATACATGATCCTTAATCCTAAAAACCTATTGTTCAAAATACAACCCATGAAATTGTCTTAAACATCACAACCACAAAAACAACCACCAAACTAAAAAATTGGGCTCCGGCCTTAGCACATATATCCATCATCGCCCAATTGTGTAGCCTACACCTTTGCTGCATCCTCTTCTCCTCCAGCTGCGGTATCCTTCACCTGATCCTTCCCACTGCCACTTGCTTCAATCGCCAAGACTTCAGTAGCCTCCTCTTCCTCATCCTCAAGCTCAGCCAACCTTTCCTTCCAACCCTCAATATCCCAGCCGTTCTTATCAAAGCTAGGATCTTGAGCTTCTTGGGCCATCTTCAACTTAGTCTGATACATCGTGATGGCAGCAGAGAGCTTGGCATTTTCGATGAGGTCATGCTTTTCATAATCAAAGTTAACCAACACCTTGGCCATTGCCTGCTTGGTATCCTGGAGTTCCTTCCGAGCATCAGCAAGTGCAAGATCTTTGAGCACACCAACCTGTTGAAGATCAGCTATCTTCTTGTCCAGCTCCTCAATATTACCCACGTAGTCCTCGATCTCAGCAAATTTCTGCAAAAAGAAGATAAGGCAGTTCAAGGTCAAGTGATCCTCATAAGAGCTGGATACCTAGGCAAAGTTAAGGATCCTTACTTCATTGAAGTACTCAAGGAATTGGTGGCGGATCAGTGGCAGCCCTTGAAGATCCTCAGCATCAGAAATCTTCCTCTTCTTGACACCCTTCCCTTTAGTGGGTGCCTTTGGAATGGAAATGCTGGGACTGCTGGTGGATTTCTTCCTTCTGGGCCGTACGAGATCAAGGTCAGCTGTGTTGAATTGGGAAACAGGCTTGACAGGTTTTCCAGCGCCTACACATTCAAAGCAAGATGAGTATCCTTATCCTATTTCAATTTATCTATTTATTTTAATATTTAAACTATGTAAAAGACAGGATACTTACTCGACATGGTAATGGAACCTGAGGATACTTCTTGTGAGTCTTGGGTGTCTATCTTGAATGTCCTTGTTTCAGGATCAAGCTTCCAGAAAGCAGCGAGCTTATCCTTGGTTTCAGGTGATGTGCGGATACGTGAAATGGTGATAGCTGCAAAACAAGAAAGCAAAAATATAAGTTATCCTTGCAAACAAAGAAAGTTCCCGGTGATCCTTATCAGGATCCTCCATCCTACCATGGGTAGCCCAATTTTTAGGAAGATCCTTTCCATCCTGGATAGAATCTCTCTTGACAAAGAAAAAGCGACATTTCCAGTCTTTGTCATTCTTGGTGACTTTCAGAAGAGGATGATCTGCACCGGATTTTCGTTTAAGCAAATAACGATGGGAACCAAAAGTAGTGAGATCATACAGCTCCGCCAATTCTGACATGCCCAAAGCAATGCCTTCTTGTTCGATGATCCTCTCCAGGGTATACAAGACCCTCCAAATCATCGGCATGGCTTGGATATAAGAGATGCCGGTAAGAGAAAAGAAGGATTGTGTAAACTCCGGGAAAGGATAGGTGTATCCTATGGTGAATGGAGTGGCTGGAAATGCAACCCATGTTTCTGAAACATAGTCGCTAAGGGTAGTAGGATCAAAGGGTCTGATGACGGCATCCGCCGGAAAACAGCAACGGATTCTGTCTATCTGTGCTTCGTTAAAACAACACTTTTCATTCGCGGAGTCCTTGATGATTTTCTGACTTTCCAAAGGGCTATCTTTCTTGTGATCTTTGCCCGGAGAACTTCGGAGCAACATATTTGATGGAAAGATGAAAACAGAGCAAGAGAGGGAAAAGGATAGAGAGAGAGAATACCTGATCGTCTTCAGAATGTGGATTATAAAGGGAGTTTCTCTGAGAATTTAAATGCATTTGATCCTATCTATATCTCTATTTATAATCATGATCTTGCAGGTTGTCACTTCCGTGACATCATCATCGCAACGGCTAGTTCAAAATTAACGGCTATATATCCGTTAGTTTGTTACGGATAAGATCGAGAAAACATAACTCGCTAATTTTACAATTTCACTCCTTATATTTTGGGGGCAATTGTTAGGGGAGGATTTTCTAACAATTAGTGATCCTTATTTGTTATCCTAACTAGTGATCCTTACTTCTGTGACAGGTGGTGATCCTCAGAAGGGCTTTAGGATCAGGATCATGGATCACTTCAAGGATCCTCATACTGACGATTGTTTACTTATGTTTTATAACATATCGCAGGTGTAACAAGCTTGACCAGGTCTTAGCGGCATTCTTGGAGAATATTCCCGAAGTATTCTGCACGTGCTAGATCAAAACTAGACGTTATGGAGAACGTGGAGGCTTGGCTTGAAAGTCGGAGAGTTTGTTAACTAGATATTTTTCTTATTTGAAAGGAGTAACGAGCTAGTTAGTGACAGTTAGTCATTTTTGGCAATTACACACACTCGCAAACACTCTCATACAAGCTCTCGTTCAAACACTTAGAAATTACTTACACTTTTAACACATTTCACCGTAGTGATCCTTGTACCTAGCTCGTTACTATCCGAAGTTGTAAACGTTTATTCATTTATTTGAGCTTGGTGATCGGTAGTTTCCATCACCCGGGGTTTTTTGTGCCGGAGATCAACTCTTGATCAAGGGCTTTTTCCCCGTATAAATCCTTGTGTTGTTTGTGCATTCCACATTGAAGTGATCCTCATTATTGTTACACATTTTAAGCATCATTCCCCTATACAAAGAGTTTGGTTGCATTATCATCATCAGATTTTCTGACCAAAACAACTTCCACGAAGGAGATTGTGGAAACCACACTGGGGGCAGGGCATTATTCTCAAGGATCCTGAGGACAGGATACTACTGGCCAACTATGAAGAGAGATGCTGTGGAGTATGCTAAGAGATGTGATCCTTGTCAGAGACACAGCAATATCCTTCATTAACCAGCTGAATTTTTGCATCCTATATCCTCCTCTTGGCCATTTATGAGATGGGGTATGGATATAGTTGGTAAGCTCCCTAAGGCACCTGGTGGAAAAGTATTCATGCTTGCTATGACTGATTACTTCTCCAAGTGGATAGAGGCTGAAGCTTTTGCCTAAGTCAGAGAAAAGGAAGTTATATCCTTCATTAAAAGAAATATTATAACTAGATTTGGAATTCCTTCTGAAATTATATGTGATAATGGTTCCCAATTCATTGGGGGCAGATCCACTAACTTTTGTGACAGCTGGGGGATTAAGATGATAACATCAACACCAGTCCACCCACAAGCTAATGGTCAAGCAGAATCATCCAACAAGATCATCGTCAACAATTTGAAGAAGAAGCTTGGATCCAAGAAAGGGAAATGGGCGGAAGAACTACCTTATGTGCTTTGGGCTGATAGGACAACCCCTAAGAATGCTACTGGTCAAACGCCATTTTCTTTGGTATTTGGGGCAGAATCAGTGATCCCAACAGAAATGGTGGTTCCAACTGCTAGAACAAGTACCCGTGATCCTGAGGAAAATGATTAGAACTTGGCTCAAGACCTGGATACTATTTCATGTGAGCAGGATCCTCATCGCACAGATGATCCTTACATTGGAGTTATCCTTGAAGGATCCTTAAAGTATCGGTGATCCTTACTTTGGTAATATCCTAATCTTGAACTATTTCATTTCTTTATTTTCTCATATAAGGATAAGGATCATGTGTCCTTTATCCATCTCTCATGTGATTTTAAGTTTTGAAAGTTCAGGTATCCTTAGCAAAATATTGGTTATCTGCAGAAGCAATCCGTTCCTTGGGTTTGACCCCAGTTATTTGGGCTTGGCCCCAGTTCCGCCTGTAGCGCATGATGATCCTGGTATAGTTCAAGGCAGTGGGACCAGTACTCGCTTTAGGGGCTGATAATTCCATTGTACTGGCTATACCTAGGATCCTACGTATAATGGTAGACGTACCATACATCCGTTCCTAAGGTTTCTAACGTTTTCGCGTTAGCTAAGTGTTGTGGGCTAATTTCTGAGCTCATATCCTGAGAAATATCTTGGCTTATATCTTGATTAAATAATGTCTGTTCATATCCGGGGTGCAGATTCAGGGTATTGGTAACATCCTGAATGGTATCCTCAGGATCACTAACGGATTATGTGCAGGTACGTGGGCTGGAAGCTAGCAACGTTCACAAAGACTTATTCTGCGGACGACTCGGTCCAAACCGTTCAAAGAAAGACGTTGAAGCCTTATTACTCGGTCTACAACGTTCGTGATGGAATATTCGGAGCATCCCATATTTATAGGGATATTTGTTTGTATTTCGTTACTATAAATAGGAGGAACACCAGATCGAATAGGACACAACAATTTCACTGCAATCACACTCACTACACACTAACACTTGTTCTTTCGCAATTTGTACTCTCACACGAATTCATTGTAACACTTAGCGATCTGGTTGATATCCTGCACTGTATCCTGAAGTTTAAAGCAATAAGAAGAACAAGGCAGCTGCGATTGTCAGCTCCCGAGGTTTTATGCCGGCGATCTAGATTGATCAAGGGCTTTCCTCGTACATCTCTTGTCATTTCCTTTACTTTTTACTATTTGCTCACTGTTTGATCGCAGATACAGCTCAATATCCTGAGCCGTATCCTGAATACTGATTTTCTAAATAACTCACCAAGCATATTTTCTATAAACTTTCTAGCACACTACCTCACATTACTAATTTGATCACTAAATTGCTTCGGTAATTTTTGACCAAAACAATTTGGCGCCCACCGTGGGGCAAGTGGTGCTCTCTTTATTAAAAATTTTTGTTAAATCGCTAATCGGTTTTTTATTTTCAAAACTTTTTGCTACATTGTCCACAATGGCCTCACGATCAAACATGAGTTCCTCTACTATGTCTGCTACGACTTCTGCTACTACAGGTTCGGTGCTTCCACCACTTCCTCCAAGAATGCCAGCCTCTACCCGACCTCAGGATATTATCCCTACCCGCAGTGTTCAGGAATCTGCCCCTGTTTTAGCATCTAACGACGAAATTTTAACCTTGTTTGGAAGTGTGCAGGAACAAATGAGGCAGCAGCAGGAAACGAACCAAATGCTCTTAAGGGAAATACAACTCCTGAAGTCTGGCTCGAGCAGATCCGCTGAGGATATTGTCACTCCATTACAACCTAGAGCTTTGAACTTCAGTTCAGCCGTGTATACAGAGGATAACAGGGGGAATATTGTGCCCAGCCTTCCTCAGAATCATACCCCTGAAATACCCTCCTCGGTCAGGATATCGACCATAAGGAGCTCAGGATATGCTTCAGGATATGGGCAGAATCCTCCAACGAGTAACATATTAAATAATAATAATACTCATACTACTAACAATAGTGGATCCTTGCAGGATACAGGTGTGACGTCAGCACTTACTAGGGAACTTCAAAAGTTGAAGGACATGATATCAAGTGTACCCGGGGTGGTCCAGCCAATCCCGGAAGTGTCCCAAGACAGCCATAAGATATCTCGCTTTGCATATCCTATCTGTGATGCTGAGATTCCAAAGAGGTTCCAAACCCCCAACATGAAGCTTTACGACGGAACGACGGATCCTGAGGAGCATATTGCTCAGTATAGGGAGAGGATGGAGATCAACCCTATCCCTCCGGATCGCAAGGGTTTTGGTTCAACCTTGACAGGATCAGCTTTGAAGTGGCTCTTGAATGTTCCTCCACATTCAATTACATCTTTTGCTCATTTAGTAAATTTATTTAATAGTCAGTTTTCTTGTAGTAGGAGCTTTGAAAAATTAACAAGTGATCTCTACAGGATAACGCAGGGGCCTCAGGAATCCCTTAGGGATTATGTGAACAAGTTTAGCCGAGAATCACTAGACATTCCTCATCTTGATGTTGCAACAGCTGTGCAAGCTTTCAAGATGGGGTTGTAAAAGGATTCTCAATTCTACCAAGACCTTGTAATGAACCCATGCAGGAACCTGGATGAAGCTCGGAACAGGGCCCTAAGATACATTCGGTTGGAAGATGACAGAAAGATGCAAGAAAGAATGAACTCATCCAACACTTATGAGTCAACTAACAGGAAGTCGGAATCCTCATTTAAGTCGTATCGGTCCAAGCCGTATGGCAGGAATGAGAACAAGAGAGTGAATGCTGTTGAAGATGAGGATCCTGAAGAATATCCTGAATTATCTGAATATTGCTTTTCTGTTAACATTCCTGAATTGATGTATGCCATGCAGGGTCTAGGGGACAAGGCAAGATGGCCTCGAAAGAATCAACAAAAAGCGGATTGGAAAGACAAATCAAAATGGTGTGCTTTCCACGAAGATTTCGGACATATGACCGAGGATTGCATTGCTTTGAGGAAAGAGATAAGCTATCTTCTAAGCAAGGGATATTTGAAAGATCTCTTAGGAAGAAAGAAGAATAAGGGTCAGGATACTGAGAAGGATCCTGAGCGAGCAGCCACACCTCCCGCGGACGCCAAGATAATCAACTTCATTTCGGGAGGATCCGACATTTGTGGGACTTCGTATTCGGCAGCAAAGAGACATGCAAAAGAAGCTAAGGCCGAAAGGGGAGACAAACCTGTCAGGATGACTACACTCACAACTGACAAAGTGATCACATTTGATGCTGATGACAGGAATACTGTCCAGGATCCTCACCATGATGCTCTGGTAATAACGTTATATGTGGCTAACCATTTTGTACGCAGGATATTGGTTGATAATGGCAGCTCCATCAACATAATCCAACTAGAGACACTAAAAAGGATGAATGTATCTCCAATGGATATCACTTCGAAGTCCACCGTGCTTGTTGGGTTCAGTGGAGAGGCCAGAAACACAGTGGGAGAGATAAAGTTGCCGGTGTACGTTAAAGGAGTCAACTCGATACAACATTTCTGTGTGATGGACTCTTTATCCTGCTATAACATTATACTGGGAAGACCGTGGATTCACGACATGAAGGCCATGCCATCAATATATCACCAATGCATCAAGATACCTACCCCTTGGGGAGTTGTTAAAGTTGATAGCGATCAGCAGGAGGCGAAAGAATGCTACTCATCCTCGATGAAATCCTCAACCAAACCTAGTGCAGCATAGGAATTAAAGACGCGGGCCCAGGATATCGTGGAGGATCCGGAGCAGGATGTGAAGAAAATTGTCCTGGACCAGGATAATCCCGATATTTCGGTGCTCGTGGGAACCAATATCCCTCAGGATATTGAAGAGCAATTAATTAACTTTTTAAGATGCAGGTTGTCAACGTTTGCATGGAAGCATGAGGATATGACAGGCATATCCAAAGATATTATCACACACAAGCTCGGAATTGATAAATCATTCAAGCCAGTGCAACAAAAAAGAAGGAAGTTTGCTCCTGAACGCAATACAATTATTCAAGAAGAAGTCGAAAGATTGTTGAAGTCCAAAATGATTAGAGAAGTCAAGTTCCCAAGGTGGCTAGCAAACGTGGTTGTGGTACAGAAGAAAAACGGAAAATGGAGAGTCTGTGTGGATTACACAGACTTGAATAAAGCTTGTCCTAAAGACCCATTTCCTCTACCCCATATTGATGCAATGGTAGATGCTACTGCTGGGCATGAAATGCTGACTTTCATGGATGCATCCTCAGGATTTCAACAGATTCAAATGGAACCTTCTGACCAGGAGGATACTGCCTTCATGACACCAACAGGTATTTATTGTTATACAGCTATGCCTTTTGGTTTGAAAAATGCAGGTGCAACATACCAAAGATTGGTAAACATGATGTTCAAAGACAAACTGGGGGACACCATAGAAGTGTACATTGACGATATGGTGGTAAAGTCAAAGAAAGCTCAGGATCACCTCCAGGATATTAAAGGAGCGTTTGATATCCTGGATCAGTATAATATGAAGCTGAATCCTGCTAAGTGCCATTTTGGAGTGGGGGCAGGAAAATTTCTAGGATATATGGTGACCAAAAGAGGAATAGAAGCAAGCCCGGAGCAGATTAAAGCCATCTTGGATATTAAATCACCCTCAAATATGAAAGATGTTCAACGATTAACGGGGCGAGTGGCAGCATTAAACAGATTTATCTCAAGATCCTCAGAGAAATGCAAAGATTTTTATGATATCCTGAAGAAGAACAAAAAATTCGAGTGGGGCTAGAAGCATGAAGCGGCCCTACAGGAGTTAAAGCAATATCTTTCAACCGCACCTCTACTGATGAAGCCTGAGAATGGTGAACCATTATCCCTATACCTCGCGGTATCAGGGAACGCTGTAAGTGCCGTCCTTGTAAAGGACCATGAAGGTCAGCAATATCCTGTTTATTATGTTAGCAAAAGTTTGTTAGATGCTGAAACTAGGTATTCTCACTTAGAAAAATTAATACTAGCATTAGTCATGGCATCAACAAAACTTAGACATTATTTTGAGACTCATAGGATTCATGTTAAAACAAATTATCCTGTCAAGAATGTGCTTAGGAAACCAGAGATGTCAGGCAGGATGGCTAAGTGGTCCGTAAAGTTGAGTGCTTATGATTTAGTATATGAACCTAGGAATGCCATAAAATCTCAGGCTTTAGCTGACTTTGTGGCTGATTTTAGTAGTGACATCCAGGATGAGGTAGACCTAGAAGTTCAACAATTAGGAGAATCCTCAGGATCCTGGACATTATATACTGATGGTGCATCTAATATAAGAGGGGTAGGATTGGGAATACTACTAAAATCGCCACAGGGGGACATATTACCCCAGGCTATTAGGTGTGAATTTCCTGCTACCAATAATGAGGCAGAATATGAAGCTTTAATTGCAGGATTAGAATTGGCTAAGAATATGAGTATAAAAAATTTACAAGCATATGTTGATTCTTTGTTAATTACTAACCATTTTAATGGATCATATGCAGTTAAGGGTGAGAAATTGACTGAATATCTTGATATTCTCAAAAAATTAGCAGGATATTTCGATGTTTTTACACTTGAACAGGTACCAAGAGAGGATAATGCTGAAGCGGATGCCTTAGCAAATCTGGGATCATCAATTAGGATACCAGAAGGGACCCAAATACCAATAATACATGTCTTATATCCTGCAACTAATCCTCAGGGTAAAGAAGTAGCGGATATTCGGGATCCTGGAGTGGAATATCCTGAACAGGATCCTGAATCCTGGACAACTCCAATTATGAAATATCTTAAAGATGGACACATACCCGAAAATGAGAATCCTAAGGCATTTAGGATGAAGGTATCACGATTCACTATTATAAATAATATTCTATACAAGAAATCTCTTGCAGGACCATATTTAAGGTGCTTGGAGGATCATGAAGCCAAAGAAGTACTTCAGGATATACATGAAGGGGACTGTGGTAATCACACTGGGGGCAGATCATTATTCTCGAAAGTATTGAGGACAGGATACTTTTGGCCAACAATGAGAAAAGATGCTGCAGAATATGCTAGAAGATGTGATGCATGTCAAAGGCATAGTAACATACTACATCAACCAGCTGAACCACTATATCCTGTAGTTTCCCCTTGGCCATTCATGAAGTGGGGGATGGATATAGTAGGAAAGTTACCAAAGGCTCCGGGAGGAAAAGTATTTATGTTAGCAATGACGGATTATTTCTCTAAGTGGGTCGAGGCTGAAGCATTCGTTCAAGTAAGAGACCAAGAAGTAGTATCCTTCATAAAGAGAAATATCCTGACTAGGTTTGGAGTACCAGCTGAGATCATTTGTGATAATGGGTCCCAGTTTATAAGCAAAAGGACTACTGACTTTTGCAAGAGTTGGGGAATCAAAATGATCACATCTACTCCGGTACATCCTTAAGCGAATGGACAAGCCGAATCCTCGAACAAGATAATAGTCAATAACTTAAAGAAGAGACTTGGAGCCAAAAAAGGAAGATGGGCGGAAGAGTTACCCTTTGTTTTGTGGGCTGATAGGACAACGGTGAAAAATGCAACTGGCCAAACCCCGTTTTCCTTGGTATTTGGAGCAGAGGCAATGATTCCAACAGAAATGACGATACCTACTGCAAGATCTATGCTACAGGATCCTGAACAGAATCCTGAAGTCTTATGTCAGGATTTGGATACTATAGATGAAAAAAGAGATGCAGCAAGGCTGAGGATAGCAGCATATCAACAAAGAATATCCAGAGCATATAATAAGAACATAAGGACTAGAAGATTTCGAGTTGGTGGTTGGGTGCTGAGAAAGGCTTTTCAAAATACCACTAATCCTGCCGATGGCAAGCTAGCTCCGAAATGGGAAGGACCTTATGAAGTCGAGTCAGAAGCAGGGAAAGGAGCATATCGACTCAGGAATGTGGAAGGAGATATGCTACCAAGATCCTGGAATGCAATACATTTGAAGCTCTATTTCAAGTAAGAGTAGAATTTATTTTCTATCTCGGAATGGTATGTGTTCTATCTCTTTAAAATATATTTGTTTATTATCTTGAACCCAATACTGACTTAAGCATCGGAGGGGTGTTAGCCAAGCTAACACCCACATTAGTTTAGAACTGTTTTGCAGGATATGTTTCAGGATATAGCTCCAGGATATATACTCAGGATAAGTCGAAAGATTAGAGGATTGGCCCCCTCTCTCACGATTAAGGGATCCTGATCCCTTCAAAGGTTTAAAGGTATTCACCTTTCTTTCGAATTGGGTTTAAACACCTCGCCTGGAGCGCAAGTTATCTAGGTGTAGTTCAAGGTAGCGGGACCAGTTCATGTAAAAGTGGCTGACAATTTCGTTACTGTTGGCTATATCCTGGATCCTAAAGGTATATGAGGATTGATCACCCTCTCTCACGAAAGAGTATTTTCATACTCTCAAAGGTTTAAAGGTTTTCACCTTTCTAAGTCTAGGAGTTTATACACTCTCGCCTGTAGCGCATGAAATTCAGGGTTTATCCCCAGATATCAGGGTTTATCCCCAATATGCTAAGGATTCTTTTCAGGATATCAGGGGTTCTGCCCTTGGGCATTCGGAATTCGTTCGAGTCAAAAGGTAAATACATTTGTGTCTTTGTCAAACGCAGGGGACACACATTATTCTAATTCAAAGGATGGATCCAAGTTTATAAGTATGCACTGGGGACAAATTTATGATAAAGGATTGGGACTGATTCTCTAAGAATCTCTGGTATGATCTCTCCTTTTTATTTGGATAATTTATAGGTTATATTTCAATATCCCTATTAAGATATCTTTCAGGATATCTCCCAGGATACATTTATGATATGTGTTCCTAAAAATGTTCAAACCAAACAGTTTTCACAAGTAAAATTTGTGTGACAATAATAATAAAGTCAAAAGGGTAGTTATATTATTAACATACCAAAAGATGTGCTCTTAGTTTCACCTCAAAACAAGGCCCATCCACTAAGAGCACTAGTAGTTCATAACCATATTTACCCAACAGTTGAGGGCTTCGTCTCAAACCGAGACCCATCCACCTTCAACTGTTGTATTGTTCAAAAAGCATGCAGGAAATGTAAATTGTTCAGGTACGGGAAAGTAAAATGCAGAAAAGTAAATTGTTTGTGGAACTACAGACCAACATTCAGATTCAAAAAGGTGGGCTCTGGCCTTGGCACGTATATCCGTCATCGCCCACCTAAATGCCCTCACACAGCGGCATCACCTCCGACCTTCTCAGACTTCTCCGCTCCAGCATCTTGACCAGCATCCTGCGCAGCATCCTGACCAATGTCCATTTCAGCATCACCTCCAGTATCCTTCTTCTCTCCAGCTTGGACCACCACCTCCGTTGACTTGGAAGACTCACCGGCTTCAGCAGGAAGTGGCACAGCTTTGCCTCCGAGCTCCTTCAATTTAGCCACCCAGGATTCGACTGGCCAAGATGGACAAACAAGGCCCGTCTCCCTGGCCTCATAGGCCATTTTGATGCGTGCTTGTAGCAGGGAGACGATAGCAGAAGCCTTGATTCCCTCTCGAAAGCTGATCAAGGCCTGATCATGGTCCATTTGAACGCTGGCAAGTTTGACCTCAGCATCTTGGGTGACCTTCTTTAGCAAGCTTTCATAGTGCCGGCTCTTTGCTTCGGCAATAGCACCTTGGTCAGCAACGGTGCTCTCGAGCTGCTTGATCCTGGCTTCATGAAGTGCCACAGTACCACAAGCGTCATTGTATAAGTGGAGCAAATGCTGGAGGCCCTGTACATTGATCACAGGTATGGGGTTAGAATGTATGCTGACTAAGACATCCTACCAGGATATCCTGTTAGGATATACGTGCAGGATATATGTGCAGGATATACATGAAGGATATGCGTCAGGATATTACCTTGTTGAGGAAGGATGTCATTGGCTCTAAGGAGTCGGAGAAGCTGAGTTCATCATAGGAGAACCCTTCTGAGCCTGGAGTGCTGACCTCAAGGCCCTTTCTCTTTTTCGCTGTGGAAGCACGGGTTCTTGGATTGGCCTTGGGAGCCGGGAGTGGCTTGGAGCTGGTGGTAGCAGGAGTCTCCTTCTTAACTATGGCTGGAGTTGGATAGCTGTCAAGTTCATCCAGGTCTAGATAGACTGGGACTTTGCTGGAATCTGCACACAGGGAGTAAATTCTAAATCCCTCCTATAAATAACAGATAAGAAGCATATGTGTGCAGGATATCTTTCAGGATCCTTACCAGACATGTTGGCACTAGAAAGAGGACTTGGAGTTGGTGGAGAAGGGTTGAAACTTCTTTCTGCCTCTGGGAGAAGTCTAATGGCGTCTATTCTTTCTTGGGAATTAGCGAGAGGAGGAGCAATCTTCCTGAAATCAGCTGCACAATAAAGAAGATAAATTAGTTCAGGATATGGAACAGGATAAGCGACAGGATCATTCTTAAACCCTAAATCCTACCCTTTTTCAACCATTGTACCGGATATTCCGTTCCACCAGGGATTGAGTCCCTTTTTACAAAGAAAAACTTGGATTGCCAACCATCCTCGTTCCTGGTGGCACGAAGTATCAATGGGTCACCGGAAGTAGAATAAAACAGAAATCTACATGATCCATGGCATCTAAGCTTGTAAGCCAGGGGAGATCATGGATGGAAAGATCAGGAATGTGGTTTCTCTTGATCTGGTCAAGAACAGATAAGACACGCCAGAGCATTGGCATTGTCTGGCTAAAAGAGATTTTTGTGAGATTAAAGAATTCGGTGATGAAGTCCGGAAAGGGGAATCGTAGCCCTAGGGTAAAAGGGAAAGCACTAAAGCATATCCACTCGTTGGAGACCATATCTGACCGGATTTCACGGTCAAACGGTCTAAATACGGTTCCTTCCGAGAAGATACCGGAGGATTTTAAGGCTGACAGGTGGGCACTATCAAAGGTACAGGCTTCCTTCTCCGGTTCTTGGAGAAGGTTTTGTTGGAAGAACGTAGGGGCCGAGTCACCTGAACTAGATCTTGTTTGGCGCGGCATTTGATCGCCTGAATTTTTCGCCGGAGAGAAAAGATGAAGATAAATATGAAAGATAGAGAGAAAATGTACCTTTTCCTTGTCGATTATGATTAAAAAAGGGATGAGGATGAGAAGATATAGGGCATGATGAGTAGATATAGGCTGAGTAGTTGCAAACGGTCACATCACAGGTCTTATCTCTTAATTGCCTCGGTTTGCGTAAAAAATGTAACCGTTAGTAATGAGGATACTAAACGGTAACATTTTTGGGGACAATTGTTGTGGGCTAATTTCTGAGCTCATATCCTGAGAAATATCTTGGCTTATATCTTGATTAAATAATGTCTGTTCATATCCGGGGTGCAGCTGCGGTAACATTTGTACTCTCACACGAATTCATTGTAACACTTAGCGATCTGGTTGATATCCTGCACTGTATCCTGAAGTTTAAAGCAATAAGAAGATCAAGGCAGCTGCGATTGTCAGCTCCCGAGGTTTTATGCCGGCGATCTAGATTGATCAAGGGCTTTCCTCGTACATCTCGTGTCATTTCCTTTACTTTTTGCTTACTATTTGCTCACTGTTTGATCGCAGATACAGCTCAATATCCTGAGCCGTATCCTGAATACTGATTTTCTAAATAACTCACCAAGCATATTTTCTATAAACTTTCTAGCACACTACCTCACATTACTAATTTGATCACTAAATTGCTTCGGTAATTTTTGACCAAAACACTAAGGTTTTGACATTTTCATGTCACTAAGTTTGGATAGTCGCCAGTTAGGGCCATACTCCAGTTTACATACGATCCTTGGGCTTGTCCCCAGTTATCCTTGGGCTTGTCCCCAGTTGCTAACTCTTATCTTATATTGGCTTAGTCCCAAGTTATGCTCTATTTCAGGTCCTTGAAGATAAACAACTAGGGATCCTTGATCCTTACTTCTCTCTAAGGTTTATCTTATAGTTATCCTTATTATGGATAGGATCCTAACTTGGATCCTCAGGTATGATCCTTAACTATTTTTAATTCTATTCATTGTTTATTTGAATAACCCTTAAAATTTGACAACTAAACTTGTGGTCCTTAAAATATATTACTTTTTGGGATTCTTTAACTATAGGATATTTGATCATGGATTATGTCCTAAATATTTTCAATCTGACTTGTTCAAAATTGTTTATCCAATAAGTGTACATCAGAACAATTGAGAATTAAAGAGACAAAAAGGATAACAATACAAGATAAGCGACAAAAGATTAAGGTTTTATTTATTAACAAAAGATTAACCCTTAAAAGGTTGTCAAAATTACCTACCTCGAGCATCTACCAGCAATACGTGGCCCGTCCGCTGGGGTAGGTAAAGGGTGTCCATGATAATAGGTTCAAAGGTAGTGCAGAAATATAAAGGCGGCAGGATCACAAAGGCTTCATCCCCCAAACAGAGGATCCCTCCACCATTTGCAATCCTGCCTATTGTCCAAAGGATCATACATGATCCTTAATCCTAAAAACTATTGTTCAGTACAAACCATCAAATTGTTCAACAAAACAACCATCAAACTAAAAAAATTGGGCTCCGGCTATGTCTAGAAATTTCCATCATCGCCCAATCATGCAGCCTAAACCTTCCCTGCATCACCACCTCCGGCTCCACTTGCTTCACCACCTTCACCCTTGTCTCCAGCCTCGATCGCCAAAACCTCCTCAGCCTCTTCATCATCTTCAAGATCAGCCAACCTTGCTTTCCAGTCCTCAACATCCCAGCTGCTTCTGTCGAAGTTAGGATCTTGAGCTTCCTGGGCCATCTTTAGTTTTGTCTGATACATTGTGATGGCAGCAGAGACCTTTGCACCTTCTATGAGATCATGCTTTTCATAGTCAAGGTCGATCAGAAGTTTAGCCGTCTTAGTCTTGGCATCCTGGAGCTCCTTCTGAAGATCAGCGATTTTGAGGTCCTTTAGTAATGCAACCTGCTGAAGGTCGGCAATCTTCCTATCTTGATCCTCAACGTAGCCAACATAATCCTCAATCTCAGTGAATTTATGCAAAGGGGATAAAAGATAAGGTCAGGACCAAGTGATCCTCAAATCAGCAGGATATATCAGCAGGATATGTCAGCAGGATATACTAGCAGAGACAGTGATCCTTACATCATTGAAGTACTCGAGGAATTGGTGGCGGATCAGAGGCAGACCCTGCAGATCCTCAGCCTCGGAGGCCTTTCTCTTCTTGATTCCCTTTCCTTTGAGGGGTGCCTTGGGGACTGAAGCTGTCGGGCTGGTAGGAGCCTTTCTTTTGGAGGATCTGACGGTGGTGAGATCGGTGACATTGAACTTTGAAGCAGACTTGGTGGATTTTCCAGCACCTACACAACCAAAACAAGATAAGTATCTTTACTTCACTTATATTTCACTATTTATTTAAATTTTTAAACAAAGATACTTACTTGACATCGTGACAAAGCCTGAGGATACCTCCTGAGAATCCTGGGTGGTTGTCTTGAAAGATCTTGTTTCAGGATCAAGTTTCTTGAAAGCGATGAGTCTCTCTTTGGCAGCAGGAGACAGTCTGAGGTGTGAAACGGTGATAGCTGCATAACAAGAAAGCAAAAGTATATAAGTGATCCTTATATCAAAAGAAAGTTCTTTGGTGATCCTTCTCAGGATCCTCCACCCTACCATGGGTAGCCCATTTCTTGGGTAGATCCTTTCCGTCATCAATAGAATCTCTCTTGACGAAAAAGAAACGCCGCTTCCAGTTAGCATCATTCTTGGTAGCTTTGAAGATCGGGTGTTCCTCACCAGGTTTACGTTTAAACAAATAACGATGAGAACCAAAGGTAGTAAGATCATACAGCTCTCCCAGCTCTGACATTCCTAGGTCTATTCCTTCCTGCTCGATGATCCTTTCAAGGGTATACAAAACCCTCCATATCATCGGCATGGCTGGAAAAGGATATGTATAGCCTAAGGTGAACGGAGTGACAGGAAAAGCAACCCAGTTGTTGGAAATATGATCACTCAGGGCATTGGGATCAAAAGGTCTAAACTCGGTGTTCGCCGGGAAGCAGTGGCGGATCCTATCAATCTGTGCATCGTTAAAACAACAACGTTCTTTTATGGAATCTTCGATGATCCCCTGGCTTTTCGGTGGGCTGTTTTTCGGGTGATCCTTAGCTGGGGAGTTCCGGAGCAACATCTTTGACAGAATGATGGGAAGAGACGGAAAACAGAGCAAAAGAAGAAAGAAGATGAAGAGAGAATACCTGTTTATCTTCGGATGCAGTTATAAAGGGAGTATCTCTGAAATTTAAATGCAAACGATCATATCTTTATCTCCTATTTATAATCATGATTGTGCAGGGTTGTCACTTCTGTGACGTCATAGTTGCAACGGATAGTTCTACAACAACGGCTATATTTACGATAGTTAGTTGCGGATAAGATCAAGAAAATATAACTCGCTCATTTTACATATCACTCCTTATATTTTGGGGGCAATTGTTAGGGGAGGATTTTCTAACAATTAGTGACCCTTACTTGTTATCCTAATTAATGATCCTTACTTCTGTGACAGATAGTGATCCTCAGAAGAGCTTTAGGATCAGGATCATGGATCACCTTAAGGATCCTCATACTAACAATTGTTTGTTTGTGTTTCGTATTATATTGCAGGAGTAACAAGCTTGACTTGGTCTTGGCAACGTTACTATGGAATATTCCACGGGTATTTCGCACACGTTTGACTGGAAATGGACGTTGTGGAGAACGTGGGAGCTTGGCACAAAAGTCGGATAGTTTGTTAGCGTAGTGAACTTCTATTTTTAACGGGGTGACGAGCTAGTAATTAGAACACTTAGCCATTTTCAGCTACACACACTCTCGTACAATCGCACTCTTGAAGCTCTCGACAAACACTTAACAGTTTTCACTCACTTTCACACATTTCACCCTAGTGATCCTTGTACCTAGCTCGTTACTATCCGAAGTTGTAAACATTTATTGATTTATTTAAGCTTGGTGATCGGTAGTTTCCATCACCCGGGGTTTTTTGTGCCGGAGATCAACTCTTGATCAAGGGCTTTTTCCCCGTATAAATCCTTGTGTCGTTTGTGCAATTTACATTGAAGTGATCCTTATCATTGTTATACATTTCAAGCATCATTCCCCGTAACAGAGAGTTTGGTTGCATTATCCTCATCAGATTTTTTGACCAAAACAGTAAGTGCAGTCCTTGTTAAGGATCATGAAGGTACACAACATCCTGTATATTATGTAAGTAAAAGTTTGCTTGATGCTGAATCCAGGTATTCACATTTAGAAAAACTTATCCTTGCTTTGATTATGGCATCTACTAAATTACGTCATTATTTTGAAACTCATGTTATCATTGTCAAGACTAACTTCCCAATTAAGAATGTTCTCAGGAAACCTGAAATGTCAGGAAGGATGGCTAAATGGGCAGTGAAGCTTAGTGCTTATGATATAAGATATGAACCAAGGACTGCCATTAAATCCCAAGCCTTAGCTGACTTTGTGGCAGATTTCAGTAGTGACTTACAAAGGGAAGCTGAGTTAGAAGTTCAACAGCTGGAAGAGACTAAGGATCCTTGGATACTCTTCACTGATGGAGCCTCTAATGTCAAGGGAACTGGACTAGGAATACTACAAAAATCGCCACAGGGGGACATAATACCCCACTCAATAGCTTGTGAGTTTCAAACTACTAATAATGAGGCTGAATATGAAGCCTTGATAGCTGGTTTGCAAATTGCCAAGCACATGAGGATCAGGTATCTTGAGGTACATGTAGATTCATTGTTAATTACTAATCACTTTAATGGATCCTACGCTGTTAAAGGTGAAAGACTAGTCAAATACCTAGAGATAGTCAAAGAATTGACACTCTCTTTTGTTTCCTTTAGTTTGACACAGGTACCTAGGGAAGAGAATGCAGAAGCTGATGCATTGGCCAATCTTGGATTATCATTGAAGATTCCAGAGGATATTAAGATTCCTATCATCCATATTTTGGCTCCTGCTATTGAGGATCACATATCTATGGAGATAGGAGAGGATGCTGCAATCATACCTAGTAATGATGCACAATCTTATTCAGGATCATGGATCCTCCCAATCATGAGATATATACTGCATGGAGAGATTCCTACAGGAGAAAATCCCAGAGCTTTCAAAGTCAAGGTATCTCAATTTACAATATTAAATAACATGTTATATAAACGATCTCTTGCAGGACCATATCTAAGGTGCATTGAGGATCCTGAAGTTCAAGAAGTCCTAAAGGATTTTCATGAAGGAGATTGTGGAAACCACACTGGGGGCAGGGCATTGTTCTCAAGGATCCTTAGGACAGGATACTATTGACCTACTATGAAGAAGGATGCTGCGGATTATCCCAAGAAATGTGATGCTTGTCAGAGACATAGCAATATCCTTCATCAGCCAGCAGAGCTCCTGCATCCTATATCCTCTTCTTGGCCATTCATGAGATGGGGAATGGATATTGTTGGTAAACTTCCCAAAGCACCAGGAGGAAAAGTGTTCATGCTTGCCATGACTGATTATTTTTCCAAGTGGATTGAAGCTGAAGCCTTTGCTCAAGTCGGAGAAAAAGAAGTGATATCCTTTATTAAAAGAAACATTATTACCAGATTTGGTATTCCCTATGAAATTGTTTGTGACAGCTGGGGGGATTAAGATGATAACATCAACACCAGTCCACCCACAAGCTAATGGTCAAGCAGAATCATCCAACAAGATCATCATCAACAATTTGAAGAAGAAGCTTGGATCCAAGAAAGGAAAATGGGCAGAAGAGCTACCTTATGTGCTATGGGCTGATAGGACAACTCCCAAGAATGCTACTGGCCAAACTCCATTTTCTTTACTGTTTGGAGCAGAATTAGTGATCCCTACAGAGATGGTGGTTCCTACTGCTAGAACAAGCCTCCGTGATCCTGAAGGAAATGCTGAAAACTTGGTTCAAGACTTGGATACCATAGAAGAACTCAGGGATTTGGCTAGGATAAGAATGGCTAGTTATCAACAAAGGATGGCTGGAGCTTATAACAAAAATGTTAGGATCAGAAAGTTTCAAGTTGGTGATATGGTGTTGAGGAAAGCATTCCAGAATACCACGAATCCTGCTGATGGTAAGTTAGCACCAAAGTGGGAAGGCCCTTATCTTATTGAAGCTGAGGCAGGAAAGGGGGCATGTCGATTATTAACAATGGAAGGTGATTTGCTACCAAGAGCTTCGAATGATGTCCACTTGAAGAGATACTTCATGTAAAAAGGACCCAGGATCCTTAGCTATCTTCATATTTGGTATACATCAAGGATCCTTAGAGGATATGTGATCCTCAGTCTGGTAATGATTTGATTCTAATTTATTTAACCTTTAATTTATTTTATTACAAGGAAAAGGATCCAGCATCCTTTACCCTTTCTTTTTACTTAGTTCTGAGTTTTGCAGAAGAATGAGGTATCCTTAATAGAGGATCAAGTATCCACAGAAGTCTCCTAAGTTTTATGGGCTTGTCCCTAGTTTTTTGGGTTTATCCCCAGTTTTGGGCTTGTCCACAGTTTAAGGTATCCACTACCTTCGCCAGTAGCGCACGATGATCTTCATTGTACTAGCTTTAGGGGCTGACAACTTCATTGTACTAGCTGTATCCAGGATCCTACGTATAATGGTAGACATACCATACATCCGTTCCTAAGGTTTCTAACATTTTCACGTTAGCTAAGGTTTTGGCATTTTCATGTCACTAAGTTTGGATAGTCACCAGTGAGGGCCATACTCCAGTTTACACAAGATCCTTTGGGCTTGTCCCTAGTTTTTTTTAGGCTTGTCCCCAGTTTATTGGGCTTGTCCCCAGATTGTTGGGCTTGTCCCCAGTTACTAACTCTTCTTTTATATTGGCTTAGTCCCAAGTTATATTCTGTTTCAGGTTTCCAAAGCTAAACAATTAAGGATCCTGTATCCTAACCTTTTACTAAGGTTTGTATTCTGGTTATCTTGATTGTAAGTGTTAATAATTTAGGATCCTAACTTGGATTCTCAGGTATGATCCTTATTTACCTTGATTTTATTCTTGATTTATTTAAGTTACCCTTATTCTTTGACAACAGGATGTATGATCCTTAATTTATGCCACTTTTTGAACTCTTGAATTATAGGATATTTGATCCTTGATTATATCCTAAATTATTTGACATAGTCTAATATACTTATGTTCTTAACCTGTATATTCAAGGAAATTATATCACAACAATTGAAAGGTAAAGATATACAACATTAACAACACAAGATAAGCCAAAAGATTAAACTTTTATTTATTTAGCAAAAGATTAACCCAAGCATCTACCGGCAATACGTGGCCCGTCCGTTGGGGTAGGTAAAGGGTGTCCATGATAATAAGTTATAAGTTATGCAGGAATGGAAAGACGACAGGATAACAATGGCTTCATCCCCCAAACAGAGGATCCCTCCACCAATTGTCATCTTACCTATTGTTCGAAGGATCAGTGATCCTTAAACCTAAATACTACTGTTTAAGTACAGACCATTGTTTTGAAAACATCAACAACCAAAAAACTTGAAACCATAAAAAATGGGCTCCGGCCACGTCTAGAAATTTCCATCATCGCCCATTTGTGCAGCTCACACCTTCGCTGCATCACCACCAGCCGCTGCCTCCTCAGCCTGATCCTTCAACCCACTACCACCAGCTTCAATCATCAGAACCTCTCCAGCCTCCTCTTCATCATCTAGCTCAGCTAGCTTGGCCTTCCAGCCTTCATGGTCCCATACAGTCCTGTCAAAGTTAGGATCCTCAGCCTCCTTTGCCATTTGGAGTTTGATCTTGAGCATGGCTATTGTGGCAGAAAGCTTGGCACCATCCATCACTTCAGCCTTCTCCTGATCAGCTGTAATGTGGGCCAGGACCAGTTCCCTCTTCGCAAGGTTGACTTCATTCTCAAGAGAGGCAATCTTCTGATCCTTTGCCAGGTACAACTTCTGGAAGTCCAGGTGTTTTTGCTCAGCCTCTTCAGCATACGAATCCAAGAGCATCTGGATCTCAGCAAATTTCTGCAAAAAAGAAACACATGTCAGGATCCGTTATCCTCAGCATGGGAAGATCAGATTTAAGGATCAGGGATCCTTACCTCAGAGACATATTCTTCAAACTGGTGTTGGATGAGAGGCATGCCTTCAAGAGTATCGGCAGTTTTCCTTTTCTTTCCACCCTTGCCCTTTGTGCTGGCACCCTTAGGAATTGGGATGCTAGGACTGGCAGCAAGTTGTTTCTTGGCTGACCGTGAGGAAGCATATGCATCAAGATCACTGACACTGAATCGAGTAGCTGACTTTGAAGATTTTCCAGCACCAGCAAATGCCAAACAACAGATAAGTGTTCATATTCTCATTCATTTTAACATTCATTTATTTATACATGTATTCAAATACTTACTAGACATTGTGAAGGAACCGGAGGATACTTCTTCTGAATCCTTGGTTTTAGTTTGAAATGTCCTCACAGCAGCCTCCAGAAGGCAGCGATTCTTTCTTTTGTTGCAGGGGATTCTATAAGATGAGAAACTGAGATGGCTGCACAATAGAAACAGAAGAAAGGATCAGTTATCCTCAAAAGAGACAGAATCTTCCTATGATCCTTCTATAAGGATCCTATATCCTACCATGGGTGGTCCACTTCTTGGGAAGGTCTTTCCCGTCCGGAATAGAGTCCCTCTTAACAAAAAAGAAACGGTTTTTCCAATGGGTGTCGTTTTTTGTGGTTTTGAGGATTGGATGAGGATCATCAGGTTTGTGTTTAAAATAGAAACGATGTGAACCGTGGCTAACAAGATTGTACAACTCGACCAACTCCGACATTCCTATTTCTATGCACTCTTGCTCGATGATGTTCTCCATGGTGTACAGAACCCTCCACATCATCGGCATAGCCTGAATATAGCACATGCCGGTGAGTGCAAAGAAGGATTAGGTGAAAGCAGGGAAAGGATAAGAGAATCCTATCAAGAAGGGGGTGGTCGGAAAAGCAACCCAGGTGTCGGAGATACAGTCACTCTTCATAGAAGAGTCAAAAGGTTTGAAAACAGCATCCGCCGGGAAGCAATGGCGGATTCGATCGATCTCCGGGTCAGTGAAGCGGCAGAGTTCAGACGAAGGATTTTTTATAACGCCTTGGCTTTTCAAAGGATTATCCTTCTCAAGATCCTTGGCAGGAGAGGATCGTAGCTTCATTGTGTCTTTGAGATTTCGAAGAAATAGAAAATCAGAATAAGAAGATGTAGAGAGGAGGAAGAAGAGATATACATGTTCCGATCTCCGAATGAGGATTTAAAGGGAAAGTAACGCACAAATTTAAATGCCTCTTGATCCTTATCTCTAATTTCGAATTTATAATGATGATCTGCAGGTAGTCATGTCGCTGACGTCGGGATTGCAACGGCTAGTCAGATGATAACGGCTATATTTACGTTGGCTAGTTCGTTCAAGATAAGGCAGAAAAATATGACTAATCAAGTTGTATTTTATTCCTCATATTTTGGGGGCAATTGTTAGGGATGGATTTTCTAAACCTAAGGATCATGGATCCTCAAGTGCAGCCAGGAGCACGGATCCTCGATTCTGTTTGAATTAAGGATCCTCAGGAGACGTTGCAGGTTTAAGGATCCAGGATCCTCATCATTATCCTTATACTAACAGTTGTTTCCATTGTATTTGAACTTGATTTGCAGGGGTATTCGCATGGGACTTAGTATTGCCGAGATTCCAGGAGAATATGCTCTACTATTCTGCACGTGCTTGACTCGTATGACCGTTACGAAAGTCGTGGGTGGCTAGCATAATTTGCGGATTGTCTGTTATTTAGTTTATTTCCATTTTTAAAAGGGGATAACGAGCTTGATAGTTAGAACAATTAGCAAACACACACACTCTCGTAATTTCTCTGCAACTTATTGGCATTTTCATACACTTTGCACACTAGTGATCCTTGTAACAAGCTTGTTATCATCCCGAATTGTAACCTTTACTTGTTTAATATAGTTGGTGATCGGTTGTTTCCATCACCCGAGGTTTTTTATGTCGGAGATCATACATTGATCAAGGGATTTTTCCTCGTATAAATCCTTGTGTCTCTTGTTCATTTCATTTACAAGTTGTTCATACATTCGTTCATTCATTCAAGCATCACACCTCATAAAATAAGATTTGGTTGCATTATCCTAGTCTGATTTTTGACCAAAACATTTATTATGATTTTTATGCCATTTAACGAATTTTGAATTCCCAATATGTGTTACCTATATCTGTATCTTGCACTTATGCTATAATATATATAAATAATATATATATTAATAATTTCATGTCTTAGTAAATTTTGTGATATCTTATATCTCCATCATATCCATATATATATATATGTGGGAACATAATGTAATATAAATTTTATAACAATAATATAATGTTAATATTAATATTTAATATTAATAAAAGATAAATGCAAATTAGTTAGGATACTTTGAAAATGTCATAATATAAATATTTAGATAATATGTATTTTACCTAAATGATTTTATATCATTTAAATTCTTAGGATATGTAACACCTATCATATCTTATCATATGTTAGGCTATAAAAAGGGGATATATTCGTAATATAATATTCAATTCTGTATCCATATATTTATGTGAAAATAAATTATAATAATAGTATGATATTAATATTAATATCTTAACCAAAGATGTAAAATAGCACATTTAGGTACGGTATCACTGAAACATCATAATATAAAATATTATTAAAAAAAGACATTTTATGATATAATTCAAAAGGTTTTACTCGATTTAAAAGATATGTATTTGTCAAAGTTTTGATAAAACATACAATTATATTAATGTTTCAGCATTGTTTAAATACAATAATTAAAATACTTTGTAAATCACTGTATAATTCTTATTACTTCTTATCATATTATTAAATATTTAATATGTACATTATTCATCAAAATTTGATAAGTTACATATAGTCAATATTGATGATAATTAACATGCTAATACACAAACACTCTTTAAGAAAAATCTCTAATATATTATTTATCCTCATTAAATAAATCATGTTTTAAATTAAAATTAATAATAATATTTTTGAGAAATAAAATATTTGGCTCTTGAATAAAGTTATATTAAAGAAGATTTTAGAAAACGTAATCCTTAATTTTATAATAAATAAGAATTTTTATAGTTCGACGATTCTAAGATTTAAACACATATACGTATACAACGGGAGATACAAAATATTTTATAAAACAGTATTTATGAAACCAGAATATGTACAATAACCTAGTCTTATGTAATTAAATGGTTTTAATACATAATACATGTATATCAACAGGAAATAACTTAGATTTATTTCTTAAAATTATATGTAAGTCGAATGCACATATGTTTTATATAACTTGTATCAATAATATAAATAATGTTCCATAAAGATATGTACAAAAACATTTAGTATAGTATAACGATATAGTTTAAAATATATTTGATAAGTTTAATTCATTTCTTAAATTATATTTAAGTTATATGTACATATATTCTAAGATGAGAATGATACTATATATTTTGTATTCTCTGTTGTGATTCTTTAATAAACAGGTATAATAAAATAAGAATTTGAATTAATCATCCTGTCAGTTAAAGATTAAATTGTTCTAAAAGAATCCAGGAAATTTATAATTTTAATAAATTTATTCCTTTTGATAAAATTCCTTTTATTCCAAAATATTATATTCAATAAATTAATAGAAATTTATTTTGTTATTATAAAGAAATAAAACAAGATTCTGGGGATAAACAGGATAATTAACACAATCAATTATGTAATTGGATTCTTATAATTTGATATTATATTGCAGGAAATTTTAAACTTTATATTTATACGTATGTATATATAAGATACAATTTTCCTAAAAATATATATAATATAATAATCAAATGTCTTTTGTAGAAGGACAAGCCTTTATATAACATAAGAAACAAATCTACATGTTTACTCAAGATTTATTCTGATACCCAACTTTAATTCAAAAGATACATTAAGGATATCTTTATTAGCACCACTTCTTGAAAAACAATAAATGGGTCAATGACGGAAAATCTCAGAATTTCATATAAAGCTTTTACCTTTATTTTGAATACCTATCCAGTCATGAGTTCTGTAAATATAATTAAATTAAGACAATATAAAGAGAAGCTATTACACCATAGGAAGAAACAACATAGTACACATTTTCCTTATATTTTAATAAGATATATAGTAAGAGGAAATGTTAGGATATAACATGTATACCTTAATACATATAATTATCAACGCATAATACTGATGAGTTATGACTATAATTGTGTTAAACAAAATGTGCCTGTACAATTACCTAGTTCTGTGATAATTATATCTAAACATGTTTGTAATACAGATGTCAAATGAAATGGCATGTGATCAAGAAATTGAGACTAGTAATGGAAACCCTTTTGATAGAAATACTATAGAAAATATAATAGCTCAAGGAATATAAAATGCCATACCTTCGATCATTGAAGCTATTAAGATTTCTGTGCCTATAAACGAAAATCGTACTATACACTGTAGGCATACTCACCACTTCAAACCTAACCCTAGTTCCAAGGGAAGTCATGATATTCGTATCAAAACTCCACCTTCCAAACGAAAGAAAACCCCAACCTATGGATACTCCTATAAGGAATTCTGCTCTGAAAAATCATGTAAAGACCAAGAAATGGAACCCAAAATCGCGCAGCCTACCTGCAACAACCGTAACAAGAAGAATTCAAGAAAACACCATTCTAAGAAGACACTTCGCTGTAATTTCTGCAAGAAGGCTGGACATGCAGAGGAAGAATGTAAAAGGAAAACTAATGTATGTTACCAATGCGGAGACCCAGGCCACATCCGTCCATACTGCCCGAAACTATCTAAGACACCCGACAACGAGGATCGAAACCCCGATGAAGCTAAGGAGAACGCATAAAAATTTATAACACCCGAGCCAACAACAACTTTTAAAATAAAGCACCCTTATATTTTGTTTGCACTTAATTATTAGTTGACTTTTGATTCTGATAAAAACTTCATCAATAAAAGGTCTTTGTTTCTCTTTTATAGAGCCAACTCTCAGTTGCCTCATCTATTGACAAATTCCTATGTTATACGTGCATTGCCTGTCATACATGTGAATTCATTCAAACGCTCATTTATTCGTGAGTTTTAATGCATATTTCGTTATACTTACTCTGGTAATCTATATGACCGCCTAGTGTTGACTTTTGATAATCGAGTCAACAACTTTCTTGGAAAACTCCTTTTCAAAGTTACTTACCAGATTTTCATTGAAACTGTCACGGCCCACGACCCGGTTTGACCCGTTTCAGGAGCCGCGGCAGAAAATACTGCGGTATTGATTTAATTGAGTTTAACAGCGGAAACA
Source organism: Helianthus tuberosus (assembly GCA_030545235.1). NCBI lineage: Eukaryota > Viridiplantae > Streptophyta > Magnoliopsida > Asterales > Asteraceae > Helianthus > Helianthus tuberosus. The sequence continues at coordinate 195,626,988 of CM060418.1, forward strand.
GGATCGCTTAAAGCTAAAATTTTTCCCCGATTATTTATTTCACAATTCGGGATAAAACCCCGATAATTTACAATATTATATTTTTACTATAAAAGTGTGATATTACAAAATCATTTCTTTATTTTATATTGAGCCACTATCTTAAGCTTGAAATGCTCCACAGCACTTTTCCTGATTTACAACAGATCACCTGAAACATGTTTGAAAAAGGTTTGTCAGCGGGAAATACTGAGTGAATCATTCTATTTTGCATAATGATGCATAGTTATCAATTACAGCATAAGAGCGATTACAATGGCTTCTATCTTATTTTTATCTGGCATTCTGTCACAATGGTGACAAGTCACAATGGTGACGATGGTCATACCACTATTTAGATCAATGAACCTAAATAGTGACGATTATCCCTGTAGGTCAATGAACCCAACAGTGATTATCCCGAGTAGGTCAATGAACCTAACTGGGAGAAATTAGTAATGTGCACAATACCCCACTAACCAGTAATTCAAGATATCCACGACTTAGTCCCTGTAATTATAATCTTGAAATAATTTGGAGTATTGTAAAATATTTAATAAAAATAACTCACAAACGGTGAGAATAGTTGTATAAAGCAATTTGATAAAAAGAGAATAACTCACAAACTGTGAGAAAAGAAGAATGACTCACATTGCAGATTTAATTCGGGCAGAGCCTAGCCTACTGATTAGCCTTTTATCCTAATTTCAATAACAAGCACACAATTTGGAATTAGTAATCAATCCAGCATTTACGATAACTCACGAGATCAAATTCTCACAATTAATGTCAAAATGCAATACTTTGTCCATCGAATTAACGATGATCCGTTGAATTAACAACGAATGACAAGGTATAATACTTTACCCATCGAATTAACGATGATCCGTTGAATTAACAACGAACGATAAAGTATAATACTTTACCTATCGAATTAACGACAATCCGTCAAATTAATGACGAATGATAAAGTATAACCCTAATGTGGGCAGCACTTAAACATTCATTGGATATTTAGATCAATCGGACAGTGAATCGTAGCAGCGATTGTGCTAATACCCTGTTCTGCAGCACCCCGCTATACTTAATTAGGGTTTAGGGTGTTTTATTTGAAGTAAATAGGACAGAACTCGGTGTATTTTGTGAATTTCTTCGTCGAACGAATGCCCAGAAGCCTGTCCCAAAGCCTGCTATTTATACAAGATTTTGGCTTAGCTTACGGACCGTAAGCTTGCTGATGTTGCGGTCCGTATGACAGCTTACGGACCGTAAGACTCACAGCTTTACGGTCCGTATGGGACACAAAGCTGCTATAGTGTAGCCACGTGTGGGACTAGCTCGGCTGAGTCAACATTTTCTGAAAATTCAACTTGGAGAGCACGTAATTCGGATAATCGTCAAGTAGGGAATGCCCCCCCTGAGTTTTAGGGGCCCTAATCCTGATTCTGAAAATTATGAAAATCTTAGGGTTTGCGCAGAATCACTTAGGTGTCTTAATTAGGGTTTCCTATTGGTCAAATTAATTTAATAATTATGACTTTTGATGAGAGTCGTTACATTCTCCCCAACTTAATAAAAATCTCGTCCTCGAGATTTACTGGAATAATTGAGGATACTTTTTCTTCCTTTTTGATTCCAGTTCCTAAGTATATTAGGATCCTGTCTTTGAATCCTACATTACTTAACACTATTTGTTTACCTTTATATCTTGGAAATGTATTACCAAAGATTCGTCTGATAGACATTTCTTGAGATTGGATATATAAAATATATCATGTGTTTCAACTAATCTTCCTGGTAGTTGTAAGTAACTGGTCCAATATGTTGAATTACTGGAAACGATCCTACATACTTTGGTTTTAGCTTTCCTTTCTTTACTGAATCTAACAACTCCTTTCCAAGGAGATACTTTCAATTATATTTTGTCTCCAACTCGAACTCCAACGGCTTTTATCTATTATCTGCATAATTCTTGTGACTATCTCTTGCCGTTTTCAGCTTTTCCTTTCGTGATACTGAATATCACAGTCGTAGTCACTTAGGATTTTCATTCATCTTCTTTGCCTCAAATTCTTTTTGCACAATTATATATATCTTAACTTCTTATAATCTGTATAGATAGTATTCTTACTTCCATACAGATAATATCTCCAAATCTTAAGGCAAAAATTATGGTTCTAATTCTAACTCATGAGTGGTATAGTTTTCTTCGGATTTTTTTTTTCAAATGGCTTAAGGCATACGCAATTACCTTTTTGCGTTGTATTTAAGGAATATCCAAACCCTAGCTTTGAAGTATTACCTTATACTCCAAAATCTTCAATTCCTTATGATAAGGCTAGAATTTATAGTATTGGTTATCTTAATTAAGGGTATAGTTAATTTGAAAATTCCTTAATGTCTATAATACTAAACCTACAAAATTCCTAATTTCCATTGCGGTTTACAGAATCTTCCATTTGGTAATTACTGCTATCTTAGCAAGATCTAAGTGAATACCTTCATGATTCACCATATGACCTAAAATTGCACTTCAGCTAAAATTTATTCTTCAAAAATTTTGGAGTAAAGCTTTTCTTTTTCTTAACAACCAATATTGTGCTAACCGATAAGGTTCCCTGGCTTATCGGTAAAATTCCTGGAATTAGATGAATTTTAAATTCTATCTCCATGTAATCCAGGTAAATCTTCTGGAACTATATCTGGGTATTCGAAATTACAGAAATTTCCTTAAATTCTGTATCTTTAGTATTAATGATATTTAAAATCATATATACTATTCCTTTGCCTTCGTTCATAATTAGCAATTTCCATTACTGATATGAACTTCATAAACTTACATGGTTTATCTCCTGTAATCATAATTACTTCTCCGAAGGTTGATTGAATTTCTAAGAAATTCTGATCACAGATAATGATCACAACATTGAATTCAACTAATTTCATAGATAATAGGGTTGCAGAAAACTTATAACTTATTTCTATGTTCTGCATAACCTTATTTATTTTAACTGAATTCCCATCTGTCGTTTCTAATATAGAAATTTATCTAATGCTGGTTAACGGTAAGTTAAGAGTTTGGCAGAGTAAAGTATTTATAAAACTTTGGTTTGCACCAGAGTCAAATAATACTTTTGTGTAAACGTTGTAAGCTAAGAACATACCGGCTATCACATCTGGAATCATCTCGGCTTCTTGAGTAGTCAGCTGAAAGGCTCTCGCATTCCTTTTTGCTCCTTCTGCTGGTTTGACTTGATTGTCAAATGGTTTATTCAGTTTTGGACAATCTGGCCTAAGATGTCCAGTTTCTCTACAGTTGTAGCAAACTGAAAATTTCTTCCTCCTACAATCTTCTTCTTGATGCCCTGGAATCTTGCAAAAATTGCAATATCCTTTGCATCTTCCAAAATGCTTCCTTTTGCAAAAATTGCAAAATGGACTAGTAGAAGATTGCCCATTCCCTCCTTTCTTGAAATGGTTATGGTTACTCGAACTGAATTCTTGGGTAATCTTTTGGGCTACTTCCTTCCTTCTATTTTCTTCTCTTGTCCGTACTAGCTCGTCAGTCATAGCATTGGCTAATTCTACTGCATCATCAATGGTGCGAGGTTTCGCAGCTTTGACAATATTACGGATCTCGGAAATTAATCCCCAAATATAACGAGAAATAAGTACCGGTTCTGGCGAAGCCAGGGTTGGTACTACTCTAGCATACTCGAAGAATATCGTAGTATACCCTCGACAATCTACATCCACCATCCGGTGGGTTAGAAACTTATTTGCCATTTGATCCTTTTCATACTCGGGACAGAATTTTCTTTCTACAAGACTCTTAAATTCTTCCCAGTTCATAGCATACGCCATCCTTCTTCCTTTTGCTTGTAACATCGTATTCCACCATTCTAGCGCCACTTCTTTGAAAAGGTTTGATGCGTACATGACCTGATCATCCTGAGCACATTTACTTATGGCAATTACTGCCTCGGTTTTCTCTAACCAACGCAGTGCTGCAGTCGCTCCTTCATTGCCTGCAAACTCAGTGGGTTTACAAGCAAGAAATTCTTTGTAAGTGCAACCAGGCGTTGCAACTTTCCTTTTCTTAGGGAGCGGAGCTTGCCGTGGTTCATTATCATGATTAACATGATTACCGCCTCCATTTACGCTATTACTGAAATTATCTTCAGAAATGCGTTTACTAGGAACAACTTGTTGAGGTTCGATTGGATTTTTAACAGCAGCAATGATTGCTGGTATAGCATTGGCTATCCCTTGAGCAACTATTCCTGGAATAGTGTTGGCTATTTCTTGAGCAATGATATTTTCTATATCTTGCCTAGTCACATATTGGTTCCCCGATTGTTGCTCAGATTGATTACCCTCATTAACTGGTTCATTATTAGCGTTTTCCATCTGATATCTATTTTATAGATACATAATTAGTATAAAGGAAATAATCCAATGTCACAATTTAGTTGCACATAATCACATAAACGAATATACAAACAAAATTGTAACTTTTCTAATATTTCCTTATATCATGTTTCTATATACACCCGTTTTATTATTTATTTTACACATACTGATTTTACTGTTACTATTACACAACCACAGTTTCATAATCCCCTATCCTTTATCAGATGATGTTCTAATAACGGCGTTTCTTCTCGTCGTATTTCCAGGAGATTTGTCCCAAAGTCTCTTGGATTCTATTCCCAGCATCCATTTTGTCAAAATGATGAAGTTCAGTCCTATTCTTGTTACTTATTGGTAAATTTGGTAAAGGTTCTGGATTGTACTTAGGAAAAAGCCTATAGGGATGGTTTTGTAACAGTATTTCATTATCCAACCATTCATCTATATTCCAGTGATTCGAAGAATTTGAAATAGATGGTTCTAAGTTCATAAAATTATTTTCATTAATTGGTTCAATAGTATCATCAGTTGCCATTATAAAATCTAGTTCTTCTTGAGATAGTAATCCTTCCATTTGCCTAGAACTTTCCCCAATTTTTATTTTCTTAGGCTTAGGTTTCTCAAGAGGTAAAGCATTGAATTCTATAGGTTCTTCTATATCTGGTATATACCTATTAAATTCTCTGGAAACTTCGATTCTTACTGGATAGAGATTTAAATTCTGAAGGGCTTCCGACAAATCACTCATGCTGTTTAGTAACATACACACAATTACTAAGTCATAACAAAATTTTATAGAACAACTTGTTAAATAGTATTTCATATTACCAACCCAACTGAAAATTAAAACATACTAGGTTTTATTTGTAATTTATTTATAAATTTTCTAGACTGTAGATAATAAAAATATTAAACTTTAAATCAGAATATTTAAAGATTTATATTTACTATTACAGTAGTTTAATATATATAAAAATCTATATACTAAATAAGTATGATGACTTAATTTATATATATTATTTAGTCATTATCATGGTGAATATTGGTTAGTGCTGCCTTGTTTAAGCATAGGTGATCAGTCCATGCATAACTAAGGCTAGGTTATCCAATATCTGCCTTTGATAATAACCCTAGTATTTAAAAATAATCTTAATACTACTAATATATTATTATTAATAATAAAATTATTAATAATAAATAACTTAAACAAAATTTTAAATAAGAGTATACTTCAAATATAATTTCTTTATTGCAATATAGTAATACTATATTAGGTAATTCCATATATTAATCAAATAAATTTATATAATGTTTTTCGATTAACGATGATAGAGCAACAAATATTACAATATATATAAAAATATGCTCATATTAAAATTAACAAATAGCCAGTTAATAAAACACATAATCATATAATAGTAATCAGGAAAAATTAAGTATTTCTAAATACTTAATTAGCTTAACCCAGTGGCTGTAATCAGGAAAAATTGAGTATTTCTAAATACTTAATCAGCTTAACCCAGTGGCTGTAATCAGGAAAAATTGAGTATTTCTAAATACTTAATCAGCTTAACCCAGTGGCTCTGATACCACCTTTTTCTGTCACGGCCCACGACCCGGTTTGACCCGTTTCAGGAGCCGCGGCAGAAAATACTGCGGTATTGATTTAATTGAGTTTAACAGCGGAAACAGGATCGCTTAAAGCTAAAATTTTTCCCCGATTATTTATTTCACAATTCGGGATAAAACCCCGATAATTTACAATATTATATTTTTACTATAAAAGTGTGATATTACAAAATCATTTCTTTATTTTATATTGAGCCACTATCTTAAGCTTGAAATGCTCCACAGCACTTTTCCTGATTTACAACAGATCACCTGAAACATGTTTGAAAAAGGTTTGTCAGCGGGAAATACTGAGTGAATCATTCTATTTTGCATAATGATGCATAGTTATCAATTACAGCATAAGAGCGATTACAATGGCTTCTATCTTATTTTTATCTGGCATTCTGTCACAATGGTGACAAGTCACAATGGTGACGATGGTCATACCACTATTTAGATCAATGAACCTAAATAGTGACGATTATCCCTGTAGGTCAATGAACCCAACAGTGATTATCCCGAGTAGGTCAATGAACCTAACTGGGAGAAATTAGTAATGTGCACAATACCCCACTAACCAGTAATTCAAGATATCCACGACTTAGTCCCTGTAATTATAATCTTGAAATAATTTGGAGTATTGTAAAATATTTAATAAAAATAACTCACAAACGGTGAGAATAGTTGTATAAAGCAATTTGATAAAAAGAGAATAACTCACAAACTGTGAGAAAAGAAGAATGACTCACATTGCAGATTTAATTCGGGCAGAGCCTAGCCTACTGATTAGCCTTTTATCCTAATTTCAATAACAAGCACACAATTTGGAATTAGTAATCAATCCAGCATTTACGATAACTCACGAGATCAAATTCTCACAATTAATGTCAAAATGCAATACTTTGTCCATCGAATTAACGATGATCCGTTGAATTAACAACGAATGACAAGGTATAATACTTTACCCATCGAATTAACGATGATCCGTTGAATTAACAACGAACGATAAAGTATAATACTTTACCTATCGAATTAACGACAATCCGTCAAATTAATGACGAATGATAAAGTATAACCCTAATGTGGGCAGCACTTAAACATTCATTGGATATTTAGATCAATCGGACAGTGAATCGTAGCAGCGATTGTGCTAATACCCTGTTCTGCAGCACCCCGCTATACTTAATTAGGGTTTAGGGTGTTTTATTTGAAGTAAATAGGACAGAACTCGGTGTATTTTGTGAATTTCTTCGTCGAACGAATGCCCAGAAGCCTGTCCCAAAGCCTGCTATTTATACAAGATTTTGGCTTAGCTTACGGACCGTAAGCTTGCTGATGTTGCGGTCCGTATGACAGCTTACGGACCGTAAGACTCACAGCTTTACGGTCCGTATGGGACACAAAGCTGCTATAGTGTAGCCACGTGTGGGACTAGCTCGGCTGAGTCAACATTTTCTGAAAATTCAACTTGGAGAGCACGTAATTCGGATAATCGTCAAGTAGGGAATGCCCCCCCTGAGTTTTAGGGGCCCTAATCCTGATTCTGAAAATTATGAAAATCTTAGGGTTTGCGCAGAATCACTTAGGTGTCTTAATTAGGGTTTCCTATTGGTCAAATTAATTTAATAATTATGACTTTTGATGAGAGTCGTTACAGAAACCATTTCTTGTTAATACATATATCCATTGTTGGAATATGTCCAAACCAAGCTCAATTGTTTAAACTTGCTCATATATATTCAATTTCAAAATCCCATATGATGAATTGAGATCATCATATTCAAGGTAATTTCGTTATTTAAACTTGTTTAAAGTCTTCAATTTCAATATATCATTTGTTAAAACACGACACCTTGCGGTGGCGAATTCTTTGAAACTTGTACTCATTTCATTTTCACACCTGAGGTACGAATATATCTATCTTCTGTTTCTAAACCAGTCTTAATACAATGTTGTGTTAAGATTCCTATTCCAATGTACCTCCAACATTTCTTTAATCAATCCTACGATATTCAGCTATTCATTTGAACATCCTATCTTTTGAATATCCAGGTTCATTTCATTGAAATTTTCAGTTAATTTGGAAAATGGCGAATTCGTTCGGTCACCATAATCATTGAATTCTTTCAATAACTACAAACACCTTGCGGTGTCTGTATAAATTTGTAGCTTGTGCTAATAATAAACCCTAATCATACGTTATTCGTTTGACTCATCATTTAAGTAGTCTTGATACAATTATGTATTAAGACCATGATACACTAAATTCTATTGTATTGTCTGGTGTATCCTTGCCATTTAAATAAACGTCACTGATTTCTGGTTGGATTATTGGCAAATCATTTTTCATATTTTCAAATTGAAATTATTGATTCAGAATCTCCCTCAATTAACGATCAAAGTAAGTTCTCTTTTGACCTTGAATCCTATTATTTCTAAAAGTCATTGCATTTCATCAAATCTCTCTTTTGATTTGTGAAACTTAGTCACCTTGATAATGATATCATTTCATCTTATTCAGTTAACGCCAATTCCCGAAACTAAGTTTTGAGACCATTGAATTCCAACTATACTATGATATCCTTATATTCCTCTTTTGATTCTATCCCAGACACCTTAATAACCAACTAAAGGACGTGACGTAACCCCAAGAAGATATCGTAGTCCAAATCTCGAGGACGAGATTTAAAACAAGGTGGGGAGGATGTAACATTCCCAAAATTTTAAAATAAAGATATTACCCGGATAGATCAAGGGTAAGTTGACCAATAAAAATATAAAGTATTTTGACAAACGTAGGAACCGTTTAATAGTTATAATAATAAAAATACGTTATAATTAACCTTACTCCGTTTTTAATGAAACTTAGGCCAAAATGTAGATAAAAATATTCTCATTCTAAGGGCATATTCATCATTTTATAAAAAACGTTATATTTTAAAAGTTATAAGCGCCCCTAATCACTGATACCCTGTCCGATTGATCTAGGGCCTCGTAACGCATGTCAAGGCTCTGCCTAAATTCGTTGGGGTTCTGTCTCGTGACGTAGGGATAAAGTTGAATTGAGTTACTATACTTAACATGAGTGCATTATATATTTATTAAAATAGCTCAGGAGTTATACCCAAAATGTAACAACACTCCTAAAATATTTTGAACACTCCTAAACGCTCCCAAATACACCCCGTATACGAAAACCAGACCCGAATAATCTCTGTATTAATAAACAACAAATAAAGCAAATAAAATAGTGCCGTCGCGGCCCGCGACCGCCGAAGGAGATTCCTTCGCGGGGCGCGACAACTCAAGATAACGGCAAAGCCATAGCCCGCCACGTGTCGATGACTCAGCAAACCCGAGACGCCTCTTCTGGACCTCGCGGGCCGCGAAGGCCCTGGATTCTTCCTACACGGGGCGCGAGAGACCCGACGAACAGCCCTATAAATATAGCAGTCGAGCCTTCAGTCCAAATCATTCATTTCTTTCTTCTCTCTCTCGAATTTCTGTATAAATAAAGTGATTCTCGGGCATTATACCCCCTTAAATAGCGAAGCTCTGCCTCGTTGTAAGTATTATAACCCCTGGATACGTATTAGATACGCTGCCCGATTGATCTATGGTTCCGTAACGGTTGTCGTGGTTCTGCCCGACGTAGTCGTTGGAATGCCGTCTCAGGGAGGGTATTACTAATGTTAAAATGGGTTATTATACTAACACGTGTGCATTGTTTAATTACTAGATTATAACCAGGAAGTCGTAAAGGAAAAATCTATAATAGCAATGTGAGTAATCTCCTTTTTGTTAACTGTTTTTACAAAACCTCACACAATTAATTATATATTAAGCAGTTATTGAGTATTTGTAAGGATACAATTATCGTCGGTATGTTGGGGTTTTGTATACAAAATTTGTTACTGCCTTGCGAGGGGTAACATTTCCACAAGTCAGGTCTGACAGTACCATGGGTGGTAATTGATATGACTTGGAAACAAATGTAATTGCGAGACCGCCTTCAATACTGTACAATGGTTTTTATTAAACTTGATTAAACTGGGATTCACTCACCAGTATTTCCTGCTGATAAAATGTTTTAAACACGTGTTTCAGGTAACTTAGTGTGAAGCCAATAAAAGCCAGCTGGAGAGCACTGAATGCTTAGAAACGTGGCAATAAAAAGTTACCTAATTAAAAAGGAGAATTGTTTTCAATAATTGGGGTTATTCCCTATAAATGTATCAAATTGAAAAATCGGGTTTTGTCCCACTTATAAATGTATTATCAGAGAAACTTGGGATTTATCCCATTTCTTTATTTTAAATATTTTTGGTGTTTAACTTGATAAAATATTTCCTAACTACGGTCCTGACGAAACTTTCCGCTGCCAAAATTGATAAACACCGATACCACTGAAACTGGCTCACGGCCGCCCGCTCCCAGTATAGGGGTCGGGGGTTGTGGCATTTTATAAAGGTCTTACATGTCTCATACAAATGAGAAAAGTCTACTCAATGTCACATGACATTATCTCCTTCAATTTACTATTATTAATTAATTAATTAATTAATACAAAACAATGAAAAAAATCCTTAACAACTTAAGACTAATAAATGTTTTATTGTTTACTTATATATTGACCATTTACTTTTGACTTATCTAAAATATATAATTAGTTATTAGTAACAATTCTACTTATAATAAACAATTTTAAATAATGTTCATGTGACAACGCCTTCTTATTCTTTAAAATGATTTTTTACTATATTTTTAAAACATCTATTAAATAACTTATTATTTTATATTATAATAATAAAAATGATAAAAAGGTTAATCTGATACTTGAAAACCGGTTTACTTCCACGCTTTGAAAACATTTTTAATGTTATTTGACCCGTGTAATACACGGGTTTAAGGATATAATATCTTCATAATAATTTTGATGCAAGTCTAGACTTACCAGATGTCCTAAATGGAGTAATACTTTTAAGCTTGCCAAACCATTGATAATTACCAAATGTCAGTGTTCCAGTGACGTTATCTAGAAATATCGACCGAAAGGATGGTTTATATAATGGAAATCGACTACAGGTCCTATCACTGGGTGATCAGGTGATTGAGGCACTCATATTATCCGGAAATAATACAGGCACTTGAATGTTTATCCCTAGATTTCGTTTATTGCCGCCAAATAGAAGGATTCTGTTTAAATTGAAAAGAAGACAGTTTCCTCTCGCCCTATGTTTTGCCACGACGATAAATAAAAGTACATGACAATTTCTATGTAAAGTCGGTTTATTTATAAAAGAATCGATTTTTACACATGACCAACTGTTGCGTCATCTTTAGTAAAAAAAAATCACTTATGTAAATTTATGAAGACAATACAAAATCAAATAATTTATAATTTTATATTCTTAAACCCATGTAGTACACGGGTCTAATAATCTAGTATAATTATATAAATCCGTCATAAACTAATTAACTAAGTTTGTCTCATAAAATTAACATTTAACTAAATCCATCCGTTTTAACAATTTGAAAAAATAACAAAATAAAAATTGCAAGAGTGGCAAATGATTAACCGGCCCCACAATAAACTTTTTAAACAAAAACAATCAACCATTCAGTACGTTACTGATGTCTCAATCGGATCGCGCATAAGACCACACGGTGTGAGCGTTTAAAACCAGCATTGATCTTTGTCAACACCGTGCACACTGGCCCGCACACGACGTTGAGAATGGCGTGGCTCCTTCAGCGGGGAAAATTCCACAAGCGTGGAGATGAAGTTCGCGTTAACGTGGCAAATTCTAATTTGGCATGGATATTAGCCGTTTGACCCCAATGGTAAGTTTTTAAAACTTTAAAAACTATTTTAAAAACTTTCCCCTATTAAACCACCCACTCCTTCCATTTTTTTACAAACTCTCACATTTCACCCAAAATTCTATAAACTCTCTTTAAAAAAATGAAAATGGCAACAATTCCTTGGACCGAAGAAGAAGATATCACATTATGCGAGTCTTGGGTCGAAGCCTTGAGCCACTACACGTCGCGTAATCGCTCGAGCGGTCCGTTCTGGGGGAGAATTTTCCAACACTTTTGCGTCCATAGGGGTGATACCACCCGAACCGTGGATGCGCTTTCTTCTCGTTTTAGGTTTATCCGTTTGGATTGCGAAATATTCGAGACGGTGCACATCGTGGTGAAACGCGGGTGGTGACCTTGGGGAGGACGACATCATACAAGTTGCTCTCATCAACTTCAGGCACAACCACAACCGTGAATTCCGACACATTTCACTGTGGCAGATTATTAGATTTTTTATATAATAATGTTTAACTTTTTGGTTTTATTTTAATTATGTAATCTTTTTTTTATATTACTAGGTTGTGGACCCCGTGTGTTACACAGATTGGATAAAGAAAATATATCATGTAAATAAAGATGATAAATACCATAAAAAATGCTTAAGACTACCCATAATAAGAAAAATGTCAATTTCTTTGAATTTTGAAGAAAATCAAAATAAATTAACACAATTTAAGATGCTAATACATCGTAGATAATTATTGCTATTTATCAATATTTACATAAGTTAAAACTTACAAAATAGACAACTTAAATTATGAATAATTTGAAATGGAAAGCTAGACATGATAAATCTGCTACTACGCCTAAATCTTAATATTAGGTATAACACATATTTTATTAATGAGTTTCATTTTGATATCATGTTTTGTTTTTTTGTGCAAAGAATAGTATAATTTTAATTTTTTTTAAGTTACCACAAGATTTTTATACTAATGTTTAAGGATTTTATTCCATGTATTTTTTCTTTATGTTGCTATACCGAATTACGGTATCGTAACGAATCAAATTGATACCGACCGAAGCTTAATTCCAGCCGCATTGTGCGAGGGATTCCACTATTTATAACCAAAAAATTATTTATCTGTTACTGTTAATAACTTAAAAAACTAAACTCATCCCATAATTTATTCCACCGATCAAATGTAAACTCAAGGCACTATGTAAATATTATTTACAATAATGAAAAATAGCTTATATATATGATTGATAGTAAATATATTACAACCATAAGTTAAATAGAATTTAGTAACTATATAAATTTAATTTAAATTCAAAAGTGTATATTCGTTAATTCTCCAACCTTCTATAGCTATATTCAGCAATAATTTATATTTATATTGTATATATACATATATATTAATAAAATAATATTAGAATTAGATTAAACCTGTATGAATTAGATCAATATCCTTATGTTGTATATTAATTAATAATTAAAGCTATATTCAGTAATAATTTATATTTATATTATATATTAATAAAATAATTCTCCAACCTTCATGTTATTATATTACTAATAATAATTAATAATAAAGACCTATATTAAAAAAGAAAATGTCACATGGTATAAGCTCGTGTAATACACGGGTTAAATATTTTTTGATTGACTATAGATTTTCTTTAATTTATAGGTGTTATAAACCGTGTATTACATAGGTTAAATATTAAAAATATAAATCATAAACTTTTATATAATCATTATCACATGGTTAAAGAATATAATAATAGTATAATCTTATACATTCATGATTCATGCTTTTTATCACACACGTTGAGGAAATATAAACTATATTATTATAAAAATATAAACTATATTTAAAAGTAGCGATTTTTATAAAAAAAATTAAAAAAATTTTTGTGTGTTTTTTAGATTTTTTAAGATTTTTTTAGGATTTTTTGGGGGTTTAGCTTTATGGTTTAGTTTTTAGCATTTAGCTTGGGTGGGGGGTGGGGGGGTTAGGTTTTTATATATATATATATATATATTTTTTTTGGGGGGGGGGGGGGGGTGGGGGGTTAGGTTTTTTTAGGTTTTTGGTGGTGTAGTGGGTTTATTTTGTTGTGTTCATATTGGTTCTCGCGGTTCTCGCAATAAAGGTGGTTCTCGCATAAACCCTACCCTATATATATATATATATATATATATATATGAGAGTTGGTGACTGATCGGAGTGTCGCGCTCCGGTCAAAGATAATATTTATTTACCCAAATTACCCTTAACAAATAGCTAGTAGTAGTAAGGGGTCGAACCACGAAGAGTATGTGGTTTGCGAATGGACTTGATTGAATTTGAACGAGTGTCACAATTTATGAAGCTTGCTAACTTGTTTTTATGATTTTTGATTATTGAAAAGATGTTGAATAAGCTAAACAAAATTGATTGGATTGATTAATTACTAAATGTTAACAATTGCAAGAAACTTGATTAATAAAACAATATGGTATAATAAGGTTCACACCCGATTTTACGCCCCGCTTGCGGTATGCGCATATAATGTATATATGTGTGGGCCATTGGGGGGCAAAAGTAAAAGTGCACTAATTTTAACGTTATTTTACTAATTTCGTGAAAATAACGTTAAAAGTGGAGGACGGTTAATCATGCATCATGTGGTGGCGTTGATAGCTGAAAGACAAAAGGGTACATGCACTAATCGGTCTTTGTCCCGATTGCCGAGTGTTATGTGCCTTATGTCCAAGGCTTGATGCAAAACTACTATCGAGCCGGGGGTCTCACTGGAAGCAGCCTCTCTATTCCTACGGGGTAGAGGTAAGGCTGTCTACATCTTACCCTCCTCAGACCCTACCTTTGCTTTGCTATTGGTGGGATTTACTGAGTATGATGATGATGATGATGATGATGACACCCGGTTTCAACAAATGCAAGACCTTGGATTACTATGCGTTTTAATTTAATTTACTCGAATTAATTCATTAACGGGTCAACAATCACAAAGCTTAGGTGCCAATTGCTATCAACGTCATAGACAACGGACCACGATGCACTTCGTTACCTTGGACTAGCAAATCCTATCAAAAGACAAGGCATAAATACGTGTATTCGTTTCACAAAGTCAAATTTAATCACTCACTCGACAATTCGTAAATTCAATACAAACGTAGGACATTTGTCTAAAGATTCAAATGTAATTCAAGTTGACATAAATCAAACATCAATACATAATAAACCCTAAATCTTACAAAAGTCTACACCGGGTTAAACCTTTATGAAATTAGCCGCTCATGGTGAACGGGACTTGATCAACGGATAATGGAGACTTGAATTGGAACATCATTGAGCATGTGGAATAGTGGAATGCTTGAGGGTTAGGGTTTTGGTGAGTGATAATAGTGGAAGGAATGATGGATGAATGATTAGGGTTTATGGATAGTGATGAAGATGGATTGGATGGTGATTCGGTTTGATTCGGATGAAGCTTGATGATAATTGATGATTGAGAGTGGAAGAGATCGTGAATAATGGCTCCAAGATGATATTCAAACTCAATTTTGTGTGTAACCCCCGAATTAATTCCCATTCTTGTGTTTTGATTCGCCAAAAACCACCAAATATTCGTGACTGAGAAACGAAGCCGCATCGCCGACGGCCTGGGGACCCGTCGGCGACGCCCCCCCCCCCCCCCCCCAAAAGCTGAAAATCGTCCGACGCTCTAAATGCCTGGATATGCGTTAGTTTATCCGACGCCTATTTCCTATACGCGTCACCGACAGCCTAGGGGGGCGTCGGCTACGAGCCTTGCATTTCCTCAATTCTTGCTCCCAGTTGATCCGTTTCGCGTCCCGGTGGTCCGTTTTTCGTCCCGGTGGCCCGTAAAGCTCCCAAAAAGCACCTTAAAGTCCATTAAACCTGCAAAACACAAATTTAATTAAAAGTAGGCTATTCGGAATTAAAACCCATGTAAAGACATCAAGTTACGCAATTACAAACCCCGTTATTCGACCACGTATCACATCCCCACACTTGTCTTTTGCTTGCCCTCAAGCAAATATGTAATTCACTTTCACGTGGGTCGAACAAGAAACACACTCCCCATTCCCAAGACGAAGGTTAAGGTCCAAAGTCATACCCAGTTCAAACTTTTTACAATTTACAAAATATCTAACGGTAAAGTGAATAATCACATATAAAATGGTTATCCAAGATTAACCCGCCCTTGAAACCAACAAATCATGCACATCCCTCACAATGTTCTCTCCACTCGGTTTATAAATTGGCTAATTTTCATGATGTATTAGCACTTTCAAAAAGTAATCACTCAAAACCGATTAGAACACGTACCCGCATAGGCTTGCAACTCAATCATTCTCCACCACCGAACACGAATACTAAGCACTAGTCATAAGGTCTTTGTAAGGGTTGTAACGGGGCTAGGCTAAGGGTAGGAAATAGGATATTTAAAGTGGCTAAGGTGATGAAAATTCGATTTTTTATTACAAAACAACTATTCTAAACACAACTAAGTACCAACATCAAACTAGAAGGCAACAATTTTCGCCTTTTATCCCACAAACTAGAAACGCATATTTTTGTTCTTTTCTCAATATTCTTTTTTTTTATTCTTTTTCGAAACTTTTTCTGAATTATTTTTTTTTCTCTCTTTTTTTTTTTCACAAACAGACAAATCACAACTATACAAGCTTAAACTCCTATAATCGAATTTTCATCTCACGGGTTTAAAAGAAAAGGTTTAAGGTTATGGGCTAAATGGGTTGTCAAACGAAAGGATTAGGCTCAAAGTGGGCGACTAGGGGTTTTATTTAGGTAAAGGTAAGCAAATGGTGTAAAAGTAAAAGGTTTACATAATGCCTTAATCATTCTTGTGCTTGTATTCGGTCTATGGTCTCAAACGTATCAAAAGATGCAAGTTCTACAATACATGACTAATGGTCCACTCAAACAAAGAAACATAAATATGTAATTCTATGATGTAATAACGGCTCAAAACCTCACATATAATGGGTATGGTATGTGACATGCATGATATGTTAGTTTCTTAGGCGGATTATTCCCAAATAACCACCCGCTAAATACCCGTCATGCTACTAACTCGAACTTGACCATGACAAAAGACCAAATGGGTTGTGCTATCCCTTGTTGACTTAGTTATGCTTTTAAGATCGCTTTTGACCATGACAAAAGACCAAATGGACCCGTGTCTAACACGATTCTCAGCGAAGAACTTCTTTATTTTTCAATAATTTTGTTCTTGTTTCTTTTATTTCAGCTGTAATCTGTATTGTTATTACTGCTTTCTCATTTCAAGTTGTATTACAAGTTAATAAAAGAATTTTTATTTATTTTTACACGAACGGATTTCTACATGACTTTCATGGAGATGGTTGATTTCGGAAGTAAGTAGTTGAAGAACTTTAAAGATAATCAAGACAAAAGACTCATAAATAGTTAAACAAAACTAGTAAAAATTTAGTTTAGGATTTTTACTTTTAAAAGGTCCTACTATTTTCTTAATTGAATGGTTTAACAAAAAGAACTACAGCACAATGCTAGTTTTTCTTTCCACTAAACTATAAAAAAACATATTTTTTTATATTAAACTTAACTAAGGATTGCTTTAAAAAAAGTCTAATTATTTTTCTAAATAACAAATGATTTGTATGTAAATAAAATGTTACTTTTTTATAAGTATTGATTTTCGTATAAAAAATACAAAAGGTGTTGTAACTATCTTCGTAGAATGTCACACATGTAGAAATTGTACTTTGCCGTTAGAGAATTGTCTTTGTCATGCACGCATCAACCTCCCGATTGAATCTATATCTATATCTATAATAAATGAAACCATTGGGGGACACATGTCACCCTATGGTTGATGCCAAATAAGCTGACACCTAAGCATACATGTGACATAGCTAAAAATCAAGGATTGGGAAGCTTCTTTTGTACGTTTCTTAATCTCTCTCTCTCTCATTCAATCATTAACATCAAACGATCACAACCAAAACCCTAAACGGCGATCTTCGTCTCACCTCTTCAATCGATCTTGTTCGACGGCGATTCTTCTTCTCACCGCTTCAATTGATCCTGTTCGACGGCCTTTATCAATCTTCATTATTCATCAGTGATAATCGACAGTAAGGATTCCGATATGCTCTTCTTTTCCGATTGATTTAAAGAATAATCATTAGTTTTGTTATTTATTGATTTAGTCACTGAATGCTAGTTAAAGATCGATGTTAGATTGTCTGTTTGGTATTGTTTTTTGGCAAAAGTTTTCGTTTGGTTTGATTCTATGATTTTGGTTCCATCTTTTGATGAACACATCCCCTATTTGTAGTTATTGTTTAAAGAGTAAACTGCCATTTTGGTCCCTGTGGTTTGGGCACTTTTGCCACTTTAGTCCAAATCTCAAACTTTTTAAATCTGGATCCCTGTGGTTTCACTTTTATTGCCATTTTGGTCCAAATCTCAAATCAGATCAGATTTCTAAAAAAAACCCTGGTTTTTGTCCTTTTCCCCAGGGGCATTTTGGTCATTATACTTTTATTATAACTAATTATTAATTAAAAGTAAAATATATATACATATATATGTATGCATACCCTCTTCCCTACACACACTCTCAGCTCACCCTCTTCCCTGCACACACACACACTCTCTCAGCTCACCCTCTTCCCTATACACACACACACACACACACACACACACACACTCAGCTCACCCTCTTCCCTACACACACACACTCTCTCTCTCTACATCCTAAAAATCAACTGCCGAGAAGGAGGTGATCGGAGAACATGAATAGAGGGTGCGCCCGTCTTTTCTGGTGGTGGATCGGAGATTTGGTTGAAGACATCGGAGATTAGAGGGGTTGGAGATTGATATGGGTGGTGTGGGTGTACGGTGGTGGAGGGGAGACGGTGGTGTGAGTTTACGGTGGTGGAGGGGAGACGGTGGTATTGGGTGTATGGTGGTGGAGATCCCATGGCATTACAGGTTAGCTTTAACATTGCATCTATAACACATCTGAAAAACTCGTCGGAATAACGAAGCTCGCCGGAAATGTTCAGAAACCCTCCATCCCCCTCGTTCGGTATACTTTTCTCACCTCATTTCGTTTGTTTTGTCAATCATAACAAAACCCCTATAGATGCAATGTTAAAGCTAACCTGTACAACTTGAATTTGGGGTTTGAGGTAACTAGGGTTTCGGGTTGGGGTTAAGTCTTGAAGATGATGGCTTCTCCAAATGGATTGCTTCTCCAAACGGATCTCCGACTAGCTCATCCTCCCCAAACCAATTTCTGGAGAGTGATGGGTGATGGAGATGTTGACGGTGGTGGGTGGTCGGGGTTCAGATGGAGGTGGTTGTTGTCACAGTGGAGGTGGGGTTGTGATTTGGTGGTGGCGGTGACAAATTTGGTGGTGTTGGTGGCTGTCACAGAGGTAGCAGGGGTGGGGGTTTGGTTGAGGAGAGAACTGAGAGAGAGAGATAGTTAGATAGAGAGAGGGGATATGTATGAGAGAGAGGGGTTTAGTTAATATATTTATTTTTAATTAATAATTAGTTATAATAAAATTATAATGACCAAAATGCCCCTGGGGAAAAGGACAAAAACCAGGTTTTTTTTAGAAATCTGATCTGATTTGAGATTTGGACCAAAATGGAAATAAAAGTGAAACCATAGGGACCCAGATTTAAAAAGTTTGAGATTTGGACTAAAGTGGCAAAAGTGCCCAGACCACAGGGACCAAAATGGCTGTTTACTCTTGTTTAAAATTAAACCCCGGTTGATGTTGTTTTTGTTTACTGTTTGAACGTTCTTTTTTGGATTATTGATTGATGATGATTATAGTTAGGGTTTTAATCGACGACATTATAATCTATTATTCTATGCTTTGATTCGTTAGGGTTAAATATTGATTTAGTGATTGAATGTTAGTTAAATATCGATTTTAGATTGTCTGTTTGTTATTGTTTTTTGCACAAGATTTCGTTTGGTTTGATTCTATTATTTTAGTTCCATCTTTTGATGAACACAACCCTTGTTTGTAGTTATTGTTGAAATTTAAACCCCGATTGATGTTGGTTTTGTTTACAGTTTGAACGTTAGGGTTTGTAATACACGATTTCGTAGTTTGACTGATACATGTTAATGAATGTTGTTTTTTGGCACAAGATTTCATAAGTTGGTGAATAAATTAATCCTTTAGTGTACAGTTAATGAATGTTGTTTTTTGGCACAAGATTTCATTTGATGTTTTTTATGTGTACAGTTTGTTCTTTAGTGTTCTAAATAAGTGATTATGGTGTTTGACGGATTATGTTTTGTTTTTTATGGTTATAAGTTGTTGAATGTATTTCAAAATCGATTTTATATGGACTGTTTGTTTTGTGTTTTAGATGAACACATTGACCTTCTATACTCAATATTGAAAGTGAAACGCAGATTTTTGTTGTTTTTTTTATACTAAACAGTCTTTAGATGGAAGTCTTATGTTGTTTTTTATTCCATCTCTTGATGAATACATTGATCGTCTATACTCAATATTGAAAGTGTAAATTTCATTTTATGTTGTTTATGTGTACAGTTTGTTCTTTAGTATTCTAAATAAGTGATTATGGTATTTGACGGATTATGTTTTGTTTTTTATGGTTATAAGTTAATGAATGTTATTTGAAAAGCGATTTTATATGGACTTTTTGTTTTTTTGTTTTAGATGAACACATTGACTGTGGATACTCAATATTGAAAGTGAAACGCCGAGTTTTGTTGTTTATTTTTTATACTAATCAGTCTGAAGATGGAAGTCTTATGTGAACTGTTATTTTGTAAATGTTATATACGTTAGTTTATTGATCATAACTTGAATTAAATTTTATGCTGTCATTTACTATACATCATTTAAAGGCGAGATGGTGTACGGATTCGTTGTCTGTGTGTGGAAGAACGACAAAAAATCGCTGGTTAGTATTGATACTATAAGCATTTAAAAACAAATTGTTCTTTAATTTAAGACTTTGTGAGTACTGATATTATAATTGCCATTAACGACTTTGCCTTTTCCTTTTACAGAAACTTCCTGCTGGTTATGGTGACTGGATTAAGACGTTTTCTTATCCAGAGAAGAATGCAGTCATTCGGACCCTCGATGGCAGGATCTTTGAAGTCAAAGTGATGACCCTTGCAGGCAACTACTTTCTTTACAACGGCTGGTTGGATGTGGTCACGTCATTGAAATTACCAGAAAATTCGTGGGTTGTTTTCCAGTATGAAGAAGCTTTATCTTCGTTTCGGCTGTTCTACTTTTATCAAGACATTTCTCTTGCGCCTTCTAACTACTTCTACTACAAACCTGGAAATGTAAAAGACCGAGACGACTACATGGTACTTAAACATATACAGTTTTAAATTATTTTATCCTTGCATTCATACATTGTTTTGTATGTCATGTATACCATCGATCCGGATATATGGTTTTGTACTATGTGTAGTATGTGAACAGGTTGTTTGTTCATCACTCGATGCTGAATACCTGTCCTTCATATCCTGTTGTGGTGCGGTCGGCTGGAAATCGTAAATGGTTTGTTCGGATGGATGTGTTAGACCATGAGCTTTACATTACTACAGGTTGGAGTTGAATTAAGAAGGAGATGTCGATAACGGATGATCATTTGTTGGTTTTTGAAATGATTGATTTGAGGACGTTTGATTTGAGTGTTTTTAGCTGTAAGCCTGCTCTTCTAACTTTCCCACCTGAACTCTGTGTTACCAAAAAAGAACCAACTGATGAGTTAATTGAAGTGTCTGATGATGAAGTGCCTAATCCGATTGCTACAATTGGTATTGAACAGAGTGATGATGACGAAGTACCGGTTACTTTTGTTGTTGACAATCATTTTGTAAGTTTCTATTTTTTACTTCTTCATACTATTAATGTAAAATTTCTGGTTATATTCCTACTAATTATTTGAATACCAGTGTTTAAGAAATTTTATTATAAAAATTTGTATTCTTATTTGTAGAGTCTGAAGAAGAAGTGGGCACAAACGCATGGCTTGGATCGAAAGATGGATTTGACCATCAAGGACGGCGCAGGTAGAACTTGGGACGTGGCTGTTGGTGTGGAGTTCTCGCAAGGCTGTCCGTGCTACAATGTCACCGGTATGAGAGAGTTTGTTAGAGACAAACAATTGGTATATGGTTCCCAGTTTCAGATGATATATGTTAAAAGTCAAGGTATGTTGCTTTACAACTGAGCTGGTGAAGGTATATGGTATGTGTTGGTAGTATATTTTGAACAAACAGGTTGTGGTTAGACAATGATTAGTAGTATTCTTTTGGTGCGGTCATTACGATGATCGTTATGACTTGATATATGTTGGTGATACTTTTTTTGTGGCTATTTTTATGTGTGGCTATTAGCATGCGTGTGTCCTGACTTTGATTAAGTTTTTTGCTACCTTTTGGTGTTTATATGAACTTCCCTACAACTTTATGACTTATATATTTAACAATATCATGTTAATATTCTATTTGAAAATGAAATGATTAACGATTGAAATTGTGTGTCTGTTAGATTATGGTACAATTAAAGCATTGAACATATTGAACAAAACTTTTGGATTATGTTTGGTTAAATTCAATTGTTTAAATCAACGAATGACATTGCTAAATAATTTAATTCATGAAAATCAGTCTTTTAAATCATCTTAACAGACAAATCTGATCCAAGTAAATATAATTTTTTTTAAACTTTCAAATATCTCCTTTAATCAAATATTGGTTCTGTAAATTTTAATATGGTAACAGTTTTTCCTTTCAATATGTAGATTTGTAACTGAATTTCCTTTCAATATGTTTCTTAATTGTGAAGTTTCAGTTTTCGAATTATAAAAAGAAAGTTTTATATGAATTATAATCAAAATTCTTAATGCTGTTTTTTTCACATTTGGAAAGTAAAAACAGATTTTAAAAGTTTTTTATTGAAGTTTTTTTAAAAACCGTAGGTTTACCTGTTATGTTTTTTAGGTAACCAATGAATTTTAAAACCATTAAAATCAAGCCACATTTAATTAATCCATTAAATTTATTAGGTTATCACCCGCGAACTTCGCGGGTAGGAAAATTTACTTTATATTAATCGAACTATGCCATTAAATAAAATAAAAAGAGATGTTTTCAAACGTAATTTTGTTTTATAATTGTTTTGAATTGAAAGTTGTAGTCATTAGAGTTGCGAGTAGGGTTAAAAACTTTGGGTAAGAACCGGAGGCAGAAACTCGCCTTTCTGAACGGCCCATGACACAAAATAAAAACTTTTATTTATTATAATAGATTATTAAAACCTATATTATACATTATTCTATCGTATTCTCATCTTTCAAAGTTAGAGTTGTTCTTTCATATTCTTTTAAGTTGTTAGAAAAATTACTTTCGTAAAAACCTTAAAACATATTAAAAAAATATTCTTATCAAATCCACTAAAAACATATTAAAAAATATTCATATCAAATCCACTGTATATAAATGAAAATACTATTACTGAAACTCTGGATTATTATAAAAGGCAAACTATCCATTAATGATTTTCGATTATTATAAATCTATTAAAGATTTATCTGTTGACAAAATAAGTAACTGATCTACATAAACGGATATTATAAGAATGAATTAAGTGTGGATTTTCTGTTTTGTTATCTAACAACACCCAAAATACAGTGGACAAAACATATATAGGACATAAAAGAATGGATAGAGATTCCAATGAGAACACTCTTATGACTATATTTTTAGTTTGCCTTTAACGGATAACCAACCACATTCCTGGCCACTGCAACGCGGGGGTTCAATTGCTAGTTATATTTAAAGTTTGGTTCAAGAGCCTTTTTTAAACTATGGATGAGTTTTAAATTGTTCAACCCGTTTGCTTTTTAAGCTAAAAGTTCATTAATAAATATAAATACAACACGTCCAGATAGATTTGACATACGTAGACGGTCAATTAGGATTGCATTTTATTTCTAACAGGTCAAACTTTGAAGCTTACCTTAAAAAGAAAACACGTCAAACGGGTCGGAAGTTGCCCAAAATGTTTTAAAATGCTTATAACCTCATAAATTGCTAATCAGCCTAACACTATGTATATATGTCCAATTTAACTACAAAGGATCAATGAATTTTAGAGTAGGAAGAGAAATGTCGTTTAACTTTAACGTCAAAACTGTAACGCCATTAAGTTACTATTCCCAGCCATCAGATATTAATAGATTTAGATTAGATTTAGATTAGATTAGATTAGATTATTTTTAACCCATCACAACCGAGCGACAAATACTGATGAAATGATACCCGAATTTCAAAAGTAAAATACTCAAAACAACATGCCTGTTAAATAGTCTCAACAGGCGGCAGAGCACGTCATAGAAGATGCCACCGGTCACCCATAAGGACCACGAATGCCACCATAAGCAACACAACCGAAGGCCAAACCCACCAGAAACAATACTCAAATCTCTGAGGGACCAAATAAGACATACAGAACCCAAACAAAATTTAGGGTTACCAACGGTTATAGTGATTACCTCATTTTCGCAAGGCAATGGTGGTCGTTAGACCGTTACCACCGTCAGCATCACTACCAAATAACCCACCGAGGAAGTGGAGGCGGTGGGTTCAAGAGTAACCAACATTAAGCTTCTCCATTTTGTACATAAAGTCATTTTGGTTGTGTTCATAGATTTTATGCAAATTAATAGGAACTCATTACCAGAGAGAACGGATAGTTGAAGATAAGGAAGCCTCAGAAAAGAAGAGAGAACTTTAGAGTTTAGACTGCATTCATTATACCAGTTACCTGGGAAGCCTTAACAACTTGATTAAAATAGTTTTGTGCGCAAGAGGTGTACTTTCATGTCTCATATGTCAAATCAACATACCTCCACAAAACATTTCCATCATAGGTTATCACCCGGGTAGACACCCAGGTAGAAAAAATTAAATTACATTAATAAAAAATTTACAACAGGTTAACCAGATTGAATACTGGTTTGGAGAAGGCGACCCGGCAACATGTTGCCAAGGGCATTGTAAACCCTTTTAGCTCGTATAAAATTTTAATTATTTATACAATGTAAACTTGAAGTATATAAGGTTGTTCTAAAAGCTCACAGATCGCTCGAATCTTGGTTGAAAAAAGCTCATTCAAAATTGGCTTGGTCAATTAATGAGCCAAGCCGGTTCGGCTCGATTACTAAACGTGCCAGCACAAGCCATGGTCAGCTCGACTCATGCTTTGCTCGTTTATAGAACTATATAAAAATCTTATGATCATTATTAGCCTTCCATAATGACGCTCGGCAGTTTTATGGAATAAAGCAGAATCACGCATCTTTGAAAAAGAAAACTAAAAAAAATCAAATAAGCTAATAGTTTGTTTGTTAAAAAGAAAACTAAAAAAATGAAATAAGCTAATAGTTTGTTGGATAGGACGATGTAAAACATACATTTACAATTTAGAATGAAAATCTAATTTAATTGTTTCATCAATTATAAAATAAGGATCATATCTTTCCATAAGCATATTCTGCCAAATCCATCAACCGAATGAAGCATAAACACCACAAACACAGCCTAAGACTGACCAACGTTCGACCAATTTTAATCCAAAAGTATATGCAGTATGGCCTCAAGCTGCTGAGGTATGTTTCCAGCTTGCCTTACCTTTTATAACGCGGTACGACCTCAAGCCTGCTTACTGAAGCGTGATGCTAAAACCTACTAATATGCGAATTTGAACAATGGTATGTAAATAGCAGGATAAAGATCCGTATGAGATAAATTTGATTTTAAAACTAAGATAACAACACTAACTTAACTTCTTTAAAAAATATATATATATAAGAGGTTGTAAGCATTTAAATAAAATTCGAATCACTTCTTACCCATTTGGCCAGTTATATCTACTATATAAGAATCAACCACCTTTTGGACAAAATAGATCATAACCGACACCATTGACCAGTTCGATTTTTACTCCATTTCCCGTTATCATCATGCACTCGTCTGAGAGGAGAAGTCAACATCAATCCATGGTTAATTCTTGACGCGCGTTTCCAATGAAGCCGCTACAAAGTTTTTTAGAAAATCAAGAAAAATGACAAATAAATGAAGTTTATCACATAATTTCCGTAGTTTAACTTACAATCAAATTAGCAAGATATATCCCTATTATGTCCCGATTCGTAGCAATGTCAAGACCCAAAAGTGAATTGCAGGTTAAGTCAGACGCCATAGATTTCGGGTCCTCAACACACCGTCCGTTAACAATCCCAAATAAGCTATGTCCCGAATTTACCTTAAAAAGCTCCTGTGACACCAAAAGTATTCATTTATCATATTTCATTATGTAAATTATTTGAATATATATTCATGTCATTGTCATGTTACAATATATATATCACTCTAAAGCCAAATGTACCTCTGGGTTCCCTGTTTTGGGCCAAATCAAGAAGTCTTCATCGACCCGAGACCTGACAATGGTCAACTTTAGTCTTTGACAAATCTCAATATATATTATGCTAACCAAAATTGCTGCCAAAAAGGTAGTTATACAATCAGATTCAAAGTATAATCAAAGCAAGTTATATTATAATTTATAAAGAAAGATTAAGTGAAGGTATACCACTGCCAGATTTGGAGGATAAAACAGAATGCAAGTAAGAACATTTTGAATCTACAACAGGTGATCTTCTGAACCCTATAGATTCAAACAGAACTTTGTTCACAGCCTCCAAAACATCAACCAAATGGCACCCTATGTCTCTTGAACTCAATTCGACTTTAACTTCGTTCGCTATGTTGTCTAACTCTAATAGCCAATCATCAATTTTCTTTCCTGACATAGGTATAGCTTCAATGTAGTACCAATCTCGGCGATCCGACAATACATTGCTATTGTTCTGTTCGTTTTGGAAGGATTGCGCATCCATCTCACGGTTATGAGCCATAAACGCTTCATCTTCGGCTGCAATATATAGCAAAGTCTGCATATTGCATAGATCAAAACTGAGTCATCTAGATTTGTCATCTTTTATGTAAGTCACACTGGTTGGATCCAAGACTTTTGAAATACAGATTTTATGTAAGTCACACGCGTATATAGCCTGATTATCGTAATAACTAACTAAACCGAACAATTGGTTTAAAACAGGATAAGAAAAGATTCAAAGAAAGTTCACCTTCGCAAGGGATATATCTTTGTCCTCTGACCGAAAAGATATTTGTTGCGTAAACCTTTCTCTTGCAGCAATAAGAACCTGATAATTTTCATGATCATATATTGTAAGATCATATATTATAAGAATGATTATAATCATCCATTTCAATCACTTAAAAACAGAAGTAGAAAAAAAGGGTGATCCGAGCATGAATAAGGCTAAATAAGTATGAAATCACATAAATGATAAATGCATCATAAGGGTATTAAAGTTATGACAGAACATTTGAAGTAAACATGAATTCAAACCTCCTGGTAGGATTTTGATGGACTATAGTTATGGGATTTAACGTTGGAGATGGTTGTCACCAGTGAAAAACTTGATCTCCTCTTGTTTTGCACTTGTAAAGCAGCCGGAGTAGCGAAATCAGTCATTGTTTTGGGTTTGTAATCACCATACCTGAATATGGTAATTCAGAATAAATCCATATTGCCATATGCACAATTTCTTCTCCAATTCACTAATATATGACATAGAGGTATTTGAATCAGAAGTAAGATACATATAATATGAAAATTATTTTCTGAATTATGAAAATTATAAAATTGAACCGAAAAATCATGCGAGACACATAAACCCGTAGATATTCACAGATTGACATGAACACAAATTCTTTTCTAGTAATAGAATAATATCCTAATCCATGATAAACACCTCAACGGGTGAAGTGAACGTATGCAAAAGAATCAAGAAACTTGAATGTCTTGTAAAATTCACTGCATTGATATTTTTCAACCTCATCTGGATGCCTCATCTGCATTTTAATCATGTAATAAACAAACTCTGAAACAAATACGTGAGTAAAATCGTTATTTACAGTGTTTAACCTACCCATATAGGTTTGGTTTCATTGGCCAACTCCTAATCCTACTATTTTTCACCAAACCCTGAACCTTGCTTGGCTCGGTGAACTCGTATTTGCCATCATCCTAGATACACATATAAAGACATCAATTCAATTAAACAAATAAAATAGAAATTAATTATCACAAGAGCTTTATGTTATAAAAAATACAGAGACTTTATATGATTAACATATTAACTACCTTCAAATAAAGTGTTATTTCTGTCACCTGACTAAGCTACTTTCTGTTGCCAGTTTCTTCTTTTATCACATACAAGCTACTCTCAGCTGATGCTTCCCAAATGTATTGTTTATCTGATTTGGGACTCTTTGTGGACATTCACCTATTTATTTACAAGATGATGTCAACACTCGAATAACTATAACTACAAACTCACAGACAGTTGTGTGGGGAGAATGTACCTAAAGACCTTTTCAGCAGCCAAAAGCCGAACAAAACCCCAAAACAGTGAAATTGAGATGGAATCCAAGAAACCAAATAGCAATGTCTTCAAAAAATCTTTTCAAATGAGCTGATGTACTCTAAAAATGTTACATTTTTTCTGTAAAATCCAAGTAAAAGATTGTGTTTTTCAGGGAACAAAAGTCAACCCACTTCGTGAAATGACCAATTTATGTCAAAAACAGTGAAATCCAGATAGAATCAAAGAACAAAAGCACAATGTCTTCAAGAAACCAAGTTACCACTAACCTTAGTTATGTGTGGTTTATGTCCACAGTGATTATCGGTTGTTGGAAGCACTACCCTCATCCTGGGTTTGCTCGATGTCGCCGGATTAGAATGCCAGGCCTCACGATTGTCGTAAAAAGTGCAATGTGAAGATGAAGACACAATTTTATATACCCACTTTATAATTTGTGACATCTTTATTCATCACAGCATCATAAACAAATCCATGTTTATCATCATATTCAGTCAAATTGACCTGCAAAAGTAATATATTTGAGTCTCTATACTTTAAATTAGTTACACTAAAGCCAACTAAATTCAATACAACAGTTATTTATTATGATACCATAACATGAAGATTCAATCCAAACAAAATGAGAACATAATATCATGCAACAATGTGACTCCACTAAGCACTTACCCTGACTTTTTATTCATAAACAGTAAGTGAGCAGCTGCTGGAATGACTCCGCCTTTACAGCATTAGATCAGATATAAGCAAAACTAACCCAGAAGCCATGTCTCTGAAATCAATGTGACGCTTCAATATCACATCTTTTAGCTCTTTGAGAGACTTATACCTGCATTCATAACAAATAACCAAAATGCTAAAAAAACAAACAATGGAGCCTTAAGAAGATGTATATAACCATGACGATGATGATGATGTGCCGTAAAATTGAGTACTATATGAGATTCAATCATAATCAAAACCAAAAACGCAGCCTTTAAATAAAAAAAACCTAAAAACAGTGAGATTCAATGAGAGTCAAAATCAACAGCTTAACGAACAAATTTAACCTAATTATGTAACGAAAATGAAAATCAAACCAAAATAACATACCTCTCAAACAAAGCTCTTTCCATTTTGTTCCAATCATAAGAACCCTTAACTTAGGGTTTATGTCACTGCAGAAAATAAGAACATCAAACCCATCTTATATTCAGCATTTTAAGAACAACTTGATACATGTACTTATGAATGAATGAATGATGAACCTTTAAAGACTATGATAATTGGTAAATATTTTGCTACAACTTCAAACCACCGGAACCATTTTTGTAATTTAGCATCCAAAATCATAATACACGAGTCCTTGCAGCTCGGGTCCATTCAGTCTGTTGTTTTTCCAAACTAACAATAAAAATGAACAATTAATTTTAATACCCCTTTTGAATGGTACGAAAAATACGAATCAAAGATATAAATTTTGATATGGTATGAGAAATACCTTTCGATCGGGAAACTTGTGAAATGACCATCCACAGGTATTGTGCCACAAAGATTATTATTGGAAACGTCATTGTAGAAAATAAAAACACCAAATCCATATTATAATTCAGCATTTAAGAACAATTGCCACCACCGTTTTAACCACAACCATCAAGGATGTTCATCGCCGTCGGGACTGTTGGTTGTCGTCATTGCCGGGTACCCAAAACCCTAGAGCCGACACCTCCAATTTGACCTGTTATTAATTAGTAATTACCAGCAAAATGAGACTTGAGCAACCTGTTAATAACAAAATGCAACATAGAATCTGACCTGTATCTTACAACGGAAGTGGAAGAACACCAAGTGAAGACCTTAACAAAACACTAATAAGTTATTTCCCATATACAAAAGACTGTTTTATAGGTACAAAAGCAATTTAGATCCAGGCCTAATTGACTCACTCTGTATACTCAAACGTGTATCCTACAAGGGTTTCACTGTTTAAGAGATGAAATGTCATTTATGGTGTGCAATCATATTTAATTTGAGATAAAATTATCAAATCAGAGAAAGATTGCACCTTATGGCTTCATATTTTTGATGTTCCCCAAATGCACTGCCATAATGGAAAGCCCTAAATCCTATTAAAATGATAGGTAATCGAAAAAACAGAACAACAGAAACAAAATTGAATCATCAAATTTCATATTTCATAATCACAATATATAAAATTGGAAGCCCTAAATCCTATTACAATGATAGGTAATCGAAGACAAAGAACAATTAACAAATAAAGATGCCCAAACTACCAAACAAAATCAAAATCGTTAGATTTTATAATCACAACATAACATTAAAGATGTGCATACCTGATATCATGGTTGAAGCTTCTGGCGATGGAATTGTTTATAGTGGGTGAAAGAAAATACGCGTGTGCGTCAAGGTTTTCATAAGGGTGGGGAGGGATGCTTAACACGATTCGAATCAGAGAACAAAAACATCAAAGATCAAGAACGAAAAACATATTGATGAATCGTCGAAGAACCGGATGCAGCAAGGGTTTCGTTTAGGGTTTGGAGAAAAAGGGAAAGTGTGAAAGATATCAATAATAGAGACAAAAGAATATAAGGGATCCGATTCCATCTTTGTGGTTTACCCGAATCTGCAATGAAAAATGAAGCAGCAGAGCGGATGAAAGCTTTTTATTTAGGGTTTATGAAAAAAGTGAAGTTATGAGAGAGAAGAAAGCATTAAAAGGAATATATATGATCCATTTGAAAACATATCCGACCTGAATGTATCCGAATCCCGCGTCCAAAGTCCTTTTGGTTTGTGTATTGAGAATTGAGATGGATTCCCTCCAAAACTCACAATCCACCTCCACCATAGGTTGCCACATCATCAAAAAGCTCCAAAATCACATGCCACATGGCCCAAATCCATCTCATTTATATATATATATACTAGGTTATAACCCCGTGTATTACACGGGTTGAATAAATAAATTTTATATACTAAATAATAAAGCAATATATCTTTAAAAACCTTCTTTATTGCACGAGTTGAATAAATATAATTTTATATATTAAATAATAAAAAGTTATATTTATAAGAACAATATTGTACATGTTGAATAAATGTAATTTTATATACCAAATAAAAAAGTTATATTTTTAAAACCACGTGTATTACACGAGTTGAATAAATATAATATTGTTTACCAAATAATAAAATAATACATCTTTAAAAAACTTCATTTATTACACGGGTTGAATAAATGTAATTTTATATACTAAATAATAAAAAAATTACAACTTTAAAAATATGCGTATTACACGGTTTGAATAAATGTAATTTTCTGTACTAAATAATATATATATATATATATATATATATCCTTAAAAAACCTTGTGTATTGTATGAATTGAATTTTATACAACAAATAATAAAATTACGATTTTGGCCCCCGTGGTTATATCACTTTTACCCTTTTAGCCCAATTTTTTTTTTAATATTTAAACCCTCAACGTCTTTTTTCTAACCTTTTTGGCCCCTAACGTCTTTTTTAAGCCATTTGGCCCCTAACATTTAATGGATGAGGTTAGTGTTAGGGGCCAAAAATGTTAGAAAAGAAGACGTTGAGGGATTAGATGTTAAAAAAATCATTTTTTGAGCTAAAAGAGTTAGGGGCCAAAAAGGTTAGAAGAGAAGACGTTGAGAGCTTAGATGTTAAAAAAATCATTTTTGGGCTAAAAGGGTAAAAGTGATAAAAATACGTCTTTTTTAACCCTTTTGGCCCCTAACATTTAATGGATGGGGTTAGTGTTAGGGGTTAAAAGAATTAGAAAAAAAAAAGTTGGAGGCTCAGATGTTAAAAAAAAATTTTGGGCTAAAAGGGTAAAACTGATATAACCACAGGGGCCAAAATCGTATTTTTATATAAATAATATTATAATGGAGAAGAAGATTAAACTAAATAATAATTATCCATAAGATATTAATTTAAATAATATTTAATAAAAGGGTTATCTATAATTAATTAGAAAATATTAAATTAAAATAATAATTATCTATAAGAGATGCTCTAATATGATGACAAGTGTCCCTAAAGTGGTTTATTTTATTATATAGTATAGATATATAGATACTACAGTATTACATATTTTGTAATACAACTAAATATCTCCAAAATATTTAATGATTTGTAGTTTTTTAAGAAATGTCAATATATTTCTATAAATAAAAGTATATAATTACGGTAATTATTTATTCTATTAATAAAGTTAATTTTCAAGTTTACATAAATAAATTAACTGATTTCGTATATATATTTACTTACTAATTACAATTTCTATCATCCTCAAAACAGTTTCATCATCGGTCATCTATATTCTGGTGCTATTTCATCCAAATGGATGAAAATAATGTGAGTATGTTAAATAATCTTGATTGGAGATCGAAGTTGTTTACCATAAATGTCAAGGTTTTAAGACTTTGGATGCGTGTGAATCCAAAGAGAGAAGGTGAAACCCTTGCTATTGAAATGGTGGTGATGGATGAGCAGGTTAGAGTTTGAATGTTATTTTTATTTAAAAAATGTAGTTTTTTTTTGCTGTTTATATTAACGACTTTCATTTTGTTTTTTTTTTATTAGGGGACGAAGATGCAGGCTACTGTTTGGAACAAGTTTATGAAAAAAAATGAAATTTTACTTAATGAAAATGAGTCTTATTACATTTATAAATCTCAACTTTCTGTGATTAAGTCAAATTTCAAACACTTTGACAAGCAACATGCTATTAGCTTAAACTTTGATACATCTGTTAAAAAGTGTGAGAACTTTGATGGAAGTGTATACGGTATCCGGTTAGCATCGTTTGAGTCCATTAAAGCCGATGAAGTCGATGTCAACTATCGAGTTGGTTTGTACTTCATCATATATAACAACCACATCGGAAATTAATTTAATATATAAATATATTTTTTTTAAAATGTTTGCTTTTGTGTTAAGTATATTTGGTTTTAATCAATTTTTTTTTTACAGATTTTATTGGATATGTAGATGAATGGTCTGAACCAGAAGCGACCAAAACGAAGATGGGAAAAGATAGCAAATACATGAACTTGCAATTGCTGGATGAAGAGTCTGTTTATCAATTTAGCTAATTTAAATTCTTTGAAACTTTAGTATTATATATTTATTCTTTCATGATATCCTCTGATTTTTTAATTTCTATTTATGTAGGGGTACAAGTTAAACTGCACCTTATGGGACGAGTGCTGTGATGAGATGTTTGGTTACATTCAGAGCCATAAAGAGGAAGTCCATGTTGTTCTTCTTGTGCAGTTTGGTAGTTTCAACAAGTATAAAGGTATTCGTTGTTTATAATCTTTGTTAATTTTACATAATTTTTTATATGATTTTTAAAATTCAATATCCATTAACTGATATTAACTTTTTTACTCAGGGAAGACATCGCTCTCTAATGCTTTCCATATAACAAGACTGTTTATCAATGCTGACATAGAGGAGATTCGGTCATTCAAAACCAAGTAAATATGGTTTTAATTAATATGAACTACTTATTGATGTTGTTAAACTTTTCATTTATTATTTTATTGTAAACATGTTTGTGGAGAAGATATGTAAAACATCCTCTAATGGCCAGAAATCAATTGGTTCATCTGGAAGCATCAGTGTTGCAGACGACTTTTTAGTTAAGCATCCGTTTTCCAATTTCCGTGATATTACTCTCTTCGAACAGGTATGTATCTAATTTTAAATATTTTAAATAAATACATTAAAGACACTTTTTTCATCAATTTATATTTAACAATCTCTATTTTCCTACATTTAATTTCAGCCATGTGAGGTCATAGTTGCTGGTACGGTCTTGGGTATTGATGATAAAGATGACTGGTATTACCTCGGTTGTGAAGAGTGCAACCGAAAGGTGGAAACAACTTTGGTCATTGATGAGGCTGAAGACGGTGCTGAGGAACCCAAGTTTAAACAGGTTTTGGTTTGCTTAAATCCTGAATGTCCTAAAGAGGTTGTTAGTGCGACACCAATGTAAGTTAATTATATTTGTTGTTAATTTATAATCGTTTTGCTTATATTATTCTACTTTATAAATGTTAATTGAATATATTTTGCGAACTACTTTTTGTCCATTTAGTTTTAGGATTCCGATCAGAGTACAAGATTCTGCAGCTATTGCGTCATTGACTTTGTTTGACCGTGAAGCCAGAAAAATGTTGGGCATGACTGCAATTCAGTTGCTTGAGAAGTCAAAAGTGGAACAGGTAAATTATTTTACATCAGTCTTATTTTAAATTGTTATATATGGTCCATATTAGTAATGTCGATATATCATATTGATGTTTTCAATAAATTTTAATTCATGTATTTTAGGCATCTTCGGAAGAGAAAACTCTAAAGGTATGAAATTTAACTTAATTTCATAAAATACCAAACTTTGAAAAGATTTTTTTTACTTTCTAATGTTGAATATATCATACAGGAGGCTGTGGATTCTATTGGGGATAACTTCACACCCGATTGCACATCTAAAGATTGTTCAAAGACTTCGTCTGCGGAATTGAAGCGTAACCTTGCAGACGTTTATGAAGTTGAAGAAAACACGTATCTATCATCAACAAAGGTTAAAAAGGCTGGTGTCGCAGATGTCGCAATTGATGGTGAGGAAACCATCATGCTGGTTCCAAAGATTGAAAAGTAGTTCATGTTTGAAGTATGTGTCGCAAAAACAATTAATCTGTTTTCCGTATTTTGATTCTTTGGTTTGGTTTGGATGTTTGATTGGTTTGGATATTTTTGTTATGGTTGGTTGTTTTTAATGTTTGGTTTTTGAACAAAGTACTGTTTGTTTTTGGAATATTGCATATGAGTTATACTCCTTTAAGGTTTATATTTTGGTTAATTTATCTTTGTTTTATTGTTTTGCAAATTTGTCAACTTTTATTATATAGACAAAAAATGATTATGCATGTATAAATTTTGTGTTTTACAAAGTATTATTTTTAAAAGTATTATTACTTTGGTTTTATCTTTAAATAGCAATTACAGATTTCATATGAACTAATTTAAATACTGTATTAATTATATAATTAGTAGAACTATATTTTTAAGAATCCTCAATAATTTCAAACTTATAATATGAAATTTTAAAAAAACCGCCAATTTTTTAATAATTTACCAACAAATAAAATTGGTAAGAATTTGTTTCCTTTTTTAACTTATATAACCGAAAATCTTTAATTTTTCACAATAAAATCAACGAGATTTTTATAGATTTACCTCCAATTTTTTTTATTTAAATTGTTTCCTTTTTAAAACTTATAACCGATTTTTTTTTTAAATTTTAAAGTTTCCTTTTTTACAATACACTCCAACACTATAAGAACCTCTCTTCTTATTTCATAGTACACACTCAATGTTTTAGTCTAAAGGTTCAACAATTCTAAAACAAAACACCCTATCACGACATTCATGCATTTTTGAAGTTTGAGGTTTCGTAATTTCTCATACACGTAAGTCTTATCTTTCTGTAATATACTTATACATTTAAGTTATTCTAATACCTATTTTAATTCATTTGCATGTTCTATATGATACAATATTAGGATATGCCAAAACGTGCAAAGCCTCAAACGTTACCTTCATTTCCACTTCCTACTGCTGCCCAACCTTCTAATAGTACGTATTTTATTGTTATTTCTGTTTACAAATATAATAAAAAATCATATAATATGTAAAGATGTTACGTACCGTTAATTTTACTTAAATTGTTTTAGGTGGTGTTGGTAGAAGTCCTTTGTTTAACATTACGAATGGTAATGTTTCCAATTTTTTAGACATGAACTAATTTTGTTTTTATAAATTGTTTTATTTTGTATATGCATTTTATTTTTCAGTTGATCCTAATCAAGTTGAGCATCAAGACTATGTTGAACGCAGAAAATTAAGGAAACTATATTTGGATAATAAAAGACGAAATGCAAATAATAAATATTCCATTTCGCAAAACGTCATTCGGTCATCCAACATTTCAGTATCCGATACAAATGATTGTCGTGTCGTAACACCAATTCGATCATCCTCTTATATCAATACCATGGATAGACGTATTTTGCCAACCACACCTTTAACAAGTCCGTACGAGGCGTATACATCAGGTTGGTCATATTTAACTACATATATAAATTTTGTTTATTATTAATATGACTTTGTTTTGCTTAAAATAACTAATTATATAAACCATAAACATCTTTCATACCGTAATTTAATTTGATCTTTTTTTATTGCAGTTGAATATAGAAGAAGTCCATTACTAATATTACCAAATGGTTAATTCTATTATTTTTTACGCATGAATACAATTTTTCATTTATAGTTTGATATTTTATGGACATGTCTCCTTTTTTTTTCATTTTCTCATAATCATGTTGAGCATCAAGAATCTGTTGAACGGAAAAAATTTAGGAAAGTATATTCGGATAACAAAAGCCGTGATGCCAATAATAAATCTTCCACTTCAGAGAACGTTATTCGGTCAACCAACGTTTCAGTATCCAATACTAATGAATGTCGTGTCATAACACCAATTCGTTCATCTTCTTATATTAACACCATGGATCGACGTGTTTTCCCAACCACACCTATAACACGTATGTCTGAGGCGTATAAATCAGGTTGGTCTTATTTTCTTATATATTTAAATTTTGTTCATTATGATTATGAGTTTGTTTTGCTTAAAATAACTAATTATATAAAACATAAACATCTTTCATACCGTAACTTGATCTTTTTTTGTTGCAGTTGAAAGTATAAGAAGTCTATTGTCTAATATTACAAATGGTAAATTCTATTATTGTTTACACATGAATACAATTTTTCATTTATAATTTGATATTTTATGGACGTGCATCCTTTTTTTTCAGTTTCTCATAATCATGTTGAGCATCAAGAATCTGTTGAACGGAAAAAATTTAGCAAAGTATATTCGGATAACAAAAGCCGTAATGCCAATAATAAATCTTCCACTTCACAGAACGTGATTCGGTCAACCAACATTGTAGTTGATTCTGGAGGAATTCCTTTTGTCTGACATTACAAATGGTAAACTCTTTAGTTTTTTAGACAGGAATAAAATTTTTAATGTATGATTTGATTTTTTATGGATATCCATATTTTTTTTCAGTTGCTCATAATGATGTTGATCATCAACAATCAGTTGAACGAAGAAAATTTAGAAAGTTACATTTAGATAGTAAAAGACGTAATGTGAATAACAAATCTTCCACTTCAAAAAATGTTACTAGGTCATCCAACGTTTCAGCCTCCACTACAATTGAATGCCCGATCGTAACACCAATTCGTTCATCGTCTTATATGAATACCATCGATCGACGTTTTTGGCCAACCACACCTTCAACAAGTCCGTATGAAGCATCTACTTCAGGTTGGTGGTATTTTTTTAACAGATTTCAGATTTGTACCATTTTTGGCCCTGACATTTTTTAAATATGTCAGTACCATCAAAAAAACTAAGGATGAATCGAATAATTGGATGGAACTGGCGTGTTTCAAGAATGTCAGGGATGAGAATGATATAAATATGAAATTTGGTTTGAACCGGCATATTTGGACAAACTACATCGACGAAAATGGCAGTTAACTCTTTATGAAATCTAATGTAGTTTGTTATTCATTTAGCAAAGAATTGTAATTTGACCGGTTATTCTGAATTGAATGTGTATTCGGTTGATTTGAAAAAGGTTCGAATTGGTGTATATATATGTTGGCTTGATTTGGACAGGTTTGGAATTGACACGAAAATGTAAATTTTTTTTCAGTTCCTGATGTTTAAGACGAGGTTCATCATATTAATTTTAGTAATTTCCAGAATATGTAGTTTGGATTAAAAGACGATGTTCATTTCTAATCCCTTTTAAGAAAGGATTAGAAACCCTGTTTTAAAGTCCAAATCACCCCGTCTAATGTTCCTATTTGTAGTAGTGTGTATCTGTAGGAAATGTGTAGGAAAAACATTAAACAAGTTCCGTCACATTCCGTTTGAATTGTATAGGAAAAAAAGATAATTTCGTAGGAAATGCGTAGGAAAAAAGAATGCATTCTGTTGGAATTGTGTAGGAAAAGAAACTAATTTCTAGGAAATGCGTAGGAAAAAAGAATAT
Organism: Helianthus tuberosus; assembly: GCA_030545235.1. Lineage (NCBI taxonomy): Eukaryota > Viridiplantae > Streptophyta > Magnoliopsida > Asterales > Asteraceae > Helianthus > Helianthus tuberosus. The sequence continues at coordinate 195,665,633 of CM060418.1, forward strand.
ATTCTGTTGGAATTGCGTAGGAAAAAAATATCTTCGTAGGAACTGTTTAGGAAAAACGATTACATTCCGTTGAAATTGTGTTGGAAGAAAAAATCGTAGGAATTGTGTAAGAAAGTTAAAAAGCATAAAAATTATATAATAAAAATAAATATAACTGATTTAAACACAAAATTTTAAAAAAGAAACATTCCGTGTGAAATGCGTTGGAAAGTTAAAAAAAAAATAATTCCGTTAGAAATGAGTAGGAGAATTTTAACGAAACATTTGTATGGGAAATGAGTAGGAAAATCTGTGGGAAATGCGTCAGAAAAAGATTATCCTCGAGTAGAATTCCTACAACCCGTTTTCGTGGGAAATCCGTGAGTAGTCGTTGTAGTTACCCATGAATTTCTCACCGAAATTGACGTGGAAACAGCAGTAGTTTTCTAGTAGTGTTATGCAAAAAAAAAAAAAAAAAGAGAGATCTTTCTTTTTCCCTTATTTAGAGCAAGTCAAGAAATATAGTCTCCCATGGAGATCTTGCTTTTCCCTTATTTAGAGCAAGTAGAAATATAGTCTATATAGAAAATATTCCCATCATATGTATATTTATTAATTTGTGGTTATAATTTAGATCAGTTTGTCCTATTATTGATTATCTAAATGTATATAATAATTGAAGTTGAAGTATAAGAATATATTTGTATCCTAAACTTAATCATAGTATTTATGCTAGTTGATGACATGTTTTCATCTAAACTAGGTTTAAAAAAGTTCGCCGCGTTGCGGCGAATTTATTTTGTTATTTAGTCTGTGTTTACATGTGTTTTGAAATCACTATGAGCGTGTTGCGAACGGAACTGCTGACAAGAATAAAAAGAAAATGTAGAAAAAAACACTAAAAGATAACCGAAAGAAAATCAACCAAAAAGGTTGTATGGTAACGATGTTGTTCGTATGAAACCCATGGTCAGAGATGAGCAAATTGTTCTGGGTACCGGTACCAAATTTGGCGAACCGAAAGATCTTAAGTACTAATTCGGTACCGACTTTTGGCATTCCTGGTACCGGTTCACTACCGATTTTTACCTTCATATACTGGTACCGTAACCGGTATTTTCGGTATCACTACCGATTCTGTATCGGTTGGCACCGAGCTCATCCCTACCCTTGAAACTAAAAAAAGAAAAAATAAAAATTGAAGAAAATCAACAAAAAAAAAAAATTGTACGATACCGTTGTTCGTACGGTAACCATGATCAGGGATGAGCAAATGGTACCAACTTTTGGCGCTTTTTATATTAGTGCCGGTTTTTACCTTCATGTACTGACACCGAACAGGACTGTCCCAGTATTTTCGATACCAGTACTGGTTCGATACCGGTTGACACCAAGCTTATCCCAACCCCTGATATTAAAAAAAGATTAATTAATTAAAGTTAAAAAGGAAAGAAGATGACTATTATTATAATATTAAAATAATAAAAGTATTATTAAACGATATATTATTATAATATTAAAATCACCGTTTATTAATATATAGTAATAATATATAGTAATGTATATAATTGAAGTTGAAGTATAAGAATATTTTTTTGAAAGGATATAAGAATACAGTAGAAACTAGATAAATTAATACTCGATTGTTTAATAAACTCTCTAAGATAATATTTTTTGACGGTCCCGACTCGGGGATAGGGTGCTAAATTAATAATTCGCTAAAATTATAAGATAATACATTTTTGATAATTTCTTTAGACCCCATATAAAATATAAATTAATAATTCCTTATATACAACATATTACATGAATGATTTATGAAGGTTTCTTGAAAAATGACTCAATTGTCTTTTGTTTTTTGTTGAAATCAATTTCCCCTTGAATCTCATCTCTAATTTTCCTTAGCTTGGTAAGAACTTCTGGTGTTGTTTTCTCATAGCTCAACAAGAAATTGTTCAATGTGATTGCCACTTTAATAGCTTCGTTTCGCGAAAGGGGCTCAATTGTAGAACTTTCATCATCTTCTTCATCGATATCATCTTTATTAATTCCAATAACGCTTTCAATAATTTCTTCATCAGTCAACAACTGTGCAACTACATTTTCTTATGGGTGAGTCAAAACATCTTCGACATCCATTGCATTGAGATAACCCAACTCTTTGATCAAATTGAACAATTTCTTGAAAGGTGTTTGTAAACTAAGTATTCTACTATAAATTAATAAAATATTAATTAATAAATAAATTAATAATTATTAATTTATCAATTAATTAATAACTCTTTTAATTAATAAATTTTGGTGGTCCCAAGTGTATTATTTTATAGAGTTTCTACTGTATATTTGGATCCTAAGTTTAATCACAATATTTATGCTAGTTGATGACATGCTTTCTTCTAGAAATATACTTGTATATATTTGAACTTCTACGCTATAACTCGAAAATTGTAAGTTTAAATTATATTAAATTAATTAGGTACATGCCTACTATTGTATTTTTTTTTAAATTATCTTTCAAGAAAATGGAAAATGATTATGAAAAAAAATGTTGACGCATATATATACTTTTTTGCCACAAGTTATACAATACATACGTATTATCATAATATATGATTCTTGTAATCTTTTTATCGTTGATAAAAGAGTACACCAATATATATTTATTTTCATGTATAAGCATTAATCATCCTCATTGGCGAACCCAAGCTCTGGCTTGGGTGGGCGGGCGCCCCCCTTGAAAAAAAAATTTAGTGTATTTTCGAGGTAAAAATCCCGACTGCTCCCCTTGAAAATTTGGTTGAACCCTTCGTTCGCACCCCAAAAAATAATTCATGGGTCCGCCACTGATCATCCTATGCATATGAATAAGGAATGAGACCATCTCATGTTTAAGTCAACGATTGGCCATATCCTGAAACAAGCTTTGATGCAAAATGAAAGGGGTGAAAAATTGAAACTGTCTTTCGAGATCTGCTGATCCACCCTTGATGTCGTAACTTTATCACTTTTATAAATTTATTTGACATTATTCCACGTCTTAAAGCCTCAACCCATCAATAGCGCAACCTCCTTCACACACATACATCTCGTCATTGCAACTACAAACCACCAATATCGTCTGGGTATAGTAGGGGGCACTATTGGCTCTTTTCGGTTGATATGACATAGAGATGGCGCCCTAAACCGCTTAGCCATATTAAAGGTGGCTCACATTTCCGCATGTAATGGTGATCAATTGGCGAATAAGCGCCTCCAAAATAAATTATTTATGTATGTTTCATCAAATTTATCAAGTTGCATGATATAATTTGAAAGAAAAGAATGAAGTGGTTCTAGTTTAATATCATCAAACGTACCAATGATTGAAAGTGGGCTGGTAAAGTTGAAACGCACTAATAGAAAATTAGTGAGAGAAACGTGATTTAATGTCAAATTGAACATCAAACAAATAGAGAATCTACAAAGAGGGAATCTGATTTGTAGGTAAGGAATAAACCATAATAAAAAAGCCAGCTTTTATTGGAAACTTAGTATGATATTGTGTTAAAAACCCCTTGTTATTAGTTAACAATCCCCATTAGATTTCTGAAGCCTATAGAGTTTTCTGTGTTTTTTTAATAGCAAAAAATCTTACGTGTAAAGCCATCTTGCTCGGGGCTATGTCCAAGGTTGACTCCTAAACCGCCATGAGACCGTGCCCCCCACCCCCTGTCACACCCCGATTTCCGGTGGGCCTGGATGGGTCGTGACGATTGGATAACAATATCACAATTTAATAATGCAGCGGAAGTATTTAGAGTAAAGATATTCATTCATTTAAAAGTCTGAATATACATATAAAAGTTGTTCAAATGTTCAAACGAAAGCCCACACGTGGGATTGAAATAAAAGAAGCTTAAACATCATAGGCATTAAGGTAGGAGTTGCAAATTCCATAGCCTTTATCATAGCCGACCTGGATTCCCAGCCTAATATCAAGGTTAGGTACATGCAATTCAGTCTTTTGAAAATACGTCAGCTTTTGCTGGTAAATACAATTAAGTGGCTCATTTTGAAAATACTTTTTCAAAAATGATTTTATACATAGAGAAAACCCGTAGGTAATCACTTAATATTTCTTGGGATTTTATCTTGTCACCAGATTTACATATTTGTAATACAATGGGAAACAGAGATCGAAGCCGGTCATTTTCAGTGCTATAATGATTAAGTTACACACTAAAGTTAAATAACGTGTCTTACAGTCAGTATGCCTACCCGTCACGTTATTCTGTATGATCATAATAGTTTATGAGTCGGGACGCCCGGACACGGTACAAATAACCCCCAATTGTTTCAGTTATCAAGTACAATGGATTAAACTGAGTTCTTACATTCATGAGCTATCATAGGCGGCTCATTTATGTAATACCCGCTCCAAGTGGCGTATTCGCCATACCCCAAGTTTTAAAACAACATAAGTTAAGAGTATTTACCTTTTTGCTAGCTTCCAACTGATAACGATTTTAATATAGTAAAAGCCGTAAATCAAAGCATGGTTGTAAAAGTCCCGCCTAGGCTCCGAGTACTCCCTACAAGGTAGGCTGCCGAGGTACGAGTACTCTTCTCCCAGGCCAATTACTCCCCGAGTAATCTCCGCCTAAGCCGAGTACTTCCCGAGTACTCCCGAATCCGACTAGGGAGCGCCTAGCGACTTTTGCAACCATGAATCAAAGTATCAAAACTCAAGTCCGAATATTTGGGGGGTTCTATAGTCTGGAGTGAACAGAATCAGTTATCTGTTTAGAATGTATACGGGTCATAGGTTAGTTCCTTAGACACGACCCTTTACTTAAGAGTAAGATCGGTTCGCTAGATTAAGCGTAGACCGGATAGAATATGGTTTATACCTATCCGAGTGTAAGGACTCATTGGATAAAGGTTCATCAGGCCAACATTCTGATTTTGAAAGGTTTTGACCCGTTACGCCTAGCTGTTTATGCAAACTAGGTTTGCATAACTAGTTATGCGCGTAAAGACGGGTTCTAAGGGTCGGATAAGCTTATGACAAGTCTAAGTATTAATAACATATCTTTTGTTGACATATATTCTGTTCTAAAGTTAGATTATAGTTTGGCTTAGATTAAAACCATTTTATTAAATATTTTGACCACATAAGGGTATTGTGGTCATTTTCAATAATATTTCCAAGACTTGTCATTTAACTCATCAAACACACTGACTAAGTGGTATAACTTCAGAGAATTATACTCAACAATATTATGGTCTCAAAACAAGTTTAAAACAGATCTTAACGTTGACCAAATGGGTCAGAATCAGAAGTCAAAGCAAAACTTGTATTGCTTATATAAGTTGTAAAACTTGTATATAAGTTGACATAGAATGAGACTCTAAACTGAATTGGAGGAATTGGGCATGCTAACCTCAGTTTATATAAGTTGTAAAACTTGTATGTGTGTCAAAACAACCGAGTTATAAGTTATAAAAACCATTTATGCAATTTATAAAGTTTTGTCGAAAATTCAACTTTTACGTAACATGCTCGACTTAACAATTGAGCTAGTAAATGTAATAATCCGAGGGTATGATCACAGAGGGATCATAATATCATTATTACAATCACATAGGAAAGTTCGATTTGAACTTTACCTTGACCAATTTGGTCAGAAGCTAAAGTCAAACAAAAAGTCAACTGTTTGACTTTAAGCTCAAAATAACTAATAAAAGTGAAATAGAACAAGTAGAAACACTTACTTGGAAGTGTTAAAGCAGACTGCAACTAAGGAGGGAGTCCTCTTGTCCAGAGGAGAGCTCTAAGAAGTGTTTAGAGTAGAAGAGAGTGAAAGGTGTGAGATTGAATGAAGATTTCATGGCTATTTATAGCCAAGGAGGAAGAAGGAGGTGATGCCAAGTGTTTCCAGAGGTCCTCAGGTGTTGCCAAATGCCCATGGACGTGGAAGAAGGGCAGGAGATGTGGCATTATAAGCCACAAGGTGGCAAAACAGCTGTAATAACAGCCAGCTGTTTACTGTCTGTAGGTCCCTTACGGACCATAAGCTTCATACCCTTACGGTTCGTAAGGACCTTGTTTTTTTGCCTATCACTCCTTCTTACGGACCGTATGCATTGATGCCCTGCGGTCCGTAAGACATCCTGGCGCACAGACATTCAAATGCCTTGCGGTCCGTAAGGACTTCAAAATTACAAAATTTGCACAAATGACCCCTTGGGTTTAACAAGTTATTGATAAGTGCAATATTAGTCCCTGTCCTTCCACACAGTGGGGATTAGTTGGATATCAGGGACGTGTTTCAGTTAACGCACAATAAAATTCTTTCTCCTTCCCAGAGTCGGGATCAATAGGAGATTCGGGACACGTTTCAGTGAACGTCCAGTGTAGGTCCTTCCTCCTTCCACATAATCGGGATTAGTTGGAGGTTTCTCCCTCCACGTATTCGGGATTAGTTGGAGAATTGGACACGTGTCGTCACATAATTGGACGAAATTTTCAGGGTGTTACACCCTCGATGCGTGGGAACCGGATGGAATCCGTAAACCCTCGCCCCCGTCAGGTTCGAACCCGGGATTAAAGCCATGATTTGTCCATTCACCCAGATGTTCCTTGAACATGGCCCAAACGAGAATCGAACCTGCATCTCCATTAGGGAGGACAAACCAATTTATCACTAGACCAAGTTCTCAAGACATTGAGTTTATTGTGTTAGTAATCGGGTTTAGTTTTCAAACATCTAAAGTCTATAAAATGATATATCAAGAGATTACTTCATGTTGTTGTTATAAATTATTAAACTTTAATTTAACATTATAACCACTAATAAGGAGATATTGGTACTTTAAAAATGATATATCAATAGATTACTTCATGTTGTAGTTATAAATTCTTAAACTTTAATTTAACATTATAACCAACGGACTATTGTCATTGGTAGACCTTTTTTAAAGCAAGGATTAGCGACACTTTTCGATCGTTGAACTACTAGTATAAGTTCCCGTGTGTTACACGGATTGTATAAAGAAAATATTTCTTATGATTGGAATTACATTCCATGATCTTGAAGGACAACGTCCATAGGCCATGCAATATCACATCTTCACATAAGAGATGTGTTCGCCGAGTTAGTTTTTGACGAAAACATCCTCACGGAGCTGCGTGATAAAGACATACATTTCCGGCTTTGGTATGATCTTGTGGAAGATCTACCCTACCTTAATTAAGAAGTTAAGACTCAGAATAGTTTATGGGTTATTGGGTTTTATCACTCCAAACTATTGGTTATTGGCTGCTGCCAACCCCAACTATCACTTTGACGTCCGTCACCCCCAACTTAACACTTAGTGTGTTCTGTCACCACATCGTTAACTGATCACTAACTTTCGATCCCAATACTATACTTTTGGAGGTGTCATAGGGATCTTAGGAAGGTTTTAAGGATCTTAGGACACCCCAATATAGAGTAACATGATCAAAAGTTAGTGATCAGTTAACGACGTGGTGACAGAACACACTAAGTGTTAAGTTGGGGGTGGCGGGCATCAAAGTGATAGTTGGATGACAGTGGCCAATAGCCAATAGCCAATAGTTAGGGGGTGATAAAATCCAATAACCCAAAGTTTATTTATGTTTTTATTATTTTTATATATAACAAACGGCGTATATTAACTTGTTAAGTATACATGTAATTGGATTTTGGTTTAAAAGAAAAAAGATTGAAAGGAAACAGATTAGTAATTTTGGAAACTTAAATTTGATTGAGAGATTAGATGGATCTAAGCATGCAAAAGTGGAACATCTAATTGGATTTAAGGTTTAAAAGAAAAAAGATTGAAATGAAACAAATTAGTAATTTAGGAAACTCAAATTTGATTAAGAGAATATGATACGGGATTGAGTAACAGAGAAGATAAAAAGTTTTTGAACACCCTTGTTTTCTTTACCTGCATAAATTCAGTCAATGTCTTACAATACATTGCCACATGGCATTAGTTGTTTAATAGAAAATCATGTGACCTAAGATGACTTTAATTTATTATAATTTATAGATGAGAAAAATGCCCCGATAGTCCTTGTGGTTTGCCAATTTTCATATTTAGTCCCTAACTTCTAACATTACAGCTATAGTCCATAACTTTTGTAATTTCGTTCCCAGATAGTCCCTAGCGTGGATGGGGGTTAGTTTTTGGTGTTAAGTGGATGTGAAATTACTAAAATGCCCTTACTACAAAACAAAATAATAAAAACAATAAAACATTTATAAATTCAATGGGCCCCACCCAACCCCTCACCCAATCAAACACCTCCAATCTTTCTTTGTGGGACCTACCATCTCCATTTTCAACCTATTCCAACAACCTTATCAGCCTCGCCCTTCCGCCACCACAATCCACCAGAACCACCATCGCCACCACAACATCACCCTCTCACCACCACAACACCACCCTCTCCACCCAGGGAAAGAGATCTTCGAGTTTAATTTTCAGTTATCCCTGTTTCCTTCCACGGTTTCAAATTAATAGGTAAATAAACATACCACAGAAATGCCATGGTGTTGTGCTTTGAAAACAAAAGCAAAGAGGGTTGAGACCACCACTGAAAGCAAAGGTGCTCCTGCTAATACCCAAAACAACTTTGGCTTCTTAATGCTCTACTCATAATAAAAAAAAGTTATTAGTTACATGCCATAAATCATACTACTACAAAAAACGACCATTCGGTGGCACTCAATACCATCTCTTCGGTTATCCCTATTTCCTTCCACGGTTTCAAATCTTCGTGAATCCAACGAAAGTACTCCGGGCAGTGTGTTGAATGTGCACTGTGTGTTCAAATCTTCAGACGGTTTTTTCCTTATTAGTGGATCTACGGTTGGTTGAACGTGCACCGTGTTGGTAGGGTCTAACGAACTCGAAGATGGGTTTTCAATAATCGTCTGCGACAACGAAAATTAAACTCGAAGATCTCTTTCCCTGGGTGGAGAGGGTGGTGAGAGGGTGATGTTGTGGTGGCGATGGTGGTTCTGGTGGAGAGTGGTGGTGGAAGGGTGAGGTTGCAAAGGTGGGTGGAATAGGTTGAAGCTGGAGATGGTGGTTCCCACAAAGAAAGATCGGAGGTGTTTGATTGGGTGGGGCCCACTGAATTTATAAATGTTTTATTGTTTTTATTATTTTGTTTAGTAGTAAGCGCATATTAGTAATTTCATATCCACTTAACACTAAAAGCTAACCCCCATTCGCGCCAGGGACTATCCGGGAACGAAAATGCAAAAGTTGGGGACTATAGCTGTAATTTTAAAAAGTTAGGGACTAAAGGTGAAAAATAAACAAACCACAGGGACTATCCGGGCATTTTTCTCTTTATATATTATAAATTATAGATATGATATTATAAGAGTAAACTGCCAAAATGGTCCCTGAGGTTTAGTCACTTTTGCCACTTTAGTCCAAAACTCAAACCTTTTGAATTTGGGTCCATGTGGTTTCAATTTTGTTGCCATTTTCATCCAAAATCAAAATCTGGTAAGATTTTTCAGCTAACATCCAGTTTTTTTTTTTTGTCTTTTTCCTCCCTTTTAACGAAGGGCTAAATGGTCAGATTTTTTTAATTTGTTTTAATAAAATGTTAAAAGACCATTTTGCCCTTCGTTAAAAGGAAGGAAAAAGACAAAAAAAACTGGATGTTAATTAAAAAATGTTACCAGATTTTGATTTTGGATGAAAATGACAACAAAATTGAAACCAAAGGGACCCAGATTCAAAAGGTTTGAGTTTTGAACTAAAGTGAAAAAAGTAATCAAACCTCAAGGACCATTTAGGCAGTTTACTCATATTATAATAATAAAACGAAAGGAAGCGAATATCTAATCAAAACCTACCAACTTTCCAGTCCATAGTATCTAAAAATTTAAGTGAGGCTGAGCCCCTTATTTAGAGCGAGTCTAGTCTTTCCCAAATATAGAAAATATTCTCATGTGTCGTAGAAACCTTTCCGAAAACATAATTGTCTAGTTGTGATTTAAAATATAATACACCTTTTGCTTTTCCATTTACATGTTTCTAATATTTACAATGAACATTAGTTAAAATTTGGACCCTAAACTGGAAAAAAGTAGTCACTGGCTGAAAGGCTCACATGATTACTAGATAATTGCATTTACGATTCGTTATTTACCATTTTCAAGAGTCATAAACGAATCATATAGTCAACGAACCGTTCGTAAACTATTCAATGAAGAGTTCATTTACGTTCATAATACATTGTTTGTTTTATATGACGATATGTCTCTATTTCGTGTCTTTTATGAGATTTCCTAGTCTTTTCAAAACTTGTCTTCAAAATGGTTCTTTGATCATAATGAAATTAAAAAACACATATACACCACCTTAGGTTTTTATACATATCATGTGTAGTAAATGAGTCATACATCACCTAACTAATTGTTATGGGACTTATTATGTTATATTGGGTGATGCATTACCAAACTCTACAGACACGAAAAAGATAGGTGCCGTTCAAACTTTTGTTGTTATACGCTCTACATGATACACGAAAAGATCGGTGTTGGTTGACCTTGACACCTATAGTGTAGCTTCGCCAATGGTTATTCCGTATCATTGCAATATGCGTCGCAATCTAGCAATGGTTGGATCCGCCACAACTTTGCGACATATTTTTTCCTGTCGCAAAAATAGTAGCTTCTACTATTTTTGTAGTGGCAGTGGTACTAAAAATATATCCATATGTATACACCTGTTAACTATGAATTAGATTCATGGGGAATCAACATGACACTAATGTTATTTTATGCATGCTTGTGTCAATGTCTTACGATTTTTAACACAAGTATTCCTTAACGAGCCTAGGAAAGAATAAAGATGCACTTAACACCGAATAAGTCCTTCATAGTCATGATTGGAACATATAACATAAATTAATAGATCTTAACAAACTTCAATATAAGAAAAAAAAACAATAAACAAACTTTACAATGCATATTAATAAATAACAGCCCGAGCGATTAATTTTAAATTGATAAAACTGATCTTTGTTTGAATTAGAAAAGAATAAATACTTCAAAATCATGATTGGGAAAAATCAATAAAATAAATGAACCATGTTGTGGTACACTTTACATTGCATATAAATTACACCCAATGTAACTGATAGCCTATATTTTGTTTTAAGAGCTTTGGCACATATAATCCCTAGCACTCAGCTTATAAGTGTTATACCCTCACTACTATCATGAGCATGTTACATCTTTGTGTGCTTATGTTACTTATACCATACAATATACATTCAATAGAAGCATCAAAAGCGCGAAAGATCCTTCCTCCCCCAATGCCACTCCAGTCCCCACCAGCGCCTATGATTCCATCTGTATCGCAGCTTATGGTCAATCGTTACAAAAAGTATGAGACGAGAGCTTTCAGACCAACATGTCCAGGACCAAGCCCAGGTGTTGGCCACGAAAACCCTCCGGGATCATGTTAGCTAGCTAGCTAGCTCAATGTGTCCTGGGTAATTGATGAAGTTCTTAATTCCCGTGTAATTTTTTTCTTGTATTGTTACACATTATGTTTAAGGGTTGCTTCCGTGTAATATTTTTCTTGTCTTGTTACACATTATGTTTAAGGGTTGCTTGTGATGAAGAAGAGTCAAGAACACACTTTGCAAGATTCTTTCTTCTGTAATTTTGGTTGAAATCAATATATGGGTTTGAATCATGTAATGCATCAGTTTGTTATTTAGCTTGAAAATGAAATAATAATAGGAATATTTTGGTACTACAGTTATTATTTTGATAGTAAAACATTGCATGAAAGAAAACCCTAAAACATGTAGTTTGAATGTAATCATTTTATATAATAAAATAAAGCTGCCGGATTACTACATATCTAAACTTAACAAATAAGTACTTGTTGGAGCATGTGTGCAATTTTACAAGCTCAAAACTCTTTTTTTCACGTCGCTTATTTCATCCATTTTTGTATTCTATTTATTTTTGTAAACGTATCTTATCTCAAACTATCATTTTATAATTTCTAATTCATCATTACTAACTATTTAATTTTATCTTTATTCAACTTTTGTAATCCATGAACTAAAATGTAGATCAATTCCTTTATGCTTATGTTTAATTATCTAAGAACACCTATCATAAAATTAACACAATAATAACCATTAGCAATATGAAAATCACATAAGCATCAATGCGTAATCCGTGGTCTCGATTCTGATCACGTAAACGTTAGCTACTTTGAAATTCTTTTTTTCAGAATTTTTGGAAATTAAGAAGATAAAAATTTTGATTAAAATCTTTGAAAACATATGCTGTGTTGAAATCGCTTTCAAACAGAAGTATTGAAACCGATTTGACTTTTGTAAAGTCAAAGTTGTTTTGCTTAAATAATTCTTTTTTAAATGACAGATGGGGGCGGTGTGAGTGAAATAACGAAAAGTTGGAAGAAACCAACCTTTTGGATTTATATGTTTTTTAGTAAATCAGGCAAAAATATAAACGTTTAAGTTTAAATTTATTTTATTATTTTATATATGGTTTTTTAGTAAATCATGCAAAAAATAAACTTTTAAGTTTAAATTACTTTATATTTTTTTAAATAACAATCAAGCGTCCATGTCATTTTATTTATGAACCAAAATGATTTTTCATGCAAACGGACATATTCCTTATTTTTTGTGATGCTTGGTTATTAAATGAACATGTTGAATGAACTGATGTGATGGTTTACATCGCGGTTAAAGGAGCAAATTAAATTGAAGAGTGACTTTTTTTGCAAGGGGTATAACAGTTCAGAAATGTGCAAACATCAGCGAATCTTAGGGGCTGTTTGTTTACCTCTTACTGGTTTAGCACTTAATGGTTCAGAGTGTTTGTTTCACGAGCAGTTGTCTGAATGATTCAGTCATTTGCCTCTGAATGGTTAAGCAATATACAGAGTCTGAACGGTTAAGACCTCTAATCAGAATTGGTCAGACATTAGTCTCTGAACGGTTAAGCATTATATAGGCTCTTAATGGTTCAGACCTCTTACTGGTTCAACACTTAATGGTTCAGACCTCTTACTGGTTCAGCACTTAACCATTAAGATGTTGTCAAACAGCCCCTTAACTTAGTTTTCGGTAAATCAGGGGGCGGACTCTTAAATTCCAATATTTTACACTACATAAAAAGTTTTTGAAAAATTTTAGTAAAATTTATTCTACGTAACGAACAAACAAACACAGGGAGGGGGGCTGGGACCTGCTTAGCCCATGAAAAGGATCGCCCCTAGGTGCAAGGTAACCTATATATAGAGTCCCTCATCTCATAGAGAATTATGTTGATCTATATATATATATATATATATATATATATATATGATCAAAATCAACATCAAGGGAAAACTCTTTTGAGTTATAAGAATTTAGAGAACCTAGTGTTCCGGTGCGAGTTTTGCCCCCATTTTTTCACACACCTAGATTAAGATGTTAGAAAAGACTGCCGTAAAAAAATTAAAAAAAAAATTCGAATTGGTGTTTTTCGACCCCTTACAGCAGCTGTAAAAAGCTGATTACATAAGCATGACATCACTTTTTACAGTACAGCTGCCGTAAATGAAAAAAAGACTTTTTTTTCGGGGGGGGGGGGGGGTAGTTGATTTTTTAAGGATTTTTGGTAAAAAAAAAATTTTTAAAAACTTTTCGTAAGGCCGAGTTTTCTAAATTCTCACAACTAGTATAAGTTTTCATTTTACCCTAACCCTAAGGAAAATGATATTATGAAACCCTTTATAAGTTCAAAAAACTCAATCTCCAATGATTTTCATCGAAATATATTTAGTATGTTTGATAATTGATTATTAAAATCACATTATAAAACGAGTATTTTTTATCTTCTAAATAAACACATAACAAATATATGTTCATCAAAATTTATTTAGTCTATAAAAAATCGATTCATCACATTATAAAAGAGTATTTTTTTTATCTTTTAAGTATAAATACATAACTAGGCTTACAAATTTAGATGTAACGTATACCAGGAATACCAACTTCGCCTTTATTGTGATATGTGTTCTTTTTATATCTACGTATTTCTTTTTTTCTTAAAAAGTACCTCAAAGCATATATAATAATAAAAAAAGTTTGGGATTAATCTATCTTCTTTTAAGTATAGATTAACATGTTTTAAATTACTATTTATTATACATCGAGTAAAAACTGAAATAAGATTATAATTTACTTTATAGTGGTTGGTGGTGTTTTTGACGGTAGCTGTGATGGTAATAAACAAAAGGTTTTGTCAAAGTTAATTCTTTATTCGATAAAAGAGTTGTTGCTTACCTATATGTATAAACATCCCTAGTTACCCACTATATTTATCTCTCCCCAAAACCTTCCTCTATTTCTCACTCTCTTAAACTCAACTTTTCCTTCAATATTTGATTTCATAAATGTTGTATAACATATCCTCAAGTCTTCCAAGAATCTTTACATAAATCTCTTTTTATGAGGTTATACCTACATACATATGTAATATGTATCTGTATATGTAACCCCCTCTACTGTGTCCAAATTCTTGAAAGTTATTTCCAACCCCCACCATCTAAAAACCTCATCATCAGAGCACTTAAGCACCGACACTGCCTCACCAGAAAACTGGTTGAGGATTGTTGTTGCCTCCTAGGACCACCCCCTCTCTCATTATGGCGCACTCAACATCTCCTTATTTCTGATTCGACGGTTCGGTTTTTAGATTTTTAATAACCGAAAATTTCGGTTCGGTTTTCGGATAACCTTTTCAATAACCGAAAATAATCGAAGCGAACCGATATGTTATAATAGTATGTCAAATCCATATGTTTTTATGTTTAAGTTGTTTAAGTGTTTAATCCATGATACTAAGAATTATTATTAATTTTATTCTTGATTGTCAAATATTTATAATAAGAACATAACATGTTTATGTATCATTAAAATGATTTATCCATTGTTTACAAGAAATAACTAAATTTAACATAAAAATTAAATGATTTTCAAAGTATTATAAAAGAAAACGTCTTAATAAAAACATTAATATGGATTAGAAGGTTATGTTTATATGAACACTATTAATAAAAAATAATAAATATATTAACTTAAATGTAAACATTTTAGAAACATTTTTAAACTTTGAATTACAATTTTAATTTTTGAATCTAACTTAATTTGTTTAATAAACCGAACCGAACCATTGTTAAAACCGTAATAACCGAAACCAAAAACACCGAACCCGAACGGTTTTCAAAAACCGAATTTTGGTTACGGTTTTGATTTTACCCAAAAATCGAACCGAACCGTGCACACCCCTAGCCACCACCCAAGAAAACCAATAAAAGGATAAATGTAAAATAACTTGTACAATATATCTAGCACAACTTACAAGTAATGATGCCTAAGATTCTTATAAATTAATAGTATATAAATAGCAAGATATTAGAAAAATAAGTATCTATCATATCATATCCCATCACATATTAAAAAAATAAGGTTTTATCATATTCATTTCCCATCACATAAATATAAATAACTAGTAATTGGAGGGACGTTATTCACTCTTGATAATTTTATAATATTTTTTTAAAGTGGTTGTGAGTGTAGAAAAGGAAAGTATATATTGATAAAAGTATAAAAATTATTATTTAATAAAAAGAAAAAGAGAAAAAAACTATTTTTTGTGTAATTATAAAGATGGAGTAGTGAATAGATTGTGAATTCTCTTACTTCTGTGATATTAGTTGCACCTTGAGCTAGATTGGTTGTACCCATCTTTTTCTTGTTTTTTTGTTTCTTTATTTTTTTTCCTCTTTACCCTAATGTTTTTAATTCTTTTACAATTTAACCGGAGGACTAAAGAAATAAAGCAGTTCAGTTTTTTATTGGTCAAAGTCGTTCGTGTCTGAAGGATCTAAAATGGGAGGACTGGACTAATTTTGAAGTAGCAAAAATATGTAATTAAATTGGCTATGATTTTTGGCGTTGTACTGTAACTTTGTGGAGTGGGCTAAGACCATGTGTAGTGGGGCGTTTTTTTTTAAATTTCGAAAATAACGCCAAAAAAGCCTCCCCCCATTATATAGGGCGTTATTTGGCAACTTTTTTGAAAAAAAAGTTAACCGGCGTTTTATTAAAAACGCTCAACAAACAACTTGCATGAGTATGACATGTTTGACTGGCCAATGGGGGTATTCCAAGTGTAAGTTTCATTTTTTTTAATCCTTTTTAATGATTGGAAGGGGCATTATTCCCACTACGCCACTTTTGCAATAACGCCCCATGCTTACTGGACTGCCACGTGTCGAATAATGCCCCATGTTGGGGGCATTATTTGGCTAAACCACTACACATGGTCTAACAAGTTGTTGGTCCTCTTGTTTAATATATGCTAGGTTAGAACCCCGTGCATTACATGAGTTAAATAAATATAATTTTATATACTAAATAATAAAACGATAGTTATTCAATCCTTAATATATCTTTAAAAACCTCATTTATTACATGACTTGAATAAATGTAATTTTATATATTAAATAATAAAAAAAATTATATCTAATAAAAACCAGTGTAGTGTACGAGTTAAATAAATGTAATTTTATATACCAAATAATAAAAAAGTTATATCTTTAAAAACCTATGTGTTACACGGGTTGAATAAATGTAATTTTGTATACTAAATAATAAAAAAAGTTATATCTTTAAAAAACTCTATAATTAATCTCAGATTATTATGAAAACAAACGAGATAAATACATTTAATTAAAAGTGTGTTGTTGTATTTATAAGAATTTCTTTTACTCATATAAGAATAACCTATTAAATTAATTTCAAATTATGAAAACAAAAGAGATGTATTTATAAGAAATTCTTTTATTCGTATAAGAAATAACCAACCTATTAAATTAATTTCAAATTATGAAAACAAAAGAGATAAATAGATTTAGTTACTTTGATGTTTGATTTTATTGTTTAACAGGAAAGAAATAGGAAAATGACGATGATAAGACATCAGAGAATGACACGTGACCAAAAAAGATTTCTATTTATTATTATAGGAAGATGCTTTGTTGGCCGTTTAAAAAAAAAAAAAAAAAAAACCTTGAGACTTTTTCACTTTCAACTTTGTTCTCCTATGTAAAAATATATTTAATAAATATATTATATGGCCTTTATTGTTATTTACCTATATATTAAATTTTGAAGGCATTGAACAGTAATATATATATAACATTAAAATTTGAAGATATATTACATATCTATACTATATAATAAAAGAAACCTGATTTGGGACACATGTCATTCAATGAGGGCATCAGTAATTTATTGATAAATTTTAAATTTTAAATTAAAAAGATTTAAATATTATATTAGAATTTTATTATAATTAGATTAGATAAATGATTTAAACTTCAAATATATTTTTTTTAAAGTTCAAATATATCTATTTTGTAAATGATAAAACTAGGGAAGGTTCCGAAATATATTGTAGATAATCGGTATTGACATATCTTATTAAATTAACCATTTATAAATTAAAGACCACAACTAAAAAGAAAAATAATTATTCCATAAAAAGTAATTCGTGTTCCATATATATCTTACCAAGAATTTATTAACATAACTAAATAACTAAATTAATAATCACATCTATCTATCTATCTATCTATCTATATATATATATATATATATATATATATATATATATACTATATAATAAAAGAAACCTGATTTGTGACACATGTCATTCAATGAGGGCATCAATAATTTATTGATAAATTTTAAATTTTAAATTAAAAAGATTTAAATATTATATTAGAGTTTTATTTTGATTGTAAATCTTTAGTCTAAAATGTGTTTTAAATTCTTCACATTCGGAATGTCATAACTTTTTTTTTAAATTTAGATTTACTTAGTTGTCGTATGGTGTCTCATGTCTTTATTTTTATTTTTTCACTTATATATATGTTTCATTGGTTCAATTGTACATGTAAAGTATTACACTATACATAGTATTTTCTCAACTATAGTTAATTGGTTTTATTGATTCAATTTTTGTCTATTCATTTACATTACTTTTATCTGTCTAGAAGTTCCTTTTCAGACCTTTCAAATGGTATGAGACATATTACATTATCAATAGTTTTTATTGGTTTCCTTGCTAATTGTGATAAAAGTAATTATTTCGTACAATTCATATTGGTTTATAGCTTTGAATACGAGCATACCTTATATTAATGTTAATGATAGCGAAAATGAGGAAACTATATTTGGATGGTAGAAAATATATTATTATGCCAATATTAACCATCAGAATAATCTATTATCAGATAAAATCAGACATGGAACCTTTGAACAAGAAAATGTCACAAAAAATATTAGTAGTGGTACAAAATTTTAAGTTCCTATGACAAATCCTAAAACAAATAACAGATCATATTATTATGAATGGCTATACAAACTTCAATATTTATTTCGTATTTGGTCTGCATATTACTCTATATTATATATACTTAGATCATATTATAAACATATTTTTTTTATTTCACATTATAATTATGATTCACCCCGTGTATTACACGGGGCAATAACCTAGTTATCTACTATAACAAAATCGGTGGCGGCAATAGTATTGTGCTAGAATTGGTTGAGTGGGGCGGTCACATGCCACCCACAATTTTTTTAATCAAATTACGATTTTGTCCCGTTTTAAATTTATTGCTTTACTATTGCTTTTATTTTTTTCCTCCTAGCCAAATTACAATTTTGCCCTCAGTATAAATTTACAGCTTCGCCATCGCTTTAGTTTTTTTCTGTTAAATTACGATTTTATCCCCAATGTAATATAGCCATGCTATCATTTTAGTTTCTTTTTTATTGTAATGTTTACCTATATATTAAAACTATTGTAATGTTTTGTTTTGTTTTGATTTGTTGACTCAGTGTAATTTTTATTTGTGTCATACGGCTGCCTAACATATGCTCATTTGTCCTGAACAAATACAAATTTGCCCCCAGTTTAAAATTATAGTATTTTCATCATTTTAGTTTTTTTTAGCAAAAGTATGTTAGTGTTTTGTTTTAATTGGTTGAGTCGACGTAACTTTTTTTGTGACCGTGTTATGAGTAGTATCTACAAGTAACCGAATGCAGACGTACATCTTAATGTTATGAGACAAAATTATTCGGCCTTTTGCCCCGCAACGCGGGCGGGGCAAAAACTAGTTTATCTAATAAATGATGATTGACTTTTTATCCCTCTATCATTAATTGATAGTTATTCAATAGATGTAATTACCCTTACTGGATAAACATAAGCTTTCTAATTGGGTGTATATATATAGAGGTTACTAGAGAGAGTTTAAAGGTTATACAATAACCATAACAACATCAATATCAACACCAATGATCTCTAGATCAATTGGTGGAAGGCTTGC
The DNA here is from genome assembly GCA_030545235.1 of Helianthus tuberosus. Classification (NCBI taxonomy): domain Eukaryota; kingdom Viridiplantae; phylum Streptophyta; class Magnoliopsida; order Asterales; family Asteraceae; genus Helianthus; species Helianthus tuberosus. Next base: position 195,685,100 of record CM060418.1, read on the forward strand.
ATTTCTTTTTGGAGATGCATGTTCAACTCCCACTTGATGCAGAGTGTGGCACTGGTGGGCAATGATAGGAGACCCAAGGAAACCTGGGTTCAATCTTTAGGCAAATAAGTTTTACCGGTAATTTCACAATTGTGCCTACGGGCGGGTGGGTTGTCGGGTTTTCTCCAGAATTGGTGGTGGACTCGGGTTACTTTTGGAGTACTCCGTTTGGTCCAGTGGGTGCCCCGAGAGTGCTCGAGATTGATTTTTTTGGCCGTTAAAAAAAACATCAACACCAATTTCGTCCCCACTTCCTCTCTCTAAATTTGTGATCATCAAGATCACCTTAGCCATCCTAATCGTATACTCTAAATGGGAACTCGGTCAATAAAAAACATGTCTGCTTCTTTCACTACGGTTGCTGGCTAATCAGGTACACACGTTCAACCTTCTTGTTTCTATCATGTTTTCCATTAGTTCTTACAAAATTGATCAACATATGGTATCAAAGCATATGTTGATTAATCAATTCTGTTATGTTTCCCTAACTCTGGAATTCAAATCAGAAATAATGAGTTTTAATGAAACCCTAATTAAAAATTGCTTCTTTATACATATTTTTGGATATGTTATCATGTGTTATGTTTTTCATGGATTATCAGATCTGATAAACCTATTTCAATATCATAAAATTGGTTAATTTTCGAAATCTATAATAACCATGGTTTCATATTTCGATTCCAGGCATAAATCTGATAAAATTAATCAAGTACAATTTAATGTTCATAAAACTATTCTTGATGATCTTCCTTCTAAAATTGATGAAAATCACATAATTAGATGATAAATGTGAATTACAATATGTTTTTTCTTATTTTGGGTTACTTTATCTCCAAGTTTTAATAAAATTTTTAATTAATACATCTTTGAAATCTTATAAACTCCTGGACTTAAGAACCCCATTTTTTTCGAAATTAGATATATTTGTAATCCATTATGCTTAGGAACTCCGTTTGTATAAAAATCTGCAGAATTTGCAACACTCTCCTGAAGTCCTAAAAACAAATTTAGACGTCTCAGCCGAAACTTACTGTCGATGACATTAGTTGTCAGATGTGAAACACCCATATTTTAGTCGGTCACATACCAAGACTTAAACAATAAAAATTTACGACCAAATTTGAACTTTTACATATTACTAAGAAAATTTGATTACATGAACTAATTTAACTAATTCAACTAGTTACAAACCATTCCAACATTTACAAAAAGGTTACGGAACACATGTTTTGGTTTAAGTTTAGCGTCTACTCCTTAATACATAACCACAAAATGTTTGATTCGTTTGCATAATTTAGTTCGGAAGCATAACGAGGGCGAGTAGTGTTTGTGTGTTCGATCCCAAGTGTCGCGGACACTTCTAAAGTGGAGCTTTACCTAAAACAAAAGCAACAAAAATCATTATCATATTCATACAACACAACATTCTAACTTCCAATAAACACGATAACCATACTATTTATCACTTTCATTCTTATTCCTTTTTAGACTAATACTAACATTATTTCGTTTGACCCGTTCATAGTGGATCATCATACGACCATTCTTTTTACATCCTTGTTCTAGTTCATTTGACCCGTTCATAACGGATCAACATATGACCATTCCTTTACATACTCATTCTAATCTGTTTGACTCGTTCGTAAGGGGTCTATTACAAGATCATTCTTTAACATAACATTCTAGTTCGTTTGATCCGTTCGTATTGGGTCTATTACATGGTCATTCTTTGACATAACATTCTAGTTTGTTCGACCCGTTCCTATGGGCCCATTGCATGATCGTTATTTAACATGACAATTCTAGTTCGTTCGACCTGTTCGTATTGGGTCTATTACATGATTATTCTCTAACGGAATACAATTACCACAATATATAACAACAAACAATGTTATAATTAAAACCTTAATTATACAAGTAGCGTACCTCGATCTTGAACGCCTTGTGCCTTCTTGTTACTCGGGCCTTCTTCTTTCACACCTAAAATTTCACAATTAACATGCTTTAATCTCATGTTCTCATCTCATTCTTTTCTTAACATAACACATTAATAATTCCTCACATTTCTCGACATTAACCGTTTAGCATTATAATCACATAGGATCATTGAATTCACATAAAAATCTCTATTCTAAGTATTTCATCAAACACTTGGTGTGCATACCTAAATCAAAGCATAATGTACAAGTAGTCTATGTACATTCTTCCTATTTCATAACATGGATTACTATAATCAATTAGTTTCATATAATCTTCATCCCACATCAAATTATCTAACAATACTCCATTATATACAAGTTCATACATCAACATTACATTTATTTGCACTTGCATGATCATCATGCTTCATCATACTATTACTACAAGTGGGTTTTTCATTTTTAATCATCAAGATAACCAAATTCAAGCATAATTCTTGTTCTATAAGGTGATTCTAACTCATAATCATACTAATTTCACATGAACTCATGGATTGGTTGCAACCCACTTTCTACAACAATCATCAAAACATGAAATTCAACTTACCTTATGTTAAACAAGCACATATGATTACTTATTAGGGCTCATTCATAAGATTGGCCTTGATTTTCCTTACCAATTTCACTAATCTTTGGTTTGTGAGGGTTTTCCTTTTCTTTCTCCTGCTTGGGTCGACAAACACACACATCAGTATGTGTGTTTTATGTTTTAATTTTTGTTTTATAAATTCCATTCTCTCACTTGTCCTAAATTGTCACACCCCAACCGATGGCTGAATCATCGGGACGCGGCACTGAGCGAAACAGATTGTCCATGAGTATCCATAACGACTATTAATTACCAGATATTTAAACGTAATGTCCCATACCATAGCATATCAAATAAAACAGTTATTACAGATAATTGTCTCATAAACAAGTACTGATCCGACAACTCAGATTTCAAACTAGACAATTCGTTTATTAGTTTCTAGGACTCTTTCCTAGCCTCAATTTCATCACACAGCAAACAAGGCGTCCTAGGATCTTATGCACTTGCCACATACGTTAAAGTAAAAGTCAATACACATAGTGTAAAGGTGAGCATACAAGTTTAATAGATATAATAGAGTTCGAAATTCGATTTCACATAACCAGTACGTACAACGTGTGATGTGAAGCACATTAGTTATCGACATGATCCTATCGATACCAATGACTGCGGGTTGACTGCCCAAGGCAATTCGTAATACATAATCACCACTGTGATCCATGTAAAATAATTGTCCTTAACAACCACTGAGTGAACAGGTGCTGAGTCCAAACTATAGTACTATCATTGCTAAGGCAGGAAGATAGCAATCTATGTGTAAACATAACAAACAAGCATTCATCGAGTCACGTATAACATACAGTAGCGATTAGCGTTAAAGTATTGCGTGGTGTGTTCGATGTGATTTAGAATAAGTAACGTATGTAACACCCAAAAGTGCGTAAAGCAAAAAGGTTTCGAGTATACTCACAGCGATGATGGATTGAAGGGAGCGCTTAGAGCGAGTTTAGCCTGAACAGCTAACGATGGTATAAACGATAAGCGGCGTGTAAAACGAGGTAAGGTGAACAAGTGACAAGCAGTCATCCGGTCGGATGACAATCCGAACGGATGGCCATTCGATCGGATGTCAATCCGTTCGGGTGGTCGTCCGTTCGGATGGCCATTCGGTCGGATTGAAACTTGTAGATGTGTTTGTGTATGATGGTTTGACTTTTGAAGTTTTCATTGTAGCATTATAAAAATAGAGAAGTATCTCTACCCTTCAGGTCGGTCGATTGAACGGTCGTTCGATCGGACGGCGATCCGATTGGCGAGGCTTCTCAGTTGAGAACAAGTTCACCGCAGGACGGTCACTCGGTCGGATAGCAATCCGATCGGGTGGCTATCTTGTGTAATGAACATGTTGAAAATTGTTTAAGTATCAAAGTCCTAACGTCACATGATCAGGCAGTCACTCGATCGGATGACAATCCGATCGGGCGGTAACCCGTTCAACGTTCAGATCCTTGAATAGTTGATTTAAAGTTTAAGTGTGAAACCAAGGTGCAAGCCGATCGATCAGCTGTCCGATCGGATGGCAATCCGATCAGATAGCATTCCGATCGGACGGCGATCTGTCCCGACGACCTGATCGTCTTAACACTTGGTGGTTCTGATAGTTTGTAGTTTTGATCGAGACGATGTGATTCGTGCTAAGCAAAAGAACCTCGTCAAGTCCCAAGTGTTCCGATTGGACAGGAATCACCCCAGTCCGGTCAGTCCGTGGTTCGAGCCGGTGGTTCATGCTTAACCCGAGATCTGTAGTCTCCTGGATAGAATTTAGATCTGGAACTAACACACCACTAAGAATGAGTAGGAGATCAGAACAAGGTCCAAATCTATCGGCTTTGAGTGCATTGAGTGTAAAAGAGTCGAAAGAAAGTTGGAAAACCATCTTTCACCCCTTTTTAACCTTGAAGATGTTCAGATATGTGAAAGATCTTTATTTATTCATGTGGAAATCGTCCAGTTCTAAGTTGTTCTTGGTGGATTGAAGCCAAAACATGAAGTTCATAAGAACACCATGATGACATCACCCTAGAACACCTCGAATCCCGTGATTTCACGGTTAAAAGTGAAGATTGTTCGGTGAAAAAGATGTAGAATCAAGTGTAGATCTAAGAAGTACAAAGATTAGATTGAAAACTTACAAGAATTGGAAGAAATCATGAGAAAAGTGCTTGAGTGCGTCTGGTTCGAGTGGATGAGAATGAAAACAAATGATGCTGACAGGTGAGGGGTATTTATAGGGTTTCCCAAAATGGCAAAAAGTCACACGGATCGATCGGGTAGCGGCCCGATCGCCTGGCCATCCGATCGAGTGGCTTCGACGAGTTGGAATTTGCGTTTTCGTTTCGTGCGTTGAGCATTGCAATGCGATTCGAGTGAGTTATGTGATACGATAGAATTAACCACTAGATTACACCATTAATCCCAACTACTATATCTAACATACATTCATCATAATTAACTTGCGTTTAGCGTTTGCGATTCGATTGCTATTCGATTGCGATTGCGTTTTCGATTGATTACCACCACATAACATAAATAAACATGCACAGGTAACACATAAGTAGCACACACACATAAAACAATAACCAGAATGCGTAATTCGAGTTGCGAGTTGCGATTACGGCGATTAGCGATTAACATGCAATAAATATCGATTAAACCTCGTTTATAATAAGTACTCCACATAATACAGCTAATGCGATAAAATAAATAGATTATCTATAAGTCAAAGAAGTCAAAACAGTCAATCTTGACTTTGACTTTCGAAACACGGGGTGTTACAGCCTCCCCTACTTAAGGGAATTTCGTCCCGAAATTAGGCCGGAGCCATAACAAACAACTGCGGGTACTTCGCTTCATGTCACTTTCGAGTTCCCAAGTGAACTCTACGCCTCGTTTACCTTCCCAGCGAACCTTCACAATGGGAATGCGTGAGCGCCTGAGCTGCTTGGTTTGTCGATCCATGATTTCGACAGGCTTTTCCACGAAGTGTAATGTTTCGTTCACTTGCAGATCCTCGAGTGGAACGTGTAAATCATGCTCGGCCAGACACTTTTTGAGGTTCGAGACGTGGAAAGTCAGGTGGACGTTGCTAAGTTCCTCGGTAGTTCGAGTCTGTAGGCCACTTTTCCAATCCTTTCCAGAATCTTAAAGGGTCCAACATATCGAGGCGTGAGCTTTCCTTTCTTGCCGAATCGGACCACACCCTTCCAAGGTGAAACCTTTAGGAGTACGTAGTCACCAACGTCAAATTCAAGGGGCTTGCGTCGTCTATCGGCGTAACTTTTCTGACGACTCCGAGCTTTCAGCAGATTATCCCAAATTTGGATGATTTTGTCAGTCGTTTCTTGCAATAGCTCAGGACCGATTAATTGCGAATGCCCGATCTCGTGCCATACAATAGGCGATCGACATCTTCTTCCATATAATGCCTCAAATGGTGCCATTTGAATGTTGGAATGATAACTCTTATTGTACGAGAATTCGACTAAAGATAGGTATGCGTCCCAATTACCACCGAAATATATGACACACGAACGGTGCATGTCTTCAAGGGTACGAATCGTTCTTTCAGTCTGACCGTCGGTTTGGGGATGGAAAGCAGTACTTAGATTAAGCGTAGTACAGAGAGCAGATTGAAACGTTTCCCAAAGACGCGAGGTAAACCGACCATCGCGGTCGGAAATGATGTCGCGAGGCGTCCCATGTCGACAAATGATCTCATCGGTGTAGATTCGGGCTAATTTTTCCACCTTATAGTCTTCTCGTATCGGTAAGAAGTGAGCAGATTTAGTCAAGCGGTCAACGACAACCCAGATGTTGCCGTGACTTGATAGCGTGCGGGGAAGTTTCGTTATGAAGTCCATAGCTATACTCTCCCATTTCCATATAGGAATCTCGGGTTGAATAAGTAAGCCAGAGGGTCTTTGATGCTCGGCCTTGACTTTGGAATAAGTCAGGCACCTCGCAACATAAAGAGCGATATCCCTCTTCATGCCCAGCCACCAGTACTTGTAGCGAAGGTCCTGGTACATCTTCTCGGCACCGGGATGAATAGAATATCGGGATTTGTGGGCTTCGTCCATCAAAATCTGTCGTAAATAGGTCCGTTTAGGGATCCAAATTCGATCTAGATAATGAAAGATCCCATTCGACTTATTTACTAGCTGGGCTCCATCGTTGATAATCCTTTCCTTCATCAAAGTGCGTTCGGTAAAACAGGCATGTTGGGCTTCGCGGATAAGGGCTTCGAGATCATGATGGGGTTGAATATTACGGGCGCTATGTAGATAGCTCCGTCTGTTGAGGGCGTCGGCAACGACATTTGCTTTGCTAGGATGGTAACGAATCTCACAGTCATAATCAGTGAGAAGTTCAACCCATCGGCGTTGGCGCATATTAAGTTCCTTCTGACTGAGGATGTGTTGTAGGCTCCTATGATCTGTGAAGATCGTACACTTGGTACCATACAGGTAGTGTCGCCAAATCAGCGCAAAAACAACTGCACCTAGCTCGAGATCATGGGTTGTGTAGTTCTTCTCATGGATTTTGAGCTGACGAGACGCGTAAGCGATAACCTTGTCTCGTTACATGAGAACACAACCAAGACCAAGGTTCGAGGCATCGCAATAGACTATAAAGTCATCGTTTCCGTCGGGTAGAGTGAGAATGGGAGCATTGCAAAGCATATGCTTGAGGGTTTGAAAGGCAGTCCCTTGTTCAGTTCCCCAAACAAAAGGCTTGTCTTTGTGCGTGAGAGAAGTAAGCGGCACGGTGATTTTAGAGAATCCTTCGATAAATCGGCAATAATAGCCCGCCATTCCGAGAAAAGAACGGACTTCAGTCGGGTTCTTAGGTGTAACCCAACTCTTGATAGCTTCGATCTTCGCGGGGTCGACGTGAATACCTTGACTATTGACAATGTGACCGAGGAATTGAACCTCCTCCAGCCAGAATTCACACTTGGAGTACTTGGCATAGAGTCGATTCCCTTGGAGTAGCTAGAGTACCAAACGTAGATGTTGCGCGTGTTCGGTTTTCGACTTGGAATAGATCAGGATATCATCGATGAACTTGATGACGAAGCGGTCAAGAAAAGGTTTACACACACGATTCATCGGATCCATGAAAACCGCGGGTGCGTTAGTTAGACCAAAAGGCATAACAACGAACTCATAGTGGCCGTATCGAGTGCAAAAAGCGGTTTTGGGTATATCCTCCTCTAGAATGCCTAACTGGTGGTAGCCTGAACGTAGATCGATCTTGGAAAAACACATAGCACCTTGTAGTTGGTCAAACAAATTGTCAATGTGGGGCAGGGGATAGCGGTTCTTGATTGTCAGCTTATTCAACTCCCTATAGTCGATGCACATCCGGAACGACCCATCCTTCTTTTTGACGAAAAGGATTGATGCGCCCCAATGAGAGGTGCTAGGGCGAATAAGCCTTTGTCAATAAATTCCTGGAGCTGACTCGATAGTTCGCGCATTTCGGACGGAGCGAGTCGATAAGGAGCTCTAGCAACAGGATTTGCTCCAGGAATGAGGTCGATGCGGAAGTCGATATCACGACTCGGAGGTAAGCCTGGAAGGTCATCAGGAAAAACGTTTGGAAATTCACGTACAACAGGGACATCGTTTACTCACTTAACTTCCTTTTTCTCCGCTACTATGATGTGAGCCAAGAAAGCTTGGTATTCCTTGTGGAGATACTTGCTAGCTTGAACACACGACAAGAGTTGCAGTTTCTTCGATGCGACTTCACCGTAAACACATAATTGATCACCATTAGCGAGCGAGAATCGAATCATCTTATCAAAGCAAACAACTTCAGTATGGTTTTCATGAAGAAAGTCCATGCCTACTATGACGTCAAAACTACCGAGCTGCATCGGAATAAGGTCAATGGGGAAGATGTGATTGTTGAGTTCGAGAGTACATCACAAAGAATAGAATTGACGGCGATGGTTCTTTCGGTGGCAACTTCAACATCGAACTTCGAGGGGAGATGGGCGCCCTTACGATTAAGGAGCTTTTCGAACTCAAACGATACAAAACAGTTATTGGCACCAGTATTAAACAAACATGAAGCATAAATACCATTCACAAGGAACGTACCATTGACCACATTGTTGTCAGCTTAGGCCTGGCGAACGTTAATGTTGAAAGTTCGGGCGCGAGCTGCTTGTTGCTGCTGCTGAGGCTGTTGCTGGGGCTGCTGCTGCTGCTGTGGCTCTTGTTTCACCACTCGATTCGGGCACATGTTCGCGAAGTGGTTAGGATCACCACACGCGAAGCAGACTCTAGCATTGATCGCGGGTGCCTGAGCCGCTTGCTGGCCTTGAGGAGCAGGAAGTAGAGCTTGATGAGCAGTAGCTGGAGCTTGTCGAGAACCTTTACGGCAGTTGGCAGTGAAATGGTCGTACATGTCGCAATGCACACAAAATATGCAGGCGATTCCCACTGGGTGGTGATAGGTACAAGTAGGGCATACCGGGTGAGGACCAGTATACGCACGCTTTGCGGGCGGTGCGTTGGTAACCGGGACCACTACTTGGCGGTGTTGCTGCTGCTGTTGTTGAGCTGGAACTGTATGGAGCGGGGCAGCGGTGGTGATAACACAGTTCTTGTTGCTGGAGTTGTTATTCTTCTTCCTCTTGCGATGTAGAGCTTTTGAAGACTGAGGAATGGTGGTGTCAGTGGTTGGTGCGGTGGTAGCTTGATGCAGATTCTTGGGAGATTTATCCCAGACACCAGATTTGACTCGCTTGTCATTGATTTCAGCGGCAAGCAGGTAAGTTTCTTCGATTGTTGCTGGTTTGGAAGCTTGCACAAAATCTGCGACACAATCCGGCAGAGCTCGGATATACTTCTTGATCGTCATGTCAGGAGTCTTCACTTGATCAGGACAGATAATGCTAAGCTGTTTGAAGCGAGCAGTAAAAGCTGCATTGTCTCCATCCTTCTACTTGATATGCCAGAATTCGTCCTCCAACTTTTGGCGCTCGTGGGGTGGGTAGAACTCTTCCAACATGACGTCCTTTAGCTCATCCCACGACAGACCGTAAGCAGCATCATTTTCGCGTTTGTTCCTCTCGGTTGTCCACCAATCTAAAGCGCGGGATTGGAAGACGCCAGTTGCGTTGAGAGTGCGGAGATCATCAGGACATCCACTCTGACGCAGGGTGACCTCAATCGAATCAAACCATTGAAATAAGGCCGTAGGACCATCTTCGCCAGTTAATTCTTTCGGTCCGCAAGCTTTGAACTGCTTGAAGCTAAAGACAGCTTTTGGAGTTTCTTTATGAGTTTCGGTCCTGGATTCTTCAGAAGACTTGCTACCATTCTCTTGTAGATCACTAACGATCTACAGGATGACTTTTGCTATTTGCTCAGCGACGAGTGCAGCAAGGCGTTTGTCTCTCTGTTCTCGGCGAGCATGTCGAGAATAACGGGGTCTAGATGACGACATTGTCTGCAACAGACATCGTCATAGGACTAAGACATAATATAATCGAATCTCACCTCACACGCCTAGTACTACTAAAGCTTAGGAACACAATCATGTATCACATAAACACATAGGCACATAAACACAGAATCACATAAGCACAGAAGCACATAAGGCACATTGGGCACATAAGAGCACATGGAAGCAGTCAGAATACAGAAACCTATCATTCAAAGTTCACGCGCGATATAGCGAGTAGCATAGCGAGTAGTATATCATAAGTAGCATTATAGCATGCGATCAACCACAGGTAATAGTGATTCGTTAGCGGTGTGCAATGTGTTTTGTGTGTCGAGCGGTAGAAGAAAGTGTTAAATCGAAACCAGTAATACCTCAAAATGATAACAAATAAGCATATAAGCCACGTAGACACATAAAATCGACAAATATCAGAGTCAGCAGTTGCGGGCTCAGAATCAAAACTCATCAAATCAGCGATTGTGAGCTTTGAAGTCAAAAATAGATCGTCTAAGGCTAGATAGACATCGAATACCCAAGGTGATTTGACTATTCACAAGGACTTTCAGTGCACACTTGGCTTTCTAGACTGTGCTCTTGCCTCGATTTTCGGGCTATCGGCATGCATCTTTCCAGCTATAGTGCGACTTCAAGTCGTTGGAGTCCATCGAGCCCTTGGTGAGAGTGTTGTAAAACAAAATAGAGCACGGAACAAGTCATCAAGGTTCGGGTTTCACCCCTGTCTTAATAACTTTGTTCCTGTTTTGATAAATGGGGAAGAAATTTGCGTTAAAGTACAGATTTCACTCCTGATTCAACGAAATTTCCCCTGTATGTAGATGAAATGCGGGTCGAACAAGCAATTTAGTCGAGAGTTTAGGGTTTTCACACCTGGTCTCAACCTGATTGCTCGTTCTTTTTCGAAAATTTGAGTGCAGTGGTAGTGTAGCGTAAGCGAGAATAGCGAGAATTAGCAAGTAAGCTTGTACAAAACCCATACCGGGTATGCACAAGTCGGTCTGTTGGTACTTAGACTATAGACTAGGTTGTTCTAAGACATCGACCCGGACCAGGTCGAGTCTTGCCTAATTCCCTATAGTTATGGTTCTGATACCAATCTGTCACACCCCAACCGATGGCGGAATCATCGAGGCGCGACACTAAGCGAAACAGAGTGTCCATGAGTATCCATAACGACTATTAATTACCAGATATTTAAACGTTATGTCCCATAACATATCAAATAAAACAGTTATTACAGATAATTGTCTCATAAACAAGTACTGATCCGACAACTCAGATTTCAAACAAGACAATTCGTTTATTAGTTTCTAGGACTCTTTCCTAGCCTCAATTTCATAACACAACAAACAAGGCGTCCTAGCATCTTATGCACCTGCCACATACGTTAAAGTAAAAGTCAATACACATAGTGTAAAGGTGAGCATAGAAGTTTAATAGATATAATAGAGTTCGAAATTCGATACCAATGACTGTGGGTTGACTGCCCAAGGCAGTTCGTAATACATAATCACCACTGTGATCCATGTAAAATAATTGTCCTTAACAACCCCTGAGTGAACAGGTGCTGAGTCCAAGCTATAGTACTATCGTTGCTAAGGCAGGTAGACAACAATCTATGTGTAAACATAACAAACAAGCATTCATCGAGTCACGTATAACATACAGTAGCAGTTTGCGTTAAAGTATTGCATTGCGTGTTCGATGTGATTTAGATTAAGTAACGTATGTAACACCCAAAAGTGCGTAAAGCAAAAAGGGTTCGAGTATACTCACAGCGATGATGGATTAAAGGGACCGCTTAGAGCGAGTTTAGCCTGAATAGTTAACGATGGTATAAACGATAAGCGGCGTGTAAAACGAGGTAAGGTGAACAAGTGACAAGCAGTCATCCGGTCGAATGACAATCTGAACGGATGGCCATTCGATCGGATGTCAATCCGTTTGGGTGGTCGTCCGTTCGGATGGCCACTCGGTCGGATTGACACTTGTAGATGTGTTTGTGTATGATGGTTTGACTTTTGAAGTTTTTGTTGTAGCATTATAAAAATAGAGACGTATCTCTACCCTTCAGGTCGGTCGATTGAACGGTCGTTCGATCGGACGGTGATCCGATTGGTGACGCTTCTCATTTGAGAACAAGTTCACCGCAAGACGGTCAGTCGGTCGGATAGCAATCCGATCGGGTGGTTATCTTGTGTATTGAACATGTTGAAAATTGTTTAAGTATCAAAGTCCTAACGTCACATGATCAGGTAGTCACTCGATCGGATGACAATCCGATCGGGCGTTAACCCGTTCAACGTTTAAATCCTTGAATAGTTGATTTAAAGTTTAAGTGTGAAACCAAGGTGCAAGCCGATCGATCGGCTGTCCGATCGGATGGTAATCCGATCGAATAGCATTCCGATCGGACGACGATTCGTCCCAACGGCCTAATCGCCTTGACACTTGGTGGTTCTGATAGTTTGTAGTTTTGATCGAGACGATGTGTTTCGTGTTAAGCAATAGAACCTCGTCAAGCCCCAAGTGTTCGATCGGACAGGAATCACCCTAGTCTGGTCAGTCCGTGGTTCGAGCTGGTGGTTCATGCTTAACCCGAGATCTGTAGTCTCCTGGATAGAATTTAGATCTGGAACTAACACACCACTAAGAATGAGTAGGAGGTCAGAACAAGGTCCAAATCTATCGGCTTTGAGTGCATTGAGTGTAAAAGAGTCGAAATAAAGTTGGAAAACCATCTTTCACCCCTTTTTAACCTTGAATATGTTCAGATCTGTGAAAGATCTTTATTTATTCATGTGGAAATCATCCAGTTCTAAGTTGTTCTTGGTGGATTGAAGCCAAAACATGAAGTTCATAAGAACACCATGATGACATCACCCTAGAACACCTCGAATCCGGTGATTTCACGGTTAAAAGTGAAGATTGTTCGGTGAAAAAGATGTAGAATCAAGTGTAGATCCAAGAAGTACAAAGATTAGGTTGAAAACTTACAAGAATTGGAAGAAATCATGAGAAAAGTGCTTGAGTGCGTCTGGTTCGGGTGGAAGAGAATGACAACAAATGATGGTGACAGGTGAGGGGTATTTATAGGGTTTCCCAAAATGGCAAAAAGTCACACGGATCAAGTGGGTCACCGATCGGGTGGCAGTCCGATCGGGTAGCGGCTTGATCGCCTGGCCATCCGATCGAGTGGTCACTCGATCGAGTGGCTTCGACGAGTTGGAATTTGCATTTTCGTTTCGTGCGTTGAGCATTGCGATGCGATTCGAGTGAGTTATGCGATACGATAGAATTAACCACTAGATTACACCATTAATCCCAACTACTATATCTAACATACATTCATCCTAATTAACTTGCGTTTAGCGTTTGCGATTCGATTGCGATTGCGTTTTCAATTGATTACCACCACATAACATAAATAAACATGCACAGGTAACACATAAGTAGCACACACACATAAAACAATAACCAACATGCGTAATTCGAGTTGCGAGTTGCGATTACGTCGATTAGCGATTAACATGCGATAAATATCGATTAAACCTCGTTTATAATAAGTACTCCACATAATACAGCTAATGCGATAAAATAAATATATTATCTATAAGTCAAAGAAGTCAAAACAGTCAATCTTGACTTTGACTTTGACTTTCGAAACACGGGATGTTACATAAATAGGCCCCTCAAGTTTGAGTGTTTATTTCTAAATGGTTATGGTTCATTCTTAAACTAAAATTTCACTTGCATCTTAACTAGGTTCATATTTCTAGTTATCATTTTTCATAAAAATAGAAAATCAATTATACTTACATATTTATTTTAAACACATATACTTATTTAAACTTTTGGGGTGTTACAAGGTGAATGATGTTTTGCGACGTTGAGTCGGCTCCCACTAAAGTCAGTGACAATATTGTTATCAGGCACAGATGCCAGGCGACACTCGTGTCTGTTGGCACTGAGCCAGGCGACACTTATGTCTGCCAACACTGTGCCAGGCGACATTCATGTCCGCTGGCACAGTGTCAACCGCCGACACTCATGTCTGTTAATCAACAATTCGACAACACTAAAGTTGGGGACACCGTTAACACTGACGACGCTAAATTTGGCGACACTGGCCTTAGTTTTTTTACATAAACTTAAATTAGTTTTGTTAAACCTCACAAATCAAATGTTTTTACAAAGCTAATCGGCTGTTTGTTTAGCTATTAATGAGGATCTTAATGGTTCAGATCTCTTACCGGTTCAACACTTAATGGTTCAGACTGTTTGTTTCGCGAGTAGAGGTCTGAATGGTTCAGACATTTGCCTCTAAATGGTTAAGCATTATACTGAGTCTGAATGGTTAAGACCTCCAATCTGAATTGGTCATACATTTACCTCTGAGCGGTTTAATAATTATACTGACTCTTAATTGTTTTGACCTCTTACTGGTTCAACACTTAACCATTCAGAAGTTGTCAAACAGCCCCTAAGATTGCTTAAAAAGCACTATGATATTTCACTTATGTCCAAAAGTGATGTGTTAAATCTACCAATGTTGTTGTTGTTGTTATTACCAATGCCTTGATTGTTGTTGTTACGGTTTTGATTCAGTTGAGGGCAATTCTTCCACATGTGCCCCACTATTCCGCACTGATAGCATCCTCGGTTGTTTCCCTATTGCTGTTGCGGCTGGTTTTGTTTCATTGGGTACGGGCTTCTACAGTCCTTAGCCTCATGGCCCAGTTTATTGCATCTCTGACAGTGGTTCTTTTCACACGGCCCATTGTAATGCCGATTGCACTTGTTGTATTTGGGTCGGTTTCCTTGGTAACCACCCTGGTTTTGGTTGGTGAGAGCCTGCTGTTGAGGACCCTTGTTGTTCTCGAACTTCCTCTGCTAAGCTAAGGTTTGGGTGGGGTTGAGTGGGTGCAAGTTGACCTGTCGCGTAAAACGGAGCGAACAGATTAAGATTGATAAGATGATACGAGAGCAGGATCTAAACATCATAGAATGATAAGTTTACCTCTGGGATGGGCTGCCAAAGCCTCAGCCACCGGGTGTTTATCAGGTTCGTCAGCTGGTCCTGAATCATGTTAACGTTGCCTCTTCCACGTATGCTCATTGTCTTCATATCCATAAAACACATAGTGAGAATGACGCCGTAGTGTTGTGAGAAAATAGAGGGAAGTTTGACCATTGCACACAAATACGTATTATATAGCTAACGAGTATACCAGTACGTATATTATCAAACATGCAACAATAAGCAAGAAGTAAATACATGCCCGAGCTATGTAGTCTAGAACGTTGAGCCTTGCACTTGGAGTGTAGTGTCGTTGCGTTAGTTGTGTACAAATCAGGTTATAGTCTGGTTTTTCTCAAAAAGACATTTCTTTTCAAAACCGAGTTCACTATAACCAATGGCTCTAATACCAATCTGTCATACCCTCAAAATCCAGGTGCGGAGTGCCACCGCGATGCGTGTGACTGACCAGGATCAAGCCACCAATCATACTGAACAATATAATAATAAAACACATTTCATAATAACCAACACGATTAGTGACTAAAGTCCAAAGTCCATATTTTAAAACAATAATTAAAGCCAACAGCGGAAGCATAAGTTTAATAGTTCAAAACATCACTTTCAAGGTTCATAATTACTAAGGAAACCCAACAAGGGTTAAGGCGACCACTACACTCCCCAGCTGCAAGCTCCCGAGCTATCACTGAGTACCTGCAAAGCATTCAGTAGGGTGTCAACATAAAGTTGGCGAGTTCACAGTTTATCCAGTATTATTTCCAAAACTTGTGTTTGTTAAGTTACTCATTTATATCATGCCATGGGGAGCTACCCTATATGTAAGCTACTAAACTCTGTATACCGAATACTTTTGCGACTTATTACATCGTTGTCGCCCTGTTTGTCAGTGTCTATCATCATTGACGGTTTGGCAAGGCCTATTAGTTCATGACCGATCCTCTCCAGGCACGGTGTGAGGTTGGTGAAACCTAAATAGCGCTATCAACTAATATCCCGTTCGCCAGGCACCAGCGACTAATCGGTATAGAAAGTGGGGACTTCGTGATAGATTTTCATTTAGTTCACTTGTTCATGAAATATAAATAGTAATTAATCGTATTCCAAAACCAGGAATAGTAGGCAATCCCAACCTAGGAAAGTGTTGTTCCTTCTGTTCCCAACCACTGGGAATACATGCTTTTATTAAAGTGCGAGAACTCACCTTAGTTTTGCTCGGCAGGTAATTTACTTGTTTTAATGTTGGTCAACCACGTCCTAATATGGTTACCGAGTTTAATCAGATTCATACGTAAATGACATCACGTATTATCACACGTATCAAGTAGCACATAAGTATCACATAATAACCATATGGCCATGTATAAATGTATAGCACAAATCACAACCTGTGAAGAGTAACATGTATAACCCAATGTAAATAACTTAAGTGTGCGGTCCAGTAAGTCTCATAGCCCAATCTGAGAGTGTGCGACCTACCATTGAACAGCCTACATAGAGTGTGCGGTCCACACTCTAGTGTGCGGCCTGTCCGAGGTACGCGGTCATGCAGAAGATGATTGCACAATGTGCATCGGGTGATTGTATGATGAGAATGTGCGGTCTCAGAGATGTGCGGTCTAGCATAGTTGGGTGGTATGATGTGCATCAACACTTGCACTATTCAGAGTGTGCGGTCACTCTGAGTGTGCGGTGTGCCAGGAATGTTGTACGCCATGCAGTTCACATTGTACGTGTTACGAGTGTGCGGTGTCCAATAATTCCAACAGTAACAACCCAGGTTTCTCAGATCAAATCATACCAAATCGCACACTTTACACAATATTCTTATGGTTTCAAATGAAATTATCATGTTCATAATTCTTATTCAACCCTATTCCCAATTATACACTTTCATCGGATGGATTCTAACATCACAACATAGTACAAGAATCCCCAAAACAGATCTAGGGTTTCATTCATCAAAACAACATGCACATAAATCAAATCAATCTTCACACCATATCACATACATCTTAAACTTCTAACAAGCATCATGAACAGATTCGAACAAAGGTCATCATCAATATCCTAAAAGGTCTAAACTTTGGGAGCACAACAAATCCCTAATCTTTATAAGCAACATCTACACTCTAATATCAAATGATCCTTGTCAAAACACCAACACACTATTGTGAAGTATATCATGTTGATGAACACCACATAGAAACGTATACGAATCATCAATCAACTCAAGCCCTCATCACGTATAAACATTCAAGCAAGTATTTCATTAAGTATGCCCATATAAAGTGCAAACCATGAACACACTAACTTGGAATTTGTGATGTAAGAGTGTGTGATAAAGAAGAGGATAATGATGTTTCAGGAATAATGAGTGTAGTGGTTCTTCGGTTGATGTTGTTGCCGTTGTTTTCCAAGAAAATAGGGAAGATTTTGGAGTGTTTTAGGGTTTTTAGAAATAGAAGAATGTTGGTGGAAAAGAGAGAGGGAATGCCTGCTACAAAAAGAATGTTCTAGCCGTCAAAATGATTGGCAAATGTTTTCTAGGGTTTTACATCAAGAGTTTTTATAATGATGCCAAGATGCCGCACACACACCCATGTGGGCCACAAGGGAATGTGCGGGTTCCTTTAGGGTTTATTTATGGGCCTGAGAGTTGGGCCGGTATAACTTTTATGTGCGTGGTCCAGGAAGGATGTGTGAGTCTGAGCGAGTGCGCGACTGTACACCTTCATGGATTCTAATGTGCGACCGGTGTTATAATAATAATAATAATAATAGTTACACATATCAATCACATGACACACATATATTTCATCCAATAATTATAATATAAATCTCGTTCATTAAATTCACATATTTACAACCTGAAGGAAAACCCGAATTGTCACAACACTAATGTTGCTATTATTTAAAAGGTTGCTAGTGTTTATTTCTTGCTTTACTTTGATTTGATCAAAGAAAATGCGTGCTTTAAGATTTCCTCCCATGTTCTAGTTGGACCCGTACCCGTTTCGAAAAAAATCTGCTCCTTGGAGCACATATGATAGTTGTTAGTAATTTTCAATTCTTCTTATTTATTTATTTATTTATTTATTTATTTATTTATTTATTTATTTATTTATGGGGAATTGGCCTGTAATAATCCCACCTCGAACTTATTGTCCATTAATGCGTGTGGGGTGTTATATATTTTTATGTATATTTTTAGCCCTTTTTAACCACTTTAGTCAAGTTTTAAATTTATAAAACACGATATTTAATAACACCAAACACACATATGGGAAAGTGCACCCATCGTGAGCGTAGTATAGTGTTGGTAAGATACCGAGGTCGTCCAAGGACACAGGAGCTTTTAAACCGGTTTATCCTCAACGTCTAATCAAATCAAAAGTTTTAGAAAAAAGGTTTTAAACTAGAAAATAAAAATAAAAACTAAAATGCTGAAAATAAAAATAAAAATAAAAACAAAAACAAAAACAGATAGACAAGATGAATCACTTGGATCTGACTCGCCTTTAGTGTAACCTTTGATTATTTCCGCACTTTTGCACTTTTTAAGAGATTATCTTAGTTATAGTAGTAGGCCCCTCTTTTGAAGGTGACGTTACCCTCAACCCAGTAGTTTGAGTCAGCAAGGATACAATCCTAAAGGGTTGGATTATTGAAAGATAATTAATTAAGTTATTAATGCGTAATGTGGTAGGCCCCTCTTTTGAAGGTGACGTTACCCTCGGCTAAGTAGTTTGAGTCAACAGGGATATAATCCTAAGTAGCCGGGTTAATGTTTTAATAGTAGTTAACATATGAGGGGATCAAGAAATTCGGACCCCCGCCATCCAATACCAGTGGGTATTGAAGGAGGTCCTACTAAGCTTGACCCAGGTCCTTGCAGGATCTATACACTGAACAAGGCAAGACTCTTACCAAACCATTCCCTTAACCCCCGACCAGGTAGCCAACATATCTCCATATAGACCGTGGAGATATGAATGGTGTAAATCTTTTATTTTATATAGACAGTAAAATAACGCCAAGACACCACGAACAAATGATAAGGAAGACTCACCTTCAACATAAGAAACTAGTTATTAAAGTCATTAATACATAACCAAATAAAAAGTGCGAAAATATTAAAAATAAAAAGTATTACACTAAATGCTTGTCTTCACCAAGTGATGTAAGAGACTTAGGCAAACATGGCCTTTGATTGTCAAGAACTCTTACTATCAATCTTGGATCCCGAGACTACTACACACACTCTATGATGGATGATGGATGATGGTGGTGGATGTGGGTTGTGATGGTGGTGGTGGGTGGGTGAAGTATGAGAGAGGTGGTTTGTCAAAGGATGAGTTGCAAGTGAGCCAAGCACCCCTATTTATAGCCTGCACAGAAGCCTGGACACGGCCTCGTGTCCATTGGGCACGGCTCCGTGTCCATCCATCTTCTCTTTCTTCATTAATTACAGTTTGTCTACATTAATCGGCCACGCCCCCATGTCCGCTGGGCACGACCCCGTGTGCAGAAGCGTATCTGTAGTATCAAGATTTTTCTAGATTATGCGAATCTTAGAGTTGACCACGGCCTCGTGTCCGCTGGGCACGCCCCCGTGGTGGGTGATAGAAGCTTCTACAACTTTGTCTTTTCTGCAAACACTTGGGCACGCCCCCGTGCTCATTGAGCACGGGGCGTGTTCATCCTTTTGTTCTCTTGTTTTTACTTGGGAAGATGTTGTCGAGGGGTCAGGCATGCCACGTTTATTCCTTTTCTTGTATTCTTGTTAGATTTAGCTGGCTTTTTGCTTCTTTTGTTCATTTGAGCTCATTGAATCCTGAAAATACAAAAGGAAGACAAAAGCACACTTTTTCCAACATTAGTACTAAAAAAGGGTTAGTTTTATGTCACATTTGATGTAATTTATATATTGCATTTTGCACACATAAAATACCCCCACATTTGAATCTTTGCTTGTCCTCAAACAAAATTCTTTATAATGTGGCTTACACTCCCAAATGGAATGGGTAGAAGAGAAGGTTTTTTTTTTTTGGGCTTGTCATAGAGTGTCGGGATTCCAAGATTTTTATTAGGTTTTATTTTTATGTTATTTACAATCCTATTCGTCATGATTTATTTAGAACATTACATGAGAGAAATTACTTATTTGGGCATAACATGCCTCTTTAAAATTCCATTTATATACAAGTTCACATACCTCACGGGAGATCACTCAACACTCGGCCGAAGATGTATTTTTGTGAAACACTCGAGAGCGGCATGGAACTTACTTCTACCATAAGCTTGCCAAGCAATCAATCCTCCTCATTTTTAACTATACACCTTTGTAAATATCAAGAGAACTTTTGGGGGAAGGGTTAGGCTTGGGTTAAAGGTAGGTGGTTGGGTTAGTGGTTAGTAGAAAAGGGCGAAAGGCGTAAAAAACGTCGGTTTTCGTAACAATTTTTTTGTAACTTTTTATTTTAATGAAGCATTTCTTCAAACAAAGTTCTTTTTGATAAACTTGTTTGTTTATTTCTTTTGGCTTCATCCTCATCAGACTACATAATTAAAAATAAAATAAAAACAAATTATTTAAGTCTGTCGTGGGCGGCGACAGACTACACCTGGAACATACGCGGGGCGCGACAGCTCAAGGTCAGGGCGACACCCAGAGCTGCCACGTGTCGAGTTTGTGTCGAGTCTATGCGTGTGACCAGTTAAGGCTAGGGCCTACATACTCTACGTCGCAGGCTGCGAAGGATTAACCTTCGGCTTACGCGGTCCACGAGAAAGCCAATATCAGCTCCTATAAATTGGGAGCTTCGGCAGTTATTTTTCGTCGCTCAATCTCGTGAATCTCTCTCAATTTCTGATAGACATAATATTCGGGGTATTATACCCCCATAATTAATTAAGTTCTCCCTCGTTGTAAGTATTTTAACCCCCGGTTACGTATTAGATACGCTGCCCGATTGATCTAAGTGCTCCGTAACGGCTGTCGAGGTTCTGCACGACGTAGTCGTTGGAGTTCTGTCTCGGGGAGGGTATAACCAATGTAAATATTGGGTTATTATATTAACACGTGTGCATTGTTTAATTATTAGATTATAACCAGGAAACCAGCAGGAAAAGTCTAAACTAGCAATGTGAGTAATCTCCTTTTTGTAAATCTTTTGCAAACTATTTTTATAAAACCTCAATTGTTTTACATGATAATTAACAGTGATTGAGTATTTGTAATTCTACAATTATCGTCGGTATGTTGGGGTTTTGTATAAAAAATTTGTTACTACACTGTAAGTAGTAACATGACCACAAGTCGGGTTGACGGTACCGTGGGTGGTAATTAAGGTAGAATAATAAACAAATGTAATTGTTGATTGCCCTCAATACTATACAAGGATAAAACCTGTCTTGATTAAATTGGGATTCACTCACCAGTATTTTCCCACTGACAAATTGTTTTTAAACGCGTTTCAGGTAACAAAATGTGATAGCCAAAATAAGAAGCCAGCTGGAGAGCACTGAAGGCTTGGAAAAATGTGGCTATAAAAATTACCTAAATAAAGAAAGATATTTTATTCAATAAATTAGGGTTTATCCCTATAAACATGATTGTAATGGAAACTGAGGTTTTATCCCAATATGTTTATTATAAAAGTATGGTGTTTTATTCTGATAAATATTTCCTAACTACGGTCCTGATGAAATTTCCGCTGCCAATTAATGATAAACACCGATACCACCATCTCTGAGTATGTCGCGGCCGCCCGCCTCCCGAGGCAGGGGTCGGGGGTTGCGACATAATACGATAATAAAAAACCCAAATTTTAGTGGTTTTGTAAAAGAACTAACATAAAAGGAGATCAAAGAAACATATACTGGTTAGAAATCTAGTTTTGCATTTATTCCGTATTTAATCGCTGATTAGAAGTGTGAAGAAAGACACGTGAAATCGATCGTGACGATATAAAAGAAATCGAATGCTTCGATTATGTAGGAAAAATGCGAAATCAATAAACCCCTGTTCTTCGTTGTCTTCCATTGTAATATAAAAAATAACCATGTCAGTCAGAATTGAAACAATACAAGGAGTTATGATTAATTTATTACTTGAATCATGAAGATCCCGATCAATATTGATCAAATGGAAAGCGCCTATCGTTTCGGATTAACCCCTGTTTTGATAGGTTTCAAATTCAAACCATTAAGATCAAGATTTGCAAATAATATTCAACGAAAATCGAAGGTTTAATTGTCTGTTAACATCCCAAGACAAAGAAATGAACGGTTATCTCTGGGTAATTTCTTTTTGAACAAATCTAAACCACCTGGAACCGGTGGAATTTAAATAACTTTTGTGAATAGATGCAAACGGACGTAATGCTTAGAACCGGTGGATTTTTCCCGTATTACTAATACGTGTTTAAATTAATAGACAGGGGTATATGAAAAGGCATGTGTATGTCATGGCACCCTAAGTTATTTATTGTATAAGAGTAAAATTAGGTACATACCTACTATTGTATTTTTTTAAATTATCTTGCATGAAAATGGAAAATGATTATGAAAAAAAATGTAGACGCATATATATACATTTTGCCACAAGTTATACAATACATACGTATTATCATAATATATGATTCTTGTAATCTTTTTATCGTTAATAAAATAGTACACCAATATTTTCAGAAAGAAGACAAAATTTATAGTATAGGGGCTAGTGTGTAACATGGTGTCATATATAAACACCTCTCTTGTAAACCCTAAGTGGTATTTCTTTTGCAATCTAATACAATCCCCTTTTTCTCTATACCGTTTGACATGGTATCAGAGCAGAGTTTATGATCCTTGAAAACTCTGTTCGTTAATCTCAAACCAGCAAGACCAAAAACAAACTTTGTTCAAAAATCAAATCTCATACCAAAACCAGAAATCGTTCAACAACTCAAACAAATCAATCGCTCAATCTCGAACGCTCCTCTCCGGCGATCGAATACTCCGGTTCAACACTTTCTCCATCTTTCCAATCTGTGATTTACCCGTTTTTTCGTTGCCTCTGGTGGTAACAGTCACATCGACCGCCGGAAAACACTGCACCAGTTCCCTTCAAACCCTAACAGTATTCAACGAAGAACCATAAAGGTTCTTTGTCAATTCCTTCGCCACGAACAATAACCTTCGCCCACGAAGAATCTCTTCGCCACGAAGATTTCCACAATTCCTTTTTCTCTCTGGTAAAACAGTTGGCTAAGTGATATTATTATTATTTACTAGAGCTAATAACAACACCAAGAGAATATTCTTAGTGGTCATATGTAGGCTATGATGTAACCACCCCATTTACATGGAATATTAACTCTATAAATAATTTTCACCAACATCCTGGTACCAAACAATTCCACGAACATTCATTCTTCGTCTGAACATTCCCACGAACATTCATTCTTCGCCTGAACCTTCCCACAAACATTCATTCCCACGAACATTCCTTTCTCCGGTCGCCGGTGGCTCGACGAAGAGGAGAAGACAGACTTAGTGTGCGAGGTCGCTATCTTTCCCGGCTTGACCTCTAGCCCTAAGTTGATCTTTCGATCCTTCCATTAACTTCTGGGATTCGGGTCTGTTCGGCCCTTTGGATCTATTGCTAGCCGGTTCCTCTTCTCGATTGCTTAGTAGGTCTGATATTGGTCGCGGCTATCGTTATAGTGCAGCTTGACTGATTCGAATCCTATTAACCTTTCATAGAGTTGGTTCCTCGGCTAGGTGTTCCTCGGCTCATTTCTTCGTCAATTCCTTCTTCGCCCACCTATCAGTCTTCCGCAAACTCCACAGAAGCTTCTAACAGCTCCTATTTCAACCTTTTTTAAAAAAATAAAAGGAAAAAAAAACAAATTTTTCGAAGATGGTTAATCAGAGGAACTATGAGTTGTTGAAAGACTATCTATCAACAAGTGGAGAAGCCTATTTAACAACACAGGAAAGTAGTGATCAAGTCAGTCCTTGGATCTTTGATTGTGGAGCCACTGATACGATGACGTATGAACCATCGGACTTCGTCTCTACAAAGAGACCAAACAGAACCCACATCAAAACGACAAATGGCGAAAATGTCTTAGTAAAGGGAGGAGGAACTGTTGAAATATCTCCCAATCTGAGACTGTCAAACTGTTTATATGTTCCTTTGTTAACACACAAGTTTTTATCAATAAGTCATGTTACAAAGGAACTCAACTGCACACTTTTAATGCACCCTCATTTTTGTATCTTACAGGACATCAGAACTGGAAAGATAATTCGGCGTGGTACTGAACGACAGGGCTTACACTATGTGGATGAGATGACTCAGTCAGGGACCGCAATGCTTGCTCACGGAACAAAGAGTAGAGAAGCATGGCTTTGGCATAGACGATTAGGGCATCCTTCCGCAGGATATCTGCACCTGTTACTTCCTGAACTCTTCCCGTCCAACATCACATTAGACTGTGAAACCTGTGTCTTAGCCAAAAGCCATAAGAAACCATTCAAACCGAGTAACACCGGAGTCAGTGAACCGTTTTCCATAATACATTCAGATGTTTGGGGCCCAGCTGAAACTAATGGAGGTCAGAATTTCCGGTTCTTTCTACTATTTGTTGATGATTGTACCCGTATGACATGGGTGTATTTAAAAAAAAAACAAATCTGAAGTCTGTGACAAATTCAAACTGTTTTACACCATGGTCCAAACTCAATTCAAAACCAACATTCAGATCTTACTATCTGACAATGGAGGGGAGTATGTTAATAACCCCATGAAACAATTTATTCAAGAGAATGGAATGATCCACCAAACCACATGCCCAAAACACCCCGAACAGAATGGTGTAGTTGAGCGGAAAAATGGCATTCTGGTAGAAATGGCCAGAGCCCTTATGCTTGAATCCAAAGTTCCTAAGTCTTTTTGGCCAGAAGATATAAACACAGCTGTGTATCTCCTTAACCGTTTACCAACCAAAGCACTTGATCTAAAGACTCCCCTAGATACCTTATCTACATTCACTAAATTACCTCCACCATATACCCTACCACATCGAGTCTTTGGGTGTACTGCCTTTCCCCATATACCCAAAACTGAACGATCAAAACTTGACCCATGCGCCGAGAAATGGGTCTTTGTTGGTTATGGGGTGAATCAGAAGGGATACAGATGCTATAATCCATTACGACGTCGCGTAATTACCACTGTCCACTGTGATTTTCTTGAAACAGAATATTACTATCAGTCCCATCTCAGTGGTCAGGGGGAGATAGAGCATGAGGACTCACTGAGATGATTGAAGTGGATTCCATCCGCAAGCGAAGACGAGTCATCTCATACATCCACACATACTGAGCCTGTCGAAAGTTTCACCCAAGAATCACCCAGATTGGTGTGCGAGGTAAGTGACTCTCAAAATATTGACTCTCAAAATCTTGGAAATGTGATTGAATCAGACCTTAGTAATCATGAAAGTCCTGAGGTAAAGGAACAGGTGGAGATCACTGAGCAAAACAACGCAACCCAAAGGGAAGTCGAATATAACGAACAACATGATGGAGGCTCTGGAACAACACCAGGAAGATATATTTTACCTCCGAGAGCCAATAGAGGGGTTCCTCCAAAACGGTACTCCCTAGAAAGGGAAACCAGAACTTCAAGGTATCCTGTAGCTAATATGGCCGACGAGAACTTATCTAACAGTGCGAAAGCATTTGTTACCTCTCTATACTCCGAACAAATACCTAGTTCCGTAAAGGAAGCCCAAAGTCAGAAGAACTGGAAAGAAGCAATGGAAACGGAGATGCACGCTCTTATGAAAAACAACACATGGGAGAAGTGCAGCCTTCCTAAAGGAAAGAAAACAGTTGGATGCTGGTGGGTGTATTCAATCAAATATAAACCAGATGGTTCCATTGGGAGATACAAAGCACAGCTTGTAGCCAAGGGTTACACTCAGACGTATGGGATCGATTACTTTGAGACTTTTTCTCCAGTTGCAAAACAGAGTCCTCTTCTCTGTGGCAGCCAATAAGAACTGGCCTCTCCACCAGTTTGATGTGACAAACGTATTTCTCCATGGAGACCTAACGGAAGAAGTCTACATGGAAGCACCCCCTGGTTTTGGAGCGGGTTTTAAAGAAGGAGAAGTTTGTCGGTTGAAAAAGTCTTTGTACGGGCTGAAACAGTCTCCTCGGGCATGGTTTGGAAAGTTCACTTTGGCCATGAAAGAATATGGGTATCACTAAAGTAATGCTGATTATACCCTATTTCTCAAGAAAAGAAATGGTTTTGTAACGTGCTTGGTTATATATGTAGATGACATGATTATTACCGGAAACGATGTAGAAGAAATAACACGGCTGAAAAAGAATCTGTTCTCAAAATTTGATATGAAAAACCTTGGGAATCTCAAGTATTTCCTCGGAATAGAAGTCCTCAGGTCTAAACGGGGAATCTTCCTCTGCCAAAATAAGTATATCCTTGATCTCCTGGCAGAAACCGGGCTGATTGATTGTAAACCGGCGGATACTCCAATGGTGGTGAATCACAACCTTCACATGGAACTTAATGGATAGCTTGCAGACAAAGAAAGGTATCAACGGCTTGTAGGCAAGTTAATTTATCTCTCTCACACTTGGCCTGATATAGCTTACGCTTTTGGAGTAGTAAGTCAGTTCATGCACCAACCACAAGTTGCCCACATGGAAGCAGCTTAGAGAATTTTAAGGTATCTCAAGGGGACCACAGCCATGGAGTGTTGTTCAAAACAAATGGATATTTAAATGTTGAGCTCTACACTGATGCAAACTGGGCTGGAGATAAAGGAAACCGAAGGTCAACATCAGGATATTTCTCCTTAGTTGGTGGAAACCTGGTTACCTGGAGAAGTAAGAAGCAAAAGGTGGTTGCTATGTCGAGTGCAGAAGCAGAATTTAGAGGTATAGCTCGAGGGTTAAGCGAAGTTCTTTGGATCAGGAAGCTTCTAGAAGACATCGGCTTCTCTCAAAAGGAACCAAGCAAAATTATGTGTGACAATACGACTGCAATTCAGATCTCAGAAAACCCAGTTCAACATGATCGAACGAAACATGTGGAGGTAGATCGCCATTTCATCAAAGAGAAACTGGAGGGAAAAATCATAGAGCTCCCATATGTGCCATCTAAAGATCAACTCGTAGATATTCTTATAAAAGCTGTCAACGGAAACGCGTTTAGCAGCAGCAGTTAAGTATTGGTGATCCCACTACTCAACTTGAGGGGGAGTGCCAGAAAGAAGATAAAATTTATAGTATAGCGGCTAGTGTGTAATATGGTGTCATATATAAACACCTCTCTTGTAAACCCTAAGTGGTATTTCTTTTGCAATCTAATACAAGCCCCTTTTTCTCTATACCGTTTGACAAATATATATTTATTTTCATGTATAAGCCTTAATCATCCTATGCATGAATAAGGAATGAGACCATCTCATGTTTAAGTCAACGATTGGTCATATCCTCAAACAAGCTTTGATGCAAAATGAAAGGGGTGAGAAATTGAAACTGTCTTTCGAGATCTGCTGAACCACCCTTGATATCGTAACTTTATCACTTTTATAAATTTATTTGACATTATTCCACGTCGATCTACAATAAGTTAGAATTCATGTTTACATATTAGACCATATTTTTTTGGATGTAAAACATTTATTATTTTGATTGTAAATAAGTGCTGCATTGTAGAATATTGTTCTTATAATGATATTAAGCTCCTAGGGCTTCATTGTGCCACCCGAGCTCCACCTCATCAATAGCGCTCCCCTTTAACATCGAGGGTTAAAGCCTCAACCCTTCCATAGCGCCCCCCTCCTTCACACACATACATCTCGTCATTGCAACTACAAACCACCAATAGCGCATGGGGTATAGTAGGGGGCTCTATTGGCTCTTTTTGGTTGATATGACATAAAGATGGCGCGCTAAACCGCTTAGCCATATTAAAGGTGGCTCACATTTCCGCATGTAATGGTGATCAATTGGCGACTAAGCGCCTCCAAAATAAATTATTTATGTATGTTTCATTAAATTTATTAAGTTGCATGATATAATTTGAAAGAAAAGAATGAAGTGGTTCTAGTTTAATATCATCAAACGTACCAATGATTGAAAGTGGGGTGGTAAAGTTGAAACGCACTAATAGAAAATTAGTAAGAGAAACGTGATTTAATGTCAAATTGAACATCAAACAAATAGAGAATCTACAAAGAGGGAATCTGATTTTTAGGTAAGGAATAAACCATAATAAAAAAGCTAGCTTTTATTGGAAACTTACACAGTATGATTTTGTGTTAGAAACCCCTTATAATTAGTTAACAATACCCATTAGATTTCTGAAGCCTATAGAGTTTACTTTCTTTTTTTAACGGCAAAGAATCTTACTCTAAAGCCATCTGGCTCAGGGCTATATTCAAGGTCGATTTCTTAATCACCATAAGACCGTGCCCCCCCCCCCCCCCCCCCCGATGCGTGGGAACCGGATGGAATCCGTAAACCCTCGCCCCCGTCAGGTTCGAACCCAGATTAAAGCCCCTATTTGTTCCTTCACTCAGATGTCCCTTGAAAATGGCCCAAGAGAGAATCGAACTTGCATCTCCATTAGGGAGGACATACCAATTTACCACTCGATCAAGTTCTCAGGACATAGAGTTTATTGTTTTAGTAATCGGGTTCAGTTGTCAAGCATCTAAATTCTGTAAAACACGGTTTTAAGTTAGCAACCTTCCAAGTTCCAAACAATGCTAGATAAGGGTGGGCGGTATGATGTACGTGGAGTGATTCGGTGAGTGGGTGTCACCGATCGGTGACCACACCATCATGATTGAGTTAGGGTGTTTGAGTAGGAGAGAGGGAGAGAAATCGGTGAATAGTCACCGAAGGTGGAGAAGAGTGATGGAGACGAGAGAGAGGAAAGAAGAACCAATAAAAAAATATATAACTCAAAAACCCTAGAGTGATTAACCATATCTAGTGATTGAGTGCAAAATGGGGAGCGGAATGGAGAGTTGACATGGCATAATATTATTGGGTAGAGAATCACTCAATCACCCTAGAGTGATTAGCCATACCCCCCACCCTAACTAGATTGATGCGTTGGATCGTGTTAGAACTTTAGTTATCTCTTACTTCAATATTTTAATAAGTTCATTAAATAACTAATGAGTGATTAAACACTTCGAAATCTACAAATCCCACCAACTTAGGCTAGAGGGTATGGTGATGGTCCTCCAAGGGAGGATGATTCGCCACGTAGGCGCCACATCATAGTCCTCCCAAGGATGGTCCATCCCACAAAACTAGATAGTATGGAGGATGGTCCTAGATGATCCTACCCCACCACTTTTATATTTTTTATTTTTTTAATCAAACTAGTGACATATCATTGCACAAGCATATATACTATAGAAATAAATTTTTACTGATTAATTACAAAAGATATCTAAATGATTTTGCATTGCTACTCTTCCACATAATCTATGAGCTATCAGCCAAGCATTCTTCCATTCTTTTCAGTTCTAAGTCACAAACAAGTAGTTACTCTCAAACTATATGCATTTTGTAGTAGTTAAAACAACTTAACTGAATCAGGTTTACCGAATACCACTCAAGTTAGATCTTATTCTGAAACATATCAAGAATTGGCCACAGAACAGCAAAACAAACTACCAGAAATAGAGTTACAGAATAATAATTATATACAGAAACAATAATGTGTACCTGGAGATAAACATAACTTAAACAACAATCAAACAAGCCGACAATCTCGATCTTGATCTCGCATACGCTTCATGAAAATACACAAAACTGTATGGATTTAATTTACTCCAAAACATTTAATACAGCAACAATTTATACATCACTTTCTCAGTCTCTCTTCCTCTATATCGAATCGCTAAATCTACCCAAATTGTAGCTCTTTCTACTTGCTTCGGACCATTGCCCCGATCCAAACCTACATTTGTTTCCATGACCAAATTTAGAAATTCATAAATCACAATGTTAACAGTTTATCTATTAGTGATTCTATCTATGCAAACTTACCCGACGGGCCAGAATTCATAGCCGTCAAGATGCCAAGACTGTGAAAACGATTTCAAGGAAGTCATGAAGCGAGGCTTCCATAACGGATGTAGCCACATGTGGAGCAGCACTGTTCGGAGAGGCTTGAATGGTGTTTGTGGAATAAACACCGGGGATACTAAAGTAATCGGCCAACTTCAATGGAGTGTCTGCATTAATGTACGACACCCCATTCACCGTGCAAAAATCTTTGTCGGATTTTGGACTTTTCATCATTTTTTCAATATTTGATGTTTTTGATTGAATGGTTGTTATAATTTATGGGTTATCTCATATCATTTTGGTTGAATGTTATGGCGGATCGTAACTGTTTAGGGCTGAATGTTTTATGATGACGGGTTTGGGTTTGGGTTTGTGATACGGGGTTTTTTTATTCGTTTGAGGTGGATATTAGTGGAGTTTGTTCTACAGAATCAACACAAACAACACAAAATCAGTTCATAACTTCAATTAATCAAACAAATCGAGATCTAACAGGCTTTCAATAGAACAAATTTGCTATCTCCGATCAAAATTTCACAAAATATCCTCATAGATACAGCAGAACAAACACCTCGAGAAAATTGATCATATAAGCAAATTATGAACAATTACGGCTCAATCAATCAGAGATGTAGCAGATTTGATGAATGTCAACTACGTAATCAACACAAAATCAGTTCATTACTGCAATGAATCAACCTAAATCGAGATCTAACACGACATCAATAGAATCAAAATCTTCATAAAATATCTGAAAACACTAACAGATACACAACTACAGTAGAAAATCTCAACAAAATTAATTGCAGAAGCAAATTAAGAACAATTAAGGCTTGAATAAACAAATACCGGAGATCGATAGTTGATCGAAAACAGAAGTAGGGCACGGAGGTGTAGATGAGAGTTCCGATTGAGCTACAGAAGGTGATAATGATAGGGACTGAACACGACCGGTGATGAGAGCCAAACACTCCGCTCCTTCTTCACTATACGCCGCCGTCAAGCGGCGACAGCATCCCTGGCGGTTCCACCGTTGGTGGTGATGGGTATTTGGCTGGATGTTGGTGAAACCCTAACCTTTTTGTCCTTTTGTGAGCGTTCCAAACGTCCTGACCCCGATGTTGGCGATGCTGGAGGAACGGCGACGGAGGGCCATTAATGGAGAGGGGGACGGTGACGGATGGAGGACGATGCTGGACGGTCCCCATACCGTCCAGCCTTATATATGTTATTTACTTATCTTAAACTAGATTGCCTCTTTCATAGTGATACATGTATAATGTTATTCACATTTTCATTTGTTTTGTTTGATTCAAATGTTTTCGATTTATATCTTCAGTTTATAAAATAAACTAGAATTACCACCCGTCGTAGTGCGGCGGGGATTCGTTAGTTATATATCATATTAGATGAAAGTCAAATGTTTCTTACATGATCGCGAACCTTTGTGTAAAAAATAGAAAAGA
Organism: Helianthus tuberosus; assembly: GCA_030545235.1. Classification (NCBI taxonomy): domain Eukaryota; kingdom Viridiplantae; phylum Streptophyta; class Magnoliopsida; order Asterales; family Asteraceae; genus Helianthus; species Helianthus tuberosus. The sequence goes on from CM060418.1 coordinate 195,716,819, forward strand.
ATAACGAAGTTGATCTCTGATCCGCGCGTTGCGACAGACTTATCAAAAGGAGGAAAATAGACGCGATGCGACAAGCCTGTCAAATGGGAAAAAATAGATGAAAAAACGATGAACCCCACACGCACGTTACATCATGTTAACTCGAAATATTTAGAACGAAACATTAAACGGAAACTTGCGAAAGATGAAAAGTTTAAGGGACCAAAGTTGAAAGTTAAAAAGTGTTTGGGCTAAATTGCAAATAATAAAAAGCTTTGGGTTAAAAGTAAAAAAAATCAAAGAGGTTAAATTGGAAAAGATAAAAACTTTTGAATTATAAGTGAAATCAAACTAATCAAAGGGTTTAAATTACCAAAGAATGAAACTTTAGACTTAAATTGCCAAAGATTGAAACTTTAGGTTTAGAAAGAAAAAATCCATTTTTTTTAAAGACTCCAAAAACCAATGGTACAACTACCATATGCACATACATATTGCTTATTTATAGTTTATAATTATTGATATATTAATGTGTTCTCTTATTTGATAATATAAAATACGGAGATGTTGGTACTTTAAAAATGATATATCAAGAGATTGCTTCATGCTATAGTTATGAATCCTTAAACTTTAATTTAAAATTATAACCACTAATAAGGAGATGTTGGTACTTTAAAAATGATATATAAAGAGATTAGTTCATGTTGTAGTTATAAATTCTTAAACTTTAATTTAACATTATAACCACTAATAAGTAGATGTTGGTACTTTAAAAATGATATATCAAGAGATTACTTGACGTTGTAGTTATAAATTCTTAAACTTTAATTTAACATTATAACCACTAATGTCTTTAACGGACTATTGTCATTGGTAGACCTTTTTTAAAACAAGAATTAGCGATGCTTTTCGTCGCTGAACTACTAGTTTAAGTTCCAGTGTGTTACATGGATTGTATAAAGAAAATATTACTTATAATTGGAATTACATTCCATTATCTTGAAGGACGACGCCCATAGGGCATGCAATATCACATGTTCACATAAGGGATGTGTCAGTTGAGTTAGTTTTTATTGAACATATCCTCACGGAGATGCGTGATAAAGACATACGTTTCTGGCTTCGGTATGATCTTGTAGAAGATCTGCCCTACCTTAAGAAGTTAAGACTTGGACTAGTAATTCAGGAAACTCAAATTTGATTAAGAGAATAGATGATACGAGATTGAATAACAGAGGAGAGAAAAAGTTTTTGAACACCCTTGTTTTCTTTGCCTACTCAAATTCAGTGATGTCTTATAATACATTGTCACGTGGCATTAGATGTTTAAGAGAAAATTGTGTGACCTAATATAGCTTTAATTTATTATAATTTATAGATTATAAATTATAGATATGATATTATTCCATATATAAATTATCAACTTTTTTGTGCATCATAACTTGTACCCTATGCTTAGGGAATTTTTCAAAAAAAAAAACTTGATTTTCCACTTTCAACTTTAAAGTTTTATTTTTTACATTTTAATCCATTACTTGATTTTCGACTTTCAACCTTAAAGTTTTATCTTTTGCATTTAACCCATTTAATTTTTTTACTTTTAACTCAAACTTTTTCATCTTTTGTAATTTACCACAACACTTTATTATTTACAACTTTGGTTCTCCATACTTTTTATCTTTCGCAAGTTTTTCGTTTTACGTTTCGTTCTAAATTTTGCGAGTTAACTTGTCGTAGCGTGCATGTGAGGTTCAACGTTTTTGCTCTATTTCTCCATATTTGACAGACCCGTCGCAACGCGCCCATTTTTTCCCTTTTGAAAACTTCGCCGCAACGGGCGGGTCCTATATCGACTAAGTTATTATTTTCTACATTTTACGTTTCTGGTTAATTTCTTCGCATTAACACACTGTAACGGGTGTGCGTGGTTTAACGATTTTAGTCTTATTTTCGTTCAGTGTAATTTTTACCATTTTATATATTTTATTTTTACGATGTTGAGAGTCGATGTCGTTGTGGCATTGGTGCTACTTGCACGGTTTTATGAACGTTTTTAACCTATTAAATGTTTTACTAATATTTTGTTTCGGTTTACCCATATACTTCCTTTACATAAAAACTATTTTTACGTGCATACTTTATGTACGAGTATGTATAAATATGATTTCTTCTGCATTCCGACGTAAACTTTTTTTTATAGACGAGTCAGGTCAAGTATAATACATTTTCGTTTAAAGAAACCATTTTTACGTGCATATTTTTATGTACGTTTCGTATAAATTCAAGTTATTGTTTGACATGAATTCCATTTACTTTACGTTTGATCCAATGGCAATGCTTATACAGGTTACATTGAGTTTAACTGGATACGTCGAAATGTGTGTTTTCATATGGTTAATGCATCATATAACGTTTGAACTAATCCATTCAATGTTTACGATGTACCCGCGCCGCAACGCGGGCGGGTCTTAAACCTAGTTATAATAATAAAATGAAAGCAAGCGAATATCTAATCAAAACCTACTAACTTTCCAGTCCATAGTTTTTTTTTTTTTTTTGAACGGCAAATTTGGATCACTGACGACCACTAGTGTATCATCGTGCCACTAGCGGAACCACCCGATCATATCCATCTCCACTAGGCAATAATGCCTATACATCAATTCAGGAGGAAACCCAATAAATCTGGGAAAACCCCCCTTGTGGGAATCGAACCCATAACCTATTGATCATAAGCAGGGGCGGACCTAAGCCCAGCCCAAGGTGGGCGGGCGCACCCCCGGGAAAAAAAAATTAGTGCTAAATTCCGTCAAAAATCCCGTCCGCACCCCTTGGAATTTTTCGTCCGCACCCCATGGAATTTTTCGTCCGCACCCCTTGGAATTTTCCGTCTGCACTCGTTGAGTTTTGGAAGCTTGAATGAAGCTTTAATGGTGGAATGAAGCTCTTTGAAGAAGATGAAGTTTAAAAAAAGGAAGAAAGAGAAAAGGAAATGCACTGGAATTTATAGATTTTTTTTTCTTTTCCATTTTAACTTTTCACATATGTGCAAATTATCTAGTGGATGTATTGGTTAGTAGTGACCTGTGACCCTACTGTATGGTACATTGGTACGATAAAAAAAACATTATTTCGCAACTCAGGGCATTGCATCGATCTTTGTATTAGTTCTGTACTTCATTTACGATGGTTTTGTTTTATCAATTATTAGTCATAACTATTTAAATTAAGGGGGTGTTTGGTTTAGGTTATTTTGGAGAGACTTATAACTTATTGACTTATAAAAGTTAATAAGTTGTTTTTATAATGTTTGGGTTAGCTTATTTAAAATGGTTTTGTGTGTTGAGAAGTTACTATTTATAACTTCTCACTTATGACTTATATAAGTTAATAAGTCCTTATCTAAGGACCTTTTTTTGGCTCACCCAGGGCACTTGAATTTTCAGGATCGGCTCTGTCCCGTTATTACTAGGTAAAAAAAGTTTTCCGTTTATTATAAATGTACAGTAAAAAAATTGGGATACCTCTGGATATATCTTCTAGTTCCGCCACTGTGGATTATATTTTGTTAGTGATGATATTTTGCCTTTTTTTATAGCCGCATACCACAGTATTTTTGGCTTTTTTTTTTAGTGAAGAACGTTTGGCTTTTTTTTTATGGTGTATAAGTTGTTTAGATGATTTTTAGGGTGATTTACATTATGATATTTAGAGCTTGAGCGTTTTAATTATGTTTGTAACAAGGTTTAACGTGTTTTTGATGATTATATAAATTTAGTTGTTTGTTTTACATGGCCTGACTCGACCCGAACCGACCCGATACGAACCGATTTTTTATTTATATACCTTGGGGCCTAAAATTTTTGAAAATGTTCCGCACCCCCATTGAAAAATTCCTGGGTCCGCCACTGATCATAAGCCTTATCCCATTACTAAAATACCACTAGGCTATAATGCCATAGGCACTTTCTAGTCCATAGTATCTAAAAATTTAAGTGAGGCTGAGCCCCTTATTTAGAGCGTGTATAGAAACGTAGTTTTTCCCAAATATAGAAAATATTCTCGTGTGTCGTAGGAACTTTTCCCAAAACATAATTGTCTAGTTGTGATTTAAAATATAATAAATACACCTTTTGCTTTTCCATTTACACGTTTCTAATATTTACAATGAACTAGTTGTGATTTAAAATATAATATAATACACCTTTTGCTTTTCATTTACATGTTTCTAATATTTACAATGAACATTAGTTAAAATTTGGAACCTAAACTGGAAAAAAATAGTCACCGGCTGAAAGGCTCACATGATTACTAGATAATTGCAATTACGATTCGTTATTTACCATTTTCAAGCGTCAGGGCCGACCTGTAAGGCTTATCAACCTAGGCTAAGGTCTAGAGCTGCAAAAAAACAAGGGCCTCCAATTTTATTTCTTTTCATATATTAGACTTGTTTTTTTTTCTTTTTTTTTTTTTTTGTCATTTAAACAACGTTTCTAGGCCCAATATTTAGGATTTTACACAAGGGGTCCACACTGTCCACGCACGCAACACATCAACCCTCGTTGGCGTCTTTTGAGCAAGCAATGTGAAATTGATTTTGGATTGAGCGAAATTAGGGCCGATGTTAGATAAAATCATCGCTCTTGTTATTCAGTGTCTCAAATCTCAATTCATTTATACCAGTAATAAGGCCCTGACTTTGTAGCTCGCGTAGGGCCTCCAAAAACGTTGGAACGACCCTGTCAAGCGTCATAAACGAATCATGTGACGATATGTTTCTATTTCGTGTCTTTTATGTGATTTCCTAGTCTTTTCACAACTTGTCTTCAAAATGGTTCTTTGATCATAATGAGATTAAAAAACACATATACACCACCTTAGGTTTTATACATATTATGTGTAGTAAATGAGTCATACATCACCTAATTAATTGTTATGGGACTTATCATGTTATATTGGGTGATGCATTACCAAACTCTACAGACACGAAAAAGATAGGTGCCGTTCAAACTTTTGTTGTTATACGCTCTACATGAGACACGAAAAGACTGGCGTTGGTTGACATTAACACCTATAGCGTAGCTCCGCTAATGATTATTCCGTATCATTGCAATATGCATCGCAAACTAGCAATGGTTGGATCCGCCACAACTTTGCGACATTTTTTCCAGTCGCAAAAATAGTAACTTCTGCTATTTTTTTAGTGGCAGTGGTACTAAAAATATATCCATATGTATACACCTGTTAACTATAGTAGTGACAGTGGTACTAAAAATATATCCATATGTACACACCTGTTAACTATGAATTAGATTCATGGGGAATCAACATGACACTAATGTTATTTTATGCATGCTTGTGTCAATGTCTTACGATTTTTAACACAAGTATTCCTTAACGAGCCTAGAAAGAATAAAGATGCACTTAACACCGAATAAGTCCTTCATAGTCATGATTGGGACATATAACATAAACTAATAGATTGTTGGGTAATCTTAATGTTGCGGGTCAGTTCGGGTTCGAATACGGGTTGTTTCGGGTCAGTTTTCGATTCGGTGTTCGGGTTATCGGAACGAGTCAGAAAGTGGATCATGATTTGACCGAATATTGGGCATCTAGAACGTTGATATGTGGAAGAATTGGTCCAAGAATTGACCGACTTTCTAGCACTAAGAAATGGTGAACGTTGTTGATTGAAACAATCGTGGACTGCATGTGTATGTTTAGTTGATTTTCTCTTATAAATTAGGAGTGTTAGCAGTAGGTTTAAATGTACTCTCAATTTATTTTATAACAAGAAAGTTTGCAAGCAAATTGTTCTTTGATTCATATTTTGTTAGTAGTTTGATCCTTGGCCTAAACCTACATAGATTTTAACAAACTTCAATATAAGAAAAAAAAACAATAAACAAACTTTACAATGAATATTAATAAATAACAGCCCGAGCGATTAATTTTAAATTGATAAAACTGATCTTTGTTTGAATTAGAAAAGAATAAATACTTCAAAATCATGATTGGGAAAAATCAATAAAATAAAAGAACCATGTTGTGGTACACTTTACATTGCATATAAATTACACCCAATGTAACTGATAGCCTATATTTTGTTTTAAGAGCTTTGGCACATATAATCCCTAGCACTCAGCTTATAAGTGTTATACCCTCACTACTATCATGAGCATGTTACATCTTTGTGTGCTTATGTTACTTATACCATACAATATACATTCAATAGAAGCATCAAAAGCGCGAAAGATCCTTCCTCCCCCAATGCCACTCCAGTCCCCACCAGCGCCTATGATTCCATCTGTATCGCAGCTTATGGTCAATCGTTACAAAAAGTATGAGATGAGAGCTTTCAGACCAACATGTCCAGGACCAAGCCCAGGTGTTGGCCACCAAAATCCTCCGGGATCATGTTAGCTAGCTACCTAGCTCAATGTGTCCTGGGTAGTATTTACACGACTTGGTTGTGTGATTCTACTGATGAAGTTCTTAATTCCTGTGTAATTTTTTTCTTGTCTTGTTACACATTATGTTTAAGGGTTGCTTCCGTGTAATATTTTTCTTGTCTTGTTACACATTATGTTTAAGGGTTGCTTGTGATGAAGAAGAGTCAAGAACACACTTTGCAAGATTCTTTCTTCTGTAATTTTGGTTGAAATCAATATGGGTTTGAATCATGTAATGCATCAGTTTGTTATTTAGCTTGAAAATGAAATAATAATAGGATATTTTGGTACTGCAGTTATTATTTTGATAGTAAAACGTTGCATGAAAGAAAACCCTAAAACATGTAGTTTGAATGTAACCATTTTCTATAATAAAATAAAGCTGCCGGATTACTACATATCTAAACTTAACAAATAATACTTGTTGGAGCATATGTACAATTTTACAAGCTCAAAATTATTTTTACACGTCGTTTATTTCATCCATTTGTATTCTATTTATTTTTGTAAACGTATCTTATCTCAAACTCTTTTATCTTTATTCAACATTTGTAATACATGAACTAAAATGTGGATCAATTCCTTTATGCTTATGTTTAACTATCTAAGAATACCTATCATAAAATTAACACAATAATAACCATTAGCAATATGAAAATCACATAAGCATCAATGCGTAATCCGTGATCTCGGTTCTGATCACGTAAACGTTAGTTACTTTGAAATTCTTTTATTCAGAATTCTTGGAAATTAAGAAGATAAAAATTTTGATTAAAATCTTTGAAAACATATGCTGTGTTGAAATCGCTTTCAAACAGAAGTATTGACACCGATTTGACTTTTGCAAAGTCAAAGTTGTTTTGCTTAAATAATTCTTCTTTTAAATAACAGATGGGGCGGTGTGAGTGAAATAACGAAAAGTTGGAAGAAACCAACCTTTTGGATTTATATGTTTTTTTAGTAAATCATGCAAAAAAAAAAAACGTTTAAGTTTAAATTTATTTTATTTTTTTATATATGGTTTTTTAGTAAATCATGCAAAAAATAAATGTTTAAGTTAAAATTATTTTATTATTTTATATTTTTTAAATAACAATCAAGCGTCCATGTCTTTTTATTTATGAACCGACATGATTTTTCATGCATACGGACATATCCCTTATTTTTTGTGATGCTTGATGATTAAATCAACATGCCGAATGAACCGATGTGATGGTTTACATCGCGGTTAAAGGAGCAAATTAAATTGAAGGGTGACTTTTTTGCAAGGGGTATAATAGTTCAAATAGGTGCAAGCATTAGCGAATCTTAACTTAGTTTTCTGTAAATTAGGGGTGGACTCTTAAAATCCAATATTTTACACTACATAAAAAGTTTTTGAAAATTTTAGTAAAATTTATACTACGTAACGAACGAACAAACAAAAGGAGGGGGTTGGGACCTGCTTAGCTCGTGAAAAGGATCATCCCTAGGTGCAAAGTGTTGATACATGTTGTGTGGATACGGCTCGGCTCTGTTCGACTCGGCTACGAAGTGAAGGCCGTAGTCAAGACATCCTCGTGTCATTGACTCGGTATGCTAGTTACTTCGTATTGTATGATGTAAATGCTACTGCGTGTGTGCAGTATGCATATTGTTTATTGTTTAAGTGTTGTCTATTTGTTAGGCCCAACATGTGACGAAAACACCCTTGTGGTGAAAACACCCTTGTGGCGAAAACACCCTTGTGGTGAAAACCAAATGGGACGAAATCAGAAGGCCAAACAAGTGACGAAATCAGAAGACATCAGGTGACGAAATCCCCTGATTTCGTCACACAATTGAGTGTTCGTCGATGATGATGGGATTTCGTCGATCAGATTTCGTTGGAACTTGATTTCGTCGATGTGTTTCAGTATATATACACAGACAACAGACAGAGCACAGATAGAGAAGTCTGAATAGATTTCAGAGCGAATACACTGTAAACACACACACACTGAGAGTTTATGAGAGCATCTTGTAAACATTGCTTTGTAACCGTTTTCTAGATTAATACATTGGAGTGTTAATCGGTGAATCTTGTGTTTTACGTGTTCGTAACTTGGTTTAACTTACCCGTTTGGATTCCGCACTCACGGGTTTGTCGGAAAACAGGAATAGAGGTTACTCGATCCTCCGGGTGGACCTACAATTGGTATCAGAGCATTGGCTCGATTCCTTGTTAAAACCAAGTAGATTTTCATGTGTTTCCAGATTTGTTCTTGATTTTTTTGAAACAGAAAGTTTATATTTTCAGAAAAATCAGTTTTAAATCTTTGAAAATCTTGTGTTTTTGCTGATTGTTCTTATAAAAATCTTGTTAGTTTTCATTTTTACATGTTAAGAAAGGATTTTTAGTGAACTTTTGTGCAAAAATTGTTGTTCGGAAAATTTATCGGTCACTGGAAAACTCATCAAGTTCATAAGATATTCAAAGTGTTCTTGAGTTGTTCTTGACATATATCTGAGTTTGATCCATTTGTTGGTGAAGTATTGTGTTGTTATAAATATAATATTACTTGTTTGAATTACTTGCCACTGAAATGATGATTTGTTGTTGAAAAAGAAACTTTGAAATCAGAAAAGCATGGTTGTTTGAAAAGGAAGTCTTTGTGTCAGAGGATAAGGTTGTGGAAATATCTTTCTGTCGTGTAACAATTGTCAACGAAATCACCTTCGATGAAAACACCCTCGATGAAACCCTGATGAAAACACCCTGATGAAAACACCCTCGATGAAAACACCCTCGATGAAAACACCCTGATGAAAACACCCTCGATGAAAAAACCCTCGATGAAAACACCCTGATGAAAACACCCTCGATGAAAACACCCTGATTTCGTCCCACCTGACCTCGACGAAAACCAAACAATTTTTGTCCTCTTGTGCTCGATGAAAACTCAGTATCTTCGTCTCAGTTGTTTGACGAACTCTCACATTTTCGTCACTTATTGTCTTGGACGAACACCTTACAGTTTTCGTCGCATAACTTGTGAACATTTTTAACAGAAGATTATCAAATCATATTTAACTGTTTGTTTTGATTCTGTAAGCAGGTATTCATCAACATACATTCAAAATGAATCCGGCTTGGGGGGGGGGGGGTACTCCGTCTAATACGGAAAGCAAGTATATAAACACGTGTTTATATCCATCATGGGCCGAATCTCCCCCACCGTCAAATAAAACGTATACGAGAAAGGACTTAGCAACCGATTTGTATGGAAATCCATTACCACCAGTTGCTTCACATGCTCCACTTCAAACGGAGTTTGTCACAAGCACAGATTTGTATGGCAATCCGATACAAGTTCCTGTAAAGCCAGCTCCAACCATAGACTTGTATGGAAATCCATTACCACCAGTTGCTTCACAACGCCATCGTTCTACTGTAGCACCATCATCTCTTGATCCAAGGAACTGTAGTCAAACAAAAAACGGCGTTTTATGCTAAAATTGTCAAAGATGCCAGCAATGGTGAATCATCGCGAAACGATGACAGTTCTGAACATGAAAGTAGTTCAGTTGAAGACGTTTCAACTTCAGTTGAAGATGTTACAACTTCAAGTTCAAGTTCAAGCGAGGATGGATCTGAATGTGAATCATCAAAGGAGGTTGTTGATTCTGATTCAGATAGGTCAACATCTGAGAGTGATTCCAGTCAGGTACGCGTCGATGAATCAAAATCTGATAGTTGTGATAAGTGTGATAGGTGTGTTGGATTAAATGTTAAATTGTCTGATTTGCAAAGCAAATATGACGATTTGCAAAACAAATATGATGTGACATTTATCCACAATCAACATTTGATCGTGGATCTTTCAAAATGCACAGAGGCCAACATGTTTCGTGAAAATTATGAAAAGGAATTTAAAAAGATAATTGAAACATTAAAAAGGGATAAGACCGAGCTAACGAAAATGGTTTCAAGAAAACAAACTGAAATAAACCTTTACATCAGTTGACTCGAGTTAATGCAAAAAGAAATGGCTTGTGTTAAATCTGAAAGTGAGGCGATCCAACTCAAGTTAGACAGCTATTTAAGCTCTAGCTGTGTGCTGGATCACATCATTGATGTTCAGGAAAAGAAAAATGATGTCACGTGCATAGGTTATAAGAAATGGCCACCACCTATTAAACACGATTATTCTTCGATGCCTGATGAGGAAAATAAACCTCATTTTGAGCCCTCAGTTTCATTGAGCCTTGAGGAATTCACATTTGGGCTAGGTTACAAAAAGGAAGTATCCTCAGATTCGGATGAATCAGCAGATGAGAAAGTGTCAACAGCTGAACGAAATCAGGATCCTCCAGTCATTGTTGAGGATGCTGATTCGTCAGATGATGAATCCGAGGATACTAACTCTGAACAGTCAGAAACGGTAACAAAAGAGGAAAACATACCTCTCGAAAATTACATTCTTTGTGATCCACCTGCAAAACCGTTTGTGACTGCTACAGCCAAGTCTGTTGAATCCTCATCTGGAAGCTGTGAAAGCGTGAACTTGCTTTACACATTGATTGTGTAACACCCCAAAAATGGGGTTTGATAATTTAAACCCGGTTAATATAAAGTAACGGGTAAATTACCGTTTGGGGTAAAAGTGACCCGTAAATAAAAGTTGACTAGGAATAATTTACCGAGTGGTGACATGTATATATAAGTAACAAGATAATGAGTGTTAGTCTCTTTATTAATTGAAACGAAGTTGAGGGACCAAAACCGTTAAAAAGGAAACATGATTTATTAAATAAAGGAAAACCCACACACACACACACACTTCGTGTGTGTGTGTGAGACGATCAGGAAGAAGAAGAACAAGGGTTCAAACCCTAGTTCTTGATAAATCTTCAAATTGAAGGGTGAAATGAAGTCTAAAATCATAACCGAGCATGGATAAATGATCACTATCACGAGGGGATCATAAGGTATGTCTTAAATTTAAGATTGGTGATCATGGGTGAAGTGGGTTATGTTCTAATCCGTGAGTTAATATGAAATTAATCATGTACAAGGGTTAGAACCCTCGTATAGAACATCGGTTACGTATGGTTACTGCTAATTTGATGATTAGGGTGAAACCCGTTAGTTATGGTGAAGATGATGACTAGAATCACCATCTATGTCCAAGTCTTGTGGAAAGATTGATGTATTATGTGGGTATGATGAATTCTTGTTAGATGAATTAGGAGAAATATGATGATGCTATGCTTGATGTTTATGTGCTATTGATACTTGTTGATTAGTAAGAAGATTTGATGAAATATAAATGAACTAGGAAGATTATGCATAAACTAGTTGTACATGATGCCTAGGAAGTAGTACGCACGCCACGTGTTTGATGAAATGTCTAAATGACAATAATATGTGAAGGTTGTGTTATGATGAGGTTGAGTATGCTATATGCTTGTTTGAATCGGCTAATGGAATACATATGTGAGATATGAACTTGATATGATCGTTCATATGAATAATCATGTATGCTAATAAGGATGTTAATGTAATGACATGAAAGTATAGGAATCATGTCAAGATGGATGGGAGCGTGGATGGCTAACGGGACAAGAAGACTCAAGTAAGCGAATACAAATACGGACGAGTAAGGTAAGTAAATCCCGGACTTACACTTTAGATGTAAAATATATTGTACTATGATCATTATTGTAATACATGTGAAAGTATTAAACAATGGAAGTAAATAGGTAAGTTTACGGAAAAAGAAGTCGAAAGTGAATAGGAAAGTATAATGATGCTAATTGTTTTCTGTTAAGAATGAAATGAAAGTGCAGGTATACTAAAAATGGAGAGTGAAGGTTAAGTATGGAAGTCGTACGAGAGTGTCCGAATGGATGAACGATTGGACTTATATGAACGAGAATAAGAGATGTTGATGCTTGATTATGCACGTTTTAAAGTATATATATTATGTCACTGGTTGCTAATGAAGTAATTGGTTGTGGTGACTGCAGGTTGTACAGGTTTATGAATGTTTGTTCAAGATGTGTAAGCGGTTGAAGATCGAGTCAAGACATGGGTTGTACTTGGGTGTGTATGTGGTCACTTAATTCGATATACGTATGTTAGTTTTTAATTAATTTATAAAAAGGGATTAATGTATTTAAGTGAAAGAAAGAATAACTTATAAAGAAATTTTTAGTATGTATTTTCCGCTGCGTCAAAATTTGGTTAAAACGTGTTAGGGCGTTAAAAGTTGGTATCAGAGCCTAGGTTTGAGCGAAATCAAGTACAAATGAGTGAGTACTTGAACTCAAACCTGTGTGCTCTTGTGATTAATGACCCGTACAATCCAAGACTCGATCAAGGCCGAAAGGTAAGATTTAATATAAGTAAGTATGCGTGGGGTTACTAATAATAATGAATATTGAAAGGTGAGCTTGATGGATAATGAAGATGTTTCGCAGTCGCGGGCTAGTACGAAAGCTAAGGTGTGTGATATGTCAGGAAAATGAACCCCAGGTACGTAAATTCAGCGTGTGGGCGTATGACGTGGTATGATTAAGCAAGCGAAGGAAAATCATAAATGAAATATAATGGTGACATGGCAATGATGTTTTGAAAATGTTACACGTGCCGAAACTTAATTCTTCGGACATAAGGTGGCGATTACACGAAGGCACGAAACTAGTATGTGGATTGTGTACCTGGCCAGTACACAAGAAACGTATGACGTTCGTGAGACCGTGATAATTGTTACAGGTATGTCCGTTAGAATTAAGTAGTAGGTGGATGTGAGGGTGAAAAGAAATGTAAGACTTTCAGGAATGAAAGTATGAATGCTATGTTAGAATCCGCGAGACGGATTCGAAACATGAAAGAAGTTAAAAATATGAATGCTATGTTAGAATCCGCGAGACGGATTCGAAACATGAGAGAATATAAAGTATGAATGAAAGGTTTGGATTCGGGAATGAATTCAAACCGGAATGGAATGAAAGGAAGGAAAGGTTTGAATTCGTGAATGAATTCAAACGCAAATGGAATGGAATGAAAAGAATGGAAGGTATGAATGAAGGTTTCGATCCGTAGATGGATACGGATCAAACTTATGAAGAAGGAAGAAAAGAAGAATGAAAGGCTTGAGCCGTAAACAGTAAACGAATCAAGTACGCGGAAAAGCATAGTTGGATGGAAGGTAAGTAAAGCTTACAGCATTTAAATTAGTACAACTACTTATGTATTTGACTAGAAATAAGAGATGTTACTATTCGAAAAGAGATTTTGAAATAAGATGTTCCGAAACAAATCAATACGGGTCGGAACAAGTTAAAACTGGAAGTAAACCATATTTGATGGTAAAAAGGGTAAAAGGGTAATTTGGTCATGGAATGATGAAAGTATAATGAGTTTTAAAAGATTTTGTTATGATGTATGCTATGATAAGTAATAAGGGTAAAACGGTAATTTAGTTTCATGGATGAATGAAAATAAAGTTTAAAGAATACCCTATGGCGTAAGCGATGATAGATTGAATGTATGGAAGAAAGGTTTAAAGATTATGACCATACGGTGAAAATCCGCAATGAGTCAAATGAGCGAAATCGTAAATCGATACCATTTTATTTGAAAATGTAAAAGGTTTGGGGCGTTTAGACCAAATGGGTCAATTAATGATGATAGGATCATTTGACGATGATGACTAATGAAAGTTTGTTGAGTTTTATGCTCACAGGATGAATAGCGTATGGAAATTTCGATGCTATTAATTAGCAACTTACTTAATGAAGTATTAAACGTGTCACAGCTTGATCCAAGCCAGGTATGTACGAATAAGATTGTAGTTAAAAAGTGTGACTTTTGGTCAATTATGTATTAAGGTCCTTTGTCGTAAGAACCGGAGCATTTGTTTACCAAAACGCCCTCAAATGACAAAGGGGGTAAACAACCCTTATGGGCTATTTGGGAACAAGTATTATGATCGAGTAAGTCATTAGAAAAGTGTAAAGGTTAAAGGTATAAGCTTTTGGGTTTTGCCGTAATAGGAGGATCCGAAGGGTAAAACTCGGATTATATAGATCACCACATTAGATCCACCACAAATGTAGTTGTGGTGGGAAATCAATTGATAAGAAATGTGAAAATATGAAGCTAGAAGCGAATGAAGGTGATCCGTGCTTAAAATAGACTTAAATACCCTTAACGGGTCAAAATAAGCATATGAGCGAAAATGGGTTTAAGAACGTATATAAACCCGTTATATGAACCTAGTATGATAGACAACCTTGAAATTATGGAGTTCATGAGAAATGGGGATTCAAACAAACGTGTTTGTTTGATAAATGCATGAACGGGTCGAATAATTCTTAAATGAATATTAAGCCGAAAGCTTGTAAGTTAAGAATTTTCTTAATCCGGAGGTGGGATTTTAAGTTCGTATGATAGAATGTGAATTTACAAGCATGTAGGAAGAAACGGGAGGTTAAACGGGTAAACGGTTCAAAAGTTATGCGCGTTTTAGTGCGTACGAACGACGGAACGGAACTGCAGAAAAGTGGGTTTTCTGCAGGGCGTCGCCGACGGGTTCCCACCCCGTCACCGACGGGCTCTCAAAATCACAAAAATGGGCGACGGCTTAACTGACTGGATACGGGACAATTTGGGCGACGGGCATTTTAAGAGGCCGTCGCCGACGAGTACCCACCCCGTCGCCGACGGGCTGTCTAGCCCACTCCTCCGATTTCTTAGTTTTGCACTTCCGAATGATTCGCAGCGCGTCCCGGTGCCCACTCCTCCGATTTCTTAGCTCGACCCCAGCCAGGGGCTCTGCCCCTTGGACCCCGCCAGGGGCTGCCGCCCCTTGGACCCCGCTTCTCTCGGGGGCGCTGCCCCCGAACCCCCGTTAGTCCCAATGAATATATGCACGTATGTAAGTATGTACGAATGTATGCAAGTATGTATGAACGTATGTAAGTATGAATGAATGAATGAATGTAAGTACGTATGAAGGTAGGTATTAATGTATGCACATATGTAGATATGTATAAATGGATGTATGTATGTATGCACGTATGAAAGCATGTACGTATGTACGATTTAGATACGTTTGAGTATTAACGTTATTAATCGTGTTTCCGTTGAGAAGACAATGTAATGCAGGTATGAGAACATTGGATGCATGAGGAATTGAAGTTGATCTCAGAAAGGGTAAAGTTACGTTATGTTACGAATTGAACCAATTATGAACCTTGCAAGGGTTTTATGAGTATGAATATGTTATCAAACCTAAAGTATTGAAATGTTATAAACATTGTATGAAAGTTTATGAGCATTATTTATATAAAAGGCGAAGGTCCTTATAAATTGTAATTACGTAAGCTTAGGTCTTACAAATTATATTATTTGACCCATGTACAGTATAATGCTAATGCAAATCGGGAATTTGTGAAGGAACTATGGGTGAATGAACACAAAGTTGAACGCAAGTATGAAAGGAATTGTGATAACCATTAATGTTATAAATGAGAATGATGGAATTCTTGGGCTGATGATAGTAGTAGATGTGTTGAAAGGATGCTCACGATGAGAGCTCATTTTACAGACGAATGAAGTCAATTTGGTTAGAGGTCAATAAAGGAATGAAATCTTAGTTCAGTTCTAAAGTATTCAGTAACGCTTATATGTGTGAATAGTAAGTAATGCATGAGAAATCACGAATGAAATGATTTGTAAAGTAATATATGAATATACATGTAAATGTACGTATGCAGGCAGAATGAATTATCGTCCATGAAGGGTATGTATGAATGTACGCATGTACGTAGAGGTGTAGGAATGTATGTAAGTATGTGTATGTATGTATGAATGTATCAAGGTAAGAAGGTAGCTATGAATGTATGCATGTATGAAGAAATGTAGGAGTGTATGTACGTATAGAAGTAGGAATGTATGAAGGCATGAAGATACGTATGAACGTACGTATGTATGTAGAGAGATAGGGATGGTATGAATGTATGTAATAAATATATGAATGTATGTATGAGTGTATGCATTATGTAATGATAAGTAAGCATGTAAACAGGTACGTATAGGTGTGTTATTGTTGCAAGTATGTTTTCGGGTGTGTGTAAATAGATGTATGCGGGTACATATATATATACGCATGTACGTATGTATTAAATGGGATTAAATGCGCGCAAAGGAATAAAGCTTGTATGTGTGAACATACATGTGAATGTACGTATATGAGTATATCCAGTAGCATGTAACATTAACAGACGTAGAACGATGCTAACTTTAGAGCTAAGCAGGTATGTGTGACTATGAAATAGTAGTTTTGTTGTGATAATGAAACAAGAATTAAAGGTTATACATTGTATGTATGGAATGTAATCGCAAAACACGAGATAAAGGTATTAGATTCGTTGTAAACAGATCATACGAATGTATGTAGTATGGACTATTGTAATGAGTAATTGTGTGCTGAAAGCAAGAGTGGCATGTCCAACATGATTTATGAATAAAAAGTAGATATAATCGAGTCGCTATGAACAATGAACGCATGGAAGTGTTATGCTCGATTTAAGAAGGTAAGGATGATAGGACGTACGGTTATATTTGTTCATGAACGAGGCATTTTTTATAAAGTATGAGTGCATTCTTGCCATGGTATGTATTTTGAATGAAATGAATTAATAAACATGCAGTGATGAACACCACTAAGGAACTAACATGAGGCAAGAATTTGGAATCTAAAGATATATGAATATATTTAGAATTGTGTTACATAGAAAGATTAGTAAGTAAAGGATTATGGTTCCGTGAAGTAAGCAAGGTTTCGGGGACGAAACCTCTTTTAAGGGGGGTAGACTTGTAACACCCCAAAAATGGGGTTTGATAATTTAAACCCGGTTAATATAAAGGAACGGGTAAATTACCGTTTGGGGTAAAAGTGACCCGTAAATAAAAGTTGACTAGGAATAATTTACCGAGTGGTGACATGTATATATAAGTAACAAGATAATGAATGTTAGTCTCTTTATTAATTGAAACGAAGTTGAGGGACCAAAACCGTTAAAAAGGAAACATGATTTATTAAATAAAGGAAAACCCACACACACACACACACACTTCGTGTGTGTGTGAGACGATCAGGAAGAAGAAGAACAAGGGTTCAAACCCTAGTTCTTGATAAATCTTCAAATTGAAGGATGAAATGAAGTCTAAAATCATAACCGAGCATGGATAAATGATCACTATCACGAGGGGATCATAAGGTATGTCTTAAATTTAAGATTGGTGATCATGGGTGAAGTGGGTTATGTTCTAATCCGTGAGTTAATATGAAATTAATCATGTACAAGGGTTAGAACCCTCGTATAGAACATCGGTTACGTATGGTTACTGCTAATTTGATGATTAGGGTGAAACCCGTTAGTTATGGTGAAGATGATGACTAGAATCACCATCTATGTCCAAGTCTTGTGGAAAGATTGATGTATTATGTGGGTATGATGAATTCTTGTTAGATGAATTAGGAGAAATATGATGATGCTATGCTTGATGTTTATGTGCTATTGATACTTGTTGATTAGTAAGAAGATTTGATGAAATATAAATGAACTAGGAAGATTATGCATAAACTAGTTGTACATGATGCCTAGGAAGTAGTACGCACGCCACGTGTTTGATGAAATGTCTAAATGACAATAATATGTGAAGGTTGTGTTATGATGAGGTTGAGTATGCTATATGCTTGTTTGAATCGGCTAATGGAATACATATGTGAGATATGAACTTGATATGATCGTTCATATGAATAATCATGTATGCTAATAAGGATGTTAATGTAATGACATGAAAGTATAGGAATCATGTCAAGATGGATGGGAGCGTGGATGGCTAACGGGACAAGAAGACTCAAGTAAGCGAATACAAATACGGACGAGTAAGGTAAGTAAATCCCGGACTTACACTTTAGATGTAAAATATATTGTACTATGATCATTATTGTGATACATGTGAAAGTATTAAACAATGGAAGTAAATAGGTAAGTTTACGGAAAAAGAAGTCGAAAGTGAATAGGAAAGTATAATGATGCTAATTGTTTTCTGTTAAGAATGAAATGAAAGTGCAGGTATACTAAAAATGGAGAGTGAAGGTTAAGTATGGAAGTCGTACGAGAGTGTCCGAATGGATGAACGATTGGACTTATATGAACGAGAATAAGAGATGTTGATGCTTGATTATGCACGTTTTAAAGTATATATATATTATGTCACTGGTTGCTAATGAAGTAATTGGTTGTGGTGACTGCAGGTTGTACAGGTTTATGAATGTTTGTTCAAGATGTGTAAGCGGTTGAAGATCGAGTCAAGACATGGGTTGTACTTGGGTGTGTATGTTAGTTTTTAATTAGTTTATGAAAAGGGATTAATGTATTTAAGTGAAAGAAAGAATAACTTATAAAGAAATTTTTAGTATGTATTTTCCGCTGCGTCAAAATTTGGTTAAAACGTGTTAGGGCGTTAAAGATTGGATCTGATAAAATATACTCAGACAATGATTTTCCAATCAAGAATGTCAATCAATCTTTGATTGATAAAGTTTTCAAAGATTCTACCAGTAAGTTTTTGGGAAAGTCGATCCCAGGAGTTGTAGTAACTCAGTGTGCTCCTATCCCAAAATCCAAAGTTAGAAAGAAATATGGGAATCAAAAATTGCAACCACAACACAATCAACGAAAGCAAGGTCACATTCACCAAGGAAAGGGAAAAGGTAAACAAAGCCAAAACAAGAAGACGATACAGAAGGTGAACTTCGTGAAATCCAAAGGGACTGATAAAATTGAAACTTTCGAAAACAAATCCAACACGGATTTTGTTAAACAAGTTAAAATTTTGAAAAGAAAAGTCAAAACAACTACACACAACACACAAACGGTTGTGATGTAGGACCAAGTACCTCAAGATCACGAAGTTCATCATCAAGTTCTTACAGTTATGATACTCCGAGGTTTGTTGCGCGAAGATCATATTTCGAATGCGGTGAGTATGGGCACATTGTCAGAAATTATCCATATCTCACGAAAGGAAAGGCAAAAGTTGATGCCCCCCATGGTAACAGTTACCATAAAAGATCGGTTTCACCAAGACAGGACCCTCGTCTTGTTAAATAACGGGAAATGAAACAGATAAAGAAACAACGGAAAAATGTTGAAAAGGTTTTAAAACCGGAGGTTGTCCAAACAAAATCTGTTAAATCAAATGTTAAACATGAAAAACAAAAACAGATTTTGAAACCAAAACCGATAACTGTTTCAGGGGGAGATACATCACAATTTCCAAAACATCGAGAAGTTGAAGTAACTTATGTCGACGAAAATGGAAGACCCAAGACCACGAAGGCTTGGGTCCCCCTCTCCAACTAATCTCTGAATGAGTGTGCAGGATGTTCCAGGAGGAACTATTGATAGTCTTAGGATTGTTGATAGTGGAGCGTCCATGCACAAGATCGGCGACAAAAGGCTCCGAAACATTGTTGTATCCAAGGAGAATATTGTTGCCTTTGATGGAGAGAGGAGAAAAGAAGACAAAAATGTCTGATGAAAGAATGTGTTTGAATGAAGTTAAAATATTTGACAAGATAAAAATGTGCCAAAATTTGGTTGTTATGGTTTTTTATCGGGTCCCCAGGATAGATTTCAATCAAAATGTACGCTCCTGCAGCATGTCTGAAGTTCAAAATTAACAAGATGAACGTGCAGTGTACATTTCTCCACGGTGTGATCGAAGAAAATGTGTTTGTTGATCAAACCAAACCGGGTGTGCGGATGCCTTGGCGTGGATTGAACAACCGCACACTACTTCTGAAAGAGAAAGACAAAGATCTTCGCTTGTACAATTTGTAAGATCAGCTGGACCCAGAGGTTTTTGATCTTGTTGTTGTGAAGAGATTTCTCAGTAGCTACAAAATCCACCTTGAAATCCACACCAGGTGGATATCCAGTTTGGGAGAGCACTCGGATTCCTTGCAATGCACGAACCAGTTGCAGGATTACAGTTTTGAATTTCTAAACTCTCCTATACTTGTCGATATTTAAGCTGCTTTATGAATTATGATCATCTCGTACAACACTCTTTGGCCAGACACGTTGATCTTGAATATCACCTCACACGTGATTGTTTCAAAATGAAACTCGTCAATGTTGTCATGGTCCACACCGATGACCAACGTTCCGACCTTTTTACCAAAGCATTTGATAAATCAAGATTTGACTTTTTATTATTGGTAAACGGCATTAAGGTCAAGCAAGAGTAATCCACATCGGAAAATCGTTTTTGTAAATATCTTTGTGTTTTTTTAAAATTTATTTTAGTTTGTTGATTTTAGGGGGAGTAAATCCAAAATTTGAAAATTCAAAAACATCGAAAAATTTCAAAACGCAAAAACAATAGAAAAACAAAAATGAGTTTCCTGGCGAGCAAAAGAGAAAATGATAGTACATCAGTGGTCTGTCCAAACCTTTTAAACTGATATGAAAAATGAAAACCATTAAGCAGCTCTATATAAGATGTATCGGTAGGCTCACAATCATCTTAAAGTGTGCAGGGTGATATAAACTTAAATCGACTGAAGACCAGGTGGGAACCACTCATTGGCATATGGTCTTAGTACTGAAATTTTGTTTGAGAGATTGCCGAGGTTCTGAGATATGTGGTCTTTATGTTGTTTATCATCTGGGTATCATGGTTGTTTCTTTTACCGAAACAAACAGAGACGAAGTCTAGATCTTCCATGATATCATACATACGTGTACATATTGCATACGACCTTAATAAGTGATCAACAATCACATGTCCACAAAATAAGTGATAATATATCACAATTATCCAGGAGTCAAGTTCGTCTCTTTGCTGTACGAAAGTACTGACCTGTTCACGGACTTGCTCCTGTGCCCTCATGCATCTGAAAATCAAGTTCCTCATCAATAAGTGATTCTATCACATAGGGCTTGTTTTCATTCAAAATAAGTGAGTTTCTCACATTTTCATATACGTTAAAACAGATGATAAATGGTATACTCACCAGTAAGATGAACTCTCGTGCATACCTTGATACAGGAATGTGTCGTGATGTGGACGAACACCGGTCGGTAAGTATAAATCATACCTTAACGTATCCCCTCGCCATGATTACATCTGATAAGTTGAGCTTATGTGGACAACAATACCGATAATCGTTATAGGATGTTTATCTAAATGTTAACAAAAAGAACAGCAAGAGCGTTTTGGCATGACCGTACACTGATATGATTCTCTTACCCTCGAAACTCGCAAAAAGAATGTTTGTATATATTTACTTTTCTTAGTTTCTGCAACTCTGTATATATTTATTTACTGCTTTCAGTTTTTAAGTTTGAAATATTCAAAATACCAAAAAGATTTTAGGTGTGTTTTAATATAAACTTTATAGAAGTCAAAAAGATTTTATTTCTGCTTTAGTTTTGATTAACCGATGTTGGAACTCAAGTCTTCGTTGCCTGAAATCTGATGAAAACCAAAACGACTGAATCTTCATAAACAGTCAGAGTTTGCAAGTTTTGAAAGTTAAAATCTAAAATTGAACAATTTGTTAAACTTTCAAACTGTCGGACGGTAGTTGAAAACATGGTCACATGTGTGTCATTTGTTTAAATGTTAACTATATTCCAAGCAGTTGTTCTCATTACGCGTTTAGCTTTCTTGCATGTGCAGATACTAAAGGCGAGGAGAACATGTTCGATGATAAGCTTCGAAATGAAGACACGACGTGAAGGCACTCAAATGATAAAGATGATCGAGTTGCCGCTGATCAATCATCAACACTACAAGGATCTCAAGCTTTGAAAATCAAAAGATTCCCAACCATAATCAAAGGGGGAGTTTATTGATACACTTCCTAGATAAAAGCGGGAGTTTGTTAATACACTTTCTATGTGTGACACGTGAAGTCTTTGAAGATCCTTTTCGAGAATGAATGAACCATCAAGAGATGGAGAACGAGATTACGAACCTCGCGAGCAGCATCCAAGGGGGAGTTTGTTGATACATATTGTGTGGATACGGATCGGCTCGGTTCGACTCGACTACGAAGTGAAGGCCGTAGTCAAGACATCCTCCTGTCATTGACTCGGTATGCTAGTTACTTCGTATTGTATGATGTAAATGCTACTGCGTGTGTGCAGTATGCATATTGTTTATTGTTTAAGTGTTGTCTATTTGTTAGGCCCAACATGTTGAAGCCTAATCCCAGGCCCAACATGTGGCGAAAACACCCTTGTGGCGAAAACACCCTTGTGGTGAAAACCAAATGGGACGAAATCAGCAGGCCAAACAAGTGACGAAATCAGAAGACATCAGGTGACGAAATCCCCTGATTTCGTCACACAATTGAGTGTTCGTCGATGATGACGGGATTTCGTCGATCAGATTTCGTTGGAACTTGATTTCGTCGATGTGTTTCAGTATATATACACAGACAACAGACAGAGCACAGATAGAGAAGTCTGAATAGATTTCAGAGCGAACACACTGTAAACACACACACACTGAGACTTTATGAGAGCATCTTGTAAACATTGCTTTGTAACCGTTTTCTAGATTAATACATTGGAGTGTTAATCGGTGAATCTTGTGTTTTACGTGTTCGTAACTTGGTTTAACTTACCCGTTTGGATTCCGCACTCACTGGTTTGTCGGAAAACAGGAATAGAGGTTACTCGATCCTCCGGGTGGACCTACACAAAGTAACCTATATATAGAGTCCCACATTTCATAGAGAATCATGTTGATCTATATTTATATATAGGATCAAGATCAAGGGAAAACACTTTCGAGTTATAAGAACTTAGAGAACCCGATCTTCCAGTGCGAGTTTTGCCCCCATTGTTTCACACTCCTAGATTAAAATGTTAGAAAATACTGCCGTAAAAAAAAAAAAAATTCGAAGTGGTGTTTTTCGGCCCCTTACAACAGCTGTAAAAAGCTGATGATATAAGCATGACATCACTTTTTACAGTACGACTGCCGTAAATGAAAAAAAACTTTTTTTCGGGGGGGGGGGGGGGGAGGTGAAGTTGATTTTTTTAAGGATTTTGGTAGAAAAAAAATTGAGTAAATTGCCATTTTAGTCCCTGAGTTTTGTCCAAATTTGCCATTTTGATCCAAATAGTTTTATTTTCCCCCCTGGGTCCCTGACTTTTACATTTGTTGCCATTTTGATCACTTTGCCTAACTCCATCCAAAAACCCAGTTACTCTTTTCAATTTAAACCTTTTCAGTTGCCATTTTGATCCAATTCCAAAAAATCAAAAAAATTCCAAAAAATCAAAAAAATTCCAAAAAATTCAAAAAATTCAAAAAAATCTAAAAAATTCAAAAAATTCTAAAAAATTCTAAAAAATCATAAAAATTCTAAAAAATCATAAAAAATCTAAAAAATTCAAAAAAATATAAAAATCAAAAAAATTATAAAAAAGCATAAAAATTCTAAAAAATCCAAATAATTCTAAACGGTTCGCGTCGAAACGGTTCGGTTCGATACGGTACGGGTCGAAACGGTACGGTTCGATACGGTACGGGTCGAAACGGTTCGGTTCGATACGGTACGGGTCGAAACGGTTCGGTTCGAAACGGTTCGCGTCGAAACGGTTCGGTTCGAAAGGGTTCGCGTCGAAACGGTACGGTTCGAAACGGTTCGGCTCGAAACGGTTCGGGTTCGAAACGGTACGGCTCGAAACGGTTCGGGTTCGAAACGGTTCGCGTCGAAACGGTTCGGTTCGATACGGTACGGGTCGAAACGGTTCGGTTCGAAACGGTTCGCGTCGAAACGGTACGGTTCGAAACGGTTCGGCTCGAAACGGTTCGGGTTCGAAACGGTTCGGGTTCGAAACGGTTCGCGTCGAAACGGTTCGGTTCGAAACGGTTCGCGTCGAAACGGTACGGGTCGAAACGGTACGGGTCGAAACGCTTCGCGTCGAAACGGTTCGGCTCGATACGGTTCGGGTTCGAAACGGTACGGGTCGAAACGGTTCGTGTCGAAACGGTTCGGGTTCGAAACGGTTCGCGTCGAAACGGTTCGGTTCGATACGGTACGGGTCGAAACGGTACGGTTCGAAACGGTTCGCGTCGAAACGGTTCGGTTCGATACGGTACGGGTCGAAACGGTTCGGTTCGGTTCGAAACGGTTCGCGTCGAAACGTTTCGGTTCGAAACGGTACGGGTCGAAACGGTACGGGTCGAAACGCTTCGCGTCGAAACGGTTCGGCGTCGAAACGGTTCAGGTTCGAAACGGTACGGGTCGAAACGGTTCGGCTCGAAACGGTTCGGGTCGAAACGGTTCGGTTCGATACGGTACGGGTCGAAACGGTACGGTTCGAAACGGTTCGCGTCGAAACGGTACGGTTCGATACGGTACGGGTTCGAAACGGTTCGCGTCGAAACGGTTCGGTTCGATACAGTACGGGTCGAAACGGTTCGGTTCGAAACGGTACGGGTCGAAACGGTTCGTGCCGAAACATTTAATGATTTTTGGATTTTTTAGAATTTTTTTGATTTTTTAGAATTTTTATGATTTTTAGAATTTTTTATATTTTTTTTTTAATTTTTTAGAATTTTTATGATTTTTTAGATTTTTTTGAATTTTTTAGATTTTTTTGAATTTTTTAGATTTTTTTGAATTTTTTAGAATTTTTTTTTATTTTTTGAAATTTTTTTTTATTTTTTTGATTTTTTTGGAATTGGATCAAAATGGCAACTGAAAACATTTTTTAAGGAAATCCCCAAAATACCCCTGTTACAAACTGGGTTTTTGGATGGAGTTAGGCAAAGTGATCAAAATGGCAATAAAATGTAAAAGTCAGGGACCCAAGGGGGAAAATAAAACTATTTGGATCAAAATGGCAAATTTGGACAAAACTCAGGGACTAAAATGGCAATTTACTCAAAAAAAATTTAAAAACCTTTCGTAAGGCCGAGTTCTCTAAATTTTCACAACTCGTATAAGTTTTAATTTTACCCTAACCTTAGAGAAAGGATATTATGAAACCCTTATAAGTTCAAAAAACTCAATCTCCACAATTGATGATGATTTTCATCGAAATATCTTTAGTATTTTTGATAATCTAATTCTAATAAAAGACTCTCAAAAATGCCACATGGCATTTTTTCCATCAATTCATTAATATTAATGATATTATTAACTAATTAATATATAATTCTAATTTATAATTAAAAAATATATAAATTATCCATAATTTTAAAACCTTTGATTTTATTACTTCTTAAAATGGATAAGCATCATCCCACATGACATTTTCTCCATCAATTCATTAATATTGATGATATTATTAATTAATATCTAATTCTAATTTATGATTAAAAAATATATAAA
This sequence comes from Helianthus tuberosus, assembly GCA_030545235.1. Lineage (NCBI taxonomy): Eukaryota > Viridiplantae > Streptophyta > Magnoliopsida > Asterales > Asteraceae > Helianthus > Helianthus tuberosus. The sequence continues at coordinate 195,742,665 of CM060418.1, forward strand.
TCATCTATAATTTTAAAACCTATGATTTTATTATTTCTTAGAATGGATAAGCATATGGTTTAGTTTACGCTATCTATTTTGCCTAAATCAAGTTGAGAAAAAATAATTGCTATTATCTAAGAAACATGGTGTTACGCTATTAAAATATTATTTTTTATAGTGGTACGTTATTAAAAATGTTATTTTTTTAATTATATGCATCAATATTTCATATCAACACCACAAAAATATGTGAAATAATAACACTCGGATTTGAGTTTATATATTAGAAATAATCTAGTGAAGTGATTATTTCAACTAAATATTTTGTGATGAATTTATCTATTAATTCAAAAAAATAATTAATTAATAATATTATTAATGAATTGAAAGAGTGAATATTATATGAGATTAACTTAAATTTTTTATTAGAATTAGATATACCATTACCCATCACAATCCATCATTTTCAGCCACCAACTCTATCTCAATTAAGATTTAAGAGTCTTCTTATTATCATCCCAAAATTTTAAAGAAACATTTATGTGTTCGTCGGTTTTTTACTAATTTGTCTCAATCCCCAAGATAAGGATGAGATTTAAGAATTTTCGTCACATTCTTTACGTATCATATCATAACATAATATAGAAATCTAATTGCTATATAAATATATATTTTATGTATATCTAATTATTATTACTAAAGTAACAAATAAATATAAAGTATTTGCTTAAACACGTCATTTATAGTGAGTAATGCTATATTGTCTTTAACTTGATATAAATAGTTCATGTTAGGGTAATGTGTGTTTATATCAAAACTTATTTTTAACATGTGCAATATCAAGAATGATTCAAATTTTGTAATTATTCTGTTCTTTGAATACAACAAATCTTATCATTCAACCCGTGTAAAACACGGGACTATTAACTAGTAGATTATTAAAATCATATTATAAAAGGAGTATTTTTTATCTTCTAAATAAACACATAACTAATATATGTTTACTAAAATTTATTTCGTCTATAAAAAATCGATTCATCACATTATAAAAGAGTATTTTTCTTTATCTTTTAAGTAAGCACATAACTACTATATGTTTATTAAATTTTTATTTGGTCATTAAAAAATTGATTCATATATTAATAATGAACCAGACTGTAAATTCAGGTAGGTTTTTTTAACATTTGCTTTTAGCTGAAAAATAATGTAAATTAACATGATATATATGAATTAGTATTTGTTTACTAGTTTTAACCAATGTTGATTCTCATATATATGAATTTATACATTCGATTATTATTAGTTCAAAGACGATTAGTTCTCATGTAAATTTATACTCTAAAACTATATTATACATTATGATATTTTATCAGATACACCAGATGATTATACTGAATAGCAAGATATAAGAAAAATAAGTATTTATCATATCATATCCCATCACATATTAAAAAAAAGGTTTTATTATATTCATTTCCCATCACATAAATATAGATAACTAGTAATTGGAGGGACATTATTCACTCTTGATAATTTTATAATATTTTTTTAAAGTGGTTGTGAGTGTAGGAAAGAAAAATATATATTGATAAAAGTATAAAAAAATATTATTTAATGAAAAAGAAAAGAGAAAAAAAGTATTTTTTTTGTGTAATTATAAAAATGGAGTAGTGAATAGATTGTGAATACTCTTACTTGTGTGATATTAGTTGCACCTTGAGCTAGATTGGTTGTACCCATCTTTGGCTTGTTTTTTTGTTTCTTTATTTTTTTCCTTTTTACCCTAATATTTTTAATTCTTTTACAATTTAACCCCAGGACTAAAGAAATAAAGCAGTTCAGTTTTTTATGGGTCAAAAGTCGTTGATGTCTGAAGGATCTAAAATTAGAAGACTGGATTAATTTTGAAGTATCAAATATATGTAATTAAATCGGCTATGATTTTTGGCGTTGTATTGTAACTTTGTGGAGTGGGCTAACAAGTTGTTAGTCCTCTTGTTTAATATATACTAGATTAGAACACCGTGTATTACACGAGTTGAATAAATATAATTTTATATATTAAATAATAAAATGATAGTTATTCAATCCTTAATATATTTTTAAAAACCTCATTTATTACATGACTTGAATGAATGTAATTTTATATTAAATAATAAAAAAAGTTATATCTTATAAAAATCAGTGTAGTGCACGAGTTGAATAAATGTAATTTTATATACCAAATAATAAAAAGTTATATATTTAAAAACCTATGTGTTACACGCGTTGAATAAATGTTATTTTGTATACTAAATAATAAAAAAAAGTTATATCTTTAAAAAACTCTGTAATTAATTTCAGATTATTATGAAAAAAAAGATAAATAGATTTAGTTAAGTGTGTGTGGTTGTATTTATAAGAATTTCTATTACTCGTATAAGAAATAACCTATTAAATTAATTTCAGATTATAAAAACAAAAGAGATGTATTTATAAGAAATTCTTTTATCCGTATAAGAAATGTAAAAATATATTTAATATAAATATATTATATGGCCTTTATTATTATTTATCTAGTAAATGATCATTGACTTTATTATCCCTTTATCATTAATTGATAGTTATTCAATAGAGATAGAGGATCCTATACATTAATCTAAAAGTGTGAGAATAGTGAGAAATATTGTGGTGATGACATGTGTCCTCAATCTAAATTAATTCAAAAGGGTAAACACGTAATTTTCTTACTGATTTAATTAATTGATAACCTTCCATAACCGCCACCCTTAATTATAGGAATACGAATTAAGAATTAATCTACGAATTTGTGTCATCTCGTTTAGAACTATATAGTGTTATATTTTTTATATAATGTTATATAGTGTTACATAGTGTTATATGATGTTATATGGTGTTATATAGTTTTTTTTGGTGTTATATAGTATTATATGATGGGTGTATAGTGTTATATAGTGTTATATGGTGTTATATAGTGTTATTTAGAGTTATATAGTGTTATATAGTGTTATAGTGTTATATTTGTCTGATAGCATGTCTATGATAGATGTATAGTGTTATATATTGTTATATAGTGTCATATAGTGTTACAGAGTGTTATATGGTGTTATATGGTGTTACATAGTGTTACACGGTGTTATACGGTGTTATATGGTGTTATATAGTGTTATAGGATGGATGTATAGTGTTATATATTTCTTGTAGCAGTTACATATGTCTAGATTTTTTAGAATGTCCGAATTTTAAAATAACTTTAAAATTGAATTGCTAGATTTTAGGAGTGAATCGCTAGAATTTAAGAGATGATACATAATTTGAAACATATACAAAGACACTGTTACCTCTACAATTTTCAAATCAGTCCAAATAATTAAAACACAATTTATAATTTGGTCTCTATTGATCTCGGCCATTAGTTCAAAGATCTAATGGTTTAAAACACTTCTCACACAATTGAATTAATGTACACTATCCCTACCCATTCAATAGATGTAATTACCCTTACTGGATAAACATAAGCTTTCTCATTGGGTGTATATATATAGAGGTTACTAGAGAGAGTTTAAAGGTTATACAATAACAACATCAATATCAACACCAATGATCTCTAGATCAAATGGTGGAAGACTTGCATTTCTTTTGGGAGATGCAAGTTCAACTCCCATTTGAGGCAGAGTGAGGCACTGGTGGGCAATGATGGAAGACCCAAGGAAACCTGGATTTAATCCTTTAGCCAAATGGGTTTTACCGGTAATTTCACAATTGTGCTAACGGGCGGGTGGATTAACGGGTTTTCCCCAGAGCTGGTGGTGGACTCGGGTTACTTTTGGAGTACTCCGTTTGGTCCAGTGGGTGCCCCAAGAGTGCTCGAGATTGATTTGTTAGCCGTTAAAAAAACAACATCAACACCAATTTCGTCCCCTCTTCCTCTCTCTAAATTTGTGATCATCAAGATCACCTTAGCCATCCTAACCATATACTCTAAATAGGAACTCGATCAATCAAAAACATGTCTGTTTCTTTCACTACGGTTGCTGGCTAATCAGGTACACACGTTCTACCTTCTTGTTTCTATCATGTTTTCCATTAATTCTTACAAAATTGATCAACATGTGGTATCAAAGCATATGTTGATTAATCAATTCTGTTATGTTTCCCTAACTCTGGAAAATCAGAAATAATGAGTTTTAATGAAACCCTAATTAAAAATTGCTTCTTTATACATATTTTTTGATATGTTATCAAGTGTTATGTTTTTCATGGATTATCAGATCTGATAAACCTATTTCAATATCATAAAATCAGTTAATTTTCGAAATCTATAATAACCATGGTTTCATATTTCGATGGTAAATCTGATAAAATTAATCAAGTACAATTTAATGTTCATAAAACTGTTCTTCATGATCTTCCTTCTAAAACTGATGAAAATCACATAATTAGATGATGAATGTGAATTACAATATGTTTTCCTTATTTTGGGTTACTTTATCTCCAAATTTTAATAAAAATTTTAATTATACATTTTCGAAATCTTATAAAATCTTGGACTTAAGAACCCCATTTTTTCGAAATTAGATATATTTGTAATCCCTTATGTTTAGGAACTCCGTTTGTATAAAAATCTGCAGAATTTGCGACTTACTGTCGACGACATTAGTTGTCAGAAACGCCCATATTTTAGTCGGTCAAATACCAAGACTTAAACAATAAAAATTTACGACCAAATTTGAAATTTTACATATTACTAAGAAAATTTGATTACATGAACTAATTCAACTAGTTACAAACCATTCCAACATTTACAAAAAAAGGTTACGGAACACATGTTTTGGTTTAAGTTTAGCGTCTACACCTTAATACATAACCACAAAATGTTTGATATGTTTGCATAATTTAGTTCGGAAGCGTAACGAGGGCAAGTAGTGTTTGTGTGTTCGATCCCAAGCGCCGCGGACACTCCTAAAGTGGAGCTTTACCTAAAACAAAAGCAACAAAAATCATTATCAAATTCATACAACACAACATTCTAACTTCCAATAAACATGATAACCATACTATTTATCACTTTCTTTTTAGACTAATACTAACATTATTTCGTTTGACCCGTTCATAGTGGATCATCATACGACCATTCTTTTTACATCCTCATTCTACTTCATTTGAATCGTTCATAACGGATCAACATATGACCATTCTTTTACATAGTCATTCTAATCCGTTCGACCCGTTCGTAAGGGGTCTATTACAAGATCATTATTTAACATAACATTCTAGTTCGTTCGACCCATTCGTATTGGGTCTATTGCATGGTCATTCTTTGATATAACATTCTAGTTTGTTCGACCCGTTCCTATGGGTCAATTGCATGATCGTTATTTAACATGACAATTCTAGTTTGTTCGACCCGTTCGTATTGGGTCTATTACATGATTATTCTCTAACGGAATACAATTACCACAATATATAACAATAAACAATGTTATAATTAAAACCTTAATTGTACAAGTAGCGTACCTCGATCTTGAACGTCTTGTGCCTTCTTTATACTCAGGCCTTCTTCTTTCACACCTAAAATTTCACAATTAGCATGCTTTAATCTCATGTTCTCGTCTCATTCTTTTCTTAACATAACACATTAATAATTCCTCACATTTCTCGACATTAACCGTTTAGCATCATAATCACATAGGATCATTGAAATCACATAAAAATCTCTATTCTAAGCATTTCATCAAACATTTGGTGTGCATACCTAAATCAAAGCATAATGTACAAGTAGTCTATGCACATTCTTCCTATTTCATAACATGGATTATTATAATCAATCAATTTCACATAATCTTCATCCCACATCAAATTATCTAACAATACTCCATTACATACAAGTTCATACATCAACATTACATCTATTTGCACCTACATGATCATCATGCTTCATTACTATTACTACAAGTGGGTTTTTCATTTTTAATCATCAAGATAACCAAATTCAAGCATAATTCTTGTTCTATAAGGTGATTCTAACTCATAATCATACTAATTTCACATGAACTCATGGATTGGTTGCAACCCACTTTCTACAACAATCATCAAAACATGAAATTCAACTTACCTTATGTGAAACAAACATAGATGATTACTTATTAGGGCTCATGCATAAGATTGGCCTTGATTTTCAATTCCAATTTCGCTAATCTTTGCTTTGTGATGGTCTTCCTTTTCTTTCTCCTGCTTGGGTCGACATACACACACATCAGTATGTGTGTTTTAATTTTTGTTTTGTAAATTCTATTCTCTCACTTGTCCTAGATAGGCCCCTCAAGTTTGAGTGTTTGTTTCTAAATAGTTATGTGTAACACCACGTAAAATAATGTAAAGACACGTGTCCTAAACCCCAACCAGGTAACGGAGTTATTCCGAAGGACTAAACTCGACAACATTTAATTTTGTATGCGAAGGGACTAAAAGTGTCAACATGCTAAATTATGCCTCTGAGTGACCTTTTACTAAATCCGAGACCTTATAGTGTTGAGACATGCGCTCGGAAATAATTAAGTATCGATTATAAAAGTAGAACGGCTAAAGATGTTAACTTGTAAAGAATTCATAATTCTGATCAACCCCTTACGGACCGCAAGGGCCAAGGCTTACGGTCCGTAAGGAGGGTACCTGGGTGATACAAAATTCAAATCGGTTATGGACCGTAAGAGGTATGGATACGGTCCGTAAGGCCTGTATCTGGGTAGAAAAATATGGACAGCTGCAGGTTTCCATCTTTAACCGACTCTATAACTTGCAAATCGATACTATGAGCATGTTGCTGGTTTTATTATACCACTAGGACACCTGGGGTGATCCTAAACACTCCCATTACACCTGTATTGATCTTGGATCATCCCATTCAAGTATAAATAGGCACTTATGTTGCCTAGTCCATTGCTCACTTTACTCAAAACATTCTCTACTCTCTCATCTGGTGGTTCCTGACTAAGAAGGGAGCTCAAGTTTGTAGAAAAGAGAGCTAGGACTCTTTGAAAGTGTCTTAGCCCTCCTATTTAGTTCAGTTTTTTATTTAAAAACCAAAAGGTCAACATTATCGTAATCTGACTTTGACTTTCGGTTTAAATTCAAATGGTCCAGCCACTGATCGAAATGAATGTGGTTATGTGACCATAATTAGGTAGGTGATTAACCCTTAAAAGGGCACCTACTAATTATTTTGTTTGCTTAGTTAATTGTCAGGTCAAACTATATAGTTAAAAAGTCAAACTTGACAGAATTGTAAATAATAATGAAAACTAATATTACAGAGGTTATAAATTATATTTTAACACTTTAATAACTTAGTAATTATTATTAGAACATGTCCAAACAGGTTCAACCCGGCAATTCTAAGTCTAAGGTCGGTTCGCAACCGAAAGTCGCAAAAGCTTGACTTTTGCTTTGACTTTCTGTTCTGACCCGATTGAGCTTAATTCTTCTATGTTTTAAGCTTCCATTAGGACCACATTATGTTGTAGTATAACCCACTAGAGTTATATTACCTGGTCAATTGTATTCTGAATTATATGCTAAGTTTCGTTATTATGCTTATAAATGTCATTTTTACCCTTATGTCATATAAATGAGATTTATGAAAATGTGAGAGGACAAAAATCTTTATTACTGATATATAAGTATGTCCCGAAAATTTGACATTTGTTTCTGGTCTCAAACAGAAGTTATGCTCGATATCGTAAATTGAAAGTTTTTATTAATTAATTTACGCTATCATGCATAAGACATGTTTAAACAGAGATTTTGACCCAAAATTGATTACCTACTGTTAAGATATTGTTTTTAGGGATTTTTAGGATTTTTGGTCAGATTATAAACTGACCATATCATTGAGTTCTTGTATAAATCGGTAAATGACGATAATACCCTTTTCATGCATAAAATGAGATTAACATATGATTTGAACGCCAAACCTTTTCCTACTGATATTATACATTAAATAAAATATTTTGAACACTTGAGACTGATCAAAAATCTCAGATTTCCATAAAACATCTTAATTATCGTCAATTAGCGATTTTTACGCTAATTAGGTGCATAGTATGGTTTAAAACCATATTAAACACCTAAGACTTGTTACCCACTGAATTTCTAAATAATGTTTAATATTATTACAATAGGTATAAGTCATGAACTCAAACTTCCAAAAATGCCCCTAAAAGCATATGTGAAGTGACCAAAATACCATTTTAGGGAATAGTTTGGCCATAATTAGTAAACCTCACATACGTATAATATCTTACTGATGTAATGTGATAAAATAAATATTTTTACTGAATATTTTAGAACAGAACCTCAGTTTTCTATTAAATCTCTTTATAATCTTTAAAATGACCAAAATACCCCTACGGGACTTAAATTGGTTTTAAATACTTCTTGTGCATAAATGTTGACATCCTACTGATGTATTAACACATTTTAAGCATAATAACATATGAGACCTTTATATAATTCATTTGGTTGCCCGTTATGCATTTATGCGTTTGGTCGGTTTATGTAGCTAGTTTACATAAATTAGCCGGATTGGGTTTAACCATATCATCAAATCCTCAAAATCCAGAATGTGTTTAGTTTACCCACATTATACAAGTATCCAAACTTGTCGGGTCTAAACCACATTCTATTCCGGTCTGCGCTTAATCTAGTGTTTAGACCCGTAAGGTATCTTTCAAACTAACCGGTCTAAGTCTTTGACTAAAATAAAGACCCGTTCGTATCCTAATAGGTTGATAAACCTTCTATACAGATTGAGTAGCTTTGGTGGAAGGTATTTTCATAAGGCTTTAAGAATATACGGCTGAGTTACTTCTTTCATCTAGCTCAGGTAAATACTTTTAACTTATTTTCCGTTATACGGGCTTGGGATACGGTATTATAATAATACCGCTTGGTCGGGTATGAAATCATTTAATTAGATTGTGATTAATAAATTTACATAACCTGTTTTAATATGTCTTGTTTGATAACATAAACATTGGGGGTTAATACGACCGTGTCCTGGATATCCTTGGCTCATTTCATTTGTAAATGACCACGACCTATGCACGGGGTGTAGGCATACACCTGACAGATGCAAATGCTAAATAACCCACATGATGGGGATAACTCCTTTGTGGGTTCTACAGTGGTGAGTCAGTTAATCATGACCGGCTTCCAAACCGGCCCCATATGTATGACAAACATGTAAAACGACATACAAGATTATCTTAAATAATTGTCCCAATTATAAATGATTTGTGCTTTGTGCACTTAAATCAATTTTTATAAACTCTTTTCAAACGAGTCGGTTAATTATATTTACCCGTGTAGTTCCCCGGGTCAATTTAACCCAAAGATTATTTAAATGAACCTCTAGGTTATAATTCTTTAGGGCCCGAGGACCATTTCTCCCAAGATATGGAAATGGATGATGACTACGATCCAGCGCCGCCAACCGGGACACCAACTCATCCCATCAGCATCTCTAGCGGTTCTCCTTACCAAGGATCGCCATACCAAGGCCCCGACCCATGGGCCGAATGGTGGAACAAGTTCGAATGGGAATTTACTCCTTCTTTTCATAATTCTCCACAACTTCCATTGGAGGAACCATACCTTCAAGCGGTTTCTCCACCGCCTTTACCCGTTGAAGAACCACCTCAACAGCCACCTCAACCACCTCCCGAGCCACCTAGGCGAAGGAGGAACGCACGGATGTCCGTGCGAGGGGGACCTAGGTTTAGTTCCCCTCAAGCTTCGAGCACATACCCTCCAATCCCCGAGGATCCACAAATGGGTGGACCCTCTCATGCGGTGCCGGAAGATGATCCCCCGCCAGTTACATTTGCACCACCGCCACCGCCAGTGGGTTATGATAACCCCATACCGACTTACCAAGGTTCGCCTGGGTATAACCCATTTGAATATCCAAATCCTATGGATTATGGATATCAGGCTCCTGCCCAAGTGTAACACCCCGAAATCGGGTTTGGTAATCAAACCCCGTTATTATTAATACACGGGTAAAATACCGTTAGCAGTAACTGTAACCCGGTAAATATTAGGATTTAAAATAAATAAACCTAATATTCAATAAAACGTGAATAGATGTTTTTAAGGAAATAAAGTTATGAGAGGCCCGAGTTTACGGGACTTAGAATGAAACAGGTTATAACCCCAGAACCAACTAAGTTAACTAGGAATAATTAACCTAGTTAATTATGTGTGATCAAGTGAATGAATAGAAAACAAGATTTTAACCCTCTTTATAAAACATCTAAATATGAGGGACTAAAAATGGGCAAACTAGAAAATGTTTTAATTAAAACATAAACACTCCATATTGGAGTCTCCTGGAGATCGACCAGAGAACAGGGGGTGCGACCCCAAGCTTTATCAAAACCTAGTTCATCACAAAACTCACAAATTGAGGGCTCAAACCAAGTCAAAATCGAAAATCAAGCATAGATTACTGATCCTCATCACAAGAGGATCACAAGGTATGTAAATTTCATAAAAACTCTCAACTTGAATTTCTCATGTAATTGGGAAAATCTGAAATTATAGTTGCATGTATGTCTTATGATTATCTAGGAACAACTATAGTGTCTAGGGACAAACCCTAGACAAATACAAGTTGAAATCATGTGAAATTGTAGTGAAACCTATGAACATCATTGTAGGTGATTAATGGTTTATGTGAAATTTGATGAACACTAGGAAATAGAGTGTTGATCTAGTATAATTTGACAATTTTGAAGTGATTTCAGAAATTATAGAAGTTAACAACTTTGTAAGATGGTTGATTTATGTGAAATTAGGGCTAAGAGATAAGCTAGAGACTTGATAAATAAACATGTAAAATTCTGCCCTTAAAGTGTTTGTTGAAATGCCTCGAAGAAGGCTCGAAACTAGAATTTTTGTAGTTAAAACACTTAATTGTGATGTTTTGGCTATTATACAAAATGTGATTAAAAAGAGTTCTAAATATGATGAACGTGGTTAGAACTTTGGTTAAAACGGTGGTCTAAAGATAACGCCTACCGGGTAATTAAAGAATGCTAAAACTAGTTGATGAACTCGAATATGCAATTAGTATACTAATGGGCATTTGACTTTTAAAAAGTCAAACTGACCTATAATCCGATAAATGGTAATTTTTGATATGAAATTTGTAAGGTGGAATAATCGTATTAAATTATGATTAAACTAACCACCTTGGAAACGAATGATGAAAGTTTGACGCGTAACAAGCTAGGTGGAAGCTTGATGAGGGAGCGGGTCAAACAAATCAAGAAGGAAAGGAAAAGCGTAGTTCGGATGCGAGGTAAGTAAAACTTACACCCACTTGTAGTATATGTGTTTATTTTATAAGCAATGAATACAAGAAAGGATTAGGTTCGAATCATGAGTTTTCGTTAAGATCACTTTAAAGTGCAACTAATAACGAGAAAACAAGTAGAGATGGAAATTTAGTCAAGTACCGACTAAAGTAAATTGTAGTTAAAAGGGGTCTAGTGGCAAAAACCCGAAATGGGTCGGATGGGAAAATTGGTAATTAATAACCATGTTTTGCTATTTATGAAGATGCTTGGTCATATAGGCTAAACGGGTCAATTGGCGTGACAACACCATTTGACAATATCGACTAATGTGGTTGTCAAGTCTTGTGATAACAGGAGCGATTAACGATTCGGATACTCCCATCACCATAGAAAATGAAATAATAAAAGCGAGGTATAAATCGGGTCTATTTGTTAATCCGAGCCAGGTACGCATATTTATGATGTATGTAAAAGTGCTAATTTGGTCGAATAATTGGTGATAGTCCTTTATTGTAAAAGAAGGACCAAAATCGACCAAAACGCCCTTGTAGGCTAAATTGAACAAACGACCCATATGGGTTGTTTAGGAATTAGTATTAAGATTTCAAAATAAAAGTAGATACTTTGATGTAGTAAAATGATGGATGAAGGGAGAGTGAAATTTAAAGTAAATGGTAAATCTCTCTAACGGGTCAAAAGTGTTAAAAAGGGATTTCAAGCCGAGAGCTTGAAATCTGAGTTTTTGAACTAGTTGAATGTCAGGTTTTAACTCCATAAGATGGAGAATTAAATTTCGAAAGCATAGGAAAAAGAATCGCCTAAATCGGACTAGTAGATAAAAAGTTATGCCCGTTTAAAGTTCGATTTTTGTTGAATAATTGAGCTGGGCAGAAAATACAGGATTCAGAAACGGACCTGCTGGAAATTAGTCTCCTCCGCGACACGCGATCGAGCATCGAGCAAGAACCGAACACACATTAAACAAAGCTTCCGCAACATTGTTTTGTCGTTATTCTAAATGGCGATTTAAATCACATTATGTATATCACTTAAATTGTAAAAGTTTTTAACAAACCCGTATTTCCGATGTATATATATAATCATTAATTACATGATTATTTTCGCAAAATATACGTTAAACCTTGATTTATAAGAACGGGTGTTACAAGTTGGTATCAGAGCCTTGGTTTAAGAGATTCGAGTATGGTGGGGAGGAACCATGCTTGGACTTAAACCTTATGCTCTTGACAAAGAATAGTGTTCGGTTCGAGGCTTGATCGCAAATCCGGTAAGTGCATGCATGCTAATGGTCTAGCGTATTAAAGTGTTGTAGACAACACATAGGGTTACCATGTAATACACGTTACCCCAATTAAATGATTGATATAGTTGACGAAAATACGTGCGTTGACGCGTATAGTAGAAAAAGCCTCGTATTATAATACCGGCAATTATTAAAGTTGATATTACTAACTCTTGTGAATGTTTTAATTAAAGGACACTCGCGTTGAAGACGACGAGAGTCAAACGAATTGTGGATACGATGATGGAACGATCCGAAGTATGACAAGAGGAGCATGCTCACCGAGGACTAAATCGCGTAAAGACCGCGAACAAGGTTAATGGCAAAGAACGCCCGTCGGGGCAAACATTACCAGGTGCACATTTTAAATAATCGCACAAATAGTAATATGCAACAAATAAGTAGAAATTGAAAGTTGCATATGTAGATTAAAAACTTGGAAAAAAAAACCCGAATAGAAAATGTATTCGGGATATTGTTTCCAAGAGAAACAAATAGAGGCGTTACTTACATAGGGCGTGATGTGAAAACTATAAAAAGGTCATGTGTGTCATGTGTTAATCGCTTACTCTGGCCAAGTAAGTAGTGGCATATGATACCATGAACTTCTTATGGCGGACACGTTTACATCCGATGTAGTAAGGGCGGGGTGAATGGGACTAAATTAAAAGTACCCAAATGAATCAAATGAGCAAAATAATTGATAATAATGTAAACGCACAGCCGGGTGACGGAAGCGTATTACATTAGGATGATGAGCCCGAGTGAAGGGACAAAGAAGCATGTAAAATGATTTAGACAAGTATTGGGAGGGAGTGTACTTACACTCGAACCCAGAAAACGCAAGCATGAAAAATGATTTAGACAAGTATTGGGAGGGAGTGTACTTACACTCGAACCCAGAAAACGCAAACATGTAAAATGAATTAGACAAGCATTGGGAGGGAGTGTACTTACACTCGAACCCAGAAAATGCAAATATGTCCCTTAACGGGTCGTTTTTGTAAAACGTCAAACTTAAAGACAAAGTCGGAATATAAAAATGAAGCGAAGTCTTAATGCACCGGAAGGGTTGCAATAATAACGACTTCGGTAAAACACCAGGTTGATGGGTAAGAATTAAACACATTGTTGGTGCATGTTTGGTGACAACAGCTTAGATTTGGTCTTTGGATATCTTGTAATTAGATAAACGATAAACAGTTAGCGGGTTTAGCTTTGTAATAGTTAGTTGTAATGTTCAGGCTAACTAAACCCAATGAATTGGGTGTGTGGGGGCGAATTGGGCCTGTCCAATTCGCAGTCCATGATGTTTAACCTTGGCCCAAGTAGTAACCTTGTGTTATATAAACAAGGTTAGGCTTTAGGGTTTAGGTTAATCAGCCAAAACAGTTGTTAGAGAGAAATTTCGTGAGAGTCTTTGTGCTTGGACGAAATTGATAGTTGGTTAGGGTTTGATTGATTGTAATTCTTGTAATCGATAATCAATAGAAACCCCGTTTTAAAGTGTCTTGCTGTTTCTGTTTTCTACTTGTTTCTGTGATATTCTGATCAAGAGGATTCCGCACTCTTGATTGGATAGACAATTCTGTTGAAGATCCATACGAATAGGGGACCTACAATTGGTATCAGAGCAATAGGCTCTTGGAGGCTCGGTTCAGAATTGTTCTTGGAGAAACAGGGAGATTTCGAAATTATTAAAATCTGATAAAATTAGGGTTTTAAAATTTTCGAAATTTTTGATAAACTTTTCGAAATTTGTTGGCTGTTTTGATCTTGTGGTTTGTTTATTTGCTGATTTGCAGGTTTTCAGGATTGTTCGGGTTGTTTGGTTGAGAAATTCGGCTGAACAGATTTGAAGATTCGAAGACTGTTCTTCGTGTTCTTCATAATTTTCGAAAAATTGGACTGATTTTGGTGTTTCGATTTTGCAGGAAATTGTTACGAAATCTTGGAAAATCTCAGAAATTTGAAACAGATTAAGTTTCCATATTTTCTGGACCAGCGAATTTGTACTATCAGCGAATTTAACAATTTCGCTGACTTGTCTATCTTAATTAACTGATCAGCGAATTTGGGACTTATATCTCGGTAACCGGCGAAATCAAATCCAAAGGCGACTTTGGTAACCGTATAATTTTTCACAGCGAAATTATCACGGTTTTCGGCGAATTTACAGTCGTCGTTATAGCGAAATTAAGCAGCGAACTTGACCAGCGAAATAAACTGATTCACCAGCGAGAATAACAGATCAGCGAAATTAACCAGTTGACCAGCGAATTTAACTCCGCAAATTTAAAAACCAGCGAAATCAAGAGGTGGAAAATTTCTTGGCAAGCGTCGATAAAATTTGAGTGTTTTGCAAATAGAAAGTGATCCGTAGCTCGTTTGACTCTGGAAAATCCCGAATACGGTTTTCGACATTATATATCATTGGATTTGTCTTTTCGAGACGATTCTAAAGGTGTAATTTGGTAACCACTGTTTTCTGAGATATTTTGTACGGTTTTACCAGTCTGTTTGCGTTAAAATGTCGAACATGACAAAATTGAATGCACCTAAGATGATGAAGGTGGAGAATTATCTTACATGGAAGGACAACTTCAAATCTTTCACTGAATCTCAGGATGCACGCATGTGGATCTGCATTGAAGATGGGTACATAAACCCAACACACGATTTTGAAGGCAGACAACGTAGAACAGACTATGTGAACCTGAAAGAGGATGATAAAAGGAAGTATGACGCTGAAAAGAGAGCATTGGCTGCAATTAAAATGTCCTTACCTGATAGCATCAAGCATACCTTCAACAAGTACACTAATTCAAAGGATATGTGGGATGCATTACAAAAGCGATATCAGGGAAATGAGAGTGCCACTCAGGCATTCATGGCAGAGATAGTGCCAGTTGATGAGGCTGGAACTACTGTGAGTGATGCTGAATCTCAAGTGGAGAATGATGAAGCAGAGAAAGAGAGTGAAGCTGAACAGGTTGTTGCTGATGAAACCTCAGAAGTTCATGAGAAAGAGGTACAATCTAATTCAGTATGTTTGAGATGTCGTGAACTACAGGGTGAGGTTGCCAGGTTGACAACACAAAACCAAAGTCTGGTAAGTGAGATGTCTAACATAAAAGAAGCAAACTTTTTTGCTAAAAGAAATGAATCTACATACTTGAAAAAGATAAAAGGTCATGAAGCTGAAATTGAAGCTTTAACATGCAAGTTAAATGAAAAACTTCAAGTAATAGATTTAGCTCATGACATGATGGCTGAGAAAACAAAAAAGATTTCTTAAAAATGCAAAGAGTTGTCAGATGCACAACTCAAAATTGTTGAACTTGAAAAGAAATTAGGTCAATTCAGAGATTCGTCTTTTGTAATGAAACACATGATGGGTGGGTTAAAGAAGAGTAATGACAAGACCAGTGTGGGCTTCCAGGGCTTTAATGAAGTTCCACCTCCTCTTAGTCATGACTATTCATTCCTGCCTAGTGGAAATGAGCTAGCAGATTTTATGGCATCTACACCAAGTAGTTTCGCATCCACATCAAGTCAAGGTGATGGATCTGAGAGTGATGATTTGAAAAAGAAAAATTCACAGCCTAAGAATAAAAATCAAGCTTTTGTTAAAAAGATTAATTTTGTTCAAGGTAGTGATATGAAAAATGAAACTACTGTTATTGAAAATGAATCGAATGTAGAGTTTGCTAAAAATAAGAACAAAGAAAAATCTGAATCCAAGCAAACTGAACAAGGTTCATCCAAGGGATCATCACCATCTGATAAGGGATCTACCTCAGAGACTCCAGCTAAGAAGTCTTCGAAAAAGAGATCGTGCTTCAAATGTCACACCAAGGGACATGTAGCTAGCTGCTGTCCTAACAAAAAGAGTGAAGCACAACTTAGTGAAAAACAGAGAGGGAAATTACCAGTGAAGGAAGGTGATAGTGAGGAGAAAGGCTCAAATTCTCCAAAGAAATCTGCTCCTAAGCAACCAGAGAATGTTGTTGTTGGTGTAGATAAGGCTGGAACAGGAACTCCACAAGTTCCTCGTTTTCAAAGAAGTCAACCAAGATTTCAGCCTAGATCTCCACCAGGCAAATATGAGAGACCTAGAAGCAATTTTAATGGAAATTTAAATAATTTCAGAAGTCAAGGTCAATATCAAAATCGATACCAGAATAATGGTGGTCGAACTTTTTATAACAATGGCTTTAGAAATTATAACAATCAAGCTTCTAGAAATCAAAATTTTCAAAGGTCAAATAGTCCAAATACATATAGGAACCCTCAGGACCATAGACCTTATGGAAATCAAAACCCATTTACATCAACAGGTCTAAGATCCAAGACTCCAGTTAGGAGTAATGGATATTGGATGGATGTTCCAGTAGTTGGTCAATTTGGACGACCCAAGACCATTAAGGCTTGGGTTCCCCAATCTAACTAATTTCTTAGTTGGTGTGTGCAGGAGCTACTAAGGAGGATTATCAACTTATGTTGATAATGGCTGCTCTAGGCATATGAAGTGGGATGTGAGACTGTTGATATATTAATATTGATTGATTTAAATTGAAGTTCAAAGTGCTAAGTCGACACACTAGATAACCTGGCAATCTTTATACTAAAGCATTTGACAGGGCTCGCTTTGAACATTTAGTCGAACTCAACAGGATGAGGAATCCTGAATAACTGGTTTTTCATAAGAATTTTTGTAAATAGTTTACTGCTTTTCTTAAAAATCAAAAATAAAAAAATTTGAAAAATCAAAAACATAAAAAAAACAAAATACAAAAATACAAAAATAGTGTCTTTTTCTGTTTAAAATTCTTAATGTACGAAAAACTGTTATTAAAGGAGGAATTGTTACTGATAGGGGGAGACGGTGTTAGAAAGTGAGTTCAAAATTTTAAATCATGCGGGTTATAGGGTTTTGATTAAAAAGTTTTGCGTGTTGGTGATAAATTGGAAAAGGCTTACTCTGTGATACAGTTCAACTATCTCTTGAAAAATAATAATTTATTTAACTTTGTTGAAAAATTCTTATGGTTTCTCGAGTTGTTTGTTTTATAGTATACAGATTGAAGCTGTGTGTTGCTGAGAAGTTAAAGTGATGAGTTGCTGTGAAGATGAGAGTTTGATTGGATGCATGGTAGAACCTCCTTTCTACATTGCAGACAAAGTTGAAGAGTTTGAAGATTGCTATTCAAATGCTGAACTGGAGTTTACTCAAACGCTAAAGTTTTGAAGATTTGGTGATTGGATGCATCAGCTTAGGGGGAGTCTGTTGCTGACAGAAGCTATTGAAGCTGAAGCTATCCAAAGACCAAAGACAGTGCAAGATTACATGAAGATTGCAAGATGACTAAAGACAAAGTTACTTTTTGAAGCTATTGTCAAGGGGGAGTTTGTTGGTGCATGTTTGTGACAACAACTTAGATTTGGTCTTTGGATATCTTGTAATTAGTTAAACGATAAACAGTTAGCGGGTTTAGCTTTGTATTAGTGAGTTGTAATGTTTGGGCTAACCAAAACCCATATTGGGTGATGGGGGGCGAATTGGGTCTGTCCAATTCGCAGTCCATGAGGTTATCCTAGCCCAAGTAGCAAACCTTGTGTTATATAAACAAGGATAGGCTTTAGGGTTTAGGTTAATCAGCCAGAACATTGTTTGAGAGAAAATTCGTGAGAGTGCAAAGGCCTTGGACGAATTTGGAGTTGGTTAGGGATCTTGATTGATTGTAATCACTTTGATAGATAATCAATAAAGATCCGGTTTGAAAGTGATTGCTGATTTCTTGTTTCTACTCGTTTCTGTAATATTCTGATCAAGAGGATTCCGCACTCTTGATTGGAAAGACAATTCTGTGAAAGATCCATACGAATAGGGGACCTACTGAAAAACAAAGTTGATCTACTGAAGAAGCAGTTTACTGTTTTCAAGTTCATGAAACATGAGTCACTTGAGGACATCATCACTCGCTACTATCATCTGATGTCAGAAATGGAAAATTATGACATCGATTGCTATACTGATGTAGAGAAGAATGACAAGCTGTTCGATGCCTTACCTACTAAGTGGGATATCTACACTCTCATGATTAAGGGAGAGGCAGATTATGAGACAAAGGAGCTGGAATAAGTAGTCGGCAAGCTGAGAGCTTATGAGCTCAGTATGAAGAAGAAAGATACTGGTTATGATCAGGTTCAAGATCCAACGATTTACAATGGGCTTGCATATTCTTCATCACACAACGCTTCTAGCGACTCTGCTACTGCTTTTCTTTCATGTGAGAATGAGCAGGTCACAGTGAATGAAGATGGTGATGTGTGTTTTGTAGCTGCTTCAGGAGGATCAACAGGAGCAAAGAAAACATCAGCTTCTAAGCAGAGTAGTGGTGTTAAGTCAATGCCAATGAGTGTGAAGTCTGCTGAAGAGCATCTTGCTCTACTTGCTTCATTTGTGGCTTCTTATGAGAACTACATTCAGGGGAAGATATCTGATCCTGCCACTTTGGATGAAGATTATGATCAGATTGACCCTGATGATCTTGAAGATATGGATTTGCAGTGGCAAATGGCCATGATTACCAGAAGAGTGAAGAGATTTATGAACCGAACAGGCAGGAAGTTTATAGGAAAGACGGTTAGTTTCGACAAGACCAAAGTGAGGTGCTTTAACTGTCAAAGTTATGGGCATTTTGCTAGGGAATGTCAAAAACAAAAGCAGGAGACTTCGAGTCAGAGTTCAAACAATAGGAATGCATCAAACAACTCTAACTCGAGAGCGCTGATCTCTACTGCTAGAGAAGGTTCATATGACTGGAGTATTCACTTGGAAAAAGATGACAATGTCACACAGGCATTCATGGCAGAGATAACTCCACTTGATGATGATGAAGCTACTGTGGGAGATGTTGAAGCAAAAGTGGATGCTGAGGCTGAGGTGAAGATAGAGAATAAAGCTGACGAAAAGAAGGCTGATCAGACAAAAGTTGCTGAAGAGGAAAAGCAAAAGTCTGACCATCAAAAGGAAGCTGAAGAGAAGGAAGCTGAATACAACAGAGTGAAAGCTCATCTTGCGGCCCTCATGGCCAACCATGATAAACAAACAGGAGAGGTAAAATCTAATTCTGTGTGTTTAAAATGTCGTGAATTACAGGGTGAAGTTGACAGGTTGTCCACACAAAACCAAAGTCTGGTGGGCGAGATGTCTACCATAAAAGAAGCAAACTTTTTTGCTAAAAGAAATGAATCATCATACTTGAAGAAGATAAAAGGTTATGAAAGTAAAATTGAAGCGGTAACCTGCAAATTAAATGAAAAACTTCAAGTCATAGACTTAGCTCATGAAATGATGGCTGAGAAAACGAAAGAGATTTCTGATAAATGCAAAGAGTTGTCAGATGCACAACTCAAAATTGTTGAACTTGAAAAGAAATTAGGTCAATTCAGAGACTCTACTTTTGTTATGAAACATATGATGGGTGGCTTGAAGAAAAGTAATGACAAAACCAGTGTGGGATTTCATGGGTTCAATGAAGTTCCACCTCCTGTTAGTCATGACTATTCTTTCTTGCCTGATGAAGATGATCTCATGGACTTTGGGTCAACATCACCAAGTAGTTCCACGTCACGTCAAGGAAATGTGTTTGAGAATGCTGATGCTAAGAAGGATAATAACAGCAAACCTGTTTTGAAAAAGAATACATCACATCCTAAAAATAACAATCCAACTTTTGTTAAAAGGGTTAATTTTGTTCAAGGAAGTGACATGAAAAACGAAACAGCTGTTATTGAAAATGAATCTAATATAGAGTTTGCTAAAAACAAGAACATAGAAAATTCTGAAATTAAACAAACTGAGCCAAATCCTTCTAAGGCATCATCAGAAGAAAAGCCCGAATCTAGTTCAAAGGCTTCAGAAAAGAAGTCTTCGAAAAGGAAATCGTGCTTCAAATGTCACACCAATGGACATGTAGCTAGTTGCTGTCCTAACAAAAAGAGTGAAGCACAACTTAGTGAAAAATAGAGAGGGAAATTACCAGTGAAGGAAGGTGATAGTGAGGAGAAAGGCTGAAATTCTCCAAAGAAATCTGCTCCTAAGCAACCAGAGAATGTTGCTGTTGGTGTAGATAAGGCTGGAACAGGAACTCCACAAGTTCCTTGTTTTCAAAGAAGTCAACCAAGATTTCAGCCTAGATCTCCACCAGGCAGATATGAGAGACCTAGAAGCAATTTTAATGGAAATTTAAATAATTTCAGAAGTCAAGGTCAATATCAAAATCGATACCAGAATAATGGTGGTCGAACTTTTTATAACAATGGCTTTAGAAATTATAACAATCAAGCTTCTAGAAATCAAAATTTTCAAAGGTCAAATAGTCCAAATACATATAGGAACCCTCAGGACCATAGACCTTATGGAAATCAAAACCCATTTACATCAACAGGTCTAAGATCCAAGACTCCAGTTAGGAGTAATGGATATTGGATGGATGTTCCAGTAGTTGGTGAATTTGGACGACCCAAGACCATTAAGGCTTGGGTTCCCCAATCTAACTAATTTCTTAGTTGGTGTGTGCAGGAGCTGCTAAGGAGGATTATCAACTTATGTTGATAATGGCTGCTCTAGGCACATGACAGGGGGGATGTGAGATTGTTGTTATATATATATATATATTTATTTGATTTAAATTGAAGTTCAAAGTGCTGAGTCGACACACTAGATAACCTGGCAGATCTTTATACTAAAGCTTTTGACAGGGCTCGCTTTGAACACTTAGTTGAACTCAACGGGATGAGGAATCCTGAATAACTGGTTTTTCATAAGAATTTTTGTAAATAGTTTACTGCTTTTCTTAAAAATCAAAAATAAAAAAATTTGAAAAATCAAAAACATAAAAAAACAAAATAGAAAATCAAAAATAAGTTATCACTGTGTGAAAAAGGAGAAATGATAGTACATCAGCAAGTTAGACTGTCACACTAAAACTGAAATTAAAATGCTTAAGTGTGATAGCAGCTTCATTATATGATGTACCAGTAGGCAAAAAGCATGAAATAATCAACTTACCAATGTGATATAAACTTAAAAGAACTGTGTATGAGTGGGGAACACATCAGTGGTGTATGGTTTAATGACCTTAAAATCTTGCGTTGATAGATTGCCAAAATCTGAAGTTTTGGGTCTTTATACTGTTATTTCATCTAGGGATATCTTGACTGTCTTTTTGTTCAGAACTAAAATTGTACATGACCCCAGGAAAGAAAGTCACTTGGAATTAGCTCATTTCTATTTGAATGTTTGTATGTTGTCCCGATACACACAATTTTGATCTGATTCTGAAATCTTCTCTGAAAAAAGTCGTGTACCTCCTCTGCTGCATCCAGATATATGCCGACCTGGAGGTGCTAGGCAACGACAGCTTCTGCTGCATCCAGATACATGCTGACCTAGCTGTACGTTGTCGCGCTATAGATCTAATACACCCGAAAGAGGCCCTCTAGTGCCCAAAAGAAACCCAAGAAACCTATATCAAACTGAGAAAAACTCATTTGATCTGTATATTATACCATCTCTCCTAAAGATCTATTCTGTTCTCTTCTCAACCTATTCCCAGTTAAGATTTCAGAAATCTAGATTGGACTTGTGAAATATGTGGTAGGGAAGATACTTGCATGATAGAGTGTGTTGTTTATATTTCTAGGATTTGATTAGTATTTATTTGGGTGTTCATTGTTAAGCAATTAAAACATGATAAAACAGATTATATGCAGACCTAGACATTGTCAGGATATCTTAAAGGATGACATCAGTATACTCACCTACTACGATGAATCTTTGTGCATACCTTGACCGCGGGGGTATATCCTGAAGTGGGACACACTAGTATATCAGTAAATAAAATTATCTAAACGTATCATATGGTAATGGTACTTGAAACGTTCATGCATTTTGTTTAAAAGGACAAACATACTGGTAATCGTCTTGGACTGCTTTTCACGAAAAATTAAATAGAGAATTATACAAGTGTGAAACAGTTTGATTGTGCTGATATGATCTTCTTACCAGTGATTCTCACAAAAATAGAGTGTTTATTGCTTTTCGTATTTATTTGCTTTCAGAAAATACAAAAATACAAAAATAGTGTCTTTTTCTGTTTAAAATTCTTAATGTATGAAAAACTGTTATTCAAGGAGGAATTGTTACCGATAGGGGGAGACGGTGTTAGAAAGTGAGTTCAAAATTTTAAATCATGCGGGTTATAGGGTGTTTGATTAAAAAGTTTTGCGTGTTGGTGATAAATTGGAAAAGGCTTAATCTGTTATACAGTTTAACAAATCTCTTGAATAATAATAATTTGTTTAACTTTGTTGAAAAATTCTTATGTTTTCTCGAGATGTTTGTTTTATAGTATACAGATTGTAGCGGTATATTGCTGAGAAGTTGCTGTGAAAAGATGAGAGTTTGATTGGATGCATGGTAGAACCTCCTTTCTACATTGCAGACAAAGATGAAGAGTTTGAAGATTGCAATACATATGCTGAACTGGAGTTTACTCAAACGCTAAAGTTTTTGAAGATTTGGTGATTGGATGCATCAGCTTAGGGGGAGTCTGTTGTTGACAGAAGCTATTGAAGCTGAAGCTATCCAAAGACCAAAGACAGTGCAAGACTACATGAAGATTGCAAGAAGACTGAAGACAAAGTTATTTTATGAAGCTATTGTCAAGGGGGAGTTTGTTGGTGCATGTTTGGTGACAACAGCTTAGATTTGGTCTTTGGATATCTTGTAATTAGATAAACGATAAACAGTTAGCGGGTTTAGCTTTGTAATAGTTAGTTGTAATGTTCGGGCTAACTAAACCCAATGAATTGGGTGTGTGGGGGCGAATTGGGCCTGTCCAATTCGCAGTCCATGATGTTTAACCTTGGCCCAAGTAGTAACCTTGTGCTATATAAACAAGGTTAGGGTTTAGGGTTTAGGTTAATCAGCCAAAACAGTTGTTAGAGAGAAATTTCGTGAGAGTCTTTGTGCTTGGACGAAATTGATAGTTGGTTAGGGTTTGATTGATTGTAATTCTTGTAATCGATAATCAATAGAAACCCCGTTTTAAAGTGTCTTGCTGTTTCTGTTTTCTACTTGTTTCTGTGATATTCTGATCAAGAGGATTCCGCACTCTTGATTGGATTGACAATTCTGTTGAAGATCCATACGAATAGGGGACCTACACACATGCGTAAACCAAGAGACGTGAATGCGGGTTGAAAAATCAAAGGACTTGGATTACGAGTTATGACTATAAAATCTCGTATATAGAAATTGTGAGTAAATATGTTCAACTATTCGAAGTCGAATGGGTTGAATAAAGAATAAAGTTGATTGTTTATAAGTGATGGATTTCACATTAATAGGTCAAACATGTTGAATACAATATTACGCCGAATAGCACAAATGAGCGCTGGCCAGATAAAGGTAGCGTTAAATGCAAGAGAATAATGAGTCCGGTATTGGGATATAACCAAATAAGAATAAATTATGGACTGTCAATATCCTGGTATGGATAATCGACAAAAGTTAAAGAGAAGATCCTAAAACTAAAACTTCGGTTTTAGTAAGAAATAATGTTTTTACAAACATAAATTCTGATAGGAATTTAAATAATAAGTATGAAAGATACAAGTCTTGACACTGATAGGCGCAAGACAATATATTCGAAAAGTGATATTTTCGAAAATGAAAGGTTGATATAAATTAAACATGATGTGACATGATCACGGTCAAGAGATACATTGTGAAGTAGAATCACATTATAATCAGGCAAGTGGTAAAAAGAAACTGGACAAATAAGTCTAGTTAGTGAAACCGGTTAAAGTCAGCAATTCAAGTTAAGAAATTTGGTTCGCTTGTAAACGGTAAATTCGGTATAACTGAACCGAATAAATAAATTTGAAAATAAAAGGATTTGTTGCTAAAAGTGAAAGATTTCACTAGAGACCTTTAAACAGGTCAAAGTAACGGATTCATAAAGAATTCGATAGTATATGAAAGCGATGTATATCACTAAGTTAATTAAACTAGTGGAAATAACGAGATTACGTTATTTCAAGTTGCATTATGTCATATGAGGTACGTAGATGTTATGTAACCAAAAAGATATTACCATATATTTTCTGGTAATACTAACAATTGGGTAAAGTATGAGTGATGCTTAAGAGATTTCTCAGGTCAAATACATTGAGTTTAAAACTCCATGAACTATGTAAGAAAGGTTTCGAGGACAAAACCTCTTTAAGGGGGTAGACTTGTAACACCCCGAAATCGGGTTTGGTAATCAAACCCCGTTATTATTAATACACGGGTAAAATACCGTTAGCAGTAACTGTAACCCGGTAAATATTAGGATTTAAAATAAATAAACCTAATATTCAATAAAACGTGAATAGATGTTTTTAAGGAAATAAAGTTATGAGAGGCCCGAGTTTAAGGGACTTAGAATGAAACAGGTTATAACCCCAGAACCAACTAAGTTAACTAGGAATAATTAACCTAGTTAATTATGCGTGATCAAGTGAATGAATAGAAAACAAGATTTTAGCCCTCTTTATAAAACATCTAAATATGAGGGACTAAAAATGGGCAAACTAGAAAATGTTTTAATTAAAACATAAACACTCCATATTGGAGTCTCCTGGAGATCGACCAGAGAACAGGGGGTGCGACCCCAAGCTTTATCAAAACCTAGTTCATCACAAAACTCACAAATTGAGGGCTCAAACCAAGTCAAAATCGAAAATCAAGCATAGATTACTGATCCTCATCACAAGAGGATCACAAGGTATGTAAATTTCATAAAAACTCTCAACTTGAATTTCTCATGTAATTGGGAAAATCTGAAATTATAGTTGCATGTATGTCTTATGATGATCTAGGAACAACTATAGTGTCTAGGGACAAACCCTAGACAAATACAAGTTGAAATCATGTGAAATTGTAGTGAAACCTATGAACATCATTGTAGGTGATTAATGGTTTATGTGAAATTTGATGAACACTAGGAAATAGAGTGTTGATCTAGTATAATTTGACAATTTTGAAGTGATTTCAGAAATTATAGAAGTTAACAACTTTGTAAGATGGTTGATTTATGTGAAATTAGGGCTAAGAGATAAGCTAGAGACTTGATAAATAAACATGTAAAATTCTGCCCTTAAAGTGTTTGTTGAAATGCCTCGAAGAAGGCTCGAAACTAGAATTTTTGTAGTTAAAACACTTAATTGTGATGTTTTGGCTATTATACAAAATGTGATTAAAAAGAGTTCTAAATATGATGAACGTGGTTAGAACTTTGGTTAAAACGGTGGTCTAAAGATAACGCCTACCGGGTAATTAAAGAATGCTAAAACTAGTTGATGAACTCGAATATGCAATTAGTATACTAATGGGCATTTGACTTTTAAAAAGTCAAACTGACCTATAATCCGATAAATGGTAATTTTTTATATGAAATTTGTAAGGTGGAATAATCGTATTAAATTATGATTAAACTAACCACCTTGGAAACGAATGATGATAGTTTGACGCGTAACAAGCTAGGTGGAAGCTTGATGAGGGAGCGGGTCAAACAAATCAAGAAGGAAAGGAAAAGCGTAGTTCGGATGCGAGGTAAGTAAAACTTACACCCACTTGTAGTATATGTGTTTATTTTATAAGCAATTAATACAAGAAAGGATTAGGTTCGAATCATGAGTTTTCGTTAAGTTCACTTTAAAGTGCAACTAATAACGAGAAAACAAGTAGAGATGGAAATTTAGTCAAGTACCGACTAAAGTAAATTGTAGTTAAAAGGGGTCTAGTGGCAAAAACCCGAAATGGGTCGGATGGGCAAATTGGTAATTAATAACCATGTTTTGCTATTTATGAAGATGCTTGGTCATATAGGCCAAACGGGTCAATTGGCGTGACAACACCATTTGACAATATCGACTAATGTGGTTGTCAAGTCTTGTGATAACAGGAGCGATTAACGATTCGGATACTCCCGTCACCATAGAAAGTGTGATAATAAAAGCGAGGTATAAATCGGGTCTATTTGTTAATCCGAGCCAGGTACGCATATTTATGATGTATGTAAAAGTGCTAATTTGGTCGAATAATTGGTGATAGTCCTTTATTGTAAAAGAATGACCAAAATCGACCAAAATGCCCTTGTAGGCTAAATTGAACAAACAACCCTTAGAGGTTGTTTGGAAACGAGTCTTATGATTAAACAAAAGTTTAGAACGAGTATGGGTAGTGAAAGACGTAATTCTTGGGCCGAAAGACTCCATACGAGTCTTTGCCGTAAAATGATATTTCAAGGGGTATAATTCGGAACACATAGATATCTACTTTAAATCCAACACACATTTAGTTGTGATGGAAGAGTACTAGATAAGAAATATAGGTTACAATGCTAGATTAGAATGAAAGCGAATTTGAACTTAAAAGTGCTTAAAATATCCTTAACGGGTCAAAATAAGCATACTAGTGAAAACGGGTTTAATTTGTGTAATAAACCTATGATTAGAACCTAATATGGTATATAACATTTATTTGAAGAAGTGTATGAAATATAGGAATCAAATAAATACGTTTGTTTGATAAAATGCATAAACGGGTCAAAATTTGGTATAAAGGGTAATAAGCCGAAGACTTAAAAGTCTTAAATTTTGTTAAGCCGAATGTCGGAATTTAACTCCATATGATGGAGAATCAAATTACAAACACGTAGGAAGAAACGATAGGTCAAACGGACTAACGAATAGAAAGATACGGAAGTTTACGTGTCATTAAGCGGCAAATGGAAAAGGCCGAATGCAGGGACCACCGTAACTTACGGTGTCACCGTAAGTTACGGTGGAGTTGAATTCTTTACGGCAGTTCTCCCCTGAGTTACGGTGGGGAAAGTCTTAAACAGAGACCACCGTAACTTACGGTGCCACCGTAAGTTACGGTGGAGGCAAACTTGAAATTCAATGTTTTGGATCAAGAGATTATCTTTGGAATTTCTTTCCATTATCATTTATCTTGTCTGGTACCGTTATTTAAATTATCGAAACTAACTGTTGAGTTGGTTTTGAACACAGGTGTATGTCGAGAGCCCGGACGAAGATCGAGCATCGAGCAAGAACCGAACACACATTAAACAAAGCTTCCGCAACGTTGTTTTGTCGTTATTCTAAATGGCGATTTAAATCACATTATGTATATCACTTAAATTGTAAAAGTTTTTAACAAACCCGTATTTCCGATGTATATATATAATCATTAATTACATGATTATTTTCACAAAATATACGTTAAACCTTGATTTATAAGAACGGGTGTTACACCAAGATCCATATCTTGAGGCAGCTCAGTTTAATGCACTTTACCCCTCACCCTTTCCTCCAACATACCCAACAGGGTATCCAGTGCATGGGTATCAATACCCTTCTTACCAACAACAACCCCCACCTTCACAAATGCAAACACAAGAAATTCTGCATAAGTTGGATCGGGTTGAACACAAAGCGGAGGAACGCGAGAAAAAGCATAACAAATTTCTTAAGGGCCTCGCGAACTTCATAAAAGGCAAAAACAAGTAGAAGTTTGTTTATTTTATTTTGTATTGTATTTTCAATCAAGTCCCTGCGAGGATATTTTATTTCTGTACTTGGTCCTTGTGTGGACTTATTTTCTTTTATGTAGTCCCTACGTGGACAGTTTGTTATTTCAAGACCCGTTTAGGGCATATCATGTAATCGCTTAGTATTTTAATGAAATTTCTTTTGGAAAATTTTTATATGTATTTTATTACATCATTTTGTCAATATCATTTCAATTTTTAAATTGATCTGCCAAAACAATAGCAAAAGAAATTCTTAAAGGTATAACCTAGCCAATATTAA
The DNA here is from genome assembly GCA_030545235.1 of Helianthus tuberosus. Lineage (NCBI taxonomy): Eukaryota > Viridiplantae > Streptophyta > Magnoliopsida > Asterales > Asteraceae > Helianthus > Helianthus tuberosus. Next base: position 195,771,252 of record CM060418.1, read on the forward strand.
TAGCTATGATGGTACAACCTTTTTAAGAAAGTGATTCCTTGTTAACATCTGAAAACATGTTAACATTCTTGGTTGTGTGACGTGAGAGACCACACTAGCTTCAAAAGGTACTTGGATTCTTCCAAGCCACCTTCATAGCCTATATGATCAATGCAAATCATGGCTATTAAACATCAATATGATGTGTAAAACATCCAATTGAGATGTAAGCCTTTGGTCGAAGGTGTATTTATGACAGTGATAGTTTATTTTATAAACTTCTGTCAGAAGGGCGATGAACTAATGTTCGACCCTTAAGATCACCGATCCAAGAGATCACGTTTTAATTGTCCTTGTGGCAAAGCCTTTTGTGCCATCTAAATGTCCTTCGAGACGAGCCTTATGCTATATGAAAAATGTCTCTATGACATCGACAGTTGTGACTTATGTCCCCTGTCTGATAAATATACAGGATTATATCCTATTGAGTACCTATAATGGTTCAATTGTAGCCTCGGCAAGTCTTGATCAAATAAATTTTTGAATTGTTATTTAAAATGGTCTATATGGTTTATTAATACCATGGCCATCTAATCATCAATACGATGATTCATTATATAATCTAAATAAATCATTATTGTTAAATTTTAGTACCCAAATCATGGCTCGCTCTAATGAAGCAAACAGTCATTATGTGGAAGGAAACAATAATGAAGCCAGGATAAATGTTACTGGTGCTAAATTGCAAGCAATGATTGACACAGCAGTTGCTCAAGTGACGGGTAGTCCATAGGACAACCCTTAAGTGTTATAAATGATAATTTAACCCCGCATTTATCCATGTAATTGTCTAGAATTAGGTAACTACGGTTGTATGTGTTTTAGGTACAAATGGAGCTTAAAAGGGAAGGAATTTGGAGCATCAATAAAAATAAAATATTGGAATGGAAGAACTAAGAATATCTCATGATAGAGGATGAAATTACGAGAACGTGGGCGAAAACGGCGAAGAAAACGGAGTTGAAATGAAAAAGTTATGCTGAAAACAAAATTTCATGCTGAAGCCCACCGTAGCCTACGGTGGAGGGCGTAGCTTACGGTGGTCCCTGACATAAATTGTCACCGTATGACAGATTAAAGCCACCGTAAGCCATTCCAAGCCACCGTAAGCTATGGTGGCCACCATAGCTTACGGCGCTGACCTATGTAAATGTGTAACTTCCACCTTTTAATGCGGATTTATGATGCCCTTTCAAGTCCAATCATTCCAATTCGGTTACCAGCAGTCTAGGGGCGAATTTTTGGTGTTCTTGAGAGCTTGAAACAATTTCTAAACATCTTCTTAGTGTTTTGAATTCCTATGAACATTGAAACTTTTGTGATGATGTTTGTTCAAGCCATGAGTGGCTAAACTCTTGATGACTATCTTTGGTTGAAGGTTGTGTAAGACTTTATGCTTGATTTCTTATTTCTAGAATAACAAACTTTGTCTTTTTGATTTGTTTGTTATGGTGTGTGATTGATTGTTTGTAAATTGTTGATTCTTATGTTAATCTAGTTTGAAACCATACGTTCTTGGTGCCGTTGGCAATTGAGATATCATGGGTAGAATTAGGATTGGGTAAGGGTTAATTGGTCATCGGGTAACAACCTCGCATTCTAGGAATCCGAGTACTTAGTTCCCTTTTATCACAACAACTAATCGCACATGAACTATGTCTATGTAGTTCTTTCTAGTGAATGATAGCATAAATGTCAAAGCAAACCGGAAACCGAAGATAGTCATTTGTCTCTAAATTGTTTACAACCCAAATTTCCATTTTTTCAATTACTTTAGCAATCTTAGTTTTGAAATCAACCAATCCAACTCTTGAATTTACTTTTCTTTGCAATTAGTTTAATTTTAGTTAACGTAGAGAAACACTTTAAATAGCACATATTCCACAAACTCCCTGTGTTCGATACCCACTTACCGCTATCTATTTAGTAGTAATTGGATTAAATTTGATTGTGACCACGACATCATGTCAAATTTTGGCGTCGTTGCCGGGGAGTAGTGCGCAACGTGTGTTATTTTTTATCTTTTTAAGTTTGTTATTTTTCTGGTTTACGCTAGGTGTGTTAGTGTGCAGGTATTTACAGGTGCATGCATACAAGAGGCTCTCACAAGCTATTACCTCTAGCATTTTATCCGGAAATTGAGCGAACTTTGCGAAGAAACCGAGTATTACTACAAGAAAACAAAGTCATTGGTTCATCTACTACACCAACTACACCAATTACACCAAGTGATACAATGGATCCACCACCACCACCCACTACGTTTCAAACAACACCATCCACACCTGCACCAAATTCTACTACTATTCCTACACCAATTCATGAGCTTAAACCACCTAACACCACATTACCTACAAGTACCGAAACCGACCATTCCTTTAGCTATAACCCTTCATCAACCGTTCCACCCTTTTCATCTTTCTTCCCAACTTCCGGCCAATCATCCTCTTCACAACAAATACCACCACCCGGTCTATTTCAACCAGGTCCATCCAAAGTCTATGCTACCCCTTCATTTCACTCACCTTTACAACCGGGGGTACAATACCAAACGTCACAATTACCACAAACTTCGGGAGTGAGAAGAGATGGGTATGATGATGGATATGATGAAGAGTTTGGGGGATATGAGGAAGAGGGATACATGTATGGGGGTGATGGAGATCAAGGGGAGTATATCTATGTTCAAGGTCAAAATCAAAGAATGTCAAGTGTTGGTGGGATTCCTCAACAACAAATCATACCTCAACAATTGCCACCACAAGGTCCACCGGTGCAAAGACGAGTTCAACAACCTCATGTGGGGCCGAGATTTCAACCACCTCCACAACAATTTGGGCCGCCACGAAAGCAAGTTCAAAGACCAATAGGTCCTATATGTCCAAGAGTTCGGTTGGGGGTACCAAGGAGACATCTTCGAGAACACGCGAGAGGCATTGAAGCACATTTTAGACCGGTGATCACTCATAATCCTTCACCAGTAGTTATCCCTCAAAATGATCAAGGAAGGTCTTTTGAAGCTTGAACCAATTCGTTACAAAGTTTGCCAAAGTATAAGGGTCTAGCAACGGAGGAGCCTTATTTTCATTTGGAGGCTTATGATTCGATTTGCAACACTATTGGGGGTCAAGGATTTTCAGCCGATGATGTCAAATTGGTGCTATTCCAATTTTCCTTAGAAGATAAGGAGAAAAAGTGGTTTTATACATTAGCTTCGGCATCTATCTATACATGGGCAGAAATGCAACAAATCTTCATGGATGAATTTTTCACCGCTCAAAAGAAAAATGACGCAAGAAAAAGTTTGAGAAGTTTTCAACAACAAATGAGTGAAATGTTTCATGAAGCATTTGAGAGGTTTAGCATGATGATAAAGAATTGTCCTCATCATGGGATAGAGCTATGGGAGTTGATGAATGATGGAAAGGGTGAAACCCGATCTTTAGAGTGTTTAAATATCGTGTTTTATGTGTGTTTAATGTGTTTACTTGTTTAGAATGAAGTAACTATGAGATCTTGGTAATTTGTAGGTAAAACACGTAAATCGGTGCATTTACGATTGTTAAAGATGAAGTTGTGAGTATAGGATGGGATATCGCAGCTCAAGGATGGATGGTAAAGTTTGTTCGGGTGTTATGAAGGCTCACAGGTGGAAGAAATGTGAAAAAGTGAAGTTTGGGGATCAACTTGGTATATGATGAAAGTTATGTGAAGCTTACATGTGCAAGAATCAAAGAGGTATAAAGTCTAGGGGTTGATTGGCACTTTATTGAAAGTTACTTTATACTTAAAAATGTGAGGGAAATGAAGAATCAAAGTAGAGGGGCCAAAGTGTCATTTGATGAAAGTTTGAAAGTGAAAAGGAACAAGGTCAACGGTCTCGATCGTAGGTTACGAATTTCATTCTCGTAGCTTACGAGTCTTGTGGTGATGGATTGAAATGTTGAAGAACCATATCTACACATTCTCGTAGCTTATGAATTTCTTCCTAAGTTCCATGGTCACGCACATGAAGAACCATATCTACACATTGCTGCATATGATGCACGTTGCAACACAATCAGCAGCCAAGGTTTCTCAGTTGATGATGTGAAATTGGTACTTTTCCAATTCACACTTGAAGACAAAGCACAACAATGGTTTCATTCGCTACCGTCAGCTTCGATCTTCACATGGGGCGAAATGCAGCAACAATTTTTAGATGAATTTTATACTCATTTGCGTACTAACAACGCCAGGAATGATTTTCGAGGGTTTCGACAACAACCCGGTGAGTTATTTCACGAAGCGTTCAATCGTTTCAAAATGATGCTCAAGAATTGTCCACATCATGAGATATATTTATGGGAGCTTATTAATACATTCCACGAAGGCCTAACATATGAAGATGCCAGGGATGTAAATTCAATATCCAATGGTACTTTTGGAAGGAATTACGAAGAAGATGATTGGGAATATTTAGAAAGAACCGCAAGGGCGTCAAAACGTAAGGCTCAATCTTCTAGAAATGCACGATAGTCGACAGTGAGAGCGGTAGAAAATCCACCGGAGGCAAGTGGTCAGTTTCCATTGTGTGGAGATCTGGGGCATATAGCGGATCAATGCCCAACCATTCATGGTAAAAGTGAGGATGTGAACTATGTGCAAGGTGGGGGCGGTGGAAGAAATTTCAACATGCAATCCAACACATATCACCCGGGCCTTAGAAATCACCCGAATTTTAGCTATGGGAATACAAATAACCAGCTAAATCTAGGGTTTCAAGGAAACAATCAATCTGGTGGTCAAAGAAATTTCAATCAGAACCAATTTCAAGCTAACTTTCAGGGTGGCTACCAAAACGATCAAAGAGGACAAGCCGCGTCTTCTAACACTTCGGGGGGTAACGATATGATGGAGATGTTGAAATCAATTCAGCTTGAATTACAAAATCAAAGGCTTGAGCTGCAAAATCGTGCTCAAAAGGATGAGGTGCGATATAAAGCCGTTCAATCATTAACCACATAAATGGCCCAACTTACAACCGATGTGAAGGAGTTGAAACAGCAAAACGGGAAGCTTCCCAGTGACACTCAAACGAACCCCATGCACGGGAAGAATATACCAGTTAGCGGGGTAAGTTTCGTTCCTAAAAACAATTTGAATGATAAATTTTTAACTTCTTCTGTTTCCCATGTGATTTCAGGTTTAAGTGGCGCAAATGAGGATGGAGATGGGTGTGACTCAGGAGAGCTGGTCGTCCCGATTCGAGTTGGAAAGTTCAAAATCCACAAGGCATTGTTGGATTATGGAGCTGGGATGAGTGTTCTTCCCGGTAGCCTTTACGACCAGTACGACTTTGGTCCGTTACACGCGATTGATCAAATGGCAGTATTTTCGGATTCGAGTTGGAAACAACCCCGAGGGGTTGTGAAAGACGTGATAATACAATTGGGCGAGTTTTACTACTCGGTCGATTTTATGGTGATTGATTATGCACCATCATGGACCTATGAGCAGCCACAAGTAGTTTTGGGTCGCCCTTTTCTGTATACAGCCAACGCCCAAATTGATTGCAGAAACGGGATGGTTACCATGAGCTACAAGAATCGTAAATTATACTTTAATGTGTTTTTAAAACCATATCTTATGATCTTCTTGCTGATTTAAGTTATACATGTGCTACTAACGAATTTGTTTCAAGTGTTAGCGCAGTCAGGTTAAATGCGAATGGGGTTGCGGTGTACAGGTCCGAGTTGAAGAGTGATGGGAGTCAGGTGAACAAGACAACTGTGAGAGAAAGAGCAAATGAAGGAAGACCACCCAATGGTGGGACTGAGTGGGGCAACAAGGCTGAGGTTGAACTCAACTGGCGTGGAGCTGCGAAATGGGGAGGCAAGCGTTCAGATGAACCCCCCTGAGCATAGCAGGTACGGTCTGGCTGAAGACCTTTAAACTTAGCATTCTCGGGAGGCAGCCCGAGGATGTAGAGTATTGTATTTTGGTTTGGTTTCGTTTCGTTTTGGTGTGTTGTGTTTTGACAGGTTTCTACGTGTTTATCTGCGCTGAGGCAATGATTCAAGTGTGGGGATGTTTTTCAACATCTCCGATGAGACATTGATGGGTGTCGGGTGTTATATATATTAGGTGTATATTTTAAGCCCCTTTAACACTTTTTAGTCAAGTTTTAAATTTATAAAACACGATATTTACTAACATTAGACACACATATGGGCAAGTGCACCCATCGTGAGTGTAGTATAGTGTTGGTAAGATACTGAGGTCGTCCAAGGACACAAGAGCTTTTAGTACCGGTTTATCCTCAACGTCTAATCAAATCAAAAGTTTAGAAAAAAAATGTTTTAAGCTAAGAAAAATAAAAACTAACTAAAATGCTGAAAAGTAAAAATAAAAGAAAAACAGATAGACAAGATGAATCACTTGGTTCCGACTCGTGTATAGTGTAACCTTCGATTATTTCCGCACTTTTGCACTTATTTAAGAGATTATCTTAGTTATTGTAGTAGGCCCCTCTTTTGAAGGTGACGTTACCCTCAACCTAGTAGTTTGAGTCAGCAAGTATACAATCCTAAAGGGTCGGATTATTGAAAGATAATTAATTAAGTTATTAATGCAAATTATGGTAGGCCCCTCTTTTGGAGGTGACGTTACCCTCGACTAAGTAGTCTGAGTCTGCAGGGATACAGTCCTAAATAGCCGGGTTATAGTATTAATAGTAGTTAACTTATGAGGGGATCAAAGAGTTTGGACCCCCGCCATCCAATACCGTTAAGTATTGAAGGAGGTCCTACTAAATTTGACCCAGGTCCATTGCAGGACCTTTAAACGCTGAACAATGGCAAGACTCTTACCAAACCGTTCCCTTAACCCCCGACCAGGTAGCCAACATATCTCCATATAGACCGTGGAGATATGAATGGTGAATATCTTTTATTTTATATAGACAGTAAAATAATGCCAAGACACCACGGACAAACGATAAGGAAGAATCACCTTCAACATAAGAAACTAGTTATTAAAGTCATTAATACAAAACCAAGTAAAAAGTGCGAAAAGATTAGAAATAAAAAGTATTACACTAGACACTTGTCTTCACCAAGTGATGTAAGAGACTTAGGCAAACATGGCCTTGATTGTCAAGAACTCTTACGGTCAATCTTGGATCTCGAGACGACTCACACACTCTATGATGGACAATGGATGATGGTGGTGGATGATGGTGTTATGGTGGTGGTGGGTGGTGGGTGAAGTGTGAGAGAGGTGGTATGCCAAGGGATGGTTTGAGCTTGAGCCAAGCACTCCTATTTATAGGCTGAACAGAAGCTCGGGCACGGCCCCGTGTCCAGTGGGCACGGCCCCGTGTCTAGTGGGCACGGCCCCGTGTCCACATCCTTCTCTTTCTTCATTTAATGCAGCTTCTCTTATTAGTTGACCACGCCCCCGTGTCCGCTGAGCACGACCCCGTGTGCTGAAGAATCTTTGTACTATGAAGATTTGCTTAGATTGTGCGAATCTTATAGTTGACCACGGCCCCGTGTCCGCTGAGCACGGCCCCGTGGTGGGCAATAGAAGCTTCTACCACTTTATCTTTTCTACTGACACTTGGGCACGCCCCCGTGTTGGCTGAGCACGGGGCGTGTTCAGTCTTCTGTTATCTTGTTTTGCTTGGGAAGATGCTGTCGTGGGGTCGGGCATGTCACGTCTTGTTCCTTTTCGTGTATTTATGTTAGATTTTGATGTCTTTTTTCTTCTTTTGTTAATTTGAGCTCATTTAATCCTGAAAATATAAAAGGAAGACAAAAGCACACTTTTTCCAACATTAGTACTAAAAAAGGGGTTAGTTTTATGCCACAATTGATGTAATTTATATGTTGCATTTTGCACACATCAGACATCATAAAATCCTATATGGAATGCGTATTTTCCGGTCTTGATCGCAGCAGTACACCGCTACAGACACTCACTTGTTTCTGATCAGGTGCATGTGTTTCTCTATCTTGTTTTGGTTTGTTTTTGTTTTTGTTTTGGAGGTGTGAAACTTTGTTTCGTTTAGGGAATGTGTTTTATTTAATTGTCTTAAGAGTTAGCCGCTCATTTAGGGTATTTGGTTTGTTTTCCCGGGCTTATATTTTAAAAGCACCATACATTGCGGACAATGTATCCCAAGTGTGTGGATGTTGGAGCCCGGGAAGGGATTATGGATAAAGCTTGAAGAGATTAAAATGTGATTGAAATCGATGAAATTTGGTAAAAATTGAAAATTTTGGAAATTATAAAATTTTTCATCGCCTTAAACAAGCTAATTGGATATGAAAACCTAAAGTTTCAATCACTAATAGGCTTTTTACCGGTAGTAGACTAGATTAGTCCCTTGTCATGGTTGTCCCTTTAAGTTTCATGAGAGTAGGTTTGACAAGTGTTTTATAGGAAATGAGTTGAAAAGAGATGTCTATCTAGGGGTAACATGTTTTTAATTGCATATGCTACTTGTCGTCAACCTTTTTACCTTTTCTTGGTGAGATCTTGAGCCTGTAGACGGATAGGATACATTATATGATGAATTCGTTTGTTGAGTGCAGGCTACGTGTCATTCTGTGTTAGAACTTGTATGATTCGATGCACGCTGAGACTGTGGGTTTGACATGTGCACATATATGATAAAGGCATTAGGATTCTCTGTTACACCCTTTTGTGTTTGTGTTTCTTTTGTGTTATTCACCAAATCTCCCTTAGTAGCCCTGTTGAGCCTAATTACCTTTCGTTTGTTCGCCCATTGTTTATTGTGAAAAACCGACCGTGATAATATTGCTATGAAAAAGAAAAATTGAGAAAAAGGGAAGAAATAGAAAAATATGTGAAAAAATGAAAAAGGAAAGAACAAGAATAGAAGTGCATGAATATCGTCTATGTTCTTGGGTAAAAACCAACCCAAAAGTATAAGTTGTGTTTGAATAAAGTATCACGGTTTGGTTATTGTTTGTGAGCCAATTAGAAAAGAAAAAGAACCAAAAAAAATAATTTTCTACCTTTACCCTAAGCCCAAAACCCGAAAGTCCTTTTGATATGTGCCATGTTAGATGATACGGTGGAGGTGTGATTGTCATACAAGCCTATGATTGCAGGATTTCATGTTTGCTTTATGGAGTGATTATATACTAGCACATTACACGCTAGTCCAGATATTAACCCGAGGGGAGAGTATATTGTGAGGGGTGTGTAGCATGTGATTAATTGTAAACATGTTAGTTTTAGATAGACAAGTCTTAGGTTTTTGAAATTGCATCATTTACTTGTCAGACTGTCAATCTCGATTGTGTCAGTGTATGGGATGGGTATGACTTGGGACTGAACAGGTTGAATCGGTTAAGGGGTTTAGAAGTGTTGTTGTTGTGGTGACTAGTTCTAGTTGGTTTGCTTGGGGACAAGCAAAGGCAAGTGTGGGAATGTGATGGAGAGGGTGAAAACCGATCTTTAGAGTGTTTAAATATCGTGTTTTATGTGTGTTTAATGTGTTTACTTGTTTAGAATGAAGTAACTATGAGATCTTGGTAATCTGTAGGTAAAACACGTAAATCGGTGCATTTACGATGGTTAAAGATGAAGTTGTGAGTATAGGATGGGATATCGCAGCTCAAGGATGGATGGTAAAGTTTGTTCGGGTGTTATGAAGGCTCACGGGTGGAATAAATGTGAAAAAGTGAAGTTTGGGGATCAACTTGGTATATGATGAAAGTTATGTGAAGCTTACATGTGCAAGAATCAAAGAGGTATAAAGTCTAGGGGTTGATTGGCACTTTATTGAAAGTTACTTTATACTTAAAAATGTGAGGGAAATGAAGAATCAAAGTAGAGGGGCCAAAGTGTCGTTTGATGAAAGTTTGAAAGTGAAGAGGAACAAGGTCAAGGGTCTCGATCATTGGTTACGAATTTCATTCTCGTAGCTTACGAGTCTTGTGGTGATCGATTGAAATGTTGATCAGAATTTTTATTTCGTAAGCTACAGTTCCTTGTTGTAGCTTACGAGTTACATATTTCAGCAAAGGAGAGACATCAGAGGTCGACCGTAGCCTACGAACCACTTTTTGTAGCTTACGGTTTCATGCTAATGTTCAAACAGAATTTCTATTTCGTAGGCTACAGTTTTTTTACGTAACCTACGACCCGGGCAGTCAAAAAGGACGCATGTGAGGGTTTGGTTTTATGATTTCATATGTCAAATCATCATAAAAAAGGGGGGCGACATTTGATCATAGTCACGTGAGAGAAGGGTTTGGTCAAAGATATACAAGACTTCATCAAATCAATATCATCACATTGACGGCAGCCCTAGGTTTGGAGGGAGTTGGAACTTTGGAACCATCAATCACCTCATAAAAACATCATCATCACAATATAGACAAGGATTCACGTGAACAATCTTGGAAGACATAAAATCATCATCATTTATTATTATTTGATTACAAAAATCAAATATTAATATGATGATATCATCCGTACATCAAGCATTCGAAGATGATACAACTGAGATGAGCGGCTAAACTTCTATGGTTTCCTCCGGATGGAGGGTTTTTGTAAGTTAATGAATATTATGTGTTTGATACAATCGTTTTAACCTGGTGATCTAAGCATTCGATGCTTTTCACCATGGATTTGATTTCTTGATTGTAACCAGTTACGTTTATTTAAACCTTAATTTGTAAGCATTCATTTCCCAAGAGTTCTAGTAATTGGGATATATTTGACATGGGGTTAGGGTTTGTAAATTGTAATTGATAATCATTCGATAACCTCCCGTTATGTACTGACCGGAGTACTTAGTCGTTGGTTATCACAATTAGTTAATCAAAATTAACACCTATGTCTATGTAGGTAACGATTAAACACATAGTTGATGTTAATTGCAAAACCTGAAATCTGGAGGAACCATCTTTTCTCCTATTGATTTAAATCACAATTTTTATTCGCTAATTTAGTTATTTCTCAAAATCAAACAAACCGATTTTCTCATTCAGTAATAGTTAATCAATCCTTTTCATTACGACACTTTCCACAGTCCTCCCTTGGTTCGATACCCTGCTTATTCTATACTAATAGTTTAAATTGGTTTTTGCATATCACTAACGACAGACATCAATGAATGCATTTCATGAGGGGTTGTGTTCCGAAGATGCGCGTGACTTAATGTCTATCACAAATGGCACTTTTAGCACAAATTACGAGCATGATGATTGGGAATTCTTGGAGCAAATGGCGGTCACATCAAAAAGAAAAGCTCAAGCATCAAGGAGAGCACGACCGACCATTACCCGAACTCAAGTGCACGCGGTAGACGATGGTAATGTTCAAACTTCTAATCAAATTTATGATGTTTGTGCACTTTGTAATGAGATAGGGCATGCGGCTGAAAATTGCCAAGGAGTGGAAGGGCAATACGAGGAGGTGAATGCATTGCAAGGGCAAGGAAGGGGTGGTAGAAATTATAACATGAACTCCAATACTTACCACCCCGGCTTAAGAAACCACCCAAACTTTCGATATGGGAATCCCTCAAACCAAGCTAACCCAAATTTCCAAGGAGCTCAAGGAAATTTCATACCTCGTCAACAATACAACCAAGGTCAATTTCAACAATCGGGTGGTCAAAGTGGTTCTTCGGGTCAAACTTCATCAAGTGGGAATCAAGTTATGGATATGCTCCGGTTGATGCAACAAGATATGCAAAGAAGGAATCAACTTGATGATGTTCACATGCAAAAAGATGAAATCCGTGACAAAGCGATTCAGTCGTTGACCACTCAAATGGGTCAGCTTGCAAGTGACATGGCATTATTGAAGAAAGCAAAAGGTCAATCACCAAGTGACACGGTGATAAATCCCAAGAACATAAAAAGCATTAACATCAATGTGGTAAGCACCGTTCCTAATAATGAAATTAATGAAACATTTCTTACTTCTTCTTGTCAAGTGAGTGCAGGTATAGGAAGGGATGCCGAGGTTGAAACGGACAAGGAGCATGGAGCACCACTTGTGCCGATCCGAGTGAGAAAATTAAAAATTCCCCATGCATTATTGGATTATAGGGCGAGTATGAGTGTGCTACCAGGTGACATATATGATATGTATGATTTTGGTCCGCTTCAGGATGCAGAATGGTGAGTTTGGCGGATGAAAGTTGGAGGCGTCCATGGGGAATGGTTAAGAATGTTATGATTCGGTTGGGAGAATTCGAATACCCGGTGGATTTTCTGGTTTTAGATTATGCTACTACCATGATGGAGTCACAACAAAGGGTGATTTTGGGTCGACCGTTTCTCTATACGGCAAATGCTCAAATCGATTGTAGAGAAGGAATCATTACCATGACCGAAAAGAACCGTAAGTTGTCATTTGATGTTTAGACTAAGATGATTAGTTACGATTTTGTTGAGGCGAAGGATAGCGGGTTTAGTGAAAAGGTGTTTCAAAGAATGAGAAGAAATCACCCACCGGATCGTGAAGAAAAGCATATGGGTTCAAGCAAGAGTGTATTTGATTACCCACCGAGTCAAAACGAGACGGATGCATTTTGCTCAATGGCACGAGGAAGTGATGGAGATGGCAGGAACCGCATCTTTGAGCCACCTTAAATGGGGGTGGCACGGTCTGGCTGTAGACCTGAAAACTTAGCGCTGCTCGGGAGGCAACCTGAGGTTTTTCACTGATCTTGTTATTTCTTTAGTTTTCTATGTTTCAGGGCCATGGGAAACACTCAAATGTGGGGAAGATGTCCGAATATTTGTGTGAAGGTGGTGATAGGAAATTGGATCATTTACAATATCTGTTGTGTCAAACTTCACCAGGTCAATGTACTTTTTCCTTAGACTTGTCATGTTCTTTAGCTTTGAAATATAGTTACTTTGTTTGCTTTTGTTTAAAAAAATAAAAATAAAAAAAAGTTTGGTGTGTTTGGAGCGATCTTTCCCTTCAAAACCATACATTGGGGATAATGTATCCCAAGTGTGGGGATGAGGGGAAATTTTAAAAAATTGTGAATCTTTTAAAAATCAAGCGAAAAATGGTCCAAATTGAACAGTTGAGTATTAAATCGCATGACACACCGGCAACCCATATCCCCTTGTTCTTTCTTGGTGAGAGTTGAGCCACTACTTGAATTTATTAGCATATTTTCTTTGATGAGAGTGGCAATGGGTGGGTTGCATTAGAACTTGTGCTTGAATTCGGTTTGAGGCCTTAGCTTGATATGTATGTGAAAATGTTAGGAAACTTTTTTTGTAAGTATTGAACAAAATCACAATCAACTGGATCTATGAAGAGATCACAGTCCTGAAGATCACGAACAAGAAAAAGAAGATCAGATGGGACAACAGAAATGCACAGCATCTACTTCAAAGAAACACAAGTTGACCAAGAGCTGAATTGGATTATCAGAAAAGGTCACTTCTGATGGATCTGATGAAATATCATCAGTTTCTGACGATTATGATCATCAGGATTTTTCTGATGATTTGTTCACCAGAATTTCTGATGAAGTGGTTTATCATAATTTCTGATGAAATACCCCACTTATCTGAAGTTGGCTCTATCCTGCCACAATTACCGATGCAAGTTGACATTATTGGATATCATGATGAAAAAGGCAACTTGAACGTTGGATTCAATGAATATGTCAATTGGCCACTTTTTGCAGGACTTATTGCATGAATAAACTATTGTTTATTCATGCACCCAGCCTTCTATAAATAGAAGGCTCAACCAGGAGAAGCAAAGTGAGTTTGAAGCTTATCATTCATACATACATCAAAACTCCATTGCCCTCTCACCCACAGAATTCAAGATTCATTTGTACTAGATAATAATCTTACAATCACCTTGTAAACCATTTTGTTTCAAAGTGATATAAACTTGATAATTCTGTAGGTCTTGTTTCTTGAAAGTCTGATTTCCATTTCCGCACATCTTTTTCACATCTACTAAAATCACTTGCCATATTACGTGAAAAGAAGTTGTTTTAAGGCCATACAGGGTCCAACAATTGGTATCAGAGCAGATTGAATAAACTATTTTCAAACGATCAATCGCTCATCTTCTTTTCTCTAAATATGGCCAGCTTTCAATCCTGGAATAATGCTTTTAACATTGGTTCTATGTCCAAACCTCCGACTCTGGTCAGAGAGGAATACCCCCAATGGAAAATCAGGATGGTCAATTTCCTTAATGGTCATGACCGAGCTCTGTTTAAATCCATTGAAAGGGGTCCACATATACCAATGACTGTAATACCAGCTATTCCAGCAACTGACCAATCACCTGCTATCCCTGCCTCCCACGCTCCCAAAAGTGAAATACTTTGGAGTGAGGAAGACAAGGAAAAGGTGGCTGGGGATGAAAGGGCAAAGTCACTTTTAATTATGGCCATCCCCAATGACATATTTTCACAAGTTGATGCATGTGCATCAGCTAAGGAAATATGGGATCAGTTGGAAAATCTTTATGAAGGAGGAGAAAGGATGAGAAGAAACAATAGAACAAATAATGTCTCATCTTATGAAAGGTTTAAAAGTTTGCCAAATGAAAGATTAAATGATACATATCAAAGATTTACAAAACTTTTAAACAAGCTAAAGAAATTTAGAATAACTAAGTCAAATGATGAAAGAAACATAAAATTTCTTGATGCCCTTCCTAGAGAATGGAGAAGTCTAACCATGACTTTATCATCAACCTTAGAACTAGGAAACATGAGTCTTCATGACTTATACAGCATCTTGGTCCCCAGAGAGGAAGAAATATTTGAAGAAAACATTCAAAGAGGGGGATCATTAGCTCTTATCTCAAACTCGCAAAGAACAATACCCACCAATGATCCACAACCATCAAGCAGCCAAAGTTTTGAAATTTATGATACTTCATCAGATTTTTCAGCTTTTGCTGAGGCAATAGCACTGCTCACCAAAACATTTGAGCAGAGGTTGAGGGGAGGAAGCCAGAGATACCAGAGGAGTGACAGAGGAAGGATGGATGGAAGATCTAAAGAAGAGGTTAGATCTAAGGATAAAGGGAAGGCTAAAGTTGTGTGTTACAAGTGCAAACAGAGAGGTCATTATGCATCAGAATGCAAGACCAAAAAGCTGAAGGATGTTGCCTATTATGAGAAAAAGCTTGAAGAAGCAATGAAGCAGCAACAAGTAAGCTTAATTGCTGGAATAGATACATGGTTATCTGATGATTCTTCTGATGATGAAGAAGAAGAATTGGCAAATTTCTGCCTCATGGTACTCTCTGAAGGTCTACCAGAAACTTCAGAACAAAAGGTAAATTTAGACAATCTTGATCTTAAACACAAGCTAAACAAGCTCATGTCACATTTTCTAAATCTGCAAGAAAAACATCAATCAGATATTAGAAAATCTGATGAGTTGCAAAGGACTTTGAATAAAATCATTCTTGAAAACCAACTTCTTATAGAGGATAGTTTAAATCAAAGAGCTAAAATTGAGTTTTATGAAAATGAAAGAAAAAGATCTTTACAAGAAAATCAATGACAAAGAAATCAATGTAAGAGGTTTTCAACAAGCCAAAGAGTTCATAAATTTTATTGAGTCCACACCTAAGAACAAAGGAGAGGGTTTAGGTTATACAAGATCAAATGGAAATAAACCCACTGTCTTTGTAAAAGCAACTCATCAGAATTCTGATAAATTTTCATCAGAATCTGAATCTTGTAAAACAACCTGTTCTGAATACTCTTTTGAAAAACCAAACTTCAAAACAAACAAAAGTGAATGCAGTCAAGAATCTGTAAAGACTCCAGAAGCAGTTCACTCATCTTTTCAAAATTATCCACTCATTCCATCACAAGAAGAAATATCAGAAAATTCTGATAACTCTTGTATGTGTGTTGACATACTGAAGCTTGTTCAACACCATCTTCAAAAGAAAACTGTAAAATCTGTTAATGGCTCAGCATATAACAGAGTTTCTGATGCAAAACCAAGAAGAAGAAATATTATTAGGATTCCATCAGAAACAGTACCCAAGCATGCCTGGGTACCAAAAACCATCTAATCATTTCATTTCAGGACCATCATGTGCAGCAGATCTGGTACTGCGACTCAGGGAGCTCCAAGCACATGACTGGGGACAGGAGCTTACTCAGCAACTTTGTTTCAAGGCTGGGTAGAATGGTAAATTTTGGAAATGGAGTGAAAGGGAGGATCATGGGATATGGATGCATAAGGTATGGATGTCTGACCATAGAGAAAGTAGCCTATGTTGAAGGCTTAAAGTATAACTTGCTAAGCTGTGGTCAATTCTGTGACAAAGGTTTTCAGGTAACCTTTTTACCAGAAAAATGCTTGTTAATAGGTATAGATGATAATAAAATCTATTTAAGTGGTAAAAGAATAAGAAAATCAATTTACTATTTTGACTTCAAAGAAGAAAGTGAACATCCAAAACTGTGTTTATTTTCAAAAATCAACAAAGGTAGTAGTTGGTTATGGCACAAAAGGCTAGCCCACTTAAATTTCAAAAACCTAAGCAAACTAGCAAGCAAAGGTCTGGTAAAAGGATTACCTTTGATATCCTCTAAGAAGGATAAAATTTGTGAAGCATGTGGGATGGGTAAATCCAAGAGAAACTCACATAAATCAATTTCTGAGTCTTCTATTTCACAAAATTTGGAACTTTTACACATGGATTTGTGTGGACCATAAGTACATAAAGTTTTTCTGGAAAGAAATACATACTAGTAATAGTAGATGACTTTTCCAGGTACACATGGGTAGAATTTTTTAGAAAGAAAAGTGAAACTCCTGATCTGATCATTAATTTTATCAAGAAAATTGAAAATCTGTTAAAACTAACAGTCAGAAGGATCAGATCAGACAATGGAACAGAGTTTAAGAATTCAAAAATTGAGAATTTCCTTGTAAGTAAAGGAATTTCTCATGATTTTTCTGCTCCCAGAACACCCCAACAAAATGGGGTGGTTGAAAGAAAGAATAGGACCTTGGTAGAAGCTGCCAGAACCATGCTTGCTTATGCTAAGTTGCCCACTCACTTTTGGGCAGAAGCTATAGCAAATGCATGTTTTACACAAAACAGATCCATAATCAACAAATGGCACAACAAAACACCTTACAACATTATAAATGGAAGAATTCCAATTATAAATTTTTTGCATACATTTGGTTGTAGATGTTTTGTTTTCAATGATTTTGAAAGCCTTGAAAAATTTGACAGAAAAGCAGAAAAATGTATTTTTCTTGGTTACTCTTTGTCATCAAAAGCATATAGAATTTTTATTCTCAATACAAGGACAATCAGAGAAAGTCTGTATGTTTCATTTGATGACTCACCAGAAACAGAGGTTTCTGATGAATACATGAAAGAAATAAATTTTTCTGACAAACAAGAAAAGTATGAACATCTCTTTGAAATGATAAATGAAGATTTCCTAGAACATGATAACTCTTTCAAAAACAAATCAAAAGATCCATCATGTACTAACTCTGCAGAACAAAGGTGTAGTACAACAGAACCTCAGAATTCTGATATCTTACACACAATTGAAGCACCTGTTCAGCGGGAAACTTCAAATCCATCAGAACCAACAACTTTTCACAACAAGTTAAGATGGATCAAAGGACATGTTCATTCTGACATCATAGGCAATCCTGCAGATGGTGTCAGAACAAGATCTGCCACTGCACATGAGTGTGCATTTTCTGGGTTCTTAAGCAAGGTAGAACCCAAATCTGTCAAAGAAGCTCTAAGTGACCCAGACTGGATTCAGGCTATGCAAGAAGAGCTTGATCAATTTGAAAGGAGCAAGGTATGGGATCTGGTACCCAAGCCAAAAGACAAATCTGTCATTTGCTCAAAATGGGTATTCAGGAATAAATCTGATGAGAATGGCATAACCACAAGGAATAAAGCAAGGTTAGTGGTCAAGGGTTACTGTCAATAAGAAGGAAAAGCACATCTGGTGCCTGCCAACTCTTGGGAGAAAAATTGGTATGTTAGGTAAGCAAGAAACAAAACTGTGTTGCCACATCAACAGCAGAATCAGAATATGTAGCAGCAGCAAGTTGTTGTTCACAAGTGTTGTGGATGCAAACTCAACTGAAAGATTATGGAATAACTCTGACAAGAATTCCAATTCTATGTGACTCAAAGAGTGCTATTGCAATAACAGAAAATCCAGTTCATCACTCAAGAACCAAACACATAGATGTCAGATATCACTTCATAAAAGATCATGTGGAGAAAGGTAACATTGAAATGTATTTTGTTCCAACTGAAAACCAAATTGCTGATATCTTTACAAAGCCTCTTGATGAAAAGAGACACAATTTTTTTATTAGCAAACTTGGCATGGTTAATCTAAATGATGAAGATTTTTTAGAAAAGACAAGGACACAAATTGAAAACCAAATTGATGATCATCAAAGTTCTAATAATCAAAGAACAAATCAACTGGTTTCTGACAAAACAATCCATCAATCTGATGGAACATCAGAAAATCTGACGGATCATCAATAAATGATGATTTATCAGAAAATCTGAAGGAATATCAGAAGATCTGGTGAAATCACCAGAAGTTCTGATATAAAATCAGAAACCAGGTTGAAACATCAGAATAATTTGTAATCATCATAATCTTTCATCTTCATAATTTGCATATACCACACACACACACACATACATATTTTATATATTTATATTTACGGTTGATTTATATTTATGTATTTTTTGTTTTTGTATTTTTTCTTATTAAAAAAAACAAAAAGGGGGAAAAGTAACATGCATACTAATGGAGTTCCATACAGCTGTGAATATCAACCGTCTCAAAATTTTTCCAGATTATTGAATTTCACTTTTCTTCTGCAAATGCATGCAACGTCATTTTTTCATAAGAAACTTAAGTGACACGTAGGCACTAGAATCATTAGGAGCTATGAAAGTAGCCGCCTAGTCATTAAATGCTTACTCACACATGGGGCTTTGTAGACTGTCATATTCACTGTTACATTCACTGTTACATACACTACAACAAATATCGTCTTAATTGAAGAGATGAAAATAAAAAAAGGGGTTGGATGTTAATATCATCTATGAGGAGCTATCACTTTCATGTATAAATATTAACAACCTGAAAAGAACTTTCTTCACAAAAAATCATCTCTTCAAAAGCCCTTCGACAAAAATTTTCTTATCTTAAAATGGGTCGCCCAAAATTGATGAAAGCTACTCAATTCCCTCTCCCATTTCACAGACTTCATAATCTTAGATTAAGATCCAACTTGGAAGGACTTGCATGGGAGGACTACAGGTTTGTGTACAATATGATCATGCGAAGTTCTTTGGGCTTTGCTGTATCATCACATGTCACCATTTATCCAAAACTTCTCCAAGAGTTTTGGTGGAACTCCGTAATCATCTTTAGTGGTACTTCCATGTGGATTGAGAGTGAGGTTATGGGGGTAAAAATTACCCTAAATGAGGAAATAATCAGAAATGTCCTCAAACTGAGTAATGATCATGAAATCAAATTTCTGGATAAGGCAGATGTGCAACAGACCTTGACTGAAATGGGCTATCATACAAACAACTCGTCAAGGGCTATTAGCAAATCGGGTTTTATACCACCTTTCTAGTTTTTGGTAACACAGCTAAGTGTCTGCTTCTCCAAGAAGATTGGACACTTCAACGAGCTGTCTCATAAGATGATGGAAGTGGTTCATGCTGTTGTACAGGAGAAACCTTACAACTATGCTCAGTTTCTCATGAGAGACCTAGAAGCAAACATCCACGACCATCAACCCTTTCTGATCTACCCTCGATTCGTAACCAAGGTGATCACAAGTCAGCTGGGCTTCGGAGGAGTGAGAAGCTGCTATCCAAGGGCCGAGCTGGTACTTCAAGAAAACATTAGTGAAGCCACCCTGACGCCATCAACGAATCACATCGGTCGAATAACCAGTCTTTGGTTATATGTGAAGTGCATGTACAACGTGTTGGAGGAGGAGGAGGAGTTGTTTTTTTGTGTGTTTTATGTTTTCTGTGTTTTGAATATATCTGGTTTGTTTTTATCCTTTTTCATTTCTTAATGTTAATAGATCTAGGGGGAACTAACACAACATGTCTGATAAAAACAAAGAAAAATCTGGTGAAACTCACATGAGATCTGACAGGATTTAGTGAAACTCAGAAAATCTGATAATCAATCAGAAAATCTGGTATTTATTCAGAAAACTCATTAAGCCACACGAATCTGATCATTCACCAGAAAATTTTCAAAATAACCCGAAAATCTGACAATAAATCAGAAAATTAATTTTTTTATCAGAAAAATTCCTTGAAAGCCAGGAAGTTTGACAAATTATCAGAAAAACAATGCTTTTAACCAGATTCAAAGAAACTTATGACCATCCAAAATTTTCTTGAAATAAGTTTCTTTCAAAAAAAAATTTCTGAGGACTGAAACAAGCTGTATGAAAAATACTTCCTGTATATTAGAACAAAGGTGTGGAGTTCAGAACTGCAAGACTGCAATGTAAATAAAAATCTCGGAACTCTACTTATTCCCTCTCTTCTCAAAAAAAAATGATGATTCATCCTCTGTAAATGAATCAAATGAATTCTGATGATATAAGAAGAAAATACAACTCTCAAAAGTTTTATCCAAAATTTTCTGATATATGTCATCAAGAGGAAAACCTGGGAAGACACACAAACTCGGAAAAGGTTTCTATTGGACCTTTTTGAAACCAAAAGGGTCCCACATAGAGAAAAGGTTCAAGTTGGACATTAGTGTTTATCCGCAAAATCATTGGAGTCTCTAAGTCTCTTTAAAGGATTTACATTAAATTAGAGATAAACCAAAGGTTTTTAAAAAACGGTTGTTTCCTTAACGGATTAAAACATCATAAAGGTGTCATTAACCACCTTGAATACAAACAACCCACGACAAACACTCAAAAATCTATGTCCGTACACACTATAAATACCTTATTCAAAAACAGAGTCTTCCATCTTCAACCTTCAAATTCGAAACCCTAAAACCCTTCTCCGAAACAAAAACCAAAACTCTCAATGGCAGCTATCAACATCAACATACCACCAACAGAACACTTTGTTCCCTTCATCACTAAAGCTGAATTTCTTCCATTAAAGAGCAACAATGAAGCAATGAATGATAACATTGAACTGTATGATTTGAAGTGTCAAATTCCCATTGAATTTCTGACCAGATGCCCTATAGCTCAAGCCCTCACAAAGACCAGAGAGGTACCAGAAGAACTGATACAACAAGTTGTAAAAACTCTCAAAGTCTCAAATCAACTCGAGCTAGCAGCACATGTGTGGGGAAATATCTTTATTACTATATCACTAGAGAAAATAAGGGAATGTTTGGAACTACCCTTAAGCCAAAGCTATGAAGAAGCACCAGTAAAAGAAGATATGTTCTCACAACTAGATGCTGTAATGGGTTACAAGACAAAGATTTCAAAGATCAATGAATTCAAGAGAAACAAGCTACCTGCCTTCTGGCAAGTTCTAATGGAAATTCTGAACAAGTGTTTATCTTCAAAGATTGGAGGTACAGATCAGATAAATAAGAATATTCTAACAATCATGTTCAGTCTCATTAGTGGGTTGAACATTGATTTTGGAACAGAAATATTTATTCTGATCAGAAGATCAATTCTGACAAACACTGGGAGGATAGATTCACATATACCCTTTCCCAGATTTCTGTCAATCATAATTTCTGATGCCTTTTCTGAAAGGAACCTAGATATTCCAGCATCAAAAAATATGTGGAAAACAGAAACTATGAGACCTTGGACTGCCATAGGATCTTGGAAGTCAGATTATGATGTACCTGCTCTATCAGAAAGAATGATGAATCTGATACCAGAAGATTCACCATACAGAGCAGAATATCTGAAGATGTTGAATAAAAGGCCAGAGAACAGAGGAGCTTTTGAAAATGTGTCCCCCATGGAGCATGATGCACAAGAGTCAAGCACACCAAGAATGGAAAAGCAGGGTGAATCTGATCCTCATCCAGCTGACGAAGATGTGAATATGAGTCCTGTGGCAGAAGAACATCATGCTGAAATCTCACATATGGTAGAAACAGGTGCACAACACTCCAAACTAAACATATTTCATTTCTCTGAGAGTGATTCTGATGAATCAATTCAAGGAAAACATGAAATTTTACTTAGAGACACCATTTCTGAAAAACAAAATGTGAGTGAAACTAAGGACCCATTTTCTGAATCAGATTCTGAGGAAGAAAATGTGGTGGCAACAGGTGGAGATCAGTCTGCTGATCAAGGAAACCTGGATGAGAAAACTAAAAGTTTCTCAACAACTCTTGGAGAACCTGAAAAGGTTCAAGGATATGAGGAAAACCAGAACTTGAATGTGTTTCAATTTTCTGGTGATAATATAGAGAATTTGGATTCTTCCAATCCTCTTAACCTCAGAACAGCAGAGAATGTGTTTTTTGCTGGTGTTAGAAGGGAAACATCAGTTGTTTCTCCTATTTCCCAAGGACATCAATCTATGTCCCCTAAACAACTTTACAAGGAACTTGAAGACACAACTGCCACTGTGAAAACAGCCACAGAAGGAAAACTTGATCTGATACTAGAAGAAATCAGAAATCAAAAGTCAGATATCAAGGTTTTGTCAGAAACTGTCAAAGCTGTGCAGAAGCAAACAGAAGACGATGCTGCAGCCCTTAACAAATTGCAAAAGTCATCAGAAAACAAAGAGAGCTCATCAGAATTAGAGAAGGCTCTTAAGGAACTGCATGATATCAAGAAAAAGATGGCTGAGGTTGCAACTGCAGGAGAAAGCTCAAGTTCAGGGAAGCTTCTTGAAGAAATACAGTTCCTCAAAGCCAACAACAGCAGCATGGCTGAGGCTTTTGAGAAACTATTGATGGAATTAACTACACAAAGAAATCAAGAAAACCAGGAGTTTCAGAAAATGAAGAAACAAGAAGAAGCAAATACTCAACTTCTCTCTAATGTTCATTTGTTAGTAGAGAGATTACAGTATAATGTTGCTAGATTAGCAAAAGTCAATCTTCATGGACTGAAAGCCCCAATTCCACAAGAAAGACAAGCAAGGAGATCAGAAACTCCTCAACAACAACCAGAAACTATTCAACAAGTATAAACCAAACAAACAGAAACTTAAACAGCTCAAAAACAGAAGCAACCCATGGGTCCACCACCAGATAAACAAAAGTTACTCATGGGTCCTCCACCAAATGTCCCAAAGCCAGACACATCAAGGGTACAGCAGAAAGACCATGTTCCAGTTCAGTCATCTTCTACAGCCATCACATGAGAAACAGAGTTAAGCATAAGGATGGATACAAAAGAGAAGAGAAGAATGGAACTTGAAGTAACTTCCTCAAAAAGGCCAAGAAAAGAAATGATAGAAGATTCGGAAGGGAACATCAGAGAAATGGATGTGCTAAAAGGTGATTTACACACTATTATGTATCCTGAACAACATCTAAAGCATTACTATTGGAAAGGTCCATAAGACAACCCAAAGAGACCACTCTCTCCATTGAGTAAAGGTATTGTTGAAAACAGAAACAATGGACGATGGGTAATTCTACACAATAACATGACCAATCCAATAGTATCAATTGAAAGAATTGATACTATGGCCACTGGAGGAGGTATCTTAGGTTCTGAAGCACAAAACAAGTATACCCTGATCAGAAAAGATAACACTGAACAAAAGGTTACTGATGCAAATCTGGCTGATGATATTCACCCATTGGGAATAGTCAAAATGAAGAATATAATTGATGAAATGAAAGGTAATTCAGTTGTAGTCAGAAGAGCCCTTGAAAGTCTCAAAAGTGCAGGAGCAAAGTTATACAAAAGGGCTGCACTGGCAGACTTTGATCTATGTATCAATTTTGAGTACAGCAACAAGGTGCTAATACCTCCTCCGAACACTTCAATTCCAGCTGAAATCCCTTCTAAACTAGTAAGAACCGGAGCAATCTTTGACCAACCAGAAATGAGTGTAGTCTTCAAAGATGCTAATGAAGAGAAAGCTCTATTCAGAATCAGTGATATATACAGGTATTCAAATCAAACTCTAAAATATATAAGGAACTACATGAATGAAAAACAAGAGCAGCTCAAGAAGAAGGGAAAGAACAATGAACAGCTGAGAAAAACAATTGAAGAGTATATTGAAAATTGGATGGAAGCAAGAGGATGGTATAAAGAAATGTACAAAGAAACTCAAAAGGCAATTGACCACAAGAAAAGGCTGAAACCAGGAGACAAATACAGAAGTAGAGTGAAGATCAATTAATGAATTAATGAGATTAAATTCCTGTTTTTGAACAATATTTTATTTTTGTCTGATTTATGGTTGGTTTGACTATGTTCTATGTTTCTGAACTTAGTTGTTTTTAAATTTCTCTTTCAAAGAAAGTTGTTTATGTTAGATATAGAGATAGTTCATTTTCTTACAATACTTAGGGGGAAACTGTTAGGAAACTTTATTTGTAAGTATTGAAGAAAATCACAATCAACTGGATCTATGAAGAGATCACAGTCCTGAAGATCACGAACAAGAAAAAGAAGATCAGATGGGACAACAGAAATGCACAGCATCTACTTCAAAGAAACACAAGTTGATCAAGAGCTGAATTGGATTATCAGAAAAGGTCACTTCTGATGGATCTGATGATATTTCTGATGAAATATCATCAGTTTCTAACGATTCTGATCATCAGGATTTTTCTGATGATTTGTTCACAAGAATTTCTGATGAAGTGGTTTATCATAATTTCTGATGAAACACCCCACTTGTCTGAAGTTGGCTCTATCCTGCCACAATTACCGATGCAAGTTGACATTATTGGATATCATGATGAAAAAGGTAACTTGAACGTTGGATTCAATGAATATGTCAATTGGCCACTTTTTGCAGGACTTATTGCATGAATAAACTATTGTTTATTCATGCACCCAGCCTTCTATAAATAGAAGGCTCAACCAGGAGAAGCAAAGTGAGTTTGAAGCTTATCATTCATACATACATCAAAACTCCATTGCCCTCTCACCCACAGAATTCAAGATTCATTTGTACTAGATAATAATCTTACAATCACCTTGTAAACCATTTTGTTTCAAAGTGATATAAACTTGATAATTCTGTAGGTCTTGTTTCTTGGAAGTCTGATTTCCATTTCCGCACATCTTTTTCACATATACTGAAATCACTTGCCATATTACGTGAAAAGAAGTTGTTTTAAGGCCATACTGGGTCCAACAGAAAAGGATTAGGGCAATTAGGTAGCCTCGTCTTGGTGAGTGCGAGTGTGGGATTTGGGGGGTTGGACCTCATAAATTATATATATGAGCATGGTAGCGAGAGGGTCGGGGGTTTGGACTTTAGTAGCCCATTTGAGCTTTGAGCCGATCTTTTGTTAACCCGTGCCTACTTTCTCTTAAAAAATTAACCCGTATTTGACCCGGTCTATTAGTATAATCATCTTGTTCTAGTATGCTTGTTTGTTATGTTTGTTAAATCGAAAGAAAAAAAAAAAGAAAAAAAGAGATATGAAAAAAAAGAGAAAAAGCAATGAAAAATGAAAAAAAATGAATGAGATAGTTTGTATATAGTTATTTATGTTTTGTTTTAGTTAGAAATAAAAGACCGGGTTAAATCGTTAGCTACTTCGCATATGTATTTCCATTTCCTACCCATTTGCCTAGCCACGTTACAACCTCTAAGTCCCTTTGATTCACGTGCATGTTTAGCAAATTATTTAGGCGAAGGACCGATTTGAGTACAAGCATATTATTGTTCAACTATCAGTTTGCCTTGAGTGTGATCTAGCGTATCTTTGCTATTTATTACTTGCCACCGAGAAGAGAGTTATTGTGAGGGGTGTTCTATGTGCGGGTTTAAGAAAAAGTTAGTAAATGAGGACAATTGTTGCTTGGTTTGTACTTGATCGCTTGAATAAATTGTGTTTTGTTGAACGGGTTGCTTCAGACAAGCAACGGTTAAGTGTGGGGATGTGACGGGTAGTCCATAGGACAACCCTTAAGTGTTATAAATGATAATTTAACCCCGCATTTATTCATGTAATTGTCTAGAATTAGGTAACTACGGTTGTTTGTGTTTTAGGTACAAATGGAGCTTAAAAGGGAAGGAATTTGGAGAATTGACGTGTGCGTGTATATACATGTTTTTTGCAATGAATTTACACATGATTCGGTTTTAAATTTATAAAAGTGATTTATACTTCAACATCAAAACACACACGAAAGGGCAAGTGTACCCCGTCAAATATGTAGTAAAGTATTGGTAAGAACCAAGTATCGATCCAAGGAAGTGGGCGGAGGAATAATACTAGACCTTTGTCATTAAATGACCGGTAGGAAGATAGTTTGTAGAATTTTCTAACAACTAAAATAAACATAGATAAATATAAATAAAAACATAGTAGACTCCAAATAAGAAAATAGATATATAGCCTTGCTTTATACACAACTCAAGCATATGAACTAAGTCGGTTTTGCCACTTAAAACATTTGATCAATTCTTCATTTTCAAGACAATTAGTATCCCTTTCGGGAATCCTAACATGACAATCATTTAGAAAGCTAAAACGATAAACACACTTTAACCACCTAAAATTGTTCTGTAACGTGCAATTGATAAATTTCTATGATAATCCCCCAAAAATAAGTTAGTCATCCATTAGGAGTTTTCTAACCTCACTTAATCAAGGAAAGTGACACCGATAAACACAATTCAACCACCGAGACAAGCATAAACTAGATTAAATCACAACCGAGTTCATTTTACAAATCTTGCACATAAATTCACCAAGATAGCAATTTTGGCCGAAACTACTAACTAAGCTAAGAATTTATGACAAGAATTCATAACAACACAATTTAACCCATTAAGGTCCTTACGTGAGGGTAAGCTTTCTTGATTAACAATAATTACCCTTTATTAAACCACTAACCATTTCTAGTATCATGGTGCACACATTTTAACCAAGCTAAACTAGTTAACCAAGTTTAAAGTCTACTAATACATGATTAATTAAGCATCTTCTTTCAAATATCTCAACTAACCATATACCAATCATCCAAGCTAATTAACTATAATCAAGAAATCAACATCAATAAACAAGGTTGCAAACTAATCATCAAAGATTAACATAGAAAACGCTTTAAAATGTCATTACAAACATAATTAACATACTAAAGGTTGTAATTAAGCAAGGGATTCTAGTGTTTTTGCCCAAAGGCTTACAATAATACATAAAACATTAATCTAAATGCTTGAAACATTAACAAAATTATGGAAAGATTAGAGAATCAAACCATAAACAAGCACTAGATTAAGAATCCGGAAGATAACGGAGCTAAACGGCACAATGTGGCTTGAATCCGGGTGAAAGCTAGTGCCTCCGGAGCCTGAAGCCTGTGAAGCTCCCAAAATATCCAGAATTCCGAACAGAATGTTTCTGCCTATTTTTTTATAACATTTTGCGACTGCACGGTCATGCCAATAAAGTGCACGACCGTTCACTTTTTGAATCACTGTTCACCATACCGTGTGACATCATCAGACCTTGACCAGTCTTCGCAGCCGCACGACCGTTCCATAGGAGGCACGATCGTGCATCTCCGGGTTAGGGTGGCACGAGCTCCTGAACGGGCAATGCATATCTGGGATTGGGGTGGACATCGGATCCTGTCGCAACCCCCGATCCCTTATCTGTCCCGAGAACGGGCGGCCGCGAGCCAGTTTCGGTTGTATCGTGTATTGTCTAATTTGGCAGCGGAAATTTTCATCAGGACCGTAGTTAGGAAATGTTTATCAGAGTAAAACCACCATTTATATAAATAAACATATTGGGATAAAACTCAAGTTTTTATTACAAGCTGATTTACAGGGATAAATCCCATTTTATTTGAATTAAAACGCCTTCTTTATTTAGGTAACTTTTATAGCCACTTTTCCAAGCCTTCAGTGATGTCCAACTGGCTTCTAATTGGCTTTCACATTGTGTTACCTGAAACGCGTTTTAAAAACATTTGTCAGTGGGAAATACTGGTGAGTGAATCCCAGTTTAATCAAGAAACATTAATTTAATTTAAACAGTATTGAGAGTGATTACAATGTTTATATCTACACAATTACTCCATTAGTACTGTCAATCCTGACTTGTGGGTCATATTACACATTGGCTAACTCATTGTCCAATGGTAACGTATTGTCGTCCCGACTTACTACTCACATTGTAATACATTTTGTATACAAAACCCCAACATACCGGCAGTAATTGAAGAATTACAAAGACTCAATCACTGCTAAATTGCATTGTAAAATAGTTAGGGTTTTGTAAAAATTGTTAACAAAAAGGAGATTACTCACATTGTTGTTTTAGATTTTTCGTAAGGGTTTCCTGGTGATAATCTAAAATTTACACAAAAGCACACGTGTTAGTATAATAACCCATTTTAACATTAGTAATACCCTCCCCAAGACGGCATTCCAACGACTACGTCGGGCAGAATCACGACAGCCGTTACGGAACCCTAGATCAATCGGACAGCGTATCTAATACATATCCAGGGGTTATAATACTTACAACGGAGCAGAACTTTGCTAATTAGGGTGTTATAATACCCGCGTATTATGCCTACTATTCAGAAATTTGCTTAAGAAAGAAAGAAATGAACGAATTCAACTGAGATCCGATGCGTTCTATTTATAGTTGTTGAGTTTGGTTTTGTCGCGGCCCGCGTAACATAAGGGAAGGGCCTATGCGGCCCGCGTTGACTCCAGGTCAACGTGTAGCCCATCCGGATCACTATGTAGGCTCGACATGTGTTGGGCCACGTGGCCGCACCAGGTTGCGCCACAATTTGGGACTCTCGCGGCCCGGTTAACTAACGGAGGTCTTACGCGGCCCGCCTAAATTTAAAAAAAAAATCAACAAAATCAGGTCTTAACCTTTATACCGCCCGCGTAAGGGTTGGGGTGGGTCCTACGCGGCCCGCCTCAGCCCAAAATTAATTTTTTTATTATTTTTAATACTATTTAATATATTTGAGGCTCGTTTTCGCGTATGGGGTGTATTGTGGGACAGTTTAGAATATTTTTATAATATATTAGGGTGTCGGAAAAATAATCGAGGGTGTCGGTTTTATTTAGGATTGTTATATTCTCCCCACCTTGTTTAGCTCGTCCTTGAGATCTACTGGAACAAGTGTGGATATTTCCTTTGCATTTCAGATTCAAGCTCCCATGTGTACTCAGGTCCTCTTTTGGAGTCCCACTTCACTTTGACCAGGACTAATCTCTTATGTTTGAGATTCTTGACCTTCCTGTCTTCAATTTGTAGAGGCCTCTCTACAAACTTAAGTTGTTCATTTACCTCTATATCCTTAAGAGATACTATTAGTGATTCATCAGCTAAGCATTTTCTTGAGATTAGATACATGAAACACATCATGTATTCCTGCCATTTCCTCTGGCAGTTGTATCTGATAGGTTACAGGTCCTATTCTTCTACTAATCTCAAAAGGTCCAATATACCTAGGACTTAGCTTTCCTCTTTTGATGAATCTTACTACTCCTTTCCAAGGAGAGACTTTCAACAATACTTTATCTCCTACTTGAAATTCCAAGGGTTTGCGTCGGTTATCAGCATAGCTCTTCTGTCGATCACGTGCTGCTTTCAGTCGTTCCTTGACTTGAATGATCTTGTCGGTTGTTTCTTGCACTATCTCATGTCCAGATAGTTGCTTTTCTCCAATTTCTGCCCAACAGACTGGGGTTCGGCACTTTCGTCCATAAAGTGCTTCAAATGGTGCAGCATTGATACTTGTGTGATAACTATTATTATAAGAAAATTCTATTAAAGGTAAGTGATTATTCCAATTACCTCCGAAATCAATTACACAAGCTCTAAGCATGTCTTCCATCGTCTGGATTGTCCTTTCACTTTGTCAGTCCGTTTGAGGATGATAAGTTGTGCTCAGATTTAACTTGGTTCCCATGGCTTTTTGGAAACTTGACAAAAAATGAGAGGTAAATCGGCTATCTCTATCAGAAACAATTGATAAAGGAATTCCATGTAATGAAACAATTTCATTTACATATAATTTAGCTAGCTGTTCCATATTGAAAATTTCCTTCATTGGTAGGAAATGAGCTGACTTAGTTAGCCTATCTACAATCACCCAGATTGTATCATTACCTTTCCTTGTTTTGGGTAATTTAGTAACAAAATCCATTGTTATTAATTCTCATTTCCACACTGGCATTTCTAGCTGTTGTAACAAACCTGAGGGTTTCTGGTGTTCAGCTTTAACTTGTGAACAAGTTAAACATTTAGAAACATAGGCTGCTATGTCCTTTTTCATTCCTATCCACCAGAAATTTTTCCTTAAATCCTGGTACATTTTATCATTTCCTGGATGCATCGTATATTTAGACTTTATGGGCTTCTTCTAATATACGGTGACGTAGGTTTCCTAATTTAGGTATCCACATTCTCTTTTTATGGAATCTCCAAATTCCATCTGTTCCTTGTTCTAATTCCTTAATCATACCTTTCAATTTTTCAGCATCATCCTTGATTACTGATTCTTGTGCTTCTCTTATCTGATCATTTAAATCTACTTGTAGATTTAATTTAAGAGAACGTACCCTTTTTGGCTTTTCATGATACTTTCGACTTAAAGAATCTACCACTACATTTACCTTTCCTTCATGATACTGGATATCACAATCATAATCACTAAACATCTCCATCCAACGTCTTTGTCTCATATTCAATTCCTTTTGTCTGAAAACATATCTTAAACTCTTATGATCAGTGAATATGGTAAACTTTCTACCATAAAGGTAATGTCTCCAAATTTTAAGAGCAAAAATTATAGCTCCTAATTCTAGATCATGTGTCGAATAATTCTCTTCATGATTCTTAAGTTGTCTAGATGCGTAAGCTATAACCTTTTGGCGTTCCATTAATACACATCCATAACCTAACTTAGAAGCGTCACAATAGACTACAAAGTCTTCCGTTCCTTCTAGTAATGCTAATATGGGTGTATTAGTTAATCTTTGCAAAAGGATTCTAAAGGCTTCTTCTTGTTTTAATCCCCATTCAAACTTAACAGATTTACAGGTTAGCTTAGTTAAAGGAATAACTATTCTAGAGAAATCTCGAATAAATCTCCTATAATAACTGGCCAATCCTAAGAAACTTCTAACCTCAGTTGGTGACTCAGGGGTTTTCCATTTAGTAATTGCCTCGATCTTTGTGGGATCCACATGAATTCCTTCATGATTAACTAAATGTCCAAGAAATTGTACCCGTTCTAACCAAAACTCGCACTTTGAAAATTTAGCATAAAGCTTTTCCTTTCTTAATAAACTTAGAAGTGCGTGCAAATGCGTTACATGTTCCTCTTTACTCTTAGAGTAAATTAGAATACATCTATAAAGACAATTATGAATTTATCCAAATATGGCTTACATATTCGGTTCATCATGTCCATAAATGCGGCTGGGACATTGGTTAAACCAAATGGCATGACAGTAAATTCATAATGGTCATACCTTGTTATGAAGGCAGTCTTAGGAATATCCTCTTCCTTTTCCTTTAATTGATGATATCCTGACCTTAAATAGATTTTAGAGAAAAATCGAGCTCCTTGCAGTTGATCGAACAGATCATCGATTCTCGGTAATGGGTACCGATTCTTAATCGTGACTTTGTTTAATTCACGGTAATCAATGCACATACGCATTGATCCGTCCTTCTTTTTAACAAATAATATTGGCGCTCCCCATGGCGAAGAAACTTGGTTGTATAAATCCTTTTTCCAGCAATTCATCTAATTGTTTCTTCAATTCCTGCATTTCGGCGGGTGCCAAACGATAAGGTGCTTTGGCAATTGGTGCTGTTCCTGGCAGTAGGTGAATTCTGAATTCAACTTCTCTGTCTGGTGGTAGTCCTGGTAATTCTTCTGGAAATACATCTGAAAATTGAGACACTACTGGAATGTCTTTTAGTTCTTTTCCTTTAGTGTTTGTGATTATGGAAATCAAATACACTATAGAACCTTTTCTTATATAACTTGCAGTTTTCATTACAGGGATGAATTTCGTAGATCTAGATGATTTATCTCCTTTAATTGGGATCTTTTTACCTTTTGGTGAATTTACTTGGATTGACTTTTGATCACATAAAATACTAGCTTTATTGGCTATTAACCAATCCATTCCTAATACAACATCAAATCCTACCAGATTCATTGGATAAAGGTTTTCCATAAACTTTTGGTTTAAAATTTCTATTCTTGCTCCCTGCAAGATTGCAGAAATCCTAACTGTTTCTCCATTAGCTGTCTCTACTAGACATTCTTGTGGTAGTTTAGTTAAAGACTGATTTAGAAGTTTCCAAAAAGAAGTATTAATAAAACTTTGGTTTGCACCAGAGTCAAATAATACTTTAGCAAAAACATCATTAACTAAAAACGTACTAGCTATCACGTCTGGAATCATCTTGGCTTCATATGCAGTCAGAACAAATGCTCTAGCATTTTTAGTGTTCTTGTTGTTTGCAGCTGGGGCTAGTTTTGGACAGTTTGGCCTGATATGACATTTTTCTCCACAGTTGTAGCATAATCCATTACTGGAGTTCTTCCTACAATTTTCTTCCTTGTGTCCTGGCATCTTGCAGACCTTGCAGAAAGGTATAGAGGTAGAACCCATATTCCTACGGTTGTAATTTCCAGAACGGAATTCTTGAGTAAGCCTATGTCACAACCCCCGATTCCTGATCCCCGGGAACGAGCGGACGTGATCACAGAGTTTGGTGGTATCAGTTTTATTTAGTCTTGCAGCGGAATTTACATCAGGACCGTAGTTAGGAAATGTTTATCAGAGTAAAACCACCTCATTTCATATTAATAATCACATGGGTAAAACCCAAGTTTCTTATTACAATACATTTATTAGGGACAAACCCTATTTTATTGAATTTAAAACATCGTTTATTAGGTAACTTTTATAGCCACATTTTCCCAAGCCTTCAGTGCTCTCCAGCTGGCACTACTAGAAAACTGGGCAATCGTCACCAGAATTTGCCACGGAAAAAAATGTCACAAAATTAGCCACCTTTTTCTCACCAAAAACTTATTGGTAGCAAATTATATGACGCGGTCATAAAACGGTCACAGATCTTGTGACCGTTTATTTTCGGTGACAATAAGATGATAAATAAATGAAAAATAAAAAGTTTGGTCGGAGTTGTGACCACTTTGAGCACCGTTTAATATAGAATCGCACCTTTAGATTTTAACAATATAATAAAATAGCCAAAAATGCATTTCAATCTCTCCCCCAAAATTGAGCTTCCCCCCACACACGCACACACAAAATTGAGCTTCTTCCCCCCAAAATTTTTAGCAAAAATACATCGATCTCTTCCTTACCGCCACTTTTACTCTGTTCTTCATTACTCAATACACATCTTTCTCCTCTCCCCTAGAACCCTAATCATCCGACGGAAATCTCTACCCCAAGCGAAAATCCTAATTACTTAACCGGCGGCTATAAACCCTAATCAGAGTGTAAGAGGAGGAAGATGTTGTTCTACCTTTTCAGTTGAGCTTGAACAGCCGGTCCACCTCCTCAGCGCTATAAACCCTAATATGGTATGTTTGTTGATTATTGTTATGTAGAGTTGATGTCTGTTGATATGCATTTAGTTAGGCTTTTGTTTGACTGAACTGTTAGTGTTGAATAGATTATGCGCTAGGTTAATTGATTGAGTTGTTGATGATGAATTACTGTCTATTTTGTTCTTGGCAATAATTGAACCTTTGGAGTTGGTGTTTTCTTGTACTTGTTATTTGAATTTATCCTAGATTTGGATTCAAATTACAAATTATCTTAAATTTTGAGAATACCAGGCTAATGATTGCAACAACAAATGTTGTATTGGTTTGTAGATTTATATGTAAATCGATATGCTTGGTGTCTTGTAATATCTTGTTCTTTATTTGTTTTATAAGGAACCAAGGAGGACTTTAGGATTATGAAACTTGTGCGTATTGTAATTTTTAGAGGGGGCAATCTTGACCCAAAGCCTTCCAAGTGGGTCACTTTGGGTTGCTTTTTAAATTATATGGGTTGGTTTGGGTAAGATATTTTCACTCAATGGGTCAAAATGGGTCAATTAAAGTTCCATCTCATATATTTTCGGGTCAAAACGGATCGACAACTTCAAAGAAATGGATCAATGTGGGTTGGTGTCTTAAAGAAACAGGACAAGTTTTGGATCGGAACGGGTTTGGTTCGGATTGAGTTTCGGGCGGCTGGGATTGGTTTTTTGTTTCGTTTTGGTCGCTTTTTTCGTTCGCTTTTTTCAGTTTTTTTGTTAGTAGCTGGGTCGTGTGTACTGCTGTAACGAGATCAAGATACTTTAGCTTTGTAAACGATTCTAATAGCAAGCTTTAAAACATTGGAATATAACACGAGAAATCAGAGTGCGGGTACAATATATGAATGAAAATCAGCTACCATTTAGTATTATGTAATTTAATAGGAAGACTTAACAGTAAAGATGGTTTGAAGTTCAACCGTTTTGACGCGTACTGTTTCGACCCGTACCGTTTCGAAACGAACTTTTTCGACCAGTACTGTTTCTGACCCGAACCCGTTTCGACCCGAACCAAAACAACCCCTTTTTTAATTGACCCGTTTTGAGCAGAACCCGTTTTGACTCATGACCCGACCCATTTGCCAGGTCTAGTAATTTTGTATGTTTAGTTGCAGGTTAGTGAGCCAGAAAGTGGGTATTCTAGTGACCCCGGAAGAAAGTTTTAGCCTTCTTCTTTTGAACACAACAACTGTGAGCTTATCTTTTGAAAGTTTATTTTGTCATTTAGATATATTGTTGATGTTAGTATCTATTACAAGTTTTTTTCTTACTTTTTTTTTGGGTAAGTGTCATCACTCAGATACTACTTGTTGGGTTGAGATCATCCAATTTTGTTTTAGCTCAGGCTGTGTTAGACGGTTTGCATTAAAAATAAAAATAACATTTTTTTAGTTAATGGATAGTGTAAGTTAAGATCACCCATGTGTTCGGCATTTCCCATTATCGACAACCAAGTGTTACGTATTTGGTTATGTTGTTGGCCTAAAAACGCCTAATTCTATGTTGTCAAAAGTAATTTAGGCGCGAGCCTAGGCCCTAAGGCGCAGCGAGGTGCGGCTAAACCGCCGGTGGAGAGCTAGACGCAGATCTGTGACTTTTTTTTTAAATAAAGCACACTCAGGCGCTCACTTGGAGCTAGGCGCAAGCACAGCAGCCACCCTAACAAAGTTAGTAACGAACAAAACCAAGTATTTGTTAGTGCCCTGTGTGAGGTTTCGGCTGCAGTGCTGCTGCCTGCTGCCCTTGGTTTGTTCAAAGAAACCGTTTTTAGTTAAAGGTGAGTATGTGTTTAGGCATCCTGAAATTATTTAGTTTTAAAGTGTTGAAATCACTTTTTAGGTTGCTTAAATCATTTGTTTGTTATGTTTTATGTAGGAACCAGGCTTAAAGCCTCTTAACGAACAAAAACCACAAGCTATCTCCTTTTCTTTTCTATGAAACAACTTGTAAAAGGTGCGATTTCTTCTCAGTACTTGTTTATTTTTTGCACATTGGTCCATTACAGCCTAATTTATTATTAAGTTGTTAGATTTTATCCGTTTATGATGATGTTATCTAGTTTCAACTATGCAATTTAAACATCCGAATAAGATTTTCTTGAACGCTGGTTGAATTTTATTTGTTTTTTACTCGTTTATGATAATACTACAAGTTGTGTTTTGTTCCTAACACTACAGGTCATCTCATCTTGCAGGTTATTGGTCTGGCCTGCATCTGTTGTTGTAAGTACATAATTTGTTAACTTGAAAACAAAGGTAACTTGCGGTTACAAACTTATTTGATTTATCAAACACCTGCAATTACGGAAATGACAAAAGTTCTTTCATTTACAAGAATAAGCTTAATTGCTCTTTAATTTCACATCTATAACAAACTTATTTGATCAATCCAACCGACTTGACCCGTTAGCATTTTTCTTTAGTTCTAATTTCTTTATTCTATTCATTGACTGTATTGTAGATTGAAAAGATGAACGTAGTTATCAATGAGCTCGTTAAGAAAAGGATGAAGATAAAGAAATATTAATTGGAATATTGCGGAGTTGTGGCTAAAAAGGAAAAGAGATGAGGCGGATAAAGTTGCTATGCTCAATAGGAAGTCACAAATTGAAGCTATGATTACAACTACGATTCGAAGATAGGCTAAAAACACTTGGTTTTGAATGTTTGGATTTTTATTATGTTAGGATAATTTCGGTTATTTGATGTTTAGTTAGTGTTGTATTAGAATGTTTTATATGAATTTGAAACAGGAAAAATTGAAGAAATGATGTTATATATAAATTTGGGATTTTGTAATTTTTTCGAGTGTTTTATATTTTTTTTTTTGTATTTTTATTGTAAACGGTGGCTAAATGATGTTATATGAAAACGCAGAGAAAATGAAAATGGTAGCAAATTTTCATTGTAAGCGGTGGCAATATCGTGGCCAAACGGTGGCAATATCGTGGCCAAACGGTGGCAATATCAGTAGCAAAATGGTACCAAAACGGTGTCAAAAATGATGGAAACTCGGTAGCAAACGAGGTGCGGTCGCAAAATTTTTTGATCAAATATGTGGTGGCAAAAGTCTGGTAGCAAAGAATAAAAGCGGTAGCTAATTGGTGGCAATAGGGCAATTGACACGGGTGTTTTTGCCACCGCATTTTCGGTTGCAAAACGGTGACAACAGAGCAATTTTGACCGTTTTGTGACCGAAAGTGCGGTCACAAAAGCCCTGTTTTCTAGTAGTGTGGCTTTTTACTTATTGGCTGTCACATTGGGTTACCTGAAACATGTTTTAAAAATATTTGTCAGCGGAAATACTGGTGAGTGAATCCCAATTTAATCAAGTTTAAAGTCACAGTGAACAGTATTGAGAGTGATCACTTTGTTTATGTCTACACAATTACTCCATTTGGTATTATCAATCCTGACTTGTGGGTCATATTACCCATTGGCTAACTCATTGTCCAATGGTAACGTATTGTCATCCCGACTTACTACTCGCAAGTAGTACAAAATTTTGTATACAAAACCCCAAGATACCGGCAGTAATTGAATAACTACAAAGACTCAATTACTGCTAATTTTCATAGTAAAACATTTAAGATTTGGTAAAACATTACCAAAAACATTAACAAAAAGAGGATAAACTCACATTGCTATCTTAGGCTTTTCGTAAGGGATTCCTGGATATAATCTATAATTTATACAAATGTATATTGATTAGTACCATAACCCTTTGAAATTATTAATGATACCCTCCCCGAGACGGCATTCTAACAACAACGTCGGGCAGAACCACGACAGTTGTTACGGAACCCTAAATCAATCGGGCAGCGTAACAGTTACGAAACTGGGGTTATAATACTTACAATGGAGCAGAACCTCGCTAATTAGGGTATAATACCCGAAATATTATAACTTCTCTACAGAATTTCGAGATTGAGATTTGAGAATGAGCGACGAAAAACGTAGACTGATAGCCTTCTTATATAGTTGTTGATTTCAGTCCTGTCGCGGCCCGCGTAAAAGACAAGGGACCCTTACGCGGCCCGCGTCAACACCGGTCAACATACTAGCATAGCTGGGTCAGCTACTAGACTCGACACGATGTCGACACGTGTCAGCACCAGATGTCTCCGCGTTTCATGATCTGTCGTTGCCCGCGTCAAAGACCTATACACCCTTACGCGGCCCGCTACAACTTAAGAAATCAGCACAGTCAAGTCCAGCCTTGATACGGCCCGCGTAAACTAAGGGTAGAATATGTCGCGGCCCGCCTTAACCCTATATTTCATGTTTTTGATTTATTATATATATATATATAACATAACTAGGGCTCGGTTTTCACATACGGAATATAATATAAGACATATTAGGACAATTTAAGATATAATAAAGGATCGGAAATATTATAAGTGTGTTGGTTTTACCGAGGGTTGTTACATTCTCCCCACCTTGTTTTAGAGCTCGTCCTCGAGATCTACTGAAACAAGTGCGGATATTTCCTTTTCATTTCTGACTCGAGTTCCCATGTGTACTCAGGTCCTCTTTTGGAGTCCCATTTCACTTTGACCAGAACTAATCTTTAATGTTTGAGATTCTTGAATTTCCTGTCTTCAATTTGTAGAGGTCTTTCTACAAACTTGAGTTGTTCATTTACCTCTATATCGTTAAGAGGCACTATCAATGATTCATCAGCTAAACACTTTTTAAGATTAGATACATGAAACACATCATGTATTCCTGCCATTTCCTCTGGCAATTGTAGCTGATAGGCTACAGGTCCTATTCTTCTAATAATCTTAAAAGGTCCAACATACCTGGGACTTAGTTTTCCTCATTTGATGAATCTTATCACTCCTTTCCAAGGAAAGACCTTTAACAATACTTTATCTCCTACTTGAAATTCCAAAGGTTTGCATCGGTTATCAGCATAACTCTTTTGTCGATCACGTGCTGCTTTCAGTCGTTCCTTGACTTGAATAATCTTGTCAGTTGTTTCCTGTACTATTTCAGGTCCATATAATTGTTTTTCCCCAATTTCTGCCCAACAGACTGGGGTTCGACACTTTCGTCCATAAAGTACTTCAAATGGTGCAGCATTGATACTTGTGTGATAACTATTATTATAAGAAAATTCTATTAAAGGTAAGTGATCGTCCCAATTACCTCCAAAGTCAATTACACAAGCTCTAAGCATGTCCTCCATTGTTTGAATTGTCCTTTCGCTTTGTCCATCCGTTTGTGGATGATAAGCCGTACTTAGCTTTAACTTGGTTCCCATTGCCTTTTGGAAACTTGACCAAAAATGAGATGTAAATCGACTATCTCTATCAGAAACAATTGATAAAGGAATGCCATGTAAAGAAACAATTTCATTTACATACAATTTAGATAATTGTTCCATACTAATTGTTTCCTTCATTGGTAGAAAATGAGCTGACTTGGTTAGCCTATCTACAATCACCCAGATTGTATCATTTCATTTCCTAGTTTTGGGTAATTTAGTAACAAAATCCATTGTTATTAATTCCCATTTCCAAACTGGCATCTCTAATTGCTGTAACAAACCTGAGGGTTTCTGATGTTCAGCTTTGACTTGTGAACAATTTAAACATTTAGAAACATAGACTGCTATGTCCTTTTTCATTCCTATCCACCAGAATTTTTTCCTTAAATCCTGGTACATTTTATCACTTCCTGGATGCATTGTATATTTAGACATATGGGCTTCTTCTAATATACGGTTACGCAGGTTTCCTAATTTAGGTATCCACATTCTCTTTTTATGGAACCTCCAAATTTCATCTGTTCCTTGTTCCAATTCTTTTAACATACCTTTTAACTTTTCAGTATCTTCCTTGATTACTGACTCTTGTGCTTCTTTTATTTGATCATTTAAATCTACTTGAAGATTTAATTTAAGAGAACGTACCCTTTTTGGTTTTTCATGATACTTTCGACTTAAAGCATCTGCCACTACATTTGCTTTTCCTTCATGATACTGGATATCACAGTCATAATCACTAAGAAATTCCATCCAGCGTCTTTGTCTCATATTC
This sequence comes from Helianthus tuberosus, assembly GCA_030545235.1. NCBI lineage: Eukaryota > Viridiplantae > Streptophyta > Magnoliopsida > Asterales > Asteraceae > Helianthus > Helianthus tuberosus. Next base: position 195,811,124 of record CM060418.1, read on the forward strand.
AATTCCTTTTGCTTGAATATATACCTTAAACTCTTATGATCAGTAAATATGGTAAACTTACTACCATAAAGGTAATGTCTCCAAATCTTAAGAGCAAAAATTATAGCTCCTAACTCTAAATCATGAGTTGAATAATTCTCTTCATGATTCTTAAGTTGCCTAGATGCATAAGCTATAACCTTTTGACGTTGCATCAACACACATCCATAACCTGATCTAGAAGCATCACAATATACTACAAAGTCTTCAGTTCCTTCTGGTAATGCTAGTATGGGTTAATCTTTGTTTAAGAATTCTAAATGCTTCTTCTTGTTTTAATCCCCATTCAAACTTAACAGATTTACAGGTTAGCTTAGTTAAAGGAATGGCTATTCTAGAGAAATCTTGAATAAATCTTCTATAATAACCGGCCAATCCTAAGAAACTTCTGACCTCGGTTGGTGACTCAGGGGTTTTCCATTTAGTAATTGCCTCGATTTTGGTTGGGTCTACATGAATTCCTTCATGATTGACTAGGTGTCCAAGGAATTGTACTTGTTCTAACCAAAATTCACACTTTGAAAACTTAGCATAAATCTTTTCCTTTCTTAACAAACTTAAAAGTGCGTGCAAATGTTTTGCATGATCTTCTTTATTCTTAGAATAAATTAGAATATCATCTATAAAAACAATTATGAATTTATCCAAATATGGCTTACATATTCGGTTCATCATGTCTATAAATGCAGCTGGGGCATTGGTTAAACCAAATGGCATGACAGTAAATTCATAATGGCCATACCTTGTTTTAAATGCGGTTTTAGGAATATCCTCTTCCTGTACCTTTAATTGATGATATCCTGACCTTAAGTCGATTTTAGAGAAATATCGAGCTCCTTGCAGCTGATCAAATAAATCATCGATTCTCGGTAATGGGTACCGATTCTTAATCGTGAGCTTGTTTAATTCACGGTAGTCAATGCACACACGCATTGATCTGTCCTTCTTTTTAACAAACAATACCGGCGCTCCCCATGGCGACGAACTTGGCTGTATGAATCCTTTTTCCAACAATTCATCTAATTGTTTCTTCAATTCTTGCATTTCTGCAGGTGCCAAACGATAAGGTGCATTGGCAATCGGCGATGTTCCTGGTATTAAGTGAATTCTAAATTCAACTTCTCTGTCTGGAGGTTGCCCTGGTAATTCTTCTGGAAAGACATCTGAAAACTGAGATACTACTGGAATATCTTTTAGTTCTTTTCCTTTAGTGTTAGTGGTTATGGAAATCAAATACACTATAGAACCTTTTCTTATACAACTTGCAGTTTTCATCACAGAGATGAATTTTGTGGATCTAGAGGGCTTATCTCCTTTAATTGTGATCGTTTTTACCTTTTTATGAATTTACACGAATTAACTTTTGATCACAAAAAATACTGGCTTTATTGGTTATTAACCAATCCATTCCTAGAACAACATCAAATTCTACCAAATTCATGGGATAAAGATTTGCAATAAATTTCTGATTTAAAATTTCTATGCTTGCTCCCTGCAAGATTTCAGAAATTCTAATAGTTTCTCCATTAGCTGTCTCTACTAAGCATTCTTGTGGTAGTTTAGTTAATGATTGATTTAAAATTTTGCAAAACGAAGTATTAATAAAACTTTGGTTCGCACCAGAGTCAAATAATACTTTAGCAAATGTATCATTAACTAAAAACGTACCAGCTATAACGTCTGGAATCATCTTGGCTTCTTCTGCAGTCAGAACAAACGCTCTAGCATTTTTGGTATTCTTGTTGTCTGTGGCTGGAGTTAATTTTGGACAATTTGGCCTGATATGACCTTTTTCTCCACAGTTGTAGCATAATCCATTACTGGTTTTCTTCCTGCAATTTTCTTCCTTGTGTCCTGGCATCTTACAATGATTGCAGAGAATGGAGCATTTTCCCGAAAGCTTTTTCTTGCAGACCTTGCAGTATGTTGCAGAGGTAGAACCCATATTCTTACGATTATAATTTCCGGAACGAAATTCTTGTGTAAGCCTTTGAGTTAAGTTCCTCCTCTGATCCTCTTCTCTAGTACGGACTAACTCATCAGTCAAGGTATTTGTTAATTCTACAGCTTCTTCTATGGTTTGAGGTCTAGCTGTCTTGACTATGTGTCTTATCTCCCCTATTAATCCCCAAATATAACGAGAGATTAACACTAGTTCTGGTGAAGCAAGAGTTGGCACTATCCTAGCATATTCAAAGAATATTTTAGTGTACCCTTTGCTATCTACACCAGTCATCCTAAGATTTAGGAATTTGTTTACTATCTGTTCCTTCTCATTGGGTGGGCAGAATTTCCTTTCTACCTTGTTTTTAAATTCTTCCCATTCCATATTGTAGGTTCTATCACTTCCTCTTGTCTGGAGGATAGTGTTCCACCATTCTAGTGCTGCATTCTAAAACAGATTAGAAGCAAACAATATCTTATCTTCTTCGGCACACTTGCTTATCCTTAAGACTGCCTCAGTCTTTTCTATCCAGCGTAAGGTTGCAATGGCCCCTTCATTTCCTGAGAATTCCATTGGTTTACAAGACCAGAATTCTTTATAAGAACAACCGTTAGGCACGGTTCTTCTTCTTTTAGGAATAGGCATTTGAAGTATAGGCCCATTGTTCACGTTGTTTTCTGGTTCAATTGGTCGCTTACTGCTATGTTTACTTTTATTATCAGCATCCTTAACAGCTTGAAGTATAAATGGCATAGCATCTATAATTCCCTGTGCCACTATGTGTTAGATAGCACTATTGTCCACTTGGTTTCCATTGTTATTGACACTCGGGTTATCATTAACCACGTTAATGTTACTCTGGTTATCGTTATTCAGATTTCCTTGATTTTCTTCGTCGGCCATCTGAATTTTAAACATTTATCCAACATTAATATCACAATTAATAGGTAATATAGTTAATCACATGACACGCAATTTAACCAAAACCGTCGATCATTGCGACTATACTCTTTTTCATATACCATGCGTCTATTACACACTAGTACAGAAATAAAGATTACAATACCAACAGAAATAAAATAGTAATATGCATCCGTACACACATATCTTATTTTATTTTATTATATTATTATTACTACCGCTTCCTCCATTCTAACATTCATGGATATGGATTCATCCCAAAAATCCATATTGCGCTCATCGTATTTCCATACGAGACGCTCTCCCACCTGACGCATCCTTTCACTGCTTTCTAAGATCTCCTCCCCAAAAGTCCTAAGTTCTTGGACGTTTTCTGCACTCATTGGGGGTGCAGGTTCTCGGACTGGGTTTGGAATCTGGGGTGCATTTTCCTGATATGGGGGTGACAGTTCATGAAATTGGTAAGGATCCTCTAATATTTCCCTAATATATTCATCTTGGTAATAGGGATCTAAAGGGTCCATACCTAGGTAAGCTTCTATGTTCTGTATGGGTGGATAATCCTGGATAGGGTAACGTTGCACAAAGTCCCTATTATCGTCCTACCAGGGGTCGTAATTCGGGTCTAGTGGGTTTGGTACAGGTACCCTTGGGATTTCTTCTGGGTTAAAATCGTGCATCTCTACTTGGTTCTCCGGATTTTCTATTTCCATGGGTTGTTCTGGGTTTTGTGGTTGTGGGGCTACTAAATGTTCCAAACTTGGGTCAGCAGCAGTCGTAGCTAAGATATGGAAATTAGCTAGGCTTCTATTAAGTATCTCTTGAGTATGGGCATCTGTTTTTCGCTTAATAGCTGCTAAAGCCCTTTGCTGTTGCAATTTCCTCATTCTCTTCCTACGAGCAAAAGCTTCTTTACTGAACCATCCTCGTTTCTTAGTAGGAAATGGTTCTTCAGATTTAGCTCTAAAAGCAAATATTTCGTCTTCCTGATCAGCAACATACCCCGAGAGGGCAGGCTGTGATGATGTACTTTCATTTATAGGGGAATCAGATAACTGACGGTTCAGATCTGATGTTCCTTGATCACTCATACTGAAAACTAACAAATAGTCAAATAACACATAACACATAATTACAGTTATGCATGTATTTCCTTATTTTATTTCCTAACATCAATTCAAAATTTAAGTGTCATCAGAACACTTCTTTGGCTCAGACCAGTGGCTAGGCTCTGATACCACCTTCTGTCACAACCCCCGATCCCTGATCCCCGGGAACGGGCGGACGTGATCACAGAGTTTGGTGGTATCAGTTTTATTTAGTCTTGCAGCGGAATTTACATCAGGACCGTAGTTAGGAAATGTTTATCAGAGTAAAACCACCTCATTTCATATTAATAATCACATGGGTAAAACCCAAGTTTCTTATTACAATACATTTATTAGGGACAAACCCTATTTTATTGAATTTAAAACATCGTTTATTAGGTAACTTTTATAGCCACATTTTCCCAAGCCTTCAGTGCTCTCCAGCTGGCTTTTTACTAATTGGCTGTCACATTGGGTTACCTGAAACATGTTTTAAAAATATTTGTCAGCGGAAATACTGGTGAGTGAATCCCAATTTAATCAAGTTTAAAGTCACAGTGAACAGTATTGAGAGTGATCACTTTGTTTATGTCTACACAATTACTCCATTTGGTATTATCAATCCTGACTTGTGGGTCATATTACCCATTGGCTAACTCATTGTCCAATGGTAACGTATTGTCATCCCGACTTACTACTCGCAAGTAGTACAAAATTTTGTATACAAAACCCCAACATACCGGAAGTAATTGAATAACTACAAAGACTCAATTACTGCTAATTTTCATAGTAAAAACATTTAAGATTTGGTAAAACATTACCAAAAACATTAACAAAAAGAGGATAAACTCACATTGCTGTCTTAGGCTTTTCGTAAGGGTTTCCTGGATATAATATATAATTTATACAAATGTATATTGATTAGTACCATAACCCTTTGAAATTATTAATGATACCCTCCCCGAGACGGCATTCCAACAACTACGTCGGGCAGAACCACGACAGTTGTTACGGAACCCTAAATCAATCGGGCAGCGTAACTGTTACGAAACTGGGGTTATAATACTTACAATGGAGCAGAACCTCGCTAATTAGGGTATAATACCTGAAATATTATAACTTCTCTACAGAATTTCGAGATTGAGATTTGAGAAAGAGCGACGGAAAACGTAGACTGATAGCCTTCTTATATAGTTGCTGATTTCAGTCCTGTCGCGGCCCGCGTAAAAGACAAGGGACCCTTACGCGGCCCGCGTCAACACCGGTCAACATACTAGCTTAGCTGGGTCAGCTACTAGACTCGACACGATGTCGACACGTGTCAGCACCGGATGTCTCCGCGTTTCATGATCTGTCGCGGCCCGCGTCAAAGACCTATACACCCTTACGCGGCCCGCTTCAACTTAAGAAATCAGCGCAGTCAAGTCCAGCCTTGATACGGCCCGCGTAAACTAAGGGTAGAGTATGTCGCGGCCCGCCTTAACCCTATATTTCATGTTTTTGATTTATTATATATATATATAACATAACTAGGGCTCGGTTTTCACATACGGAATATAATATAAGACATATTAGGACAATTTAAGATATAATAAAGGATCGGAAATATTATAAGGGTGTTGGTTTTACCGAGGGTTGTTACAGCCTATGTGCTAGATTTTTCCTCTGGTCTTCTTCTCTAGTACGGACTAATTCATCTGTCAAGGTGTTGGTTAGTTCTACAGCTTCTTCTATAGTTTGAGGTCTAGCTGCCTTGACTACATGTCTAATCTCTCCAATTAATCCCCAGATGTAACGGGAAATTAATACCGGCTCTAGTGATGCAAGGGTTGGTACTATTCTAGCATATTCAAAGAATAACTTTGTGTACCCCTTACTATCCACTCCATTCATCCTAAGGTTCATAAATTTGTTTGCTATTTGTTCCTTTTCATTAGGAGGGCAGAATTTCCTTTCTATCATATTCTTAAATTCCTCCCATTCCATGTTGTAAACCCTATCACTTCCTCTTGATTGGAGGATAGTGTTCCACCATTCTAAGGCTGAGTTCTTAAACAGATTAGAAGCAAACATTATTTTGTCCTCTTCCGCACATTTGCTTATTTTCAGAACAGCCTCAGTCTTCTCTATCCAGCGTAGAGCTGCAATGGGTTCTTCATTGCCCGAGAATTCTATTGGTTTGCAGGACCAGAATTCTTTGTAAGAACAACCGTAAGACATGGTTCTTCTTCTTTTGGGAATGGGCACTTGAAGTACGGGTCCATTGTTCACGTTGTGTTCTGGTTCAATTGGTCGCTTACTGCTATGTTTACTTTTATTATTCGCTTCTTGAACCGTTTGAATAATAAATGGCATTGCATCTATAATTCCTTGTGCCACTATGTGTTGAACAGCACTATTATCCATCTGGTTTCCATTGTTATTGATGCTCGGATTCTCATTAACCACGTTAATGTTACTCTGATTATCGTTATTCAGATTTCCTTGATTTCCTTCGTCGGCCATCTGAATTTTAAACATTTACCCCGTATTAATATCACACAATAATATTTAATATAGTCAATCACAGGACATGCATTTTTACCAAAAGTGTCGATCATTGCGACTTTACTCTATTCATATACTATTATGCATCTATTACACACTAGTACTGAAATAAAAATTACAATACCAACTGAAATAGAATTACATTAATAGTAATAGGCATCCGTACACACATATTTTATTTTATTTTATTATATTATTATTATTACTATTACCGTTTCTACCATCATATTCACGGATATGGATTCATCCAAAAATCCATATTGCGCTCGTCGTATTTCCATACGAGTCGCTCTCCCACCTGTCGCATTCTTTCACTGCTTTCTAAAATTTCCTCACCAAAAGTCCTAAGTTCTTGTACATTTTCTGCACTCATTAGGGGTGCAGGTTCTAGGACTGGGTTCGGAATCTGGGGTGCGGGTTCCTGGTGTGGGGGTGTAGGTGCCTGAAATTGGTAAGGATCTTCTAAGATTTCCCTAATGTATTCATCGTGGAAATAGGGATCTAAAGGGTCCAAACCTAGATAAGCTCCTACATTCTGCAAGGGTGTGTCTTCATGTATCGGGTAACGTTGCACATAGTCCCTAACGTCATCCCACCAGGGATCGTAATTTGGGTCTAGGGGGTTTGGTGCTGGTACCCTAGGTATTTCTTCCGGATTGAAGTCATGCATCTCTACTTGGTTTTCAGGGTTTTCTATCTCTATGGGTTGGTCAGGGATTGATGGCTGTGGTTGAGGTGCTATTATTTGCTCCAGATTTGGGTCAGCTGCAGTAGTTGCTAGGATGTGGATATTGGCTATACCCCTATTTATCATATCCTGGGCATAGGCATCTGTCTCTCTCTTGGCTGCTGCTAGTGCTCTCTGGTCTTGTAACTTTTTCATACGCTTCCTACGCTCGAGTGCCCCTCGACTGAACCATCCGCTCTTTTTCTGAGGAAATGGCTCTTCTGACTGAGCCTTAAATACAAAGATTCCTTCTTCCATATCAGCAGAGTACCCTGAGAGGGCAGGCTGAGAAGAGGAGGTGCCTTCGCTTCTAGGCGAACCAGACAATTGACGATACGCGTCAGATGGTTCTTGGTCGCTCATACTGTAAACTAACAAATAGTCAAATAACACATAATAAATAAATACAGTTATGCACGTATTTCCATAATTTATTTCCTAACAGATTAAATTTTGATGTCAGCGGAACACTTCTGTGGCTGAATCAGTGGCTTGGCTCTGATACCACCTTCTGTCGCAACCCCCGATCCCTTATCTGTCCAGGGAACGGGCGGCCGCGAGCCAGTTTCGGTGGTATCGTGTATTGTCTAATTTGGCAGCGGAAATTTTCATCAGGACCGTAGGTAGGAAATGTTTATCAGAGTAAAACCACCATTTATATAAATAAACATATTGGGATAAAACCCAAGTTTTTATTACAAGCTGATTTACAGGGATAAATCCCATTTTATTTGAATTAAAACGCCTTCTTTATTTAGGTAACTTTTATAGCCACTTTTCCAAGCCTTCAGTGCTGTCCAGCTGGCTTCTAATTGGCTTTCACGTTGTGTTACCTGAAACACGTTTTTAAAACATTTGTCAGTGGGAAATACTGGTGAGTGAATCCCAATTTAATCAAGAAACATTAACTTAATTTAAACAGTATTGAGAGCGATTACAATGTTTATATCTACACAATTACTCCATTAGTACTGTCAATCCTGACTTGTGGGTCATATTACACATTGGCTAACTCATTGTCCAATGGTAACGTATTGTCGTCCCGACTTACTACTCACAGTGTAGTACATTTTATATACAAAACCCCAACATACCGGCAGTAATTGAAGAATTACAAAGACTCAATCACTGCTAAATTGCATTGTAAAATAGTTAAGGTTTTGTAAAAACTGTTAACAAAAATGAGATTACTCACATTGCTGTTTTAGATTTTTCGTAAGGGTTTCCTGGTGATAATCTAAAATTTACACAAAAGCACACGTGTTAGTATAATAACCCATTTTAACATTAGTAATACCCTCCCCGAGACGGCATTCCAACGACTACGTCGGGCAGAACCACGACAGCCGTTACGGAACCCTAGATCAATCGGGCAGCGTATCTAATACGTATCCAGGGGTTATAATACTCACAACGGAGCAGAACTTCGCTAATTAGGGGGGTATAATCCCCGTGTATTATGCCTACTATTCAGAAATTTGCTTAAGAAAGAAAGAAATGAACGAATTCAACTGAGATCCGATGCGTTCTATTTATAGTTGCTGAGTTTGCTTTTGTCGCGGCCCGCGTAACATAAGGGAAGGGCCTATGCGGCCCGCGTTGACTCCAGGTCAACGTGTAGCCCATCCGGATCACTATGTAGGCTCGACATGTGTTGGGCCAGGTGGCAGCACCGAGCTGCGCCACAATTTGGGACTCTCGCGGCCTGCGTTAACTAACGGAGGTCTTACGCGGCCCGCCTAAATTTAAAAAAAATAAACGAAATCAGGTCTTAACCTTTATACTGCCCGCGTAAGGGTTGGGGTGGGTCCTACGCGGCCCGCCTCAGCCCAAAATTAAATTTTTTTTATTATTTTTAATACTATTTAATATATTTGAGGCTTGTTTTCGCGTATGGGGTGTATTTTCGGACATTTTAGAATATTTTTAAAATATATTAGGGTGTCGGAAAAATAATCGAGGGTGTTGGTTTTATTTAGGATTGTTATAGATCCGCACGGGGTGCAACCATCCGCATGGTCGTTCAACTCCGGGATTGGCTTGCACTCCTAATCGCACCGGCGTGCACTGCCGGGCTGGACTCTTCTGTCGGATCTGCACGCTCGTGCCATCAACTACACGGTCGTGCCAAATGCCCAGATCAGAATTCTTCATAGAAAGTTCACAGCTTTGTCGTTTCGCCCGGAAAGTCCTCGTTTTCATCATCTTCTTGTTTGGTATGCTGTTTTAGGCCTGTAAACAAAAGTATACCTGATTAAGTATCCGATTAACGGTTTTACGGCCGAAAACGCATAAAATGGGGGTAAAATGGGGGAATAAAGTATGTATAATTTGGTGAATATCAAACCTCCCCACACTTGAACCTTGCTTGTCCTCAAGCAAGCTAAAACTAAAATGCAATAAAAGATAGATCCTAACGAGAACAAGTATTTATAGAATACCTACTAATACAAACTACAAACATACGGTTTGCCGGTTTTTCGAAAGACAACATCAAGTGATTCAAACCAAACAAGCACATTCAAATATATGTATGGATAACCAAAAAGCCGTGACTTCACTTTCAATTGACTAAACATACTAATCTTCACACAACTCACAATGTTCACACACACTCGGTTTTATTTGTGAAACATACATAAAGTGTGTTTGTGCAAACACTCAATGCCTCGTCAATGAAACGTGTAATATCATAAGCTTGTCACAAGATCTTATCTCCACCAACTAACATGCGAAAAAGTGTAAATCAAGAGGTCTTTACGGGTTGTAATGATAGGCTTTGGTGAAGGGTATGGAAAGGGATTTTTAAAGTGACGAAATGGTTAAAACTTGGTAATAGTGTTTAACTAGCGTAAAACAATAAAACTATACATACTAACACCTTAAAAAGGCGACTTTTGCGATATCGAGCTCATCAACGAGATTTCATCATTTTAGCATTCAAAATTGCTCGAATTTTGTCGACTTCACCCTATTTTAGGGTGTTTTATTTTCTATATTTTTAAATAATCTAATGGATTTGTACAATGAACAATTAACTACAAGAAGCGCTAGTTAAACGATGCTTTTGGCCGAGTTTTAACACTAAAGGTTTAAAAATAAAAAGGCTAAATTTGGCTAAGTGGGTGATTTTGTTGGGTAAACAAAAGGAAACACGGGAAAGGCTCAACATGGTTAATCCTAAGGGGTAATGTAGGGTTTAAGGGAAACACAACACAAAGAACAAGGATAACACAAAGGGGTTTTCTAGATGCCTCTATCACTTCTACACAATTTCGCAAGTTCATGGTCTTAACAAGCATGCTAGTGACAAGTTCTAAATTACACGTGACATCCGGCTCACTCCTACTCCGAAATGAACAAATATATAACAATTTCAAGGCTCAAATATGCTCACATAACGGAAGGAATGGGTAACAGTGTGAAAATTATCATGCAAGTGGGCGAAAACGGCGAAGAAAACGGAGTTGAAATGAAAAAGTTATGTTAAAAACAAAATTTCATGCTGAAGCCCACCGTAGCCTACGGTGGAGGGCGTAGCTTACGGTGGTCCCTGACATAAATTGTCAGCGTATGACAGATTAAAGCCACCGTAAGCTACGGTGGCCACCGTAGCTTACGGCGTTGACCTACGTAAATGTGTAACTTCCACCTTTTAATGCGGATTTATGATGCCCTTTCAAGTCCAATCATTCCCATTCGGTTACCAGTAGTCTAGGGGCGAATTTTTGGTGTTCTTGAGAGCTTGAAACAATTTCTAAACATCTTGTTAGTGTTTTGAATTCCTATGAACATTGAAACTTTTGTGATGATGTTTGTTCAAGCCATGAGTGGCTAAACTCTTGATGACTATCTTTGGTTGAAGGTTGTGTAAGACTCTATGCTTGATTTCTGATTTCTAGAATAACAAACTTTGTCTTTTTGATTTGTTTGTTATGGTGTATGATTGATTGTTTGTAAATTGTTGATTCTTATGTTAATCTAGTTTGAAACCATACGTTCTTGGTGCCATTGACAATTGAGATATCATGGGTAGAATTAGGATTGGGTACGGGTTAATTGGTCATCGGGTAACAACCTCGCGTTCTAGGAATCCGAGTACTTAGTTCCCTTTTATCACAACAACTAATCGCACATGAACTATGTCTAAGTAGTTCTTTCTAGTGAATGATAGCATAAATGTCAAAGCAAACCGGAAACTGAAGATAGTCATTTGTCTCTAAATTGTTTACAACCCAAATTTCCATTTTTGCAATTACTTTAGCAATCTTAGTTTTGAAATCAACCAATCCAACTCTTGAATTTACTTTTCTTTGCAATTAGTTTAATTTTAGTTAACGTATAGAAACACTTTAAATAGCACATATTCCATAAACTCCCTGTGTTCGATACCCACTTACCGCTATCTATTTAGTAGTAATTGGATTAAATTTGATTGTGACCACGACATCACGTCATCAAGCTATAGATAAAATATTCAAAGAACCGAGTCATGTTCGGTCCGAAACTCATACAAAGTCCTTATCACATTTGAATGCATCGAAAAAGGATGAATCTCAGCATTCATCCAACCAGAGATCCGAATCTCAGAAGGTTGTGTTGAATCAGACTCCCAGGTACAACAAAGGTTGCACCTACAAATACTTCATCTCGTGTAAGCCAAGAGACTTCACGGGAGAAAAGGGAACAATAGATTGTATGTAGTGGTTAGATGAAATGGAAACGGTGATTGATATTAGTGGGTGCGCAAAGGAGGACATCGTTAAGTTTGTATCTCAGTCCTTCAAAGGTGACTCCCTAACATGGTGGAAAGCCTTGGTGCAATCCACTGGAAAGGTTCCTTTGTATAACCTTTCCTGGAACAAATTCGTTGATCTTATGAAGGACACTTACTGTCCTCAGCATGAAGTGGAAAGGATAGAGACTGACTTCCTCACTCTGGTGATGAAGGATTTGGATTGCAAGTCCTACGTTACCAGTTTCAACTCCATGTCGAGACTTGTACCATATTTGGTCACTCCAGAACCCAAACGCATTGCGCGTTTTATCGGTGGTTTAGCCCCAGAGGTTAAAGGAAATGTCAAGGCTTCCAAGCCTGCTACTTATAGATCTGCTGTAGATCTGTCTTTGTAACTCACTTTAGATGTTGTAAGGAATAGAGCAAAGAAAACCACCGATGAGGGGAAAAGAAAGAGGGAAGAAGACCAGTCCAATCACTCAAACAAGAAGAAGAAAGGAAACTCTGGTTTCAAAAAGAGGCAGTCAGGTGACAAGCCCAGGTGTAAAACGTGTAACAAGAGGCACTTTGGAAAGTGCAATTAGGACCCACAAGCTAAACCTTGTGGGATCTGCAAGAAGAAAGGGCACAATACTATGGAGTGCTGAAACATCAAGGATGCGACCCTTGAAATGAGAAGGGGCACATTAAGACTAATTGCCCTGAGAATGCTAAGAAGCCTGAAGAGGCAAAGAAAACCAATGCTAGGATCTTTCAGATGAACGCCAAGGAGGCGGTGAACGACAATAACGTTATAACAGGTACCTTCCTCATTAATGATATATATGCTAGAGTTTTATTTGATTTAGGTGCTGATAAGTCTTTTGTAGACCATAAGTTTAGTAAATTACTGAATCTGCCTATTAAAACTCTAGATATAAAATATGAGGTAGAACTCGCAGACGGTACCTTAGAAACAGCTTCAACTCTTCTTGATGGATGCTTTATATCCATTAAGAATCATTCTATCCCGCTATCCCTTTTGCCAATGAAGTTGGCTGGGTTTGATGTAGTTTTAGGCATGGATTGGTTATCGCATAACCAAGCCCAAATAGCCTGCGATAAAAAGCTAGTTAACATCAAAACCCCATCTGGTGAATCAGTCACCATTCATGGAGACACACAATATGGGTTACCCGACAACATGTCTATACTTAAAGTCTCAAAGTGTCTGAAGAACGGATGTGTCATTTACATGGCACAAGTGACAGTGAATGATCCAAAACCCAAGATTGAAGATATTCCAATCGAATCCGAGTATCCTGATGTCTTTCCTGATGAATTACCTGGATTACCTCCTGAGAGGCAAGTTGAATTCGGGATAGACATTCTGCCAGGATCTGGACCAATTGCACGAGCTCCTTACCGTCTAGCGCCTACTGAAATGAAAGAGCTCAGAACTCAATTGGATAACTTACTACAAAAGGGTTTCATACAACCCAGCTCTTCACCTTGGGGAGCTCCTATATTGTTTGTGAAGAAGAAGGATGGATCAATGTGTCTATGCATTGATTATCGTGAATTAAATAAGGTAACGATCAAGAATCGTTATCCTTTGCCCAGGATCGACGACTTGTTCGACCAACTCCAAGGGGCAAGCTTCTTCTCGAAGATCGACTTGAGATCGGGATATCATCAACTCAAGGTTAGAACTGAAGATGTACCTAAGACAGCGTTCAGAACAAGGTATGGACATTATGAGTTCTTAGTGATGCCTTTCGGGCTCACTAATGCACCTGCAGCATTCATGGATCTCATGAATCGAGTCTGCAAGCCATACTTAGATAAGTTTATCATCGTCTTTATAGACGACATACTTATTTATTCGCGTAGCTAAGTCGACCATGAGAAACACCTTCGGTGTATCTTAGGATTGCTACAAAAGGAGAAACTGTATGCTAAGTTTTCAAAATGCGAGTTCTGGCTTCGCGAAGTCCAATTCCTTGGACATATTGTCAGTGAGCGAGGTATCCAAGTAGATCCCGCTAAGATAGAAGCCATAATGAATTGGGAAGCACCAAAGACTCTGACTGAAATCTGCATCTTTCTGGGTTTAGCTGGATATTATAGAAGATTCATTGAGAACTTCTCGAGGATAGCTGCACCATTGACTACTCTGACCCGCAAGAATGTAAAATTTGATTGGGGTCCAAAAAACAAAAGTCTTTTGAGATTCTTAAACAGAAATTGAGCAATGCTCCGGTGTTGACATTGCCCGAGGGAATAGAAGAGTTTGTCGTGTACTGTGATGAGTCACACACCGGTATGGGTTGTGTACTTACGCAGAGAGGCAAGGTGATTTCCTATGCATCACGACAACTAAAAGTGCACGAAAAGAATTACACCACCCACGATTTGGAGTTGGGTGCCGTTGTATTTGCACTAAAGTTATGGAGACATTATTTATATGGAACTAAATGTGTAATATATTCGAATCACAAAAGTCTCCAACACTTGTTTAATCAGAAGGATCTCAATATGAGACAACACCGATGGATGGAGACTCTAAATGACTACGATTGTGAAATTCGCTACCATCCTGGCAAAGCGAATGTAGGCTCTGATGCTCTAAGCCGAAAGGAAAGAGTCAAACCTATAAGGATCAATGCCAAAAGAATCAAACTTAAGAATAGCCTGAATGAAAGGTTGTTAGTCACTTAGAAGGAAGTTGTTTTGGAAGCTAACCTTCCAAGTGAAAAGTTAGGTGTAACTGCTGAATAGTTAGCACCTGGCAAGGATCGAATCCTTAGAATGAATGGAAGAATCTGGGTTCCTATTCATGGAGGGCTTCGAGATATAATCCTCCAGGAAGCTCACAATTCTAAATATTCAGTTCACCCTGGAGGTGACAAAATGTATCAAGATTTAAGAGCTAATTATTGGTGGATAGGCTTAAAGAAATCTATAGCTACACATGTAGCAAAATGTCTGACATGCGCTCAGATTAAAGCGGAACATCAAAAGCCGTCAGGTCTGTTACAACAGCCAGAACTTCCCACATGGAAGTGGGAGATGGTAACTATGGATTTTATAACCAAGTTACCTAAAACAAGGCATGGAAATGATACTATATGGGTCATAGTTGATAGACTGACTAAGTCAGCATATTTTTTACCCATCAAGGAGACTCATAGCTCCGACAAGCTAGCTCAGTTGTACGTGGATAAGATTGTATCTCTCACGGAGTGCCGGTATCTATTATATCCGATAGAGATACTAGATATACCTCTCACTTTTGGAAAAGCTTCCAACAATCATTAGGCACTCGTTTGAATTTTAGTACTGCTTACCATCCTCAAACAGATGGACAAAGTGAGCGTACAATTCAAACCTTGGAAGACATGCTCCGTGCATGCGTTATTAGTTTAGGTGGTAGTTGGGATGACCACCTACCGTTGATCGAGTTCTCTTATAATAATAGCTACCATACTAGCATTTAGCCTACGCCTTTTGAGGCATTGTATGGAAGGAAATGCAGAACGCATGTTTGTTGGGCGGAAGTAGGAGAAGCTCAGTTATCAGGACCTGATATAGTCCTTGAAACAACGGACAAGATTGTCCAAATTCGTGATCGCCTGAAAGCTGCCAGAGATAGGCAGAAAAGTTATGTTGATAAGAGGCGGGAACCTCTAAAGTTTGAAGTAGGCGATAAAGTCTTACTGAAAGTATCACCCTGGAAAGGTGTGATGCATTTTGGTAAGAAGGGCAAGTTAAGCCCAAGGTATATTGGACAATTTGAGATCATCGAATGTGTCGGCAGTGTAGCTTACAAGCTAAACTTACCTGAAGAGCTTAGTGGGATTCACAATGTGTTCCACATCTGTAATCTGAAGAAATGTCTAGCTGATGAATCATTAGCAATGTCACATAAGGACGTACAGATTGATGAAAGCCTGAGGTTTGTTGAAAGACCAATATCGATCGAGGATCGACAGGTTAAAAAGCTCCGAAGGAAGCACGTGCCTATAGTCAAAGTTAAATGGGATGCCCGTAGAGGCCCTGAATATACGTGGGAAGTTGAGTCCACTATGCGACAGAAATACCCTCACTTGTTTCAGTAAATCTCGGGGTCGATATTTCTTTTAAGGGGGTGAGGATATAACACCACGTAAAATAATGCAAAGACACGTGTCCTAAACCCCAACCAGGTAACGGAGTTATTCCGAAGGACTAAACTCGACAACATTTAATTTTGTATGCGAAGGGACTAAAAGTGTCAACATGCTAAATTATGCCTCTGAGTGACCTTTTACTAAATCCGAGACCTTATAGTGTTGAGACATGCTCTCGGAAATCATTAAGTATCGATTATAAAAGTTGAAGGGCTAAAGATGTCAAGTTGTAAAGAATTCATAATTCTGATCAACCTCTTACGGGCCGCAAGGGCCAAGGCTTACGGTCCGTAAGGAGGGTACCTGGGCAATACAAAATTCAAATCGGTTACGGACCGTAAGAGGTATGGATACGGTCCGTAAGGCCTGTATCTGGGCAGAAAAATATGGACAGCTGCAGGTTTCCATTTTTACCGACTCTATAACCTGCAAATCGATACTATGAGCATGTTGCTGGTTTTATTATACCACTAGGACACCTGGGGTGATCCTAAACACTCCCATTACACCTGTATTGATCTTGGATCATCCCATTCAAGTATAAATAGGCACTTATGTTGCCTAGTCCATTGCTCACTTCACTCAAAACATTCTCTACTCTCTCATCTAGTGGTTCCTGACCAAGAAGGGAGCTCAAGTTTGTAGAAAAGATAGCTAGGACCCTTTGTAAGTGTCTTAGCCCCCCTATTTAGTTCAGTTTTTTATTTAAAAACCAAAAAGTCAACATTATCGTAATCTGACTTTGACTTTCGGTTTAAATTCAAATGGTCCAGCCACTGATCGAAATGAATGTGGTTATGTGACCATAATTAGGTAGGTGATTAACCCTTAAAAGGGCACCTCCTAATTATTTCTTTTGCTTAGTTAATTGTCGGGTCAAACTATATAGTTAAAAAGTCAAACTGGACAGAATTATATATAATAATTAAAACTAATATTACAGAGGTTATAAATTATATTTTAACACTTTAATAACTTAGTAATTATTATTAGAACATGTCCAAACAGGTTCAACCCGGCAATTCTAAGTCTAAGGTCGGTTCGCAACCGAAAGTCGCAAAAGCTTGACTTTTGCTTTGACTTTCAGTTCTGGCCCGATTGAGCTTAATTCTTCTATGTTTTAAGCTTCCATTAGGACCACATTATGTTGTAGTATAACCCTCTGGAGTTATATTACCTGGTCAATTGTATTTTGAATAATATGCTAAGTTTCGTTATTATGCTTATAAATGCCATTTTTGCCCTTATGTCATATAAATGAGATTTTTGAAAATGTGAGAGGACAAAAACCTTTATTGCTGATATATAAGTATGTCCCGAAAATTTGACATTTGTTTCTGGTCTCAAACAGAAGTTATGCTCGATATTGTAAATTGAAAGTTTTTATTAATTAAATTACGCTATCTTGCATAAGACATGTTTAAACAAGTATTTTGATCCAAAACTCATTACCTACTGTTAAGATATTTTTTTTTAGGGATTTTTAGGATTTTTTGTTAGATTATAAACTGACCATATCAATGAGTTCTTGTATAAATCGGTAAATGACGATAATACCATTTTCATGCATAAAATGAGATTAACATATGATTTGAATGCCAAACCTTTTCCTACTGATATTATACATTAAATAAAATATTTTGAACACTTGAGACTGATCAAAAATCTCAGATTTCCATAAAACATCTTAATTATCGTCAATTAGCGATTTTTACCCTAATTAGGTGCATAGTATGGTTTAAAACCATATTAAACACCTAAGACTTGTTACCCACTAAATTTCTAAATAATTTTTAATATTATTACAGTAGGTATAAGTCATGAACTCAAACTTCCAAAAATGCCCTTAAAAGCATATGTGAAGTGACCAAAATACCATTTCGGGGCATAGTTTGGCCATAGTTAGTAAACCTCACATATGTATAATATCTTACTGATGTAATATGATAAAATAAATATTTTTACTGAATATTTTAGAACAGAAGCTCAGTTTTCTATTAAATCTCTTTTATAATCTTTAAAATGACCAAAATGCCCCTACAGGACTTAAATTGGTTTTAAATACTTCTTGGGCATAAATGTTGACATCCTACTGATGTATTAACACATTTTAAGCATAATAACATATGAGACCTGTATATAATTCATTTGGCTGCCCGTTATGCATTTATGCGTTCGGTCAGTTTATGTAGCTAGTTTACATAAATTAGCCGGATTCGGTTTAACCATATCATCAAATCCTCAAAATCCAGAATGTGTTTAGTTTACCCACATTATACAAGTATCCAAATTTGTCGGGTCTAAACCACATTCTATTCCGGTCTCCGCTTAATCTAGCGTTTAGAACCGTAAGGTATCTTTCAAACTAACCGGTCTAAGTCTTTGACTTAAATAAAGACCCATTAGTATCCTAATAGGTTGATAAACCTTCTATACAGATTGAGTAGCTTTGGTAGAAGGTATTTTCATAAGGCTTTAGGAATATACGGCTGAGTTACTTCTTTCATCTAGCTCAGGTAAATACTTTTAACAGATTTTCCGTTATACGGGCATGGGATACAGTATTATAATAATACCGCTTGGTCGGGTATGAAATCATTTAATCGGATTGTGATTAATAAATTTACATAACCCGTTTTAATATGTCTTGTTTGATAACATAAACATTGGGGGTTAATACGACCGTGTCCTGGATATCCTTGGCTCGTTTCATTTGTAAATGAGCACGACCTATGCACGGGGTGTAGGCATACACCTAACAGATGCAAATGCTAAATAACCCACATGATGGGGATAACTCCTTTGTGGGTTCTATAGTGGTGAGTCGGTTAATCATGACCGGCTTCCAAACCGGCCCCATATGTATGACAAATATGTAAAACGGCATACAAGATTATCTTAAATAATTGTCCCAAGTATAAATGATTTGTGCTTTGTGCACTTAAATCAATTTTTATAAACTCTTTTCAAACGAGTCGGTTAATTGTATTTACCAGTGTAAACTGGCGTATTTTTCAAAGACTAAGTGACAGGTACCTCACGTAAATAGGCTGGAGCTACTCGGTGTCAATAAGAGGATCTTGCAAATCCTTAGATGCCTGGAATCTGATATTTCAGTTTCTTGTATTTTATTTTATGATCCGCCTGTGGATCTCTATTACAACCAAGTCTGTATATTCTTTTATTTGGACATTTGGACACTATGGTTTTAGTATTTATTCACCAAGCCTTCCGCTGTGCTATTATATTGTGTGTATTGACAATGATGATATCAACTACGTCACGATACTCCCAACCGGGCCCACCGGTAATATGTGGAAAGATCGGGGCGTGACATTATGGTTCATTCTTAAACTAAAATTTCAATTGCATCTTAACTAGGTTCATATTTCTAGTTATCATTTTTCATAGAAATAGAAAATCAGTTATACTTACATATTTATTTTAAACACATATACTTATTTAAACTTTTTGGGGTGATACAAGGTGACTGATGTTTAGCAACGTTGAGTCGGCTCCCACTAAAGTCAGCGACAACATTGTTATTAGGCACAGATGCCAGGCGACACTCATGTCTGTTGGCACTGAGCCAGGGGACACTCATGTCTGCCAACACTGTGCCAGGCTATATTCATGTCCGCTGGCACAGCGTCAACCGCCGACACTCATGTCTATTAATCAACAATTCGACGGCACTAAAGTTGGTGACACTGCTGACACCGACAACACTAAAGTTGGGGACACCGTTGACACTGACGACGCTAAATTTGGCGACACTGGCCTTAGTTTTTTTACATAAACTTAAATAGTTTTGTTAACCTCACAAATCAAATGTTTTTACAAAGCTAAGGGGCTGTTTGTTTAGCTATTAATGGGGCTCTTAATGGTTCAAATCTCTTACCAGTTCAACACTTAATGGTTCAGACTGTTTGTTTTGCGAGCAGAGGTCTGAATGGTTCAGACATTTGCCTCTAAATGGTTAAGCATTATACTGAGACTGAATGGTTAAGACCTCAAATCTGAATTGGTCAAACATTTACCTCTGAACGCTTTAAGCATTATACTGGCTCTTAATGGTTCAAACCTCTTACTGGTTCAACACTTAACCATTCAGAAGTTGCCAAATAGCCCCTAAGACTGCTTAACTTGAATAACACTATGATGTTTCACTTATGTCCAAAAGTAGTGTGTTAAATCTACCTTGTTATTCAAGTCTAAATGAGTATTGTCACTTAAATGAATACTAGGTTTTATTCTATGTCGCGCGTTGCAGCGAAACAAAGCAAATGATAATGTAAGACAAACGTTATTTAAAAATGAAACATGTTGTTTAGAAAGCCCGATCGTTAGAATCGATTCAGTTTATTATCGTACCATTTTCCACTACTAAATACATACTCTATTTTGAGTACAACTTCGTTTTTTTATAAAACTTATACCGGTCGAAGGTAAAAATAAAGCACAACTACGTACTTAAGTTTTTAGAAAAAAATGTACGAACTTAAGTTAATAAAGAAATATCAAATAATTGATAAAGTAAAGATGATTTAAAAAAAAGAATTATTAAAAATAAATGAGAAAGGAAATATGGTTTTAGAAAAGAAAAAAAATGAAAATATGTAAAAAGTAAATATAATAATAAAAGGAAAAAAATAAAAATATGTTAAAAATAAATATAATGTAATATATTAAAATAATAAAAAATTAAAAAGCTATATCTCGTTCTAAATTTATAATTACTATTCATGGCCCTTAGAAAACTAATATAATAATAGAGTTTTTTCTGTCGCACGTTGCAGCGAAACGGAGCAAATGATAATGTAAAACAAACGTTGTTTGAAAATGTAGCATATTGTTTAGAAAGCCAAACCGTTAGAATCGGTTCAGTTTATCATCGTATCATTTTACGATACCAAATAAATACTTTATTTTTTAATATAAATTCGTTTTTAATAAAACTTATACTAAATGGAGGTAAAAATTAAGCACAACTACGTACTTAAGTTTTTAGAAAAAAAATAACGAACATAAGTTATTGAAGAAATATCAAATTAATTGATAAAGTAAAGATTATTTAGAAAAGAATTATTAAAAACAAAATAAATGATAGAGGAAATATGGTTTTAGAAAAGGAAAAAAAATATGTTAAAAGCTAAAAGTAAATAGAAAAAAAAATATTAAAACATGTTGAAAGTTAAAAGTAAAAATTAAAAATAATAAATTGATAAAACAAAATATTAATAAGCTATATATTATTTTAAATTTAAAATTACTATTTGTGGCCCTTCGAAAACTATATATAAAATAAAATAAAATATCATATTAGTTGATAAAGTAAAGATGATATAGAAAAGAAAAAAAGTTAATAAAAACAAAATAAATGATAAACGAAATATTGTTTTAGAAAAAAAAAAAAAAAAAAGGAAAATACGTTAAAAGCTAAAAGTAAATAGAAAAAAATAAAATATGTTAAAAGTTAAAAGTAAAGATTAAAAATAATATATTGATAAAATAAAATATTAAAAAGCTATATATTATTTTAAATTTTAAATTGCTATTCATCACCCTCCCAAAACTCTATATATATAAAATTCTAAAACCATTTAATTAATATTCACATGACATGATTCTTCCTTGTATGCCTAAGTGTTTCACTTCTGCCCAATTTTTTTAAGATCTTTTTCCTACTTTAGTGACTCCATTAACAATGGGTCCCTTATATCACCACCATTGGTAGAAGATGAAAAAGGAACTTCGATTAATCGAAGCTTTGACATCCCAACAAATTTGAAATCCAGACAACCCGGTTGCCCATCTCCACCCACCATCGATTGCACTAATGTTGCTACTGTTGTTTTACTCTGATTTGATCAAAGAAAATGCGTTCTTTAAGATTTCCTCCCTTGTTCTAGTTGGACCAGTACCGGTTTCGAAAAAATCTACTCCTTGGAGCACATATGATAGCTGTTAGTAATTTTCAATTCTTCTTATTTATTTATTTTTTTCTCGATAAAAGGAGAATGTTAGTCTTTTCTTAAAAAAAATAATACATAACTTTTTTCGTCAGTTTGTATCAAGACTAAGTGAAATGTATTATTTGAGAAGTTAATTTGTAATTTGGCATTCTTACCGGAACTGGTCATGTTGTTAAATAATCCATCTTATGAAGTAATTATGATTTCTTAAAGTTAAATAATGGAAATTAAACTTTAAAGTTTAAACCCAACTTGTGAAATATATAAACATCACATCACCCAGGAAATATCTTGAATATATGAAGGTTGTTTTTAAATGTAGTTAAATATGAGATCTCATTGGAGACACCATAATCTTGAAAAGATATAAACAAAGCTTAAAACCAAAAGGCAAAGCAAATGGTTTCGATCATTTGACTTGGAACAAAACCATTGGCCATCCATGATTATGTCTAGTGTGTGGCTTGTAGACCAATTCCTTATTTGGAACGAGTCAAGAAACATTAGTTTCCAAAAATGGAAACCATTAGATAGCATATACCTTATATAAACCCCAACCAGCCCACCAACAATCAACTTGGATATTATATAACATCAATATACATTATTATTGAGGTAGTGTTTGGTAGGGAGATGATCAGATAGAAAGTTTATTTTGGCTAAGAATGATAGTAAGCAATAGAATTATTACATGTGGCAAAATTTAAAATAAAGAATAAGGTTTTTTTAGTCAATTTTATCCATTTTTCTTCCTTATTCTCCCCGAGTAACTCCAAACCCACCATTTTCAAAACCCACCATCTTCAACCTTTTCTTCACTTTCTATCTCAATAATCACTACATTTTAGTGCGATTTTCGTCACCAAGCAATGATTCAAACACCCAATCAACGTGTTCTTCAACTTTTTTAAAGAAACCAAGTTTAACTTCATACAATATTTCATTTTCTTCCCGTAATTTTGAAGCGAATCACTCGATCCGTTCGATTCGATCACTGATAAGTGTTTCTATCATTCAAATTTCGTCAATCGTTGAATAAATCGGCTTCGATCCATGTAAGAAATTATTGAATTGCAATTTTACGATCTGGGTTTTTTAATTGAGTCATTGCGTTCTACGGGGGTTACAAGGGGGCAACGCCCTTGGCGGGGGTCTGGGGTCAGCGCACCTGGGAGCAGGGTCCAAGGGGCGGCAGCCCCTTGAGGGGTCTAAGGGGCAGAGAATTTAATTTTTTTTTTTTTCTTGTTAAATTGCTTTAGTAAAACTGTATCAGAAAATCTAATTTTCTGGAAATTGCCTCATTTCGCAGACAAAAATTCGTCGACAGTTTTTGAGAGAACACTGGTTTAACGCGTTTTAGAGAGAACACTTTCTTTTGTGTTTTAGGCCATTGCGTTTTAGAAAAAAGTGTTTTTAATAAGTGTTTTTTGGTCCATTGCGTTTTAAAAAAACACATTTTGAAGTGTTTTTAGTCCATTGCGTTTTAGGTAAACACATTTTTATGTGTTTTCAGTCCATTGCATTTTAGAAAGAACACATTCTTTTGTGTTTTAGACCATTGCATTTTAGAAATAAGACATTTTTGTGTGTTTTTTGGCCATTGCGTTTTAGAAAAACACATTTTTGAAGTGTTTTTAGTCCATTGCGTTTTAGGTGAACACATTTTTATGTATTTTCAGTCCATTGCGTTTTAGAAAGAATACATTCTTTTGTGTTTTAAGCTATTGTGTTTTAGAAAAAAAAAATACATTATTAAGTGTTTTTTGGTCCATTGCGTTTTAGAAAAACATATTTTGAAGTGTTTTTAGTCCACTGCGTTTTAGGTAAAACACATTTTATGTGTTTTCAGTCCATTGCGTTTTAGAAAGAACACTTTCTTTTGTGTTTTCTAGCCATTGCGTTTTAGGTTAAACACTTTCTTTTGTGTTTTTAGGCCATTGCGTTTTAGAAATAAGACATTTCTTTGTGTTTTCTGGCCATTGCGTTTTAGAAATAAGACATTTTATTTGTGTTTTTTGTGCATTGCGTTTTAGAAAAAAAAAATCATTTTTTTACGTTTTTTGTCCATTGCGTTTTACGCAACTGGGTTTTCGAAAAAAATTTCGAAAATATAGCAATAGTATACTCGTTTTAAAGATAAAAAACGCTCTTTTTGGTGCAATTTTTATAAAAAAAAAAGGATGTCGCATGAAAAAGTTATTGACGTTTAAAGATGGGGGGAATTGGAGTAGAGAGAAACTATTGACCTGGATTGACTAGAATGCCCTTACACAAACTCACGCGCCTCTTTTCTTCTCTTCAATTTCATTCATTTAATCTTAGTCATTGATTAAATCAATTGATGGTCAAGATTACTTCCTAGCAAAAAAAACTTCCTATTATATCCTAACCCGTGTTTGGTATGCGTGAATGAGAGGCGTAATGTAACGTGTCATTGTGAGCGAATGAAAAAAAAGTGTTTGATTGGTCAATAAAATAAACTCTTACACAAGCATTCTCATTCGTAAACACCCAAAATTCATTTCATCACCCACCCACTGTCACCCACCACCGCCACCCATACACCACTGCTACCCACCACCAGCGCCACTTGCCATCAATATTACCATTTCGTTTGTTCCTGCCTATCAAACAACACAAACTAATGATTCATTTCATTCTCAGATAGTAACCAAACAAAACATTATAATGGTAACGATCCATTTCAGTCTTTTGTCTATTTTATTACCTTGTTTATTCGCTACCTCATATCAAACAAACCCTGAATATTTTGCATGTAACTTACAAATAACTAATAACTTTTTTACACTTTGGTATTGGGTTTAATAAATAACTAAAAATAATAATATAAAAAATAATAAAGTGAAAGCAAAGTGATCTATTTATAAAGTTCTTAAACAAAACACTCAACAAAATAAAAAATAATAAAATAAAAGATAAGTTATCTCTTCATTAAGTCCTTATACAAAATACTCAACAAGTAGACTGTTCTTTACTATGTTTATTCGTACGACATTCTCTTCATTAAGTCCTTAAACAAAACACTCAACAAGTAGACTGTTCTTTACTACGTTTATTCGTACGGCATGACATTACAAACTCTTTCGGTCTTGTTATACCATCATTTTTATAAAACCCATTTGCATATCATAATACTTTCTAACCACCTTTTTATTCAACTTGAAATATTTTTGACTTGTTTTATCTTTGTTGGATGGGATGTTTTCACCTCCACAAGGGAATCTATAAAGCATCTTTAGTAGGAAGAGATTCAAATGATTTAAAAAATATCTGTTGGATGGGATGTCTTCACTTCCACAAGGGAATTTATAATGTATCTTTGCAGGGGCGGACCCATATGGTTAGGGTCGGGGTCTACGGACCCCAATCTTTTTATATAAAATAGTAAAACTGGTATGTTAAATTTTTTAAAGACCTCATAAAATAAATTAATTGAAACTCATAGTATAAAAAGCAAAGATGGTCTGGTGGTAAATCTTCTTGTGTTCCAACAAATAGATCCCAAGTTCAAGTCTTACATGTTTTATTTTTTTAGTTTATTTTTTCCATCAAAATTAAACTAGTGTTTAAAACAACACAACCAACAATTGACACTCAAATTTGCATTTTTAAATTTTATTTAACACTTAATTACCAAATAAAACTTCCAACATATAATGTAGTGGTTTCATGTCCACTAAATGCTTCTGCATTATTTCCTAGCCCCGACCCAACTACGATGACCGACCCGAAAATTTTAATGTTTGGTTGTGAAAAATCCTTGCACAAAAAATGGACTTCAATGAAAAAAAATCTTAGGTCCGCCACTGATCTTTAGTAGGAAGAGATTCAAATGATTTTAAAAAATACATATCTATATATCGATGTATGAAAGTAACCATAGATAATTATCACTCGTTCATGCCTTGCGGTCAGTCTATTGGCATTGGTGGTGGGTACAAGTCTTAAAAATTCTTATTTTGGGCTAATATAGTAACAGTGAGATTAACCACAGGGGTCAAAAACGTAATTTACTCGGAGTTAAATTGTTGTTAAAAAACTATATATACACACACAATTGATTTTATATGTCTTATGTCTTTTTATACATCTTACGAAAAATATTCATTTTGCAGGATCCTAAAACTTATATCCCTTATATTTTTACCAAAAAACTTGTCAAGTTAAAGTTACATCAAAACAGAATGTAGACGGGCAACAAGCTGCGCCGCCACCCCTTACTGAATTGCAAACCCTAACCTTCCAAAGACAAACCCATGCCCCCTGGAGTTGAACAACTACTGTGGATGACCCGTTGGCCCCTGTTCAAGAAGTGGATAGCATCCGGCGCTAGGGAGCCAAATGTATCAAAGGCAAAAGGGACAAAGACACGTTGGTTCTCTGCGCAAGTTTTAGCGTGCTTATCCACTTTCTTTGATTCTGCCTTTCTTGCTGCTTGTCCAGCTACAAACCCGTTTTCCCTTAAACCAACCAAATGGGAAACCCCCGTGAGGTCCACATAAGCATGTTTCCTCCCAGCCCAGCCAAAGATGAGCAGATCCGCTGGTCGTAGAGTATATCTCCCTTCTATAGGGTTCGTGAAAAAATTCACAAGGGCTTCTTTCTTAGCAGAAATCTCAGCTCTTCTCAGGATATCCCACAAAACATCCCGCACACAGTCATGCCGATATTTGAACTCAATGAGCTCTTTACAATGAATTGTGTGCTCCTCATATTTATCCATACAAGTTTTACGGCATATCGGGCGGGTTTCATCTTCCAGGTACATAGGGATCATCAACCAGTATTCGAGAATGGCTCTGTATTCTACTGCAAACATGCATTGTCCCAACCCCTCAATCGAGACAACGGTCAAAAAATCCTGAGCATGGAGACCCTTCAATTGCATTATAAACTTTTCGTTAAAGTCTTCTAAACCTTTAACTATTCGGAAGTTTACACGAAGCTATTCACAAGTCACCACTGCAAGTTAAACATAAGAACAATCATGATCTTTTCTATAATCTTGTATACCAATATTAATTTATTTTGCTACAAAATCGGCTCAAATATGGAGATATCACTACATAACATGTATATGACGATATAAAAGACCTTCACACTTATTATTATTTTTTTTATCCAAGCAAACTCCCTCAACCAAGTTACTTTGTAAATAGACTTCAAAATTCCACTGCATAAAGATATTAGGAAGGATTATAATAACGTGTGAAAAATCAAACGAATTTCAACAATTTAAGCATGCAAGCTACACATGTTAACACAAAGACATTTTATGGTTTGACACCTCACATAGAGATTTACCTAAATTCCTAATTACTAGTGTCTATTCCAAAAGGGTAAAAGGAGACAATATAGAAGATGGCTGTTTAGTTTTAGACATTTTACATAGTTACTAATAGAACTAGTTGATTTTCCACCCGTGCGTTGCGGCGGGGACCCAATGACTACAAAACGCGTGTCAGCAACGACAAGCAGATACAGAATATCAAAAAATAAATAAAAATTACGTGGTAAAGATAGTCATTCCGTCCTAAAAAATGATTTTAAATAACCTAATATATAATAATAGGACCCACACGCCCTAAACGTTGGAAATTCGGTTGTTTTCAATTCAGTTATTACGGTGCTAACGCATTAAAATATGGATGAGCTCGGTACCTGCAACGGCACCGAAAGTACCGATCCGAAAAATCATCGAAATTAGGTACCGGCAACGAAAATACTCATTACAATACGGTATGGTATTTGAAGGTAAAAATCAATAAATACAGGTATGGTGCTAGACCGGTGTCGAACCGAAAGTAACGATTCTGAAAATGCCAAAAGGTGGGTACCAAATTGGTACCAAAAATGATTTGGTATAGTAAATTTGGTACCAATACGATACCAGTTTGATTACAGGATTTGACACGATTTGCTCATCAATAATCTAAATATACAAGTTAATTTTATATGCTATAATTCATTCATTATAGAAAAAGACAAAAAAGAAAGCAAAATAAGTTGTGTATATAAAACCTCATTCAAATGAATACAGTTTACTTACTGTGTGTATAAAAAGTAATATAAACGGTGCAATTACTTGCATTGTTACGTTGCTACAGGATTTGATGAGCTCGGTACCAACCGGTACCGAAAATACCGTTACCGAAATCCCCAAGGTGCCGGTACCGAATATACCTGGTACGATACGGTTCGGTACTAGTCGGTAATTTGTTTTTTAATATATAGGTTGAGTTACTATTCATTGAATTTGATTTTTAATATATATATATATATATATAGGTAATAGGTAATACATTACAATAAGAAATAATAGTTAACACTAACAAACAAGTTGCTATATGCCTATAAATCTACAAGGATTTTTATTGATCATTTTAATTTAGTTAAACAAATAAATAAACATAATTGAAAAAAAAAATTAGTCAAAGTTTTTGAAAAAAAAAAAAGTTATGAAAAAATGACTTTCAAGCAACCAAATAATTAATCAAAGTTTTTGAAAAAAAAAGTTATGAATAAATGACTTTCAAGCAACCAAATAATTAATCAACGTTTCACATAATTGAAAAAAAGTTATGAATTTAGACAACGTACTCACTTGCAAATAGTGGTGCACAAATCGGGTTTTATGAATACCTGGTTCCGGGTATGGAACCGGGTTCGGGTACGATCGGGTTCTACAAAATCGGGTATTAACAATATCCGGGTCGGGTCCGGGTCTGGGTTTTATATAAAAAATGTATACCTTATATAGCCGGGTTCGGGTCGGGTTTTCTAATACCCGGGTATTATAATACCCTATTTTCGGGTTCGGGTAGGGTCGGGTATGGATCGGGTTTGGTTCGGGTATGCCTCGGGTATTCATTTTTTTGGATAAATCATAGAAATATAAAATGCAAAACCTTTTTATTTCATAAAACATAGAAATACATGACACCTAAATAATCATTGAACCGGATCGAATAAGATGATGAACATAGATAGCTTCGAAGAACTTGATCGTCTTCGTTTATTGTTCGTCATCAAAGACCCCTTTTATAGGGTATATAGATACAATGTAAACCAAACAAATGGTCATAATACACTTTCTAACGGCTATATAGCCGTTACCAAGGTACAAAACTCGAAAAAACACAAAAAAACGAAAAAACCTGAACAGGGTATTGGGAAACCCAGACCGGGTATTGAAAAAACCCGGTTCCGGGTTCGGGTTGAAACCGGGTACTCGTAAAACCTGGGTTGAAAACGAGTATAAAAAACCCGGTTCCGGGTTCGGGTTTTATAACAGAAATGCATACCCAACCCTTACCCTATGGGTAGCCAGGTAGGGTCGGGTTCGGGTATAAAAAACCCGGGTTTTATTTTCGGGTCCGGGTTCGGGTTTTTTGTGCACCACTACTTGCAAAGGGTTTGTTACTAATCTTCCTGATCTTGTGAATTGCGACTGTTTCGCTCTTTTAAATAGCCCAATAGACCTAAAAGTTAAGTTGGGCTTATACTAAAATGTTGATGTTCTTTTGGGCCTACAAGCTTGTTGTGTGCCTAGTGCCGACTGTGTGCCACTGTGCCAGTCCACTAATCAAGTGGTGTCCATTTCCGTTATTTTCTCAAACCAGTTTTGGGAAGAACTGGTTCAGGCAGTGGCGGATCTAGAAAATCATTATAAGGGCAACGTTTAAAAAAAATCTAAAAGGGCAACGGGGGTTACCCCTTGTTACACTCTATTTCCGCCTCAAGGTTCGGGTATGAACTGGTTTTGAGAGGGGAAATGATCGGTTCGGGTTCAAGGTTCAAACCGGTTTTAAACAGTATTAAAGTATAGTTCCCAAACCGATTACAACATGGCAGTTAAGGGTCCAAACCGGTTCTAGTCAAACCAGTTTTGATATCCTTTCCAGTTCCGGGTTACAAACCGTTTTCAGTTTTCGATTTTTTTACACCATGGATTCTGAAGCGAATTGGATATCAGGGACGGATATAGCTTGAGACAAGGGGTAGCCCCCGCTACCCCTTGATGCTCTGACAGTAGTGTGTAAACTTTGAAAAAATTTGACCTTTTTTTGATTTCGCTACCCCTATAAAAATTAAATTTTTGAAACGTCGTCCCTTGACATTTTTTTCTAGATCCGCCACTGCTGGATATTATGAGATATATGTACTTTATAGATAAAATTCAATTTGATCATTATTTATAAGATTTGTGTAACTCAGAATGAAATTAAATAACGTTATGATTTATGCAACAACATTTGACATGACTTAGAACTCCAACCTTTTGGTTAGGGAGCACACCATTTGATCACCAGGATGTTTCTTTGGAGACGGCCGCTTCTGGATAACTTAAATTAATTAAGAGGTTGCGTGTTTAAATGCGTAAGCGATTACTCTGGATTTGTATGTCTACTAATTAATCAAAGTTGATTTTGGATAGTTAATTAAACTGTTTTCTTTCGTTAAGCTATCGTATAACATTTACTATTTTTAATGTATCGTTTTCATTTTTCTATTTCTACTATAAAAATTAACTTTTGATGATATTTTGCCTGCACACGTGTACATGTTCGTAACCACGTAAGTTGCAATCAAAAGTTACCTCAATCAAGATTTTGAACACGTTTAAAAAATAAAAGTCAAATTTCAATAAATTTATGTAAGTAATATACTTATTATTTTCAATGCATTGAAGAGATATCTAGGAGTAGTTGAACTTCAAAACTACAAACATGTCTGTTGAATAAGAAAAATTTAAGATCCAAGAATAATAAATGAATAAATGAATAATCCAACAAAAATTTAAAACATGCTACTTTAACAAAGTCAAGAAATCATTTAATATTTGTTGAGGTTTCGATTTGCTATAATGGAGCTTGTTTGCTTGGAAAGTAAACTCGTAGTTTTAAGTTTTTGTAGAACATCAAGTATGTTCATGGATTTCATTAATTTACCTGTTTATGTAGCTATACACGGCAGGTCAAGAGCAAGTGTCAAGTGGGAGACCGCTCTTGGCCTAATTTGAAATAGGGTTCAAAAAAATTTATATTTTATATATATATAAATTATGGTTTGTAATTCAGAAAGGGGTGGCGGCGCAGCTTTTGCCCGTCTACCTTCTGTTTTGATGCAACTTGGCAAGTATGAATGAAATAACTCAATGATTATTTAAAAAAATCTGTATGTTTTTAAAGAAAAAAACTTAAGGGGCCTGGATTTATGAACCAAAAACGTTTTATCCCAACTGTTTCAAAGCCCAGCTATTTTTGCCAATCAAATTCAAAAGCACAACTGTTTTAGTGTATAATGGGTTAATGACTTGACCCGAATCAATAAACAAACATAATGAATTAATGAATAGGGCCCAAATTTTTTAACTAACACGGGGCCAAAAAAAAATTTATGATTTTTGGAGACAGCCATCTAGCTATATATTATGATATCATATGCTGCTAATTTTCATTTCTTGGAGGGTTTACAATACATGTAAAAGCTATATTTTCCGTCCATAAAACATACAATAGTTGTTCTAATTCAGAAAAATTTAAAAAGTTTTCTTTTTGAAAGTATGCCTCTTTGAACCAATCCACGAAATAGACGATGAGGAATTAATGGACCATTTCGATCTCTATTTCACGTATTCTAGGGTCGTCTCAATATTTTTGAAAGTCCGAAGCGAAATAAAAAGTGGAGGCCTTTAAATTTGTATAATTTTACAAAAAAAAAAAAGAACATGCATCTAGAGGTGTATAAAAAAACCGAATCTGAGACCGATCCAAAAAAAAAATCGGAACCGATCCGATGGGGAAACCGGATTTTATAAAACCGGACACAATCCTGTAGGATCCGCCGGATCCAATCCGAATTTCAAAATTTTCAACCCATCGTATTTTTCCAGGTCTTCTCGCATCGGATCCAATCCGGATTTAAAAAATCCGGTTTCTTATTTTTCATATAAATTATATTGAGTTTATCTTATATATGTATTATTTACTTCGTATATATTTTATCAAGCTATGTTATATTACTTGTAAAAATCTATAAAGAAGAACTTTAGTGAGTTTATTTTATTTATTTATTAATTTTATATAGTTTTTTAACAAATTTATGTTATATAACTAATAAAAAGTTCAAAAAAAATATTATATGATTTTTAGTTTAAGTTACATATTTATTTATTTTATATGTTTTTTTTTTAAATCCAAAAGCCGGATTTTTTTTTATAAAATCCAGTTTCCGATAATCCGATCCGGGTGTATAAGATCGAGTTTTATGGACCTTCGAACCGGATAAAATCTGATCCGGATTTTCACAATCTGGTTTTGACCATTGTTGACTTTATCCGGATCGAATAAAATCCAATTCGGTTTTCAAAAAAAAATCCGGTATGTGCACCTCAACATGCATCTAAGAATATAAACTAACATCACCGTAAGTCGTAACAGTATAGTGATTCGCTGGCAGCAGACGTATGGAAATTGAGAA
Organism: Helianthus tuberosus; assembly: GCA_030545235.1. Taxonomy (NCBI): domain Eukaryota; kingdom Viridiplantae; phylum Streptophyta; class Magnoliopsida; order Asterales; family Asteraceae; genus Helianthus; species Helianthus tuberosus. The sequence goes on from CM060418.1 coordinate 195,843,758, forward strand.
AGATAATAGTGTCTCTAATTGAGGAATTTTATAATGAATAACCAATACGTCAATGTATGCATGTTAGCTAGAGTTTTTAATTAAAAACTGGGCCTTTGAAACTGGGCCTTTTTTTTTCTATTAGAAATTGATTTTATTTTGCAATTAATTTATTATTTCAGGCCTTAAAACACTATATATAATAACTTACTAAAAAATGGGGGCCCTAGGCCCATGCCTAGGGTGAAAAGCCTAACGGACCAACCCTGACGTATTCAATCGGTGTATACCTTTCTATAACCGATGTCTTTAAGAATGGACTAGACTTTCCATCGTATGGACCGTGAAAATTCTTAGACAACATTCTTGACCATTGCATTATATGGTCATGTTACATAAAATAAACTAATAAAGTCTTACTTTGAATTTTGATTTCAATCTTGAATGTGAGATGCAAACCTATACTTTTGACATTTGTGTTTGTATCAGTGATCAGCTTTTTGATAACAAAAAACTCCAAATTGAATAAGATCGTAGGTGGGCACAATGAGAGATTGTGATAACACAAGTGTATGGATATAAACTACTCTCAATTTTTAACCAATTTTAACCTTTCACGTGACATATTATATAAACACGTACCCCAAACGTAGAATTTTATCTCTTTAGGTGTCAAAATACCATTACTTAGATTATATTAAATTCAAAATACTCAATGTATTCAAACACGGCACGTCACAACATACACACGATATAAGGCTAGTATAAATCAGCAAAAACTATTAATATAACGAGAAAACCACCTAAGGAGATGATTAGGCGGTATCATATGAGTTGTTAAAAGGCAATATTACGTAATTCGGTATCAATTAACCGAGCTCTTTAATTTTTATTTTTATTTTTAATTTGAACCTAATGTAAGCTCCCCTAAAATATAGGAAGAAATTTAGAAAAGGTTATATATTAACAAAAGATAGCTAAGGTTATCATCGTAAAAAATGTTAAAACAAAATAAAGCTATATAAATTATAATTATTTAAACAAACTAGTTGAAAATTATTAATATATAAATGAGAAATCTGATACGAAAAGCGTATCTATGAAGATATAAAAGGTCAAACATATTGTCAAACATTTGAATATGCTTAAGAACTGTATACAAATCTGAAGAACCATTCCAACATGTATCAATATTTGAAGACAAAACTTCTATAAAGACGCACATGCATTCACATGAAAATGAAGAAACCACGTCAAACATTACATTTTAATTGACATTATGGTGATTATAAATTGTTAAATTTTCACTGAAAGCCATTTAAATGTTATGTTTCCTAGTTTTATACATAAAACTAAATACTATTAAGTTCTTGAGGTAATAGAACCGGGTTGCTAAGTAAAAAACCGGTTGTTATATTATTATTTTAAAGTAGAAGTAACCAGCTGCTTCGAAAAAAAAAATGTAGTTCTATTACATTGAAAAAATTAAAATTTAAGAGACTTAGTTGCTTAAAAAACGTTCGGTTGCTTGGTAAATTTTAGTTCTGTTACACATTATTATTATTATTATTATTATTATTATATTATTACCCTATTACTTAAAACACAAAGTCGGTGGCTGCTGCCACCGACCAATTTCTCAATTTTTGTCCTATTCCATTTTTGTCTTATTTCTCTTTATAATTTACCAAATTTCTTTCCTCACACACTGTTCAATTTCATTTCTTTTCATGGGTCACACGTTGTCTCCTTCTCTCTTTCATCTCTCTGTCTTTCTCTTTCACGTTCCCTCTTTCTCTCACTACCTTTTTTATGCACCACTGGTTGTTTACCCCAACATCATCACCCACCACCACCACAAGGCACCGCCTCTTTGGGTTTTCACCAAATTGGCCTGCACCACCTGTGCTCCTAGATGTTTCCCCATTCCACAGGACCACCGCGGCAGTGGCGGCGGCGTGGCATAGTCGACCTCTACGTTTGTTAAGATGGATAGCCTCGGAGAGGCTCATGATCTACACCATGTTTAAGAGAAATCAGAAATAAATAAAGGTTTGTGCTTAAAATCAACAACCATGATTTGGAACAGACGGTTTCAAACCGTCGAAGATCTATCTGAAAACCAACACCCATTTTTTCCCACAGTTGTTTAGATACAGATCGATCGCTTTGGTGAAGAACGACGGTACACCCTGCTCAGATCTGTGGTGACGAGTTTGGATATCGGTGATGGTGATCGTTGGGGAAACGGCTAATCGGTTGTTACCAAAGATCTGACGAATGGTGTTAGGTGGTGGCAGCAGTTGTGTGGTGTCCCGAAGTGACGTCGTTGGTAGACGTGGTTGTCCGGTGGTGTTGTGTGGCGATTGATTGTATCTCAGATATTGAAGTGGGGTGGGGATTAATGTTTTGGGGAAGTTTTTTTTTTTTGCTCTTTATAGTAACGGTGGTTTATAAATTTAGGGTTGTTAGAGCATTCACATCCAATCCATCAAATTATACATACATTCTACTAAAAAACAACTCCTATATCAATATATTTCCACTAAAAACAAATACTTTTTCTCTCTCCTTTCAATTAAATAATATTATCATTACATTTTTCTCTCACTTCCACTCACAACCACTTTCAAAATATATTAAAAAATTATAACGGGTGAACAGTGTCCCCCCAAATATACAGATGAACAGTAACATTTTCTCTCTCCTCTACTCACAACCACTTTTTATACCCTTTATAATATAAAAACCCCTCCTCACATAATTTGATGGTTAGGATGTGAATGCTTTATTTCCGTTAAAAAAAGATTTTGGGGTTGCATTTGGGAGAAATGTAAATTGTATTTCCAATGAATTTCATCTGCATGTCAATTATAAGCCTTGCAAAGGTGTGTTTATTGAAAAAGGAAGAGGTATTTGATGGCAGTAAAAAAATTGTATATACACCAAAAAGTAGTAGGTATGTAATTTAAGAGTTTTATAAACATAAACACACTTACTTTCGAGATTGAGCATGCTTCAGCATAGTAAAAGAGAGTATATTCTCCGAGATGACCGGCTAAAAGAAATATCATATTTAGTATATTAATCATATCATTTATACATATATTGATTTTACATCTATATTTTCGGTTTAATCGGTCTACATTTTACAAGTTAACATGCCACAACCGCATAACGTGTGTTTTATTACAATGCTTTTAGTCTTTTACGTCTATTGTTTGTCCGGTTTAACGATTTCGTGGCAACGCGCAGGTTCTAAATTCTTGTATATATATAGAAGGTTATCTAAAATTTTCACTTACTTGAGGTCTGGCTTGGTGGTCCGTCCTCCAACTGATCTACACGCTGCTCGAGTTCGATTCCTACTACACCCGGTTCATTTGCTTATATTATATGTTCCTTTTCATCAGCTACATATTTTTTGGGTCCTTTGTTCTTTTTCGTTCGATGTCACATAGTTATACTTTGGTTCTTTTTGTTCAATGTTACATAGTTATTTTTTGCCAACACTTTCCTTTTAGGGTAACATTTCAACCCTCGATTATGTTTTTTTTGTATGTTTCTTATGTATGAGTTAGGTCGTACATATAAAGGCACTATGATTGTACAATATAAATTCAATTACTTTACATTTTGATACAACTGCAATGCTATTGAGTAAAACTGGATACGTCAAAACGCACATTCTCATATGGTTAATACATGACATAACATTTGGACTAATTCATTCAATGTTTACAATGCACCCGTGCGGCAACGCGCGCGGGTCTAAGTACTAGTTATATATAAAAACACAACTTATTAGATACAATAAAGTTTGTTATGTTTAGGTTTTGACCACATATATGTTTTTGTTGTTTTTTGCTTTAATTCCTGAGTACTTTGATGATTAACATGAAGTCATGGATCTTATATTTTTATTGGTACATTTGGTGATCCTCCATCTCTTATATTAGAATTTTATGCCACATGTAGTTTTTGTTAAGATTAAATTTTGTTTTTATTATTTTATTATGTTACAATTATTTTTGAGCATGTTTTGTTTATCTTATATTTTTTAAGATACAATGTTTTATGAAATTTCGAGCATGTCGTGATGTGACTGTTTTTATCTACGTCTTGATCTAATATTTTATCAAACTTGGGTGGTGAGTAGTAATATACATGTTATCAAAGCTTTTAGTTTTTCTATTTTTTAACGTTGTTTACCCTTTTCATTATTCTATAACGTAGTGCTTTACAAAATTCTGAATATACCATTGTGACACGTTTGTTTTTTACTACGTGCAAATTTGGTGGAAAAGGAGTTGTGTTCACAAAAAAGTTTTTTTTTTTGTATGGTAATTTATAGTGAGTGTCAGTGCGATGTTGGTATTGCGACAACCATGGGAGGCTTTGTTGGTGTGCAGGGAGGACCTCCGCACAAGGCTCACGATTTCGAGGGGCATTCGATTTTAAAAAAAAAAATTGATACGTAAATGTTATTTTTTTAAATAGTAAATACATACCACTTCCAATATAAGCCAATTTACAAATCATTTCTTATGGTTTAAAATTTAGCCCACTTGGAATTAGGTTTATTGAGTCTAATACTAATTTGATTTTTTTATATAATAACAAAACATAACGGAATGGCACATTTTTTCAATCTCGAACAGGGTACGTGAATTTACAGAGACGCCTATGGCGACAACATCAGTATCTGTACTATTGGAACCGATACTAATATCCGTTTTTTATGGTTTTCAATCGATCTAAAACACGTGTTGACATCCTTTTGGGTTGCTATATTTTTGTTTTTGGTTATTATACCGAGTGTCAGTACCGTATCTATACCGTAATGAACCGAACCGATACCGACTGAATTTTCACCGCAAGACACAGGTGAATTTTACTAGTTTACTTTAAAAAAAAAACAATATTAATAAAACCCATTTTTTTAATCTCTCTATATAACCAGTTTTTTTTTTATTTGTTTAACTCCGTGTTAAATATTACATTATATATTATAAATTAGCAACCAGTTTTGGCTATTGTGTGTTGTATGTTGTGCATAAAAGGTGTTTTATGCAGATAAATGTTGTACCTTTTCATTGATATTTGGGTAGGTTTTATAATTCAGTTCTCTCCTCTGCTTTGACACGTATCATCTCTGTTGACACCTCATAACCCACCACCATATTATATCGAAGACAGAAGGTTAGAGAGAGAGAGAGAGCGCCGCGCTTGTTGGAAGTCCCGCCGCTCCGGCGACTGCAAGCCTAATCTACCTCAACTTTGTCTCCGATAGACCAACGATGGTGAAGCTTTGCGAATGGAGGCTAAAAAGGAAAATGAACAGAGCCCTGTGAGTTGGATAAATCTTTTGCAATCAATCAACCGATACAAGGTATTCTTCATACTTGAAACCCTAATCTTTTCGGTTCGTTTTTGTGTTTGCACCCGTAGGGTAGGTTAGGGTTTTCCCAATAATCAGATTGAAGCGTGATGTTGTGGTTGATTGATTAGTTTTAGGATTACAGGTGTGTCCACAACTTTGACATAAAGTTTCCGGCAGACCACCGGCGACCTATCCGACTAAAAGGCAGGTAAGGTCGCACCTCCGATTGTGTCAGATTTCTCTTAAAATTGATAAACCCATGTCAGGTGTGCCTTAAATCTATCTCCTTAAATCGATAAACCAGAAATTGATGATAGGCTTTAATCGGTTTGATCTTTCTGGAATCCAATGTTTTTGCTTACTCCAGTATCTCTTATGTTATATATATGTATTGTAAATTCTTGGAGTTGGCAAATAGAATATTGAATCTTGAATGTTATTGGTTGAAGAATATAAATGAAAAACGATGTTTGATTCTTGAAATTGATTCAGATGATTTTATTCAAGGGTTACATGGGGTTGTAGTGGGGTTAGGTGTGCGATGATGCCATCACAATTTGGTGAGAATGGGAAACCAAAAGGGCTTTCTTTAGGTGTAAGTTTTCCTTTCTAATCTTTGATTATCTGGTTGTCAGATATGCAGACTGTTGTTCTTCGGGCAACTTATTTTGAATCGTATGATTTAAGAAATTTATACTCGGGCCTCGGCAGCCTACCTTGTAGCGAGTACTTGGGGAGTACTCGGAGCCTAGGCGGGACTTTTACAACCATGGTCTTACAAAGTGATGAAAGTTTATTAAAATATGGGAATTGGTGAAATAGGTATCTAATTGAAGGTTTTCAATTTTATTGTAAATTGGTGAAATAGGTATCTAATTGAAGGTTTTCATTTTTGTTTTAACCATCGATTGTTTACTTTTTCGTGTTGTTCTTCTTTTGGTTCTTACAGCCGGATGTTATAGCTTACATTGTCTCTTCTGAAGCAATGGCGGAGACAGATGAGTGCTTAATTTGGTCGATTTGTATCAGGTACCATGGTTAGTTTTATAAATATGCCTTTAACCTACAAACTGTTTATTGCTATTTTTTTGTTACAAAGTGTGAATTTGTTTGGATCTGCATAGAATCTTATTGATCTAGGGTTCGATAAATTTGGTGATGAAATTGTAGAGTTGTGTTTGTTTGTTTTTTTTTTTTTTTTGTTAGAAATCATGATATAAAATTTGGTAATTTCAATTTTGATCTAGCATGGAAGATTACAAGGGAATAGCAGGTATGCATTTTTTTTATTTCATATTTTGTTTTTTCGTGTCAAACCGCGAGTGTGTTTTTGGTGGATTAGTTTTTGTGTGTTTGGATAATTATTTTTATTTGATTGTGTATGATATAACTGTAGGCCTTTACCGCATATTCCCGATTTGTAGAAAAAACTGAATTTTGGTGGTGTTGTTTAAAAAATAATAATATGTGTGTCGTTTCTTTTAGATGAAGGTTTATACATGTGCAAGTGAATGTGTATTGGCTAAATACATTCCGTTCTCTAATGCAAAACTTCCAGCAACATCTGCTACAGCGAAGCTAATGCAGTCTACTGGCTATACAAAGTCGACCCAACAATCATCAAGGCTCTAGCAAATTCCAAAAGGCGGTTCTCCATTTACAGTAAATAAAAATATTATCCTAGACGCGAGTTTAGCCTAATCAGTGAGTAAATCCACACTATATAAGGGTATAAGACCATACCCTTGCTGCCATTATTTATTTTTATCATATTTTTGTCACTTGCATACATAATACACCTCATGGATAAATTTTTGTTGGGCATATATCATCTCTGAGTTAAGTAATTACTCTATACATTAATAAATGAAGGTAACGTACAGTGGAAAGTGGCTACTATTCAATTTGAAAGGTTAAGTGATATGGAGAGGTAGAACACAGATGAGAGAGTCGCTCTATTCTAACGATTAGCTTCTACACAGATGGTGGTTTAGCAGCGACGACGAGAACTGTATGAGCGGAGGAAACCATCATCTCAGATGGGTTTATCAAGGCTGGCAAGAAAGTTTTCGTTGCCTGCCAATCACGAATACAAACGATAATATGCATTGGCGAATGTTTCGACAAAAAAAAAACACGTCAGGAAAAAATCGATTGATAACGAGCAGGATGAAAAGCATAACCGATTCAAGCTGCGAAACGGCATGGAGGTTTGTAGTTTCTAGGATTTATAACCTCATTTAAGCTATGTATCATGTTTAGTTTAAAAAATTTCTTAATTGAATTTGTTTGATTTAGATTAATGTTTGTTTTTTTTTTAATTAAAGTTTTTGCTTTTGATTTCAAAATTATAAATTTGAGGTTTATGTTTTCTAATATTGTTGATGAATTTAGTTTTATTACTTAGTGAGACTGAAAAGGAAAAAGATATACCGATAAGATGATTAGGAGATGATTTGTTTGTTGCAATTTTTAACCATCTTCATTGTATATCTTACAGAATGATCGTTTTACCGCGCCGCAACGCGGGCGGGTGAAAACCTAGTTACAAAATATTTAAGAAACAAATCCAGTTTTGTTGTAATGGTATTTCATCGTACTGTATGCATGTTTGTCAAATATCATTTTACTTTTCTCCGTATGCAATATTTCAATCAGTTTTATAAAACGTTATATTATTTTGCTGGCTTCATAACATAATAACTACTAGCTACTTCGGTTGGTTTTATGAACACTTTTAATTTGGGTTCGCACGTTTCATCGATTTCCCAAAAATATACGTGAACTTTTCAAACTTAACTAGGATTTTGACCCGTTGCGCATTGCGGCGGTGTCAAAAATTAAAGTGACTCGTATTTATACTTTATATTTAACCCAACTATTTACTGAAAAAAATTACGTCATCATCGAATGAAAACATATTATATTTGACCCAACTTGTTTTCGAATACAGTTTACCAACGTACATAAAATAAGTATAAAACGTATTATTTTTTACCAGACTCACTTGAGAAAAAAGTTTATGTCAAAACGTGAATTTAAAATGACATGTACGTTAAAACTGCGATACACAGCACATTACGTCAGTGGCACCTTAGTTGTTTATAGCGGACGACACGTTATGTGATGCGTTGACCATATAAAACACGTGTTTGATGTATCCAATCAAACTCAGTGTAACATATATAAGCATTGTGGTTACAATGTACAATGATGACAATAACGTGTGATGCCCGCACGTGACATTACACGTTTTTGACTTTGTTACACAGGGTACATTCGTGACATTAACGTCATTAGATATATATAAAAAATATGGTTCGGTCATTGTGGTGTAAAGTTGTAACAATATTTTAGACGATCGTGTAAAGTCGTAAAGGTAATTTAGAAATTAACATGGTTATACATAAATAAAAATAGTATAATAACGTGTGACGCTATGGTCTAAAGTCGTAAATGCAATTCAAATAAAATGAGACGTCAAGTTTTTAAGTAGAAAAAGTTGGTGGATCAAAGTTGTCAATTACCAAAAGTTAGAAGTGAATGTGTAACTTAGTTTGAATGTGTGAAGTGAAAGAATTAAAAGTATAAGGGGTTAGAAAGTAAAAGTATTGGAGTTGGAATTATAATATATGAAAATTGAAAGGAGATAGATGTTTAGGGGCTAAATGTGTATTTTTATAAAAGTTGAGGATTTAAAAAAGTCCATCGAACTTTTCTTTTTAGATGTTATAGAACTTCTTAACAGTTGAAAAACAATAAAGTATAGTTGTGCACTTATGTGCCCAAAAGAGAAAAACTATATAGTATGGGTGTGCACTTATATGCCCAAAAGAGATGTAGTTACGAGAAATATAAAATCTTTTCATGAGCACATTTGCTAATCACATCCAATAATATGCAATACTAAATCTTTGTCAAGGAACTAAAAAGTCTTAACATGTAACAATGGAAAATTATATATATATCTCCTTATTTTTAAACCTAATTACATATTATTATTCTACACAAAATTTAGATTACATATATTCCCTTATAAACTTCATAATTATATATATACCTAGCCCAAACTTTAATTTATATGCATCCGTTTTCTAAAGTTAAAAATATCAAATATATCAATTTTATTAAAAAATAATAGACAATAACAATTTTATCCATTTTTATTAGATTGATGTAGATGTCTTTTACTTTAATGTTTAATGTCACACCTTGTATTTAGTCGACGTTTTGAAAAAAAGAAAAAAAAAACTAAGAAGTCATTTTCTCACATTCATACAAATTATTTTCACGTGTCATTAAAATTAGCAGTAAGTTTTATATATACAGATATCTCTTTCATTTTTTAATAAACTACTGAAATCGTCCCAGAGGTTTGATCATTTTTGCCACTTTAGTCCAAAACTTAAACATTTTGAATCTGGGTCCCTATGGTTTCAATCTTGTTGCCATTTTCATCCAAAATCAAAATCTTGTCAGATTTTTCAGTTAAGCTTCAGTTCTTTTTTTATCTTTTTCCTCCCTTTTAATGAAGGGCAAAATAGTCTTTTAACGTTTTATTATAACAAACTAAAAAATCTGACCTTTTTGCCCTTCATTAAAAATGAGGGAAAAGATAAAGGGGTATTGGATTTTAATAATCTCAAGTTTCACTAATTGGCCGGTAATAATCCCAACTTCAAAAATTGCCTACAACAGTCCCAACTTGTAAGATTTTGGCCACCAATGATCCTTGTCTAACTGGGTTATAACCCAGTTAGTTTTTTGAAGTTTTGAGCGGCGGAGAAGGTCACTAGAGGTTGGAGATGACAAGTGGTGGTCTCCTTTGGTGGTTTCAGGGGTAAAGAAGGTCGTCGGAATAAGTTGCAGGTCACCGGAGTTGCGTAGATGGTGGAAATTTTAAACTTTTGAGAAGCGTAGAAGATTACAGGAGGTCGGAGATGATTGGTGGTGGTCTCGTTTGGTGGTTTCAGGGGTAAAACGGGTCGCCGGAATAAGTTGCAGGTCACCAGCCCAACAAGGTTATAACCCAGTTAGACAAGGATCATTGGTGGCCAAAATCTTACAAGTTGGTACTGTTGTAGGCAATTTTTGAAGTTGGGATTATTACCGGCCAATTAGTGAAACTTGGGATTATTAAAATCCAATACCCCAAAGATAAAAAAGTTGCATGCTAATTGAATAATCTGACCAGATTTTGCTTTTGAATAAAAATTGTAACAAAATTAAAACCACAATGACCCAGATTCAAAAGATTTGAGTTTTTGATTAAAATGACAAAGGTAACCAATCCTCATACACCATTTTTTACAGTTTACTTTTGGGTCCTAATATTAACACATGGGAAAACTTATTTACACATGGTGTATACGGGCCGTATACTGTTATACGGCCCGTATAGAATAAAAACAACTGACAAAGTCTGCTGGCACAGACTTTGTCAAGTTGTTTTATTCTATACGGGCCGTATAACAGTATACGGCCCGTATACACCATGTGTAAATAAGTTTGCCTGGTCGTATACAATGTATACGAACGTGTATACGGGCCGTATAACAGTATACGGCCCGTATGGAACGAAATTTTGATTTTTAAAATATTTTAGAGTGGTGAGGTGCTCAAAATAAAACATCAACAAGTAATAAAGATTGAAGAACAAGAAAACGTGTCGTATGACTGTAATAAAACGGAAGCTATCAACGCGGGATTACGGGCATGGTGTTATTCTTTATTTAATATTTATAGAATAAAAGGAATGGTGAGGCATTTGATGAGAGTTGTAAGGAGTCTGAATAAAACGGAAGCTATCAACGCGGGATTACGGACATGCGTTTAATTCCCAACATATTTGTTTTGTCACGTACATTTCGTAAGAAACTTTTCGTGCACTGAACCTTCACCTCCAATCATTTCCTGGTCAAATCACACACTATAAAGTTTAAACTTATCGTGTGTTGTAGTTTGGAAAGATGACCGAATAGAGATCTGAATAACAAACTGTGGAGAACTTGTTTGCGTTATCCACCAACAATAGCAATTAACGTTCGGTTGAGATAACGGACATCCAACTTTCAAAATTCAAATCAAACTAACACGAAGTATCTCGAAGGTATCATATTCTTGGTTCAATACCATGTGAAAAAAGATTCTTGCCAGCAGACTTTTGTTGGTTTGTTTCCAGGTAGGGTTTAGAATGTTTGAAGGAATGTTGGTTTTTCAGTATTCGGATTTTGTTGGTTCAATACCAACTGCTCGAAATCCCTTTCGTTTCATGGATTTCCCTTTGGTTGAAACTTTTCATCACCGGTTTCTACAGCACAAGCACATACACAGGGGAGAATATTCTCGAAATTGAAGGAAAAGAAAAAATGGTTGTTGATGTTTTTTCTCTATCAGGATTTTGTTGAGTCGTCGGGAAAACTTTTCCTCAGGGGAGGGTGAGTAGTATGAGTCTGAGTCCATTGTGGTTCGTGAATGTTGGAAGAACCCGACACGTCTTCTGCTGCCTCTTCGGTTGGTAAAAGACATAGGATGGCTTTTAATACAGGCTCTTTTGTCGGTTGTGGTTGATTTATAGGAGGAGGTTATGAAACGAATATATGTTTATGCGAACATCCTTATTTTGTCACGTACATGCGTTTAATTCCCAACATCCTTATTGTATCAGACTCTCTCCCCTCCTGATGCAATTTTCACAGTGGTACCAATGTCCTGCTACTACAATCCTTCCAACGATCCTTGTCTTGAAAGACAAGAATACAACGTTCATGTATCACAAGGAATGACCGATCTAAGGCAGAGAACCTGATTTAGATACACAAATTCATCACCGGTTTCTACAGCACAAGCACATACGCAATGAATGACCGAGTTTGGAAAACGGACGGAATCCACGAAGAAACTATTGGAATTTGTGGATTTCGGTTGGTTCAGAAAGACAAGAATACAACGTTCATGTATCACAAGGAATGACCGATCTAAGGCAGAGAACCTGATTTAGATACACAAATTCATCACCGGTTTCTACAGCACAAGCACATACGCAATGAAGTATTAAAAGATGTTAGTTTCTTGACCGTATGGTTTCTCGACAAATGAAGTATTATCTGTCCTTGCTGCCTCTTCGGTTGATAAAAGACATAGGATGATTTCTCTATTACAGCACTCTTCTGAAAGACAAGAATACAACGTTCATGTATCACAAGGAATGACCGAGTTTGGAAAACGGACGGAATCCACGAAGAAACTGTTGGAATTTGTGGATTTCGGTTGGTTCAGAAACTTAACAAGATAAGCAACTAAAAAATGGAAAGAAAGACCTTATTTTACCATTTTTACCATATGTATACGGGCCGTATACCGTTTATACGGCCGTATACCATTGGTAAAAAACAAATTTACCGATCGTATACAATGTATACGATGATTGTATACGGGCCGTATATTATGATACGGCTCGTATACTATGGGTAAAAAATGGTAAAAAAATGGTGTATTCTCTTTAATCTCTTAGAACGATCCTTGTATTGAGAACCTGATTCTGGTTTAAACAATGGAATTTGTGATTCAACAGAAATAACTGAAAAATAACTCGCCATTCTCTTGCACCTGTATACGTTGCAAAGTATAGAATGTTTGTAGTATTCTTGGTTCAATACAAACTCTTCTGAAAGATAAGATAATGGTTTCTCAACAAATGAAGATGAAGATGAAGAAACGAGAGTTTGTTTTGAGAAATTTACAAGGTTAACCTGAATTTTTAGATTTTTAGACACTTACTTGAACATGAGTCTGAGTCCATCGTGGTTAAAAGATGTAGAAGTGTTTGTGTAGAGATCTTTAATGTGAGATTCTTCAAGTTTGCACATTTTGAGAAAATACCAATGTGGTCATTTTCAAGTGTGAGATTAGCCAAACGAGGATGAAAGATACTCAAACCATCTGATCCCGTTGTTGCAAACTCCTTTAATGTGAGATTCTTCAAGTTTGCACATTTTGAGAAAATACCAATGTGTTTGTCAGCTTCGTAAATACACAACTTAACAAGGATAAGCAACTAAAAAGTTAACATTCAGATTCAGAAAGCAGATGTTTAGTAGTGTTTGAGACAATTGATTTCTCTTGCGGTTTATTGGATCGTTCTAATAGATTAAAGAGGTTTTTACCATTTTTTACCATATGTATACGAGTCGTATACGGTTTATACGGCCGTATACCATTGGTAAAAATATTTTTACCGATCGTATACAATGTATACGATGGTTGTATACGGGCCGTATATTATTATACGGCTCGTATACTATGGGTAAAAAATGGTAAAAAAAGGGTTATTCTCTTTAATCTATCACAATGGACTCAGACTCATACTACTAGCAGTAGAACCCGACACGTCTTCTGTGATGATTCGAAACATTCCGAATAACTAGCAGAAAAACCCGTATACGGTGATTGTTTATCCATACTATTCTTCATAGCCATATTCCCACTCACAATTTGTTGATACATATCGTCCGTTCAACTTGAGTATTTTTTCTAACTTTATGCTTGCATCCACCACAGTGAATATTAACTTTGTGTGAAAGAGTTTGGAAACCGGACGAAATCTATGAAGAAACTGTTGGAATTTGTGGATTTCGGTTGGTTCAGAAACTTAACCAGAGAAGCAACTAAAAAAATACAATTGATTTCTCTTCCGGTTACCAGGCCTATCATCTCCGTCTACGTTTGGTTTCCTCAACGAAGAACCATCAGCCATTATCAGCCCTTTTTTCCTTTGGTTTCTGGTTGATTTTTGAGGGTGAGGGTTTTGAATTGATTCCTGCGCTCAAGTTTCAACTACTGGAGTGAAAATTGGTAAAAAATGGTTTATTCTCTTTAATCTATTAGAACGATCCTTGTAACCATCAACCGTTCAAGTTGATATAGGAGAGTACTGAACAACCGAGATAACAGCTCCGGTATTTTTCACCAACCCATCTTTGGTAGTGTTTGTTTGAGAACCTGATTCAGATACACAACGGTCTCTTTGCTTCGTCTACTAGAACTATTTGTGTATGCATTCTTTTGGTAGTTAACAACGCTAATTAGAAAAAAATCTGAAAAAATTAATCATATCGATTGCAATAACAGGATGGATGTGACACACATAGATAGATAAAATGTCACAGTTGTCAAGACTGTTTGTCGGGTTTCCAATGCTCACACAGGGTGATAAACAACGCTGATACACGTAACATCTAGTTATATTCAGATTTAAACAATGCCCGCCTCAATCTTCAATACTTCAGTAAAATACCACTAGTAGAAGAACCTGACACGTCTTCATGTAACAGAGAATGTTTTAGAAATTGAAGGAGAATGAAAAGATTTGTTGAAATCGAATTTGACAACTATGACAGCTTATTAAAAGTATCATGTGTTGTAGTTTGGAAAGATGACCGAACAGAGATCTGAATAACAAACTGTGGAGAACTTGTTTGTGGCAGGTTCTTCTACTAGTTACTCGGAATCGATAAATAACCAACACGAAGATCTCTGCGATCGCTAAGGTTTTCATCAACGGACTGATCGGTAACGTTACTCTACCTGTGCTCCGATTTAAGCGGCATGTTCCGATCAACGTTTATCGACATTGTTAAAGGTGATGAAGAGGATTAGAAACCCTAGAATGATTGTGTTTTTACGGGAATAAAACGTGATACTTGAAAAAGGCCAATATATACGGCCCGTATATAGTTATACGGCCCGTATACATGTCCTAACATCAAAAACCTACAAAAATAAATCAATTGAGCCGTATACGTTTTACAAATCGTATACTCATGTATACGACTCGTATAACTGTATACGGGCCGTATATAATAAAACCAAAAAAAACATTCTCTGCGCATTTTCCTATTCAAAAACATTCTATACGGGCCGTATAATTGTATACGGCCGTATACAATAGGGGATGTGAAAATAAGATATAGGGTATGTGGGAATAAGGCACCCCTTACTTTTTTGAATATGAACAATGTATATGTTGACTGCTATGTTTTTGAATTATTGGCATCTTCATCATCTTTGTCAAAATTGGTCTATGACTCTCAATGTACTACTTTGAAAGTTGGGTGCATTTATAATTGGTTTGACTTTGATTTTTTTCTCTCCAGGTTATAAACACCTCTCGACATATACTGTTCACAATCAAATCAAATTACAACACAACACATCAATAATATATATTTGATCAAGATTTAACAAAAACTTTAATATAAACAAATACATCAAGTTGATCTATAATAAGCTTTTTGTAGATTTTCATTTAGACTCTTTATATGGAAAGTGACTTGTAAAACTATTAGATTATATTCAAGGTGGTGTTTGAATGCATTGGACATGGAAACAATTTGCACCTATCCTTTTCTTCAAATATTATTATTATTATTTTTATGTGAATTTAGATTGTTGTTCATGTAGTGGATATTCTTTTTTGGTTATATATCATGTCATCTTTACCCTTTGATATATGGAAGATTGATGTACGATGCAGCCATCCTTGTGATAGTTTAAGACATTCGTATTATTGTAATATTCTTTTTCCATGAGTAATCTTTTATCTTTTATACATTGTAAAACAAGGTTTCCAATTTTGAGTAATCGCTCCAAAGGTAGTCTGTCGATACGACTTTCTTCAACTCCGTCTAATTACTCGGAATCGATTAAACGCGGTCAACCTCGGCCAGAATTTGATCTAGTTGGTCAATTCAGGCCGAGTTTGACTTTAAAAAAAATAAAACATAATTTCTATGCGTATCATATTAAAAAATGAATATCATTTTCACGTATTTTGTTATAAATATTAGTAAATTGATGTTATTTGGCATATTTCTTATTTCCGAAAACTAATTTCTTTATAATTTAACATGTCCAAGTACTCCGCCTATGCCGAGTACTCTCAACTCCCTGCTCTACCAACTAGGGAGCTTCTAGCGACTTTTACAACCATGCTTCCACGTCACCATTAATCAAATTCCTTAGTTAACTTTTTTTTAACAAAGATAACACTACTCTTCATAGTTCAAGTTGTTGAGACAGGAAGGATGTTATTTGAATTTTGCTCAGCTAATTTCTGATAAGAACCAAACTGTTTTGCATCCCATATAAACCAAGTAAACACTAAGTTTTCTCATAGTTTTCAGACTTTAGATCCATAAATGATATATTATTGCATATCTTGTGGGTTAATATATGAGACCAAGGGTATGGGGGTCGTCCCCTACCCGTTCCGGCTCGTCGCAGGCGTCCCACACCGCACCCCCCTTGGCATCGCGTCTCC
Source organism: Helianthus tuberosus (assembly GCA_030545235.1). Classification (NCBI taxonomy): domain Eukaryota; kingdom Viridiplantae; phylum Streptophyta; class Magnoliopsida; order Asterales; family Asteraceae; genus Helianthus; species Helianthus tuberosus. The sequence goes on from CM060418.1 coordinate 195,860,440, forward strand.
GGCGTCCTTGTAACGCCCCAAAAACCGGTTAATATTAAAATAAATTAAAGTGAACAAAAAACTAACTTAGTTGATGAGTTATGATAAGAGATAAGTTAAATATTGGAAAAATGCTTGAATTAGATACTTATCAAACTTAGAAAGGGGTAATGTGTAAAGTTTTATTAATTAGGGATTATAATGTATAAACTAAAAAACACACACTCCTGTGCGTGGTTGAGGTCGATCGAACAGGGGGGAAACAAGGTGAAACCCTTGTTTTGCAAATTCAGTAAATTGAAGTGGAAATCCAAGGGTAATCCAATGCATGAACTCCGATTTACACTCATCTAAGCTTGACTATTGAAGTGGTAAGCTTAATTTTCTGAAATCATGATTTGTAGAATGAGGGGTTCAACCCAATATCGATTTCTTGTATCAAATATGGGAAATCTGAGTTAGAATTGCCTTCTAGAACAAGAATCATGTTTGATTTTAGGTTGCATGAAAGATTGTAGTGAAAACCCACTTTGTGAAATTGTGTCATGAATAGGAAGATCATAGGGATCATAATTATATGTAATCTTGATATATGATCTTGCTTGTAACGTTTGAATGTTAGGTATAGGGGGGGGGTAGTTGCACGAATGTTAGGTATATTGATGTAGAATAAAAGAATTGTAAGAACTAGATTGATTATTGATGATATATAAGATGAACTAGTAAAGTCATGCTTTGAATGTTTGTACATTAAGCAATATTCATGTAACGCACACTAAGTGTTTGATGAAATGCTTGAAAGAATAAAAATGTGAAATTTGGAAAATAATGGAATGAGATTGGTTGTACTAAATGAAAGAATGAATGTGTATTGTAGGCGTGAAGGAAGAAGGTTCAAGTATTAGGAAATCGGAAGGCACACAAGATCGAGGTACGTTAGTGTACACTTTAACTCTATTATGTTGTCATATGTATAATATTCTCTATTGTATTATGTTGTTATGTTGGAATTGTGAAAGTTGAGATATAAGATTGTGGAAGTAATGTTAGATCCGTCATAAACGGATGTAGAGAAATGAATAAGATACAAAAGATAATGCTTCATATCCGGTTCTTTCTAGTCGAACCGGGTATGGCAAGATACTTATGTTTTGAATGAAAGATTACTTGATCCGTCTTATCGGGTTGGAGTGTAATCGTATGTAAAGAATATATATTTGTTCGTTATGAATGAATCGAATTAAAGTTATGATAACCATACTAGTACCCGTCGCTAGCGGGTATGTTAAGAAAGGAATGCTAATCTCTACATTGAGACGAGCATGTATGAACCGTCTAACGGTTGGTAATGTAATTAAAAGATGTAAGGCCGTATAATGATTAGTCGAGTTGTTAGTCAATTGTGTTGTTGATGAAATACTAACTTCTCTTGTTTATGTTGAACGTAGGTTAATCCTCAGCTTAGGCGACTTGGCAAATTGGAGCGAGCATACGCACACGATATGACCATCAAGCGCTTCCGCTAGTCCGTATTAATGTTTTGGGTTAAATGTTTGTTTTGTACAACTTGTTAGTAGACACTCTTTTAAATACTCGATGTTTTGGTTTTAGAAGTGTCTTGTCGAACGGATTGTAGAATGGTATTTAGTTTGATTATGGTTAAAACAGGGGCATACTCGTTTTATGGACGGGTCATGCCCAAATTTTGTTAAAATAGTGTACAAATGTTATTGACATCATCATTTTGGGTCGCGAAAAGCTTGGACATTTTTTTTTAAAGTTTACGTTTTTAGCGTCTTTTGGTCGTCATCTTTATTTGATGCAAACCCGGGCGTTTCAAGTTGGTATCAGAGCCTAGGTTTGAGGGATTCGAGCAATAGTAATAATGCTTGAACTCAAACCGACGGCTCGTGCAAAGGTGTGCTCGCTTCGAGATCGCCAATGAGGTAAATTTGTAAATATTCGTTTAATATGAGTATGCATAGTGTGTTACGGTATAAGTTTTAAGGTTAAGTATGCTAAGAAGTCATAAGGCGGGTAAATTGAGAAGTCCCTGAACCCGTGTAGCTGAAAACGGACCTGGGAAATAGTTGGAACAACCAAAATAAGGTTCAACAACGTTTCGACAGAGGAGAGGCCGTCGCCGACGGGCAGTAAACCGTCGCCGACGCCCCCCATGTGTGCCGACGGTCTATCCGTCTGTCTACGGGGATAAGTGGCCGACGCCGCTTTCCAGGGCCCGTCGCCGACGGAACCCTGGGCGTCGCCGACGGGTCACAATAAAGCAATCCGCTGATTTTTTAGTTTTTCATATTTTGAGTTGCCGGACTATCCGAAAACCTATTTAATGACTACGTAGGGTCCATATAAGGCCTAATAGGTGTATGTAATCACAATTAGTGATTACAATAAAAATAGATTCGTAAGAGTCGAAAGTGATGAATCGAAAGACATGAGATGAGTTATGAAATTTAAAAGAGCAAAACAAATTAAAACGTAAGAATGCGAATTAAGTAAATGCAGACTAATGAACTATGATATACTGAAAGTTTATGATTTGTATTAAATGAAAACATGACATTGTGTAGATGGATGACGCAAGAAATGTTAATGATGATGATGATACGGCTCGACAAGAAGCATTTAACAATAAGGTCACAGAAGTGGCGGAAGGGATTATGCAAGCTAATCTTCCACGATTAGCTCAAGAAGTAGAAAGTCGGGTGTTGGGAGTTGTGGATGCTATGATGACTAGCAAGATCGAGGAATTGAAAGAACTGATTGAGGGATCTAAAAGTAAAAGCAAAGAACGACGGTGCACGTATAAAGACTTCATGGCGTGCAATCCCGCAACGTATGATGGTAAAATCGATCCGATCGCCTGCCAAAGATGGGTTTCAAACATAGAAGCGGTATTTATACGAAGCCGATGTGATAAGGAGGACCAGGTGATGTTCGCTACTGGTCAACTCACTTTTCAGGCGAAAGATTGGTGGGATGCGCATAGCAAGGAAATAGGTGAGGATAGACTCCAAACGATGACTTGGCAGGAATTTAAGGAGCCCTTCATGAGGTATCATTGTCCCCAGCCGGGTATCGATAAGATTCAGGAGGATTTCTTACGCCTCCGACAGAAAAACGAATCAATAAACGAGATATCAAACACTTTCATGGATAAGATGAAATTCTGTGGGGATTTTGTGAAGACTGAAAGAATGAAGATCAACCGCTTTTATGGCATATTAAAGGCAGAATTTAGGGAGTTCATCACTCCCTCGAAATGTGAAACCCTTGCCGAGCTTATCAATTTGGCACGGGATAGAGAAATCGAGATTAAAAGGCAAGAAGAACGAGGTGAAAAGAGATCGAATGAAAAGGGGGCAAGTTCAAGTCCATCCAAGAAAGCAAAGTTTCAAGACCATGGAAAGAAGGACAAGTCAAGTGGCGGTATCTCTCCGTGCAAGACATGTGGGAAACTACATACTGGGGAATGTCTTCTGGGTAAGAAGGGATGCTATAAATGCGGCGAAGAAGGGCATACATCCTACAAGTGCCCTAACAACCCGATGACATGTTTCAACTGTTTCTAGAAAGGCCATGTTAAGTTGGAGTGTCCTAAACTCCAACAAGGATCAAAGAAGGAGGGAAAGAACGAAGAAAGCTCTAATGCGAAAGGGAGGATGTTTCAAATCACATCCGAAGAAGCCAAGTCCCATCCGAATGCGGTTTCAGGTATCTTTCTATTAAACTCTATACCGGTTTATGTTTTGTTCGATACCGGAGCCACTATGTCGTTTATTGCAAATGAAATCGTGCAACATCCTTCATTTAAGATTGAACGAATGTCGATACCTTTAGAAGTAGAAATAACCGATAGTAAGAACTATGTGCTACACGAGATTTGTAGAGATTGCAAACTCATGATAGAAGATGAGGAGTTTGATATCGACCTCATACCCATGGTTTTAGGGGAATTTAAAATGATAGTAGGTATGGATTGGATGGCACGACACTGTGTAGAAATTAACTGTAAAAATAAGGTAATGCTTGTCCAATCTCCAAGTGGGAAGCAATTGAGTATTCAAGGGGAAAGAAATGTGGAAACAAAATTGTGCACCCTCGTTCAAGCCGTTAAATATGTACTTAACGGGAGTAGAGCATACCTAGCTTATGTATTTGACGCCCGTCAAAGCCTTCCGAAGCTTGAAGATGTTGAGGTCGTGAACGAATTTCCGGATGTATTTCAGGAAGAATTGCCGAGACTCCCTCCCGAACAAGAAATAGAGTTTCGCATCGAATTGAATTCAGGTGCGAAGCCGGTTGCGAAGGCTCCCTATAGACTGGCTCCCACCGAAATGCGGGAGTTAATGACACAACTACAAGATCTGCTAGATAAGGGCTTTATACGCCCGAGTGTGTTGCCTTGGGGAGCGCCTGTCTTGTTTGTTAAGAAGAAAGACGGGTCGATGTGCATGTGCATCGATTACAGAGAATTAAATAAGCTGACCGTGAAGAACCGCTACCCTTTACCCAGAATTGATGATCTTTTTGATCAATTACAAGGGGCGAGTTGGTTCTCTAAAATAGACCTGCGTTCGAGGTATCATCAAGTAAAAATACGGGAAGAAGATGTTCCAAAGACCGCGTTTAGAACCAGATATGGGCATTATGCATTTTTAGTCATGTCCTTTGGATTGACGAATGCACCGGCTGCGTTTATGGATCTTATGAACCGGGTATGCCGACCCATGTTAGATAAATCTGTGATCGTGTTCATAGATGATATTTTAGTCTACTCGTGAAGCAAGACTGAACATACGAGACACTTGCGTGAAGTACTTGAAGTTCTCCGAAAGGAGAAACTTTATGCAAAATTCTCAAAATGCGATTTCTAGCTCAGAGAGGTGCAGTTTCTCGGCCATGTAATAAACTCGAAAGGTGTTTTTGGTCGATCCATCGAAGATTGAGGCAGTAATGAAGTGGGTATCCCCAAAAACTCCCACTGAAGTAAGGAGCTTCCTAGGCCTTGCCGGCTATTACCGGAGATTTATACAAGACTTTTCAAAAATAGCATTACCCTTACCGAAGCTGACGAGAAAGAAGGAAAGGTTTGTGTGGGGCAAAGATCAAGAAGAAGCTTTTAACGTGTTAAAAGAAAATTTTTCTAGTTCTCCGGTCTTAACACTTCCAGATGGAACGGAAGATCTGGTTGTCTATTCGGATGCTTCACATCAGGGTTTAGGGTGTGTTTTAATGCAAAGGGGAAAAGTTATAGCGTATGCGTCCAGACAACTAAAACCGCATGAAGGAAACTACCCAACTCATGACTTAGAATTGGCGGCAGTAGTTTTCGCATTGAAAATCTGGAGGCACTATCTTTATGGTGCAAAATGTACAATTTACTCGGATCACAAAAGCCTCAAATATTTCTTCAAGCAGAAAGACTTAAATATGAGGCAGCGGAGATGGTTGGAACATATCAAAGATTACGATTGTGATATCCTTTATCACCCGGGAAAAGCGAACGTGGTGGCTGATGCGTTAAGCCGGAAAGAGTATCCACCTCATATTCAAGTAAAATCCATGAAGATGATTGTTACGCCACGTTTACTTGATATGATACGAGATTCCCAAGTAAAGTCGCTTGGAGCAGAAGACCCAAAGAAGGAAAGAGTGAAAGGTATAGCCGATAAACTAGAGGAAAATTCGATCGGACTCAAATCAAGATTTGGTAGGATTTGGATACCACGATTTTGCGAAGCCAAGACTGCTATACTCGACGAGGCTCATAAGTCACGATACTCCATTCATCCCGGGGCTACCAAGATGTACCGAGATTTGAAGACCAATTATTGGTGGCCTGGTATGAAACGCGATATTGTAAAGTATGTCTCGAAATGCTTAACGTGCTCTCAAGTAAAGGCAGAACATCAAAGGCCATACGGGGAGTTACAACCTTTGGAAATTCCAGTTTGGAAATGGGAGGAGTTAACTATGGATCTGGTTACCAAGCTTCCTAGAACGAAAAAGGGGCACGATACAATATGGGTAATCGTGGATCGACTTACGAAAAGCGCCCACTTTCTACCTATTCGAGAAGCTTATTCTTCGGAAAGGATGGCCGAAGTTTATATGAACGAGGTAGTTTCTCGACACGGGGTGCCAGTGTCAATCGTCTCAGACAGGGACACAAGATTTACCTCTCGTTACTGGCAAAAGTTTCATGAAAGTATGGGCACGAAGCTACACATAAGCACAGCCTATCACCCTCAGACTGATGGTCAATCAGAACGAACCATCCAAACTCTTGTCGATATGTTAAGAGCTTGCGCCTTAGATTTTGGCGGGAATTGGGATGACCATTTACCACTAGCTGAATTTTCTTATAATAATAGCTACCATAGTGGTATTCAAATGGCTCCTTATGAACTACTATACGGGAGGAAATGTAGGAATCCAGTATGTTGGGGTGAAGTAGGGCAAAGAGAGCTTGCACCGAGTGATTTAATAGTAATGACCAATGAAAAGATTGATTTGATTAGAGCTCGACTAAAAGCGGCCCAGGATCGGCAAAAAGCTTATGCGGACAAGAGAAGGCGTCCTATCGAGTTTCAAGTCGGAGATTATGTCCTGCTGAAAGTATCTCCATGGAAGGGTATAATACGTTTCCGAAAAAGGGGTAAGTTAGGCCCTCGTTATATTGGACCGTTTAAAATCTTGGCTCGAGTTGGAAGGGTTGCATATCGATTATAATTACCATCTACACTAGACGGGATTCACAATACCTTCCACGTATCACAATTGAGGAAGTGTCTTGCGGATGAAACAGCAATAGTGCCTCTCGATGACATCGAGTTGGACGAGGGGTTAAACTATGTCGAAAGGCCAATAGCCATTAAAGATGTCAAGGTGAAGAATCTTCGCAACAAATCCTTTAGACAAGTATTGGTTCAATGGCAACACCGAAAGGGGTCGGAACTTACATGGGAAGCGGAAGAGGAAATGAGGAAGCACTACCCTTTTCTCTTCGGTATGTAAACGTTTAAATTTGATATGTGCCCAAGTTTCGGGGACGAAACCACTTTTTAAGGGGGGTAGACTTGTAACGCCCCAAAAACCGGTTAATATTAAAATAAATGAAAGTGAACAAAAAACTAACTTAGTTGATGAGTTATGATAAGTGATAAGTTAAATATTGGAAAAATGCTTGAATTAGATACTTATCAAACTTAGAAAGGGGTAATGTGTAAAGTTTTATTAATTAGGGATTATAATGTATAAACTAAAAAACACACACTCCTGTGCGTGGTTGAGGTCGATCGAACAGGGGGGAAACAAGGTGAAACCCTTGTTTTGCAAATTCAGTAAATTGAAGTGGAAATCCAAGGGTAATCCAATGCATGAACTTCGATTTACACTCATCTAAGCTTGACTATTGAAGTGGTAAGCTTAATTTTCTGAAATCATGATTTGTAGAATGAGGGGTTCAACCCAATATCGATTTCTTGTATCAAATATGGGAAATCTGAGTTAGAATTGCCTTCTAGAACAAGAATCATGTTTGATTTTAGGTTGCATGAAAGATTGTAGTGAAAACCCACTTTGTGAAATTGTGTCATGAATAGGAAGATCATAGGGATCATAATTATATGTAATCTTGATATATGATCTTGCTTGTAACGTTTGAATGCTAGGTATATTGATGTAGAATAAAAGAATTGTAAGAACTATTGATTATTGATGATATATAAGATGAACTAGTAAAGTCATGCTTTGAATGTTTGTACATTAGGCAATATTGATGTAACGCACACTAAGTGTTTGATGAAATGCTTGAAAGAATAAAAATGTGAAATTTAGAAAAATATGGAATAAGATTGGTTGTACTAAATGAAAGAATGAATGTGTATTATAGGCGTGAAGGAAGAAGGTTCAAGTATTAGAAAATCGGAAGGCACACAAGATCGAGGTACGTTAGTGTACACTTTAACTCTATTATGTTGTCATATGTATAATATTCTCTATTGTATTATGTTGTTATGTGGGAATTGTGAAAGTTGAGATATAAGATTGTGGAAGTAATGTTAGATCCATCATAAACGGTTGTAGAGAAATGAATAAGATACGAAAGATAATGCTTCATATCCGGTTCTTTCTAGTCGAACAGGGTATGGGAAGATACTTATGTTTTGAATGAAAGATTACTTGATCCGTCTTATCGGGTTGGAGTGTAATCGTATGTAAAGAATATATATTTGTTCGTTATGAATGAATCGAATGAAAGTTATGATAACCATACTAGTACCCGTCGCTAGCGGGTATGTTAAGAAAGGAATGCTAATCTCTACATTGAGACGAGCATGTATGAACCGTCTAACGGTTGGTAATGTAATTAAAAGATGTAAGGCCGTATAATGATTAGTCGAGTTGTTAGTCAATTGTGTTGGTGATGAAATACTAACTTCTCTTGTTTATGTTGAACGTAGGTAAATCCTCAGCTTAGGCGACTTGGCAAATTGGAGCGAGCATACGCACACGATATGACCATCAAGCGCTTCCGCTAGTCCGTATTAATGTTTTGGGTTAAATGTTTGTTTTGTACAACTTGTTAGTAGACACTCTTTTAAATACTCGATGTTTTGGTTTTAGAAGTGTCTTGTCGAACGGATTGTAGAATGGTATTTAGTTTGATTATGGTTAAAACAGGGGCATACTTGTTTTATGGACGGGTCATGCCCAAATTTTGTTAAAATAGTGTACAAATGTTATTGGCATCATCATTTTGGGTCGCGAAAAGCTTGGACATTTTTTTTAAAGTTTACGTTTTTAGCGTCTTTTGGTTGTCATCTTTATTTGATGCAAACCCGGGCGTTTCAGTCCTCTGCAAGACGGAGGCGACGAGGCTATGTGATTGGCTGACTTTTCATTGGTGGCCCCTCTCTCTCTATCTCCTTTATTATATATTGATTTTTTTATTAAAAGTGGGTAGTCTTCCACATCCTTGGTAGTCCCCAAGAGAATGGTCCTCCACCTTTGGTGAGATGGCGCCTACGTGGCGGGTGGTCTCTTTGGGGACTAACCTTACCATACCCCATGCTCTGAATTATTCACGCACGCACAATATTTAGTTAACATAAAAGCTTGCATCATGGCATGACATGTGTAATCTTATTAATGAATCCTAAAGTCAAAGAGATTTAATTATTATATTTTAAAAATTGTCAACCATTTTTTTTTTCTCATTCTTATGCCTAGCTGAGGGAGTAAGTAACCCAATTGTAAGTTGACCAAAATTACAATGTGATAAAATATCCATACACCCATGGAAGATCCGGTGATGGCAAAACAATAATTCAAAATATTAATATTAATGTATTATCTGTTTGATATAATACATTGATGAAACACTGGTTAACATTAGGTTATTATAGTTGGTCGTCTTATGAAGGGAGGTTCAGTCTCTATCTTTCACTCGTCGTTAAGCTGATCTCCCTTAAGATATCCTGCAAAACAACACCGGTGACTCGCCACAAAGAGGGGAATATGGGGGTTCTCCTTGTGACCACCCTCCGGCGTGAGAATAAGTATTTGTTTTGAGGATAAGTGTGTGTTAAAAATAAGAGAGCAAGAAATCGAAATCTTAAGCCTGGAGGTGGAGTCTTCTATTTATAGCCGGAGAATGGTGAAGGAGGAGGAGGCCTGCCAGCTAGCCAGTGCTCACCAGCTGTCTGACTAGAAGGAATATCCTTTCTGTCCCCCCTGGCATCGTCAGTCCCAGAGGTGACGTGGCACGTGGTCATTCGTTTCAGCTGAGCGCTCGCTTGTACCGGTTGTCGGCCTGTCCTCCAAGGAACTTGCAATTGCTGCTGACGTCTATTCATTGGTGCCACTTGTTGTCCTTTTCTGCAGAATCATCTTTCTTGTCACCAGGTGATTTCTTCCAGAAGGTTCTAGAACCTTCTGGACGCGCTCGTATGAGGTAGACGTCAGCTTGGAAAGTGGTGTGGTCCCCGTGACATCTGTGCACTTGATTTGGGACTATACCTCTTCATATTTTTTTTTTATATTTTAATATATAACTGTATATGCTATATCTCTCTGAAAGTAGCCTTAAATGTAATTGATTTGTATTCTTCTTAATAAAAATAACACAAATTCTTTTTTTTTTTTTTGAAAATATATGTAATCATCTCAATAAACCATCTAAGTTTTACAAATTAGATGAATTACATCAATGACATAATCAAGCAGTAATCCGTTTGTGTACGCCCGTGAAAAAAATCAGGTAAAGACTTAACACTAACAGACAGATTACCAATGGGGTGGTGGTCTATTGGCAAAAGCAAAGCCTTTAAACATTTTGAGAGATGGGGAGGTCTTGGGTTCAAATCCTACAGACAGCAGGGGAATAAAAAAAATTTACCATTAAAAAAAACAGACGGATTACTGACGAAACTTACCGAAAATAAATCAAGCCTTAAAGTTGTATTTTGTTTTGTATAAATGTTTCAACTTCCAACTAATTAATTTATAATTTTGATATTGGAGGACCACTTGATGAATCGATCAACCATGTACGTTATTTATTGCATGACAAGTGTAATAATATTGTTAGTACTATAAGTTCATTATTTGTATTATAAAAGGTTTTTGATTAAATGTCAACCATATTTGTATATCCAGTTTAATACAAAGTCAAACGAGTGAGAGTTGACCGGATGGTGATGGGACTAAAGGTGCATACGAATGAATACATATGTATTATTGTAGTAGTTGACAACTTGACATACATTTATGGTATGTGTGGTTTTTAAATAAAAATGAAAAAGGGTATATATTAAAAAAATAGTTTAAATATTAATATCATATAACAAGGAAAGTTATACGAAGAGAAAGAAGTATGTAAGATAGAAGGATTTAAAAAAATTCCTTATTATATATATTTTACCCAACACCTAGTTTATATAAAAAAATATCTCGTCGTTGTCATTTTCTTTCAAATTTAGTAAAATATGGTGAGAGTGGTTTGTTATGACGTGGTCTTTATGTATATATCTTATAGGGTAAGTGGTACGAATATTAGATTAAGACGATGACACGTAAAAGAGTTGTATAGGGTTCACTTCATTAAAAAAAACACTTAATTCTCATTTATAAAGGTAAAACAAATCTTAATCGATTAATTTTTTAATAAATGGTCCATATTACTAATGTTTATGTTATATACATACAAAACTATCAAACTAATATGTTCATATGTTTTTATTAATCGTTTACCTATACATATCTAAGTTTTGTGTAGACAACATGATATAATGATATATAAGGATCTTGAAGTTTGTTGTTTAAGGTAAATAGAATTTCACAAATCAGTCTACAACTATTTTTTTTGGACTTACGACTCATTAAATAAATCTAGCAAGAAGCTAGAAAAAAAATTGTCAACAGGATTACAATTCAAGAACACACCAATCTTTCTACGAAAGATTGTTAATTGGGGACCTGTTTTTAATCCAAATGTACGCTAAAGATCTTATGTCTTTCATTACATTAGCCACATTTGCCTTCTTTCCTGCAAAAACTGCTTCATTTCTTTCCTTCCAAATACATCAACTAGCAGTAACTAGGGGTGCAAACGAGCCGAGCCGAGCCCGAGCTCGACCAGGCTCGAGCTCGAGCTCGTTTAACATATGAAAGCTCGAGCTCGAGCTCGGCTCGATTCGAGCTTTGTTTCTAAAGCTCGAGCTCGGCTCGAAGTTAATTTTTCAAGCTCGAGCTCGGCTCGGGCTCGACTCGTTTAGTATTTATTAATTAATTTTTACTAATTATAATTATTGTTATACATATAATTTAGTTATTTTTTTATATTTATGTAAATGGTAAATATTATTTAAATATATGTTTAATATATTAATAAAAAATATATAAAAAGAAAGTTCGTTAAGGCTCGCGAGCCGGCTCGAGCTCGATAAGCAAAGCTCGGGCTCGGGCTCGTTTACTAAACGAGCTTGTTTTTAGGCCCGGGCTCGAGCTCGTTTAAGCTCGGCTCGTTCGAGCTTTTTTTCGAGCCGAGCTCGAGTAGCTCGCGAGTAGCTCGGCTCGTTTGCACCCCTAGCAGTAACAATAATTCTATGTATCACCTTCTTTTTACGAGCTTCCATCTGGAGACTCTTATGAACCTAATACAAATCTTGTACTTCAAAAGCATATATCGATGGAATGCGACACCAAGTACTTACGCGTTGCCAAACCCGAGAAGCAAACTGACACGACGTCAATAACTGATGCAGCGTTTCCCCACTTTCACCACATAAACTACATAAACCATTCTCCACAACATGTCTTTGAATCAAAGCATCTACAGTCGGAATCCGCTATTTGCTTTGTATTTTGAAGTTTGTTATTCAAGGTGCAATAGAATCTCATAAATCATTGTAATTCGGTATTGTATTTTTTGTTGTTGGCTCAGAAAGAAGCTTTAGAGGGCCAACTTGAAAGCGCATCGCCTAATTTGCTATCTTGTAAACTGACCAAGTGTGAATTTCCAACGTTGACTAAGTTTTGGTCAACGTTTATTGCATTATCGGCTACACTAAGTTCTTATATTCAACATCTCACCCTAAGCTTACCAACAATGATCAATTTTGACAATATTCGTCAATTTAGCTTTTTTATAGTTTTTACCATTTTTACCAACTTTAGTTATTTTATATCATGTGAAAGATGAAAATTTTGTTATTTTACCCTTAAACCATACGAAATAAAATATTAGGAGCCGGTTTTAATTCTAAATAGGATGTGAAAATAAGTTGCAAACTTGGATACATTTTTGGTTCTTGTCTACAGTTTAATGATCCCTAGAGGTGTAATGGTGTATATATTTCTTTCAAATAAAGCCATTTATTTCTAAGAATAAATAATTTACCATTTTTTTAAAAAAAAGTTTAATTTACATGTAAAAGCTAAACAATTTTTTCAAGTATTTTTTTGTTAGTGCTAACATAATTTAGACTATCCACTATATATGACCTATACCCCAAAAAAATGGCGTAGATTCAAATCCTTGCAAGTGTAAAGTTTGTTGGTATTCATGTGTAAAAAGATAAAGTTAAAATAATTTATACGTAAATTATTTATTTTTAAGTCATTTAAAAATCTCCATTTTTTAACCACGAAAAAAAAAACGCCCAACACCCGCCATATATCTTGTGTTTTAGGATATCAACTCATGTATCTATTTGGGTTTCTTATCAACTTTTTGGTGGTGTGATTTGCTCATTACTCCTTAATGGTACGTCGGTACTTATTTCACCGTGTTCGGTGATGGAGGTGCAATGAGGAAGACGAACAAAGGAGGATATCATGAATATTTCAACACACATTGTTGGAAGAACCCATAAACCAAACAACAAAATTATATCATTATTAATGCCTTGCGGACTTCATACAAATGCAAAAGAAAAGTCAATAACTCTCGCTAACTTACTAGTTTTTGTTCCTAAACACGCTAACAAGTTACGACATGAATATGCTACAATCGATCACAAATCTTTATCTCTATATTCTTCTTCGACCGGTTAAAGAATCTCTTTATGTACAATTTGGTTTCCTTTCGACTTTCGAGTCTTACTTGTCCTTAACTTCCTTCTCTTCATGAATCATGATCATTCTTTTACTCACTCCCTTGACTATTTTAGTCAATTATGATCAAATATTTAAACTTTTAAAGAAATCAATGTATTATTTTGTTTATCTTGAAAAAAGTCTTATTGGCAAGCCATTTTGAGGAAGGGCAAATGGGGCATAATGAATTTCATTTTGAGGTCCTACCATTGACCACCTGCACATAATAACAACAAACTTCTATATTAGCATACATACATACATACACATACATACTTGTACTTGTATACTTTATACTTTCATTATTGTAACTAAGTAGCTTTCACCAACCTGTACTTTGTAGTCAAATGATGTATGAGCACTAATATCTCCAGCTTTGCTAGCTCATTCCCTGGACATGAGTGGACCCCATTGCCAAATGGCATAAATGTATTCGGCTTCGGCGCCACCTCGAATCTCGACGGGTCGAACTTCTCCGGGTCAGTAAAATTTTCTGGACTATGGTGAATGTTTCTAAAGAGTGGTAAAACCTTCCATCCTTTTGGAATTAAGTACCCTGAAAAATCCATTTTAAACAAAATTTTTAAAAATTTGAATCTTTAAATATATATAATTATTTAAAAAAAAAGAAGAATAAAACACACCTTCAAATTCAACATCTTCAACAGCTTCTCTAAAGGTAAAAGATAAGATAGAAGCAACTCTTAGAGTTTCTTGAATAACTCTTGAAGTTATTGGCATCTTCTTGGTATCTGCCCAAGTCAAACCTTTGTCATCTTTCCCCTTCATTATCCCTTCTTGTTCTTCCTAAAAAGTCAAACAATCTCATCTTAATTAGATATTTATTATAAAGTTCAAAACTTTATGAATTGTAAGATTGATCAATGATGATCAATGATTACTTACAGTGACAGCTTGTAAAACTGATGGATTTTCAGCAAGGTATTTGATGATCCATGTGATGACACTTGCTGTGGTGTCTCTGGCTGCAAATATGACTCCGATTATGTTATCGGCGATTTGTTCGTCCGAAAGACCTTCTTTTTCTTCCATGAATGAACCCAATAAATCTTTGTGGTCTTCTCTGTTGGATTCTCTTCTTAAAGATAGGATTTTGGCCAAGATCTGAGCTAGCTCTTTTCTCGCCTTCATCGACTTGTTAAAGAGCGTTCCAGGAAGGTTAATCGGCATCGAATTGTACCCTTGTTCTAGAATGTAATAACACCTCTTTAGATCCTCTCTGTAGAGCACCTCATCTTTTCCAAATATGGAAAGCAATGCAACATTGAATGTGAACTGCAACACAAATATCAAATCAATCAAAAAACAGAGCAAAAACAGAGGAAAAACAGAGCAAAAACAGAGGAAAAACAGAGTAAAAACAGAGGAAGTGTTGTCAATCTGTTTTAAAACTTTACTTACTGTTTTCATTTCTTGAAAAGTGTTGACAAGTCTGTTTTCCAACGACCGAAGCGAATCGACAGCAATGGATTCGATATCCGGAATGATATTCTTGATCGATTCAGGCGTAAAAGCGCGAAGAACAAGCCGGCGTAATTTGGAATGATAATCACCCTGGTGAAAGAAAATGGCTTGTTTCCCCAACATTCTTTCTTTACTAGCAGGAAATGTGGGCTTAAAAAGCTCAGATTTTGTCACAAGCACAAGTTTAGCAGCTGCAGGGCTTGAAATCATCACACACTTACACCCCAACACATGTGTTTTAAAGATTGAACCATACCTGCAAAATTAATTATTTTTTTTCCCAATTAGTAACCAATTTGTTTGCAAGATTGTACAACAAACAAAAGGGTATAAGAAAAATACTAACTTTTTCACTTTGGAAGCAAAAAATACATTAGGATTTTGAGAGTAAAGTTGAAAGGTTTCGCCGATATACGGCCAACCAAGGGTGCCCGGAGGCAGGGGCAGGTGTCTCCGGGCACCGCGGAAAGACGAGGAGAAAAAGAAGAAGGAGAAGGAGATGATAACAAAAAAGGAAAAACAGATGGTAATGAATTCCATGTTTGTTTGTTTGTTTTGTTTGGTTGTTAATTAGGTGTTTGGTATTTGGATAGAAGTTTGGAGGGAGGGAGTGAGGGTATTTATAAGTAAGTTTGGGGGAGGGAGGGTGTACCATATTACAGCTAGATGAGATGGGGATGGGGGAAGAAGGAGGTAGGCAAGTGTTGCCAATGTGTTTATGTGTGTATTTTCCATTTTTTTTATTTTTGTTTTCACTATAATATAATCATTACTAGTAAAGTTTTGATATTTTGTATTTAGTATTGTAAAATAATGTTTTAATATTAATTTAGGTTGTGTAGACCTTTCTACTTAATTGTGTTTCCTATTAGTAAGATGATAGTCTTTGGGATGTATTTAGGTAATCTCATTTTTAAATCTTAAAATCCATCGGGTTATTAGCGGGTAAAATGACCATCGGGTATTTCGTGGGGTTTGAGTATACCTGTTAATTTAGAAAAAAAAATACTCATTGGGTATACTTGACCCAAAACCCATTAGGTATTTATCGGATAAATACTAATCAGTTACATTTAGTATTGGTACTATAAAGATGTATCAAATTACTACAATTTATACGAAATAAAATACACGTAGATATAAAAAATGGATGTGTCATATATATGTATATTAAAAAAATATACAAGAAATCATATCGAGTATAGAATCGGGTAAGCGGGTGCACTTTATTGGGTATATCACCAAATCCCAAACCCGCAAAAAAAAAAAAAAAACTAAGCCTAAACCCAATTAACCAACCCCAAACCTGTTCCAAATGAGTTGGGTTTGGGGTTTACCAATTGGGTTCGGGTTCGATTGACATTCCTACCTATAAGAAGTGATGAAATAGTACTTACTTAAAACATGTAAAATTAAGCGTCCATAATGTTTCCGAAAACATATAAACTATTGTATTAAAACCGTACATGTTCTTCATGTAAGTTTGCGTTTAGTTTTATTAAGTTTAAATATTTAAAATCTATATATTAATATAAACTATATTCTAATTTTGTCTACATATATTTTGCTTAAAATATTTAATAACCCTTTAAATCATACTAACAGTGTTATCTTAAGCATGTATAACATAACTCACAACGAGGTCCCACAAACGCCCACTAACACAAGGTGGACGTGCGATAGATGAAATAGTCACGACTCACAAGCATCACATTATACGGGTTCGTCCGTGGCCGAAAGACAAGGGAGAACCATGGTAACGAACGAACATGTAGGTTTTTTTGTCTATTCTATAATGTGTTTTTAACCCTCAAAAATAAATTTAAAATTTCCCTAATTATATAACATTTAAACATTTTCTTAACTTATCTAGCTTTTAAACATAGCTTATCATTATATTATTTATACCCTAATAGTTTATCAAATGGTCTTCGAAGTATAATATTATTCCACTACTCAAATTAGTATCTATAAGTATAATAACATTATTAAATTGGATAGGAGTCACTACATATGAGTAGAATAACATTATTAAATTAGTATCTATAAGTATAAGTATAATAAACTATGAGTAGAGTGGGGTGAGGGTGGAGATGTGAGGGAGTGACAGTTAGAATGCAGAAAGGGCGTGTTGGATGCGAGGAAAGGGAGAATTTGGTTGACTTAACCCAAGTGGCAACCTTCATTACCAATTCAATTCAAAGTTCAAACAAATGGGCTTATTTTTATTTATTTTTTGACTTTTAGTATTTACAATTACACTTCACCCCTTTAACTTTATTTTTCTCAAATCTTCTTACTAGCCCCCTAGCCACTAGTTTAGTGGTTAGATCTTAGAGCCGTCAATATTATATGATATATATATTTCTAAATATGAAAAAGGTTAGTTGGTGGCTCATGTCACACCCAATACTTATTCAACCAAAAATTGACAACAAAATCTACCAAAAGTTATCATGTTTAGATAGTAAGGTATTGAAAATAGAATGTTTATCGGTTTGGATATCGATTTGATTACATTAGAACTTTTTCTTGTCATAATTGAAATCTGAATCGATCTGAATTAAGAATGTGTCTAAACGAACTGAATTTTATTGATTTATTCTGTTTAGTTATCCGACTAAACTGTATATTATTCAGTTTAATTGGTTGAATTCAGATCGGCTATCCGAATAAGTAAGATTTGTGAAACCTATAATCAAATTCTCATTTGGATATGGTTAGGAGCCTAAAACCGAATTCACAGTTCGGTTCATCTTTTTTCCATTTATAAATACATTTTGTTTTTTTGCACACGCCTAACTGAAACGGTACTGTTATAAAATAGTTAATTGTTAAAAAAATCACAGATCCAAGGAACAATTGAATCATATATCTAACTATGCTAGATTTGATCAGTTATACCCTAACCGTTTTTATTCACGTTTTTATGTCATTAGCTCATCTATATTCTTTACCAATTATTGAGAAAATGTGTATGTGTTCTTAAAGTTTTTGAATCACCACCACCATCATTATAAACTATTTTGTCAAAGGTTGATTAATCCACTGTAGCAGTCCCATGGTTAAAAAAATGGTTCATTCTATACGCACCCCCTATTTCCTGATTACACCCCCCCTTGTGAGAGGAAAACTGTCGGTCCCACGCAGGCCCCACCTGTAAGTATGTGAGAGGAGGGGGGTAAAAAAAGTAAATAGGGGGGGTGCGTATAGTAGCACCCAAAAAAATACACTATTGAAGCACTACCATGATAATAATATATTGTTTCTGACAAACAAATATTGATTCTCTTGTAAAAATGACAAAACAACTTATATCTACTAATGTATATAAAACACTTTTATGTTTCTTCAACGTTTCAGTACCTTACTCTATCTAACTTTCCGTATCATGTAAACAATATGTTCTTTTAAAATCACACTTTCCTAGAAGAAGAAATCATGACATGAGTTTTTTTTATACAATGATCATGCAATATTCACCAAGAAACAATCTTCATAATAAAAGCATGCATTTCTAACAAATCAAACTCTTCTACACATAACCATGCCTTTCGATGACCAATAATAAACCAGTCATGCCTTTCTATAACCAAAGAATAAACTTTATTGGAAACTTTAGAACAAAACATATCAATAGTTGCACATACAAGACCTAAATAAAAGCATTCAAATGCTAAGTGTAGTAAAATTTTAAATAAAATTGCACAAAACAATTTTTATGTTACATCTAACCTACAGACTATATCTTTCACTTTAAAATAGGTAAAAAAACAACCTTTAACTTGATATTTTGTTACGGGGATCAACCTTTTGCACAAACTTTGTTAAATTTCTTAGTTAAATCACCTCACATACAAAGCATGTGAGGGCTTTTTGGTCTTTTTACTTATTCTTTTAATATATGTTTGAGTTAATTACATAGTTAGTCCCTGTGGTTTGCAAAAAGTAACATACTTAGGTACTAATAGTTTAAAATAACATTCTAGGGTATTAACTTTTCATTTTGTAACGTTTGGGGGTATTAAGCTTATTTGTAGGCTTAAAATCACATTCTGTTAGTACCTAAGTATGTTATTTTGTGCAAACCACAGGGACTACCTATGTTACTACCTTAGAAGTTAATACCTCCAAACGTTACAAAATGAAAAGTTAATACCCTAGAAGGTGATTTTAAACTATTAGTACCTAAGTATGTTATTTTGTGCAAACCACAGGGACTAACTATGTAATTAACTCTATATGTTTTTTACTACAAAACAAGAGGTAAAGTAGAGTTTTGTAAAAGTCCAAGGGGGTGTTTCTATTTCTTTTTTATTCACAACCTCTACAATTGACCTTTGTTGACCGAGCATGCTTCTGCCTTGACCACCATAACTATGGTTTTCATCATCCACCATCATCTTCTTTATATATCAATCTCTTCAACTTTAATCACCTCAAATCTAAACCCCTTAACCCCATCATCGTCATTACCATCATCAACCTCATACATCACCATACTTCATCATTGATTACACTATCGAGTATTTTCATCATTCGGGTTATTTGATCAAACATTGTATAATTATTAAAGCGGAACGTACTATGTATGCAGAAGAATATATCGGCACACTATTCCTAATGGCGATGAGGTATAATTGTTGAGGTTGAGGACAGTTCCATTGCTTCCAAATTCTCTGCCACTTGCAACATCTCCTACAGTGGCGGAGCTTGACCAAAAGTTTGGGGGGAGTCAGGGACCCAATTTATATAAAGTATAAATATTTAGGCAAAATAATGGAGGGATCGAACGAAAAATCGTAAATTTTACACTTCTAACCGAAACATTAGGGGGTGCATTTCCCACTAAGTTGCGCCACTGATCTCCCACTTCACCACCCTCACAACCGATTCGCCACTACATCCATCAATTTAACCATCACTCTCCGCCATCAGGATGAAGTTGTGATCAAACAAACATATCTATATACAACTCGCTAAAAATAGTCCTTGAATACAGTTATATATCGAAGCACGCTCACATTTAGCTTGGAAAAAGCTGGTTCGATATGGCTCAGTTTGAGAATGAGCCAAGACGGCACGACTTAGTTAGAAAACGAGCCTAGCTCCGCTCGTAAGGAGCCGTACTGGCTCGGTTTGGCTCGCTCGCTCGTTAGCTTGGCTCGGATTATTTCATGTTTGGTATATCTTATTTTTATATACATATAATATATTATTTATTATATGTATGGCATATTTGGGAATTGATTAGGATGCTAAACTAACTTATATTATATTTCTTTGAAATTTAAAACTTATTTTGTATTTAGTTGAACTTGATTTTAGCTTGTTAAACTTATTTTGGATACGTTCTGTTAAACTATTAAATGATTATTAGACTATTAAGTTTTGAATAACAAGTATTATTCAAGCCTAACCAAGCCAAGCTAAGCTCGAGCTTAGACTTTCAGCTTGATTTCAAATCTGAGTTACGCTGAGTCAGCTCGGTTTATAATCAAGTCAGGCCTGAATTTACCCCTGACTCGGCTCGTGAACAACCTTAACTGAGTTAGTGGGTTGTGGTTGGCAGCATAAATTTTTAAAATCCCAATGTTGCATCCTACTTTTAGATCAATGGTAGAGCCCTCTGTTTAATAATACAAAAAATAATTATAAAAACAGGCAGAGAAAGCACAAGAGAGGGGGTTCGAACCTGGGTGAATAACTTGAAGATGAGCACCCAAGTTGGTAGGCTACAAGAAAACTTCCATTCATGTCCTAGACTGTATATGTATATGTATATCAGTATATGTATATGTATAGGGGAATGTTCATTTGAGAAGAAATTTAATGTGAGAAGAAAAAGAAGAAAGAGCATATTAGTAAAATACTATTTCATTTATAACTCATATCATTAACTTTTCTCTCTTTAATTAATTAGTCAACTAATCATTAATTATTCTACATACAATCTACAAAACCTACACATATCAAAATTTTCTTACATATACCCTACACATTATAAAATTTTATCCTACACAGCCGAAATTTATCCTACACACCCCGAAATATATCCTACACAACTCGTAATTTATCCTACAAAACTAGTAATTTATTCTACACTTTAAATTAAGTTGTTTTTTTTTTTAATTTGGAAAAAACATATATTTTGAAAAGGAGTTACAAATTTAATTTAGTTAGTTATTAAAGGTGAAGAATACAAATTAATGATTTATGTAAGTTTACCAATATACCCTTATATTAAAATTAAATGCAAATATTAAATGAAGTAAAATGAAGCATTCTTATTGGTTGAAACTTCTTTATTTTTCTTCTTACAAAAAAATTATTCTCATTTGAACCCTCAACTATATTAAGTATATAATAAGATAATACTTAATGTAGTGAATTAAATAATCTTATGTATATTAAGTACTGTGTTCATTAGGTGAAGTATATTAGCTGGGGGCATATTAGGAATTATTTCATAGAGTACATGTATCTTATGCGGAAAAATTTGTCTTAGACATCTTAAACTTTTAGGTTGATTACAATGGTGTCCTTCTCAAGTGTATTATATATCTTAAATATATTAATGTTTATTGTTGTAATAAAATATCTCATGGTTAAATAACATTCAGTATTTAAGCAACTAGCACAAGCATGAAAAGTTTCCTTCCACTTAAACCAGGTATCTAGTGATATATTGTTGTGAGTGTATTTAACTGTGCTTTAATGTATATAACTATGAGGTTTTACATGATCATTTATGTCAAAATGGTTAATTTTGAGTTGCTTTGATTTGCGGGTACTTTGAGCTTAATGGATGGTTCTCGAAAGCTACATGAATCATTGGAAGAGTGTATACAAGGAGAGAGTTAAAAATGCAAAAGTAATGAGAAAATCTGACAATTAGAGCATTGTACGCTGATGTAAAGTCATGGGGGCGCAAGGTGGCGCTGAAATTGGCGCAATGCAGGGAACGCCCTGAGCTTATTTAATTTGCGGATTTAGGGGTTTTAACCTATTTAAAGATTGACATTCCCCTTAACGAAATAAATCATCAACCCTAGCCGTTTTTTACTTCCCAATGATGAATTTAGATGATCCAGACCTCAACCCCTCCAATTCTTTCATGCAATCAGGATCCAGGATATCAATTAAAGTAACAATGACAGGTATGGGCAATTAAACCACCCGTGATCATCTCCGAGACAAAGGTTTATGTTAGTGATCGAGTTCTACCAGCTTGGTACCTACTTTTGGATTTATATTTCATTCTAATCATTCGGTCAATTGAATATATATGTTTATTTTGCTTTAATTAAATAGTTATAGGATTATAAACATAAACTTGATTTCACCAGTTATTTGGTTTTGTTCATCAATAGACAATAATTAAAATTAGATTCTAAGTTGACATTATTTCTTTTACCTTTAACCATTGAATTCGATTGTGTTTTTTTATACCTAGAATTGGTAATTAAGTCTATTACTATTTATTGCATCACTTTTTGGTTTTCTATCGTGTATCATTGCAACCAAATATATTATGTGTTAATTTTCTATCAAAACAATTAGGTTAACAAATCATGTCTTTGTGATTTCCAATTGGTAGTAACTAAGTTATACGATTTGCTTAACAACCCAAAAACCCAAAGATTGATACCTTTTTTCTCATTAACTGTTTACAAACAAAGTAATCAAACTTATTTTTATAACAACTTTCCCAATCAAACAAAAGATAATAACTTTAGAATTAGTTAATCAATAAAAACAATGAACTTCGACACTTTCCACTAATTCCCCGTATATTTGACACCCTACTTACCTTTACTAGTAAAGGTGAATAGGAAGCAAGTTTTAAATATATTTTTGACCGACCTTATGACATCATTATATATTTAAGTTTTGAAAAAGGCAGTCATTTTGTAAGTCTTGTTATTGTTTAGTCCATTTTAGAGTAAATGTGGTTTTCTTTTGTTGGGGTGTGTGTTTTTGGGATGGTGGGGATGCAAAAACAAAAGTTATAAATCTATCCTATGATTATATAATTCAATAGAGATGTATATCATATAACTAACTTGAATAGGCAATGTTTTGACATCCGGAGCAAACCCATAAGTCAGACCAGGAACCGGTGCCTTATCTGGTCCGGTTTAAGGTTTTAGAATTGATTTGATATAAATAGGATGTTGGACCAGAGAGCCGACGGTCATACTAGAAAACCTGTAAGTGGGATTTTAGGGGAGTTAAACCAGAAATTGGTTAAATTCTTCCAATTTCACCATGTTTGTTTTATAATATTTGCGACGCTACTCGATCCTTACATCTGGTCCGAGTGGTTCGACCGGTCTGACTAATGGACCTTAAGGAGACCGGTTCGACGTCCGACCCGGTCCTGAAAAAATTGGATAAATCACATTTTGGGCGTGGACTAGAGAGAGGTTGCGACCATATGAGTTCTCCACCTCTGATATCAATGTATCTTAGGTGCATTAATATGGATGAGAGAGAACTCCATGGTTAAGTGTGTTTGGTGGAAGAAATTATAGAATGGGTAACCTCATGAAAGGTAATCACCAGACAACCAAGAACAAAGACATTCATTGGTTATATGGTTGGATAATGTCTTAATGCCTGAGGGTAAAAATTTTTGATTAAAGCTACAAGTATGACAGGTGGGTGGACTTTATGGATGTTCCAAAATGAAATAATCTTCGACCCTTAAAACATCAAGGAGTACATTTTTATTTGATAGTTTATCGCTCTGTTTTGTGATTTGTTAATAGGAACCGTAAAGTTAATATTACTTGGATAAAGTGACTCGAAAACCCTTTATTATTCATGTAACTCGATCGATTTTGCTCAACTAGATCGTATTTATTTGGGCCTTATATATATTTTATAATTTTTTATTGTTCATAAATGTACCCTAAGGATAAGTATAATGGATTATATTGGTTGGTATGTGAGATCGAATGTTATGCCAACATTGTAGTGTTGTCTGCAAATATGTTTTAATACATACAAAATATAATTAAGACATAAAAGAAGATGGTTTTGTTGGGTACCTAGTTTTCAAATAGAGTGTAACTAAACCTAGTTTTTTCCACTTAAATCAAGGACATGTGTCCACTTGATCATCGCCACACCTATGTAACACCCCAACCGATGACGGAATACGTCGAAGCATATAGATTGTTCATAACTCATGGCACTAATAAATATGATTTATTAAATCAAACTAAATTAAATATCAAATACAAGAATCAAATTGTTTTCCAACATAACATAACATAACATGAAATAAAGCCTTGTTTAACAAATGGTAAAATAACTCAAATGGTATAACAAGTTTAACATATAGCACAACTAACACATAGACATGTAATAAATTCCCATGGTTGAATAAAAAGAATTTGAATTACAAATAAGTATACATGATACACCCCAAAATATAGAATGAAAAGGGGGCTATAAATATTCACATATTACGAAGATAGCCAAAATACAACTTAACAAAAGTTGTAGCGTTTTGGAAATAAATCCCAAAAATGATCCTAACCACATATAATATGATACAAATATAAATAAAATGAATAAGACGAGTAAAACGAATAGGATGGAATAAGGATTTCTAGGTTCTATGATTTAGAGGATTTTTAGTTTAAGTTGCTAAAAATGATTTAAGTGTCGAAAATATATGAATACAAATAACAATAATTCGTATTTAAATATAATAGCAAAATATATATAGTTGTACAATTTCGACTAAAATGATATACTATATATTTTACTCTAAAAATAAATATATAATATATCCAAGCCCGAGTATAATCTTATAAATTTATACTAAAATATATATTCTAGTTTGGCAAGGAATACAAGTAAATAATATTTTAGTCCAAACTTAAGTCTAATCATATCGAATATTAGTATAGATAATAAGTCTAAAATGATTATAAAATGTAATTTCATAAATTTGTAAAAAGGCAAATTGGCCTGTAATAATCCCACCTACACCTTTTTGGCCAATAATAATCCCACCTCAGAATATTCCCCACACCAGTCCTATTTTTCAGATTTTTTGCCCACACTGGTCCCCAGTTAAAAATCCCTAACTCAGTTAGTAAAATGGCTGATGTGGGATTATTATTGGCCAAAAAGGTGTAGGTGGGATTATTATTAGCCAAAAAGGTGTAGGTGGGATTATTACAGGTAATCAGTTTTTAACACATCATCTGCCACATATCTGCCACATAATCAGTTTTTAACACATCATCTGCCACATCAGCCATTTTACTAACTGAGTTAGGGATTTTTAACTGGGGACCAGTGTGGGCAAAAAATCTGAAAAATGGGACTGGTGTGGAGAATATTCTGAGGTGGGATTATTATTGGCCAAAAAGGTGTAGGTGGGATTATTACAGTCCAATAAGCCTTGTAAAAATAGGTTTGGTTGCAAGTATAATTTATACGAATTATTTATATTAGTGACAAAATACTATAATTTGTATAATGTTACGAAAGTACTAATTTAACTAGTAAAGATTTCTAAATGTTATATATGACTAAATAAGGTGTCAAAATATATAATAATGTTTGTAACATTTAATAGACCATAACTTAAAGTCTAATATTAAATCAATTATGTATGTGGTTACAATAATTTGTCTAGATTGTAAATTATCTAAGAGCATTAACATAGATTAACAAAATATAGATTCTAGTATTTTATATATCGCATGAAAATATACAATTTAATATATTAGTCTACTTTCAAATTAGTAAAGGTTATATTTTTATAATATTCAATAATAATCTAAGAATTAATAATATTACTAATCTAAAATGATTAACATGAATTTCTAGTATACTTACTCTAACAAAATATAAAGATTAATCTCTAGATTATAACAAAACAGTTCCTAGATACATTAGTGTGCTTGGTTGTAAAAGAAACAAGGTTAGCAGGGGCTGAAGGGGTTGATTTAGTAACCAAGAAGACAGAATAGTGGTGGCTTATTGTGTTGACAGTCGATAACAGGGGGTGAAGATCGATCAGGGAAGTTTTTTCTAGGTATAATGTAACACCCAAAATTTCATGTGCTATTTAATAAAAGTTAGTGAAGAATAACTAAGAATAGATTATTAGCCATTAATAATATAAACACCAAACTTGAGGGACCAATATTGGAAAAGTTAGTGTGTGAGTGTGTCGACCAAAGCTAAGAAGAACAAGGAAAAGCCCTTGTTATCACAAAATCTGCCAAATTGAAAGGAAATTGAAGCTTGATTTGATGCATGTGCTAAGAATTATGATCACCTAAGTGTTCTTAGCATCAAGTAAGTTGAATTTCATGATTTAATGGTTTTTAGTGAAGTGGGTTATGTGTAATC
Organism: Helianthus tuberosus; assembly: GCA_030545235.1. NCBI lineage: Eukaryota > Viridiplantae > Streptophyta > Magnoliopsida > Asterales > Asteraceae > Helianthus > Helianthus tuberosus. The sequence goes on from CM060418.1 coordinate 195,886,912, forward strand.
CGTGAATGTATTATGAAAATGAATATGAATGTTAGTTAATATCAATGTGTAGAAGTTGTAATATGCTTAATTTTGACTATATTGATGATTTGGGATAAAAACCACTTGTATTTGTAGAATAATGAAGTTTAGTGAAATCTATGTGTAAATTAGTGTAATGTTGATGTTTGAAGTTGTGTTGTAGAAGGTATTTTGGTAGATAATTTGATATAGAACAAAAGATACAAGGTTATGATGATGATTTGTGAAGATTGAAGGATTATGTTAATCTATGGATGAACTAGGAAAAATGTGCTTTAACTACTTGTACATTATGCTTGATTGATGGTACGCACATAACATGTTTGATGAAATGCCTTGATTTGATTTAGTTGTGTTTTGACACCAATGCTTGTTAAATTGATGTAGTGGATGATAATAGAAATATGTATGGTTGGTTAAGATCATAATAAATAAGGAAGTATGCATATGAGATGAATTGTATGAAAGCTAAAAATGTGAAGTTGTAATCATATAGGAGCAAAGAAGAAAGAAGGCACGAGCCACACCAAGGCGCAATTAACGCAAGATCACGGTAAGTTCATGTGAACTTCACTTTATCCTAATATAGATTATGTTATTGGCTTCATTATATTGCTACTAGTTGTAGATTAAAGTTTAAAAGTATGGTAAATGTGATGAATTGAACAATGAAGAATACGAAGTAAGAATGATAACCCGTTATGAATGGATTAAAACGAGTGTATAAAAAGACTAAGAAATGAATATGATTCGTTGCAAACATGTCAAGATGGACAAAGTTATGTGAAGATGGAATGGTTTAATACTAACCCGTTATGAATGGGTCAAATTAGCCATGAATGATAGACTATGTTGAAGGTTCTGGTCTTTGACTCGTTATGAATGGGTCGGATGAATTAAAGATGTTGATGATGAAATGGTAAATGCAATATACGTTTCAAACGGAATCGCTAGTTGAAATAAATAATTGGTAAAAAGGATGAAGTATCTTTATGATCTTGTTAACGGATCATATAAGGAACGAAATGGTAGATGAAATTGTTATGTTAAAAGATTTGTACTAATGAATTATTTGTGTAGATGATGGCGAGCTTGGATTGAACACACATCACCTCCCTTTACGTGCTTCCGGTTTATGTCTATTTTGAAACGAGTCAAAACACTTTTGGTTTTGTAAATATTAAACTAAACGTTTAGGACTTCCGTAAGTAATTTTAGGATTAGTATCTTAATATGGTAGTTTGAGTAAACACTTTTGATGTATTTTGATGTTTGTGTTTGCTTCGAACTACTTCAAGGGAATTTTGGTAAATATTAGAATTCTGGTATGAAAGTTTAAAATTTTAATGTTTTTATTGTTGTTTTGACCTTATGAACTTATGGGCGTTACATAAAATCCAATAAAATTTAGTTTTTTATGTTGTTACAGGTGTGAAATATGGCGTCATTCAAACAAATGGGTTAGCGTGAAAATGGGTTAGCCGTTTCTTCAATCGTGGTAACCAATAGACAAACTATAAATCAAACAACACATGGTGAGGACCTTTCGTTTGACAGAAAACAATGTTGGTGGCTAGGTTTTTTGTTGGTGATCAGGGTTTTACGATCAAGGTGTGATAGATGTTGAATATGTGTAGGATAATGTAAACAAACAAAGATTAGGGGATATTGTTGGACTTAATCATTTTTGTTCACATAACTTAATGGGTCAGGGCATAAGTGTCTTTTAATTAGGTTTGTTTATTTAAGGAGTCTTTTATTTATGGAGTCATATTTTTAGAGTTTTGGATTAAGATTGAGTCTTTATTTAGTTTTATATTTGAGTGGCTATGGTTTCTTGTTTTCCAAAATGTTTTATTAGTATAAAAAGATGGTTAGAGTTATTGTAATTCGTGTGCATTGGTTTATACCAAAAAGAGTCGAGTGGGTTCGTTCAGTCTTGTGTTTTGTTGTATATGTTTTAACCGATTTGGGCAAATGAGTTACGAGAGATTTTTTTACGATTCTCGTAATCTAGTGGAAATTCTAAGGTTATAATTGTTTACACATTACATCGCATAATACGCCATTTTACTTATGTTTCTGAACCAATAATGTTCCCATCGGAATCTGAAGTAAACAATAAACAAATACACATTCCTTAACTCTTATTTCTTAATGAACCATCCTTCTATTTCAATCTTCTTGTTTGTTGGTCATCTCTACGACACAAATAAGTTAATTATATGTTCAACGCAAAGCTCCGAAGTCACTAAATCATTGCCCCTAGGTTTAGGTTTCCCACTTTTTCTCTAAAATGGTTTGGATGAATGAAAATATGAAATTGACTATGGATAGGGCTATAAACTAATCGAACGAACGCGAGCAAAGCATTGTTCGTATTTGTTTGTTAAAGAAAAAATGTGTTTACGAACGGTTCATGAACACTTATCGAACGAGATTTATGTTCGTGTTCGTTCATTAAGGAAATGAGCGTGTTCACGAGCACAAACGAACACAAATAAATTTAACGAATGCAACAAAGGCTAAAGGTGGATGGCCCAGAGAGTAGCACTGGAAATTGAACTCTAATTGTGGAACGGGTGTCGATTGTATTCGTCAGTATAAATAATGAGAAAGGAAAGAGGAATTGTGCATAAACAATGTGGAAATAGAGTTTTCTAGTTTAATTGTTTGGGTAATAAAATAACTAAATATTAAATAATATAAAAAGCATAGATAAAATATATAAAAGTACAAAAATCATTAATTTAAACACAAACAAACGAACATAAATGAACGCAAATGAACGGATGTTCACGAACACCTTACCGAACATTCACGAACACAACTGAACGAACGAGACCTCTGTTCATGTTCGTTCATTTAACTAATCAAACGAAATTTCATTCGTTTATTAAACGAATGAACATAAACGAACTTCTCGCGGAACGGTTCACGAACTATTCGCTGAACGACCGGTTTGTTTACAGCCCTAACTATGGATTTTAATTCCGTAAATACCTCATATGTTTTTAGGAACACGATCAGGAGAGAACGTCTCAAAGTGTGAGAACGGTGAGAACGATTCTCAGCCACAAGATCTTAGTGGTTTGTGGCCTAGATTGATGCGGTGGCATTTTTGTAAATAATAGGGGCCTTGGAACTTACAGGAGGGGTAAAATAGGAAGATCCAAACAAAGGTGCACATGCCAATCATATGTCATTTTCCCCCATCATATTTAACCGACAATAGCTTTTTTATACGTGTTTATTTTTCGAAAAAAATTACACCATAAAACTCAGCGTTTTTTTATCTTTCCAATGAATATACTATTGATATACTTTTCGAAAAAAATTAACTGTGTTTTATGGCGTTTTTCTGAACTGGGTGTTTTATGGCGTTTTAGACTAGGTATTTTAATGGCGTTTTTCTGAACTGGGTGTTTTATGGCGTTTTAGACTAGGTATTTTAATGGTGTTTTTCTGAACTAGGTGTTTTTATAGCGTTTTAACTAGTTATTTTCATGGCGTTTTTCTGAACTGAGTGTTTTATGGCGTTTTCAACTGAGTTTTTTCATAACATTTTTCTGAACTGGGTGTTTTATGGCGTGTTTACAGTACAAATTATGATTTTTCTAAGCTCAAAAGATGTTAATTTAGGAAGTTAGACACAAAAAAAAAATGGTTTTTTGAGCTATATGGTTCAAAAAATAGTTGTTGTAAATTATAGCTCAAAAAAATAACTTTTTTTTTGCGTGGCGTTTTAACTGGGAGCTTATGGTGTTTTTTGAGCTATATGACTCAAAAAAATGGTTTTTTTTTAGCTATTGTAAATTATAGCACAAAAAAATAGCTTTTTATGGCGTTTTAATGGGAGCTATATGGCTAAAAAATGGTTTTTTTGAGCTGTTGTAAATTATAGCTCAAAAAAATAGTTTTTTTTGGCGTTTTAACTGGGAGCTTATGGCGTTTTTTGAGCTATATGGCTAAAAAAATGGTTTTTTTGAGCTATATGGCTAAAAAAATGGTTTTTTGAGCTGTTATAAAGTATAGCTAAAAAAATAGTTTTTTTTGTTATGGCGTTTTAATGGGAGCTATATGGGTAAAAAAATGTTTTTTTGAGCTGTTGTAAATTATAGCTCAAAAAATAGCTTTTTTTTGGCCTGGCGTTTTAACTGGGAGTTTATGGCGTTTTTTGAGCTATATAGCTAAAAAAATGGTTTTTTTGAGCTGTTGTAAATTATAGCTCAAAAAATAGTTTTTTTTTTTGTTCTGGCGTTTTATTTGAACACCTACTTCACGTGAATGGGTTTTTTTTTGACAATATTACCCCTTAGTGTAATTTAACATTAATGCCACATGTCACCACCAAAATTGACTCACCGTTCTCACATTTTTCGCCTATGAGTCCAAAAAGATTTTACCTTATCATTTTAGTCCACTGGGATAATTTCATCCATTATTTCTGTTAACGAGATGGGCAATTCGGTCATTTTATATGGTCGAATTGCCCTTCTAGTTAACAGAGTTACATATAAAATGACCGAATTGCCCTTCTTGTCAACAAAAAAATGGATAAAGTTAACCCAGTGGACTGAAATATCAAGGGTAAAATCATTTTGAACCCATAGATAAAAAATGAAACCTTTGGACTAAACTGTCAAAATAAACAAATCACATGAACTAAAATGACATTTAACTCAAAAATAATAAATAATAATGATATACACCGGAGACAAATAATACATGCGATATGGTTCTAGTCACAACTTTAAGGTTTAAGTTTAGATTTTCTATCTAAGCGATTGAGAATTCTAATCTCATGGTTGACATTGTTATAAATTTAGGATATATTAAAGGAAGTGTGAGTTAGCCGTTTAAAAACAAAAATCTCAAATACGTGCCTACTGTCAAAACACATAAATTTAGATTAATTTTGATTGTTTTGAAAAAGGAAACAAGTTGTTTTTCATATGTAACAATATTAACGAGTTTTTTTCCCAAACTAGTGTAGATACAAAAAGTATTTACCTATTTGGGTACTTTGAAAAATATTTACCTATTTGGGTACTTTTTTATATCCCTTTAATTTTTTTACCTAATTTATACATTTCTTTTTATTTTTCTACCCAAAGTAAGATTGGATTACTCACAGAATTAGAATCAGTAAAAATATGAGCAATTATTTTTTGTAAAAAAATAAAAAACTCTGCAAATATTCAAAAAAAATATGCAAAAATTCTACAAAAAAATCTTCGAAAAATCCACAAAAAATCTGCAAAAATATATTAAAAAATTCTACAATAATTCTGCAAAGTTAAAAAAAATCTGCAAAAAATATTATGAAAAAAACCATATAATCTACATTAGTTTGGGAAAAAAACTCTATTTTTTTCCGTTTTATTTTCTTTTTATAACCTGAAATTGTCTAGGCCCCGTTTAAACTAAGCTCATAGAAAACAATAAATTCACAAATTTACTGGACAACTACATATGTCCCGTTTATTTTCTTTTTGCATATTTTTTTTGAATATTTGCATAATTTTTTTTTTATTTTTTTACAAAAAAATAATTACTCATATTTTTGTTGATTCTAATTCTGATTTCTGTGAGTAATCTAATCTTACTTTGGGTAGAAACATAAAAAGAAATGTATAAATTAAGTAAAAAATTAAAGGGATATAGAAAAGTACCCAAATAGGTAAATATTTTTCAAAGTACCCAAATAGGTAAATACTTTTTCTATCTACACTAGATTGGGAAAAAACTCCAATATTAACTTCCTCCCATTGTTCAACACACAAGTATAAAATCAAAGAGATTTGCTATTTTATTGACTTAAAATATTAATTACAAGAAATTGACTCTAGTGATTCAAAAATTAAATTTAAGCAGGAACTTAAATAAACTAGAAAGAATATAGAAATGACTCGTACCTACTAAGTACATTCCATAGTGGGAAGTGGAAGTAAAGTTTAAAGGTACAGGGTACAAACAGGCTGTCCGTTTGGATGATTGAGCATCATTATTGCTATTAATAGGAAGCATTGTCATTCCTATTTTTCAGTTTCCTCATAAATACACTATCTCCAACATCCTATTATTGTAAAGTTACTCTTGTCCTCATGCATTCAATCACAAGTTCACAACACCTTTTGAACTACTCTTATTTCATATGTTTATCTTCATTTTCTCTATCAAATTTCTAATCCGATCTTAAAACTTGGACACTCCAAGGATTTAGAATGTCAATCATGCCCGTTAGAGGGTGTTATCGAATCACATTTCAAGTTATTCGCCTTTACTTTTTAAAATATAATTGAAACCGATTAAAATCCTAAATTTTGAATTCGAGTTGATTTAAGTAAACAATACAAGAGATAAAAATTAATCCACCCGTGCGCACACGCACGGGTGCAGATCCGTGCATATTCGTATAATATATATATATATATATATATAGATATAGATACACACACATATTTGCATAATTCGAATTTTTGAAGATTCAGGTTGGTTTGACATAAAAAATTACAGATTTTGATATGATTCAAAATCGAATTTGGTATTTGAACCGGTTACTAACCTAATTCGTGACATGAATCTAGATCAATTCAAATTTTAATTTTTCAAATCCGATTTGTGTACTAAACACCCCTAATACACACTTCAATGCTATCCCAAAGCTTATCATAAAATAGATGTTTTTATCATCTTTAATTTATGTATGGCAAATTTTTGATAGATAGATAGATAAATAGGGTAAAGATCAAATACAAATATGTCTTTACATACTAACCATTCGAAGTGAAGGAAGTTTTTTCCACATCTACTTAAGTATGATATTTAGTTGCAAAATATAAAAATAATTGTACGTTTACTTTAGTAGAGTAATTATGTATAATTACACTACAATGATTACATAAATTACTCTAGTAGTGTAAATGCATGATTTTTATTTTTTAAAATTTTGGGACTAAAATATGTGTTTAACAAAATAGGGAAAATATTTAAAAATCTCTTCTTTACTTCTCACATTTTGTATGTTAAGCCCTATATATATGTGTGTGTGTGTATAGGGGAGCGTTATCTTGAGAACTCTAAATATTCTCAAGAACCGTGAGAACGAATGCAAAATATCGCAAGAACTTAATAAAAAAAACAATTCAAATTTATTTTTTTTTACATTTATCATTATTATTCAATATAATATTCGAAATTTAATTTACACTTTTAAATTTACATGTATCCGTAAATAAAGAAAATTTACACATGTGCAAGTTTGCCATTTACAGATGTCTAAATTTATTGTATTTACGCATATGTAAAAAACTTTATTAAGAATTGATTATGAGAGTACAGATGAATTATTTAAAGAGTAATTCTCTGTTTATTGTTGTATTTTAATTATAACGATGTTTGTATTAAAAAATGATTTTGAGTAGTTTTTTCATTCGTTCTTACGATTCTCGCAATATTTAATGTTATCATAATACCTCTCCTCTATACACACACATATATAAAGATAAATTTACCCGTTTAAATTTACTTGTATTCCATATGATTCCATGTATGATTCAGACAACTTAACTGTAATTTATTAATGTATATTAAATAATATCAACATTAATTTGTTTTTTTTATTTTTTAAAAAATGTACAGATCAATCAAACTTTTTTGGTGTTTAGAAGAAAAAGGAATATAACTTTTTAGCATGATTGAAACATTAAAAATATTAAATTCACGTTATTTAGCATGACTGAACATAAACATATGTTAGATGTAGTCGTGTACCTTTTGTATTTATTACGTACCTTTTTCTTATACAGCTCTCTACTTGTTTGTTACGCGGTATGTACGTGATATAATTCTAATTTAATTCCATGATTGAGAAAGGATTTATATGGCCCATATCTGACCCTTATCTAGTGGATAAAAGTTGAAAGATTTTGTCATAAATATTTTGTGTTTGAAGTTATATGTAATATCAAAATTTAATAGTTTCATTACGCGCGCACAGTTTAAGGGCATGTTTGGTTAAGTTTTTTAAAACAACTTATTGACTTATTGGCTTTTTCAAAGAGCCAATAAGTCAAAATAATGTTTGGATAAAGGAAAAGAACTTTTCAAAATAAATTTTTGGCTAAGGTGAAAAAGTCATTTTAAAAAGTTAGAATGCATTGACTTTTCAAAACTTTTTGGCTTATCGGCTTTTCTCACCACATAAGCTATTCTAAACACTTTTTTAAAAACTACTTTTCAAAAAGTCATAAGTCAGTAAGTCATTTTAACAAAAAGTCATTTTTAAGTTAAATAAGCTTAGTCAAACATGCCCTAAATTTATCCTATTCGTTTACAAGACATATTATATAAACTTTGAAAATTGAATTAACTAAAATGTAAATAATCAAAGTAAAAGGTACCCACCCTTCTCATCCGAGTTATAATAGAAACTATTTAAAAATAAGAAGGATAAGAAGCCATCAGATAGTGACAAGTGTCCTAGGAAAATTTAAATGGAAATGGTAATTTTGTCTACAAGAGGAAATAGAATATGCACATACAAGTCATATGTTATTTCCCCCTAATTTTTAAACGTCCGTAACTTTTTTATACATCATTTGTTTTTAAAAAAAAATTATACCATAAAATCGAGCGTTTTTTTATCTTTAATATGAGTACCATATTGTTATATTTTTCAAAAAAAAAAATTCAAAAACCCAGTTGCATATTACACAATGGACATGATGTAAAACACAATGTATAGTAGATCAAAAACACAATTAATGACAACAGATAAAGACACAATGGACAACATAATAAAACACAATAACCATAACGTATAACACAATGGCGATAACATATAACACAATAAGTATCAGACAAAATAAAAACACAATTGATGACAACAGATAAAAGACACAATTAATGATAGCAGATAAAAGACACAATGGAGAGCAGATGAAGACACAATGGAAAACAAACTAAAAACACAATACACAACAAACTAAAACACAATGAACAAAGATAATAAAAAAATTGAACAAATTATTAAAACACAATGGACAACATATTAAAACACAATGAATAACATATTAAACACAATGACCTGAACTAATAACACACTTTATAGAAAACCCAGATATAACACCATCTTCATTGTGTCATATATTGTGTTATAGGTTCTTATAAAAACGCAATGGATATAACCTAAATTAACATTGTGTTATAGGTTTTGATAATAACACAATGGACATGATGTAAAACACAATGTAAAGTAGATCAAAAACACAATCAATGACAACAGATAAAGACACAATGGACAACATACTAAAACACAATGCCTATAACGTATTACACAATGGCGATAACATATAACACAATAAGTATCAGACTAAATAAAAACACAATTGATGACAACAGATAAAAGACATAATTAATGACAACAAATAAAAGACACAATGGAGAGCAGATGAAGACACAATGGAAAACAAACTAAAAACACAATACACAACAAACTAAAACACAATAAACAAAGATAATAACAAAATTGAACAAATTATTAAAACACAATGGACAACATATTAAAACACAATGAATAACATATTAAACACAATAACCTGAACTAATAACACAATTTATATAAAACCCAGATATAACACCATCTTTATTGTGTCATTTATTGTGTTATAGGTTCTTATAAAACGCAATGGATAGTACCCAAATTAACATTGTGTTATAGATTTTGATAATAACACAATGTATAGAAACTCTACTGACCAAAACCCAGTTAAAAGACACAATGACCTGAATCTTTAACACAATGCAAAAAAACCCAGTAAAAATTAATTTTTTTATTTTATTTTTATATGATAATATGGTACTCATATTAAAGATAAAAAAACGCTCGTTATTATGGTGATATTTTTTTAAAAAAAATTTCGTATGAAAAAGTTATGGACGTTTTAAATCGATGGGGGAATTGGCATATGCCTTGCATTTGGAGAGAGAAAATCCATAAATATAGGATTACCTTTATGCTCTTCTATTATCTTCTTTTCCCTACAACTAATCTCAACCCTTTAAATCTAAGATCAATGGACTAGAATCCTTCTTACCCTTCTTATTTATTTTATCCTTTATATTTGATCCTAACCCATTAATTCATAACAAAAGGGATGAATAGTACATCTTTTGTCTGTTGTGGAGTTTTTTTTTTCTTTTTATTTTTTTACATTGTAAACTTTAGGATTTTCTTTTGTAATAAAACGTAGTTTTTTTATATAGTTAGTCACAAATGTTAAATGAGTGTAGTCTTTTATTAGTTTTTATTTTACGTTTTTTTTTCTTCAAATTTGGTTGTTATTCGCTTGCTACTTAGCACGGTTTATGGGATTCATATTTGGTCTCTCATGTTTTTTACCCTCTGGACTTTCTAATATGCGATTTAAATTCGACTTCGTCTACAATTTGCTACATGTGAGTCACTTAGTGTTAGAAATTATTGTTTTGGTCGTTGTTCGGTTGCTACTTAACATAGTTTTACCCCTCCCCCTCGCGCATTGCAACATTGGTGGCACGGTTTTACGTCCCCGCCCACAACGCGGGGGGCTTAAAACTAGTTATATATATATATATATATATATTTAGTGAAAGATGATGAATAGTAATTTTAATTTTATAATAATATATACCTTTTTATTATTATTTTTAATAGAGTAAACTGCCATTTTGGTCCCTGTGGTTTGGCCAGTTTTGCCACTTTAGTCCAAATCTCAAACGTATTACATCCAGGGCCCTGTGGTTTGCATTTTGTTGCCATTTTAGTCCAAAATCCAAAAACCCTATTTTTTTGACTGTTGCAACCTCCTATTTTGTCCTGTAGTGCAGGGGCATTTTGGTCCATGTTAATTTATTATAACATTTCAGTAATTAATAACATCTATCTTCAAGAACATCATCAAACTTCATCATCAACACCCAGAAAATCAAGAACATCGTCAAACTTCATCATCAAAACCCAGAAAATCAAGAACATCATCTTGAAGAAAATCAAGAACCAAGAACAAAATCAGAAACCATCACAAAAACAAAACCGATTTGTAAAAAGAAACGAGGCTCAGATCTGTATCTTCAAGAACATCATCAAACATCATCATCAAAGCCCAGAAAATCAAGAACATCATCTTTAAGAAAATCAAAAACCGATTTGTAAAAAGAAACGAGGCTCCAACAACAAATCAAATATTGACCCAATTTTGACTCGGATTAGGTGAAATCATCACAGCCTCGCAGTTTACTAAAAAAAATCCACTGAATCACATAAAAGTAATCCAAATCAGCAATTGAAACAACAAAATTCAACCAAAACCACATGGACCAACCACATCCGATGAACCTGCAACTCCCTGCAACCACCCACTCGCACCCCCGGCAACCACATCCGATGAACCTGCAACTCCCTGCAACCACCCTCTCGCACCCCCTGCAACCACCGCCCCTCTCTCTAAATCCGGTGAGCACCTCCACCCAAAAAACGACTGGGCAAACACTATAGGGTTAGGGTTTACCATGTGTTCTTGAGGCGGAGATCTGTGTGTTCTTAGGGTTAGGGTTTTCGAGCGTTTGAGCTTCGATTTGAGCACCAGCAGCGTTTGAGCTTTGATTTCGAGCGTTTGAGCTTTGATTTGAGCACCAGCAGCGTTTGAGCTTCGATTTCGAGCGTTTGAGCTTCGATTTACCATGTGTTTTCGAGCGTTGCGGTATTTTAGAGAGAGAGCAGGTCATTTTAGAGAGAGAGAGAGAGAGAGCAAAGTTGGCGGCGGTGGGATGGTGGTGGGGATGATGCGATGGTGGGGGTGGTGGTGGTGTGGTGGTGGTATTTTAGAGAGAGAGCAGATTTTATGTTGAGAGAGAGAGAGAGAGATGTCTGAGATGAGGTTGAAGATGATGATCTAAGGGTTTTATTATAAATGAGTTATTATAAAGAGATAATAAATCTAAAATGACCAAAATGCCCCTGAGGGTAAAGACAAAATAGCAGGTCATTAATGGGAAATCTGGTCAAATTTGAAATTTGGACCAAAATGGCAACAAAAACCAAACCACAGGGCCCTGGATGTAATAAGTTTTAGATTTGGACTAAAGTGGCAAAACTGGCCAAACCACAGGGACCAAAATGGCAGTTTACTCTTTTTAATAACATATTTTTAATTTTTTCCTTTTTAAAAACCATATATTTCCTATACCGTTTTTTAATGATTCTCTTTTCTTTTTTAGAACATATATTATCAATTAATTTGATACTTTTTTAATAATTTATGTTTATGACTTTTTCTAAAAACTTAAGTACGTAGTTATGATTGATTTTTCTCGGACATTCCGTTATAAGTTTTGTTAAAAACGAAATTGTACTTATAATAAACTATTTATTTGGTATCATAAAACAGTACAATGATAAACTAAACCGTTCTAATAGTTTGGCTTTCTAAACAACAAGCTATATTTTCAAATCACGTTTGTTTTATATTATCATTTGCTCGGTTTCGCCGCGACGCGCGACGATTGTAACACCTCGTAAAATCACGACCAATATTATGAAGACACGTGTCATGGACTTTAAACGTGTAAAGAATTATTTCTGAGGGACTTAAATTGTTAAACAATGCAAATATGTTAATAAAGGGATCCAAAGTGTCAACATATCATTCATGTGCCTCTGATTGACCTCTCACGACGTTCGTATTCTTTAACGAATAAATTGTCGAACATTGAAAGTCGTTTGTGCTTAAAATAAGGATCTTATGAAACATAAAGTAACATCTGAGTGACCTTTTAACGAACCCAAAAACATTGTAACAATTATATAAATTGATATCAAAGATAACGGATATTAATCTTGTGGAATTTCGAGATATACAAGACTCCAAGGCAACACCAATGCATGGAGTACATTCTGAATGATGTAGACCTGAACTTGAGGGCCCTTACTACTGATAATGACCAGAGATTCAAGGTATTATAGGTTGCATGATCAATGTCAAAAGTTCTCAAAATTTTTGTCTTCTGACCAAGTCTTACGGACCGCAAAGAGACCACCTTACGGACCGTAAGGTGGCTGATCTGGGCGATAAAGATTAAAAAGCGGATACGGACCGTAAGGCCCTTAGCTTACGGTCTGTAAGACCTGTAACTGGGCAGAAAAATGGACAGCTGCCTGTTCAGCCTGTTCCACCGCCTTAGATGCATGGTTTTCGAATTTAGGGGCTGCACCAGTGGTATTTTATCCATAGGGGACACCAGGGATGATCAGGAAACATGTGTAGACCTTGTTGCATTTAAATCACTATATAAGGACCTTATGTTGCAACCATGAACTTGCTCATTCACAAAATCTTTCTAAACTTATTCTCTGGACTTCAAGCAAGATTTCTTAAGCTTCTAATTCATGCTAAGAGCATTTGTAAGCAATCTTAGCTTCTCTAATTCATGTTTTATTAGTGTAATGACCAAAAGTCAAAGCCATTGTAATTAAGCTTTGACTTAGTGATTAATCACTAATGGTCCAGTCATTTTTCGAATTAAAAGTGGCTATGAGTTGGTAATTATGTGGGTAATAAACCCTTAAAAGGGCACCCTCTGATTCCCACTCTAACTAGGTCAATTGTCGGGTCAAACTTAATTATAAAAAGTCAACAGAAAGCTATTTTGCAAATAAACTCATAATTAACAATGTAGAAGCTATGAAACCTGTTTTAACACTTATATAACTTGGTAATTAATGTAAGAACATGTCTAAGCATGTTCAACCCGACAATTTTGAGTTTAGGCTCGATTCGGAACCGAAAGTCGCAAAAGTAGACTGTTGCTTTGACTTTCAGTTCTGACCCGATTTAGCTTAGTTTAGACATTCCTTAGAGTTCTATTAGGACCAGGTTATAGGTTAGTATAACCCTCTGAGATTATACAACTTGGTTCCTAATTAATCCGATTCATTTGCATGTTTCCGTTAATTGCTTAAATGTTGACCATTATGCCCTTTTGAACTTAAAACGAGATTTTTGAAAATATGAGAGGACAAAAACCTTTATTACTAATTATTAAACATGTCCTAAAAATTTGACATCAGTTTGAGGTCTAAATTAGGAGTTATGCTCAATATCGTAATTAGAAAGCTTTTTATTAATTAAACGGCATTATTAGCATAAAGCCTATCTAAACCCAAATTTGGACACCAAAATTTTTACCCACTGATGTAATATAATATTTTGGGATTTTTGAAGATTTTTATTTATTTTTAAACTGAACATAACATAGGGTTCTTGCTTTAATTCAGTAATTGTCGGTTATACCCTTTTTGCTAATAAAATGAGTTTTACATAACATTTTGATACCAAACTTTTTGCTACTGATTTTATATGATAAATAAAATATTTTGAACTTTATAAACTGATCAAAAACTCAGATTTCCTATTATAACCCGAAATCGCTTAAAACCGACTTTTACGCGTTTTAAACGCATAGTATGGGTTAAAACTATTTTTGGCATATAAGACTTAATACCTACTGATGTTTTAAGTAAATTTTTATACTTTAACAGTAAGAAAAAGTTTTGAACTCAGAATTCCAATTTTGACCTTTAAAGCTTATGTGAAATGACCAAAATGCCTCTACGGCGCATAGTTTGGTTATAAATGATAAATTTCACATATATGTAATACCTTACTGATATAAATTATTAAATTAATTATTTTTACTGATCATTTTAGACCAGACCCTCTGTTTATTATTTAACCTCTTTTATAATCCTTAAAATGACCAAAATACCCATACGGGGCTTAAATTGATTTTAAATTCGTTTTGAGCATAATGGAAGGTATCCTACTGATATCACAACATATTTAAGGCATATTAACTTAGGAGACCTGTTCATGACTCATTTAGTTACCCGTTATGCATTTATCGCGTTCGGTACGGTTTATGTAACTAGTTTGCATAAATTAACCGAAACGGGTCAAACCTTATCATTTTCACTTCAAAATCCAGAATGTGTTTAGTTTACCCACATTATACAAGTCTTCATACTTGTCGGGTCTAAACTACATTCTAATCCGGTCTTCGCTTAATCTTGCGTTTTGAACCGTATACCTTTCTTTAAAACTAACCGGTCTAAGTTTAAACTTAAGTAAGACCCGTTAGGAATCTAATAGGTTAATTAAAACCTTGGTTCCAGATTTAGGAGACCAGTAAAAGATATCTACACTTGCTGATTTGTACGGCTGGGATAAATTTGTATAATTTGCTCAGGTAAATACTTTTAACTTACTTTCCCTTATACGGGTTTGGGGTACGGTATATAAAATACCGTTTGGTCGGGTATTGAATTTTTAATCGTATGAAGGTTAAATCATTGAGATAACCCGTTTAATCTGTTTTGTTTATTCTAAGCCTTTGGGGGGGGGGGGTTAATGACCATGTCCTAGATATCATCGGCTCATTCATTGAAATGGCCACGACTTAAGCACGGGGTGTAGGCATACACCTACCGGTGCGTATGTAAAATGATATGCCCACCTGTTCGAGAATAACTCGTCGTGGGTTTATTTATGTGGTGTGTCTATTAATCTTTAACCCGGTATTCAATCTGGGCTACTGAACGTATAATAAACATGTAATTCTTTAACTCGTCGTGGGTTTATTTATGTGGTGTGTCTATTATCTTTAACCAGTTTATTTTTAATCCGGGCATCATTCCGTTTCTCCCTTGGGTGACTATTTATTTCATCTGAATCAGCCATTGTATCTTGAACTGTTACATAAGATATTGAAAAAAATTTATTTGGGAGTTTATTATGGAATTGTCTTTTATGGCAACTCATTAACCATGGTAAACATAGACCATATTTGGTTAATTTGTTACTCACATTTATTTAGGATTTTACTATAACCTATCCTAGTTATAAAATAATAACAGTATTATTAGCACAAAAAGCCTAGTCACAGGGACATTTTAGATTATAAACCATGATTTCAGAGAATCAAAGCATGAAGGTTTGAACATAGTTCTTTACCTTTTTCTGACAGGGAGTCGTAGACTACTACTGTCTTTTGTCTTATATGACAATGAGTATGGCCCGTAGGCACTATATTACCAATGTATGGTCAACATCTGATCATCTTAATTGATGATTTAAACCCATGATTTATGGATCATTAGGTTAGGTTAGGAATCTTTTGAAGAATCCTATTATAAGAATGACGTGTGTGATTTTAACGAATCACGTCTGCCAGGAGCGTTAACATGTTTTCAGATGTTAACAGGGATCCGAATCTTTTAAACAGGTCTTACCATCTTGGCCAAGTCTTATAATGACATGCTGGCTAGGCTATACCTTTGAGATTCTTATTTAATATTTAAATAGGCAGATTATTTTTAAAATGAATGATTTTGATTCATTTATTTCATGTATAATATATTTATGCATATAATGACAAAAATGAAATTTATAAACTTAACATTCCATTAATTACAAAGAGGATTACACATTGCCCTAAACGGGACTTTTAACAGAAAACAATTTGCCCACGCAGGGGCTAAACCGATAATACAAGTCCACGCAGGGACCAAATACTAAAATAAATGTCCACGCAGGGACTAAATACTAAAATATATGTCCACGCAGGGACTAAATACACAGATATATGTCCACGCAGGGACTAAATACAAAGAGGAATGTCCACGCAGGGACTTGATTAAAATTAGGAATACAACAATACATATAGGGATTTAATGATCCCTTTTCTTCTTCCCCTTTAACAAGTTCGCTAGGCCCTTAAGGAAACCCCTGTTGTTCCTACGTTCTTCTTGGAACTCATGTTCCACCCGACTAAGTCTTTGGAGGATCTCCTCCTGTTCAAGTGGGGAAAATCGTAGTGGCTGCGACTGCTGCCGAATCGGTGGTCGAGCAGGTACTTGATATCCATGAGTTGGATATCCCACTCCCCAAGGAGCTCCGTACGGTCCTTCCGGATATAGGGCGTTGTAGTTCGCTGCGACCAGTTACGGGTCGGCTTCAGCGTAGTTATAATGCGTGTGAACCGGCTGCTCAAACGGATTGTACGCCGTTGAACCGGCGAACGCAGGAACCGGGTTATCAAAACCCATCGGTGGCGGCTGTGGTGCAACTGGTGCAGAATTCACCGCTGCAGCTGGGTTTGAAGGCCCACCCACTTGTGGGTCTTCATGCAGTGGCGGATAGTGGCTGCCACTGGAGTGTTGAGGGGTGCTGAAGTGAAAATCCCCTCCTCGCGCGGATATTCGCGCGCCCGTTCTCCTACGCCTTGGTGGTTCTGGAGGTGCTTGATGAACTGGCGGCGGTGGAGGCGGTGGCGTGACTGCCACAAATCGTGAATCCCTAGAGGGATCTTGCTGATGCTACTGCTGGTGAGGTGATGAATGGTGAGAAGGTGTGAAGTACCATTCATATTGGTTAAACCTCGCTTGGTAACTTTCTGGACCACCGTAAGGTGATCCGTGGAAAGAAGATCCACCAGAGATCTCGATGGGATGGTTGGGAGTCCCTGATGCAGGCTCGACGGGATCCGTGTCCTCGTCCATGTCCATCGCTTGGTCGCCGGAAAAGTGATCCTCCGGTCCCAATGGGTTAAATCCCACGGGTTCTTGTATGTAGTTCGTCGGGTTAAACCGGCCCTGAAAGACAGGAGTGGGGTCGCCGAAGGAATGATGCGAAAGGGTTCGCTGGAGAGGTATATATGAAGGTTGCGGGTTGTTGGGCTCGCTTTCGGACTGAGGTCCAAGAGAATGACGATATGGAGGCGTCGACCTATGCGAAGTCGATCGTCTGGCGGGCTCCAGAGGGGTCCTCCAGTCCCCTTGCGGACCAGCACTCCTGGTGGTTGAAAGAGTTCGCCGGAGTGATGGCCCGGCTTCGTGATCGTTAGGGGCGCTGATTGGCCCCTTGCCTTTTCCTCCTCTTCTAATTCTTGGCGGCATGGTTAAACCTGTCAACATAAACAAAGATAACGACAAGAATATATAAAATAAAGGACAAAACAAAACAAAGTAGAATTTGTCCTATGTTATTTGTCAAGACTCGAAAGTTTAGGAATGTGCAATTTTGTCATTGAGATTAAACACAAAAGGCTAGTGTTTAATTCACTCAATGTTGGCTCTGATACCAACCTGTCACACCCCGATATTTCCACGTATTACCGGTGGGCCCGGTGGGGAGTATCGTGACGTGGTTGGTAACATTACAGTCAAACAACACAATATTTAAATGCACAGCGGAAGCAAAGATAGATATATTTCAACCGAATATAATTGTAATATCAAGTATCACAAACAGTTGAAAACAATCCACAGGTGGATCAAAAATAAATAGGAAACATTGTTCAACAGTTTTGACATCCAAGCTTGCGAGACTTATTGTGGACGCTAGGAGAAAGCCAGCCTAGTTCGCGTAGTACCTGCACTTAACCTTTTTGGGAAAATACGTCAGTTTACACTGGTAAATACATTCAACCGACTCATTTTGAAACGTTTAATAAAATTTGATTTGAATGCACGTGGCACAAACTTTTATAACTTGGGATAATTATTTAAACATATAAACTTGTAAACGGATTACATGTTCCTTATGCGTTCAGTAGCCCGGTTTGTGCCGGGTTAAAGATCAATAGACACACCACATTATTTATTTATTTATGATGCCAAGGATATCCGGGACATGGTCATTAACCCCCCAAAGGCGTTAAGTAACAAAACATATTTTAAACGGGTCATCTCGATAATACTTAACCACCAATCGATTAAGGTCGAATGCCCGACCAAGCGGTATTTTATATACCGTACCCCAAGCCCGTATAACGGAAAATAAGTTAAAAGTATTTACCTTTGCAAGTATAATTCACAAACAGCAATTGCGGGTAGCTTTTACCGGGTCTCCTATTCTAGAACGAAGGTTTATAATAACCTATTAGAATCCTGACGGTCTTTAGTTAAGCTTAAGCTTAGACCGGTTAGTTTTAAGGAATGATACGGTTCGAACGCGTGATTAAGCGAAGACCGGAATAGAATGTGATTTAGACCCGACAAGTTTGAAGACTTGTATAATATGGGTAATCTAAACACATTCTGGATTTTGAGGTAAAAATGATAAGGTTTGACCCGTTTCGGCTAGTTCATGCAAACTAGTTACATAAACCGAACCGCACGCGCAAGAGGCGTAACGGGTAACCATAAGAGCCATACACAGGTTTCCTAAGTTAATATGCCTCAAATATGTTGTGACATCAGTAAGATATCTTTTATTATGCCCGAAATGAATTTAAACTCAAACTATGCCCCGTAGGGGTATTTTGGTCATTTATAAGGTTATAAAAGAGTTTGAACAATAATCTGAGTTACAGGTCTGATGTAATCAGTAAAAATACTTAATTTGGTAAGTTATAACAGTAGGGTATTGCATATATGTGAAACTTATCACTTATAACCAAACTATGCACCGTATGGGCATTTTGGTAATTTCACATAAGCTTAAAAGCTCAAAATCGGAAATATGAGTTTAACAACTTTTGCTTACTGTTAAAACATTATAATTTACCTAAGATATCAGTAGGTATCAACCCTTATATGTTTAAAATAGTTTTAGTACATACCATGCGTTAAAAACGCTTAAAAAGGCGATTAGAAGCCATTTCCGGGTTCTATATAGAAAGCTGATATTTTTATTATTCCAGAAGGTTTAAAATAATGTATTTAACATATAAAATCAGTAGCAAAAGGTTTGGGGTCAAAAAGATATGTAAAACTCATTTTATAGCCCAAAAGGGCAAAACCGACTATTACCGGATCAAGCTTATAACTCTAAGTTATGCTCAGCCTAAAATTAATTAAAAATCTTCAAAAATCCCAAAATATTATATTACATCAGTGGGTAAAAATTTTGATATCAAAAAGTGGGTTTAAATAGGCTATATGCTAATTATGCCGTTTAATCGCTAAAAAGCTTTCTAATTACGCTAATGAGCATAACTCTCAATCTACACCTCAAACTGATGTCAAATTTTGGGTACAAGTTTATAAATCAGTAACTAAGGTTTCTACTCTTTTACATTTTTAAAAACCACGTTTTATGGTGAAAAGGGCATAATAGTCAACATATAAGCAATTAACGGAATCATGCATATTAATCGGATAACTAATGAACCAATCACAGAGGGCTATACTATCATGTAACCTGGTCCTAAGGAAGTCCTAAGGCATTTCTAAACTTTACTAAAACGGGTCAAAACTGAAGTCAAAGCAAAAGTCAAAGTTTTGCGACTTTCGGTTCCGAACCGGGTCTAAACAGAAAATTGCCGGATCAAACAAGCTTAGACCAGTTATTATACTTATTACCAAGTTATATGAGTGATAAAATAGGTTACATGCCTTCTACATTGTTAATTAGGCGTTAATTCGAAGATTAGCATTCTGTTGACTTTTTCTAATCAACTTTGACCCGACAAATGGTCTAGTTAGAGTGGGAATCAGAGGGTGCCCTTCTAAGGGTTTATTACCCACATAAATACCAACTTATAACTACCTTCAATTCGACTAATCACTGGACCATTAATGATTAATCGCTAAGTCAAACGTTAATTACGACGGTTTGACTTTTAAACTAATAACTAAGTAAAACTCAATTAGGAAGGTTAAGCATACTTACAGAAGTCCTATGCACGATTAGGGATGCTTAGGGTCTGCTCTTGAACTGCCAAAAGCTCCAGAAATGCAGAAGGAATGAATGATCACAATGTTGCAACATTGTGGCTTTATATAGTGATTTTAATGGCTTGTGATCTTGACACACAAGCCTAGCATTGTTCCCAGATGATTTACAAGTGCTCCTAGGGTCTAAAAGCATGTAGGGGTCGCCCAAGAAGTGAAAAATATCTAACTAAGTCGGTTACCACGTTTATAACAGCCAACTGTCCGATTTACTGTCGCTGGGCACCCCTTACGGACCGTAAGGGGTGTGGCTTACGGTCCGTAAGCCCTTTGCAGAAGGCAAAAATTTGCCCTTTCAAGCATTCGAACAGGAAACCATGTATTACGAATTTTGGGCTTCTATAATTAAGTATGGGGCCTCATGAACAGGCCTTGTACAGTTAAGATCACCTTTAATGATGTACATTTGTCTTGGACATTATCGAAAAGCCATGAACGAAGGGTTGTCGTGCATTTCTTCGTAGAATTTCACTTTTGCAAATAAGAGTCAATTATTGTTAGTATTTACCGGATTTGAGTATATCAGATATTTATAATATATATTAGGGTCTTGGGATTTATAATGAGGTCGTTCAGAGGTATAAATTAACATGTCGACACGTTTAAAATCCTGCCATACATCTTTAACTAGATCCGGGTTTATAATACTTTTTGTCTTACACGACACGTGTCGTTATTTTATTGAACACGAATTTTAGAGGTATTACAGCTGGCTACTCCTAGCATCAATAAAGAGTCTTGCAAGCTTAGATGTTTATAAATCTGTTGAACAATGTTCCTTTTAACTTTGATCCGCCTGTGGATCCCTTACAACCGTTTTTGTAATAATGGATATTACTTTCATTCGGTTTGTAATGTTATTATCTTTAGCTTCCGTTGTGCATTGAAACTGTGATAATTTGACTATGATGATATCAACTACGTCACGATACTCCCTACCGGGCCCACCGGTAATACGTGGAAATATCTGGGTGTGACAACAATAAAAAAACTAGTTAATATTATTTGAGGTCTAAAGTTTATCATAAACTCAACATTGTTTACGCACCTAACATTTACGTGTATCTATGACCGATATGAAATTCGACGAAACTGTTATAAAACACTTTGCGAAGGACACCTCGTTGCCGATGAGATTTTCCCTACCATCCTAAGCGACATATTGATGTGGATAACCATGGTCTTGCAAATACCCCATTGTAGTGACTCATTATCGTTGGCGAGTTTACCTCACCACCTCGAAGGATACAAGAGTGACTTCATAACATTTTGTAACATGTAACGACTCATACCAACAAGTATTGTATATTTTACTCGACGAAAGCTCGTGAACTTGTTTTGGTTACCTAAATAGAAATGTTATAGGAGTCACGTTTTTAATGACCTAAATCAATTAGAAATGAAACACCAAACAAGAGATTGAACGAACTCACTCGACTCTTTTTCTTATAAACTAAAGCATGTTCGTTACAATAAAACCCTAATACTCTTATTTATAATAAACCCAGAACTTAATCTCCAAGATGCCTAATCCTATCTTTGGAAATTAAATCAACCCTTCAATTGTTACCATATATTGGAAACAATACCAAACAAAAATAATTACAAAAACTAAACATAACCCGACCCTAAATTTGACCAACTTAAACATCGACTCGTGAGCCATATGTGAACGAACCCAATTAAGTCAAACAATCCCCCCACTAATCATTGTTTGTTTACACCGCTCTTCACAACAATTGAATGAGGGACAATCACATGGACTTAATTGGTCGGTATTTTCAAATGAGAGATGTATGTGCGATTGGGTATAAACCACAGGGACTGAAATTGTACTTTACTCTAAAATATATGTGTAACAAGTTTTATTGACAATACAAGATTACTTCATTGTAACTTTATAATATAAAATTAATAATATTAGCAACATCACTACTATATTATTAGAGAGAATATCACGTGACATTATTCGAAATCCTTTATTATCATAGGGATTAGTAATCTTAGTATTTATTTTAAGAATTGTTGATACATGGTTCTATACATTTTCAAATTATACTACTCTCCTGTTTTAGTTCATTATTATTTAGTTAATTGTTGATATATGGTTCTATCATCATGTTCATACTCAGTAAATCTCACCAGTAGCAAAGCTAATATAGGTTCTGAGAAGGGTAAGATGTAGACAGTCTTACCTCTACCCCGTAGGAATAGAGAGTTTGTTTCTAATGAGACCCCTGTCTCGAATATATGGTTCTATACATTGTCAAATTATATACTGCTCTCCTATTTTAGTTCATTATCATTTAGAATTCGTATTAGTTAGTGTACTCAATCAACAATGTTCATTATTATTTAGTTTTTTTTGAACGATAAATTTCTTTATTTCTGTTGTCAGTGGAACTTGAACCCAAAGTGTTTTAATGGCATTGTCTTTGCCAATGGACCACCACCCAATTGGTCATTATTATTTAGTTAATTGTTGATATATGGTTCTAGGTAGAGGTTCCTGTAAAAAAAAGGGTTTTTTTGTGAGAAAGGTAAGAAAGAATCTACACCATTAGATCTTTGATCTAATGGTTGAGATCATAATGGCAAAATTGTAAATAATGTTTACTATTAAACATATTAATTTTCTAGATTAAGGGTATATAGGTAAAGTTAACATTTTTAAATTAAGAAACTAACATTAATGCACATGTAACTTCCCCCCGTCTTTTTTAAACGTCAATAACTTTTTATATGTAACTTTAAAAAAAAATTACACCATAATAACGAGCGTTTTTTTATCTTTAATATGAGTACCATATTGCTATACTTATATAGAGAAAAAAATATGTTTCGGTCATATGTTTAGTCCATGAATGGTGTTATATACTTACTGAATGGTGTTAATGATGTTATATACTTACTGAATGATGTTATATACTTGCTGAATGGTGTTATATACTTACTGCATGATGTTATATACTTGCTGAATGGTGTTATATATACTTGCTGAATGGTGTTATATACTTACTGAATGATGTTATATACTTGCTGAATGATGTTATATACTTGTTGAATGGTGTTTATAGAGATCTTTTAAAAAAATCCAGTTCCTATAATTAAGGTGGCGGTTATGGGAAGTTTTTAATTAATTGAATTAATGATAAAATTATTTGTTTACCCTTTTTAATTAATTTAGATTTAGGTCACATGTCATCTCCACAATATTTCTCACATTTCTCACACTTTTAACTTTTTTTACAATAACATTACCCTATGGTTCTATACATTTTCAAATTATACTGATCTCATATTTTAGTTCATTATTATTTAAAATTCATATTAGTTAGTGAACTCAATCAACAATCAATTTATATAATATATCTTATAGTAAACTTCAATTTTCGTCCAATAGTTATCATTTAAAAGAATTGGTGATATTTTGTTTTTTAAGGTACATTATTGCTATATTTAAAGAAGATCATATGCAACTTTTTGTCTAGTTCAAATCCAGTGAAAGCCAATTTGTGGCCACCTATGAAGTGAAAGATTCTCCTTTATACTACTTTTTTTAATAAGAGTTTAAGATCAACCACCACTAGCACTAGTCAGGACTCAGGTGCACGTCATTGCCAGCTTTTTTGCTTGGGATGTGATTATTTGTTATACCATCAAATGGTTTTTAAGAGCATTCTCATCTAATCCATCAAAATTTGTGAGGGTGAGTTTTTATATTGTAAAGGGTAAAAAAAGTGGTTGTGAGTGTAGGAGAGAAAAAATGTTACTGTTCATCTGTATATTTGTGGGGACACTGTTCACCCAGTATAATTTTTTTAATATATATTGAAAGTGGTTGTGAGTGAAGGAAAGAGAAAATGGTGATGATAATATTATTTAATTGAAAAGGAGAGAGAAAAAATATTTGTTTTTAGTGGAAATATAATGATATAGGAGTTGTTTTTTAGTGGAATGTATGTATAATTTGATGGATTGGATGAGAATGCTCGGTGTTGCTTCTCACTACCATTATATATAAGGTGTCCCCCTTCTAGAGAAAGTAACATCATTCATGTAGCCACATAGATTCGTCTTAATCACCAAGTTAAATATCATTAGACGTTGTGTTGAAGTTCTATGTGATGTCTCTGGCGGACCCAAGGGTGTCCTTCGACACCCAAGAAATATTTTTTTCTTGTAATACATAGAATTGAAACTCAAGTGATACCCAAGATATTTTAACAATCATACCCATAAAAATAGAGCAACGGAATATGTTTGGAATGGTTAACCCTCATTTCCTTAGGCAAGAGGCCCGAGCTTGAATCGATCTTTGAGGTGAGTTTAATATTGAGCTTCGGCTAATAGGCAAAGCTAGAATCTATCCTAATTCAAAACTGGCAAGCAAGACGGGACTCTGTAGGTCGTTGTAGTAACAATGCACAGCAATATTCTTCAATGGATTTTTTTTTGGAACCGATCATGGGTTACTAGTAACAAGTCTATGTTTCTAGAGAAACATGTTTATTCTTCGTTACAACAAAAACTTATGTTAAACTGGGACTCAAGTTCACTGTTATAAAAACATCCCCAACTTATTTTCCAGTAATATGTTTGTTAGATCATAACATATAGCTTCTTTAGAGCATTCACATTCAAATAATCAAATTGTGTGTGTGATGTTTTTAAAATATAAAAAGTATAAAAAGTGGTTGTGAGTGGAGGAGAGAGAAAATGTTACTATTCATCTGTATATTTGGGGGGACACTGTTCACCCCCTATAATTTTTTAATATATTTTAAAAGTGATTGTGAGTGAAGGAGAGAGAAAAGATAATGATAAAGATATAAAAAATATTATTTAATTGAAAATGAGAGAGAAAATATAGTGTTTTTTAATGTAATTTAGGGTGAAAATATAGTGGAATGGATGTGAATGCTCTTAGAATAGCAAATGGTATATTGGATGCATTTAATGGTAGCATATCTTCACACAAATTTAAAAAGCTTCTTAGACTAGAAGGTATGGGGCCGGCTAGGCCCGGCTAGGACCGGCGCCGGTCCCCCACACCGCCCCCTCCCTCCCGTCCCGGCGTCCCCAGCAACCCACAGCCGATGTTGCCGCCCCACTTTCAAAATTATATCCGTTATATAACGGATAGATTAATAATTTTTTTTTCCTTTTCCACTTTAAATATTTATCAACCTCTTCCATTTTTTTATACCATTTCACATCCATTTCTCCTAATCTTCTCCTACTCTCATCAATTTTTATAAAAAAAAACACTCTCATTTTTTTTACCATCATGAATCCATTCAACCCAAACGACCCCAACCCGAACAATCCCAACCCGAACAATCCTAACTTTTTTTCTAGTCCCGCTTACACTCCGACTATGGATTCTTCGTGGGGGTCTCCACCATTTACGTTTTTGGGTTTCCAACAATCACCTAACGCCTTCAATCAAATGTCCCAACTTCAACAATCACCTAACGTGTCGGCCGACTATGCTCGAGCGGAGGATTTTAGGATAATGAGGTTGGATCTCGACTCGGTTCCGGAGGAGGAACGAGAGGTGTATCGGAGGATGAAGGAAGAGGTGAAGAAAAAGTGGACGTCGTAGGTTTTTTTTTATTTTTAGGAAATGTAATTTTTTTTTCGGAAATGTTTTTTTTTTTTTTAGGAAATGTAATTTTTTTTTATGTTATGAAATGACTTTATTTATGTTGTTTTATGTTGTATTTTTTAACTTTTACAAATTTTTTATTAAGTTAATAAAAAAACACTTAGAAAATTATAAAATAATGAGGTGGGGTAGCCCCATCCTCCATCCCCCTCAAATGTGAAGGAGGCCCATCCCCCATGAGCCGGTGATGTGGCGCCTACGTGGCGGCCCATCCTCGTGGGGATGGGCCTCACCATACCCTTTAGTCTTAGCAAATGGTATATAGGATGCATTTAATGATAGCATATCTTTACACATATTTAAAATATATATATATTTTTGTTGAATGGCTAAACTTGCACACCATAGGGATTGAACCCCTGACCTCTCCTATTATAAGCTTTATCTAAACTCACCAACACCACTGGGTTATTCCCGAGTGGATACATATTTAAAATAAATGAAAAGAACAATATCTTGATGCATGCTTTTAATGGTAGCATATCTTCACACAAAGTTAAAATAAATGGTAGATCTTCACACAAAGTTGATGCGATGACAATTTAAAACTAAAATCAAGTTACATGACATAAGGTTTGTTAACAACCGTTAAGGAACAAACTCAGAGGAGTGTTCTTTTAATTTAGAAATAATGCTAGTTCTCAAAAGCTTTTCAAAACTAATGCCATATTAAAAAAAAAAAAAAAAAACAAAAAACCTTTCAAAAACTAATGTCATTTCCATTAGGGGCAATTTCATATATACCCCTACAAACTTGTAAAATATCACATCTACCCATGCAAAAGGGTGATGGTATCTACACATCCCCTAAAATTTTTGTACATCCCTCAATAGAAACCATATTGGCCAATACGCTTCCCATAGGTTTTGAAGCATTAAATGCGACACCAATAGGAAGCGTATTGGGCAATACGGTTCCTATTGGTACAATATTCTCTGACGCGCACGCAGTTCAAAACTATACAGGTTTGAAAACTGACCCAATAGGAAGCGTATTGCCCAATACGATTCCCAAAAGTTTAATAGGAAGCGTATAGGGCAATACACTTCCCATAGGGCTTGGGTTGGTGAACGCATTAAATCAATAGGAAGCGTATTGGGCAATACGATTCCTATTGGTATAATAGGAAGCGTATGGGGCAATATGGTTTCCCTAGACCCAAAGTATAGGAAGCGTATGGGGCAATGTGGTTACCCTAGACCCAAAGTATAGGAAGCGTATAGGGCAATATGGTTCCCCTAGAGCCAATGTATAGGAAGCGTATGGGGCAATATGGTTCCCCTGGTTCCCTAATCTGAATCCTTTTTATAAAAATGTGTCAAAAAAACGTTTATACATTATTTGTATAACTTAAATTCTTTTCATTTTAAATTTGCAGATATGGCGTCAGAAGATGAGATGGATGGCGCGGGAGATTTCGATCCATGGGACGGTGACGATTGTTCACGATATCCATATATGATATACCCTTCCCAAACGTATGAAGCGAAACGGTTCAATAAACTTAGGGAGATGAAGGTGGGGTGCATGAGAGGGATACATTGGGATTCGTTAGAGACATGTGGGGTGGCGGACACTGTTCGACAGGTTATCGGGCAGGATAGCCCGTGGGATCGTTTATTTCGAATAGGAGCCGCACAATCTTATCGGCCGTTGATGGTGGAGTTTATCTCCACATTCCGCTATAGACCTCGACCGGATGACCGGTCGAACTCGGATTTTGATGATCCGAACTTGCCGGCCCCATCACCCGAGATCACATTCCGTCTGCTCGGCTATCGATTGTATGCCCGAGGATGAGTTGATTGCCTGGTGGCCCACCATCGGTGAAGGTCCATACACCAAGGCGGAGGAGGTCCGATAGGTATCCACCGCCGGCTCCCTGCAAATATTTGGACATGAGGTCGATGACATGGATGAAAGTGGCAGCCAACATTCCTAATGTTGGTTATAGGTTTGTCGGGACGAACCGTCAGGTTTGGGCATGGCAGCCGTTGGTACATCACCCGCGTTTGGAGGCCGAGGAGGTTCAGATGCCTCAGATGGCTGAGCAGGATGGCGGGCATGATGATGTTGAGGTCCCGCCTCAGCATGAACAGGGGGATCATCAGCATCCACAGAGAGCTTATCGCGCGGTTAGGTTGTCTCGGTCAACCAACCGTCTTCTCGATAGGATTTTGCATAACCAAGATGAGCAAATGAGACTTCTAACACTGCATGGTCAGGAGATAACATCCCACGGTCGCCAGATGGATCAGATGCATGATGACATAGGGTGGATGATGACTGGCATGGGTGAAATGTATAAGTACATGGGTATATCGGTTCCACCCCGTCCACCACCATGAGTTTATCCGGACAAGGGCCCGTTCTTTACGCAGCAGCCTGACCCGTCCATGCCATCCTTTACCCAGCCCCTCCCGTCCATGCAGGTATATTATCGTATTTTTATTTCATTTATCTACGAGCAATTTAATGTTATGTAATGGGTATTTTGTTTAAATTCTTATAGCCTTACGACCCGTCCTATACTCAGCCCGACCTTTCCTTGCCACATTTTCCTCAGTCCGGCCAAACCATGCCGCTCTTTCCTCTGTTCGACCTTTCCATGCAGGTATGTTATTTTGTTTTATTTCATTTTCTACGAACAATTTTAATGTTATGTAATGAGCATTTTGTTTGAATTTTTTATAGGCTCCAGGCACGTCCTATACACGGCACAGCCCGTCACCCTCTACTAGGCGTGGCCCGAACTTTACAGAGGAGGAGCTAGCTGAGTCTGACGAGGAGTCTTACGAGTATTGATGATGGTAGTGGTTTTTATTATCATATTATGTAGTATTGTACGAACAATTGAATTTAATTTCAAGTATTTGTAATATTTGTTTAATTTGGATATGTTTAATTTGTTTGGATTGCTTAATTTCACTACGTCTTTTATAAAATTTATAACAAAAAAACTAACATCATTTTATAACAAAAAAACAACTTAATTAATGTTTAAAAAAATAAAGTTCAAAAAGATACTAATAACAATATGCTGTTCTTGCAAAAAAAAAAAAAAAAATTCCTCCAGGGAACGTATGGCCCTATATGATTCATCTTGTCTTTTGAAAAAAAAAATCATTAAGGGAGGGTATGGCCCTATACACTTCCTTTTAGCTGACCATCTTTTGAAAAGTTTGGTACACATATAGGAAGTGTATTGCTTAATACGCTTGGACCCAGATGAACCGTATTGCCCTATACGCTTCCTCTGGTCCCCTAATCATTAGCTGACCATCTTCTGAAAAGTTTGTACTTCAAGTACACATATAGGAAGTGTATTGCTCAATACGCTTGGACCCAGAGGAACCGTATTGCCCTATACACTTACTATAGGGTTCAAGGGATGTGCAAATAAACAAGAGGGATGTGTGAATAACCAAGCCCATGCAAAATTATAAATATCATAAATACCCTTACAAAGTAGTTGAAATATCATATATACCCATGCAAAATTATAAATATCATAAAGACCCTTACAAAGTAGTTGAGATATCATATATACCCAATTCATTAAAAACAATTTAATAAATGACAATTTTACCCTTATTTTTCTAAAACTTTGAAATCTTATATATGACCTTAACTTCAAATATTATATTTACTCATATTTAGCTTAATTTATTTAGATTAAGTATTATATATCAAGAATACTATTGTTCATGGGAAAAAAATAAAAATAAAAATAAAAATTAGTAGAAATAAATTTAAGCTTAAAATGTGT
The DNA here is from genome assembly GCA_030545235.1 of Helianthus tuberosus. Lineage (NCBI taxonomy): Eukaryota > Viridiplantae > Streptophyta > Magnoliopsida > Asterales > Asteraceae > Helianthus > Helianthus tuberosus. The sequence continues at coordinate 195,917,150 of CM060418.1, forward strand.
TATATAATAATATGAAGTTTAAAGATTAGCATATATGAAAACTTGAAGTTAAAAAAATAAGGGTAAAATGATTATTTATTAGATTATTTTTAATAAATTGGGTATATTTGATATTTTAACCAATTTGTAAGGACATATATCATATTGTTAGTTTTTGGTGGTTATATATGAAAATTTTCAAGTTTGCAAGGGTATATATGAAATTATTCCTTTCCATTACTAATGGCGATGGGAGAAATATGTAGTCCTTGTAAGTAGAGTATGTATCGGTATGATATTGAGAAAAATTCTGAATATCGTACAATTGTCGTCATTCCTGATGGCGATTTGAGTACAAGTGCTGACTTAGTCTTCTAGGTTTATATTTAGCTATTTTATTTTATTGGGGAGGGTTCATTGGGAAACACTAAAAAACGGAAACCGGGGAACCATGCATTTATTATGTTAAAAATCACTTTTTTTAAAATGTTTTTTTGGAGTGTTTTATTAAAAAATTCAAAAAATTAAAGATATAAAAAATGTTTAAAAAAGTGTAAAGAATTTTAGAAAAATGATTTTTTTAATTGGAATAACTTCTACACATCTTTATATAGCAAAGTTTCGAAATTCTTTTGAAAAAAAATAAAATTTAGCATTTAAATTTTTTTTATGATTTATTAAACATGTTAAATGCACAGTCCCCGTTCACTAATTTTTTAGCGTTCCTAATGAAACAATGGTTAACCGAGGTGGTTAACACACTGGTCTCGTCAAGTAGGGTTAATCCCTTCTCTCCTAGGATTGCTGGCTGGATCGTCCGCTGGTTGATCTCATGTACAAGGAAACAAACCGTGACTCGTAACAAGGAGAATGGGGTGGGGGTGCTCCTTGTTACCACTCTCCGGCGTGAGAATCAGTAATTTGCTTGGGAAGCAAAGTGTGATAGTAGTAGTAGTGAGAGAGTTGTGAAGAGATACCTCAAACCTGGTTTGAGATGGGTATTTATAGCCGAGGAGGGTAGTTGAGTAGCTAGCCTGACATCGCACAGCCTCCTGTAGGTGTGTCAGGCCTCTCGATTACGGTGGTGATGCCACGTCCTGCTGTGGTGTCAGGCTGTTGCATACATGTGGGCTGACAAGTGACTGTTCTCAGTGCCACTTGCACTGTGGTGTCAGACCCACTTGCCTTGTGGGCAGGATGCGGTGCCGGGCCGCATCGCTGCTTGCGGTAACTGATGTTGTTCCCGCGTTCTTGTTATGGCCAAGATGGATGCGGGATGATGTGTCGTGCCGCATCGCCGCTTGGTGACTGTTACTGTTGTCCAGATCCCTTGTCGTGACGAAAATGTCCATAGGATGCGGTGCCAGGCCGCATCGCTATGCGTAACATTCGTTCTCGTACTTAAGGTAAGTCTTCTCATCAATGGACAGATTGGTTTCAACCGATGTGTTCGCGCGTGCCCGCACGGACACAGATAAGTTCTTGCTGGTGGGGGTTTTTGATAAGGGTATTGGTCACTCGCGGTCGTGCTGACGCGAGATCTGGGACCATACCCCTTCAAGTCCCCCCAGTCTAGTGTTCCTTCCTTATGCAAGTTGCATGTGGGAGGGATACTGGACTATGGTGTCTAGAAGGTAGAATATGGGCCATGCAGATGGCTCCTACTTTCAGTAAATCAAGCTGCGGGTCCGGTGACGTCTCTTCCGTACCGGTGAGCAAGTTCCGTCTGATGCGGAATTCTCAGCCAAGGATTTGACCCGGTAATATGGTCTACCTTTTTCTGATGTCATCAGCCACCTGTTGGTGTTTCGAACCAACCTTTGAGATGGTGACTGAAGATGTTAGCAGGGTTCGAACCAACCTTTGAGATGGTGACGGAAGAAGTTCGTTACCGCAACTCTAGTTGTAACCTCTGCGTCAGCTTAGGTAATGCTGTAAGTGCTTTGCTCAAGCTCTATGTTCATCAACTGGACATTCAACGATGATCCCTGCTTTGTGGGGTGTTCGTGTTCTTCCAGTTTAACTCTTAAGTAACCGCACGTCTTTTGCGGCTTAGCTCTCAAGTAACCGCACGTCCTTTGCGGTTACCTCGTTGCTGCACATTGTTGGCCCTGTGTAGTTGAGCTACGTGGGGTACTTGCGTCATTGTTGGCCGTGTTTGGTCGAACAATGTGAATCTGGACTATGGGCAAATAAACATGGTCATAGTCATGGTAGTGCTTACCATTGTTTATTCTATGCGGTCCATAGGTGGGCAAACAGTCATAAGCAGACTTGTTACCGCTGTTCCTTAGCTACTTTCCTTCACGCTTTGGTGGAAAGTAGTTTTCCTTGAAGTAGTCTTGCCGAAGGAGATCACCTTAGATATTTGGGGATCTGGGTGAAACTCGTCCGCATTCGTTCTGTAACCACTTTCCTTCACGCTTAGTTGGAAAGCAGTTTTCCTGGAAGTAGCTTTGGTCAACCGTGTGGCGGTTTAGTCGTGGCCCTTCCGTAGCTACCGTCTGCGTATTTGTATTTTGCCGCAGCTACTCGTGGGTATCTGCGGTTTGCATCAAAGAACTCGCTTCTAAGGAGCTTGAAGCTTATATGTGGTTCTTGAAGGATCAGGAGTCAGGGTTGCTGATGTGCGGTTGCTCAACATACTTGTCCTTAATCCTAAGGAGAAGTTGTTTGCGTCCCCTCTGTGGTTGTGAACCGGACACGAGGGATTTGGAGCTTGAAGAAGCTTGTATGGAATGCGGTTTGCCGCATCCTGAGAAGCGGTTTTCGCAGTCCAAAGAACCACGCTGGTTCTGAGTATCTGACACACCTGTACGGGCTCGTATGTGTCATTTCCGCATATTCCACGTGTGCTCGTAGGTATGTGCGGATATTGGTTATACCCCCTTACATAATGTAGAGATTTATTTTTGACTTTTTTAAGGGGTATGTAAAAAACGACATGCGGTATGGGTTATGGTGCGGTAAACCAGAGGAACCGCATGCCGCTTATGTTTGGATATTGTTGTCGCTTTTGTGCTGCATACGTGGCTGAACGCACGTGTGAGTTGGTGAAAGTTGGTAGGATTTTCTGGCATGTGCTGAAATGAAAAGACGTTTGCACTGCCCGAGGTAATAAAAGCACTGTAGTAGAGAGTGTAAAAAGTCTCTATTTGTCAGGCGCGTGGGCGGCCACTCGCGCGTGGTAACCGTCAGCGGAAACGTCGCTGAACACGTGGCGTCGCATAATTCGCCCTTTTTGAACGTGATGAGCCAGTTACTGCATCGCATTAATTGCGATGCGTATATAAGGGGAAACCATTTGTGGTTTCCTCTCACTTGTTTGAAATTTCAAAAATTCTCCGGCGAAAGAAAGAGTGCTTCCATCGTCTTCTCCGATAAACTTGTCTGAAATTCCGGTGAGATTTCTGAGTTTCTTGTGAACTCATTCTGCTGTCTTCTTCTTTACATTCCCTGATGGCTGAACCATCCAATCCACACCATGCTGTGGGTGAAAACCCTGATCCCTCTTCGCCGGTGGTGGCGGAAGAGGAAGAAGAAGGTGGTAGTGCCGCTGGCGGGGGCCTACCAGTGCTGAAGTGGTCGAAGGTTCTATTTAACAACCTGATGACCAGCATCCAGATGCCCCAGGAGTATGCGGCTGTCTTCCCACAGGAAGGTGAAACCGGTGTCGATGCCACGGTCGGTTACGTCACCATGTGGGCTGATTCCTTCGTTGATGGTAACCTTCGTTTACCATTGACTGTGTTTATTGCTGAGGTTTTGGAGTATTACAAACTCCATATCTCCCAGATTAGTCCGTTCTGGATGATTCGGATTAGAAATTTTGAGTACACTTTTCGTGCTCTTGGTCTGGAAATTTCTGTTGAAAACTTCCGTCGGTTCTACCAGTTGACGGTGAACACCGGGTTCTTTTCTTTTGGCTAACGGTATGGGAGCACCAAGCTGATGACCCCTCCGAAGGGTATTACAAAGTGGAAGACCAAGTTCTTCTATATTAAGGCTGCCGCGGTTGTTGCTAACATGACCTTGCGGAATGTTAATGAGATCATCCCTGCGGAGGATATTGCTCTTCCTAGTGCGGAGACGGTGGAGTGTTTCTCAAGGTTGAAGACTATTGAGCATAAGAAGCTGGACAACTCGCAGTTGTGGGTGCTGCGGATGATGTTGACCAGGCCTGATAGGAAGGCAAGGCCAGTTGTGCGGGAAAAAAGTGTTGGTAAGTATTTCTACTCTTTTGCGGTTTCTTTGTTTCCCTTTGTAGTTTACTGATTTTGTAAGCGTACTATCAGAGGATGCTGCCATATGGAGGATATTTGACCCGACTTTCTTGGGCAAGGTTGAGTTACTTCCGTGTGCGGAAGGTGAAGGTTTTAACTTGACCATTGTTGACAACTTTCGCGTTCCTTAACGCGAAGCGCTGAAGGCACCCCTGCCGGAAGGCAAAGGTATAATCCATAATCTTCTTACTTGCCTTATAAAGAAGTTCACCTTACTAATTTGCTTGTTTGATGATTTAAACGCAGGTACTCTTGGGACCTTGGGAGAATTTGAGGTGAAAGGTGCCCCCAAGAAGCATGCGGAGAAGAAGCATGTGGAGAAAGTTGTGCGGGGTCGCGGCAAGAAAAAGCCTGAGGCTGCTGTTGTTCCTCCTATGGTGCCGCAGGCGGCAGGTATCTCTCGTTCTCGTTTCCGCAGATATACCGATTACGTGGTAGTATCTGACACCCTTGAGGGTTTGGGTGTTCCAGGTGGTGGTGCGGCGGCAGGTAGATCCTCTGCGGGTTCCAAACCTGCTGATGAGAAGAAGAGAAAGATAGATGATAAAGCTGCTGGTGCCGGTGAGAAGAAGCGTCCGAGGATACAGAACAAACGGACAACTGTTGTTTCTCAGGTGAAGCCTGCGGTTACGTCTGGTAAGTGATTCATAACCTTTAAAAGTGTTTTGTTATTGTAGCTTGTATTTGATGGTTATTGTTGCTTTGTCTGCAGAACCACAAGATGAAGGGTTCTCTTTGTTTGATGCTCCTCATTCCTCCCCGCGTGACACGGCTGCGGATGCGGGGGTTAATAAAGAATTTACCAGAAGCCCTTCTGTTGAAGTGGTGCATGAGCCCTCAGCGCGGGCAGAAGATACTGGGAAGGGACCCGCGGCCCAGATCTTTGATACGGTGGATTCTCATGATAATCTGATCTCCCCGCAGGATACCGATGATCTGAACCTGAAGTTTGCGGATGCTGAAAAGAAAAATCTCCTGCTGCTGAGAAGGTTTCCAGTTCCGCTTCTGGGGGTGCGGGTTTTAAAGGGCCTCCTATCCAGCCTGAAGAGTCTGAATTGGAGTTCTATTACCGCCCCTATACTGAAGACCGGGCTGTGAACTATCACCGTCCCCCTTGGAATGTTATACAAGGGGATGATATTTCCGCTGATCCCTCCGCGCGTAGGGAGATTTTGGGTGGTTTGGGCACCCCGTTTGAAGTTAAGTGGGCCCGCGGTTTGCCACGTGAGCTCCGGATCAATCAACTCTCCTCCATGCTTGTGGGGAGTTCCATAATGGCGAATGTCATTATGGAAGACTACAAGGTGCTGGGGCGCAAGGAGGAGGAAACTGCTCGCTTGCGGGCTGAGGCTGAAGAGTTGGTTAAGGCTGCGCGTGAGGGTGCAGAGCAGCTCAAAAGGGATAAGGCTGCCTTTGAGCAGCATAAGCAGGCTGAGGAGTGGGCCGCAACTGCTGGCCTTAAACAGGTTCGTACTCTCGCCAAACTACTTTCTGATGAGCGCAAGAGTTGGAAAGAAACACTTTCTAATGAGCGCAAGACTTGGAAAGAATCTTGGGTGTAACACCTCGAAAATTTGTGTTCAATAAAATAACGACACGTGTCATCTAAGACAAAAGCGTTATAAACCCGGATCTAGTTAAAGATGTATGGCAGGATTTTAAACGTGTCGATATGTTAATTTATACCTCTGAACGACCTCATTATAAATCCCAAGACCCTAATATATATTATAAACATCTGATATACTCAAATCCGGTAAATGCTAACAATAATTGATTGGAATTACACAAGAATGGGATCCTACAAGGATATGCACGACAACCTTCATTTACGGCACTTTCAAAAGGATCCAAGAAAAACTTTATATCATATCAAGGTGGTGTAAACTGTTCATGACCCAAACAAGAGGCCCCATACTGAAAATAATGGCCCAAAATCGTAATACATGGTTGCCTGTTCGGAGCTTGAACGGCCAACAAATTTTTGCCTTCTGGAACAAGCTTACGGACCGTAAAGGTCAAGCCTTACGGTCCGTAAGGCATGCACAGCGAACAGAATCGTGACAATTTCCTATTATACGCATGTAACCGACTTAAAAAGATATTTTCACTTCCATGGGCGACCCCTAATAGTCCATAGGCACTAGGAACACTTGTTGATGATCAGGGAACAATAGTAGAGTTGCTTGGCATGATCTAATGAGATCAAAAGCACTATAAAAAGGCCCTCATGTTGCAACATTTTGATCACACCTTCCATCTGCATTTGTGGAGCTTCCTGGAGCATAAGATCAGTTCCCAAGCATCTCTAATAGTGCATTAGACCTTGGGAAGCACCATTGACCTTCCTTAATTGAGTTTAGCTTAGTTATTAGCTTAAAAGTCAAACCGTCGTAATTAACGTTTGACTTAGCGATTAATCATTATTGGTCCAGTGATTAGTCGAATTGAAGGTAGTTATAAGTTGGTAATTATGTGGGCAATAAACCCTTAAAAGGGCACCCTCTGATTCCCACTCTAACTAGGACTTTTGTCGGGTCAAAGTTGTTTATAAAAAGTCAACAGAAACTTAAATTGCGCATTAACATGTAATTAGCAATGTAGAAGGCATGTAACCTATTTTATCACTCATATAACTTGGTAATAAGTATAAGAACTGGTCTAAGCTTGTTTGATCCGACAATTTTCTGTTTAGACCCGGTTCGGAACCGAAAGTCGCAAAACTTTGACTTTTGCTTTGACTTCAGTTCTGGCCCGATTTAGTATGATTTGGAAATTCCTTAGGACTTCCTTAGGACCAGGTTACATGTTGGTATAACCCTCTGTGGTTGGTTCGTTGATTATCCGATTCGTTTACATATTTCCGTTAATTGCCTAATGTTGACTAATATGCCCTTTTGACCATAAAACGAGAATTTTGGAAATGTGAAAGGACAATAATCTTTATTACTGATTTATAAACATGTCCCTAAAGTTTCACATCATTTTGAGGTCTAGATTAGGAGTTATGCTCAATGACGTAATTAGAACGCTTTTTAGTAATTTAACGGCGTCATTAGCATAAAGCCTATCTAAAACCAATTTTTGACACCAAACCTTTTACCCACTGATGTAATATAATATTTTGGGATTTTTGAAGATTTTTAATTATTTTTAACCTGCTCATAACCTAAGGTTATGGCGTTGATTCGGTAAATACCGATTATACCCTTTTTGTGTATAAAATGAGTTTTACATAGTATCTTGACACCAATCCAATTGCTACTGATTTTAAATAATAAATGAAATATTTTGAACTTTATAACCTGTTCAGAAAACTTAGATTTCCTGTATAACCCGGAAATCGCTTAAAACGGCTTTTTACGCGTATTAAACACCTAGTATGGGTTTAAAACCATTTTGTCAAATAAGACTTATCACCAACTGATATAACCTGATAAATTAAGTTGTTTTTCTGATTTATTCAGACCCGAATCTCAGAATTTCATTTAATCTCTTTTATAATCTTTAAAATGACCAAAATACCCCTACGGGACTTATATTTAGATTAAACTCGTTTTGGGCATAATGGAAGGTATCCTACTGATATCACTACATATTTAAGGCATATTAACTTAGGAAACCTGTAAATGACTCTCATGGTTAACCGTTACGCCTCTGGCGCGTTCGGTTCAGTTTATGTAACTAGTTTGCATAAATTAGCCGACACGGGTCAAACCTTATCGTTTTTATCTCAAATTCCAGAATATGTTTAGTTTACCCATATTATACAAGTCTTCAAACTTTTCGGGTCTAAACCACATTCTATTCCGATCTTCGCTTAATCACGCGTTCGAACCGTATCTTTCTTTAAAACTAACCGGTCTAAGCTTAGGCTTAATTAAAGACCCGTTAGGATTCTAATAGGTTATTATAAACCTTCGTTCCAGAATAGGAGACCCGGTAAAAGCTACACGCACTTGCTAATTGTGACTGATACTTGCAAAGGTAAATACTTTAAACTTATTTTCCCTTATATGGGCTTGGGGTACGGTATATAGAATACCGCTTGGTCTGGCATTGAATCTTTAATCGAATAGAGGTTAAATCATTGATATGCTCAGTTTTGAAATGTCTTGTTTGCTTAAAGCCTTTGGGGGGTTAATGACCATGTCCCGGATATCCTTGGCATCATCTTACGAGATGACCACGACCTAAGCACGGGGTGTAGGCGTACACCGTCACTGCCAAAATAAATAATGTGGTGTGTCTATTGATCTTTAACTCGGTCTACAGATTGGGCTACTGAACGCATAAGAAACATGTAATTCGTTTACAAGTATTATATTCAAATAATTATCCCAAGTTATAAAGAGTTTGTGCCACGTGCATTCAAATCAATTTTATTAAACCTTTTCTAAATGAGTCAGTTAATTGTATTTACCAGTGTAAACTGACGTATTTTCCCAAAAAGGTTAAGTGATGGTACTACGCGAACTAGGCTGGCTTTCTCCTAGCGTCCACAATAAGTCTCGCAAGCTTGGATGTCAAAACTGTTGAACAATGTTTCCTATTTATTTTTGATCCACCTGTGGATTATTTTCAACTGTTTGTGATACTTGATATTACAATATTATTCGGTTGAAATATATATATATCTTTGCTTCCGCTGTGCATTTAAATATTATGTTGTTTGACTGTAATGTTACCAACTACGTCACGATACTCCCCACCGGGCCCACCGGTAATACGTGGAAATATCGGGGTGTGACATTGGGCCAAACAGAATGAAACCCTGTTTCGTGTTCGTCAGGAGCTGACAAATGTCAAGGCAGCGAACGCTGCTTTGGGCAAGGAGAAAGCGGCTTTGTTAAGGAAAAAGCCGCAGCTGAGGCGGTTGCCAAAGAGGCTGAGGTGGTGGCCAAAGAGGCCAAGGAGGCGGAGGTCCGCGCTGCCAAGGCTCTTGTAGAGGCAAATGCTGACCGCACCAGCTTAAACAAGACTGTTCAGGACCTCCAGGTATGTGTTTCTTTTGCTCTTGAGTTTGTAGGTTTACTTCACAAGTAAGATTGGGCATCTTTATATACTTGTTTTCTTTGTAGTTGAAAGGTTGAAGTGCAGAGCCGAGTGACCATGCTTGCGGAGGTCACTGCGCGCGCAAATGAAGCCGAAGCACGGGCAAGGGAGGCTGCCGAGGCTAGGGATAGCCTTATTTCTTCATTCGATCAGCTCAAGGATGATCGCGATTGGATGCGTGATCACGGTATTGGGCATGTAAGTATCTGGTGCCTTTGCTTTTGTTTAGGTTTGTCTGTGATAACCTTATTGCTTGTGCTTTGCAGATTGTTAAGGCTATTCTTGACGCACCTGAGAACGCAGCTGGTGTAGATCTGATTAGGCTGCGTGCGCGGGAGGCTGGTTTTAAAGCTGGCTACAACCGGTGCATCAGTCATAACAATGTTTTATCCCAAGGCAAATACACCGATGAAAGGTCCGGATTCCATGGCGTGGATACCAAAGCGCGTCTTGCTGCCGCTCTTGCAGCATACAATGACATGTCCATTTCCGCCCTTGAGGAACTCGATAAATGCTTGGACGCGGAAGACTATGTGGACCGCTTGCGGTTGTTATATGGTGATGATGAAGAGGAAGAGGAGGAAGTGACCGCTGGTGATGGCAAGGGTGGTGCGGGTTCCAGTGGTACAAAGAAAGACTAGGGTGGTCTGCGTGCCCTTTTTTGTTTCCTCGATGTAAATGTTAGGAACCTTATGTAAATCTCTTGTGCACCGCGTAGGTGTAGAAATTTTTTGAATATAAAGAACCGTTTTGTTCAAGTTGTACAAGTGTTTTTACTACTTGCATGTTTGAACTTGTATGAGTTAATGTTATTGTGAATAACACTAAGTCTGTATTTGCCTTTTGCATATATAGGTGATATGCAAGTATGAAGAACTCTACCCGCTGTAAAGCGCGGTTAAGTATACTCTATACCTTTGTCGTATGAGCATTAGTCAATTCCTGTTTTTATCCCATTAGGATTTGGGAATTGTGTAGGCTTTGTGAAAACCGTATGTGCGTATCCGGCCGGATAGACATTTAACGTTTTGTCTTTGCTGGCCAATTACAATATTTGTGTGTGGTAACCACTTTGTGTGGGTATCGCGAATGAAGATTTTGCCAATCTGTTTTTGTAGATACCGCAAAGTGGAACACGCATTTGTAATAGGAGGAAATAAACAATATTGCATTTAATCGTTCATTTATTTATTTGCAAATGGCCTGCGGCCCGATAGGTTACATGTCAAATGTAAAAACATGGCTTACATGTAACAGCGTCGGAGCTGCTGTACATTCCATGTACGTGCAATAGGTTCGCCTTCTAACGTTTTTAGTTTATAAGCGCCTTTGCCCAGGACCTCTTGGATGAGGTAGGGTCCTTCCCATTTGGGGGCAAGTTTCCCTGGGCGTTCTGCGCTAGATGCTTCATTGTCACGAAGGACATAGTCTCTCGGGTTGAAGGTATAAATGCGGACGCGTGCATTGTAGTACTTTTCAAGTTTGGTTTTGTACTTGGCCTCGTTGATTGCTGCATTTTCACGCCTTTATTCTAGGAGGTCTAAGTCAACCCTACGTTCAACGCTATTGTCTATCTTGTTGATAGCCAACATTCGTGGTGAAGGGAGACCTATTTCAGTGGGGATCACCACTTCTGAGCCATAGACAAGGCTGAAGGGTGTCTCACCGTGACTTGTTTTTGGGCTTGTCCTGTGGGCCCATAAGATACTCGGGAGTTCGTCGACCCAGCCGCGTCTGGCTGTTCCCAACCGTGTTTTGATGCCTTCGACTAAACTTTTATTGATACTCTCGACTTGGCCATTCCCTTGCGGATGCGCCACTGAGGAGAATATGTGTTCAATGCTTAGTTCCTTTAGCCATTTTTGAAAGTCATCAGTAGCGAAATTGGTGCCGTTATCGGTAAAGATGCACATCGGTAGACCGAAACGGCAGGTGATGTGTTCCCAGACGAATTCCCTTGTTATCATAGCGGTGGTTGAGGCGAGCGGTTTTGCCTCTACCCATTTTGTAAAGTAATCAACCGCCACTATGATAAACTTCACCGCACCAGGTGCGTCTGGAAATGGTCCCACCACATCGATTGCCCATTTTTGGAATGGCCATGCGGTGGTGACGGGGATCAGTTTGTTCTTGGGGCGCAAGGTTTTGGGAGCATGCCGCTGGCAATTAGAACACTTGCGCAAGACTTTGACTGCATCCAGGTGCATACCGGGCCAGTAGTACCCGGCGTTCATAATTTTGGCCACCACCATGCGTGGGCCCGCGTGTATGCCACATATTCCCTCGTGTATGTCTCTGATAAGGTAGGTGGCATCTTGGGAGTCGACGCATCGTAGGAGTGGTCCCAAGTATGATTTACGGTATAAAATACCGTCTCCCATCTGATAATGACACGCTTTGTGTTGCAACTTACGTGCCTCTGCCTTGCTTTCGGGAGTAACACCTGATTGCAAGTATGCAATGATCGGTGTCATCCAGCATGTTGTACGGTACTGGATGACATTGACTTGGCGCAAGGGTACTGAGGGATTTTGCAGAATCTCGATGCGTACCTCTTTTGCCAGGTGTTGGAAGCTGGTGGATGCGAGTTTTGACAGTGCATCCACGGGTTTGTTTTCACTCCTGTTGATATGTCGGATATTGAAGGAAGTGAACTTTGATTTCAGCTGCAGGGCTTGTTCGAGGTAGAGGATCATGATATCCCTTTTTGCGGCATAGTCGCCGCGCATCTGCCCTGCAACCAATAGTGAGTCGACGTGTGCTTCCAAATGTTGAACGCCGAGTTTGACTGCCAGACGTAGTTCTGCCAGTAGAGCCTCATACTCTTCCTCGTTATTTGTGCTTTTGAAATCGAGGCGGATTGCATAGGTAAGCTCTTGGCCATCGGGGCTGACGAGTCGCAGACTCGCACCTGCCCCATCCTCGTTGGATGCACCATCGGTAAATAGTGCCCAGGTTTCTGAGGAGGATGGTGGTGTAGTATTTTGCTCTTCTTCGCATTCCTGAATGCGATTTGCTGGTACTTCGGCAATGAAATCAGCTAGAACTTGGCCTTTGATTGCACGGCGCGGCTTATAGATCAGCGTGTGCGCGCCTAGTTCGATGGCCCACTTTGCTAATCTCCCAGAAATGTCGGGTTTTGATAGGATTGGCCCGATCCTGTAGTTGGTTAACACCGTGATGACGTGATTTTCAAAATAACGTCGTAATCGTCTTGATGCCTGCACTAGTGCCAGTACCAACTTCTCCATGATGGAGTATCTTGTCTCTGGGTCGTTGAGCATTTTGCTGATATAGTAGACTGGGGTTCAGACAGTTGCTTTTCCCCAATTTCTGCCCAACAGACTGGGGTTCGGCACTTACGTCCATAAAGTGCTTCGAATGGTGCAGCATTGATACTTGTGTGATAACTATTGTTATAAGAAAATTCTATTAAAGGTAAGTGATCGTCCCAATTACCTCCAAAATCAATTACACAAGCTCTAAGCATGTCTTCCATCGTCTGAATAGTCCTTTCGCTTTGTCCGTCCGTTTGAGGATGATAAGCTGTGCTCAATTTTAACTTGGTTCCCATTGCCTTTTGGAAACTTGACAAAAAATAAGAGGTAAATCGGCTATCCCTATCAGAAACAATTGATAAAGGAATTCCATGTAAAGAAACAATTTCATTTACATATAACTTAGCTAATTGTTCCATACTGAAAGTTTCCTTCATTGGTAGGAAATGAGCTGACTTGGTTAGTCTATCTACAATCACCCAGATTGTATCATTTCCTTTCTTTTTTTTTGGGTAATTTAGTAACAAAATCCATTGTTATCAATTCCCATTTCCACACTGGCATTTCTAACTGTTGTAGCAATCCTGAGGGTTTCTGGTGTTCAGCTTTAACTTGTGAACAGGTTAAACATTTAGAAACATAGGCTGCTATGTCCTTTTTCATTCCTATCCACCAGAAATTCTTTCTTAAATCCTGGTACATTTTATCACTACCTGGATGCATCGTATACTTAGATTTATGGGCTTCTTCTAAAATACGATAACGTAGGTTTCCTAATTTAGGTATCCACATTCTCTTTTCTTGGAATCTCCAAATTCCGTCTGTTCCTTGTTCTAACTCTTTTAGCATTCCTTTTAATTTTTCAGTATCATCCTTGATTACTGATTCTTGTGCTTCTCTTATCTGATCATTTAAATCTACTTGCAGATTTAACTTAAGAGAACGTACCCTTTTTGGCTTTTCATGATACTTTCGACTTAAAGCATCTGCTACTACATTTGCTTTTCCTTCATGATACTGGATATCACAATCATAATCACTAAGAATTTCCATCCAGCGTCTTTGTCTCATATTCAAATCCTTTTGCTTGAAAATATACCTTAAACTCTTATGATCAGTGAATATGGTAAACTTACTACCATAAAGGTAATGTCTCCAAATCTTAAGAGCAAAAATTATAGCTCCTAATTCTAGATCATGGGTTGAATAATTCTCTTCATGATTCTTAAGTTGTCTAGATGCGTAAGCTATAACCTTTTGTCGTTGCATCAACACACATCCATAACCTAATTTAGAAGCGTCACAGTATACTACAAAATCTTCAGTTCCTTCTGGTAACGCTAATATGGGTGTATGGGTTAATTTTTGCTTAAGAATTCTAAAAGCTTCTTCTTGTTTTAATCCCCATTCAAACTTAACAGATTTACAGGTTAGCTTAGTTAAGGGAATGGCTATTCTAGAAAAATCTTGAATAAATCTTCTATAATAACCGGCCAATCCTAAGAAACTTCTAACCTCAGTTGGCGACTCAGGGGTTTTCCATTTAGTAATTGCCTCAATCTTTGTCGGATCTACATGAATTCCTTCATGATTGACTAAGTGTCCAAGAAATTGTACCTGTTCTAACCAAAATTCGCAGAAGGTCTGAATGTCCGGAGTTGGTTAGAACTGAGGATATAGTTGGTGCAAAGTCGGATACCCCGAAAGAGAAGGTATGGTCTTCCCACATGACAGCCGCATAGGCTAAGGTTGAACCTGATATCGTTTCAGGTACGTTTCTGGTAAATTCAATTTTGGCACAAATTTTATTCGATACAAGTGCAAATAATAGTTGCATATGAACAATATATGAATAGTGAAAAGAGTGAATTATGTAAAAGAAATATATACATATATATATATAAATAAGTATGCATAAAAAAAATAACGATGACGAGGATGTGAAACTAAGGTAAAAGTAACCTTGATAAACATTGTAATGGGAAGAAGTGTGCGTACACTCGAACCCGGGAGTTTAATGAAGTGAATAAACGATGTATTGGGAAGGAGTGTAATTACACCCGAGCCCGGATTTTGCAATAGTAATAAATGGCGAAGATAAGGTTATGGACTTGCCTAAACTAAATAAAACGTGTAGAAGCATCGTTACATCAATAAACGATGTAGATAAATTTCATGCAACGATAAGGATTAATAAAATTAGATGAATTAATTTTTTTATTCTTACAATAGGATTAAGGTTAAAGATGAGAAATTAAGACTCGAACCGAAAATATCCTCGAAAAGGAATCTAAATGGATGATACGTATTATTCGCTACTATGAATAATAAAGTATCAATAAATGCAAATTTAGAAACTTGGGTATGGGTAACCATCCAAGTAACACATTATTAACCAAATCCTTATGAGGAAGGACGATGATCACAGTGATGGATGTGATTATATAAAAGATTAGTAAAATAAACATTATGAAGGTGTTAGAATAAGAATGGGTAAACCCCAAAAGCCGTATAACCATAGCAGTGGTTTTGCCAAATAAGATTTGAGAAATGGGCCTTCGGGACATTAGTAAAAGAAACAAACCTAAGGGTCTCTAACAAAAGGAAGGTGGTGTTCGGATCAAATAGGTAAATGCTTGATAATAAGGGTAAACGGAAGCCGGATGACGAGAGCGCATTACATTAAGGTACTGAGCCCAAGGGAAGGGATAAGAATCAAGGTAAATAAAAATATAAACCAACAAACAAGAATGTTAAGGAATAAGGGTAAAGTTTGACTACCCTAAGTCATGAAGTTCACCAGAACAAGTCAAACAAAAATAAATGAAGGAATTAAGGACTTGGTGGAATAAAGGCAACGGATTACGCAAATACTATCGAATAAATCAAAACGAAGCCTCAATGTCTGTCGGAATGGTTTCTTTAATAATGACTTCGGTAAAATACCCGATAGATGGGTAGGAATACGGATATATACGTAAACCAAGAGACGGTGACGAAGATTAAAAGTCAAAAGACTCGGAGTAAGAGTTATGACTAAAAGACCATAAAATTTCGCAAAACAGAAAATTTCAATAGTTATGTTCCAATACTGGACGGGCCGAATAAAGTATAATACTTGATATTCCAAGTAAGCGCAAAACGAATAATGGAAGTGTGAAATACTACTGAATCTATGTGATGGGTCGTAAAAGAAAATGGAAAGGAAAAACGCAAACAAACATTAAGATAAAGAACCCGGGTAACGGGTTGAAAGGAATAGGGGCGTAAATCAAATAACGGTATGAGTGAAATAAACCGACACGAAAGTGACATAAGAAGCCATAGAGTCGGAAGGATGATCCGAAAAAAAGCGGGTGTACCCTTGGACTACGGTCGAATCAATAAAATTCGAAGATAAATGAATTTTAGGCTCGAAAGGGGTGCCATGACACCAGGAATGTATTTCTAAGTATATGAAAATTTCACAAGCAAAGATGATCTATGGGATCGTCATAACCTTTGGAATTATAAACAAAGTAAGGGTTTAAAGGACTAAATAAATCTAGCGTCAACAATAGAAAGAAATGAACCAAAAGGAATGAAAGCCTAAGGAAATAACCTACTAGGCTAAGCAAAAGAACCTTCGGGTCACTCGGGGTATAGTAAGAGGACTGGATACGATTCCCCGCGTAATATAATAGCGGATAAGAATAAATTCTTGTCGTCAATTCCCGGATATGGGTAATTGACATAAGTTAAAAGAGATAAACGTTAAACAGAAATTCAGTTTTAGTGAGGAATAACGTTTAAAAAAATGAATGTTATGAGACAAATTAGAAAACAGTTAATAATAAAGGACATAGGTCTTAACACCGATGGGTGTAAGACGATACATTAGAAAGAAGATATTGATAACAAAAAGGTTATCTAAACTTAAACACGACGTGATACGATCACGGTTAAGAAAAGTGATACAGAATATAGTCATGTTGTAGCATGAGTTATGGGATTGAAGATCATAAACTTACATGAGTTCGATTATGGCAAAGAGGGATAGACCCAAAATTAACGGGGCATGAAGTGATGGTGACTAATCAGTCTAGCCGATGGGTCCGTTCGAAGCCAAATTAGTGTTGGGATTTATGCAAAACCCTTGTCAATATAGAGTTAGTATAAAGTAAACATGTGGGCAAACTCATACTATTGAGTGGTCAAATGACGATTGGGATAAATAGGCGATAAGATAAGAAACACAAGACACAAGTTAAAAGTCCATGAGGACTTACATGTGGAAAATGCATGCGTTGAGGCAAATGATAACTTTTGACTAAAAGAAATAAGGTCTGAAAAAAAAAACAAAAAAAAAAAAACAAAACTAAGTTAGTTTGGTCCGAACCAAAGAACTACTTAACGAAGGTTTCGGGGACGAAACCTCTTTAAGGGGGGTAGACTTGTAACACCCCGAAAATATAAAACTTTATATTTAAAATTATAAAGTATAAAGTAAACAAAAACAAACTAACTAGGAATAAATAACCTAGTTAGTCATAAGTCTAGTTGTTACAAAGGAACTTGGTTAAAAACCCTTAGGGTAACTCAAGTAAAGATAAGGGACCAAAGTGGAACATGTGCTAATTAGTTTTAATAAAAAAAAATTAACACACCAAAACACACACTTGGTGTGTTCTGGTCGCGCACAAACACAGAGCCAGGAGAGGCTCCCCAAGCTCAAACCCTAGTTATCAAGAATTGACCAAATTGAAGGCCAAATTCCGTTCCAAATCGCAATCCAAGCATAGAATAGTGATCTCCTCAGTAAAGGGATCGCAAGGTATGTAAAATTCATTGAATAATTCCATCTAAAATTCTGGATGAATTCTTAAAAATTCGAAATTTGTGTTGCATGATTGTTGTTTGAATGGATTTGGAATGAAATTGTGACTAGGAACAAACCCTAGTCAGTTACTTGTTGAAATTTTGCTTATTACTTGTGAAACTCATAATCACCAATGAAGGTGTTAAGTGGGTTATGTAGAAGTATGTTAAACACTAGGATTATGATTGTTATTCTGGTGTAATTCGGGTTCTATGAAGTGATTTCTGAATGTAAAGTGAAAATTTACATGAACTTGCTTAATGGGTGATTAATTTTGGTTACATAATTAGTCATGAGCTTGATTTTAAACTTCCAGAAATCATGCCCTTTAGGTGTTTGTAGAAATGCCTAAAAGAAAGCCTAATGTTGAAAATTTGATGTAAAAACGCATACTTATATATTTTGGCGAATTATGCGTGGAATGTTAAGAAAAGAGTTCTAAACAATTCGTGGTTGAACTCTATAGGCAAGGAAACCGGGACGTCGAGCGGACAAGCCGGTGGTGACACGCGTTTGAAGGGAGCGCTTTGAAGGTACGTAACCACGGTTTCGTTACGTTATGTTTGTTATGTATTTTTGCTAGTAGACTTGAATTTAGAATAGTGTATGAATTTGGATGTCTAGTTGAAGTGACGAAGATCACTAGATAAGTAAACGGGTCAAATGTTGGTTATAATAAGTTTGGTATGTTGTAAAATGGCGGTTCCCATTAAACAACCAAATGGGTCAAACAATGGTTGAATTTGTAGTGTTGAAGTGACTAAAACGTCACTCATTAAAATTGAGTTATAAAAACGTAATCCATGGAATGGACGTGATACGCTAAGGTTGACAAGCCCGGGAATGGGTAATTATGGTTAGAAACCAATGTTGATGAATTATGCAAGTATGTAACTTGATTCGTTACATTGGGTAAATTTTGATAATTTGCATACGTGTAGTGAATTGTAGAATAAAGGTTGTGTTGATTTAAAGCGATAATGTTCGCTATGTTGAATAATAAGACAAGGATTTGTTAGAACTTGTTGGTAGTCATCATAATGGAGGATTCCATAGATGAGCCAAACGGGTCGAATAATCAATTAATGCGTGGCAAATGCTTCGTAATATAGTTAATTGGTCTTTGGTTATTATTGATAAATGACATATTAGAACACGAGAATTTAACGTGTTGGTTTGTAAGAATGAGGAAATCCGAGAATTTGGGTTTTTAGTGAAATAAACAAAATAAATCGAAACATAAACTTTCAGGGACTACCGTAAGTTACGGTATCTACCGTAACTTACGGTAGAGGTAAAAAGGCTACGACAGTTCTTTACTGCCTTACGGCAGACCAAAGTTTCCCAGCAACTACCCGTAACTTACGGTATATACCGTAAGTTACGGTAGAGCCTAGATATTTTTATTAAATCTTGTATTTCCTAGCTAATTGAATCCGTTTTTAAGTGTAGTTTCGATTAAGAAATATTTCTAAGAACTCTAACACTAATTTTTGTTAGAAATCCCCAGTTTCAGGTATTGCAAGTATGTGGACGATGATCAAGTATGTATTGAAGAACCAAACACGAACTTTTGAAGCTTCCGCGTAAATTAACTTTGTTTAGACAATGTTTATGATGTAAACGATTTACTAATCATGTTTTGAATGTTTAAACTAGTTAATAGTCAACTAGTATGTGATCACTTTAAAACTTCAAATTTTGTACTTATGTTGAAGCAAAGTATATTCTTTAAAAATCACGCGAATTTACAATTTAATTTGAATAGAAATTAGACGGGTGTTACAAGTTTGTAATCACAGCTCAAGGTTGTCAACAAAGTGTTCGGTTCAAGCTTGATCGATTGTCCGGTAAGAATTAATTGCTTTAGTAGACTTACTAGAATATTAGAGAAAGGAAATTTGATTTGATATGCACGGGAAGTGCGTGTTTACACACTCAAACCCGGAAAAGTGTACTAAACATAAATGGTTTAAGCAAGTGGTGAACTTGGCTAAATCAAAAAGAATGACGCATATGTTATAAAATGAAATGTTTAATAATGAGTATAAACATTTCAGATTCACGATGACGGATAAAGGTAATGACGATACAGTGCCAATAGTCACTGAACAGATGAAAGAAATGTCCGGTGTAACCGGGGGCGAATTAACATCTCAAATAACGGAAGAGATGGAAGCTAAAATATCTTAGGAAGTCGGAAAGGCATTAGAAGCTAGTCTACCGCAGTTTATCGAAAGATTACAAACCACAATCTTGCTAGTGGTGGAGGATATGATGACTGAACTAAAAGACAGTCTCTCACAAGAAAAAGATGACGGGAGAGAGTGGAATGTGAACCCAAGACCCGTAAAGAAGCTAAAGCCTAATAAAGCTTCTAAGAAAGGAGTTACAAGAAGAGGGTCACCTCAGTGTAAATTATGTGGAAAAACTCACCAGGGCAAATGTTACTTTAAAAACAAACCATGTCCTGTTTGTGGAAAAGTGGGACATGTGGTTGCAAATTGCCCAGAAAAGGTGTCAGTATGTTATAGATGTTATAACCCGGGACGCAGAAGGTCTGAATGTCCGGAGTTGGTTAGAACTGAGGATATAGTTGGTGCAAAGTCGGATACCCCGAAAGAGAAGGTATGGTCTTCCCACATGACAGCCGCATAGGCTAAGGTTGAACCTGATATCGTTTCAGGTACGTTTCTGGTAAATTCAATTTTGGCACAAATTTTATTCGATACAAGTGCAAATAATAGTTGCATATGAACAATATATGAATAGTGAAAAGAGTGAATTATGTAAAAGAAATATATACATATATATATATAAATAAGTATGCATAAAAAAAATAACGGTGACGAGGATGTGAAACTAAGGTAAAAGTAACCTTGATAAACATTGTAATGGGAAGAAGTGTGCGTACACTCGAACCCGGGAGTTTAATGAAGTGAATAAACGATGTATTGGGAAGGAGTGTAATTACACCCGAGCCCGGATTTTGCAATAGTAATAAATGGCGAAGATAAGGTTATGGACTTGCCTAAACTAAATAAAACGTGTAGAAGCATCGTTACATCAATAAACGATGTAGATAAATTTCATGCAACGATAAGGATTAATAAAATTAGATGAATTAATTTTTTTATTCTTACAATAGGATTAAGGTTAAAGATGAGAAATTAAGACTCGAACCGAAAATATCCTCGAAAAGGAATCTAAATGGATGATACGTATTATTCGCTACTATGAATAATAAAGTATCAATAAATGCAAATTTAGAAACTTGGGTATGGGTAACCATCCAAGTAACACATTATTAACCAAATCCTTATGAGGAAGGACGATGATCACAGTGATGGATGTGATTATATAAAAGATTAGTAAAATAAACATTATGAAGGTGTTAGAATAAGAATGGGTAAACCCCAAAAGCCGTATAACCATAGCAGTGGTTTTGCCAAATAAGATTTGAGAAATGGGCCTTCGGGACATTAGTAAAAGAAACAAACCTAAGGGTCTCTAACAAAAGGAAGGTGGTGTTCGGATCAAATAGGTAAATGCTTGATAATAAGGGTAAACGGAAGCCGGATGACGAGAGCGCATTACATTAAGGTACTGAGCCCAAGGGAAGGGATAAGAATCAAGGTAAATAAAAATAAAAACCAACAAACAAGAATGTTAAGGAATAAGGGTAAAGTTTGACTACCCTAAGTCATGAAGTTCACCAGAACAAGTCAAACAAAAATAAATGAAGGAATTAAGGACTTGGTGGAATAAAGGCAACGGATTACGCAAATACTATCGAATAAATCAAAACGAAGCCTCAATGTCTGTCGGAATGGTTTCTTTAATAATGACTTCGGTAAAATACCCGATAGATGAGTAGGAATACGGATATATACGTAAACCAAGAGACGGTGACGAAGATTAAAAGTCAAAAGACTCGGAGTAAGAGTTATGACTAAAAGACCATAAAATTTCGCAAAACAGAAAATTTCAATAGTTATGTTCCAATACTGGACGGGCCGAATAAAGTATAATACTTGATTTTCCAAGTAAGCGCAAAACGAATAATGGAAGTGTGAAATACTACTGAATCTATGTGATGGGTCGTAAAAGAAAATGGAAAGGAAAAACACAAACAAACATTAAGATAAAGAACCCGGGTAACGGGTTGAAAGGAATAGGGGCGTAAATCAAATAACGGTATGAGTGAAATAAACCGACACGAAAGTGACATAAGAAGCCATAGAGTCGGAAGGATGATCCGAAAAAAAGCGGGTGTACCCTTGGACTACGGTCGAATCAATAAAATTCGAAGATAAATGAATTTTAGGCTCGAAAGGGGTGCCATGACACCAGGAATGTATTTCTAAGTATATGAAAATTTCACAAGCAAAGATGATCTATGGGATCGTCATAACCTTTGGAATTATAAACAAAGTAAGGGTTTAAAGGACTAAATAAATCTAGCGTCAGCAATAGAAAGAAATGAACCAAAAGGGATGAAAGCCTAAGAAAATAACCTACTAGGCTAAGCAAAAGAACCTTCGGGTCACTCGGGGTATAGTAAGAGGACTGGATACGATTCCCCGCGTAATATAATAGCGGATAAGAATAAATTCTTGTCATCAATTCCCGGATATGGGTAATTGACATAAGTTAAAAGAGATAAACGTTAAACAGAAATTCAGTTTTAGTGAGGAATAACGTTTAAAAAAATGAATGTTATGAGACAAATTAGAAAACAGTTAATAATAAAGGACATAGGTCTTAACACCGATGGGTGTAAGACGATACATTAGAAAGAAGATATTGATAACAAAAAGGTTATCTAAACTTAAACACGACGTGATACGATCACGGTTAAGAAAAGTGATACAGAATATAGTCATGTTGTAGCATGAGTTATGGGATTGAAGATCATAAACTTACATGAGTTCGATTATGGCAAAGAGGGATAGACCCAAAATTAACGGGGCATGAAGTGATGGTGACTAATCAGTCTAGCCGATGGGTCTGTTCGAAGCCAAATTAGTGTTGGGATTTATGCAAAACCCTTGTCAATATAGAGTTAGTATAAAGTAAACATGTGGGCAAACTCATACTATTGAGTGGTCAAATGACGATTGGGATAAATAGGCGATAAGATAAGAAACACAAGACACAAGTTAAAAGTCCATGAGGACTTACATGTGGAAAATGCATGCGTTGAGGCAAATGATAACTTTTGACTAAAAGAAATAAGGTCTGAAAAAAAAACAAAACAAAAAAAAAAAACAAAACTAAGTTAGTTTGGTCCGAACCAAAGAACTACTTAACGAAGGTTTCGGGGACGAAACCTCTTTAAGGGGGGTAGACTTGTAACACCCCGAAAATATAAAACTTTATATTTAAAATTATAAAGTATAAAGTAAACAAAAACAAACTAACTAGGAATAAATAACCTAGTTAGTCATAAGTCTAGTTGTTACAAAGGAACTTGGTTAAAAACCCTTAGGGTAACTCAAGTAAAGATAAGGGACCAAAGTGGAACATGTGCTAATTAGTTTTAATAAAAAAAAATTAACACACCAAAACACACACTTGGTGTGTTCTGGTCGCGCACAAACACAGAGCCAGGAGAGGCTCCCCAAGCTCAAACCCTAGTTATCAAGAATTGACCAAATTGAAGGCCAAATTCCGTTCCAAATCGCAATCCAAGCATAGAATAGTGATCTCCTCAGTAAAGGGATCGCAAGGTATGTAAAATTCATTGAATAATTCCATCTAAAATTCTGGATGAATTCTTAAAAATTCGAAATTTGTGTTGCATGATTGTTGTTTGGATGGATTTGGAATGAAATTGTGACTAGGAATAAACCCTAGTCAGTTACTTGTTGAAATTTTGCTTATTACTTGTGAAACTCATAATCACCAATGAAGGTGTTAAGTGGGTTATGTAGAAGTATGTTAAACACTAGGATTATGATTGTTATTCTGGTGTAATTCGGGTTCTATGAAGTGATTTCTGAATGTAAAGTGAAAATTTACATGAACTTGCTTAATGGGTGATTAATTTTGGTTACATAATTAGTCATGAGCTTGATTTTAAACTTCCAGAAATCATGCCCTTTAGGTGTTTGTAGAAATGCCTAAAAGAAAGCCTAATGTTGAAAATTTGATGTAAAAACGCATACTTATATATTTTGGCGAATTATGCGTGGAATGTTAAGAAAAGAGTTCTAAACAATTCGTGGTTGAACTCTATAGGCAAGGAAACCGGGACGTCGAGCGGACAAGCCGGTGGTGACACGCGTTTGAAGGGAGCGCTTTGAAGGTACGTAACCACGGTTTCGTTACGTTATGTTTGTTATGTATTTTTGCTAGTAGACTTGAATTTAGAATAGTGTATGAATTTGGATGTCTAGTTGAAGTGACGAAGATCACTAGATAAGTAAACGGGTCAAATGTTGGTTATAATAAGTTTGGTATGTTGTAAAATGGCGGTTCCCATTAAACAACCAAACGGGTCAAACAATGGTTGAATTTGTAGTGTTGAAGTGACTAAAACGTCACTCATTAAAATTGAGTTATAAAAACGTAATCCATGGAATGGACGTGATACGCTAAGTTTGACAAGCCCGGGAATGGGTAATTATGGTTAGAAACCAATGTTGATGAATTATGCAAGTATGTAACTTGATTCGTTACATTGGGTAAATTTTGATAATTTGCATATGTGTAGTGAATTGTAGAATAAAGGTTGTGTTGATTTAAAGCGATAATGTTCGCTATGTTGAATAATAAGACAAGGATTTGTTAGAACTTGTTGGTAGTCATCATAATGGAGGATTCCATAGATGAGCCAAACGGGTCGAATAATCAATTAATGCGTGGCAAATGCTTCGTAATATAGTTAATTGGTCTTTGGTTATTATTGATAAATGACATATTAGAACACGAGAATTTAACGTGTTGGTTTGTAAGAATGAGGAAATCCGAGAATTTGGGTTTTTAGTGAAATAAACAAAATAAATCGAAACATAAACTTTCAGGGACTACCGTAAGTTACGGTATCTACCGTAACTTACGGTAGAGGTAAAAAGGCTACGACAGTTCTTTACTGCCTTACTGCAGACCAAAGTTTCCCAGCAACTACCCGTAACTTACGGTATATACCGTAAGTTACGGTAGAGCCTAGATATTTTTATTAAATCTTGTATTTCCTAGCTAATTGAATCCGTTTTTAAGTGTAGTTTCGATTAAGAAATATTTCTAAGAACTCTAACACTAATTTTTGTTAGAAATCCCCAGTTTCAGGTATTGCAAGTATGTGGACGATGATCAAGTATGTATTGAAGAACCGAACACGAACTTTTGAAGCTTCCGCGTAAATTAACTTTGTTTAGACAATGTTTATGATGTAAACGATTTACTAATCATGTTTTGAATGTTTAAACTAGTTAATAGTCAACTAGTATGTGATCACTTTAAAACTTCAAATTTTGTACTTATGTTGAAGCAAAGTATATTCTTTAAAAATCACGCGAATTTACAATCTAATTTGAATAGAAATTAGACGGGTGTTACAAGTTTGTAATCAGAGCTCAAGGTTGTCAACAAAGTGTTCGGTTCAAGCTTGATCGATTGTCCGGTAAGAATTAATTGCTTTAGTAGACTTACTAGAATATTAGAAAAAGGAAATTTGATTTGATATGCACGGGAAGTGCGTGTTTACACACTCAAACCCGGAAAAGTGTACTAAACATAAATGGTTTAAGCAAGTGGTGAACTTGGCTAAATAAAAAAGAATGACGCATATGTTATAAAATGAAATGTTTAATAATGAGTATAAACATTTCAGATTCACGATGACGGATAAAGGTAATGACGATACAGTGCCAATAGTCACTGAACAGATGAAAGAAATGTCCGGTGTAACCGGGGGCGAATTAACATCTCAAATAACGGAAGAGATGGAAGCTAAAATATCTGAGGAAGTCGGAAAGGCATTAGAAGCTAGTCTACCGCAGTTTATCGAAAGATTACAAACCACAATCTTGCTAGTGGTGGAGGATATGATGACTGAACTAAAAGACAGTCTCTCACAAGAAAAAGATGACGGGAGAGAGTGGAATGTGAACCCAAGACCCGTAAAGAAGCTAAAGCCTAATAAAGCTTCTAAGAAAGGAGTTACAAGAAGAGGGTCACCTCAGTGTAAATTATGTGGAAAAACTCACCAGGGCAAATGTTACTTTAAAAACAAACCATGTCCTGTTTGTGGAAAAGTGGGACATGTGGTTGCAAATTGCCCAGAAAAGGTGTCAGTATGTTATAGATGTTATAACCCGGGACACAGAAGGTCTGAATGTCCGGAGTTGGTTAGAACTGAGGATATAGTTGGTGCAAAGTCGGATACCCCGAAAGAGAAGGTATGGTCTTCCCACATGACAGCCGCATAGGCTAAGGTTGAACCTGATATCGTTTCAGGTACGTTTCTGGTAAATTCAATTTTGGCACAAATTTTATTCGATACAAGTGGCTAGGCTCTGATACCACCTCCTGTCGCAACCCCCGATCCCTGATCCCCTGGAAATGGGCGGACGCGAACTCAGAATTTTGGTGGTATCAGGTTAGTTAATTTGGCAGCGGAATTTACATCAGGACCGTAGTAAGGAAATGTTTATCAGAGTAAAACCACCATATTTGATATTAATAAATACATGGGCAAAACCCAAGTTTCTTATTACAATACGTTTATAGGGATAAACCCTATTTTATTGAATTTAAAACATCGTCTTTTAGGTTACTTTTATAGCCACATTTTTCCCAAGCCTTCAGTGCTCTCCAGCTGGCTTTTTATTAATTGGCTGTCACATTGTGTTACCTGAAACGCGTTTTAAAAACATTTGTCAGTGGGAAATACTGGTGAGTGAATCCCAGTTTAAACAAGAAACATTTTATCAATTAAAACAGTATTGAGAGCGATCATATTGTTTATTTCTACACAATTACTCATTCAGTACTGTCAATCCTGACTTGTGGGTCATATTACACATTGGCTAACTTGTCGTCCAATGTTAACGTACTGTCATCCCCGACTTACTACTCACAAGGTAGTAAATTTTGTATACAAAACCCCAACATACCGGCAGTAATTGAAGAACTACAAAGACTCAATCACCGCTTAATCACATTGTAAAACATTTAAGGTTTTGTAAAATATTACAAAAAGGTTATCAAAAAGAGGATAAACTCACATTGCTATCTTAGACTTCGCGTAAGGGTTTCCTGGATATAATCTATAATTTATACAAATGTACATTGGTTAGTATCATAACCCTTTGAAAAATATTAATGATACCCTCCCCGAGACGGCATTCCAATAACTACGTCGGGCAGAACCACGACAGTTATTACGGAACCCTAAATCAATCGGGCAACGTATTTATTACAAAACCGGGGTTATAATACTTACAAAGGAGCAGAACCTCGCTAATTAGGGGGTATAATACTTGAATATAAAGCCTACTACTTCAGAAATTCGAGACTGAGAAAAGAAATGAACGATTGAAAGTGAAATCTCGATGCCTTCTTATATAGTGCTGAAATCTGAGTCTCACTCGCCCCGCGTAAGACAAGCACAAGGCTTACGCGGCCCGCGTCAACGTTGGGTCAACGCGTAGCTCGTCCGGATCACCACTAGGCTTGACACGATGATGACACGTGTCATCACCAGGTTGTGCCACTATATTGATCTTACGCGGCCCGCGTTAGCTTAAACGAGATCTTACGCGGCCCGCCTTAACTTAAGAAATCAAACGAGATCAGGTATCCACCTCGATACCGCCCGCGTAAATGGTTGGGGTGGGTCTACGCGGCCCGTCTCAACTTATATTTCAGATTTAAATTTTATTTTTAAATGTTATATTGTATTTCGGGCTTGGTTTGCACATACGGGGTGTATTTAAAGACATGTTGGGACATTTTTTAAATATAATAGGGTGTTGGAAATATTTGAGAGTGTTGGTTTTACTGAGGGTTGTTACAGTGATCCCACTGGCAAAGAATCGAACCAAGCCCTTGCCAGACCCGTGAGGGTCTAGTGGAAAAAATGACACCAGGTGGGCTCGTCGCACCTGCCGTTGCACTCTGCGCCGGTGAAGATGTTCATGTGATCGTCCGGGTCGGACGAACTATTGTATTTCCCAATGTTTAATGGGAATTTAGTGGTGGTGACTTCGGCGCGGGCAATCTCCGGGGCGAACTTGGAGTTTTCGGCCGCAGATTTCGGCATGTAGGGTTGGCTCTGGTGGCGTTTTGCAGCGCGGAGGTATGAGTTGCGGGGGTGAGTGGGAGGAACATAATTGCGCCCTCCTGGTCTACTATTAGTAGCATGGGACTCCCCGCAGTATGTATGGTCGTCCGGATCGGTACGGCCATATCCTTCATGATGGGACTGAGGTCCCATCCGGCTATGGATGCCGGGGCCGCGGTGGGCTGTGGATTGCCGCCTGTTTTCGCCATGAGGGCCTAGGCGGCTTTGTATTGGGCCCCTGCTGCGGGACCCGTATGAGGAATCATCCTCATTAATCGTGCGGACCTCACAGTAAGAGGAGCCGCGGTCTTCATGCCTACTTCGGGAGGCTGGGTGTGTGGGGCCCTGCCGTCGTATTGTAAAATACGAGCCGCGGGGGTATGCAGTGCCGGGGTGGGCCCGACTGGTACTTGCGCTTCTGCGCAAGCTCTGTTGTATGCTGCGGCCAGCAAAGCTTGTTGTTGGTCGAACCAGACATGAAGGTTCATGTCTGGAGGTATCACAGCAGCGTACTGTGAAAGATCGTGTCCGAACGTAAGGGATGCGCCCCCTTGCGTTGATGTGCCAATGTGGCCAGGATTTGGGGCTGGAGGAGCGGTCCCCGTAGGCCCTGTGTTTGCGGGGTTTAGATTATCCCCGGTAGTATTGTTTATACGATCAGACATAATCTTTGGAGAGAAAAGGATGGTGGGAAAAAGTGCTAAGAGTAGCGGTGGGCGCGAATGATGAAACAATGGTTAACCGAGGTGGTTAACACACTGGTCTCGTCAAGTAGGGTTAATCCCTTCTCTCCGAGGATTGCTGGCTGGATCGTCCGCTGGTTGATCTCCTGTACAAGGAAACAAACCGTGACTCGTAACAAGGAGAATGGGGTGGGGGTGCTCCTTGTTACCACTCTCCGGCGTGAGAATCAGTAATTTGCTTGGGAAGCAAAGTGTGATAGTAGTAGTAGTGAGAGAGTTGTGAAGAGATACCTCAAACCTTGTTTGGGATGGGTATTTATAGCCGAGGAGTGAAGGAGGGTAGTTGAGTAGCTAGCCTGACATCGCACAGCCTCCTGTAGGTGTGTCAGGCCTGTCGATTACGGTGGTGATGTCACGTCCTGCTGTGGTGTCAGGCTGTTGCATACATGTGGGCTGACAAGTGACTGTTCTCAGTGCCACTTGCACTGTGGTGTCAGACCCACTTGCCTTGTGGGCAGGATGCGGTGCCGGGCCGCATCGCTGCTTGCGGTAACTGATGTTGTTCCCGCGTTCTTGTTCTGGCCAAGATGGATGCGGGATGCGGTGTCGTGCCGCATCGCCACTTGGTGACTGTTACTGTTGTCCAGATCCCTTGTCGTGACGAAAATGTTCATAGGATGCGGTGCCAGGCCGCATCGCTATGCGTAACATTCGTTCTCGTACTTAAGGTAAGTCTTCTCATCAATGGACAGATTGGTTTCAACCGTTTTGTTCGCGCGTGCCCGCACGGACACAGATAAGTTCTTGCTGGTGGGGGTTTTTGATAAGGGTAATGGTCACTCGAGGTCATGTTGACGCGAGATCTGGGACCATACTCCTTCAGTTCCCCAATGAAACTCATACTTATTTTATTTTACTATTATTATATAGTTTTTTTATGTTTCTTACTTTTAGGTTTGGATGTGTTTTATCTATGTTTGGGATGCTAAAAACTTGAATAAAAAAACTCCTTAGTTGAAGTTCAAAAATATATGTACACACAGGCAACGACCAAGAATAGTTGATATGACTTAATTGCAGCATATAGCCATTACTAGAGGAGATACGTAAGACCGTCCGGTATGGGGGTCGTCTCCCCCCGTCGCCGGCGTCCCAGCTCGTCCCACACCGCCCCTTGGGCTCGTCACGTCGCCATCGTCGGACAGAAGACGGAGGAGACGGGGCTTGTTGATTGGCTGCTTGTTGATAGGTGGCCCCCACAAATTTGCTCTCTCTCTCTCCTGCAGGGTACAAGTAAATCAGCACAAGGTACAACTCTCTTGGGTAGTCATTGCTTCCCCTCCACACCCTTGGGTAGTCCCGAAGAGGATGCTCCTCCACCCTTGCTTACTTGACGCCTACGTGGCGGATGGTCCCTTTAGGGACTATCCTCACCATACCCTTTGGTCTAAGAAATCACCGTTACAAATGACAATTGTATCTAAATCATTAGGAATGTCAATTGTACCATTTTGTCAAAAATTGCCATTAGTAATAGCAATTGTACCAAAATTCTCATCAACCTCGTACCGAAACATTCCCATACACTCTACTTACAAGCCCTACACATACCTCTCTATCATCATTACTAATGGAAATGGCATTAGTTTTGAAAGTTTTTTTCAAGGTGACATTAGTTGTGAAAAGCTTTTGAGAAATAGCATTATTTTTAAAAGAAAAAAAAAAACTCACGAATTAAGCAAAATTAGCTACAAAAGAAACGAGCGTACATACCTGATAAACACAACGAAAGTAGTTATCAGTGTCGTGATTTAGGGTTTGAGTCCTATAGGAGCAATATTAGGTAAAATAGGATACGTTGTAATATTGAGTTGATGAAGACCAAACCACAATATATAGGAGATGTGTGCTACACGTTTGACTCGTTTCCCAATCCACCTCTTATTGATTTTGTAGCATCAACTTGTTAGACACAAGTGGATCTTAATCACAAAACGAAAATTTATCGCAAAAAATAAAAAAATAAAATATGATATCATATATCGTCTATCGTAATAAAAGATTTCAATTAAAAGAGAACACAGCACGCTGTTACATATATAGAACTTTACTGATATTCACTTGAGAGGATAGCTAGGCTAAACTTAACACTAATAATGAACTTTATGGTGGTTTTTGTGTGCTAGTGTCATAGGTCTCTTAAACATGCAAAATTCAAATATATGTCAAAATTCACACTCAGTGTTATAAACATCTAAGAACTATGCCTTTATTTTATTAAAGTATACAAATTAAAACTCACACGACTAGTAAAATGGTCATCACATATTATTATATTTATCCATAAAGCTAAACACAAGAAAGTGACGCATTCGACTCACATGCAACCTAATTTATTTCTCTAAAAATAGCCTAACTTATTTTTTGGCTTATGTGAACCATTGAGGTAAAGCTAAGGCCTAGTTGCACCCTCTCCTCCCTCATGTTTCTTCGACTATACTACACTTGCTCATGACCTCTTATATTAAGCTCAAAGTTAGGTGTTTAATAAAAATTGATAACCACACACCTTAGCTTTGAGATGTTACCATTGTTGTTTGTAACAATTCATGTATAACTACTTAGGGAGGTGATTTGTATCATATTAATTTTTTTTTTATAAATAAAACGTAAATTTGTATCATATTAATCAACAACACGCTACATATACATAGTGTATAAAGTAAATATGGTGATGTGAAATTGTGAAAACCACGTTTTTCTTTCAAAAAGAAAAAAAGAAAAACCTTTTTCTTTTAAATGGTAATTTAAATCTACACCAGGTGTCTGTCATATGACTTGAAGTCTCACCACTTAGGATGGACACAACTAAAACTAATGCGTATGCCCTCAAGAATACGCCAAGAAATAAATTTCAATATTACTAGTAAGTCGTTAGGAATATGCCAAGAAATAAGTTTCAATATTACTATCAATGTGTGATGGAAAGGTGTCCCTCATCATGAAATTGAGCGTTAAATCCATTGGTAGCCAAAACGTGTATATTTAGAAGTAGGATTAGTGTGTGGAGGTAGTAGCGGGCGTGAGGGAAAGGTTTGATTTAATTTTTAATTTTTAGATATTAAATAATTTTTTTACCCTTTCATATAGATTCACCTTAACTTACTATTACATTTCACCTCTCTGTAAGATGTAAGTGGGTCTCTAGGTGTGAAAGGCGAAACCTTTTTAATTTAATAATGGTTTCAAAATTTTAAAACTATATAACTCTATCTTATATGTTATTTCTTATTTTAAAAAAATCTTGTTTAATTTCATCATAACAAACAAATAAAAAACTAGAAAAGGAACATTTAACTAATGATAAAATATTATCATCACAAACAAATAAAAAACTAGAAAATGAACATTTAACTAATGATAAAATATTATTAAAATTTTGTTTGTCATAAACCGTGTTCTTGTTTTATCATTTTGAAAAATTAATAATATATCATACAAAGGGGTTAAAGGCCATTTTGGTTAAGACTTAAGAGAACGTGAAGAAGTCAAGATACAGGGGTTAGATTCATTTGTTTATAAAGTCTTTAAATGAAGAAGTCAAAATACAGGGGTTAGATTCATTTGTTTATAAGTCTTTAAAGATATAAATATTGAAGCTGCCAAAAAGCTATTGATGGGGCTAGCTAAATATCCAGATCAGATCTATTTGACTATTTCATATTTCTTGATGAATACGATGGTTTAGATTATATGTTTTATGGTTACCGTTTTTGAAATGTTATAATTCTTTGACCAGGAAAAATAGTTACAATATTCTTTATAAAATAAGCGATTTCACGACTTCAAAATAAGCTTGCTGTTGAAAGTGACTTTAAGGGCCGGGTTTATTTCTTACTCTTAATGCTATAAGGTGTGGTGAGGTTCCTAACTCTCATCTTTTATATAAGTGTTATATCATAATCAATTAACTCTCATCCATCACCTTATATGGTGTGGTCCTTGACCCTCACCATCGTCCTTCACCACCAATCAAATTCTCCCAATTAATTCAAGGTGGCTGATGATCTATGTGGAAATATCCATGCGAACCACAGTGGATTTGGGAGAGGCCGGTGTTCCACGAGATAAATGTCTCACGTGGAAATCCATGACCCAAACCATCATCCTCATACCCTTCAGCCTTATATAGTTACTCCAATCGACGTATAAGTAGAATCCATCTTGGAACATGTATCACCCATTTCTTGTTAGTCGGCAGTGGGAGTGACACTCATTGTAACACCTTAGATAAATCTCACATTGAATCATTGATCATGACTAGAAGAAATTCTTGGTTCATAAGATATATCCCACCCCAAATATCACCAACCCGTTTTGGACAAATTATCATGGAGCAGATGATAACTCTACAATTAATTTGCTCAGGTGGAGGTTCTACTAGGATGGTTGACCTTATGGGAAGAGTCTACCATGGCAAGAAAAAACAAATCCCTAAGTTCCTGGATGACCAATCTATCGGGGCAAAACGAAGAATATTGGTGATATGAGAGACCAGATGTTACGGTAACACCATAGGGAAATCCAAAATCGGTCGTGGACAAGAGTTATTATTTGTTCATAAGAAATGTGATATCATTTACGCGTTTTGGACGCATTGGTTGTGGAGCAAATGAATACTCCACATTTAAGCTTGTTAAGGTGGAAGTAGTACTAGGGTCTAGGATGAATGACCTCTAAGGGAGTTTCTAATGTGGCAACCAGAAACAAATTCGTGAGTTCCACTATAGACATTTCATTGACGGCAAAACATATAATATTGGTAATGTGAAAAGCCGAATGTTACACTTATTGTTGTGAAGCTTGGTGAAAGTGACCTTTATAGGATTGTGTTGTATTCATGATTTAACATTATTACTTACTTTTCTTCCTTGAGTTCGTGTTGTAATTTGTAGGCATGTCAAAGGAGATCCTGTAACAACATCACCATTCTAGATACGACACCAAACTTTCAAAGATATGCATGCTATAATCTAATTATTTTGTATATGTTTTATGTCCGAAGACATGGCTTCACACAAAGGTTGGCTTTCACATGATTGATTTATTGCTATCAAATCTCATGTCAATCTTGATACACCATATTCTAGGTGTTTCATTCCTAGTTCTTTGGAGCAACCGTAAGCTTGTTGTCATGTGATATGATGGTCATAGATTCGAGTCGTAAAAACAATCTCTTGTAGAAATACATGGTAACAAAGCATACATTAGGTCAAGTTAGCCTGACACCCCTCCACCACACCCAAGGACCCCACACATGCGAAAGCCTCGTTCACCAAGTTAGCCCTTCATTCACATATCCTAATGTGATCGGACCTAGTCCACATGTGTTTCTTCCAGACTCACATTTTTAACTGCCTAATCCTCTATTATGCAATTTCTAGATAAGTGGGGTGGGGGTGGTCACTAGTGATAGAATTCCATCACTCACAATATCCAATCATGTTCCGCCATGTCAGCAACAATTTTTCCATCACTCACAACTTTTTTTAGTGACGGTGGTCATCACTCACCACCACACCCAACAATTTCCCCCCAACCAACAATTACCCTCACAAAAAAAATCATCACTCCGTGAAAAAAATAACGAAATCGGGTTTTCGTTATTATATAACGCGTTGAACTAATGGTGGCGGTGGGAAAAACAATTGTTCCACGCGTTATTTTATTGTATCACGCGTGATATTGTGACCGCCCCCAGTGGCCTAAGTATATGTAGTTGTATATATAGTTTAAATGTCGAACATCACCATACACGGCATTAACTAAGCCATAATCTCCCAAAAATGAATAAAATGCCGGACATATCAATGTAGCCTAAGTGTCTCCCCATTAGTTTTTTTTAAACAAGAAATAATCATAGACATTAATATCTTGAGTTATAACCTAAAGTTACTTATTTTGATACGTTAGATCAAAAAAATGTTTCTCTTAAACCCTCTCTGTGACTTAACAATATTTGAACTTTTATTTTGTTATCAAACATCATCATCATCATCATACTCAGCATATTCCACTAATAGCAAGGCTAAGGTAAGGTTTAAGGAATGTAAGATGTAGACAGCCTTACTTCTACCATGTAGGAACAGAGAGGCTGCTTCCAGTGAGACCCCCGGCTCGGTATTAGTTTTGCATCAAGCCTTGACATAAGAAACATAATACTCAGCAGTTGGGACAAAAGCCGATTAGCGCATGTACCTCTTTGTCTTTCGGCTATCAACGCCACCACATGATGCATGATTAACCGTCCCTCGCTTTTTAACGTTATTTTCTAGAAATTAGTAAAATAACGTTAAAATTAGTGGACTTTCACTTTTGCCTCCAATGACCCACACATATATATATTATATTATTATATGAAGATACCACAAACGAGGTGTTTTCTTACAAAATCAATAACCTCAAATCACATTTCCCTACAAGATTCTTGGATAAGACTAGAACTTAATAATGCCCCAATTTTACTTACGAAGTATGCTTACGTCCCCACACCAACAAATTCCACTCTATGTGCAATGTGCATGGCTATACGCATCCCACTTCAAGTATCAAGAAACTCCTTTTCTATATTAAATACTATTTTATATTCTTCGTCAACTTGGCGACTTGCTATTATTAAATAATGTCTATCAAATTTTATTATTATATAATTATATTATAAATCCTATAATTATTCAAATAGAATCTGTGGGCAGGAATGCAAAACCATGGTCTTGTTGCATTTTGTGGAAAACCAGCAATATATACTAATAATAACATTTTTTATAAGTGTCTCCTATTAAATGTTTCATTTAAACTGTTTCAAGTGAAATAATATATTTTTTTCTAAGAGGGATAAAATTTTAAAAAAAGTATATCAGTTTTGTGTTTGAAATTATATACCGTAGTAAATAAAAGTTGAAATAAAAAATGATTATTGACTAGATATATTGTCGACCAAGTTAATCTTAAAAAGGTGTTTTTTTTAACGGCAAACACAATTTATATATATATATATAAAGAGCCAGCAAGAAGCTGAAAAACAAAACACAGAAACCACAAAAAACAACCGAAACCGAACAACAATAAAAAGATTACAGCATATCTAGAATATCAAAAAACCTCCAGTTCTCCCAACTTGGCTTCTTCAGGTTCGATCGATTGCAAATCCAAAGGAACGAGTCCTCCTTTATCTCCTCCACCGTCCTGAGAATAGGAATAAAACGGTCTTCAAAAACCTTATCGTTTCTAGCTTTCCAAATTCTCCACACAGCCGCCATAGAGATCGTGTAAACAATTCTTTTCCAATTTTTACCTCCCGGACAAATCTTCAAGTAGTTTATCAGGCTCGTATGATTGTCAATATCGGGAGGAAATTTTATAGGAACCCAGGCGAGAATATTCCACCAAATGCATCGGGACCAAAGACAGTTAACGAAAATATGATTAGGATCTTCGTCAAGTATCCCACACCGGTTACACAAGATGTCCACAAGAGGAACTGTAACACCTCGAAAATTTGTGTTCAATAAAATAACGACACGTGTCATGTAAGACAAAAGTGTTATAAACCCGGATCTAGTTAAAGATGTATGGCGGGATTTAAAAGTATCGTCATGTTAATTTATACCTCTGAACGATCTCATTATGAATCCCAGTGCCCTAATATATATTATAAACATCTGATATACATTCAATCCGGTAGTTACTGGTAATAATTGATTCATATTTGCAAGAATGGAATCCTATGAGGATATGCACGATAAACCTTCGTTTATGGCTTTTCGTTAAAGTCCAAGACAATATTGCAACATGGTAGGGTGGACATAACTATTCAAGCATGATCTAAAGGCCCCATACTGATAATTCATGACCCAAAATCGTAATACATTAGTTACCCGTTCAAAACTTGAAAGGTCAAGAGATTTTTGCCCCTGATAAAGGGCTTACGGACCACCGTAAAGGACCCCCCTTACGGTCCGTAAGGCTTGCCCAGCGACAGTAATGTTGGCAGCTGCTGTTAT
Organism: Helianthus tuberosus; assembly: GCA_030545235.1. Classification (NCBI taxonomy): domain Eukaryota; kingdom Viridiplantae; phylum Streptophyta; class Magnoliopsida; order Asterales; family Asteraceae; genus Helianthus; species Helianthus tuberosus. The sequence continues at coordinate 195,953,640 of CM060418.1, forward strand.
GAACGTTGTAACCGACTTAAAAAGATATTTTCACTTCCATGGGCGACCCCTAATAGTTCCTAGGCCCTAGGGACACTTGTGGATGATCCATGATCAGTTGTAGCATTGTTTGTCATGATCTTAAGGGATCAAAAGCACTATAAAAAGGCCCTCATGTTGCAACATTTTGATCATGCTTTCCATCTGCATTTGTGGAACTTCCTGGAGCATAAGATCAGTCCCCAAGCATCTCTAATCGTGCATTAGACCTTGGTACGTAAGTATCATTGACCTTCCTTAATTGAGTTTTGCTTAGTTATTAGCTTAAAAGTCAAACCGTCGTAATTAAGGTTTGACTTATCGATTAATCACTAATGGTCCAGTGTTTAGTCAAATTAAAGGTAGTTATAAGTTGGTAATTATGTGGGCATTAAACCCTTAAAAGGGCACCCTATGATTCCCGCTCTAACTAAGATCATTTGTCGGGTCAAAGTTTGTATTAAAAAGTCAACAGAAACTTAATTTGCAAATTAACACGTAATTAGCAATGTAGAAGACGTGTAACCTATTTTATCACTCATATAACTTGGTAATAAGTATATGAACTGGTCTAAGCTTGTTTGATCCGACAATTTTCTGTTTAGACCCGGTTCGGAACCGAAAGTCGCAAAACTTTGACTTTTGCTTTGACTTCAGTTCTGACCCGATTTAGTATGATTTGGAAATGCCTTAGAGCTTCCTTAGGACCAGGTTACATGCTAGTATAACCCTCTGTGGTTGGTTCGTTGATTGCCCGATTCGTTTACACGTTTCCGTTAATTGCTTAATGTTGACCATAATGCCCTTTTGACCATAAAACGAGAATTTTGGAAATGTGAGAGAACAATAATCTTTGTTACTGATTTATAAACTTGTCTCTAAAATTTCACATCAGTTGGAGGTCTAGATTAGGAGTTATGCTCAATAGCGTAATTAGAAAGCTTTTTGTTAATTAAACGGCGCAATTAGCATAAAGCCTATCTAAACCCAATTTTTGACACCAAACCTTTTACCCACTGATGTAATATAATATTTTGGGATTTTTAAAGATTTTTAATTATTTTTAACCTGCTCATAACCTAAGGTTATGGCGTTGATTCGGTAAATACCGATTATACCCTTTTTGTTTATAAAATGAGTTCTACATAGTATTTTGACACCAATCCAATTGCTACTGATTTCATATAATAAATGAAGTATTTTGAACTTTATAACCTGATCAGAAAACTCAGATTTCCTGTATAACCCGGAAATCGCTTAAAATGGCTTTTTACGCGTATTAAACACCTAGTATGGGTTTAAAACCATTTTGTCATATAAGACTTATCACCAACTGATATAACCTGATAAATTAAGTTATTTTACTGATTTATTCAGACCTGAATCTCAGAATTACATTTAATCTCTTTTATAATCTTTAAAATGACCAAAATACCCCTACGGGGCTTAAATTAAGGTTAAACTCGTTTTGGGCATAATGGAAGGTATCCTACTGATATCACAACCTGTTTAAGGCATATTAACTTAGGAAACCTGTAAATGACTCTCATGGTTACCCGTTACGCCTCTTGCGCGTTCGGTTCGGTTTATGTAACTAGTTTGCATAAATTAGCCGAAACGGGTCGAACCTTATCGTTTTTATCTCAAAATCCAGAATGTGTTTAGTTTACCCATATTATACAAGTCTTCAAACTTATCGGGTCTAAACCACATTCTATCCCGGTCTTCGATTAATCGTGCGTTTGAACCGTATCTTTCCTTAAAACTAACCAGTATAAGTTTAGGCTTAAATAAAGACCCGTTAGGATTCTAATAGGTTATTATAAACCTTCGTTCCAGAATAGGAGACCCGGTAAAAGCTACACGCACTTGCTATTTGTGATTGATACTTGCAAAGGTAAATACTTTTAACTTATTTTCCCTTATACGGGCTTGGGGTACGGTATATAAAATACCGCTTGGTCGGGCATTGAATCTTTAATCGAATAGAGGTTAAACCATTGATATGCTCTGTTTTGAAATGTTTTGTTTGCTTAAAGCCTTTGGGGGGTTAATGACCATGTCCCGGATATTCTTGGCATCATTTTACGAAATGGCCACGACCTAAGCTCGGGGTGTAGGCGTACACCCGTCAGTGCCTAAATAAATAATGTGGTGTGTCTATTGACCTTTAACCCGGTCTACGGATCGGGCTACTGAACGCATAAGGAACATGTAATTCTTTTACAAGTATTATATTCAAATAATTATCCCAAGTTATAAAAAGTTTATGCCACGTGCATTCAAATCAATTTTATTAAACTTTTCAAAATAAGTCGGTTGATTGTATTTACCAGTGTAAACTGACGTATTTTCCCAAAAAGGTTAAGTGCAGGTACTACGCGAACTAGGCTGGCTTTCTCCTAGCGTCCACAATAAGTCTCGCAAGCTTGGATGTCAAAACTGTTGAACAATGTTTCCTTTTTATTTTGATCCACCTGTGGATTATTTTAAACTGTTTGTGATACTTGATATTACAATTATATTCGGTTGAAATGAATCTATCTTTTGCTTCCACTGTGCATTTAAATATTGTGTTGTTTGACCATGATGATATCAACTACGTCACGATACTCCCCACCGGGCCCACCGGTAAAACGTGGAAATATCGGGGTGTGACAGGTTGGTATCAGAGCCAACGATGAGTGAATTAAACACTAGCCTTTTGTGTTTAATCTCAGTTACCCAATTGCACATTCCTAAATTTTCGAGTCTAGACAAAGAACATAGGAATAATCCAAATTTGTTTTTTAATTTTAACTTTGTTTTATATATATTCTCGTTGCTATCTTTGTTTATATTGACAGGTTTAACAATGCCGCCAAGATTCCGAAGAGGAGGAAGAGGTAAAGGGCCAATCAGTTCCCCCAACGATCACGAAGTCGGGCCTTCTCACCGACGAGCTCCTTCTACTACAATGAGTGCCGATCCTCAGGGAAACTGGAGGAACCATTTGGAGCCCGCTAGACGGCCAGTCTCGCACAGCTCAACACCTCCCTATCGTCATTCCTTTGGGCCGTATTCGGAAAACGAGCCCGATAACCCACAACCTTTATATATACCTCTCCAACGATCCCTTTCACACCATTCCTTCGGCGACCCCACTCCTGTCTTTCAGGGCCGGTTCAACCCGGCAAACTATATTCAAGAACCAGTGGGTTTTAACCCATTGGGACCAGAGGACCACTTCTCAGGAGACAATGCAATGGACATGGACGAGGACACGGATCCCGTCGAGCCTGCATCAGGGACCCCCAACCATCCCATCGAGATCTCTGATGGATCATCCTTCCACGGATCACCCTACGGTGGTCCAGACAGTTATTAAGCGAGGTTTAACCAATATGAGTGGTATTTTACACCCTCTCATAACCCACAACAACCACAGCAGCAGGATCCCTCCGAGGATTCACGTTTCGTGGCAGTCACGCCACCGCCTCCACCGCCGCCAGTTCATCAAGCACCTCCAGAACCACCAAGGCGTAGGAGAACAGGCGCAAGAATATCCGCGCGAGGAGGGGATTTCCACTTTTGCACCCCTCGACACTCTAGTGGCAGTCACTACCCGCCACTGCATGAAGACCCACAAATGGGTGGGCCCTCAAACCCAATTCCAGAGGTGAATTCTGCACCAGTTGCGCCTCCACCGCCACCATTGGGTTTTGATAACCCGATTCCTGCGTACGCTGGTTCAACGGCGTACAATCCGTTTGAGCAGCCGGCTCACACTCATTATAACTATGCTGAAGCCGAGCCGTACCTCGTAGCGGCAAACTACAACGCCCTTCATCCCGAAGGACCATATGGAGCCCCTTGGGGAGTGGGATATCCAACTCATGGGTATCAAGTACCTGCTCGACCACCGATTCGGCAACAGTCGCAGCCGCCACGATTTTCCCCACCAGAACAGGAGGAGATTCTCCAAAGACTAAGTCAGGTGGAACATGAATTTCAGGAAGAACGTAGGAATAACCGGGGATTCCTCAAGGGCCTAGCAAGCTTGTTAAAGGGGAAGAAGAAAAGGGATCATTAAATCCCTATATGTATTGTTGTATTTCCTATTTTCAATCAAGTCCCTGTGTGGACATTTATCTATGTATTGAGTCCCTGCGTGGACATTTGTTTTAGTACTTGGTCCCTGCGTGGACTTGTATTTCAGTTTAACCCCTGCGTGGGTAATTAGTCTATTAAAAGTCCCGTTTAGGGAAATGTGTACTCTTTTAATGTTAATGAAATGTTAAGTTTATAAATTTCATTTTGTCATTATATGCATAAATATATGAAATAAATGAATCAAAATCATTCCTTTTAAAATATATCTGCCTATTTAAATATAACTAAGAATCTTAAAGGTATAACCTAGCCTGCATGTCATTATAAGACTTGGCCAAGATGGTAAGACCTGTTTAAAAGATTCGGATCCCTGTTAACATCTGAAAACATGTTAACGCTCCTGGCAGACGTGAGTCGTTAAAAATCACACACGTCTATATAAGGATTCTTCAAAAGATTCCTAACCTAACTGTCACACCCCGATTTCCACGTGTCACCGGTGGGCCCGGTGGGGAGTATCGTGACGTCATGGTTGGCAACGTAATAGTCAAACAACACAATATTTAAATGCACAGCGGAAGCAAATTAAAAGATATATATTTCAATCGAATTAAAGTATTGTAATATCTAGTATCACAACGTTCGAAGGTTTATCCACAGACGGATCAGAAACAAAATGGAAACAATAGTTCAACAGACTTTAGGCATCTTAAGCTTGCGAGACTTCTAGTGATGCTAAGGAGAAATCCCAGCCAATTACGCTTAGTACCTGCATTTAATCTTTTTGGGAAAATACGTCAGTTTACACTGGTACTCCTAATCTGGAACGAAGGTTTATAATAACCTATTAGAATCCTAACGGGTCTTTAATTAAGCTTAAGCTTAGACCGGTTAGTTTCAAAGACACGGTTCGTACGCACGATTAAGCGAAGACCGGATAGAATGTGATTTAGACCCGACAAGTTCAGAGACTTGTTTAATATGGGTATTTCATACACATTCTGTATTTTGAGATAAAACCGAGAAGGTTTGACCCGTTTAGGCTAGTTAATGTAAACTACTTACATAAACCGAACCGAACGCGTAATAAGCGTAACGGGTATTCATATGAGCCATTTACAGGGTTCCTAAGTTAATATGCTTCATATATGTTGTGACATCAGTAAGATGTCTTTTATTATGCCCGAAACAAATTTAAACACAAACTATGCCCCGTAGGGGTAGTTTGGTCATTTAAAAGGTTATAAAAGAGTTTAAGTATTAACCTGAGTTACAGGTATGATATAATCAGAAAAAATACTTAGTTTACTGATTTATAACAGTAGGGTAAAGTATATATGTGAAATTTATCAATTATAACCAAACTATGCCCCGTAGGGGTATTTTGTTAATTTCACATAAGCCGAAAAGCTCAAAACTGAAGTCTGAGTTTAACAACCTTTGCTTACTGTTAAAATATTATAATTTGCGTCAAATATCAGTAGGTATCAACCCTTGTATGTTTAATATAGTTATAGCACATACTATGCGTTAAAAACGCTTAAAAAGGCGATTAAAGCCATTTCCGGGTTCGATACATAAGGCTGGTATTTTTATTATTCCAGAAGGCTAAAAATAATTTATTTATCATATGTGATCAGTAGAAAAAGGTTTGGAGTTGATTAGATATGTAAAACTCATTTTATGGCCCGTTAGGGCAAAACCGACAATTACCGGATTAAGCCTACGACTATTAGTTATGCTCAGCCTAAAATTAATTAAAAATATTTAAAAATCCCAAAATAATATATTACATCACTGGGTAAAGAGTTTGATATTAAAAAGTAGGCTTAACTAGTCTATACGCTAATTACGCCGTTTAATTAACATAAAGCTTTCATTTTACGCTAACGAGCATAACTCTTAATCTACACCTCAAACTGATGTCAAACTTTGCATACAAGTTTATATATAAGTAATTAGAGTTTCTACTCTTTTACATTTTCAAAAATCACGTTCTAAGGTAATAAGGGCATAATGGTCAACATATGAGCAATTAACGGAATCATGCGTATTAATCGGTTAACTAATGAACCATGGTGTATAATCATAGAGGGTTATACTAGCATGTAACCTGGTCCAAATGAAGCTCTTAGGAATTTCTAAAACATACCATAACGGGTCAGAACTGAAAGTCAAAGTATAAGTCAAACTATGCGACTTTCGGTTCCGAACCGGGTCTAAACAGGAAATTGTCGGGTTGAACATGTTTAGACATGTTCTTACACTAATTATCAAGTTATATTAATGATCAAACAGGTTGTATGTGTTCTACATTGCTAACCATGCATAAATTAGAAACTAAGTATCCTGTTGACTTTTTATTCGCAAGTTTGACCCGACATTTGACCTAGTTAGAGTGGGAATCAAGGGGAACCCTTTTGAGGGTTTATTACCCACATAATTACCAACTTATAACTACTTTTAATTCGAGATTTGACTGAGTCATTATTAATTAATCTCGAAGTCAAACCGTAATTACGACGGTTTGACTTTTAGCTAAATAACTAAGCTAAACTCAATTTAAGAAGGTTAAGCAAACTTACAAGAGTCCTAAGCTTGATTAGTGATCACTTGAGAGCGGTCTTGAGCTCCAGAAATGATCAGGAAGTGCAAGAGGAGATGTTAAGAACTTGTTGCAACTAAGGGCTTTATATAGTGATTTAATCACCATAAGAAGTTGACACACAAGTCTACATCCCACCACAACTGATTAACAAGTGTTCCTAGTGCTTAGGGGGTGCCTAGGGGTCGCCCTTTATGTGGAAAATCAGATGAAATCGAGCAGAAAGCACTTAGCAGACAAGAAACAAAATTTTCGGAGCTGGTGACCCTTAGCGTGACGCGAAGGACCCCCCCTGGGGCTTCGCGTGGCGCGAGGCCCTCCTGCAGCAAATCTGAATTTTTAGATTTTTGCGTATTGATCCTTGGCTCTTCAAACTTCGTTTAGACACTTGTTTCTTGCATTATGAACCCTCATAATTGATTTATAAGGGCTTTAAAACATATACCCACTTTGTTAAGTCCCCGGTTAACTTTGTTGTTACCCGAAAAGTCCTAACTTTCAACGTTTACGAAACTTTACGAAATTTATATCGTGCGTTCTAGTGAGCATAATTAACAGTTACAAAGCTTCGGGTTTGTCAAAAGGTCACTCAGAGGTATAACTTAAACATGTTGACACTATTAACCCCTGTAGTTTGAAATCTCTCACTTTTAGCTTCGTATGATCCATGATTTATTCGTTTGAAGGTATGAGCATCATGAAGGGTTAATGTACAATATATTTATTCACTGTTGACATTTCGAACACGTATAATCACATACTTTCCATGTTTGTCAACTTTAGTCCTTCTATAATATTCCTTCACACGTTTTAAACATATGCCACGCGTCAACACATTATAGGACGTGAATTTTCGAGGTGTTACACTAACTTAATGATCTATAAATCATGGGTTTAAATCATCAATTAAGATGATCATATGTTGACCATACATTAGTAATATAGTGCCTACGGGCCATACTCATTGTCATATAAGACAAAAGACAGTAGTAGTCTACGACTCCCTGTCAGAAAAAGGTAAAGAACTATGTTCAAACCTTCATGCCTTGACTCTCTGAAATCATGGCTTATAATTTAAAAAATGTCCCTGTGACTAGGTCTTTTGTGCTAATAATACTGTTATTGTGTTATAATTAGGATAGGTTATAGTAAAATCCTAAATAAATGTGAGTAACAAATTAACCAAATATGGTCGATGTTTACCATGGTTAATGAATTGCCCTAAAAGGCAATTCCATAATAAACTCCCAAATAAATTATTGTCGATATCTTATGTAACAGTTCAAGATACATGGCGGACTCGGATGAAATCAACAGTCGGCCAAGGGAGAATAATGACGCCACCAGGTACAATGTGACTGGTGCAGAGCTCCAAGCATTAATTGACAATGCTGTTACAAAAGCCTTGGATATGCAGTATAGTGAGTCAAGCGGTACTCGAAGCAGAGCCCAATCAGTACCCCATTCCAAGCCTAAGACTCATTCTGAGGCTCACAGCAAGCCACCCTCCAAGAAGGAAGAACCAAAGAAAGACGATGACGATCGTCACTTTTCAAATCAGCAAAGTGTTCCATCTCAAAGGATCATACTGAATCAAGGACCCCGTGATAAGGGTTGCTACTACAAGTATTTTGTTTCATGCAAACCCAGGGATTTCACTAGGGAAAAAAGGGGCTATAGACTGCATGACATGGTTGGATGAGATGGACACCGTGGTTGATATCAGCGGGTGCGCTGATAAGGATGTGGTAAAGTTTGTATCCCAGTCGTTCAAAGGTGAAGCATTAGCTTGGTGGAGGTCTTTGATCCAATCTACAGGGAAAATCCCATTGTACAATATGACTTGGGAACAGTTTGTGTCTTTGATCAGGGAGAACTACTGTCCTCAGCATGAGGTTGAAAAGATTGAGTCGGATTTTCTGTCATTGGTAATGAAAAATCTGGATTGCCAAGCTTACCTTACGAGCTTTAATACAATGTCAAGGTTGGTTCCTTATCTGGTGACCCGGAACCCAAAAGAATAGCTCGTTTCATTGGGGGTTTAGCCCCAGAAATTAAGGCAAGCGTGAAGGCCTCTCGGCCAGCTACTTTCAGATCTGTAGCTGATATATCTTTGTCCCTCACACTGGACGCGGTCAGACAGAGATCGCTGAGGAACACGGATGCCGAGAAAAGGAAGCATGATGATGACAATTCACGAAGGTCAGACAAGAAGCACAGGGGAAACAATGACCACAAGAAGGGGTCTGGTTCTAAGAAGGATGGGCATCAATCGGAGATAAGCCCAAGTGTAAGATTTGTCAGAAGCACCACTTTGGGAGGTGAAGACTTGACTCAAAATCCCAATCTCAGCCGAGGCCTTGTGGGATTTGCAAATCTTCGGAACATAAGACCCTAGAGTGCAAGAAACTGAAGGACACAACGTGCTACAGTTGCAACGAAAAAGGGCACATTAAGACAAATTGCCCAAAATATGCAAAGAAAGCTGAGGAAGGGAAGAAGACAAATGCTAGGGTCTTCAGGATGGATGCAAAGGAAGCTGTGCAGGACGACAATGTGATCACAGGTACCTTCCTTATAAATGATGTTTATGCGAGAGTGCTATTTGATTCAGGAGCTGATAAATCATTTGTAGATAATAAGTTTTGTAAGTTACTGAATTTAACTGTTAAAACCCTAAGCGTGAAGTATGAGGTGGAGTTAGCAGATGGCACCTTAGAAACCGCCTCAACCATATTAGATGGATGTTTCATATCCATTAAGAACCACTCTTTTCCTTTGTCCCTGCTACCTTTGAAGTTAGCCGGTTTCGACATAGTTTTGGGTATGGACTGGTTATCTCATAACCAGGCCCAGATTGTATGCAATAAGAAGCAAGTGGTGATCAAGACTCCGTTTGGTGAATCACTTACCATTCAGGGAGATACCCAGTACAGACTGCCTGAGCAAGTGACTATGCTCAAGGCCTCTAGGTGTTTAAAGAAGGGTTGTGTCATCTACATGGCACAAGTGACTATTGATGAGCCGAAGCCTAAGATTGAGGATATCCCTGTTATTTTTGAATACCCTGAAGTTTTTCCTGAAGAACTACCTGGTTTACCACCAGATAGGCAGGTGGAATTCAGAATTGACATCATCCCTGGAGCAGCACCAGTGGCAAGGGCGCCTTATAGGTTGGCACCAACAGAGATGAAGGAATTGAGAACACAACTAGATGAATTGCTAGCCAAGGGTTTCATTAGACCTAGTTCGTCTCCTTGGGGAGCACCAATCTTATTTGTCAAGAAGAAGGATAGATCGATGCGTCTGTGCATCGATTACCATGAGCTTAATAAGGTCACTATCAAGAATAGGTACCCGTTGCCCAGGATCGACGATCTGTTCGATCAGCTTCAAGGGGCAAGTTACTTCTCAAAGATTGACTTAAGGTCAGGCTATCACCAACTGAAGGTTAGAGATGAAGACGTACACAAGACTGCATTTAGGACTCGTTATGGTCATTACGAGTTCCTAGTGATGCCTTTTGGGCTCACTAATGCACCAGCGGCATTCATAGATCTCATGAACCGTTTCTACAAACCATACTTGGACAAATTTGTTATCGTCTTCATTGACGACATTCTGATTTATTCAAAGAATCAGGCCGACCATGAGAAACATCTTCGATGTATTCTTTCACTACTTCAGCAGGAGAAGCTCTACGCCAAATTCTCTAAGTGTGAATTTTGGCTTCGTGAAGTCCAATTTCTTGGACATGTGGTTAGCGAACGCGGAATCCAAGTAGATCCCGCTAAGGTTGAAGCTGTCATGAATTGGCAAGAGCCGAAGACGCCCACAGAAATTCGCAGTTTCTTGGGATTGGCAGGATACTACAGGCGCTTTATTGAAATTTTTTCAAGGATTGCTGCACCCCTAACTTCTTTGACTAGGAAGGATATTAAGTTCAACTAGGGACCCAAGCAGCAAGAATCTTTCGATATTTTGAAGCAGAAGTTGAGCAACGCTCCTGTGCTGACATTGCCTAAAGGTACCGAAGAATTCGTGGTTTACTGCGACGCATCACACACTGGCATGGGGTGTGTGCTTATGCAGAAAGGCAAGGTTATTGCCTATGCTTCACGTCAATTAAAGGTGCATGAAAAGAATTACACCACCCATGACTTGGAGTTGGGTGCCGTTGTATTTGCACTGAAGCTATGGAGGCACTATTTATATGGTATCAAGTGTGTGATCTATTCTGATCACAAGAGCCTCCAGCACCTGTTTAACCAAAAGGATTTGAACATGAGGCAACGACGTTGGATGGAAACTTTGAATGATTATGATTGTGAGATAAGATACCATCCTGGCAAGGCGAATGTAGTCGCCGATGCCTTGAGTCGAAAGGAAAGAGTGAAGCCTATAAGAATCAATGCCAAGAGCATTGAGATAAAGAATAGTTTGAATGAAAGGTTGTTAGCTGCGCAGAAAGAAGCTGTACTGGAAGCTAACTATCCTAATGAAAAGCTAGGAGTAACTGAAGAACAGTTATCCTATGGCAATGACGGAATTCTGAGGTTGAATGGACGAATATGGGTTTCAGTTTATGGAGGACTTCGAGATGTTATCCTCCAGGAAGCCCACAGTTCTAAATACTCCGTTCACCCTGTAGCTGATAAAATGTACCAGGATCTGAAGGCGAACTTTTGGTGGACAGGCTTGAAGAAGTCTATAGCTACCTATGTAGCTAAATGTTTGACATGTGCGCAAGTCAAAGCTGAACATCAGAAGCCTTCAGGTTTGCTACAACAGTCTGAACCTCCCACGTGGAAGTGGGAAATGGTGACGATGGATTTCATCACCAAGTTGCCAAAGACAAGGAAATGAAATGATACGATATGGGTGATAGTAGATAGACTGACTAAGTCAGCACATTTCCTACCCATCAAGGAGACCTATAGCTCCGACATGTTAGCTCAATTGTACGTAGATAAGATTGTATCTCTGCATGGCGTACCAGTGTCTATTATCTCTGACAGAGATACTAGATACACGTCACATTTTTGGAAAAGTTTCCAACAGTCTTTGGGCACGCGCTTAAATTTTAGTACGGCTTACCATCCTCAGACGGACGGACAGAGTGAGCGTACCATCCAAACTTTGGAAGACATGCTTCGTGCATGTGTGATTGACTTAGGTGGTAGTTGGGATAACCACCTGCCATTAATCGAGTTCTCGTATAACAATAGCTATCATACCAGCATTAAGGCTGCGCCTTTCGAGGCCTTGTAGGGTAGAAAGTGCAGAAATCCCGTCTGTTGGGCGGAAGTTGGAGATGTCCAATTGACAGGACCTGAAATAGTCTTTGAAACAACGGACAAGATCGTCCAGATTCGTGACCGCCTGAAAGCTGCCAGGGATAGGCAGAAAAGCTACGCAGATCTAAAGCGTAAACCTCTGAAATTCGAGGTAGGTGATAAAGTGTTGCTTAAAGTATCACCCTGGAAGGGAGTAATGCGATTTGGTAAGAAAGGTAAGTTAAGCCCGAGATACATAGGACCATTCGAGGTCATCGAATATGTCGGATCAGTTGCTTGTAAGTTAAAATTACCTGAAGAGCTCAGTGGTATTCACAATGTATTCCACATCTGCAATCTGAAGAAGTGTTTCGCTGATGAATCACTAGTCATACCACATACAGATGTGCACATAGAAGAGAGCTTGAAGTTTGTTGAAAAACCTGTGTCGATCGAGGATCGACAGGTTAAGAAGCTTCGAAGGAAGCATGTACCTATCGTAAAGGTTAAATGGGATGCCCGTAGAGGTCCCGAATACACATGGGAGGTTGAGTCCACAATGAAAGAAAAGTACCCTCATTTATTTCAGTAAATCTCGAGGTCGAGATTTCTTTTAAGGGGGTGAGGATGTAACACCTCGAAAATTTGTGTACAATAAAATAACGACACGTGTCATGTAAGACAAAAGTGTTATAAAACCGGATCTAGTTAAAGATGTATGGCGGGATTTAAAAGTATCGTCATGTTAATTTATACCTCTGAACAACCTCATTATCAATCCCAGGGCCCTAATATATATTATAAACATCTGATATACATTCAATCCGGTAGTTACTGGTAATAATTGATTCATATTTGCAAGAATGGAATCCAATGAGGACATGCACGATAAACCTTCGTTTATGGCTTTTCGTTAAAGTCCAAGACAATATTGTAACATGGTAGGGTGGACATAACTATTCAAGCATGATCTAAAGGCCCCATACTGATAATTCATGACCCAAAATCGTAATACATTAGTTACCCGTTCGAAACTTGAAAGGTCAAGAGATTTTTGCCCCTGATAAAGGGCTTACGGACCGTAAAGGACCCCCATACGGTCCGTAAGGCTTGCCCAGCGACTGTAATGTTGGCAGCTGCTGTTATGAACGTTGTAACCGACTAAAAAAGATATTTTCACTTCCATGGGCGACCCCTAATAGTTCCTAGGCCCTAGGGACACTTGTGGATGATCCATGATCAGTTGTAGCATTGTTTTTCATGATCTTAAGGGATCAAAAACACTATAAAAAGGCCCTCATGTTGCAACATTTTGATCATGCTTTCCATCTGAATTTGTGGAACTTCCTGGAGCATAAGATCAGTCCCCAAGCATCTCTAATCGTGCATTAGACCTTGGTACGTAAGTATCCTTGACCTTCCTTAATTGAGTTTTGCTTAGTTATTAGCTTAAAAGCAAACCGTCGTAATTAAGGTTTGACTTATCGATTAATCACTAATGGTCCAGTGTTTAGTCAAATTAAAGGTAGTTATAAGTTGGTAATTATGTGGGCATTAAACCCTTAAAAGGGCACCCTATGATTCCCGCTCTAACTAAGATCATTTGTCGGGTCAAAGTTTGTATTAAAAAGTCAACAGAAACTTAATTTGCAAATTAACACGTAATTAGCAATGTAGAAGACGTGTAACCTATTTTATCACTCATATAACTTGGTAATAAGTATAAGAACTGGTCTAAGCTTGTTTGATCCGGCAATTTTCTGTTTAGACCCGGTTCGGAACCGAAAGTCGCAAAACTTTGACTTTTGCTTTGACTTCAGTTCTGACCCGATTTAGTATGATTTGGAAATGCCTTAGAGCTTCCTTAGGACCAGGTTACATGCTAGTATAACCCTCTGTGGTTGGTTCGTTGATTGCCCGATTCGTTTACACGTTTCCGTTAATTGCTTAATGTTGACCATAATGCCCTTTTGACCATAAAACGAGAATTTTGGAAATGTGAGAGAACAATAATCTTTGTTACTGATTTATAAACTTGTCTCTAAAATGTCACATCAGTTGGAGGTCTAGATTAGGAGTTATGCTCAATAGCGTAATTAGAAAGCTTTTTGTTAATTAAACGGCGCAATTAGCATAAAGCCTATCTAAACCCAATTTTTGACACCAAACCTTTTACCCACTGATGTAATATAATATTTTGGGATTTTTAAAGATTTTTAATTATTTTTAACCTGCTCATAACCTAAGGTTATGGCGTTGATTCGGTAAATACCGATTATACCCTTTTTGTTTATAAAATGAGTTCTACATAGTATTTTGACACCAATCCAATTGCTACTGATTTCATATAATAAATGAAGTATTTTGAACTTTATAACCTGATCAGAAAACTCAGATTTCCTGTATAACCCGGAAATCGCTTAAAATGGCTTTTTACGCGTATTAAACACCTAGTATGGGTTTAAAACCATTTTGTCATATAAGACTTATCACCAACTGATATAACCTGATAAATTAAGTTATTTTACTGATTTATTCAGACCTGAATCTCAGAATTACATTTAATCTCTTTTATAATCTTTAAAATGACCAAAATACCCCTACGGGGCTTAAATTAAGGTTAAACTCGTTTTGGGCATAATGGAAGGTATCCTACTGATATCACAACCTGTTTAAGGCATATTAACTTAGGAAACCTGTAAATGACTCTCATGGTTACCCGTTACGCCTCTTGCGCGTTCGGTTCGGTTTATGTAACTAGTTTGCATAAATTAGCCGAAACGGGTCGAACCTTATCGTTTTTATCTCAAAATCCAGAATGTGTTTAGTTTACCCATATTATACAAGTCTTCAAACTTATCGGGTCTAAACCACATTCTATCCCGGTCTTCGATTAATCGTGCGTTTGAACCGTATCTTTCCTTAAAACTAACCGGTATAAGTTTAGGCATAAATAAAGACCCGTTAGGATTCTAATAGGTTATTATAAACCTTCGTTCCAGAATAGGAGACCCGGTAAAAGCTACACGCACTTGCTATTTGTGATTGATACTTGCAAAGGTAAATACTTTTAACTTATTTTCCCTTATACGGGCTTGGGGTACGGTATATAAAATACCGCTTGGTCGGGCATTGAATCTTTAATCGAATAGAGGTTAAACCATTGATATGCTCCGTTTTGAAATGTTTTGTTTGCTTAAAGCCTTTGGGGGGGGTTAATGACCATGTCCCGGATATTCTTGGCATCATTTTACGAAATGGCCATGACCTAAGCACGGGGTGTAGGCGTACACCCGTCAGTGCCTAAATAAATAATGTGGTGTGTCTATTGACCTTTAACCCGGTCTACGGATCGGGCTACTGAACGCATAAGGAACATGTAATTCTTTTACAAGTATTATATTCAAATAATTATCCCAAGTTATAAAAAGTTTATGCCACGTGCATTCAAATCAATTTTATTAAACTTTTCAAAATGAGTCGGTTGATTGTATTTACCAGTGTAAACTGACGTATTTTCCCAAAAAGGTTAAGTGCAGGTACTACGCGAACTAGCCTGGCTTTCTCCTAGCGTCCACAATAAGTCTCGCAAGCTTGGATGTCAAAACTGTTGAACAATGTTTCCTTTTTATTTTGATCCACCTGTGGATTATTTTAAACTGTTTGTGATACTTGATATTACAATTATATTCGGTTGAAATGAATCTATCTTTTGCTTCCGCTGTGCATTTAAATATTGTGTTGTTTGACCATGATGATATCAACTACGTCACGATACTCCCCACCGGGCCCACCAGTAAAACGTAGAAATATCGGGGTGTGACAGGTTGGTATCAGAGCCAACGCTGAGTGAATTAAACACTAGCCTTTTGTGTTTAATCTCAGTTACACAATTGCACATTCCTAAATTTTCGAGTCTAGACAAAGAACATAGGAATAATCCAAATTTGTTTTTAAATTTTAACTTTGTTCTATATATATTCTCGTTGCTATCTTTGTTTATATTGACAGGTTTAAAAATGCCGCCAAGATTCCGAAGAGGAGGAAGAGGTAAAGGGCTAATCAGTGCCCCCAACGATCACGAAGCCGGGCCTTCTCACCGGCGAGCTCCTTCTACTACAATGAGTGCCGATCCTCAGGGAAACTGGAGGAACCATTTGGAGCCCGCTAGACGGTCAGTCTCGCACAGCTCAACACCTCCCTATCGTCATTCCTTTGGGCCGCATTCGGAAAACGAGCCCGATAACCCACAACCTTTATATATACCTCTCCAACTGAGCCACCTTTGCTAGGCGAGCCACTTCCGCATCGGACACACCAATACCGTATACCTTGCTTTTACTTCTGTTCACTTTGAGACCCGTAACCAAACTGAGCTACCGCAAAAGACGATTTAAAGCCACAATATTGTGATCCGACCATGTACCAATGAAGAGAACATCGTCCGCATAACAAAGATGGGAGATGGTTGGACCTCCATTAGGAAGAGTGCATCCGTGAAAGAGACCTAAACTGCACGCCCTGTTCATGAACATACTAATGATCTCCATCGCAATGATAAAAAGAAAAGGGGATAACGGGTCTCCTTGCCTTAAACCTCTCTTATATTTGAATTCCTTAGTAGGCGATCCATTGACTAGAACTGACCCCATCCCCGAAACCAAGCAACCTTTTATCCAGGAAATCCATTTCAGCGGGAAGTTCATTTTCTCCATAATACGAAAAAGAAATTTTCAATTTAAAGTATCATAAGCTTTCTCGAAGTCAACTTTAAAAATAAGAAGTTTCGTACTTGATTTTTTTGCCCAAGCCACAATTTCACTCACTATAAGAGGGCTATCCAGGATATTACGGCCACCCACAAAAGCCGATTGAAATACACCCATAAGTCAACTTTCTTTTGATAAATACACCCATAAGTCAATATAGACTCTCTTTCCAAGGGAGAGTAGTCAAACAAATTGCCTTAAACAAATAAATCCCTCGTTAACCCCACCCACCCTACCCCACCCCATATTACGCCCACGTCATTTAAATATTTTTTTTAATTTTGAAAATCAAAATTTTGTTTTTAACAGTTTGCATATTATTTTTATCTATAGTTATTTTTTAAGGTTTTTAAATGAATTTTGGATAACTAATTATGTTGACTTTCACTATGGATGGTACTACATTTACAGCAAACAGTACAACACTTTGCACCACACCACATACGTAGCATGTAATTTGTTATTTATGATTTTTTTCGCGTAGTTTAGACGGGATATTATTTTTATAACAAAAAATATAATTAACATTTATCCGGATGTAAGGCTTGGCGTTATATGTTATGGCGCTCAGTGGCGAAGCTTGAAAAAAAAGTTCGGGGGGTCGGAAGGTAACGGACCTAAATTTTTTTTTCTATCGCGTAGTTTCGAGGTGTATGTTCAGGTCGGACGTCGGTGATTCGATTCGGGTAGGGTCAAACATTAATATCAAATAAAAACATTCTCAAACATTAAAAAAGAAGTTATCATTTTATTCTTCCTCATAATAACAAAACAAGTTAACAAATCACCCTAAATTTCAAACTCTAATTTCTATCTAAATCAAATCACAATAAGATTAAACAAATAAAATTAGACATAGTTACAAAAAGATTAAACAAATTTAGGGCAAAAATTCTGACCAATTTCATCCCTAATTTCAACCTAAATCACATAAATTGCAGCCCTAAATTAAACCCAAAGATAAAAAACACATACCTTTAACCTTATGAAGATTGAAGAAGTCGAACAAGAGTACAAGACCACAACAACGAGCAGCGTTTTGGCTTCTGTTCTCGAACAATAAGCTGAAGTCGAACAGTTCTGGAACCTGCGTTCCCCCCCCCCTTTTCTGCAGTTCGGCTTGTGGCTTCTGTTCTTCGTGTCGATGTCCCAAAGTAAAAGAATTTGGGTTCTTTTTTTTGATAGGGTGGGCTTTTAAGTTGGGCTATATAATGATTTGGGCTATAATATTTGGGCTAATTAAATATTTTATTTGGCCTATAAATAAAAAAAATTAAAACCGGGGGATCGAAAACGTATACACTAATTTTTTTTATAAAACCCGGGGGTCGAAAACGTATATACCTACAAAATCTTATACGAAACGTACATATATAACACTACTGACCGAAAAGTTCGGGGGGTCCGGAGAATTTTCAGGCGTAACTCGGGCCAAAGCATTAGCGGTGACACATTAGCGACTATTACCACTTTCGTAATATAATCCGTTGATTTCCCGACGTCAACATAAATTTAATAATGGTAACGGAAGAAACACCGAAAGCATTATTAAATGTAATCTCGTTATTTATTTATGATTAACTTTTTCACTTTCGTATTTATAATAAAGTGTCTTGATTATTTATTTATTAATATTGATATTAATACTAATAATAGTATAACAAAATATAAAAAAGTAACAAAAGTATTATAAAATAAAATAACATAAAAAACATAATCATTACTTTTAACTTTATAATAAAACATAATTATTACTTTTTACTTTATAATAAAATAATATAATAAAATAGTTAATCATTACTAAATCATTACTAAATTTGACTTTTGGGTATATTAATATTTGTCATGGATATATTTAGGGTATACGGGGCACTAGCGGGGAGTGCCTTCGGTGACCCAATTCCCCGAGCGGGAACACCGCCGCCATTCCTGCGGTGACCCAATTCGGTGAATGGGATCGGTGGGAGGTTACCGCATGAAGGGAGTGAGGGAGAGGGTGGCCCACAAGCTTTTCAACCAATCAAATTATTTTCTTTTTTTTTCTTTTTGAATAAAAAAGCAAGTCCCCTAAGAGAGGAGTGCCGTCATCAATTTGAGGGTGTGAGGAGAGTTAAGAGGGAAGTTGACGTGTCATAACCTGATTGGGTATGTGTAAGAGAGGGGACTCCCCTAAGAGAGGAGTGCCCCTCTCACCCTTATCACACCCCATCTTAAAATACTCTATAATGAATATAAATAGGCCATCAACTGTGCCCCATTTATGGGACCCTGCTATATTCAGCCTATGAATATGTATCATTTCCATATTTTATATAGAGATGGTGGACAATGGACCTTTTTAAACTATTTATTGCTGTCTAGTTCCTCTCCCACTCTCTCTCTATCTATACTATTATATTATATATTATATTATTATTATATTATATTATTATATTATATATATCAATTTAAAGTCCTCATGAACAGTGATGAGGATTTTAAATATATATAAATTAAATACATATCAATTTAAAGTCTTCATGAACAATGATGAGCATTTTAAATATATTAAGATTATAGAGTCTGGTCATGACCCTCATTACTATCAATTTAGTTTTCTCTTTTAAGTATTATGGGGATTGCCGGTACCGAAACGAACCGAACCCCTACCAACTGATTATATATATATATATATATATATATATATATATATATATAATTTAATAGAAAGTTATCATGAACAGTGATATAGGGTTTTTAAGTAGTTATTTATTTTTTATTCTAAATTTGTGCTTATATTTTTATTTTTTATTTTTTATACTTTTAGTAATCCCCTTTAATGAAATTTTATTCATTATTCAATTTGACTTTTTTAAATAAGTTGTGTTTGTTAATTTATCTTTAAAAATCTAACTCCGTGACTATGTTTATTTGATATATATTTATTAACTATTTTTCTTAATTCTAATTTAGACATATTTTGTTTTTTTATAACATTTAAAATACGATATTTTATAAATTGATGTCGTTTACCTTCTTTTGTTATTCTAATAATATAGTATAATGCTTTATAATTACATAAATATATCGTTGCGACATGCTTATTTTATCTGTGTTATGATAAAAGCTTTGTTCAAAATTGATCGAGTCAATTATAATTGATTCTTTTGTTTATCACCGTGACAAACCGAATCGAAACTATCTCAACACCTTTGGTGCAGTATAGAGTACCTTTTATATCATAAGCTACAACGAGTGTCGGTGATGAACAAAACTGATATCGTCCGAACGACATTGGTACCACGTCAATTTTAAATGAACATCAGTACCAATAATTATATTTTTGAAACCTTTATCGATATTTATTTTTGTATATTTTGATCGATGTAAAACATGTGTCTATATGTTTTTGGCATATCATGACTTTATTGTTTGGGGTTTATCTTTTGGTCGCTATACAAAGTGCCGATCAGGGTACCGACACTTTATTGAATCGAACCGCTACCAACTAACTTCCCGCCGGAACGCGCGGGGGAAGTTCACTAGTATATATTGTTTATGAAAGCCGATGAATAGTAACTTTATTTTTATAATAATACATAGCTTTTTATTATTTATTATTATATTTATTTTTAATAACATATTTTTATTTTTATTTTCCTTTTTTAAAACCATATATTTCCTTTACATTACTTTTAATAATTATTTTTCCTTTTTTAGAACATATATAGTTTATCGATTAATTTGATACTTCTTTAATAATTTACGTTTATAAATTTCTTTCTAAAAATTTAAGTACGTAGTTGTGCTTGATTTTTTATATTGTTTATGAAGGCCGATGAATAGTAACTTTATTTTTATAATAATACATAGCTTTTTATTATTTATTATTATATTTATTTTTAATAACATATTTTTATTTTTATTTTCCTTTTTTAAAACCATATATTTCCTTTACACTATTTTTAATAATTTTTTTCCTTTTTCAGAACATATATAGTTTATCGATTAATTTGATACTTCTTTAATAATTTACGTTTATAAATTTCTTTCTAAAAATTTAAGTACGTAGCTGTGCTTGATTTTTTCCCTGACATTCCGTTATAAGTTTTGTTAAAACGAAGTTATACTCAAAATAAAGTATTTATTTGGTATCGTAATGGTATCGTAAAACAGTACGATGATAAACTAAACCGTTTTAATGGTTTGACTTTCTAAACAAAATACTTTATTTTTAAATCATGTTTGTTTTACATTATCATTTCCTCGGTTTCGCCGCAACGCGCGACGAAAAAAAAAACTAGTATAGTATTATAATACAAATATAGAAAACTAAGATAAAAATGTAATCTTACATTATTTTAAAGGTTTAAGTATTTATAAAAACACACGTTTTGACGTATTCAATTGAGCTTAATGTATCCTATAGTTGCATTGCGATTGGATCAAAATGTAACGTAAATCGAATTTATATCGTACAATCATAACGTATTATACGCGACCCGACTAACTCGAATTTACATCGTCAAGCCAAAAATTTTTGAGGGGGTCAAAGTGGCAATTACAAAGTTCCTAAAAAGTTAAGTGGTTAAAAATTGCATTTCCTAAACTTAAGGGGGCTAAGAAATGGTAAAAATAATTTGATAAAGTTTTGGGATAAGAATGAAACTATAACAAAGTTGGGACTGTAAAGGAAACTACTACAAAGTTGGGGTGTCAAAAGCAAACTATGTGTAAAATGGAGTAGTAGTTTAGGGACTAAATTTGCCATTTTATGAAACTTTAAAAGTAACAAAGTCAAGGGGCTAAAATTGCAACATCATAAAAGTATGAGGAGGGGGAGACAAAGCCAGTAGGGTTTCCATCAACTTTTTCTTTTAAGTTATAGTATAATATTTGGTAAAAAAAATCTTTAAAATATAATGTTGTCTTTTAAAATAACTTCTCTCATGATTATTAAACGATGATCACTTTTTCATACAATTAAAATTTGAAAAATTTAAATTATGAAAACGAACATTTTATTCTCTTTAATTTGAATATACTATTATTATTTTTTTTATTTTAAAAAACTAATATATTACATGATTATCAGTGTGTCTAGTATATATAACAGAAATTTATTAAAAACGAAATGGTGACAAGCTTTTGAACGAAATAAACATTTTAGAAAAATATGGATGAAAATTCTGACACCTAATGATTAACAAAATTTGTAGGTAAGTTTCAACTATTTTTAAACATTTAAAATGATGAATCACAAAATAGAAAAAAACTAGAAAATAAAAAAAACTACTATTAGCTAATCAATTTTTTAATATTTTTATTTTCATCTCTTTTAATTAAAAGAGTACGCAAAATTAGTAACATGTAAAACTGTAAAAGGGAATTGAAAAAAAAAAAACCTGATGTGATTTTCTCAAAGTTTTACTATTTTTTTTCTTATGATCTTCAAATAACGTACGGATGGATGAACTAAAGATGGTGATGCTGGTATTAATTGTTGATGTTTTGGTAGTTACAGAAGAACATGCCATTTACGTACGTAAGCATCTTATGCACTATTTTTTAGGTATTTTACAAAATTGTCTTTATGGCTTTTTAAGCTTATTCTCAAATTAAAATTAGTTATTTTATATTGATCGTTAGGCTGGGTAGTTTGGAAAGTCTAAATAGTGTATGATTTAACTAATAGTTAAATAAAATAAAAAAATAAAAAAGCAAAAAAAGAAAATCTTGATTGGTGGGAGACCACATGGGACCCACCACATCTTTCTTCAACGCTCGCTAATGTAGTAACGAGGGCTTGCCTTAACGCCCCTTTCGCGTTTAGACGAGCTTTACATATCTAAAAGCTTACCTTTATCCGAAAAAGTAGACTACGTTTGATTGGTTTGTCAAGATTTTTTTGAATGTTCATCTAGTGGATTGTTAATAAAACAAAAATGAGTGACAAGAGTGGAGTGATGATGGGATAAGAAATAGAAGTGAAGTGATGAAAAGATTTGACAATATTTCGTATACCCCACAATTCAGGTAAAATGATATTTTTTTTTTTTTGCTGGTTGGATGCCACTCCAAAAATAACTTTTCTTCATTTATTATACTTTATTGTTTTATACGTAATTGATATAATAGCATTATTATAATGATGTTATATCACACTTTAAGTTTTTAACCTTTTCTTTTTATTAGCATACATGCATATAATAAATATTTATAGCCAACCATCAAGAATTCGCATATGAGAATATACCAACTTTAACCAATCAATTTCACAACCCCTAATATTTAAATTACTACTAAAGTACTGGAAATCTACATGGTTTAATTAAATATGTGAAAAATAAGTATTATACTATTTATACAACATTAACAATAACAATCATACCCATTATAACCTCAGAGATAATCAAGTTATTGATAGAGTATAGGGATGGTGTAACGTACGTAAGACTTACCTCTATTCCAAAGGATAAAGAGGTTGTTTTCAGTCACACGATTATGTATTTTTTTTAGAAAACACGATACAACTGTAGGTATGTATGTACGTATGTATGTATGCAGCGCCGGTTGTATGAAAAAAAAAAGCTCTTAGTATCTTAAATTGAAGTTATACAAATACAAGTAATAAAATTGTAAGTTGGATGACCAGAGAATAAAAATTGAAACTTAGTATCTTAAATCGAAGTTCTCCAACTTTTCATCCTAAAAGTTAGAATAACCCTTGAAGCAGTATCATAGACGCATGTCCTTATCACCTCACCAAGTTTTAATAACAAAAGAAGTCAAAAGGCAAATAGTTAAAATGCCAGTTGGGGTTGTTCCCTAACAGGCCTTGTTCAATGTATAATTAGAAAATTATATATTATTAATCCACTCTTCAACCTTTTTGTCTTAACATAACCTAGATTAACAATCATTAATGATATTTTTTGGGTATTTATTTATATCAATACTAGGTTAAAACCCCGTGTAATACACGGGTTGAATAAATGTAATTTTATAAACCGAATAATAAAACAATATATCTCTAAAAATCTGGTTTATTACATGAGTTGAATAAATTTAATTATATATATTAAATAAAACAAAAGTTATATTTTAAAGAACTCCGTGTATTGTACGGGTTGAGTAAATTTAATTTTATATATTAAATAATGAAAAAAGTTACATTTGTAAGAAACTCATGTATTGTATGGGTTGATCACATGTTTATATACCAATCAATAAAAAAGTTATATTTTGTTATATCTTTATATACCCTGCGTATTATACAGATTGAATAAATCTAATTTTATATACCACATAATTAAAAATGTTATATTTTTAGAAACCCGGTGTATTACACGAGTTACATAAATGTAATTTTATATAGTAAATAATAAAAATATTATATTTTTAAAAAATCTCATTTGTTACACGAGTTGAATGAATCTAATAAAAAATTATATCTTTAAAAAAAACTAACGGATATACTCGATATATGATGGATGGGGTGACTGCGGTGATGGTTCTTATAAATGTCACGTAAACATAGTGAATACCGTATTTAAGTTGAGAGCTGAACACGAAAATAAAAGTATAGAACCAATAAACATTGATTAATGTTTTTGTTTACCCCTTATAAACATTTTTTGAAATAGTTTCTACACTTAACTACTTTAGTTTAATAAAATAAACAAATTATTTACATTATATTAATTTAAATTTAGTGTACGTCTTTTGTTAATTTCAGGATATATAATTTTGAAATCTAATAAATATTTCAAAATATTATATTATCTCCTATACGAATTGTTTAAATTTATATTAACTTTAATTTTATAATTATCTTAATTAATATTAATTATTTATAATTAAGTAGGATGGAGAGGAAAAACTAAAAAATAGATAGCTTCAATGAATGACATGTGTCCATTCATTGGTTTCTTTTATTATATAGTATAGATATAATATAATTAGTATAATAACTACAAATTTGTTAGTAAGCATTTATTATTAAAAAATAATGACCATATTCAATTGTTATATAGCCATAGAACTACGTTTTTCAAGATATATCTCACACTTTCGTAGCTAGACATGTCAACTCTTTATTTGATAAGAATACTGATTTTTTACAATTATATAAAATCATGGTATATAATATTAGGAAAATTTCAAATACACGTTCTCTTAAAAATAGGAAGTCGTAGGAAGAATATCTTGTATTGTGTTTTTTTGTCATTGTGTATTTTTTTTTGCGATTCATTGTGTTATATTTTGTGATTTATTGTGTTATATTTTGCGATCCATTACGTATTTTTACCTTTCCTAGATTCAGGAGACTTTATAAGATAATTACATTATGTCACAGAGAAGATAGGGGAGGGACTAAAAGTCTAAAACATAACTAATATAAAAAACTCATGAAACTCAATCAATGAACTAAAACTTGACACAAGTTACACTTTTTTCTTGTTACATGTTCCTAACATTTTACATCTTTTGTGTCAATAGAGAGAAGATGGAATGTGTTATATCTTTCACCAGTTTACATTTTTAGTAACTTCATCCGTTACACTTGTTTTTGGGTTTCAACAACAGTTTTTTTTCAGATTTTTTATGAAGTTTATAGATTTCAGAACTTAGAATATACGAAGTTTTTAATTTGTAGTATACGTAAAAAATATTTTCCATTTATATTGGAAGATTTTTGTGTAACAATTACAGCTATTACACCTTTTGTATCAGACGGGAAAGAGGTGTAAATAGTTGTTACACTTTTTTGTCAGATTGTTACATTTTCTGGAAAACACTTTTTTTATACGAGTCCAATCTCTATTATAGATTAATTAGATGGATAGTGGAGATCAGATTTTCAGAGTTTTTTGAACTTTTAAGAGTTTTTTTATTGTCCTTTAACTAATTAACATGATCCATGTAAACCGACCCTTAACTTTATAAATTTGATCTTGCGACAAACAAATTAATCCTTATAAATGCGGTTATCAGGTATCAGATTTAAACTTAAGATGTTTTAAATAAAAAGCTTGAAGTACATGACAAATACGGAAAGTCAAACAAGATAAAAAAAAGAGTAAATTGCCATTTTAGTCCCTGAGTTTTGTCCAAATTTGCCATTTTGATCCAAATAGTTTTATTTTCCCCCCTGGGTCCCTGACTTTTCACTTTTATATGAAATGGGTCATATATTTAAAGAATTCCAGCACTACATGGTCTGTCAAATTAAGACGTGATTTGACGATTTAATCTACACATGCTTAATTAAATCATTATTAACTAATTGCCCATAGAAAATGATCTATAGTGGGGATGTATGGGATGAATTAAATTGCACGTACTATTCTACTAACCCTAATTAATTAAATTAAATAAGAGCTTTCCTTTTTATTATTATTATTATTATTATTTTTTTGAAAGGTGGCTTTCCTTTTTAAATGGTTTATGCTTTCCTTTTTAAATGGTTTATTATAGTGTTAGGATCTTGTAAAGTCATCGACAAATGCTGACGGATTTAAAAGTTTAAGTAGCCCATAGTATAACAATATTTTTTCCAATGTCAAAATGGTATTCAAATTATTCAAAGAAATATGACAATTAAAAATATTATCTCTAAAACAAATTAATGCTCTTGTTACCTTTGCCATGCCCCTGATTTAAAAGCTTCCATAAAAACAACTATTTAATTGTTCAATATAAAATATTAGTTAATAATTAACAAATTAGTTATTAAAGTTTTTTTTATATAACACACATTTACAATTTCCAAAAAGAAAGAAAGAAAGAAAAAAGAAGTAGCAGGTCACTCTAATTTTTTCCTGCTTCCTAGATCATATGTTAATCATTCCAAAGAGTATAAAATTTAGTTTTCATATCATTTTCTCCCATAATAACTAAATAAATAAAAATAATAAACTATTGTGTAACTTTATAATATAATTTACTAGGGGAGGGTATGGGGAACATTAAAAGAGTGGGGAACCGGAGAACCATACAATTAACATGTTAAAAATTATTTTTTAAATTTTTTAGAGCTTTTGTAAATGCATGTAGAAGTTTTTTCAATAAAAAAATTCAAAAATATAAAAAATAAAAAATAAATTCTTTAAAAAACAGTAAAAGCACCGAAAAAATTCTGAAAAAAAAATAATTTTTAACATTTTAAATTAAATTTCTAAAATATATTAGATACACTATTCCTCTCCTTTTTAGTATTGCCCATTGAAACTTGCACTAAATTACTATAGTTATATTTTTTTACTTTCTTATTTCTCTTACATATTTACTTTATCTAAGTAATATTAATGTATAAATTCGTATTTTATTACCTATATATAATAATATAATTATAATAATACATATCAATTTAATCATATAGTAAAGACTATTTAGTGACACATTTTTATTTTGCATCAATACTTTTTATTCAACTGTTGTTTACCACTTTCCAGATTCTCATGTTTTATCTTCTTTCCAACAGATATTAAAATGCAATGACTTTTTTAGCTTTTATTTATTTATTTATTTTTCTTTAACCGCAAAAAAAGCTTTTATATAAAAAAATAACCAAGCAACTAGAGCTTTTATTTTATAACATATCTGTCGCATCACACAGAAATCCCACTAGTCTAACATATTAATCATAAGTCATAAAACGCTTTCATTGAATATCAAATATTTGACTTGGAAACACGTTCATGTAAATGAGCATTAATATAAGAATTTTTTTTTTGAACGGTGGCATTTCATTTTGGTAGGGACGAATCCCACAGCTCCCCAACTAGGAGCCCCAACCGCCCCACTAAGACAAGGGCCTTGCATGCAGAGGACCCAGGCTAGTAAGAGCTCGGCGTTCCCCGAGAAAATTTCCCGCCCACTGCCCACCCAGTTACCCGGGAGCGTGTGGTTGCACAGCGGAAACTGTGCACGGTAGTAGAAAACTCGGGCGGTTGCTCGGATTCGAACCCGCGCCTCTCAGCACGTTTCCAAATCTTCACTGCTTCCTGGCCACTGGGCTAGAGCCAGTGGTTAGCATTAATATAAGAATTGATAGATGTTTTTGTGTTGATTTCATTGACAATGTGCATGGGATTTATATCCAATGCCAAATTTTATGAAGCAATAGGGTTAATCAATTTTATGTTATAAAATATCAAACCCTTATTAGCATTAAAATTTTAATTTTAATAAAATCGTGTTTAATATTATTATATTATCATTTTTTTTCTTTATCCTTTTAATCATTGATAGATATCACCACTCATCATAACCTCATAAAAATATAACAATAAAACATGTGATTGAAGTGAATTTAATTAAGATTCAGTTGTATGTTATAACTTTATTTTGAATTGAAGTGTATTACTTGTATGCTTGTTTTAGATAGTTTGTGGGCCTTTTGGGCTTCATACTGAGACTTTCGTGTGGCTTAACTAGATTGTCTATTTTGCTCTTCTTAGTTTTGAAAAGAAGAAGAATAAAGATTGAAAGATGTATAACCGAATTTTTGTAACTTCACATATATATTTCTTAGGCTATGGGTATACTTTTACGCCCCTTAACTACACGTAGGCACCACATCACCTACTTAACCCCCTTTCACTTCACCGCACACCAAGGAAATGGTTTAACCCTATTAACGCCCCTTAAAATTAATTAAGATACATATATATATATAGCATATTGTGTGTGTGCAAATTTTGGAATGTTTGATTCCATCCCTCTCTCTCCTAGTTAACTTCTTAACATGTGAAGTTTTTAATGCATCATAACACCCTTCAGGAGTGGTTTAACAGGTGTTAACGGATGCCAACTAGGATTAACATCTATGGATGTTAGAGTATACCAGGTGACCTTATTCTTACTTATAACATTAACGAACATCTCGTGTAATTAATGTTTATTTATATTTTTATTGCTTTTCACTTAAGCTTCTTTAACTATTCACATCTCATGTAATTTTGACGGACGATTTAACAAGATCAAGAGTTTCATCATATATACCTAACCACGTTAATTTGTCTACAGAGCCGGCTCAGAGAACTCTCAAAATAATTTAGGCCTCTGGCGAAATAAAAACTGGGCCCAAAACTGTGGTAAGGGGAAATGAATTAAAAAAAACTAAATCCTTGGTGGTGGAGCAAAGTCTTTAACTTGAGACCACAACATTATCTTAAGATGGTTTTTTTCCACTCCACCACCACCAACACTTTTACGTATAATAAATGAATGCATATATTAAATATATAATTTACTATACGTATAAAAGCTTATAAAAACCTTTCGGGCCCTTTGAAAATTTAGGTCTCGAGCGACGACACAGATTGGCCGGCCCTGCCCTGGTTGTCTACTAAATATGAGATAAGCCAAATAGTCATGACTAAAACTGCATGCATGTAGTTAAAATAGATTATTGGTTTGGACTATATTGTTTAAAAATTATAATCTTAGTTGATATATTAATTAACAAGTTATTAGCGTTACTTAATCATAAAGTTAATTCTAGCAAAATGTCCAATGTATAAACATTTGTGTAGATGATTCAAATTTGTTTTCATCATCTCCACAAGAATGAACTAGTATTCTCTGCACGTCATCATGCACCAATGACCAAACGCAATGAATTACAATTAATTCTCTGCACATCAAAATGTCCACCACCTTCAACTGCTTTATTTATTGTATACATCAAGTGATCAAACCAGTTACAAAGCCCTACTTAACATCTCTGAATTATTCAAAAATTGGGTTGGAAATGGGTTGGTTTAAAAATGTGACCTCGAAGCGATTGTTCTTGACGTTGTGCGGCGTTGTGTTGACCGGAATGATCTTCTCTGCTGTTTATGTCTTCTCCGCCGTCTACTCTCATGACTTCGCCTTCTCTTGGAACCTATCTCCATGTATTTCTCATCCTTTTGCTGTCTATATATATATGTTCTTTTGCTGTAATTCGGTTGTAATGTGAAATATATATTAATAGTAAAAGTTGTGGTTTGCAATGATTTTTTTTTTATTATAAGATTCAGTTTCATCCCTTAAAAAAAATTAAATACCTAGTTGTGTTTAATTTTTTTTTTCACAACATTCCGCTATATATTTTATTGAAAACAAAATTGTATTCAAAATAAACTGTTTTTCGTATCGTAAACTATATATCGAGTACCGGTAGCGTAATGAACCGAGCTGATACCGATCGAACGACAACAATAGAGGTATTGGTATTTGTTAAACACGTGTTAATATCATTTTGGGGCTTGGGCATATCACGACTATAATTTTTGCATTACATGAGACAACTTCTGTGTCGGTACCCTAACGAACCAAATCAATACCAGCCGAATTCTCATCACATCACGTGGGGAATCCCACTAGTTGTGATCCAAAGTCAACTAATTAATAGGGTCAAAAATACTATACAGTTAGGCATTTTGCTGAATAATTCCCTATTAGTTTACTTGCAATCTAGCATTAGAATATACTTTATGAAGCATAGCTTATTTGATACCACTAGAGATCATATAGGAATTCTTTTCTACGTTGGCTAAACGTACCTTGGTATGCTAGATGTACCCATGTAAAGTAAAAGTAGAGATATGAAACGACTAAATTAATTTGGGTACGTTTAATACAACTCTTTTTAGTGAACCAAACTTTGGTTAATTCGTATTTGTAACATGCATGTTTTTTTTCATTGTATGTTATAATGTTAGATGTGGCACCATCTTCCCCAAATCAAACACTTGATTCTACTTCACTAAGAGGAGATGGTGGGAAACCAAAATCTATTTGGGTAGCACCCGCGCCAGGTTCAAAGATGCCTCCATTGGAGACATTTCGGCTAACCAAAGAAATGGTTCAAGAAAGGGTGAAAGATAATGTTATAATTACAACATTTGGTAACTATGCTTTCATGGACTTTATCCTCACATGGGTTAAGCGCTTGACAGATTTGGGCGTCGAGAATCTTCTTGTTGGTGAGTTAGTTAAAGAATACACTATTCTTCTTAGAGTTTTAAGAAACCGAAAACTGTTTGTTAGGTGCAATGGACATAGAGTTATTGGAGGCTTTGTATCGGAAGGGTGTACCGGTTTTTGATATGGGGAGTCATATGAGCGAAATAGACGTTGGATGGGGATCGCCAACTTTTCATAAAATAGGAAGGGAAAAAGTCATTCTCATTGATTCAATGCTACCCTTTGGTTTTGAATTACTCATGTGTGATAGTGATATGGTTTGGTTGAAGGTAACTTCCTTCCACATGTTTTTCTTTTATTGTTTTTAGAAATGTCTTCTTAAATATGATATCTTACTTGAACAGAATCCACTCCCGTATCTTGCGCGTTATTCTGAAGCAGATATATTAACATCAACCGATCAAGTTACACCAACAGTAACTGATGATCAGTTAGACAACTGGCAAGAAGGTGAAAGTTACAGTTCAAACTATATGTTAAAAATAATTTAATACAATGTAGTTAAACTAATCAGTGGATCTATTTTTTGGAGTGGGCAGTTGGAGGTGCATACAATATAGGTATTTTTCATTGGCGACCAACTGATTCGGCTAAAAGATTGGCGAAAGAATGGAAAGAAATGCTTTTAGCTGATGAGAACGTATGGGACCAAGCCGGTTTCAATGATCTTCTGCACAAGCAACTAGGCCCACCGGTTGATGACGAAAGTGGACTTGTTTATGCTTATGATGGAACTCTAAAGCTTGGGCTTTTGCCTGCTAGTATATTTTGTAGTGGCCATACTTATTTTATTCAGGTATGAACTATAACTTGAGTTATCTTTATATTTGGTTATTATTGTTATTAGTTCCTCAAAATTATAAATTATAATGGTGCTGCATTTACAGGCCATGTATCAACAATTGAGATTGAAGCCATATGCTGTACACACCACATTTCAAATCGGCTCTGAGGGAAAACGCCACAGGTTACGTGAAGCTATGGTTTTCTACGATCCACCAGAATACTATGATTCACCAGGTTTTGTTTTATTTTATTTTATACACTCTGATGGTTCTGATTTGCTGCAACATGGTGCTAAAAGTATTCATGTTTCAGTCCAAAATTTAACTTTTTTCTCTATGACACCGGATCCTTACGCCTATATTAACTTTCAAGTACATGCGCTTCAGCGATCAGATTCTTGTTTTGCAATTTAAAGATGTCTGCATTTACTGTGTGTCATACAGGAGGTTTCTTGACATTCAAGCCATCCATTCCAAAAAGCTTATTACTTGATGGGGAACATAATCTTCAAACACATTTCAGTCTTGTTAATTATCAAGTAATTTTATACAAGAACACATTTTTCTTCTTCTTGCACCTTCTATTCTCACAGTAATGATTCAAGTTGTACTTTTTAGTAGATTGAGAATTTTTTTATGTGACTAAATTGTAGATTAAGCAAATAAGGACTGCCCTTGCCATAGCATCAATTTTAAACCGCACATTGGTACTTTGAATTATATACATTTTTCCACATGAAATTATTTACAATGTCACTTACTATATTTGCATTTTTTAGGTTATGCCTCCAGTGTGGTGTAGGTTGGATAAATTATGGTTTCCACATTCTGGAATTATCGCAGGGTCGATGACCATACAACCGTTCATCTGTCCTCTGGATCATGTATTTGAGGTACTAGAGTTTTATTAGTTTTTTTGTGTTCACAATAGTTTTGTATGAGTTATACAAGTTTAATAAATGGCGTATTTAGTTATTAGAGATCAATGCTTCTCTATAGGTGCATACAATGTTAAAGGCATTGCCCGTTGAGGAATATGGGTCAGGAATCAATATAAGAGAGTATTCTTTCTTTGACAATCCGTCGACGCCTGCACAGGTGTAACCACCGTCTTCATTTGGAGTCATAGTGGTACTTTTATGGTTGAATTCACCCGAAATTAGCTTAATTTTCTTTCTTTAGGTTAAGGATTCATGGCTTGATGTACAATTATGTCAAGAAGGGTCGGAAAAGTGCCAATCAAACATTAAAAATACAACTAGATCACTCAAACTTCCAAAGCACAACAATGAAGAAACGGTATGCAAGATTGAAAAACGATAATAACATTATAAAGCTTTATGATTGTTTTACCTTGATTTATTCTAGGTTGGATTATTTATTATAATATACATGTACTAATGTTTGAATCATATCTATTTTACCTGCTTTGAAGTTTGGTCTCATTGTGACCACTTTTGTTAATGTTTGAATAGTTGACAACATTGTTATCCCCATTGAAAGATGTCAAAGTCATCCAATTTTCATCAATGCAAGATGCCTTCCTAGGATTCTCTGACAAGGCAAGCAATGTTTTTCTTCTTTTTGTTTTAGATATTTCATGCAGAGTGCAAACATAAATGAAAAAATCTAGAAATTAAGAAGAGATGATGATAAAGGCGACAAGAATATTGTTTAGGAGGTAGGTGGGTTGGGTAACGGGTTAAAACAGTCATTTTAAGTACGGGTAGTAATTGGTTGGGTTGGTTTGGAATGAATACAAACGGTTTTATTTTTATCGGTGTAGGCAATTGTTGCATAGTAGAACAACATAATTATCAAGATATGATCTGTAAGTCTTTGAACAAAATCAGGAGCAAGCCTTTTAGATCATATGCATGTTTTTTTTTTAAATGAAACTGATCATAAAATCATTTAAAATTTTATATGATCAGGCGAGTGAAGAAAAATTCAGGAAGCGTGTGAAGCGATATGTTGGAATATGGTGCTGTGTTGGTGGCCACGATCCAGGTCACATTTATTATGACATGTATTGGGACGAAAAACCTGATTGGAAGCCTCTCCCTCCCCAAACCCCAGAAGACGATCATCCTTATTGATGAACGATTACTGTTAGAATTACAATCTAGACTTATATTATTTAGTGTTAAAGCCTTAGCACTATCATTACATCCTAAGTTTATAGTTAATAGTGCCAGTTATAAGTTAGTTACAATGGTTGAATTGATCATATAAATATACATTGTGTGAATATTTAACATAAATAAAGTTGTTATTTAGTTATCTAGTGTTCTTCCTTTCCCAAAAAAATCATGAGATTGTGTGAATATTTAATATAAGTAAAGGGTCTTTTAACCTTGCAATTGGACGTGAGATTGTTGAAGTCTTTTGCAGTTTTGCTGCAAGTTTAGTTAGTTAGTTTGTTTGTTTGTTTATATACTTTGTGTTTATTACATAATTATGTTTACTTGTTCTTTTATGTATGCAGAAAGTGTAGGAGAATAAGTCATAGGTCAGTTGGTGAGTGGGTCCTTTTCTCCATTTTTTATGGTTGGTTTCATTATGAACATTACATGTAGTTGGCTATATATTCTGTAAGTATTAATCAGAAAAGCTCGAACCTTAGAGAGTAACCAAGGCCTGAACCAACAATTAAGGGCTTGGACATTGAAAAAATATTGTTACAAATGCATTGAAAGTTGTATTTTGTTGTGAGCTGATGCTCCTATGTTGTGTGAATCATTTTTATATGGTCATGTGTTGCCATCACTCAACAATTTTCACTCGCTGTCACGTTAATGTCGCATCATCACAATCCTCACTTCTAACTCACTCAATCTATGTTATGGTCTCACTTCTCTCACCGGCCATTTTACTTAATTTTTTTTTAATGCCATATCACGAAAAATACATATTATTTTAAAACAATTGCTTTTTAAATAAATATAAATGTAAGATTAATATTAATAATGTTTTTAAATATCACATCACAAAAAAACAAATCACTTCAAATTGAAAATAAAAATACTATATTTTGAAAAGAGTTAAATGCCTGGATAGTCCCTGTGGTTTGGCCTTTTTTCACCTTTAGTCCCTAACTTTCTAAAATTACAGCTATAGTCTCCAACTTTTCAATTTTCGTTCCCGGATAATCCCTAACGCAAATGGTGGTTAGTTTTTGGTGTTAAATAGCTGCGAAATTACTAACATCCTTTTCAGTACAAAAACAAAATATATTAAACAATTGTTAAATATATATAAATTGTATAATAACACATTCAAACATGTGTATTAGAACGTGTTTCAGAGACGAAGAACTTATTTTAGATGAACATAAAGACGCCTTGATTTCTGATGATAAATCTTAACTTTCATATCTTCGTGATTGTTGTTATTTGATTAGATTTATGGCGGTAGTGTGATTGAATCGTGTGTTTTGATATTGTTACTGGAATAAGGGGTGGGTGTGGTGGATGGTGTATGGTAGAGGTGAGTTGCAGCGGTGGTTACGGTGAAGGTGGTTATGGTTCGTATCTGATTCAGATGGTTTAGCAAGAATTAGGAAGAAGAGGTGTGTTTGGATTTAAATGTTATTTTTTAATAGTAAGGGTATTTAGGTCATTTCACACCCACTTAACTGAAAAGACTAACCTCCTTCCGCGCCAGGGACTATTCGGGAACGAAATTGAAAAAGTTGGGGACTATAGCTGTAATTTTATAAAGTTATGGACTAAATATGAAAAAAGGCCAAACCCCAGGGATTATCCGGGCATTTAACCCTTTTGAAAACAACTCGGTTTTCGTTATAATGAATCAAAATGTTGAGAAAAAAAAGCAAAGCTAAAGCCGCTTACGATACCAAAAAATACTTTAATTTATATCGAAAGCAATTCAGTTTTCGTTAAAATTTATGTAGGAATTTGTGATATTTAAAAATAAACAACAAAAAATACTTTACATCGAAAGCAATTCAGTTTACGTTAAAATTTATTTCGGAATTTTCGTAAACTTGATCATATCATCATTGTATATAACTCTTATCATCTTACTCATATAACTGGTTGCTAAGTTCTCATTCTGCAAAGGTAAAAGCACAAAAAAAAAGAGTTAAATGCCATTTTAGTCCCTGTGGTTTGATACATACGTAACTGCCTGCGGCATCCAGGGTCTGCAGAATGTTTCTAATTCAACAAAACGATAACGGCTTTCAAGACATATCCCTCTGTACTCCTAAGATTGCATCCGATGTCCTCTGAATTAGAAGTTGTGCATGCCCAATATTGAAGTAACACTGATTCTATGTCGGAATTAAAATCTAACCTTCAGCAATTTTTGAATTTGTTCAAGATATTCAACATAACTTTCTTTTGGTATAGACGTGACTAGGGGTGCAAATGAGCCGAGCCGGCTCGCGAGCTACTCGAGATCGGCTCGAGAAAAAGCTCGAAACGAGCCGAGCTTTATCGAGCCCGAGCCGAGCTTGAGCCTCAAAACAAAGCTCGTTTGTTTATCGAGCCCGAGCTCGAGCCTTGCATGTGAAGCTCGTTAGGCTCGTCGAGCCTTATCGAGCTTTAGTGTAAACGAGCCGAGTCGAGCCGAGCTTATTTAAACTTGTTTACAAGCCGACCTCGAACCTAAAAATAAGCTTATTTAGTAAACGAGCCCGAGCCCGAGCTTCACTTATCGAGCTCACGAGCCTAAAAAGTCTATTATTTATATTATTTTTATTTAATATACAAATTAATAGATAATAATCGAGCCGAGCCCGAGCCGAGCTCGAGCTTGAGAAAATACAAACGAGCCGAGCTCGAGCCTTGAAAACAAAGCTCGAATCGAGCTCGAGCTCGAGCCCGAGCTCACATAAAGTTAATCGAGCTCGAGTCGAGCCTGGTCAAGCTCGGGCTCGGCTCGGCTCGTTTGCACCCCTAGACGTGACAAGCTCAATGATTCCCACAAGTTTATTCCCATAGTACCCAGGCAATAACACCTTTATCCTCAGATTGCACCCGATGTCCTCTGAATTAGAAGTTGTGCATGCCCAATATTGAACTAACACTGATTCAGTGCCGGAATTAAAATTCCTAAAAATTCTGTCGATGGACTCTATTGTTGGTACCTGCCAGATTAACACAATGATTTCCAGAATATTATTTTTTTTGCAGGAACTTAACCAGTAATCAAATGATCTATGGGTGGAGACGAGTTCTTCAAAGATAACCACCATTAATCAAAAGTTTATCTTTAAAGCATAAAAAAAAGAAATTTTAATTTAGTAAATATAGAGATGTAGTTAATTAAGAAAAGTAGACTTGTGATTATTAAATGTTTAACTTTCTTATAAAAGAGCAAAATTACAGGCAAGATTGATTAGTCACACTAACATTATCAGTTGCAAATTCTGGAGGTTCGGTTTAATATGACCTATTAATATTTAATACTCATCAAAAGCTATGATTATGAAGTCGAATCGAGCTACAATAAGCAGTGACTAAGACAGAAATCAGGGATTCATGAGAATAAAATATCAAAATCAATATTTTTTGTTACATTTATTGGTGATGATCAAAACTCTTGGAGCTCTGGTTAAGAAGTAAGAATAAAGAAAATATAACCTTCAGCAATTTAGTGGACAAAAAACTACAGGTAAATAGGAGTCTTGGCTCTTGAGAACCTCTTTTTCTCTTTTGGCTTGGGTACATACAGGTAAGTCTTGGCTCAACCATTTTAGTGGGTGGCCATGGGGTGGGGTGGAGCGTAGTAAATTTCTAGGGCCTTTTTCCAAATTTCATGGTTACAAACCATCCTTCTTTATCCGGGATTATACTGCAAGAAATTAGATATGTGGGGACAAATTTTTTTAAGCCTGTAGGGAGGACATGTCGTCCCTACAAGTCTCAACAGCTTATAGGGACGACATATTGTCTCCAAAAGTTTCGTCTTTACAGGGCCCTCCCAATAGGTCTCCTAAATCGTCTCTAAAGGTGTTATCCCTATAGATTAACTTTTAGAGACGACTTGTCGTAACAATAGAGCTATTTTAAAAAAAATACTATTTTAAGTCTGTGGGGACGATATGTCGTCCCTATAGATTTAAAATATTTTTATTTTTATTTTTTTGTTATATGTTTATTGGGACAACATGTCGTTCCTAAAGACTTGAAATAAAAAAAAGAAAAAAAAAACCTGGATGTCGTCCCTATAGATTTAATTTTTTTTTTCTTTTTTGTTATATGTTTATTGGGACAACATGTCGTCCCTAAAGACTTAAAATTAAAAAAAAAGAAAAAAACCTGGAAATCCTGTAGTCGTCCCTATAGGTGTACGTTTAAGAAAAATAAAAAATAAAACATTTGTACCTATAGAGACCACATGTCGTCTCTATATGTATATAAAAAATAAAAATAAAAAGAGTTAATTACTGTTTTCGTCCCTGAGGTTTGTCAAAAATAACGGTTTCAGTCCATTAGTTTAAAAATTGCGATTTCAGTCCATTAGTTTCATTTTCGTAACCATTTCAGTCCACTAACTTAACTCCATCCATTTATTTTGTTAACTTTGAGTTAACTAACTAATTCAGGGACGGTTTGCGTCAGTTTTAGAAACACAGGGACTTAAGTGTAAACTCTAAAACATTAAAACAAAAAAAATAGTAAATTCCAAAAAACCAAACAAATTCCAAAAAACCAAACAAATTCCAAAAAATAATAAAAATTCTAAAAAATCCAAAAAATCCGTTTCGGCGCGAACTGTTTCGAACCCGAACCGTTTCGAGCTGAACCGTTTCGACGCGAACCGTTTCGACCCGTACCGTTTCGACCCGAACCGTTTCGAGCTGAACCGTGCCGTTTCGAACCGAACCCTTTCGAGCTGAACCGTTTCGAACCGAACCGTGCCGTATCGAACCGAACCGTTTCGAGTTGAACCGTTTCGAACCGAACCGTTTCGAGTTGTACCGTTTTGACGCGAACCGTGCCGTATCGAACCGTACCGGTTCGGCTTCGAAACGGTTCGGCTTCGAAACGGTACGGGTCGAAACGGTTCGGCTCGAAACGGTACGGGTCGAAACGGTTCGCGTCGAAACGGTTGGAATTTTTTTGATTTTTTGGAATTTACTATTTTTTTTGTTTTAATGTTTTAGAGTTTACACTTAAGTCCCTGTGTTTCTAAAACTGACGCAAACCGTCCCTGAATTAGTTAGTTAACTCAAAGTTAACAAAATAAATGGATGGAGTTAAGTTAGTGGACTGAAATGGTTACGAAAATGAAACTAATGGACTGAAATCGCAATTTTTAAACTAATGGACTGAAACCGTTATTTTTGACAAACCTCAGGGACGAAAATAGTAATTAACTCAAATAAAAAATTTACCAGGTTTTTAAACCAAAAAATCACACAAATCAAATAAATTTAAACTTGTTAAAACATGTTAAACGAAACTACAAACACAAATAACATAGCAACAATACTAACAAACTATAATTAAATGCTAACTTTTAATTGTTTAAAATGGGTTCGGGTCTAATTCTTAGTTAAATGGGTCAAAATGACCCAAGCGCACTTTTATTAAGCTATTTCCTAAGCAAATTCTATCGGGACACAACAAGCAAAAGATTAAGATCTTACAGTAACTAGTGTTACTAGAGGACTTTCATTCCTGTAAATCAAATTACAAAATTTTTCAAACACGTTAAAGAAATGCATGAGCTCTTTCATTAATATTGTAATACATCTATGAGCAATATACCTGTAGAACAAATGTAGAAGATGACAACGAGAGTGCAGTGCCAATTGTTATAACCTCATCAATACTTCTGATGATCGATCACCTGCAATCTTTATAAGCCAATAATCAGTAACCACACATAACAAAACTGAATAAATTTCTTTCCTCCTACACCATGGAAAAGGATTAATAAAATAAATTAGTTTTATCACATCTTGTTTAGAATCAGAAAAGGTATTTTGACTCGTTTACATATGAATGGGTTGTGTGTGATGCATTTCAAACAGGTTCAAAACCATTATTTTAGGAGTAGAACAGCATAAATGGGTTAAGGTTGTCACCAAGTTTATTTCTATATGTGTACCTCGGAAGTTCTTTTATTTGAAGATTCAGATTAAAGTTGTAAAAATCATAATCATAATAACTATATATAGCTTCCTTTCTTTTAACGAATGTGCAAAAAGTGTTTGCAGCCTGTTTTGACCCAAATAAAAAAGGCCCGTTTCAACTAGAACCCATATCCTGTTACCCAACACGACACGCCTTGGGCTGTGTTTTATTTTAAACAGACCACATAAAAAATCAGCTAAACCCGGTAAAAATCAAATGTGCCAAACAGGTTGAAAAAAGCACAAAGTCCATCTGTAATGTGATATTCCAAAACCATTTTATCAAAGACTTATATCACTAACGCTATTATTTCATCAACTTGACTCTGAAGTCTGAACTGGTTTAAAATAGATTTCATTTGTAGTTGGGTCAAAGCAAGCTAAAGTTGACCTGCAAGTGCCTCTTTGTCACTTTTCCTTAATTTGTGTTAATTAAAAAAATTAAATCCGATTACATAAACAATTAATAAAGTTAAAGATCCAACTTTTCGAATAAAGCAATTTCAGACATTGAAAACACTCGAGTACGGTTCAAGCCTGTTCAGCTCATTTCTTTATATAGATTTTGTTTTAGTTTTTTTTTTTACCCATTTGACCTCTATTAACAAAACACAAACTAGAAATTAGACCAATTTTCACATAAAATGGGTTGAATCTGCACCTCTACCTATGAAAACTTATTTACTAGAACAAAAGAACGTAGAGGAGCATCATCATGCGTACCTCACATTTAATTAGTTCATCTTGTACTTTCTTTGAGGCAAAGAGTTGAGCTATACCATACAATATGACACTATACAACACAATGATACACTATACTAGGGCCTAATATAGGGCTATACGATACTATGTGATATGTAAGATACGACACTTTATGACACTGTATACAACACGATGCTATACTATACTCTACCATTATAGTATACAATAGTATACTACACGATATTATATGACACGACACGGCACGACAAGACACGATGCGAAACGGCACTATGCGATACTATATTATACGATAATTATAGACATATACATATACATGTACAAGTGAAAACATTTTCTTACTATTATTAATAATAATGATAATTATATTAATAATAATAACTATTATTTTTTTGTTATCTAATAAAAATAATAAACGTTATTATATTATTTATAAAATTATATATATTAATAATAAATGATATTTGTAATAATAATGATAATAATAATTAATAATAATAAAGTTTTTCTCTAATAATTACAATAATAGTTCTCAAACAAGGATAAAACAAAAGGGAATACATAAATTTGACTTATAGGGAGAACTTGTCCTCCCTATAGGGTTGATAAAGTGGTGGGAAACTATTGGCCGTGTGGTGGGAAATGTTACCGCCTAAATGAAAATTTTTTTACTTTTCAAAAATTTGTAGATACAATTTGTAGGGATGAAAAGTCGTCCCTATAAGTCGAACTCTTTTTTTTTATTTTTTCTTAATTTCTTATATTTTTAACACTATCACAATGAAAATAAAAAAGAAAAGTATTTAACACTGTAGGGACGAAAAGTCGTTTCTGCAAATTGAAGAGGTTTTTAGGATTTCTAATTTATTTTAATGAAATTAAGAAAAGTAAAAAGATTATTATTTTCAGCCTATCGGGGCAACATGTCGTCCCTATATGGTAACCTAATTAGAAATGCATGTAAACCCTATAGGGACGACATGTCGTCCCGATAGGTAGTTCTATAGGAACAACTTTTGTCCTCCCTATAGGTTTTGTCCCAACAAGTGTTTTTTCTTGTAGTAGGATTGGCAATAATAAACTAAATTTTTATATAGTTGGCAGAGTTTAAAAAAAAAAGTCACGAGCCGTGCTAACCGGCGGAACCATCTGGTAGGGGTATATAGAAGTATAGTTTCCTTTGCCTCTTGTTGTGTCTGAACTAGCTATGAACATGAAGGAATATGTCTTGGTAGCTGCAAGTTGTTTTGAAAAATACTTTAAAATCCTACGGTTTGATTTCTAAAAGGAAACTTCACGATATTGGTTTGGTTGCCAGGGGTGATTCACTGATTATGACGTCAGAAGATGAAGACCGATTTAACAAGTTTTTACTTCCAATTATATAGAGCTACATCTACTCACATGCATAAGAGTATAGCTAGTGGTGACATTTGACACATTTACATGTAAATGAGTTGATTTGAGTTATTTCATGTCTCAGGAATATACTAAAAGTTATTTCATGACTTTGACTAGACTGACTCTAATTATATATATATTAATGTTCCAATTAAGTTTAATTGTCTGTCAAATCATCCTCCACCATAGGATCTTGATGAGATTAAATCATGGCCATTTAAACTCCATTTTTTAACTTCTATGATGGCAGTTCTCAGCGGTTATTGGATGGTTTCTTGGCCATCCCCACTCTCCCGTGATTCCAGGGTATCGTTGTAGGAAGTAGGTTCACGTTTTATTAAAAATATTAGTCAAATAAATATAATAACGAGACACTCGTTATTTGTGGGAAATTCGACTAGTACAATACCGGTTACAAAACTAAATAAACGAATATGAAATACAACTAAATTGTACCAATCTTGATTCAAAGCCAATGTCTTTGAAAACTTCAACCGCACCTACGAGATCGAAACTCCGCTGCAAGACAAGCTAAATTGTTGACGGTTTTGGTTGAGGCACGTGTTCAACACGCTTCCCTTAAAACAGATTTCGCGTCTCCTCTCAGACGGTTCTGTCTCCCAGGGTAGAACAACCGGAACAGTATGTGTACTGCCGGAGATGACACTCGCGCCCGAGATAGCATCGGGTATCATAGTGTTCTAATTTACGTGCGAAAATAAAGATAAGTTGGTGATGGTGGAAAAATTAGAGAGTACTCCTCTCTAAATTCTATAAAACTTTGTGCATAATTTTCTCTAGTATATTTCTTTCATCTCATTTTTCTTTATTTTCTTTTTCTCATCCATCAAAGAGTCATAAGTTCCTTTTATACTCAAAACTAAAACTTCATATTTAATTACTATTGTTTAAAGATAATTATAACCATAAAAACCTTCATTATGAGTCTAGTAATTTATTTTGAGTCAAAAGGATTAAGTTACATTCATGACATGTTAATGTCATATTAAATAAAATAATAAGACATAGCAAAACTTACATCATGACTCTTGAATAGAGATTAAAAGTCATAAAACCACCAATTTATGACAGAGATGAATTTATACTAGAGTCACCAAAGTTTAGAAATATTCACTTCAATCACCAACTTCGAGCATCGATATTCTATTCATGTTAGCTCAATTTTGGACATAGTTTGATTCATTGTTATGATGCTCTCTCAACATAGAACACAAACCCACAAATTATAAATAATATTAAAGAACAACTTGAATTCACTGTAGCACTGCTACATGCTACAGTGCTACAGTAATATTCTTTTTTTTGTTTTTTTTAGTTTTCTTTCTTTTTACTTTTAACCTTTAACTTTCAATATTGACTCTTACCACCTCTTAACTTTCTAAATACTTATGACTTTTTTTGTCTACTTTTAGTTTTTTTTCTTTTTACTTTTAACCTTTAACTTTCAGTATTGACTCTTACGACCCCTTAACTTTCTAAATACTTTTTAACCGAATAGCGCTGCTACAGTGCTACAGTAACTTTTTTTTCCTTTATTTGGTTTTCTTTCTTTTTACTTTTAACCTTTAACTTTCAGTATTGACTCTTACGACCCCTTAACTTTCTAAATACTTATAACTTTTTTTTTGTCTATTTTTAGTTTTTTTTTTCTTTTTACTTTTGACCTCTAGCTTTTAGTATTGACTCTTACAACCCCTTAACTTTCTAAATACTTTTTAACCGAGTTTTACGTCTACAATGGTACGCTAACTTTCTT
Source organism: Helianthus tuberosus (assembly GCA_030545235.1). Taxonomy (NCBI): domain Eukaryota; kingdom Viridiplantae; phylum Streptophyta; class Magnoliopsida; order Asterales; family Asteraceae; genus Helianthus; species Helianthus tuberosus. The sequence goes on from CM060418.1 coordinate 195,997,155, forward strand.
TTTTTTTTCTTTTTTTTTTTTCTTTCTTTTTACTTTTAACCTTTAACTTTTAGTATTGACTCTTACGACCCCTTAGGTTTCTAAATACTTTAACTTCTTTTTGTCTTTTTTTGGTTTTCTTTCTTTTTGCTTTTAACCTTTAACTTTCAGTATTGACTCTTACGACCCCTTAACTTTCTAAATACTTTTTAACTGAGTTTTACGTCTTTATTTTTATTTACGTGTCGATATAAACTTAAGTTGACTTACGTTTCGACCTGATTTTTTTTTACTTTTAACCTTTAATTTTCAGCATTGACTCTTACAATCCTCAACTTTCTAAATACTTTTTAATCGAGTTTTACGTCTTTATTTTTATTTACGTGTCAATATAAACTTAAGTTGATTTACGTTTCGACATAATTTTTTTTTGTGTTTTCTCAACTTTCGCCATTTACACTGACAACCATTTAACTTTCTAAATACTTTTGTAATCGAGTTTTATGTGTTTAGCTTTAGTTACAAGTGGTATAAATTTAAGTTACGTTTTGACGTACGCGCAACTTAAAAAAAAACGTTATCCCGCCGCGAAGCGCGGGTATAAATTCTAGTTATTATTTATACAACACATATATAAATATAATTATTGATGCTCAAAATATTTAGTGAAAACTCATTTTTACTAAAATCTCCAACAATCGTCACATCAGTTACTCCTCCCCATAAAACCCCCTCTACGATCGATCGCCATTCCAAGTCCAGATAAAACCTCGATTCCATCAGCCACTGATTGTGTCCTCTGTTTCCGTTTGAGTCTAGCTCCATCGTTGTAGCGCCACCGTCTGCCACCGAACCAGGTAAGGATGAACTCCGTGATGTGTCATCTCTGTCTTTATAACTCCCATTTTCAGTTTCTGTTATGCGGAGTCACTACTACCAATCGCCACTCGCGTTCCAAACCACCACTGCAACTACTCCACCACCGCTGTTGTGCTACACCACCGCCGCTGCAACCCTAGAATTCCACCAGCATGTTTTCTCTACACAGGTATTAAATAACAAGGATATTATGTGCAATCTTGAATCTGAAGTGGATCGTGGGTTTAGTTTATATAATGCAGACTCCTACCTCCAAATTCGCGCTTCCTACCTTCATTGTTCTTCAACTCACGCTACCTGCCTACATTGAACAACCACCATCGGTGTCTTCATGAAGCATTGCAATAATCTCTTCACAAATCCTTCTTCCAAAGGCATGTTAATCTTTTCGAATTATGTTAGTTTTTTTTATTATGTTAATTATTGGATTTGAATTTCGAATTTTAAAAACATATTTAGTTTTACCTTAAAAAGAGCGAATTGTTGTAATTTGCGTGGGATGGGTTGACTTTTGTGTGTTGATTGAATTGGTGTTGATGCAAATGGAAAGAACTGTGAAAGGTACATGTTTCATCACAATCACCATTTTTTATATTTGATTTTTATTTTGTCTGGTATACTTAGTTTAACATTTGTTTTTGTGCTTGCTAAATTGTAGGGCTGTAAACGAACCGAACGAACACGAACAAGGCCTTGTCCGTGTTTGTTCGTTAAGGAAATAAATGTGTTCACGAACGGTTCATGAACACTTACCGAACGATATTTTATGTTCGTGTTCGTTCATTAAGGAAATGAGCGTGTTCGCGAACGGTTCACGAACACAAACGAACACAAATAAATTTGGTCTACGCGACGAAGGATAAAGATAGATGGCCCAGAGAGTAGCACTCGAACTTGAATCCCTTATTGTGGAACGGAGGTCGATCGTATTCGCCGATGTAAATAATGAGAAATGAAAGGGAAATATGCATAAACAAGGTGAAAGTGGGTTTCTTAGTTTAATTGTTAGGGTAATAAAATAAATAAAAGTTTAATAATATATAAAGTATAAATAAAATATAAGAAAGTACAAAGATCTTCAATTAAAACACAAACATACGAACATAAACGAACGCAAATCAACGAATGTTCATGAACACGTTCACGAACACCTTACAGAACGTTCACGAACACAATCGAACGAACGAGACCTCTGTTCATGTTCGTTCATTTAACTAATCGAACGAAATATCTTGTTCATGTTCGTTCGTTTATTAAACGAACGAACATAAACGAACTTCCCGCCGAAAGGTTCACGAACTGTTCGCTGAACGTTCGGTTCGTTTACAGCCCTACTAAATTGTATAGATTTTGATTTTATGAAATTAGTTACTAGATAGGATGTTTTAGTGTCTATTGTTCCGAAATGTCAATTTTAGGGTGTTGAAATTGCATAAATTTTATTGCCTTCAAGTAATACTTTGGGTGATGTCTCCACATCCTGCATCCCAGCCCCACTATCCTCAAAAGTGAAAACGAGAAGGAAACCAGAAGTGGAGAAGCCACTAGGGAAGATCAAGGTGCATACTAATTTTACATACTCAAATTTTCTTTTCTGCCATCGAATTTTTTACTCTTATGTTTTAGAGTGTATAAAATTTTATGTAAGGCTATGGGTTTGGGTTTGGGTTTGAATGCCTGTTGGCTATAGAATTTCAACATATCAAGGTCTATATAACTGAGTTTACTTTAGATGGCAGCCGCTCCATATGCAGCCATGGTAGATATGTTCGCATATTATGTACCTTGGCATGGCACTTTGTGGATGGTTATCGTTCATTTGTGATGGTTCTAAAAGACCTTCATTTGAGGAGATGGGTGTTCTTCGGGTTATTTTTTTGGGTTTCGGGTTTTTCGGGTTGGGTTGTTTGGGTTTTTGGTTAGGAAAAAGTGACCCGATAACCAACCCATTTAAAGTTCAGGTTATTCGGGTATGAGTTATTTGGGTTCGGGTTAGTTTGGGTCGGGTTATTCGTTTTTCGGGTTTAGATGTAAAATGAAACAAAGAATGTTTTTTTAGAAAATATCATCATATATATCATGTTAAAAAAATATCATCACATATTCAAACATCATTTAACAATATGGTATGATAATATTTAAAAGTCTCAAAACTTAATGTTTCAAATACAAAACACTCCAAATCAAATCGCATCTATAAAAAAAGACAACTAATGTTCGGGTTTCAAGTTTCGGGTTTTTTTGTAACACCTCTAAAACGGGTTTGGTAATCAAACCACGTTTATACTAAAAGACGGGTAAGGTACCGTTAGTGGTAAAATCAACCCGGAAAATATTAGGATTTATATAATTAAACCTAATATTTAATAAAAAGGGAAAAGAATGCTTTCGGGAAATAAAGTTATAGAAGGCCCGATTTAACGGGACTTAAAATAAACTTAGTCATAAATCTCCCCGAACACACTAAATTAACTAGGAATGTTTAACTTAGTTAATAAGTGAGAATATTGTTAGAAATTAAGTGGGTTGTGGCCTACTTAACAAACTAACCAAACAAGAGGGGCCAAAGTGGATAAACTTGAAAGTTTAATTATAAAAAGAAAATTAAAAACCTAAAACACATATTCAGTGTGTTCTAGGAGTTCTGTTCGACCAGAAGTTCCCTAGGAGCTTCAAAACCCTAACTTTCAACAATATCATCAAATTGAAGGCTCAATCTGTAACACCCCGTGTTTCGAAAGTCAAAGTCAAGATTTAAGTCAAAGGGAGACAAGAGTGCTAATTGCGATCTGTCACTCCTTGCTCAATTCTTGTATTATGTGGAGTATTTGTTAATAACCGAGGTTTAATCGCTACTTATCGATGTTTATCGCATGTTTTACCGCTTTATTGCTTATCGCAATCGCACTCGCAACTCGAATTACGCGTCTGGTTATGATTCTTATGTGTGTGTGCCCTTTATGTGTTACTTGTGCATGTTATTTATGTTTTATGATGTGGTGATTAATCAAAACGCAATCGCAACTCAATCGCAATCAAATCGCAAACGCTAAACGCAAGTTAAATAGGATGATTGTATGTTGATATATTAGTTGGGATTAAAAGTAATTTGAATAAGAAACTCTATCGCATCGCAACGCTCAACACTCGAATCGAAACTACAAAACTCATTGCGCCGAGCACTCCAATCGAGTGGTCAGCCGATCGAGCTGCCACCCGATCGGGCTGCCACCCGATCAAAGCGCCACTCGATCGACCAGCCACTTACTCCCCTTTCCATTTATGGAAACCCTATAAATACCCTCCTTTGTCACATCACTTGATGTTGACAGCTCTCTCTCCCTCTCCACTCGCTCCAGCCGCTATTTCTTCAGATTTCTCGCGATTCTTGTAAGTTTTCCACCTAAATCTTGTACTTTCTTGATCTACACGCACTCCTACACCTTTCTATCTTTTGAATCTTAACTTTTAACCGTGAAATCACTAGATTTGAGGTGTTCTAGGATGATGTCATCATGGTGTTCTTATGAACTTCGTGTTTTGGCTTCAATCCACCAAGAACAACTTAGATATGAACGATTTCCACACAAATAAGCAAAGATCTTTCATAGATCTGAACATATTCATGATGAAAAGGATTGAAATATGGTTTTCTAACTTTCTTTCAACTCTTTTACACTCAATGCACTTAAAACCTATGGAATCGGAGCTTGTTCTGATCTTCTACTCTTTCTTGTGGATGCGTTGGTTCAAGATCTGGATTCTATCCACGAGGTTACTGATTTCGGGTTAAACATGAAACACCGTCTCGAACAGTTGGCTGGTTGGACTAGGGTGGTTCCTGTCCGATCGGGTCACTAAGTCTTGACGAGGTTTCTGTTGTTTAGCACGTTATCAAACAGTCTCGAGAAAACTTCAAAGCCATCAAAACCACCAAGGAAGAAGACGATCAGGTCAATTGGGACGGATTACCACCCGACCGGACTGCCACCCGATCGGATTGCACCTTGGGCCCCACACTTAACTCTTATTTCAACATTTGAGGTTTTGAACATTGAACGGATTGTCACCCGATCGGATTGCCATCCGATCGGATTGGCACCCGACCATGTGATGTTTGACTTCAACACTTAAACAATTTTCAACATGATCAGTACGTATGGATTGCCATCCGATCGAGTGACCGTCCTGCTGTGAACTTGTTCTCAATCTGAGAAGTCTCGCCAATCGGATTGCTACCCGATTGAACGGCCGTTCGATCGACCGACCCGAAAGGTAGAGATACTTCTCTATTTTCAAAATGCTAAAACGAAAACTTTAAAAGACAAGCCATCATACACAAACACATCCATCCCAAACGAGGTAATAATCCACTCGCACGGTCACCTGATCGGATGACCGTCCGAACGGATTGTCACCCGATCGGGTTGCCGCCCGATCGGATTACCGTCCGATCCATTGACACTTCACACCGTTTGACGCGTTGCTTATCGTTATTGCTATCGTTCTGATCAGGCTAATCACACTCTAAGCGCTCCCTTCAATCCACAATTCCATCGCTGTGAGTATACTCGAACCCTTTTTGCTTTACGCACTTTTGGGTGTTACATACGTTACTTATACTAAATCACATTGAACGCACTATGCAATACTTTAACGCTAACCTTTACTGCATGTTATACGTGACTTAATGAATGCTTGTTTGTTATGTTTACACATGGAATGCTGTCTACCTGCCTTAGCAACGATAATACTATAGTTTGGACTCAGCACCTGTTCACTCAGGGGTTGTTAAGGACAATTAATTACATGGCTCACAGTGGTGAGTGTGTACTACATGGTCTGTCAAATTAAGACGTGATTTGACGATTTAATCTACACATGCTTAGTTAAATAATTATTAACTAATTGACCATAGAAAATGATCTATAGTGGGGTTATGGGATGAATTAAATTGCACGTACTATTCTACTAACCCTTATTAAATTAAATAAGAGCTTTCCTTTTTACATGGCTCAATGATTCCCACAAGTTTACTCCCATAGTACACAGGCAAAAGTAACACCTTTAGCCTCAGATTGCACCCGATGTCCTCTGAATTAGAAGTTGTGCATTTCCAATATTGAAGTAACACTTATTCTGTGCTGGAATTAAAATTCCTAAAAATTCTGTCGATGGTAACCTTTTCAGTCCAAAGCACAACAATGAAGAAACGGTATGCAAGATTGAAAAACGATAATAACATTATAAAGCTTTATGATTGTTTTACCTTGATTTATTCTAGGTTGGATTATTTATTATAATATACATGTACTAATGTTTCAATCATATCTATTTTACCTGCTTTGAAGTTTGGTCTCATTGTGACCACTTTTGTTAATGTTTGAATAGTTGACAACATTGTTATCCCCATTGAAAGATGTCAAAGTCATCCAATTTTCACCACTGCGAACACGTGAAGTAGTATCCTTAACAACCCCTGTCCACGACAGGTGCTGAGTCCAAACTATAGTACTATCGTTGCTAAGGCAGGTAGACAGCAATCAATGTGTAAACATAACAAACAGGCATTCATCGAGTCACGTATAACATGCATTAGCGGTTAGCGTACAAATAGTGTTTGCGTTGTGTGATTGGTGTGATTTGAATATAGATAACGTATGTAACACCCAAAAGTTCATAAAGCAAAATGGGATCGAGTATACTCACAGATTGTGTTTAACAAGTAAACACAGCCTTGGATTGAAGGGAGCGCTGAAAGAGATTAGCCTGAATAGTTAACGATAGCGTAAACGATAAGAGGCGCATAAAACGGTACAAGTATCGAAGTGTCGGACGGTAATCCGATCGGATGGCAATCCGATCGGATGGCCGGTCGATCGGGTGGCAATCCGTTCGGATGGTCATCCGATCGGATGGCCATTCGATTGGATTGTCACCTCATTTGGTAAGGTTGTATTTGTGTATGATGGTTTGCCTTTTGAATTCTTCATTGTAGCATTTTGAAAACAGAGAAGTATCTCTACCCTTCAGGTCGATCGATCGAACGGCGGTCCGATCGGGCGACGATCCGTTCGGCGGGGTATTTCTTAGAGAACAAGTTCATAGCAGTGTTGTCACTCGATCGGATAGTCTGTCGGTCAGGTGGCAATCCGTTGGAACTGGTTAATGCATTGAACATGTTGAAAATTGTTTAAGTGTTGAAGTTCCAAACATCACATAGTCGGATGGTAGTCCTGTCGGATGGCAATCCGATCGGACGGCAACCCGTTCGATGTTCAAAACCTCAAAAGTTGAAATAAAAGTTAAGTGTGGGACCAAGGTGCAAGCCGATCGGGTGGCTGTCTGATCGGGTGGCAATCCGATCGGGTGGCTGTCCGATCGGACGGCAATCCATCCCAGTCGACCTGATCGTCTTTACACTTAGTTGTTTTGATAGTTTACCTTTTGTTCGATATGGTACGACCAAACAACAGAAACCTCGTCAAGACTTAGTGACCCGATCGGATAGGAACCACCCCAGTCCGACCAGTTAACTGTTCGAGACGGTGTTTCATGTCTAACCCGAAATAAGTAATCTCTTGGATAGAATCCAGATCTTGAGCCAACACATCACTAAGAAGGAGTAGAAGATCAGAACAAGCTCCGATTATATCGGTTTTGAGTGCATTGAGTGTAAAAGAGTTGAAGAAAGTTAGAAAACCATCTTTCAATCCTTTACACCTTGAATATGTTCAGATCTATGTAAGATCTTTGTTTATTCATGTGAAATTCGTTCAGATCTAAGTTGTTCTTGGTGGATTGAAGTCAAAACATGAAGTTCATATGAACACCATGATGACATCATCCTAGAACACCTTAAATCTAGTGATTTCACGGTTAAAAGTTAAGATTCAAAAGATAGAAAGGTGAAGGAGTGCGTGTAGAACAAGAAAGTACAAGATTTAGGTTGAAAACTTACAAGAATCGCGAGAAATCGGAAGAAATGTGGGCTGAAGCGAGCTGGGTCGAGTGAGAGCTGTCACATCAAGTGATGTGACATATGAAAGGTATTTATAGGGTTTCCCAAAAAGGAAAGTGAGAATGGATAGGGTGGGCCACCGAGGATGGTTGTCCGATCGGGTGGCCACTCGATCCGGTGTCGGGCGTGTTGAGTTTTGTCGTTTCGATTCGCGTGTTGAGTGTTGCGATGCGATAGAGTTTCCCATTAATCCCAACTACTATATCTAACGTACAATCATCCTAAATAACTTGCATTTTGCGTATATGATTCGATTGCGATAGCGTTTCGATTAATCACCACAACGTAAACATAAATAAACATGCACAGTTAACACATAAGTAGCACACACACGTAAAACAATACCCAGAACACATAATTCGAGTTTCGAATGCGATTGCGATGCGTTAAGCGATAAAACAAGCGATAAACAGCGATAAACCTCGATTATTAACAAGTACTCCACATAAACAACTAAAGCGATAAAATATATAGATTAGTTACAAGTCAAAGAAGTCAAAACAGTAGTTGAGCAAGGAGTGACAGATCGCAATTAGCAATCTTTTCTTCCTTTGACTTTGACTTTCGAAACACGGGGTGTTACATCCATATCCTGCCATAAAATCATTTTTATATAAAAAAAATTAACCAAGTGGTAGAAATCAAACATAGAAGTTTAGATAATTGACATCAATTTTTTTGTGATGTATGGAAGGGGAACGAAGTACTGCCACAATACCAGTCAGTTATGCCAGTTCTATAATTATGTAAAAATCATGTCAGCAAACGAAGTCGTTTGAGGCTTAAGTTAACCTTATTGAAATCCATGCAGGATATTATAGATGATATTCTAATTTACTCTAAGAGTAAAGAGGAACATGCAGCGCATCTGCATACACTCCTTACATTATTGAGAAAAGAGAAACTTTATGCTAAGTTCTCAAAATGTGAATTTTGGTTACAAGAAGTGAAATTCCTTGGACATCTGGTTAATCATGAAGGAATTCATGTGGATCCCACAAAGATCGAGGCGATTACTAAATGGAAAGTCCCTGAATCACCAACGGAAGTAAGAAGTTTTCTTGGACTGGCAGGATATTATAGACGGTTTATTCGAGATTTTTCTAGAATAACCATTCCTTTGACCAAACTGACCTGCAAACCAGTTAAGTTTGAATGGGGACCAAAACAGGAAGAAGCTTTTAAGATTCTTAAGCAAAGGTTAACCAATGCACCCATACTCGCATTACTAGAAGGAACTGAGGACTTTATAGTCTATTGTGATGCGTCTAAGTTAGGATATGGATGTGTGTTGATGCAACGTCAAAATGTTATAGCTTATGCCTCTAGACAACTTAAGAAACATGAAGAGAATTACACAACCCATGATCTAGAATTAGGAGCCATAGTTTTTGCCCTTAAGATTTGGAGACACTATTTATATGGAAATAAATTTGTTGTCTTCACCGATCATAAGAGTTTAAGGTATATTTTTGGGCAAAAAGAATTAAATATGAGACAGAGACGTTGGATGGAAGTTTTTAGTGATTATGATTGTGATATCCCGTATCATGCTGGGAAAGCTAATGTAGTAGCTGATGCTTTAAGTCGACAGTATCATGAAAAGCCAAAACGAGTACGTTCTCTTAGATTAAATCTACAAGTAGATTTAAATGAGCAAATCAGAGAAGTACAGAAAACAGCAATCAAGGACGATGCTGAAAATTTAAAAGGGATGATTAAGGAATCAGAACAAGGAACAGATGGAATTTGGAAGTTCCATAAGAAATGGATGTGGATACCTGAACAAGGAAACCTACGCCACAGAATTCTAGAAGAAGCTCATAAGTCTAAGTATACAATACATCCCCGAAGTGATAAGATGTATCAAGATCTAAGAAAGAATTTCTGGTGGATAGGAATGAAAAGGGATATAGCTAATTATGTTGCTAAATGTCTAACTTGTTCACAAGTTAAAGCTGAGCATCAGAAACCCTCAGGACTATTGTAACAGTTAGAAATGCCAATATGGAAATGGGAATTGATAACAATGGACTTTGTTACCAAATTACCCAAAACAAGAAAATGAAATGATACAATCTGGGTGATTGTAGACAGATTGACCAAATCTGCTCATTTCTTACCCATGAAGGAAACTTTCAGTATGGAACAGTTAGCCAAACTATATGTAAATGAAATAGTTTCATTACATGGAATTCCTTTATCTATCGTATCTGATAGAGATAACCGTTTTACTTCTCATTTTTGGACAAGTTTCCAAAAAGCAATGGGAACCAGGTTAAATCTAAGCACAGCTTATCATCCCCAGACGGACGGACAAAGCGAAAGGACAATCCAGACGATGGAAGATATGCTTAGAGCCTGTGTAATTGATTTTGGAGGAAATTGGGACGACCATTTACCATTAATAGAATTTTCCTATAATAATAGCTATCATACTAGCATTAATGTTGCACCATTTGAAGCACTTTATGGACGAAAGTGCAGAACTCCAGTTTGTTGGGCAGAAATTGGAGAAAAACAATTATCTGGACTTGAGATAGTGCAAGAAACAACAGATAAGATAATTCAAGTCAAGTAGAGACTAAAAGCAGCACGAGATCGTGTTAGTGCAGTATGTGTCTATCGCCTTCGTCAATCAAAACCGTAGCAGAAACAGAAGAATTCTAGCATTATATTGTAATATCTAGTTAAAAGGGCAAGGTGGCAATTTTGTAAATAAGGGGAAATCCCTTATAATCTTGTGCCTATAAATAGGGAGCTATAGTGTTAGACATAAGACTTTTGCTCATTTGAGATCTAGGAGCCTAGTGCTTAGAGAGAGAAAGTCTAGAGAGAGAAAGTCCTTCACGTGATTCTCGGCACATTGTACTCGTCATATTATTCTATAGAATCACGGTTATAGTACGTTCTCGTGTGTTCGATCACATTCGTGTACGGATTCCGCACGTTACACGTTCATTACGCAATCGTTCGGTGTGAAAACTGGTCCTACAAGTGGTATCAGAGCAGGAGCTCGATTGCACTGATCAAACACATAGATTCGTACAGGATTTCATCGATTTCATATCCGAATTTCATCTATTTCTTCATCTTTTTCATTTTTTCACGTTTTTCACTGATTTTCGTCAAATTGAACGGGTTTTTACGGTCCAAATCGGCTGATTTTTTGATATGTTGTGCGAAAACACCTGATCTATAACCCTACCAAGTTTCAGATCCTAACTCCTAGCCGTTTAGGAGAAATCTGAGTTTTTAGGTCCGATTTCGCGTCAACAGCCTGATTCCGCTTGAAAAAACACTAATTCCGCTTGAATCTGCCTTGTTATTTCAAGCGAAATTAGAAAAAAATTTGTTATTTCGCTTGAAAGTGCCTTATTTCGCTTGAATACACCTTATTCCGCTTGAAAAGTCCTAATTTCGCTTCAAATCAGAGCTATTTCGCTTGAAAAAGCATATTCCGCTTGAACTAGTGTGTAATTTCAAGCGAAATCAGCTTGAAATTGGTGATTCCGCTTGAACATTATTGCCTGATTTCGCTTGAACAGTCATCATTTTGTTTGAATCAAAAACGGATGCATGTGATTATAAATCAGATCCACTAAACGTTGAAAGGTCCAATTAACAAGTGTTGAGTGTATCAGGTCATTAATGCATGTGAAACAGGTTGCTTGAATACATGTGAAACTGAATTGTGACTTAGAGTTTGTCGGCTTATATGAGCATGGAGATGTATTAAAAGAGTTGTCTGACTTAGTGTATATAAAGGTCCAATAGGATTAAAGAGGTTATTAAACAAGTTGCTTTGTGTATTGTGTGTCACGAGATTCAACACTAAAGATAAGTTCATCTTATTGTGGTCCAATCAAAGTAAACCTAAAATCTGTTCATTGAATTGAGGTCCAATAGAAGTTGATTCAATTCACATGATTTGTCACCTGTGACTTAATGTGAACGACCCAATAGAATTTATGAAAAGTTGAATTGTTGTCGGCTGCATGTGACCCAAGAGAGTCTCGAATTGAGAATATCACGTGTATTCTGAAAAGATAAATTGACGGCCCAATCAAGTTGGTGTATATCACGTGGTTTCCTGAATTCATATATCGGTCCATGTGAATTTTGGATCATTTCACTTGTCTCGGCCAAAATCATTCTAAGGCCCAATTGAATCCATTTCGTTCCAATCAAGCCCATTCATTCAGTGATTTCACCCGAACTACATTGAACGAGTCCGCGAATCTTTGACACGAGTCTTAGATTGATTTCATCAACACATACTTTTACCTACTCAGTCCGTTTAAACTGATTGTTTGTTTGGTTATCTTGCAGGTTATTTCGCTTGGGAAGAAATTTTGCTTGAGGAGGAATTCCGTTTGAAAGATTGGTTTCGTTTGAAAGTGACTGATATTGTGAAAACTGTTACCAAAACATGGATAGTGATGATGAATTTGGAAGTTCCTTTGAAGATGATATTTTTAACAAATGTTATTTTTCTAACAAAAGTAACTTTTCAATTTCAAACAAAACAGTTTCAATAAAGAAGGATCCAGAAATAGTTATAGACAAAACTGAAAAGAATTTGGAAGTTGGTTTTGAAAAAGATGAAAATATTTCAGAAACTGTTTCAGAAAGAGCTCCAGTTTTTTATCATTCATATTCATCTGATGAAGAGTGTAATGATGATAGCAAAGAATTTGAAAAACTTGAGTTTTATAAACAGTTATATTCGTCTGAAATGGTTAATGAATCTTTTGCAGAACAAATTGACAAGCTCCAGAATAAACTTGCTGCGAATAAGAAGAATCAAAAGGTAGCAAATGTAGAAGAAAGTGTTGAATCTGAGATAGAACATGTTGTTTGTGCTCACCCAGAAAAATCAAAGCAAGATGAATCAACTGAATTATCACAGAATGGTGAAGATAAAGAACAAAGTACATCAACAAATGAAATTTCAAGTTCTGAACCAGTGTACTCAGAAGTCAAAGAAGAAAAAGTTGTGATGACTGAAGAAGTTGTGAAAGAAGTTGTTACGGAAAAACAGCAGGTTCTTGAAGAAGTAATTTCCGAGAAAGAAGAATCCAAGAATAATGGATCTTCAAGTTCTGAAATTGTGTGCTCAAAGTGTGATAAATCAAGAGCGGACAATGTCAAACTCTTGAAGGATGTGGAGAGTTTGACATTGGAAAACAAAATTTTTAAAGAAAAAGAAAAAGTTTTTCTAAATAAAGTAACAATTTTAGAAAAAGAAAAATCAAAAATGGAAAAAGATTTTCAAAGTCAAGTCAAGATTTTAGAAGATGAGAGAGATATTTTCGGCAAAAATAATCTTGAAAAGCAAGAAGCAATCAATTATCATCTTCAGAAAATCATTAGACTTGAAAAAGAAGCTGAAATTGCTAGAAATAAAATAAAAGAGTTAGAAAATAAGTTGAAAGGTTTTGTGACTTCTGCATCATATGTTTGTCCAGAACAGATCAATTCTGTTCCAATAAGTGACAATGTCACAAATTTTGAAAAAGTCAAAATTGAAGATTGTGATGATAAAACTGATGATGAAAATGAGAAAAATGAGAAAAAAAATATTTTTGGAATTAAAAGAAAATTTTAAAAACACTGTTTTACATTTTACTGAAATAGGTGAATGCTCAAAGCAAAAACCTGTTAAGAAGAATGTAGAACAGAAACAAAAAGTTAAAAATTCGAAAAATTTTCAAAAAGAAAATAAAAGTTCATCAGTACAATCATCCAATCATTATGAAAAATCACAAAAATTGAAAAATCAAAACTCACAAAAAGTTGGTAATAAGTGGTGCAGGTTTGACCACAGTGCTCAAATGCCAAATCAAGGATACAGGAGAAGGAAGGATTACCACAAGGCAACTCAATGTTTTGATCTGAGTGTGTGGTATGAAAGTGAGGAAAGGTATGATAACAGAGTGTGTTACACATGTGGTTATCAGGGACACATTGCTGTTAACAGCCAAAATCAGAGCTGGAATTTCGAAACAAGAAGGTGCTATGAATGCCACATCAGAGGCCATATTGCAAGAGATTGCCCAATGAGATCAAAGGAAAGATCGAGGGCTGAATCTCAGAAAATGGTGAAGAACTCAGTTGAAGTCGAAGAAAAGCCCAAAGAAAATAAACAAAAGAGACAGAAACTGAAACTTTCACAAGGGCAGAAAGACAAATTGAGAAAGAAAAGAAAGAAAGTAAGGGAGTATTTGGAAAAGATTTTGTCCTCGGATATAACCGGAAAATCAGATAACAGTTCTGATAAATCGTTTTGCTTTCCAAAGAATGATCAGTCAAGTAAAACGAATTCATCAGATACAAATCTGAGGACAAAAGGGAAGATAAAGAAAGAAAAATTAACTAATCAAACTGATGAACAATCAAAGAACGTTAATTTTTCAGAAAAAGTCTTTATCAAAGTTTTTAAGTATAAAAATGACAATGAAAAATTGTGCATGTCAGAGGTTGATAAATTTGGTAAACCTAAATTTTGGGTTCCGATAAAAGATGACGATGAATTTGTTTCTGCGAAAACAAAAGAGTCATCTTCTGGCGATGAATTTGTTTCTTCAGAAGCAAAAGAGCCACGTTTTGGCAATGAATCTGACTTGTCAAAGTCAGAAGAGCCACAAATTGAGGTAAAAAGTGATGAATCTGACTTGTCAAAATCACCCAAGGACCGTCAGGCTTGGGTGGATCTCTTCAAATAAAAACCTGACTTGCCGGAGCTCCCAGGTTGGTAAGTGTGGAGTAGGAATCGGCATATTTCTTGAGAAATTCACAGGATGGTAACTGTGATATTTTGAATTACAAAAGATTCATCATGGAAATTAAGTTGTACTTGATTTATCTTTCCGACAAGAGGTATTGTTGAAAACAATGTGATGAAAGAACCCCAAGTTTCTGAAAAGATAAACAAAACTGATTTTCCGGAAAAACCATTTGATTAAAACAAACTTAAGTGTTTTGAAATCATAATGGGAAAATAGTTTGTTGACAGGGGGAGTTCTGATTGTTTATGCACAGTGGATGGCGAATTGAAGTAATCCTTGCATCATGTTGTCACTTTACCTTGTACAGTTTGTTTTCAAATTTTCCCAGAAAATCAAAATTGAGACATATTTTGATTTTAGGGGGAGAAAAAATTTAAAAAAATTAGAAAATTTGAAAATGTCAAAAACATTGAAAAAGCAAAAATGAGTTTTGTTGTGAATAAGAGGAAATGATAGTAAATCAGTGGACTGTCACAGCATGCTAAAGAAATGTAATGTCAAATGTGATAAACGGTCTCACTAAGGATGTGACGATAGGCTCAGCTAGACTGGTAGATTTGTGATAACGATACAAACATAAATGAAAAAGCCTAGTTCTAGTGGAAAACATGGTTGAAAGCATAGTACTTAGTTTTGTCCTTCTTGACTGTGTGCCTGCTCAGTAATCACTGATTGTCGAAAGACATAAAACTGGTTAAGTTTGTGAACTTTCACAACTTTGCTAAAAAAGTCACTGTGATTGTGCATTTCATTTTGCAAAGATTTAAACTTGTTTGATTTCTTTATTTTGTTTAAGCATTGGACATCCTCTGCGTATACGTGAGTATCGACCTGGATGTTATTGCCTAAACGTTCTGCTTTATTTTCTTTGGTGTTTCGTTTAAGATTTGGACCTCCTCTGCGTATACGGAAGTATCGACCGGGTGGTTAAAGCCTAAACAACTTCAACTTATTTTTATTTTCTTATTTTGTTTAAACATTGGACTTTCTCTGCGTATACGGAAGTATCGACCTGATTGTTAATGTTTAAACATTCTGAGTTGTTTTCGCACAAATCACAGTTGATGAAAGTTTAAAAGCATTACTTGAGTCAGTGTATTGCATGATGAGGGGATATGCTGAGATTGTGGGGTCCATAAGAATTTAGTGCAAAATTAATATACCTTAACGTATCGGTAAGCATTTCGAAAGTTTTTAGATTGAGTTTAAGAGGACAACTATATCGTCAATCTATGTGAATCGTTTAGAACTTAAAATGATTAAAGCTTAACGCACCTAGTGATTTGTCTCATAAACTGATATGATCCTCTTACACAAACTCACAAAAAAATTGTCTGTATATATTTCTTTACTGTATTTCATTCATAAAAAAAATCCAAAAAGATTTTCGGAGTGTTTTAGCATAAAATTTTGAAAATTCAAAAAGATTTTATTTCATATTGTTTTCGACAACTGATGTTGGAGAGCTGATTTTCAAAATTCGAAGTGCTAAACTTGATGAACTAGAGGTTTGGAAGAATATGTTTAAGATAAGAAATAATTTTGGAATGTTAATTGGTTCATTAATTTGAATCAAAATTTTGAAAAATTACAAATTCAAGTAGCTTTTCAATGTCAAAAATTGTTTATCTTACAAGTGGTAGAGAGTTTTGCAGGTTAAAGACAGATTTCTGATCCTGTAGCTACAGAAAGCCAAGAGATGTTTCAGATTCTGTGAAAGCAGCAGAGCAAGATTCCCATACCTTAGCATGAATAAAGTTTGAGCCAGAATTCTATTCAAGACTAAGATCCCAGCTTGTTGAAAGGGGGAGTCTGAAGACGTAAAAGTCAGAAATAGTTCAGAATCAACACTCAAGGGGAAATTTGCTTGAAAGGGGGAGTTTAATTGTTAGAAGATCAGTTTCTGGACTTGAAACTGCGTTCAAGATAAAAGCTGCTGTTGTTGATGATCAAGAGAATTGAAAGACAAGACGCTACGAGATTGACTGCGGCAATATCCAAGGGGGAGTCTGTTAGTGCAGTATGTGTCTATCGCCTTCGTCAATCAAAACCGTAGCAGAAACAGAAGAATTCTAGCGTTATATTGTAATATCTAGTTAAAAGGGCAAGGTGGCAATTTTGTAAATAAGGGGAAATCCCTTATAATCTTGTGCCTATAAATAGGGAGCTATAGTGTTAGACATAAGACTTTTGCTCATTTGAGATCTAGGAGCCTAGTGCTTAGAGAGAGAAAGTCTAGAGAGAGAAAGTCCTTCACGTGATTCTCGGCACATTGTACTCGTCATATTATTCTATAGAATCACGGTTATAGTACGTTCTCGTGTGTTCGATCACGTTCGTGTACGGATTCCGCACGTTACAGGTTCGTTACGCAATCGTTCGGTGTGAAAACCGGTCCTACAGATCGTTAAAAGAGTTATGCAGATAACAGACGAAAACCTTTAGAATTTCAAGTAGGAAATAAAGTATTATTAAAGGTTTCTCCATGGAAAGGAGTAGTCAGATTCGTTAAGTGAGGAAAGCTAAGCCCCAGGTATGTTGGACCTTTTGAGATTATTAGAAGAATAGGACCTGTAGCTTATCAGTTACAACTGCCAGAGGAAATGGCAGGAATACATGATGTGTTTCATGTATGTAATCTCAAAAAGTGCTTAGCAGACGAATCACTAGTGTTACCTCTTGAGGACATAGAGGTAAATGAGAAACTTAAGTTTATCGAGATACAATACATAACATTATAACATGTTATCAAATAAAATAAGGTTATGATAAAACCTTATGAAATACGATTTTTATCACTTATAATAAAATATATAATCAATACACTATAGTTAATATCCAATACTATTGTTAAGTATTATGACCAATCCCCCATTATATGCATGAGATACCGTTATCACTATAAAATAACGCATGGGTTCCTCTTGTAAAAATAAAGGAAATGAACAACAGTAAACCATTACTTGAATATTATTGATACATTTTTTTATAATTCCTGGTACAACCCATGCATAATTATCAAAGTTTTTTTTAATACTGTAGCAATACGTTATTGTAATAATGTATTGCATTAAAGGCTTGTATAGTGTATGTAATACCGAAATCAATCAATGTTTAAAATCGTAGAAATGAATGTCGAATGTGTACTACGCACTAGATCTCTTTAACATCTTAACTGTGTAAAGGTATTTTGGCATGCCTTCTATACGCTAGCATGACTAATAAAGCAACAAGTTGAGATGAGTAAAAACATACCACACTTAAAACAAGTTATATAATGTCTAATTTAATAAGGTAATGGTGATAATATTGTGATAATAATAATAAAGGTGTATAACAACCCTCCTAGAACCCTTAACGTAACCCTAAACGTTCCTAAATATACCCCGTACGCGAGAAACGAGCCCGAAATAGCCCTACACTTAGAAAAATCAAGAAAAACAAATTTCAGGTGTCGCTCGTGGGCTGCGACGGAGACCCCCATGGTCTGTCGCGGGGCGCGACAACCTTTGCTTGGTCGACACTGCATAGTGCCACGTGGCACGTGACTCACCGGACCTACCCCCTTGACTCAGCAAGCCTATACGCGACACGTGGGCTCTCGCGTCCCGCGACGGCCGAGACCTACTTGGTCGCGGGGCGCGACGGATTGGTCGACCAACCTATAAATGGAGAGCTTTGGCTCATTTGTTCAATCGTTCATTTCTTGATTTCTCTCTCAAATTTCTATATAGTCAAAGTAATACCCGGGCATAATACCCACTATAAAGCGAAGCTCTGTCTCGTTGTAAGTACTATAACCCTGCTATTACCCTACACGATCGATTTAGGATTCCGTAATGCATGTTGGCTCTGCCCGACTCACTCATTGGAATTCTGTCTCGTGTGTACACCCGATTGATCTAGGATTCCGTAATTCATGTAGGCTCTGCCTAACTCAGTCATTGGAATTCTGTCTCGAGTTGTACGATTAATGTGAATTGGGTTATTTTACTAACACGTGTGCATTGTTTGATTTTAATAGATAATAACCAGGAGATTCTCAGGAAGCTTTAGTTTTACCTAAGTAAACAATGTGAGTACATCTGCTTTTCGTAAACTGTTTTTACAAAACCTCAATTGTTTTAAAATATAATTAACAGTGATTGAGTTTATGTATTCTTCAATTACTGCCGGTATGTTGGGGTTTTGTATACAAAATGTGAAAGACGTTACCATTGGACAAAGATTTAGCCAATGAGTAATATGACCCACCAGTCAGGATTGACAGTACTGAATGAGTAATTGTGTAGATATAAACATTGTAATCGCTCTCAATACTGTGAAATTATATAAACTGTTTTTGATTAAGTTACCTAAATAAAAGTGGCTATAAAAGTTACCTAAATAAAAAGAAGTTTTTGTTTTCAATAATTAGGGTTTACCCCTACAAATGTATTGTCAAATGAACTTGGGTTTTATCCCAAAAGGTTATTATTATAAAAGTTTGGTGTTTTACTTTGATCAAAATATTTCCTAACTATGGTCCTGGTGTATTCCGCTGCTAAATTAATAAACATCGATACCACCCATCTGCCCTCGCGGCGCCCGCTCCCGGGGTAGGGGTCGGGGGCTGCGACAAGGTGGTTAAAACTTAATATGATAATGATACATGCAAGATTTATTATATGTTTCTAAAGTAGGTACAGTCATAAGAAACCACAAAGTTTTTAAACTTAAATCCAATTATGATCTAATTAATCATATATTAAAATTTATAAATGTATTCACCATTTATATAACTGCATATTTAAGCATATTAAAAGTAGATATATTAAAAATAGATAAAACATAAATGTGATATTAACATATCATTAATTCATAATATATAATATTAAATACTTTAGAATGCTAAAATTATGAATATGAAAGTTAAATGGTCAATTAAATACGGCTAAATGGAAGGCCACCAATCAACTAAATTTAAATAAAATCAATAAATTAATATTGGGAATCATAACTCACTAAGTCAAGACGTTTTGAAGGAATTAGATTAAAATTAGTTTTTTCTTTATAAACTGGTTTCTAGACCTTGATAAATAGATGTAAATTTTCTTTTGCAACCCAAATATTAATTACTGATTACAAAACATGGCTCGTATATGTATTATAGTGTGTATATAGCGCGAGAACTTACTCTGTAGCCTTTACCCCCATGGTGGTAAAGGGTGTTCGCTTTCGATACCACCTTAAGACAATCACATAATTCTACCGAGTACATTTCCATAACAATTGCGAAAAGTTCAGAAAAATCAAACAATTTGCGTAAAGTTAAGAAAATCAAACAATAATGGTTTAAGATCACCATTTGTTGTTTACCGTATGTTAATCCAATAGCCAAATTAGGGTTTAATTTCCAACAATTTCTATTGTTTAACCTAGTTTTTCATAGCTACATGTAAATTTCCAATGAGAAAGAATTCCATAGGTAATTCTTAGGTTCATTCACTAAATCTTTCGTTTTTCATACATTCTTCACATATATATGGCATACCGTGAGACCTATTTTACAAATGAATCACCAAACCAATCCAAGTTCATATTTAACTATTTTAAATAGTTTAAAAAAACTAATCAGGTGAGGTTGCTCGATGAATCCGATGATGATGTCAGTTATTTTGTATAAAACTACAATGATAAAAGAGCAGGTCATTTTCTTTTGTTTCAACCATTTAGTCATCTTTTTTTTCATTTAATGTTGACTACATGAATTTGGTTCTTACAATCACCGACTGTTTACACCCATTTTGTTTTGATTTTATTTAAATGGTTCGTTAGATAAATTTAAAAAAAAAACATACATAGGCTTGGGAATGTTACCTTGTATATCGTAGGGGACCTGTTGACCATTCGTTTCCATGTAGTCGATGTTGAGAAACAGACCCGACTATGATGTATCATGTAAGCTTACTATATGATAATATAATCTAACTCCAAAAGCAAATCGTGCTAATAACGTGTTGTGAAACAACGACCTACTAGCAATGTATAGAGAAGAATGAGATAATGGAAGATTGATTTCTTATTGATATCTAAGTATAAAATACAGAGCCTCTATTTATAGGCTTATATATTAACATAAGAGTAAATACAAAAGAGGAGTTAAGGATGTGGAGAGTCACTCTTAATGATGTATTCATAACAGTATATATATAAAAGCTTATAAAAATCTTTCGAGCCCTTTAAAAATTTGGGCCTCGGGTGTCGACACAAGTTGGCCGTCCCAAGAGCCGGCCCTGTGTATAATAATAATAGAGTAATTATTTGAATAGTTTGAAATAAAATTTATATAATAATTACGGAATACGGAAAAATCAAATACTTTTATGTTTGATTTTTTTGTGAATTTAAAATTGTGTATTTAACAATTAGGTTGTGGAAAACTGTGAAAGGAGTCTATGGTTTTGATTTTTACAGTGGCAATTTGTCTGTCATAGTTACTGTTTTTTGGTTAATCTAATTTTAATTTATATTTATAGATCTATGTGTTAGCATATGTATCAAACATGACATTTGTGTGATAATAATTGTTGGTTGAGTAAGTATCTTGGTTTGATATGAATGTTTATTGTCTTTCCATGAAACAGTGGATGAATGTTGTGCTCTCATCTATATATATATATATATATATATATATATATATATATATATAAATGAGATGGATTTGGGCTAGGTGGCATTTGATTTTGGCCATTTTTGATGATGTGGCAACTTTTGGTGGAGATGGATTTTGAGTTTAGGAGGGAATCCATCTCAATTCTCAAAACAAAAACCAAAAAGAAGTGTGTGAAGCGGGATCCATTTTTAAAGTGGGTTAAAATTTGGATTCGGGTCACTGTCTCTCAAATATGGATCCCTTATATTCTTCTTTTCTACAATTATTTCATTCACTCAATCACTCCTTTTTTACAAAACCCTAGAAGCAAGTTTCTTTTTTCTTCTTGTGACAAGCGATTCTAGAAGCTACTTCTAAAACCCAAAATCCCATATCTGCTTCTTCTGTTCGTCATCGAGTTATCTTCGAGAATCATATGTATGATTGATGGAGGTTGCAAAACAAGAGCGTTAAGTGTGTTAAATTACGTATCTTATTGTGTTCTAAGCGATTACGCGTCTCGAATATGTTAACTATGAAGGTTTGTGATTTTTCAGGTTAAACGCGTAATATGGTGAAGTTAGAGTAGTTAGAGATGAAGTAGAACGGTCAAAGTTAATAAACATAGTAAATGGTGTTGTTCGGGATTGGTTTCGGGCCGAATGCTAGCTTGGTGTTGCGAGAAAGATAAAAGAATGAAGTCTCGAGCTTGTTGGTAAATTATGTAAAGTTGGAATGCATGGAAAGCCAAAGAAACAGAATGCTGGGATCGTAACTTACGGACTCAGTGCATAGCTTACGGCTGAAAAGAGAACAAGAAACAGAACTTACAAACCGTAGCTTACGGTTTGTAAGCATAGGCTACGGTTAGAAAATAAGACAGCATTGTGAGCACTATTATTTTATAAGGGTTTATGATTAAATCATGATCAACATCACGTGGACTTAGGGGGTTGTCAACATACATCATCAATATTTATGGAATATATATTGACAGCAGCTAAGGGTAGGCACCAAAAGTCAAGACCTCAACATTATCATATGACACGTAGCATTGGAGGAATTATTAAAAAGATCATCAACATCAATTACATCATCACACAAAGTCACGCAGACTTTTGAGGAGAAAAGGAACACACACATTATCAAAGGAAGTCACGTGGACTAAAGGGCCGATATCTTGGACTTTTTGGCAGACATTGGGCCGCGCATGTAAATTGGGGGCCCACGATTTGGAAGCCCATATTCATACACGTGAACATTGATTGCAAAAAGGGGGATTATATCATAACATCTTCGACGGTAGTAGAGGGGACGAAAACGGAGGCAGACGAAGATCAACCGAGATGAGCGGCTAAATCTCTCGTGGACACTTCGGGTAAATGATTCTTGTGAGACACTTTTAATTCTAGTTTCTGTTTTGTATTGAGATTTGGATTTGTAGTCGGGTGACAGCCGACTATTTACATGATTATATTATTTGTGTGACAGACAAATTCTGAGTGACAGTCAGAGTTATAATTATGTTTTGAATCCAATTATGCTTTTGTTGATTGAATGATTCCTATGTATGCTTGTTTTAATATTTATCAATTAATATTAACATTTTGAACTGCATAGGTAATTGGTAGATGTGACAGATTTACTATTCAATCAATAGTATCCAATAAAATCAGAACTAGGTTATTAGTAATTACAGAATCTGAATCCCGTGGTGACCACGTTTTCTCATCATTGTTTATTACAACTCAATCTTTTTCTCAATTTTTATTTGTTAATTTAGATAATTCTTATAATCAATCACACCAATTTTCCAATTCAGTAGTAATTAATCAATACTTTTCATTTGACACTTTCCACAATCCTCCTCTGGTTCGATATCCGACTTACTCTAGCTACCTAGTTTATTTCGGTTTTTGCATGTCACTAACGACAGACATCAAAATGGCGCCGCTGCCGGGGACAAGTGTGGGGGAGAGGGTTCGAGGAAGAAGATGAAAAGGGTGAAGCTACAAGACATCGGTGTATATCTCGTGAAGTGGATCAGCGAAACCCGCATGTGTTTTCTAAACATGCCAATTATACTAACGAGCTTATGGAGATGGCATGTAAATTTCTGGGCATTCATTGGAAATACATTAGGTAAGTGTGCATTGAGACCACCATAGCGCATATCAGGTACGGTCTGGCTGAAGACCTTTAAACTTAGCGCTCTCGGGAGGTAGCCCCGAGGATGTAGAGTTTGTACTTTGTTTTGGTTTCGTTTGGTGTGTTGTGTTTTGACAGGTTTATACAATTCTATCTTCACGGATGCAATGATTCAAGTGTGGGGATGTTTTGCAACATCCCCAGTGAGATATCAGAGAATCCCTGGATGTGTATTCTCCGGTTTTGAGCGCAACAGTTACACCGCCACAGACACTCACTTGTTTTCTGATCAGGTGCATGTGTTTATCTATCCTATGTTTTATTTGTTTTTGTGTACTTGGTGGTGTGAATTTTTGTGTTGGGAGTGGTTTCTTTATGTTGAGTCATCTAGTTATTAGCCGTTCATGGTTTGCGGGTGGTACCTCTCGAGTTTAGATTATAAATTGCACCATACATTGGGGACAATGTATCCCAAGTGTGGGGATGCGGTAACTCGAGAGAGGGTTGGTAAGATTGTTGATCTTAAATGCTTGAAGGGTTGAAATTGAGTTAAAAATTGAAAAATTTTAAAAATTTTTGTGTCTCAAGTATGCTTGAACTACATGAAAACCAACATTTTCAATCGCTAAAGGGTTCCTACTGATATTGAACTAACATAGATCCCTAGTCATGGTTGTCCCTTTAAGTTTCATGAGAGTATTTCTGACAAGTTTTAGAGAATAGTTGAGAAGAGATGCCTAACTAGGGGTAACATGCTTTAGGAATTACACATGCTACGTGTCGGCAACCCATATTCCATCTATTCGGTGAGATATTTGAGCCTACTTAATGTTAGTTGAATTTACAATAAATGTTCATTTGCTGAGTGTAGGCCATATGTTGCTTTGTGTTAGAACTTGTGTAGTTTGATACATGCCGAGACTGTGATTTAGCGTATGCACATAAATGATAAAGGCATTAGGATCTCTTCCATTGTGTTATTTGTTGCTTGTTTATCCACCCACCTTAGTAACCATGTTGAGCCTTATATCTTTCATTTGTTACACCTTGTTTGACCCGTTTAATCACCAACCATGAATGACAACTGTGTTAGTATGTTATAAAAAAAGAGAAAAATATATATATAGAAAAAAATAGAAAAGAAAAAAAAGAGAAAAGCAAAAAGAAAAAAAAATCGTTACTATGTTCGTGTTAAATAAATGGGTTGAAAATCACCCAAAGTGTTAGTATTATTGTGAATAAGTTGTCATGGTTTGGTATGTTCGTTTGTGTTCGCCAATAAACATAAAAAAACCAAAAAAAATATTTCCTCACCTTTACCCTTAACCCAAACCCAAAAAGTCCTTTTGATGTGTGTTACGTTATTTGATACAGTGGAGGTATGATTGCTATACAAGCTTATGATTACAAGGTAGCATATTTGGTTTTGAGTGAAATATATACTAGCACATTACACGCTAGTCTTGATAAAACCGAGAGGAGTGATTATTGTGAGGGGCGTGTGGCATGTGTGTAGTATCATAAGCATGTTAGTTTTAGTTAGGCAAGTCTTGAATTGTTTTAAATGCGTATCACTTATTTGTCAGATTGTCAACCTCGATTGTGTCAGTCTATGGGACGGGTATGACTTGGGACCTTAAATTGCTAATTCGGTAAGGGATTTAATGGTGATTTGTTAATAGGGTGAGTAATGTGTATGACGGTTGCTTGAGGACAATCAATGATAAGTGTGGGGATGTGATGGAGGTTTCAAAACAAGAGCGTTAAGTGTGTTAAATTACGTATCTTATTGTGTTCTAAGCGATTACGCGTCTCGAATATGTTATCTATGAAGGTTTGTGATTTTTCAGGTTAAACGCGTAATATGGTGAAGTTAGAGTAGTTAGAGATGAAGTAGAACGGTCAAAGTTAATAAACATAGTAAATGGTGTTGTTCGGGATTGGTTTCGGGCCGAATGCTAGCTTGGAGTTGCGAGAAAGATAAAAGAATGAAGTCTCGAGCTTGTTGGTAAATTATGTAAAGTTGGAATGCATGGAAAGCCAAAGAAACAGAATGATGGGATCGTAACTTACGGACTCAGTGCATAGCTTACGGCTGAAAAGAGAACAAGAAACAGAACTTACAAACCGTAGCTTACGGTTTGTAAGCATAGGCTACGGTTAGAAAATAAGACAGCATTGTGAGCACTATTATTTTATAAGGGTTTATGATTAAATCATGATCAACATCACGTGGACTTAGGGGGTTGTCAACATACATCATCAATATTTATGGAATATATATTGACAGCAGCTAAGGGTAGGCACCAAAAGTCAAGACCTCAACATTATCATATGACACGTAGCATTGGAGGAATTATTAAAAAGATCATCAACATCAATTACATCATCACACAAAGTCGCGCAGACTTTTGAGGAGAAAAGGAACACACATATTATCAAAGGAAGTCACGTGGACTAAAGGGCCGATATCTTGGACTTTTTGGCAGACATTGGGCCGCGCATGTAAATTGGGGGCCCACGATTTGGAAGCCCATATTCATACACGTGAACATTGATTGCAAAAAGGGGGATTATATCATAACATCTTCGACGGCAGTAGAGGGGACGAAAACGGAGGCAGACGAAGATCAACCGAGATGAGCGGCTAAATCTCTCGTGGACACTTCGGGTAAATGATTCTTGTGAGACACTTTTAATTCTAGTTTCTGTTTTGTATTGAGATTTGGATTTGTAGTCGGGTGACAGCCGACTATTTACATGATTATATTATTTGTGTGACAGACAAATTCTGAGTGACAGGCAGAGTTATAATTATGTTTTGAATCCAATTATGCTTTTGTTGATTGAATGATTCCTATGTATGCTTGTTTTAATATTTATCAATTAATATTAACATTTTGAACTGCATAGGTAATTGGTAGATGTGACAGATTTACTATTCAATCAATAGTATCCAATAAAATCAGAACTAGGTTATTAGTAATTACAGAATCTGAATCCCGTGGTGACCACGTTTTCTCATCATTGTTTATTACAACTCAATCTTTTTCTCAATTTTTATTTGTTAATTTAGATAATTCTTATAATCAATCACACCAATTTTCCAATTCAGTAGTAATTAATCAATAGTTTTCATTCGACACTTTCCACAATCCTCCTCTGGTTCGATATCCGACTTACTCTAGCTACCTAGTTTATTTCGGTTTTTGCATGTCATTAACGACAGACATCAATGATGTTTATTGTTTTCTGATCCAAATCCTGGTATACCCGTTAACTATCAAACGAATTGCGACCTCAAACTTACATCCGTGATCTGGTAAGCATCTAGATTTTAGTTAGGGTTTTTTTATGATTAAAGATTTCATTTGTTGAAATTTGATGAAATTGTTGCGTCTATGGTGTATGATGTTCATGGTTTTTTTTTTGGCTACATTATGGTTTTGCATCTCTATGGTGTGTGAGGTTATTCGAGTTGGTTTTTTCTTTTCTGAATTAAGGGTTTATTAATTGTGTCAGAATTGTTTTGTTTAAGGTCCCCAGATTGAGAAGAAGAGCGTCGATGTTGTTTGGACGAGGATAGGTTTCAGCAGATTTGAAGATGAGTTTTTTTTCCAGACAACATTCTTCATCCGACAACTAAGGTATGAATTGAATCAGTGGTCTCGAGCTTCTTCTCAGGTCCATGATTGTGATTGATTTTTTTTCACAATCATTTTGATATTGATTATATTATGAATTATGAATATATTAAGCTCATTGGTTTTGAATTTAAGTTTGAATGCTATTTAACTATTTAAGTATATTGCTTTGACTTATTATTTGACAATTTGAATTTTTGAAATTTATATCAATTATGGATACTTATCAAAGTTGTCTAAATTGTAACGTATTTCCAAATTTATCGAGATAACTTATATTAAGGTTTTAATTGCTTCCAAATTTTGTGTTATTTTCCATAATTTTCGACAATCACATTATTTTTCAAGTTTCTCAGAATTTGGAAAGATATATAGCATATGTTTTAAACCTAAATGACCTCTCTGTATGTCAAACTGGGTTCGGTTGTTGAGTCAAATAGTTATATTATTCTTAGCATGATTATGAGGAGGCAGGAGGCTGATGAAGAATCATCTAAGAAAGAGAAGTTCTGAGTTCAACTGTTCAAAATTGGGATGACAGAAAATTCTTAACGGCTTTAACCTCTCGATCTACGAAGGCGAGGTTGAATCCGTTTATATTAAATTATATATTCATATGATTGTAATTATAGTGGTTATGATATATGATAAGTTTAGAAATATGTTTTGGTTAGTGAAGTTTCGTAGTTTGTTCATAAAAGTAGTCATAGTTTGACTTTTTAGGTACCTAGGGTTTCATTTATTGTTATAATGAAAATGAAAATAATATTTGTTAGGTCTCATTTGTTGTTAAAATGAAAATAATATTTGTTCAAATTGAAGTTGAAACCTAACTATGTGATTGACAGAAGCTGTTACAGTGCTTATGTGTGTAATGTGTATGTTAAATTGACAATCACTGTAAAAGAATCCTGCATTTTTCTCTTTTATTAATCATTTAGGTAGGTGACAAGCTGACAATCATAGTTGTCAATAGCGCGCTAAGTAGCTTATACGTCATATGTCGCTATGTAGTATATAGCTTATACGAGCCGGGGTCTCACTGGAAGTAGCCTCTCTATTCCTACGGGGTAGAGGTAAGGCTGTCTACACCTTACCCTCCTCAGACCCTACCTTAGCTTTGCTATTGGTGGGATATACTGAGTATGATGATGATGATGATTTATTAGCATTAATCCCCTTTGTGAGAGAATGAATGGTATTTTTGCTTGCTTGAAGGTGGGAGAATGAATGGTATTTTCGATGTTTCACGGCTTACGATTTGGTGTTTTGGTGCCTAATGGGTATTCTTTTAATCATGGTGAAATTGATGAGTAAGTGGCTTCATCGGTAGTGTTTTTTGAGTCTTCGCATTCTGATTCTCCAGGTATAATCTTGCTCCCTTTGGTCTAATATAACACTCTTTGTTAGTTGGTACATAAACTATTACTTTTAAATTTTCTTGAATATAAACTTTAAAGCTTTTTTCTTTGCTTTTATGTTTTTAGATCTTCGTGATGACAAGGGATATTTAGCTGATCATATGGGCTTTAATGTTATCACATCTGCTTGAGATCGACGACAGCTCCTTGTGGGATGATTCTTAAACACACTTTGGTTGATGTTTCCAGTATCTTGACATTTGTTAATTGTAAGATTCTCACTTTTTTCTTGAAGCATTTATCAAGCAATTTACATTCAGATGTTATCTTAAAATCTTGCACCAGATAGTTTTGTGGCAAATACCACAATGGAGGGATATATTATTCTGGTAGTTTTCTTATTTTCATTCCTCTTCATTTTACAGAGGCTGAAGACTCTGTTATAGGCGCAGACCATAAAAAAATTAAATGGCACCTAGGCGTGTGAGAAGAAGATTGTTCTACCAGATGTGAAGTAAGAAGACATTGTTTATACATTCAGATGTGAAATATCTTTTCATGTATAGAGTTCGCAATATTCATGTTTATCTTTCTTTTGTTGACCAGTTAAGTTTTTTGATTATGACTCCTTATTGACGCAATTAAGGTCTGTTTCTTCATCAAATTCTTGATTATTATCAACAGGTTTGGCGATATTTGTTAAATCTGTTCATTTGTGGGAGTTTTGCATGTGCCTTTTCACCACTGATCCCGTAGATTCGAGGTCACAACTGATGTGGCTTTGTTAATCGTTGATGATGGTGGTTGTTATGGTGGATGCCGGTTGCGAGACGGTGGTCAAGCGGCTATGGTTCCGATCCACTTCCGACACGTTTCTGGTAAGCTTTTTTTCTATTGCATGTTCTCTATTTGGTTAAGTTCGTTGCTTCATCTTCCTTCTCTGTATGGTTGTGGATTTGGTGATGAACGCAAACCAGAAAATATGGCGATGGCGATGGCGGCTGTTAGGGTTCAATGTAACTGAGATTGGGGAACTGCCAACGATAGCTATCTGAGTTCACGAATCAATCAATCTTCTTCAACACGTGATGAGTAACCAAGCGGAATAATCCAAATCTTAAGTCATTGTTTTGTTGACTATTATTATGATTTGATTGTTGTTTCATCATTGATGATCATGATTTTTTTACCCTCGCTTCTCTTCTGGTGTAGGAAATTTGGTTGAAATGTGAAACGGGTTTGTTATTTGAAGATTAAAGTTGGTTGCTTTTTCCTGTTTTAGGGTTCACATTGTTTGTTTTGTGAGGGTTTCCAAAACTACATCGATGATGTGAACAAGTTTAAGATCATGATTTCCCAAAGTTAATTATTGTTTGGATTTAAAGTGTAATATTATATTCTTTAGTAAAATTAAGTCAATATGTTATTTCTAGAATATAACTGTGAGTTTTCTTGGTGTGGTGTGTTCTTTATTTTAATACAGCAAAGAGTCCAAGAATCCATAATCTGTTTTGCTTCTGGAATAATTTACGTTGGCTCTTCTTTTCTTTTCAACACTCACCACTATGTGGGCACCAGGTTCTCAACGAAGGATTTATGCATCTATAAATTTTTAGTTTTATTATTCATAATTAAATTGTTTATATCATGCTAATGTTCTATGATTACGATTCACAAGTATATTATAACCATGGAAGCTGAACTGCTCTCTACTCGATATTGATGGGTTCACTTTTGCCTCAGGTACTTGAACACATGTGAAAAGCTAATTATTCGTTTAGACATGCCAATTAGTGCAGATCAGATTATGCAACAGATGTGGAATTGGTAATGTGTCCCTACGTTGCCTTTGTTTATCACTTCTAAAGTGGTAAACAAATTGTAGGTTGAATTTCTAAACTGATATTTGTTGTGTTTGGCAGTCTAATGACAGTAATGGAGATGATATTTGACTAATGGATTGACAATGTACGACATTCAAAGCATAATGTACAAGCGGTTGAAGCCAGCAGCAGCAGCAGCAGGTAATTCTATAGGGTATGAATGATTCTATACAATTGTTTAATAAAATATAAATATCCAATCCTCAAAACCTCTTTTTTGTCCAGTTTTTAAATTATGTTATTTAACTATGTGATTTATATGATTACTAAATCTATATTTTTTAATAAGAAGTGTTAGACATTAGACAAACAAAATAACTTAATTTTCATACTTAATAGTTGAAATGGGTCATTTTTTAGAATAGGTTGAAACAATCCAGAACGGGTTTGCTCTGTGATCCACATGCAATTTCAGTTTGCACCAACAATTGAGATATTTAATGGCTTTACTAGCACAACGAGCCCTATTGATGTGAGATATTTATGGTGTTGCTCACCAGCATGGTGTGGGATAGGGGTTCAACTCTTTATGGGTAGGTGAGTATTTATGTTTTAACGTTGAGGTGGCTGATTGAACTGTTGTGCATCTTATGCATTATGTTGAGCATCAGATGTGCGTTGTTTTCTGGTGGTGGGTGTCCAGGAAGATATAGATACTATTGATAGAATGATTGCTGATGGTGAGTCACAGTACAATAAGTGGCGCCACCCTGATCCCTACATCGGTAAGTGCTAGAAGAATTTAAGGTAGCTTTTGTTATGATGGAATCGTTAAAGAATGGAAAATAAAAATCTCATAGATCATTCTTGATTCCATTACCCATTTTTATTGCTTTAGTATTCAGTTATATAAATAAATCTTATTAAAAATTAAAAGTTATATGAATTGCTTTGTTTTGTGCCGTTAATGAACAGTTCCATGGGCTCCCGGTGGCAGCAAGTTTACTCGCAACCCTACGCCACCCCCTGGGGTAATCTTCTTCTCATCTCATTAGTGCATTTGTTGTAAGCAGATTATAAATTTATCAATATTCTTTCAATCTAATTAAAATGAGAAAAAACAGCTATTTATTTGTATTTTGCGATTAACGTTCCTACATTCACAGTCGTTGCTAGGTTGTTATCATATATCATTACACCATTGATAAGAAAAAAAACATTTTAGCAAAAATAGATGCAACATGAAAATTGGCATACTACTCTTTTAACCATGCACATGCTGTATAAATCAGGCCCATAATCTGCTCCATATTTATGCGCCTTTGTGCTTAAGCTCTTTGTTTTTTGATTGTTGGAGATCGAGATAATTTATGATTATGGTCGAGAGGATCATTAGCTGCAAGTAATTCGGGCTCCATGACAACACCTGAAGGTTAGAACCAAACTGATTATGTCATATACCAATTAATCTCAGAATCTGGTCATACTAAAACTTAAAACTCCATTGTGAATGTTAAATTGTTAATGATCAATTGATCATTGCCAAAACAATAGATGGATTCTTGGCTTCATTGTTTTCTATTTGCCTTCTACTTCATTTGGCTCATGGTACTCGAAAAAAATCATCTTTTTGTAATATCTGGTGTAACGCATAAGGTTTTTCTTATTTCTGCAGTCTGATGCTAAAATTACGTGTTCACCTGTGATCAATACAGTAGCCAAACGAGTGTCAAAATGTATTTTTCTGCGTGTCAAAAACCACTAACATGTTCTTATTTATTATTTTATTAGCTGTGATTATTTTATTATTTACGAGCAACTTTAGAGACTAAGGGTTTAGTCGCCTGATGCAGGTAATTTGATTGATGAAGCTGAAGATGAGTTGGAGCCTGGAGTTTAACGAAGAACAGTCACAAGATGAAGAATTAACTAAAGACGCATTTTCTAAGAAAAGGAAAGCCTCCACACATCTTTCGAACTTAAAGCAAGACGTATATTGTGTACCCTCATTTTGTTATAAAATTATTTAATAAATAACAAACTTATACCATATTATTTAATGTTTTATAATTGGTTAAACGGGTTAGAGGCATCTTGGAAGCAAAGCTGGGATCCAAGTGGGCCTGCTAGTGTTTATAAATGGAGTAGGATTGCTGATCCGAAAGTGAATTGCTTCGCTTGGCTTGTCTCGAGCGGTAGCATCCCTACGGCTATCGTTTGTGAGGAATGTGGCTTAAGGATTAAAATTTGATTGATGAAGCTGAAGATGAGTTGGAACTTGGAGTTTTACGAAGAACAGTCACAAGAGGAAGAATTACCTAAAGACGCAGTTTCTAAGAAAAGGAGAGCCTCCACACATCTTCCGAACTTAAAGTAAGACGTATATTGTGTACCCTCATTTTGTTATAAAATTATTTAATAAATATCAAACTTATACCATATTTTTAATGTTTTATAATTTTGGAATGATGAACATAATTCACGGCTTCATTTTTGTCAAGTGAAGCTAGATCATCAAGAATATGTTCGTTAGAGACGCTTATGTTTATTACTTCATTTTGTCAGTCAAATGAATAAATTACTTATTTTTATGCTTTAAAAACAAGTGCCAATCATGGGAGAAGGATATTGAAATGAAAGAAATGGAAGAGCTTATGCAGAAGAAAACAATATAACTGGTTCGGGTTGTAGGTTTGAAAAAAATCGGAAACCGAACCATATCTGTAACCAGAAAAAATACGAACCGAACTATGAATTTGGATTGAACTATGAATTTGGATTGGTTTGGTTTTCGGTTCCACAAATCTTGCTTATTCAGATAACTGAACCGATTCGGTTAGATACAATTGTAACCAGGATCGGTTTGGTTTCAGTTTATGTCAAATAACAAAAGACTATCCTGTTGTGCCATTTTTTTTTAATTTCTTTTAGTTTTTTTGATTTTTTTTAGTAAGTCAAGATGGGTTAGGATGAGTTTTAAAATACCCATCTAAATTTTAACATGACTCAGGATGGGTTTAGATGACAAATGCATAATTTTTATGGAGTGTATGATGGGCATCACACGTGAATTCGTTGTTTATGGAGTGTATGATGGGCATCACACGTATTATGAAGCAGATGACAAATGTATGACTTTTTTACTTGTTTTGTTTTTATTTTATTTATGGTTTTGGGTTTTTGATCTAACGATCAGAATTCACGTTTGCAGCAACGTTTTGGGGATCGATAAAGGAAGATTATGCAGCAATTAATCGTCCAGTGGTTTTCAAGGTACATCTTCTGGTTAGAGGTGCACAAAACGGGTCCGGGTATGGTCAACGCGGGTCAAAACCAGTCGTGGTGAACCAGGTTGGGTACGTAAGCAGGTTTTGGAGAGGGAAGTGATCGGTTCGGCTTCGGTTTTTTTAACTGGTTCGGGTTGTAGGTTTGAAAAAAACCGAAAACTGAACCGTATTTGTAACTAGAAAAAATACGAACCGAACTATGAATTTGGATTGGTTTGGTTTTCGGTTCCATAAATCTTGCTTAGTCAGATAACTGAACCGATTCGGTTGTACACAATTGTAACCGGGATCGGTTTGTTTCAGTATATGTCAAATAACAAAAGACTATCCTGTTGTGCCATTTTTAAAATTTTTTAGTTTTATTGATTTTTTTGATTTTTTTTTAATTTAGTCAAGATCGGTTAGGATGGGTTTTAAAATACCCATCTAAATTTTAACATGGGTCAGGATGGGTTTAGATGACAAATGTATAATTTTTATAGAGTGTATGATGGGCATCACATGTGAATTCGTTGTTTATGGAGTGTATGATGGGCATCACACGTATTATGAAGCAGATGACAAATGTATAATTTTTTTTACCTTTTTTGTTTTTATTTTATTTATGGTTTTGGGTTTTTGATCTAACGATCAGAATTCACGTTTGCAGCAACGTTTTGGGGATCGATAAAGGAAGATTATGCAGCAATTAATCCTCCAGTGGTTTTCAAGGTACATCTTCTGGTTAGAGGTGCACAAAATGAGTCTGGGTATGGTCAACGCGGGTCAAAACCAGTTGTGCTGAACCACATATATGTTGGTCTATCCTTTCACTTCAACATGTTAAGTGCTGATAAAATATTTGGTTAGTATGATATTAATTGTTGTTTCGATCTTTTTAGGTGGGACATTAGTGCGATGCCGCAACTACCAGAATATATAAAACCATTCTACGAAATTATATTGAATGAGTATGCTGAATTCAACAAACAAGGATTAACTGATCTTACCGAGGCTTAAAAAAAAGCTGTATGGTTTCGTCGTACATTATACTTCGATATATATATTTGCATGTTTAACGCTTCACCTCTATACGTGTCACTGATCGTCTGATCCCATGTTTGATTATAGGTTTTGACAAAGCGGCGCACTCTCATTTTCAATTGCATATTCAGCTCCAGAGAGAGATTTAAGGCTCGGATTCCTCTTTTCGGTTATCGGATCTGTGCCGTGAGCCGGCCCCATGGTGTCTTCCAGACCCCCCGGGTAGCGTGGCTCGGTGGGTCGGTGGGTCGGTCGGGTACAATCGATGATGGGAAACAGATCTTTTTACAATCCTGAAAAGATTATTGGGGTTGATTGTTGTGAGAAATCATATTGAATCTGCATATAACTTCATGTATTTTATTTTTGTGAGAACCGTAGACTTCTAAAACTTAGTGAAGAAGTCTTTTTTATTCAAGTTTAGGGACTTATTCATGAAAAAAAGACTTTTTCATTTATATTTTGATATGTACAGGGATTTTGTCTCCCAAAATAGAACTTTATGTTAGTAACAAAGTGTGATGACTTTATTGTCGAGTAATTTCAGGGAGGGTATACATGTAATTCTTTTATTTATTCAACCTTTTTCTTCACTGGCCTTTTTATCCCTTTATGCTTCATTTTTATTTTGTCTTTGTTTTTTTTTTGTTGTCAATCTAAGTACAAGTAATTGCCTTTAATTAACTAGGGATTCAAAATGGGATGTACACTCTTGGCACTCATGTTTACACTATGTTATAGATAGGTTTTTTTATGGACGTGTGGATGGCCATGATATTGGTCTCAATTTCGGCTAATTTACTTTAGAAATGGTCAATTTAAGTAGTGTTTTATCTGTTACAATGTAACTGGTTAGATGGATAAAATAAAAAAAAGTTTGACTAAAAAGGAAACGCGCCAAATGCTTGATGATCTTGAAATTTCTTATTCTTAAGATGGTTAACAATATGAGATATTTGGTAGAGAAAACAAAACGATGGAAGCCGGAAGAACAATATATGGCGAAAAGGTCAAAAGACAAGAAGCTCATGAAAATTCTGGTCAAAGAGCACATTCATTGTATATAATTAAGAGATTCCCTGACGGGAATTCCGTCAGTATTAGTTCAGTTCGTTAGTGTACAACTTTCAATTAATGCCTACAACTTTCAATTCAAAACAATTATAAAACAAGTTTCTGACATAGTTAGATTAATATAAAGTAAATTTTCCTACCCGCGAAATTCGCGGGTGATAACCTAGTTCTATACATATAATATTTTAAAATGTTATTTATATTTGTTTTTCGTAAAATGTACTTACTAATAACTTTAACAATCAACATCCCGCCGCAAGCGCGGGTAGAGTTAACTCGTAATTAACATGTCCCGAATGACTAATTGAATCAGCTACAAAAACTCATAGGTTTTGTCAAACTTAAAGTGGAATTTGTAAGCGTACCTTAAGGAGCATTTGGATCTTTTGACCCACTTGGACCAGATATGTTAGCTTTGTTTCCATCCGCAGGCTTTACGCGACAATCTTTCTTGAAATGACCCAGTTTGCCACATCTCCAACAACCCCCTTTTGGTTTCTTGTTGGAATCATTATTACCCCGGTCAATCTTTCTTTTATCACCCTTACCTTTGTTGAACTTCTCATTTTTCTCATCACGTTCAACCATTTTGAAACAATTGATTTGAAACTTGATATTGATCAAACTAAAATAAAGTACAGTACCCTTCTAACTTAATTTGAAAATCCAACTTTCAATTAAAAGATTTTTCCAACTTTCCAAATTAATCGTTCAACCAAGAAAATTCTTAACTTGAATTAATTTTCCAAATTCATTCACCCCAAAACAAATAAGGATTTAATTATTAAAAGTCAAACTTTGCAAATTAGGGTTCCCAGAAAAGCACAGACTAAAAATTCACTGCTAGAAAATCAAACTTATGAAACTATAGTTCTTAAATTAAAACTTGTGAAATCAAGATAAACAAACCCAAATTAATCACTAGAACATGTGAATTAGGGTTAATTCACAAACTAAACTACAGAAAAATATTCACTGTACAATATTTTTCAAACTTGAAATCACAACCAATGACCAAATTGAACCCTAAAATAGGTTTATCTTTCATGTTTAATTGGTTTAGAACAGTGAACTCAAATAAATAACAAACCTGAAACCCGAATTGAAATTGCAAATTTTGAGAAACCTGGATTAATCTCTGAATCGTATGAGAACTATCAGATAAACCTATTTGTTGGTTACACGCAATGATTTATCAGATTGGACAGATATCACTCTTGTTGGAATCTGGATTTGATGATTCTATGATGTAGAATGTTGAAGATCTTTTGTAACCGCTGTATGCTTGAGTGTACGTACCTCGCTCTCTTTGCGATCAAGAAGAAAAAATATATAAAATTGATATGTATATATAGAGTATACAAAAACAATACACTATGATATAATTACATAAAAGTAACTATAAATTGTGTCTATTTTACTCTAACAATGGTGGTGGTGGATGGTGGGATGAAGAAATAAGGGTTATAATGAAGGAGTGGTGAGATTTCAGATTTGCCCCTTAGTTAAACAGTCAAACTAACTCTTATGAGCCGACATGGATGAATTGTGTGAGAGATGGAAAACATGAGGGGGCACATTATAAAAACTTATTATCCGGAAAACAAATTGCTCCTACCACCAAACCATAGAGAGACAAATTGCATTCAACTCAAAATGTTAGTACTCACATTAGCCGCAATCGTCTTTCAAGTATAACAAAAGCGAAATAGTCTTGCCCTTGACAAGAATACAACTATAAAAGAATGGTTGAACATATTTTTATTTTAACATCTATATCTATGATTAAAGCTTAGGCCGGAGGGTGTGGGGGGCGCCACCCTCGCCCTGTCAGCATCTATAGCGCCGTGGGCGCCATACACCCACACCACCGGAATTAAGTTGGGGCGCTATAGGTGTCTCGCGAACATGATAACGAGCAAAAATCACACAGATCGAGGCCACTTTAATACTTTTGACCGTTGAACGGTCCGGGATTTAAAAAAAAAAAATTTGTTTTTGAAAGTTTATAAATTCTCTTCAATTCCTCCATTTTTTCCATCTAATTCCACCCATTTTCTCTCAACTTTTTATAAAGTTGGCTAATTTTTTTTAAACCCCTCTCTACAATGTTTCCCAACAACCTAAACCCATGGGACCCGAACAATCCGTACTGGCAAAACAACGAGCAAGAGGACCGGTATCGTCGAGACTCGCGTACGGGTGAGGTTGGATATTACCCAATGCCACCAACAACCCCAACTTCTCCTCATCCCATCACTCAACCGATGCCCGGTTTTTTTGGGTATTATTCTCAACCCCAGTTTTTTCCCTCAAACATACCCCAACACATTCCTCAAAACATACCCGAAACCCAATCCGTTCCCGAAACCCAAGTCGAACCCTCTTCTAGAAAAAAAAGAAACCATAAAAAGAAGGATGAGTCCGAGAAACGTGCTACCAAAAAGGTCGAATATTGGACGCCTACGGAAGAGTTCGAGTTGGCAAAAGCATGGCTCGACGTATCGGAGGACGAGATTGTTGGTAAATATATAGTTTTGTAAACTTATTTTTTAAATCAAACATATACCTTTATAAATATATTTTTTTATAGGTGACGACCAAGACATAAAGGTTTTTTGGAACCGTATTCGTGACAAGTTTTTCACCGCCATGGGTCGCGGCGTATATCGACGACCCGACTCTCTTTCGGGAAAATGGGGCGCAATGAGGACGAAGGTTAGCAACTTTAACAACATACATACTAATCTCGTCAACAACAAGAGAAGGCAAAGCGGTTCGAGCGATGTGGACGTGATGACCCAAGCCCACGCCGATTATAGGTTGTACCATGGTCATCACTTTACGCATGTAAATGCGTGGGAGCTTCTTCGCAAATCTCCCAAGTGGCATCTTGTGGCACCGTTCGACCCAACCCGCCCTCGGTCAAAACGGTCCAAATCAACATCCACAACGGAACCATCCGGGTCCGATGCTCGTACGACAATTAATCTTAACGGCGATGATGAGGAGTTCGAACAACCAGAGGAGCTGCCTCGACCAAGGGGTCAGGATAAAAGTAAGGCAGCGGCACGAGGAAAGGGTACTTCAACGTCATCGGATGAGCCGTCAAAGTTGGGCGAGTTCCATACAAGTCTCAACAAAATGATCTCGATCAGGGAAAAAGACCAAGAAATGAAGAGAGAAAAACAAATTCAGAAAGACTTGGAGGCTCGCAAGAATCAAATTAGGGCGAAATATATGTAGTTTTTTTTTCTAGTACCTTCTTATTTTTTTTAATGACTTTGTGATGTTTTTTATTTTTTTTAGAGTTAAATGCTTGGTTGGTCCCTGTGGTTTGCAAAAATTGCAGACTTGGTCCCAAAGGTTTACTAATTACACGCGTGGTCCCTGTGGTTTTCAAAAATGCACTCGGTTGGTCCCTAGCCCTAACATCAGTTAAATTTCTCAGTTAAGTCCATGTTAAATGACCAAAATACCCTTGCCTATTAATAAATTCAAGTCTAGTCTTCATCTTCAACATCATCACCAGTCTACTCTCTCTCTCTCTGAATACAGCACCACCACCGTACAACACCAGCCACCACAACCACCTCACCTGTAGGCTGCAACCATGCACCACATGCTCTAATCGTTGATTTTGACGGCCAACGGAGGTGAACGAAGATGATTTCGAGAGTGAAGAACCTCTGGTAGATCCGGTGGTGGTTCAGGGCGTCGCGACGGTGGTGGTTCAGGGGTGACGCAATCGACGGTGGTGGTTCAGGGCGTCGCAATCGACGGTGGTGGTTCAGGGCGTCGCAATCGACGGTGGTGGTTCAGGTCAGTTCGAATCGGTGTCTCCGTCACGGTCGGAAGTTGAAACAAAAGCTCCCCGAATCGAATCGGTGTCTCCATCACAACAGTTAGATCTGAACAGATTCTCTCTCCAACACTCTCAGTTCTATATCTGTTTCAAAATTGGCGTATTCCCCTTCGAATTGCTCGCATACAGCCGCCTCTCTGCTTCAGCTCCTTCGCGGTCATGACTGGGAGTCTGATTTTGAGAATGTGTCTGGTAAGTCTTATTGTGATCTTGTGGATACTCGATCGAATTTGATTATATTGTTGTCTCCGGTTTGTAGATCGTTGAAATCTATAGCGGAGTTTATGTGTGTTGATGTAAGTAATAATTGTTTAGATGGTTGTCGAAGGAGATTTCGTGATTGCTTTCGTGCTGTTAGTGATGCGTTTAATGGTAAGGATATTCAGTTTTGTTGGGTTGATGTTTGTAGCCATGTAGAGGAACCGGAAATTAGTGAGTCTGATTTTATCCAGAATGAGATTAGTAAATTTGGTTGGGGATTTTGTTCAGCTGATTTCATCGTTCTAGGTTCTGCTCTTGTTTCTGTTTATGTAGAGAGAGAGCTGAGAGAGAGAGAGAGTTAGAGAGAGGTGAGAGATTGATCTGTTTATGTATTTGTTAATAAGCAAGGGTATTTTGGTCATTTAACATGGACTTAACTGAGAAATTTAACTGATGTTAGGGCTAGGGACCAACCGAGTGCATTTTTGAAAACCACAGGGACCACGCGTGTAATTAGTAAACCTTTGGGACCAAGTCTGTAATTTTTGCAAACCACAGGGACCAACCAAGCATTTAACTCTTTTTTTTAGGATGAAATTATGTTTTTTTTAATTTTCTAGTTATATAAAATGGTCATTTAATTTAAAAAAGTAAAATGTAAAAATAAAAAATAATTAGGTAATGATGACGGGGCTCCATCCCACACCCTGCAAATTAAAGGGGGGGTTATAAAGCCCACTTGGCTGACGTGGCGCCTACGTGGCGCTGAGGTGGCGCTTATAAAGCCCCAAGGGG
Organism: Helianthus tuberosus; assembly: GCA_030545235.1. Classification (NCBI taxonomy): domain Eukaryota; kingdom Viridiplantae; phylum Streptophyta; class Magnoliopsida; order Asterales; family Asteraceae; genus Helianthus; species Helianthus tuberosus. The sequence continues at coordinate 196,037,680 of CM060418.1, forward strand.
TTATCCCACACCCTCTAGCCTTAGGCCATCCGTAGTCATAAAGCCCCTTGTGGGGCGTTATGCGACACGTGTCGTGCCACGTCACACGGGGGCTTTATGGGGCGTTATATCACTAGAGCCCGTAGTCATAAAGCCCCTACCCATCATTACCTATTTAATAATTTTCAATTTTATTAATTAATATAAAAAAGATTGCTTAAATTTGATTGGTGGAAAGTTAAAAGAAAGAATGCATAGCGCCGCGAAATTTCTCGCGCCCTGACCCAATTTTTGAAACATAGCGCCCCTTGTGGCGGTGTGCCGGCGCTATGAGGGCATACCGCCCAATTATGCCGTCCCACTACGTTCGGACTTATAAGTTAAAATAGATTATTGGTCTAGAATGCATCTTTAAAAGTTATAATTTTAATAATTTAAAAACAGTTATTATCATTACTTAAGCATGAAGCTATATCTTTGTGTTTTAAAAGCAATAAAACCAAAAATGTGTAAACATTCCCACAAATCATAAATGTGTCAAGACAATTCATTCAAACTCCCTTAAAAAATAAACCCTTTATTCTCTACGACTCTGCACATCATGCACAAACGCAAAACCCAAATGTCAATCAAACACCAGATTCAGATTCAATTCATACATTTGACTTTTGGGTCTGCCTACTCCCTCCAACAACTCTGTTTATCCAACTCATTACACCACCAAACAAACCATTCACAAAACCCTACTCCTTCATCAAAATCTCTGCTTTATTATCCAAGATTTAGCATTGATCTCATGCCAATCAGACCCATAATTTAGTTTTTTAGATAATCCATTGATAATTACAAATGGGTTGGAAAAACCCATTTAAAGAAATGATGAACTCGAAGCCATTGTTCTTGACCATGTACGGTACTGTGTTGGTTGGGATTGTGATCTCTGCTGTTTATGTGTTCTCTGCTGTTTACTCTCCTGATTGGGCCTTTTCTTGGAACATATCTCAACGTATGTTTCTGACTTTTGATGTCTGATTGTTATGCATTTTTCTTGAATTTTTATGCAATTTGGTTGTTAATTGTCATGTGAATTGTGATTTAAAGACTACTTAGGGTTGATTAGTTGAGATTAAAATCTTGTTAAATTAGGTTTTTGCTGAATTGGGTAAGAAATATGTTACAAGAGAATATATAAATTGATCTTATTGATGTTGATTTTGATTGGTGGTCAATTGTCATGTGAATTGTGATCTAAAGTCAACTAATTTAGGTTGATTAGTTGAGGCCAAAATCTTGTTCATTTAGGCATTTTGCTGAATTGGGTAAACCTATTAGAAAATCTGTGACAAGAGAATTTATAAATTGATTATATTTATGTTGGTTTAAATTTGTGACATTGTTTTTTTTTATTGTATGTATAACGATAGACGTGACGGCGTCTTCGCCAAATCAAACACTCGAGTCGCCTTCACTAAGAGTGGGTGGTGGTGTAATGTCACCGGCGCCTCGACCCCAAATAGGGAAATTAAAACCTATTTGGGAAGCACCCCCACCGGGTTCAAAGATGCCCCCGTTGGAGACATTTCGGTTAACGAAAGAATTGGTTCAAGAAAGGGTGAAGGATAATGTTATTGTAGCAACGTTCGGTAACTATGCTTTCATGGATTTTATCCTCACATGGGTCAAGCACTTGACAGATTTGGGCGTCGAGAATCTTCTTGTTGGTAAGTTAGTTAAATAAAATTTTTGAACCCGTTTTTGTTCTTTTTCAGATTTTAAGAAACTGAAAACTGTTTTTTAGGTGCAATGGACACGAAACTACTGGAGGCGTTATATTGGAAGGGGGTACCGGTTTTTGATATGGGGAGTCATATGAGTACGATAGATGTAGGATGGGGGTCACCGACTTTTCATAAAATGGGACGGGAAAAAGTCATTCTCATTGATTCAATGCTACCGTTCGGTTTTGAATTACTCATGTGTGATACTGATATGGTTTGGTTGAAGGTAACTTCCCTGCACATGTTTTTCTTTTACTGTTTTCCGAAATGTTTTCTTAAATCCGATATGTTATGTGAACAGAACCCGCTCCCGTATCTTGCGCGTTATCCCGAAGCAGACGTATTAACCTCAACCGATCAAGTTACACCGACAGTAACTGACGACCGGTTAGACAACTGGAAAGAAGGTGAAACTTGCAGTTAAAATTATATTAACAACAATATAAAATTATAGACGAATCTATTTAAACCAATCAGTGGATCTTTTCTTTCGAGTGGACAGCTGGCGGGGCATACAATATTGGTATTTTCCATTGGCGACCGACTGATTCGGCTAAAAAATTGGCGAAAGAATGGAAAGAAATGCTTTTAGCTGATGACAACGTATGGGACCAAAACGGTTTTAACGATCTTGTGCATAAGCAACTGGGCCCGCTTGTTGATGATGAAAGTGGACTTGTTTATGCTTATGATGGAACGCTAAAGTTTGGGCTTCTGCCTGCTAGTATATTTTGTAGTGGACATACGTTTTTTGTTCAGGTATGAACTATGACTAGAATCAGCAATATATATGATTATTATTATTATTATTATTATTATTATTATTAGAGTTCACTGACATTTTTATCGCTGTGGTTTGTCCACCACTTATGCCAGCCAAGGCCATATTTCAAATTGGTAACATTTTCGTCCCTGACATTCTTGAAACATGCCAGTTCCTTTAAAAACTTAACGTCTGTTAAAACCTGCTGTTTAATGAAGGGTAAACACGTCATTTTCCTTTTTTTAATTTTCCTCTTTTACACCATTTTGTCTTTTTTTTTTTTTTTTTCATTTAATAGGGTTTGAAAAAGGGAATTGAAAAAGAGGAAAATGACGGTATTACCCTTCATTAAATGGTAGATTTAAACATACGTTAAGTTTTTAGACGAAACTGGCATGTTTCAAGAATGTCATGGACGAAAATGGTACAAATTTGAAATTTGGCCTGGAGTGGCATAACTGGACAAACCACAGGGACGGAAACGGCAGTTAACTCTTATTATTATTAATATTATTATAATCATAATGATAATTATTATCATTTATTGTAAGTTAATACCTGGCTGCATTTTCAGGCCATGTATCAACAACTAAGATTGGAGCCATATGCTGTACATACCACATTTCAATACGCAGGAACCGAAGGAAAACGTCACCGGTTACGTGAAGCTATGGTTTTCTATGATCCACCAGAATATTTTGATTCACCAGGTTTTTATTTTTTTCTTTTATACATTCTTATGCTTCGTGTTTGCTCAATGAATTAAGTTTTTAGACACCAAATATGTACACACATTTTAACTTTCAAGCACTCATGTTTCAGCGATCAGATGATTCAGATCTCGTTGCAACTCTAATAAGTCTGCACATTTTTTGTATTATATAGGAGGTTTCTTGACATTCAAGCCATCTATTCCGAAAAGCTTATTACTTGACGGGGAACATAATCTTCAGACACATTTCACTCTTGTTAATTATCAAGTAAGCTTATACAAATTTATAGCGTGTTTTTCAAGTTGTACTTTTTAATAAACTGAAAATTGCTTAATGCAATTGTATTGCAGATGAAGCAAATAAGGACCGCGCTCGCCATAGCGTCAATTTTAAACCGCACATTGGTACTTTAAATCACATACATTTTTTTTCACATGTGTTCATTTTTCAGTGTCACTTTTTATATGGAGTTTTTTTTATTTGCAATTTTTTAGGTTATGCCTCCAATGTGGTGTAGGTTGGATAGATTATGGTTTTCACATCCCGGAGTTATCGTAGGGTCAATGACACGACAACCGTTCATCTGTCCTCTGGATCACGTATTTGAGGTACTTAAGTTTCTATTAGTTTTTTTTTGTTCACAATATTTTTGTTGAAGCAATACAAATTTAATAAATCGATGCTGCTTTGTAGGTGCATACGATGTTAAAGGGATTGCCTGTTGAGGAATTCGGGCCAGAAATCAATATACGAGAGTATTCTTTCTTCGACAATCCGTTAATGCCTGCACAGGTGTAATAATTGTCTTCTTTCGGGGGCATTATCATACTTTTATAGTTTAATTCATCTTAATTTTCTGATTTTAGGTTAAGGATTCATGGCTTGATGTGCAATTATGTCAAGGAGGGTCCGAAAATTGCCAAACAAACGTTACAAACACGCGTGGAGTACTCAGATTTCCGAAGAACAGCAATGAAGAAACGGTATGCAAGATGCACGAAAAACGATAATAAATATTACAAAGATTT